>CM020054.1:1424166-2848333 GCA_009769605.1 Bucorvus abyssinicus
GAGCCAATTTCTGCCCGACTCACCGTACCAGCAGTACATTCGTCAGTGTGGCTGTGAGGAATTTCATACAGTTCTAACAGCTCGCAGTCTCAAAGCTGCGCTCACAGCTCCCAATGGGAGCTTTGCAATTGGCTTCAACGGGACAAGGGCGGGTTTCATATTTGTAATGCAGGCACCCGTAATAAATGACTTACTAGCTCGTTAAAAGCTCCCTTCTTACCTTTAGTACAAATAAAATTGCTTATATTGACTATATTCCAGTGTACACTTTTAATTATCTTCCAGCTGCCAACCCTTCTTTTCACATTTAAGGTTTTTCTAAAAACAGAATTCTCAAAGTATTCCTTTCAAAATCATGCTGCTTAAGTAGTAAGTTCTTGGTTTCAAGGCAAATATTCTCTGTTATTTATTCAATTTTCCCACTGATGTTGTTCAGAACAAAATTTGAGATCTATGGCAACACGTATTCCTATATACCCATGTCAAACATATTCCTTTCTCATACACAACACAATCTAGATTATACAATAATGAGAGGCAAACAAAGCTTGCAGGTGTTGGAAACACACAGACAACAATCCTACCACACATATCAGTGAGTATGATTTAAAAATGAAGATTTTTATGATTCAAAATGGAGATCACGTGCTTTGGGTCATGTCCAAGCAATGTAGAAGCGCCTTCCATAATTTAAGCAGAAAAAATGTGGAAGATGACTATAGTGTAGAAGAAACAGTATTTTATTATAGAAAAGAGTTAGAGATAAGCTACTTTATGGAAAGGGTACGGATGAATTTAAGTGAAGACCAGTGAGTGCAGAAGAGCCTCTTGAAAGAAAAATAAGCAGATGGTTCACTGGCACTTAATATATCTTCATCTTCTCATCTCATGCTGGTGAGAGATGGGGAGAAGGAGATTTAGAAAATAAAAGATGTTTTGAAGGAAACCAAGGGCACAGATGGGCAATTCAGTTGTAAACTACATGCAATGGAGATACCTAATAATATATATATACACCCCTGATATCTTTAACTAACTCATGACCTGAGCATTTCAAAAGTAAAAGAGAATGAGACTGAGAATTTATTTTTCTGAGGTTACTCCCTATCCTTTGAAGTCTTGTTTTGATGATAATGACAAAGGCATGGTAAGGCAATTAGGCACATGCCAGACAGGGAATCCAAGTCATTTGTTAAATATCACAAAACAAGTCTGAGTTGCTGTCATATCCAAGCACCAGAAAACAGTGACGAAGGTCAAAAACTGCCCTCTAAACTATTCATCAGTTCCTATTTACGTGCACGTTACTTTCAGAGGCATAATAATAGGTTGAGTCTTGGTGTTACGAAGATGAAGAGAGCAAGGGAAGAAGAGCGGTACACACGTCATAAATATACAATCTAGCTAAGTTTAGAGCTGAAAATGTTAAGGACCGCCTTTACATGCCTAGGTAAACTATTTGGCTAGTGACCAAAGCCTCTTTTTGTCACAGTTTCCTTGAAGCATCATTGGCGTCTTTTTTTTTTTCCCCTCCATGTATACACTTAACTAGGAGAAAGAGAGAAAAAATTCTAACATTCTCCAATGAAGGTGCGATGTTGCTAGGGATGAACAATAAGTCCCAAATGTCAGTGTCAGTTGGGAGCTGTTCTAGTAGATGCTGTTAACTATTTTTGGAAGTAGTGGCACAGAAAGAGAAGCTTTGCATCCAAATCTTTTCTAGCAGGCAAAGCCCAAATATTTGGTGGCATCCAAATATTTTTTTTAGAAACTAATGGAATCATGCTTAACAATTTTTTATCCATTTCCAAATCCTGAAGTATTTCTTTCCATAGAGAGATGGTATTCCCAAGGGGACTTGCAGTAGTGGGGGTTTGGGGGATATATTAAAAATTGCTTAAAGACTCACTTGAAGTAGATCAAAACAGCAGCAGCCTGAGCCTTTAAATCAGGCTTCCAGCCTGGTTTACAAAATCTCTTTGAAATGCATGAACAAAAAAAGATAATAACTAACTTTCCCTTTAAATACTAATATTCAAAATTTCAACCCTAACAAGTCTATTCAGGCAATGCTCCAGAAGCATTTAGATATGTTTCCTGAGGCAGAAATTTTGTCATGTCTCAAGACAGACACATTGCTCTTAAGGTGCAAGAATGTCATCCTCCAAATGGGTGAAGCCGCCCTGCTCCTAAAGTTCAGGCAGAATTTATCAATGAAGAACAAAAGGTCAATGGACAGCTGTGGGGCATGAGCTAGTGTGCACACTCTCACAGGGTGACCAGCTTTCCTGATCTTCTGACCTACAGGCTAGTCTTTTTGCATAGCCAAGAACAACAAAATGTCCCACTGCAAGCCCCAGGGAATGGGAGCTCTGGGATGATCTCACTAGAGGACTCAGTACTCCATTGCTGATGGAAAAGGGAGAACTAATTTGGGTTTTGCAGCCTTATCAGCCTGTTCTGGGCTGCGTTTTTAGATTTACTGGCCCCTGAGTTCTGGGAACGAAGTCTGCTGTGACCATTGCTTTTCAGCTGTGGATATACAAGCTTAGCTTTCCTTCGAGTAGTTATTTCTCCTGAGCGAAGAATTGCAAAAGCTAGCCGTACTCCCCCGCTGTCAATGGTCCGTTGCTCCTAGTCTCTCCCACACACAGAGATCTGGGAAAAGCTGCTCGTGTCATCACTTGTAACTCAGGCATTACAGCACTCACTTAAAACGTACCTTGCAAGATATGGTTCAAATTTCCTTCGCAACCCAGAGAGAGGGTGCTAGAAATCACCAGGCGATCTAACAAGCAGCTCAAACCCAAACCCATTATTATTTTCAGAAACAATTGAAGATTCATCAAAATATGAATTTGATTCATTCATGTCAGCGCTTAGCCACCAAGGAAGAGTTCCTTTCTCTCTTCCTCTCTCTGGTCTGCTGGATAGCTAATTATCAAAGAGCTTCAGCAGGAGAGCCTGGTGCACACTGGTCTATCAGCAGGTGGTGATAGCACTCTTACTGGAAAGCCAAATTCAAATTCTTTCTCTGAACACAGCAAGATGGTTCCTCTAACTACAGCATTAATGGCTTCTAGCTTGACATTATGTTTTGCATAAGAATGGCTTACATCTGTAACTCGAGGAAAAACATCCTGGCTGTCAATGCTGAGGGAAAGGAGGCATCCCACTCCAGGTTGCATTTGGCTACTCAAAGCCCACTTTTACCTCATCATCTCTTACTGGTTACGTAGGCAAGTTCCTCATAGAAAGCGTACAGATGCCTAGGTCAGGGTTGGAGGCTCCATGCACTAGTGAGGTGGGTCATCATGGCTTGGCTTCGCGGACGAAGATTTGGGGTATAGCTTTAGCATATATCCAAAGGTTTCAACTGCTGAAGGAAACTGGAGCTGTAAATAAATATTCAGGGATAATGTCTTTTGATCATCAGAGTGCCAGTTCTAGGAAATTCCCTCTATGTGACAGTGAACCTCGAGGATTGTGACTCCTCGATACGGAACGGTAGAAACTGCTTCTACTGTGAAAAGGAGGTATTGAGTTTCACATTATTATCTACGTGAGCATGAAGTGATGGCAGCTGAGAAGGTGGAGGATGCAAAACAGTGACCAAAACAAGATAAAACCTCCTGTTTGACCTCATGAGTGGCTAAGACAGCAGATACTTTTGAAGAAAGTATGTTTGGCCTCAGTATGCACATAGAAACAGCTTTGTGATTTATCACGCCAAGGGGAGACCCAGCAAGTCTTGCTGAAGGGCCAGATGGCTCGGGTTCTTAATTGGTATATGCAGTTTGTTATTGTTGCAGATTAGAACGCTCTCATCTTAACGTAACGAATGGCTTTTCCACAGGTTTCACATTCAGTTACTGGGAACAGATTATTCTTCACTGGATAGTGAGAGTACAATTGCTGTAGGTGCAATGGGTTTCTCATTTTATTTATCACTCCATTAATTCCAAAAATTCTACTGCAAACAACTTGTCTGGACTGGAGAAAACTGGCACATAGAGACATTTTCCTCACTCCGGGTACTCTTGGGAGTTAGGAAGAAGCAATCTCTCAAGATGTAGGACAGAAGAGATATTGTGTCCTTAACTTACTCTACCTCCTCGTCTGGGTAGACTGAAAAAAAAATCTGGAAGAAGGTTCATAACAAATAAGAACAGGGAACATCCACTGAGAAACCAGCCTGGTTCAGAACGTGGGAACCTGCGAGACATAAAATTTCTGGATCACGTGACACTTAAGAGTAGTAGACCTTTCTTTTAGTGTTTTTACTTTTTTTGGTGCTTTGGGCTTTGAATTTGTGTATCAGGTAGGAAACATTAAGAAGAACAATTCTGCAGTCGGGCTGTATCAGGAATGGAAGTAGGATCGCTCTTAAACACATGAGAACACCTGTATCTGCCAACCCTCCGTTTTGTAAATCTCACACTGGTAGCAATTCCTTGCATATAGTTCCGAGCCTGTCAGATCTGTCAGGTTGATTAGAGCTTAAGTATAGCATCGATGCTAAAAAGAAGCTTGCCTGGCAGCAGCAATCCTACCATTCCTCACTTCTTTCTTCCCTTTCTTTCCTGTCCTTTCAAGCAAGCCGTAAGAAGACACTACAAGAAGTACTAGGAGATTACTGGTTCTCATGGAAGAAAGGAACTTGGCATAGCATTTAGCATTTTCCCCAAGAAATAATAAGCCCAGGTAGAGTGCCTTCAATGCCAACTGCAAACGTGGGGTAGTAAATCATATTTCACAGTTAATGGACAATACTAGTATAGACAAACAGACTCAGACACGTGAGAACAACTGACAACACAAGCTCAACGCCCATGAAAATCAGCATAAGCCTTCCATCAAATTCAGTATATATTAAATAGAGGGACTTGTTGTTGTTCCTGAAGTAGCTTGCACTTTTGCTCTTCTGGCACACCAGTGGGATTTACTCTTTGGTATTTCTCTGACAAAATCTTCTGGATGAACCATCTGTTTTTGCATCTGTTTTTTTTCCCATCCCAGAAGCAATCTCCCGTTGCTGAAGGTAGCTCTGCAGTTATTCATAATCCCTAGATACACTGAGGAGTACTTTAAATAAACAACGTAGTAAGGACATTCTTAATACATCACAGTAGTTGTACCTTAGGACAGGTCATCGTATTAATTTCTAAAACCAGCATGCAAAAGGGATCTCCCTTATGCCGAGAGCCTTTTATTAGGATTTTACCAGACTTCCACTGTAGAAGAAACCAGCAGGTTAAACCTCCACATTTTTCTTGTTTGATTTCAATAATAACAGCAATTTTGTTTTGATTGGAGTAATGGAATGTGAAGAAGTGAGAGCAAAAGTACAGGAAGTTATACGTTGAGCAGAAGGAAAGAATTCTGTTTTGCTTTTGTGTCTGCTTTTTATTCCATACTAATAGGCAAAATAAAAAAGGTATAGTAAGAAAACAAAAATGAAAATAAACACAAACACTGATAAGCAAAATGTGTATTTGTTGTTCTCGCTTATATCCTAAGGCTCCCATCATTCCACAGAAAAAGAGTTTTTAGTTTAAACCATTCTCATACGCCCTCCAAATACTTCAGAAGGCAACATTCATTATTTGAGCTTGGATATCCTTTTCAAACAGCTGAATCACACGACGCTTTTCGTTATCTTTACAGCCCTCTTCCATGAGAAGCTGCTTTGTTCTATCCAGTTTTGCAAGGCAGTGTATTTGCAACCCTCTTTGGCAGTTCCTTTAACAGTGAGCCATCCAATTTTCCAATCACTTCTTTCTCTTTACTCACAAGACCACAGCATTGCGCACGCAGATAGTGGCAGAGTATGGAAGAACCGAGGCACGATAACGCTCCAAAATTTCTGCACCCCACATTTTCCTTACAACAGTGGCAGTCTTTGCAGTATATTCTTTATTGCAATAAGAGGAAAAAATTTCTGATCCAATATTAGAAACTTTCTTTTGCATACAGGTACACAACACCTAGCAGACAGACCAGCTACTCCTGAACCTTGGAACAGATGCTCTGCTGTCACCTGAAAAGGAAATGCTGGCACAGAAAATGAGGTCTGGATTGATGAAATCTCATTGAGGTAGGACTCTTGATATGAATCTCGATACAGGCTGATGGTTCCTGGAGGTACTGTTCAGCTCCTGATATACCTTGAAGCTTGACTTTAAACTGCCAAAACAAGTTAATCTCAGCATTTATCCTGTTTTGCAAGACTGCCAATATATGTTGTTGTAATATTTTGCAGACTCAGTAATATAGCAGATTGCATAATTTAGCTAGTCCGTATTTTTCAAATAATCATTTTCAAATGTAATTGGAAAAGGAAAAATATCCCTCATAAAAATGTTTTGAAATGTTCCACAAAGGTTTCATTAAGACACCAGGAAGACCTAGAGAAAAGGACCAGCAAATGAAAGTTGATAAATGAATAGTCACATGAGAAGGAATTTCCAATATCTTAAATCCCCCTCTCCCCCACATACGGCAGAAGCATTTTGCGGACATTGACTTTATTGGCACATTTTGTTTCCTCTCTATTGCCCGTTTGTTCTACTCTTTTGTAAACCCTGAGAGCTTTATACGAACTCTTTGGCTATTGCGTCGGGTTTGTGTTTGCCACAGTTTCGTTAGTGGGGTTAGTTACGGGGCTGTTGCCTTCTGTTTGGCACAGTTTCGGCAGCAGGGGATGAGGCTCCTGGTGTGGCCTCTGTAAGAAGCTTCTTGAAAAGGTCACCTGCCTCCAGTTCAGCCCTGCCTCTGGTCAAGGCTCAGCCAATCAGCACCTCTGCGAATAAGCGTATTTAAGAAGGGAAACCTTTGTTTAGGGAGCTCTCTTTTGTCTTGGAGGGGGTAGTACAGAGGAAAAGACAACCAGACAGTCACCCAGGTTAGTGAGGAAGAGGTCAGGGAGTTACGCCAGAGCAGCCATTGCCCTTTGTCCCATGGTGAGATGGCAGGCTGAGTCCTTGCAGACCTCAGAGATCACCAGTGCAGCAAAGGTCCGTTTGCAGCCCATGGAGGAGCCCGCGCTGGAGCAGGGAGTTGACCCTGAAAAAGGCCGTGACTCTGAGCAAGATTCGTGCTGGGTGGTTTGTCGCTGGTGAACCGCTGCTGGTGGAAGATGCCCACGCTAGCTGGAGGAGTTCATGGAGGACTGGCTTCTGTGGGAAGGACGCCACGTTGCAGCAGGGAAGGACTGTGAGGAGTGTTTCCCTTGAAGAAGAGCAAGCGGCAGAAGCAGCATGGAGCGAGCTGGGAGTGACGACAACCCCCCAGCCTCTGCCCACCCTGTGCCAGCATGGTGGGGAGGAGGTAGCAAAGCTGGTCCCAGGAAGAAGGAAGGAGGTGGAGGACAGATGTGTTTAAGATCCTGCTGTTTCTCTCACTGTCCTACTCTGTTTGGATTGGCGATCTGGTAGTGATTTTGTCGTTTAAATTAATTGATTTTGTTTTGCCAAGTTAAGTATATCTTTCTCCTGTGAGTGAGCCCTCCCTGTCCTTTGTCTTGACCCTTAAGCCTTTTTTTGTGAATGATAGAGCGGCTGCGTGGTGCTTAGTTGCCAGCTGGGTCTAAACCATGACAGCTATATTTATATTTCAGAGTTAATGGGTGGTCTTAAGAGAGTATTTAAGCACGCTAAGCCCCACAACCAGTGCCTATCTGTCATTATTATTCTTATTAGATTAACCTGGATTGGGCTTCATGCATCCCTGTTGTGCTTACAGAGATAAAAGCTCAGAATACTCACTAACAGATGAAGTTATAACATGAAAAGCCTTAATTTTGTCATGCTCAACTCCTCCAGGACTCATTGACTCAGAACATGCTCAAACCTTGCCTTCTTTGGGCTTCTGAGCATGTACTAAAGACCCACATTTATATAAAAGTAGATAGATGTTTGTATGTACATATATATGCATGTAAGTGTGTACATTTATATATGTCAATGTGCATACATGTGGATAAATAATGCAGATAATCGGTCCAATAGATATGTGAAGACAATGTATGCAATAACGTGTTCTGTCTTTGAACTCTGAACATAGTGAGAACATCCCTGTGAAAAAGGGTGTCTTGGAAACTGAACAGGAAGCAGATCTTTCAACCCTTAGAAAAAATATGGACAGAAAATCGTGCTTCTGGCTTGCATATTTTAAGCTTTAAAACTTTTACCCACTTTAGTTCCTTATTTCCAGAAACATGGAAACTTTAGATAACATTATTCTCCTGTAGAATGGACACAATTTACCATAGGGACTCAGAGCCAGACTTTTAGCAAGAGTTTCTCCTTTTATTCCTGGTTGTTGCAGTATTTATATATATATAAATAGCACAGTCAAAGCTGAGGTACTCAATGCCTTCTTTGTCTCAGTTGTCACTCACAAACTCTCCCAGGCCTTTCTGCCTAGAGATAAGGCTCAGGGAAGTGACAATCTACCAGGGTTGGAAAAGGATCAAGTCAGTGACCAACTGAGGAAGCTCAGCCTATGTCTTTGGCACCTGAGGAGATGTATCTGGGGATGCTAAGGAAGCTGACTGATGTCCCTGTAACACTATCATCTGTAAAAGGTCATTTAATCAGAAGAGGTCCACAATGGCTGAAGAAAAACTAATGTGGCACTCATCCTCAAAAAAGGCGAGAAGGATGCCTCGGGGACCTCCAGTCTGCTTTGCCTCACTTTAGTGCCCAGAAAATCATAGAGTGGGCCCTCTTGATGCACATTTCTGGGCAGATGAAGGAACAAAAAGGTTACTGGTAATAATCAGCATGCATTTACCAAGGACGAATGAGGCGAAAGCAACCTGATTGCCTTCTATGATGAAATGACTAGGTGTGTGCATGCGGAGTGAACAGGGGATGTCAATTACTTGGATGTTAACAAGGCTTTCCATGTGATCTCTCACAGCCTCCTTAAGACCAAGTTAGAACACTGTGATTGAGATGGACAGACTCCCAGACGGGTGTAAGCTGGTTCAAAATGGTGTTGGCAAACAGTTTGTACTCCTCTTGGACACTTGGTTGAAAGCAAAGTACCACAGTGGCCTATAGTAGTTTGATATCCTTATCGATTACTTGGAGTGACGGAGTGCCCTCTCAACAAGTTTGTAGGGTATTCCAAACTGAGTCAAACTGCCAGTATGTTCAGAGGCAAGGCAGAAACTCAGCGGGCAAGACCGGCTGGAGAAAGGGGCCAGCAGGAACTGCGGGTAAGTCAACCAGGACAAACGCCATTTCTGGGAACTTTGAGTGGACAAACTCTGCAAGAGTACAGACTGGGGACTGAACGGTTACGGAGCAACTCCATTGTTGGTAGGAGATGAGAGACAACAGATATAAACTGAGAGGATCAGTTTGATGAAACTTTTTCCCTGTGAGTACAGTCAAGCGGTCGAACAGGCTACCTGGAGAGGTTATGCAGCATCCAGCCTTGGAGGTTTTCAAGACTCAAGTGGATAAAGCCCTGAGCAACCTGGTCTTAGGTCAGTGTTGGCCCTGCTTTGAGCTGGAGGTTGGATTAGAGACCTCTCATGGTGCCTTTCAACCTAACGGATACCGTGATTCTGTGTTTGTTACGCACAGATGGCTGAGTAACCAGCTCCACCCTTATGCACATACACATTCAGTCTGTCTGCTTAGAAACACAAAGGCACTGAAGGATTGTACACTCTCTGCAGATGTGTATTGTCAAATATAATCCACTGACCTATATAGTGCCAGAATAAAGTCTGTAACTACTGAGCTGCTGTCCCCCTTTTTTAAAATTCTTTTTTTGTGCAATAAGAGGGTTATAAATTTTACACCTAAATTCAGTTGTCATTTTCCCAAGGCAATATCAAAGAACACTGAAGTCTTTAAAACTAAAAGAATTCATGTTCCAATCAAAACAAGTTTAATAGAATTTTCTATTCAGGGGAGGGGGGGGGAAGGAGTTTTTATTGAATGCTCTATTTTTCTTCACTCAGATGGTGTCAGTCATCTGTTTCATAATTAGAGTGAGTAGGAAAAAAGGAGGCATTTTGCCAGGCAAAGATGACCCCCGAATACAGAACTATGATTAGTTTTATTTTAAGAAATTAATAGTAATGAGATGGGTAAGATTAAACCTTTATTAAACATTAATGACACATTTACTTAGCTACAACCTCTTCCTGCAGACCTACACAGCTCGAGGAGCCTACTCATTTTACTTGTCTGTGGCATCATTAGTAATCGCAGTGGCATTTAAAGAGAATGTCTCCTGTCCGTGCAATATTGTATTGCAGTTAGTAATTTTGAAGTACGTGCGTGTAGGAGGCTTTGGCCTCAGAAATTTGCATTTATCTGAGCCATCCTAACCTCTCAAGTGTGGGAGACTGGGCCAAAAAAAATCCCTAAAGACTGCTGTTCCCATGAAAATGCTACAGTGAGCTGCAAAACAAACAAACAGAGAAGGACATATGAAAAACCAAAGGGCTTTTATAAATTGCAGGTCAGGAACAGCGTGGTTTCAGGCTCCATTTTTCTAAATTGCCCTCTTGGAAAAAGGGGGAAAGTAATTGACTTCCAGTCCATGTCTCACTGGCAGGTAAAGCCGCTGAGAAAGTAATGCCAGGAAAGCTAAGGCAAAACAGCGTGCCTGCCAGAATCCTGAAGCCTTTGCAGTCAGGCTTTGAGCCAGGTTGTAGTATTTAGAAAGGAACAGCAGCGCTAAAAGATTGTCTCCCCGTGGCAATGGATTGGCTGTTTCTCAATGCTGAAATTACTTGAACTCACCGTAGTCTCCAGCAGTCAGTCCCTCAGGGTTGCTGTCCCACTTAAGTGACATTTACAAAGACAGATTTTATAGTTGTACAATGAATTGCTATTATGAGGATCCAAAGAGTAGTAATGGCAAATTGTTTCTTTACTAAGGACTAGTGGGAAAAAACATAAACAGGGTTTACTGAACCCCTTTTAAGAGATGTGTGGGGTTGTTTTGGATTATGAGATATCCTGTTCTACACTGGTTTAGAATGCAAGTGAAAATGAGTGGCCTGAGAATGTGCAAGGACACTGTCCTATCAGATCCATTATGAAGCTACCTGGCTGTCCTGGAAGTCCAGCAGGAGCGGAGCACTGCCAGCAGGTTCCAGAGGCATGTGTGGACAACCTCATCCTTCTGTGGCCCAGGACACCACGTGCAGAACCTGATTTCAGCAGTTAACAGCTGAAGCTCAGACAAGAGCTAGCATTTCCTACCACAGGTCAGTTAAATGCTAATTAGTGCATTTATTAAGGTTATTCTGGAAATTCTTTAAAAGTCTGTTCCATTATATAAACTTCTGAGGTTTATCTGTATCCTAGTTCTATTGTTACTTGGGAATACCCTCGCATTTCCAGCCACAGTTTCTACTGTGACTTACTTGTCAGTCACAGAATCATAGAACCACGGAGTGGTAGAGGTTGGAAGGGACCTCTGGAGACCCTTCAGTCCAACCCCCCTGCTAAAGCAGGTTCACCTAGAGTAGGTTGTACAGGATTGCATCCAGGAGGCTTTTGAATATCTCCAGAGAAGACTCCACAACCCCTCTGGGCAGCCTGTTCCACTGCTCCGTCACCCTCAAAGCAAAGACTTTATGTTCAGATGGAACTTCCTATGTTTATTTTGTGCCCTTTGCCCCTTGTCCTATCACTGGGCACCACTGAAAAGAGGCTGGCCCCATCCTCTTGACACCCACCTTTTAGATATTTATAGGCTTTGATAAGATCTCCTCTCAGTCTTCTCTTCTGCAGACTAAACAGACCCAGTTCTCTCAGCCTTTCCTGATCAAGTAACTCAAGGCAAAATTCCAGTTAGAAAAGCCCCTAGGAGAAATGCAGCTTTAATTGTCATGCTAATTTGTAACCAGGACTTGAGGTTTTTCAAGGAAAAAGGAGTCACTTTATTTTCTCGGATGAAAAGAGACAATAATGTAGGTAATATTATGCCTTATCTCTGTTACAAAACAATCATAGAAGAGAATAGAATCATAGAATTGTTTCGGTTGGAAGAGAACTTTAAGTTCATCAAGTCCAACCATTCACCCTGTGCTGCCGTCACCACTAAATCGTGTCCCTCAGTGCTGCATTTACACATCCTTTAAACGCCTCCAGGGATGGCGAGTCCACCACTTCCCCAGGCAGCCTGTTGCAGCACTTTATCACCCTTCCAGTGAAGAATTTTTTCCTAATATCCAACCGAAACCTCCCCTGCTGCAACTTCAGGCAATTTCCTCTTGTGCTATTGCTTGTTATCTGGGAGAAGAGACTGACCCCCACCTCAGTACGACCTCCTTTCAAGTAGTCGTAGAGAGTGATAAGGTCTCCCCTCAACCTCCTTTTCTCTAGGCTAAACAACTCCAGTTCCCTCAGCTGCTGCTCATAACTCTTGTGTTCTAGACCCTCCACCAGCGTTGATGCCCTTCTCTGAACCTGCTCAAGCACCTCAATGTCCTTCTTGAAGTGAGGGGCCCAAAACTGGACACAGGACTCAAGGTGTGGCCTCACCAGTGCTGACAGGTACAGGGCGACAATCACTCCTCTACTCCTGCTGGCCACACTAGTGCTGGTACGAGCCAGGATGCCCTTGGCCTTCTTGGCCACCTGGGCACACTGCTGGCTCATGTTCAATCGGCTGTCGACCAGCACCCCCAGGTCCTTTTCCACTGGGCAGTTTCCAGCCACTCCTCCCCAAGCCTGTAACACTGCAGGGGGTTGGTGTGACCCAAGTGCAGGACCTGGCACTTGGCCTTGTTGAATTTCATACAGTTGGCCTTGGCCCATCAATCCAGCCTGTCCAGATCCCTCTGTAGAGCCTCCCTACCTTCAAGCGGATCAACATTCCCCCATAACTAGGTGTCTTCTGCAAACTTGCTGAGGGTGCACTCGATCCCCTCATCTAGATCCTTGATAAAGATGTTGAAGAGAACAGGCCCCAACACTGAGCCCTGGGGGACACCACTGGTGACCTGATGCCAACTGGATTTAAATCCTTTCACCACCACTCTTTGGGCCCGGTCATTCGGTCACTTTTGTAACCAGTGAAGAGTACACTCATCCGAGCCATGAGCAGGCAGTTTCTCCAGGAGAAAGCTGTGTCAAAAGCTTTGCTAAAGTCTAGGTAGACAACATCCCCAGCTCTTCCCTCATCCACTAGGCAGGTCACCGTGTCATAGAAGGAGATCGTTAATCAAGCAGTACCTGCCTTTGATAAACTCAAGCTGCCTGGGCCTGATCACCTGGTTGTCCTGTATGTGCCTCCTGATGGCGCTGTCCTGATTTAGACCCAGCTGGCGGCTTAGCACCACACAGTCTTTCTGTCATTCTATTTCTCCAGGATGAGAAAATAGAACAAAGGTCTTATGAGTCAAGACAAGGGACAAGGGAGGGCTCACTCACCACTTACCATCACAGGCAGAAGTCAGACTTGACTTGGGAAAACAAAATCAATTTAATTTAAGCAACAGAACTGTCGCCAAATGACCATCTGAAATTGGTGCAGGACAATAAGAGAAAGCAACTGGGTCTTAAATACAACTTTCTGTCTGATTCTGGTCTTCTAAGCAGCTAAGAGCATCTTCCCTAATATATGGGAATAACAATAGCAATATGTACTATATTTCTACATTTCTTTATCAGGGAAAGTGTTTTCCTTCCCTCTTCTTTTTTTTTTTTTTTTTTTTTTTTTTTTTGGTGCCGTATTTCTACATTTTCTTCCAAACTGAGAGAATATTCCATACTGAATCCTCTCAAAATCAGTACAAGTACTTATGTTGCACCAAACTAGCTGTCTGAGTGAGAGCAGGTCTGTGTTAACAGCGTTTTCTTGGTACAAATTTGACAGTGTTAAAACTAGAAAAGAATTAATCCATGTCCTGAGTTTGGGTCTGATCTTGGAAACATCTAAATACTTCTAGCTCTCTCCTGCTCCTGACATACTCTGTGGTGCAAGTGCAGTCTAAACTTCATCTGACATTAGTTGGAAGTGAAATGCTTTATTGAGAACTGAAGAGAACTTGATTTATTATTCCCTATGTGGAAGGCATCCAGCGTAACAAAAATCCGGTAAATAACCCATGCTTTTGGATACTGCTTTGAGAAATTTCTAGTTCAAGACATAGGCTGTAACTGGGTAAAATGATACAACAGGAAAAGCAACAGCAGTGGTTTAAAATCCGAACCAAAGGGCCAAGTTCACGTTGGACACATCTCTGCCTTCACAGCCTGACTCTAAGGCCACAGAAGCGGATGAAAATACTCTCATTTATTTCAAGGATCCAGCTGATTTCGATCAGCTGTGTGGGCTGGTTAATTCTAGATGAAATTGCTGAGTATACGGAAGGTTGTTGTCAAGTACAAACGTGAAATCTAACAGCACAAATTTGCCCTAAGCCGTAAGCAGTAAAGCTGCTCTTCCTACATATATCACTTCCCTTATTTCTAATAACATTTTCCTATTACCAGATGAAGAGAATTAATGGGGTTAGATGGCTCCTCTCCTCTCAACTCTGAGCCCACAGTCCAAACCCTTGTTTTATTAAAGGGAAAGTGCTCTCCCACTGTTCTTACTCTGTACCGGTAACTGCAAGAACATCTCTACCATATCTAGCCTGTTATTGATGAACGTCTCTGTTCGGCAGTGCGTGAAAGGTTCAGACAGAAACGAAATACACCAGATCATGCTAAACGGTTTGCCTAATTTTGATGGGGATGGTGCACTAATGCAACATTTGAGACTCCTAGTCATAGACTTCAAGGTCCATAATGAGTTATTGGCCATTTTTCTAAGCCAGGGGTTCTTGGCAGGGGAAGCCTTGTGATTTTACTGCGTTTGGCTCACTGCGTTGGACTAAAGCAAGCACAGTGGACTGCCACTAGCATATTGCTGCTTTGGTGGACTTAGATTACTGTAGTCAGATTGAATATTCTCCAGGAAAATCAGCAGCTGATGGAAGCACTGGGTGTAATGTACCACAGTGAGGATGACGTGGTTCCTGTTATTAATAAAGCCTCAAAAAAAGGTATGTGTCTCTTTAAAATACAAAGTATAGTAGAAATTTGACAAAAACTGTGTTTTTGATCAAGCACCAGGATGGGGAGGTCAAGACAGCTGGGTTTCCTTCTACATTTTGTAGCCTATCCACAGTCTGATGCTGGGACATTTTGCTCATTTCCCTTTGGATTAGTCTTCTCAGGTTTTAAAATGTAAATGTCTCGGGGCAAAATCTAGCAAGAGACCACCAAGTAAATTAAACGAATACAAACAACAGATGAGTGACCAATGAAAGCAAAGTAGCTCAAGAAAAAAGGCTGAGATTTTGAGTATGAATAAAATCACCTATTCATGAGAGCAACCCTAATGTTTGCTAGCTTGAGGTGACAGAATGGATAAGGGTGTACTGTGTTTGAGTAATATAACTTATTAACATTAGCACTATTCTACATGTGGGATTTTGTAGTAGCACTTACCTGGCTTATATTAGAAACACTAATCTAATTAAGACTAAAATAGCTGAATGAGTAGATCTGATTCTGCATTCTGATATTACTTTGTTAAAATCCTCTTGCCTTCTGGGAGGTGCCACTAAAATGAGTAAAATTTCAAGAAATTAAATAAAATGGATTAAAGAGAGCATACTAGTCATAAAGCACATAATTCTTCATCACTAGGAACATCAATCTCTCCCACTTTAAACAGACAAATTCTATCTTGGACAAAAATATTAGCCAATGACAGAGATTGTTCTTAAAAAAAATGGGAATACTTTTGTGAGGATTGTTCTTTGCCTATATGAGTTCTAGGGTTTAGCAAAAAGAGAAAAGATTAGTTGCCTTGGGAACTACATGCATCCTCTGCTCCTCACAAGACTTAGTTTTTTCTTTTCTCTCTCTTTTTTTTTTTTTCCCTTTCCTTTTTAATAACTTGTTGCCTCTTCTACATATACTTACAGAACACAGGCACACGTAAATAGATTCTCTACTGCTGTTTTCAAACATTTTGTATTCATACAGCAATCATCTGCAGTGGTGGAAAAGATAGTAAGATGACAAGAATAAAATAGCATAGTGGAGAGGGACGAGACTCACCTGCACGCCTAAGCATGCGGTCTTACGTCTTGTAGATACAGAGCGCTGGTAAACCTTGTAACGATCTGGTTTCACTCGGAAGCAGGAAACAGCGCCTACGAGAAGTTTTCCACACCGTTGTAGCTGACTGTGGCTTCAACTGCTAAGTTTGTGCAAAGTATGCCAAATTAGTTTAAAATATCGTTAGTTTAAACCAGAAAGGTTTAGTATTAACGTGGTTTACTTTGCTCTGAATACACCTAGGGAGTACTCACTCAGATGCAGAAGTAAGGAGGTTTAAGATACTGGTATCTTCCTGAATAAGACTGGAACATTGTGAACGGGTTTAGTATGCGCTGGCATATCTAACGAGGCCATAGATTTTGTGCATCATGTAGAAAGAAAAGGAAAAACTTGGGAGGAAATCTAAAATTTGTTTTTACGACATAATGCATAATTCCAGTTTTTAAAAAATCTGCAAACGTTTTAAAAATTCCTACAAACCAAGACCCTAATAGTCCCTCTGCCCCAACACTTGGCTGCTTGTTAAAAAACCGAACCAACATCAGAGTCGTAAAACCCAAACATTACAAACCTCAGAAATGCCAAAATTAGGGGTACTTGTGCACTCCTGTGTTCACTCATACCTTTCACGCTTGTGCACCAGTGATAGGAAATAATTCCTTAATCCTGTGCTATTTTCCGCACAGGGTCTCTGCTCCTCCTCACAGTACCTAAAATGACACTCAGTAGGACTGGCTTCTTCCCAGTGATCGATGAGTCCTTCAAGCTTTTATTTAGTTTACACCAGGCTTTCAAAGCAGAAGTCCAAAGGTAAGGTAAGAACACCAGAATTTACACCAAGACCGATCTCCATAAATCCTAGATCTATGGATTTAGATATGGTTTTGTCTTGACAGCTTGGTCCCTTGCCCTCTTCTGTTCAGTTGGGCCTATAACCAGAGTCCTTTCTACCTTGAAGACATCAGGTTTCACACTTGGGGTAGATGATCACCACTTAAGCGTAGGTGTTTTACAAGAGGGTTTAGTTTTTATGCAATTAGAGCACTCATGCAGGTTCAGGAAAGAACAGATCCCCTGTGCAGCTTTGAGCACATCTCCGATATTTAGCAAGCCGAGCCTTCAGGGCCCCCATCGGAGCATCTGCGTCTTCTCCGTGGGCTACAGAGAGGAGGAAGCTTCTCCAGGGTGCAATCCAATCAAAGGGATTCTAACCTGGAGAAGTTAGGAGGAACAAATGGAAACCAGGTGGCTAAATTAGTTGTCCCGAAGTGGGTGTTCTGAATATATCCCCTCACACTGCAATTACTTGTCCAGATTAATTTTGAATGTGGATCTTAAAATGCCGCTATGTCGCACAATCCAAAGAACAAACAAAATTTGAATTCAATAGCTATTGCTACAAACTCAATCTGCACTACCTCAGAATACTCACAGGAGGAAGCAGAACTGTCCACGCTCTGTCTCCTCCCTGGTCCTTCCAGGACCACAAGGAAGAGAGACAGCATTAGGGTTGGAGTAGGGAAGGATGAAATGGCAGAGCCAGTGTAAATTACTTACGAAATTATGATTGGCATTTTCACATAGACAATTCTCTGTAAACTGTAACAAGAAAATTGCCTTTCAAAGGCATCATCTGAGAAATAAAAAGTCTCAGCCAATATGAAGAATACTGACAGAGCTGTACCCCATGCTTATTGGCTGAAAGCATAATTCAGCCATAACACTTCATAGAAACAAGGACTTCCGTTTTGTTTAGTACCATGTCATGACTCGTCATGTTCATGAGGCAGAAAATGCAAGACAGAGTAGTATTTACAATTACCATACAACATGATTCACATGAAGCTCAGCAATATATTGAGTAAACATATAAAAAAATCATACATCATGGTTTGTTTATCCAGTAATTAAAATTGAGGTGCTTTAAAAAGTAAAAGAAAAAATTATATAAGGCAACAACCCACTCAGTGATGTAGTCTCCTGCACTTCCCTCCAGTCTTCAGATTCATGCTTAGAAAGCACAGAAGAGAGGAGAAAGGAAAAAAAATGTTTTTGACAGATAGGCAATACAACTAGTAAAGGTTCAAGTCGCCGTATCTTCCTGGCATCACCTCAGGCCACTTAGATCTTACACATTAGTACCTGCTAATACAATTCTAGAACTCTGGACGGCTCTGGGCATGGTTGTTGCGAAAAGGGGGAAATAAAACCGGTCTTAATGCCGACACGGAACACGTGAGACAAGCAAAATCAGGGGGCACAAATAATGATGGTTTATTTGCAGAGCAACAGTTACAAGTTCTTTTGGTATTGCCGTTGATAAACACATCGCAGAGTTAGTTATGGCTTATTTACCAGAGAGACCGCATAGGTCTGATACCGAAAGCTCACAACCTGTCTGTTGTAGCCCGGCTACATGGTACAATCAGCCCGCTAATGCACAAACAGGGCATTGGGAGTAAGTAAAATGGTGATTGCTACCATACAAAACACACCCGGGGAGAACAGTGTCACTCAGCGTAGGCTGAGGCAGAGATTCTTACCCACAGGGCGTCCTGGGGCGGGTGGAGAGCAGGAGCGAATTTGTCAATCCGTCCATCGTATGGTGGCGAATCTTCTCCTGTACATGACATCATTGGTGTAGATGTGTGTGGGGGGACGACTATAGACAAACTTATCGCTTACGCCAACTGCACAAAGTCCATCAATTTACACCTGCATGGGTGGAGGGAACCGCTCGTTTGTCTGGGGCGGAAAAATGGAAGTATGAGACCACCAGACCTCTGCCCATGCTTCACACTCGCCCAGGACATTCACCTAACACCAGACATGTGTCTAGTGATAGTGGTAGTTCCGATTGTCACCTTGCTGAATTTTATCGACAAAGAGCTAGCAGGCATCCAGCTGCATGGTGTACATGCCTGACATGGCTTGGACTTTGTGCTGGGTCTACAATGGTTCTGGGCAGCCTGCTTTAGGTAGCCCTACTTGAACAGGTGAGTTGGACCAGATGACCTCTAGAGGTCCCTTCCAACCTCAATGATTCTGTGATTCCATGATTTGATCATATGTGGCTTTTTAACTCAGTGCTTAATCTTGCATCATGCTCTTACATGAAAGGCTAAGTACATTGACTAAATATCTGAGGTCATGGTTCTCCCCACTGAGGTCAACAATAACATTGTCGTTGCTTCAAAAAACCTGCAATTTCATCCAGAGTTAAATTTGGTCTTCTATGGCAGAATTTTAGTTATCTCCCTAAAATAGTAAGAAAGAATTCTAGCATTTCCCAGAGTATAAGAGGAACAGATTCTCTTTGGAAAAGGCTGCCAACAGTAGCCACAAGACACCATCACAATTCCATGGTACTTTTAACATTTTCATATACCACTTCCATTGACCAGAAATGCTAACAAAGTCCCACTAGAGGCTGATCTTGTAGCATCTCAGTCAAGAAGCATTAGAGTAAGACTTTCAGCCTGCATTTGCGGAACCAGAAATGACAATCAGTTCCGATAGTTGTAATCAATAGGCCAAGAAAAGCATCAAGCCCCATTAGTAAACATGACTTAAGGAAACGCATGTACGTACAGTTCATGATGGGTATTGGTGACACTGCCAGTCCAACACCAATGGGATCTGATGTAGTCTGTAAGGGAGGAGGATAAAGCGTAATGTTTAAGTGCTCTGTAAGGAACACATTTAATTTCTGGTAGCGCCTATTGATGAATCACCAAATCTTTCAAAATCTTTTTCATGAACGCAACTTTTTAGAATGCATAAAATGTGTAAAAGTGTTAATTCACATTTCAAAAGTTTTAATTCACACGAACATATTCCTGTCTGGTTTTTTTATAGACACGGTAGCAAGGTTTTTATTATTTACACCATGGAAGCATGCATATATATCTTTCTAACTGTTGAGACAATGGCATTGTCAGCATGCTGTATAATTTTAGTTATGGAACATGTAAAGCAAAAAGGAAATTTAAGCAAGCCAGAAACCCAGTGCATCAAATTTTTTCATTGTTAACTAGAGTTGAGTTTAAACTCTGGTAATAATTTTTCATTAATCAAAACAAATTTTCCATTATGGAAGAGGCATTTTTATATTATGGTATTTAGATTACAGGAAGTTGTAGGCTATGACGTAAATCAGCTTAGTTTATCTAAAAAAAAAAGACTTAGTTCACTCTTATTTCACCCATTCTCTTTTCAAAAATAAATACTCTCAATAGTAGCTATATATGGAGTAAAAATCGGGGCCAATAGATTTGCGTTTTATGGGTAAAGTATCGTCCTTTTTTATATATGGCAACTGGAGATTAGTTTGGCTTTGTGCTAAATTGTTCATATCATTCACTGCCTCCAGGATGTTTGACTGTGATATTATACAATATTTCATGACATTATGCAAAATAAATGCAAAAAATCTGCTTATAATCTCATAATCGTTTACCATCTAGAGTTACGCAGCACGTCTGTTAGTTAGCCATTTGCTTTAGCAACACATTCTCTAGAGGATCTAAGACTCATTGATGCTGCATCATAATGAAAATACGTTGCATGCTTGGGATTATTCTTTTTTCCCAAGTGTTCTGTATTATGAGGAATAAAAAGCATTTGCCCTCCCCAAGAAACACTGGGTTAGTGTCTGTTTAAAAAGATTCACCTGAAAACGTACAAAAATTTTAAAGAGAAATTATGAAAAGGTAGACTTGACAAAGAACGTTTGAGAATGATATTTAGTGATTGCCATTTCCACAGACTCCTCTGTTTCTACTTTACTCTGCCAATGTTAAAACATTCTCAGTGTTTTCTGAATACAAGGATAGGATGATGGAATGATATAAAATATACCGTTCATTACAGCTGAACGCACCACCCTGAGTTTATCAAATGAATACTGCCGGCTTTACTTCTGGTTCCTGAATAGACTCGATTTTCGTAAGTTTATAATTAAAAATTAACATTTAATGCAAACAAAAGAAAGGGCTATGTTAGCTTTATGTGGATGTTATCTAATTCTGATCAGGTACTATTATTTTCTCCTTGGTCTGATGAACTAACACAAGCATGCAGTGTTTGTGATCGGATGTTTGTTTTTTAATTCTTTAATGAGTGGATGAAAAAGTAGTAAGAAGACTGGAGAATGCAATTAATTTTGGGGTTTTTTAAAGATTCAAGAGAAGAGAGAAGGTGCAGAATAGAGAAGAGGCAGAGAACTGCCAAACAGATCAAAACCAATTTTGATTGTACTTAAAATTTCAATTGATTAATCCAGCAGTAAATTTAATGCATAAAATCGTTGTTTCCTATTTTCACTGGATAAAAAATAAGCCTTCTAGAAGTCTACCTATAAAAATTTTTATTTGAACTTGAAGATTAAACTGACCCATTGCTTGTACATGGAACAATGAACAAAGCCCGTTCTTCCATACGTTGGTCCTTACGTATCTGCTTCTGCTGAGCTGACGAAAGGAATTGTGTCACTTTACACAACACACTATGCCTTTAACCTCCCTTCTTCACGAGATCTGGCTATTTTCTGGCACCATTGCTTAGGGCAGGTGCTAGCCCTTCTTAACCAGTCACAAATCTCAAGCATTCCTTTTACTGCTACGATTTTATAACACTGTCAATAGTCATCTGATCAGTGAAAAGAAAAATAGTTCAGCTTTAAAAGTAGGGTTTCTTGCAGAAATTAAGAAATATTAGTACGGTCAGCCTTGTATTAACTGTAAACTAGATTTTAGAAGTCCCTTAAGCATACGTACCGTGGAAAACACAACACACAAAAATGCACACGCCGGATCAACCTTCTACACCGCCCTAAAAAATACGTGTCCCCGGAGCTGGAAAGCAGAACTCAAGGCTGTGACACCATCTGACCCCGTGAAGGAGATTGTGAAGGCCAGAAGTCATACAAGGAGTATATTCCAAATAAAAGGAGTAGTCTCTGACAGCTCAGAAGGGACCGATTCTGCAGTACGGCATTTCCCAAACAGTCTGCTGTTTATGCCTGACATCAGCAGCACCTGAAGGTAATGAATAATTTTTGTAGCCAACACAAGGGGAACAGTGAATTGATACAGCCACCAAACTGCTGTCTGTCCCCACGTGAAGTCCCGTGTTAGACTGTATTTCTTGCTCTGACTCTGAGGCTGTTTTCCACTGTACTACAGTCTCATAACGGCTCTGAAGTGTTTGCTGAGACTGACCTTACCTTCTTGCTTGTTGTACTTACCGTGTCCATTTAAATAAATCAACATATTCACACATAAATATTCCAGTAAGGCACCCGGTATTCCCATCCGTTCGTTTCCAGCACTGTCACAGTCAGAGGTTTTCAGTAAGCTTTCCAGAAATGGCTAACTAATAATATTCAGGAAAAATACTGCGAAACGGGTTCATATTATTAGCAATGCCTCTTTATCTATACAAAGATGAATCTTTTGAAGTCTTCCCATAACATTTAACAAAGAAGCATGGGTTTGGATAGGTAGCATGAAACGCACAGTGTGCTCGTAGTTGTGTTGCTTAGCCTTTGTGTAATTTTTAAAAAGCTTTTTATTTAATCAATTGATCTAACCTCCATTTCTATCATATCCGAGATCTTCATAACCCCAACTCGTATTTGGAACTTAGAACATAGATGCTGGGTTTTTTATTTTACAGGTGAAGGGTAGAGGAGAAATAGTCTAAGAATCAGACTTTAAAGGATACAAGCCTTCTCCCTCAGAAAAGCTATGATTTTCATTAGGAATCCAGAATCATTCCCTACTCTGTACTTTTCTTCATCAATATATTTCTTCTTCTCTCTTTCTTTCTTTCTTTTTTTCTCTTTCTTTCTTTCTTTCTTTCCAGAGAAATGGCAGAATACCATCTGCCCCATTTTCTTCTGATAACTGAATGTGGGAAGCTAGTCATCAGTGTTAAGTTATTTAAACTAGGGCAACATGCTCTTTTTTTCGCAATAAACCAATGTGAGCAGTGCACTGACTTTCATATTCCAGACTCTAATGAGCATTTGAGGATAAAACTGTAAATAAATTATGGACTTCTTATCTACAGAACAGACACTAATCACTTAATTAATTTTTTTTAGCTGCCATAAGGGCTCTGAAGAAGTTGTTTTTATGAGTTATTTATCACTTGCCAATCAACATACCTCACAGGATTAGAAATAATTGTTGTACTATTTGTAGCAAACTAGATAACGCAGTTCAACTTTAGCAATAAAACAAACTTAACATTCATCAAGGCTTTCGTGCTGCTCATTTTTGAGTTGGAACTTCTACAGACTGGAGGTTGACAGCACACAGATTTAATAAATGGGCAATAATAATTAAAAAAAATAATAAAGGTATTTCAGGACAAACTTGGCCTTGAAAGGGTTATATTGAAGGGCATGAAATTTTGCTAGGAAGATTATTGACTTATTGCACATGAACATTGGAAGTGTAGTGTTGATTTGACAAGTGATATTCTGCCACAAATTTCTGCTGTAAAAAAAATCTTTTTACAGTGGTGGTGAAATCCTTTTCTCCAGGAGAGAAGTTTCCCTGGGATTAAGGGTTTAACCTGTCTATATAATTTACTGTTCTCTGCTTATGCAGTAAACATTTTTATAGTTCCAAATTCAATACTTCCCATGGGAAAGAAATACTCACTCTTTCCAAAAGAGCAATAGTACCTAGTCATGGACCTCGCTGCAGCCTGTGGAGGAAACCATGGTGGAGAAGATATCCACGCTGTAGCCCATGTAGGGCCCCACACTGGAGCAGATGGATTATTTCCTGAAGGAACTGTGTACCATGGAGAGCCCATGGTGGAAAAGGTTTGTCCTGAAGGACTGTAGTCAATGAAGAGGACCCACAGTGGAGCAGGGAAGAAGTGTGAGGAGGAAGGGTAAGCAGAGAGGAACTGTTATAGACTCACTGCAACCTGCCGTGGACTGACTGCAACCTTCCATTAACAACCCCCCTATGGCATTCAGGGGTAGTAGGAGGTCAAGGAATCAGGACTGAAGGAGTGAAGTTGAGCCTGGGAATAAGGGGAGTGTGGGACAGTGTTTTCATTTTTTGTATTTGTTCCTTTCCATCCAACTCTGTTTTAATTGTCGATAAATTATTTTTCCCCAAATCAAGTTTGTTTTGCCTATGATGGCAATTGATAAGCGATGACCCTGTCTTCATCTCCGCTCACATACAGTCTTTCTTATCTTTCTCTCCCTGTCCTGTTGATGAAGCAAGTGAGAGGTAGATATCTGGTAGCCAGCCAAGGTCAACCCCCTGGAAGAGTTCACACAACCTTTGCTAGGGATGGCTTTCTCTGTTGAGTTAGGACCCCGGTTACCGAAGAGATCTAGTCAGCAAGTCATCACTTAGTCATAGGATGCTGAGCAGATCTTGCTTTCTTGTTGCACAGGAACAGGGCAGTAGGACTTACCCATGACACCTTAAAGAAGTGTTGCAGAAACAAATGCATTACAAAGACATGTGCACCCAGATTGAAAGAAGCAAATATTTAAGTGGACCACTCGCCTCATTGGTCCGAACAACAGAATCTTTTACTTCTGCTTAGGGGTATCTCCTCTCAGTGAGTGCTTCAGAGCAGGCAGGTCTCTTGGATGAGACAGGACATTAGATGTAGAGGTTAAACCAGGGATACTCTTTCCAAGTCACAGGCTAACAGAATTCCAGGCTTACTACATGCCTCAAAATTTAAGGGCAACTTTACTTTCCAGGAAGCACAGGGTCCAACCTGAATGGTTCGGATTGATCTACAACTACCCATTCAGAAACGGGAGCGTCTTCATGTCTCACTCACTTTTGTGATTTTTTTCTGTGACTAGAACAGACAACACTATATCTTGCCTCTTGTTCAACGCATGCTCTCTTTTTCCTGTGCTATCTTCTCCACGCTGTTTAGCATACCCTACATTTTCTATAGGAAGGTTACTCAGTCTAGCAGCTGCTTGAAAACAGTATTTTTTTCTTCCGTGTTTCCTCTTTAATTTTGGCAGTACTGTAAGCGAACAATGTAGACTGAAACAGCTGAAAGAGAAAAACACAGTACTTGCTCCAAGAACTTCCAATCTGCAATTGAAATTACTTGCTATTTCTTACTGCGTACAAACACTGCTAAAGTTATCTGCAATTCTATAAAAGCTGACCTTCCAAAAACATCAGAAGGAAACGTACAAAGAAAACATCCAGACATTTCCTTCAGACCTTTGCATATCAGCCTTCAAGAAAAACAGATTTCAATTTCTTTACGAAGACTGGAGTGTAAATCTTCATAATGAAAAAAAAACCACCCCAAAAACCCACCTCTTCAGCCCTGCCCCCTTTATCAATTTACTCAGATGAAAGAATCCCAGCGTGGTTGAGGACAAATGATCTGGAGATCACCCAGACCAATGCCCCTGCTCAAGGCAGAGTCAATTAGACCAGACGACTCTGGATCTCATCTAGGGTTTTGAGTATCTCCAAGGATGGAATCTTCAGAATCTCTCTGGGCAACCATTTGCAGTGTTTGACCATCCTCACAATAGAAAAATTGATTTCTTACGTTTAAATGGAATTTTCTGTATTTGGATTTGCATCCATTGTCTCTTGCCCTTTTACTGGACACCACTGGTAAGCCTCAAGGTCCACCTTCTTTACTCCCTTCCCTCAGGTATTTAAGTACAGGTGATGGTTTAAAGTGGTGACGGTGGGAGGACTAAGCCTCCCCTCCTGCTTTCTCTTCTCCCTTAGCATGGGAAAGTTTCTCCTGAGTGGAAAGCAGGAAGTACCAACTCTTCTCGGCTTCTGTTTGGAGCCAAGACATGTCAATCAAATGCCTCTCTGGATAAGCCTATAAAAAGCCTCAAACCTCGTGGCTTCCCCTGGTGCGCACGTTTAATTTCCACCCAGACAGACGCAGAGAGAGATCACACTTCAGAGAGAGACTGCAGTTACCTCACCGGGGCAGTAAAAGAATCTTCTGCCTCGAAGTAAGTCTTTCGTTTTTGCCGATTGCTGGCCAGGGGTGGAAGAGGAAAGGCAAGCCCTCACCCTGCACTGAGATTTACTGCTGGCGAGGGACGAGAGGAAAGGGTTCCGAGAGCCAGAAGGCCCAGCTAGAATGCGGAGACTGACCCAGACCATCCCCTGGAAGGCGGTGATGTTCAGCTGTGCATCTGGATGAACGCAGCGTCGGAGCCGTCGCCCGAGGGACGCACGCGGACACAACGCCTCACCACCTACAGTGGGAAAGCAGACGTGCGGAGCCGTCTCCTGAGGGCTGAGAAAGACTTTCACGAAAGTCTGTCCTGAAAGAGTCCACTTTTGAACTGAGAGCAATGAGTTTAAAAAGACTGCGCCTCACCACCCCTCCTGACCGCTTGGTGGGCCTTTGTTAAAACGGGGAGGTGGGGTGAACGGGAGAAATGTATATTTATACGTATATACCTATTTACGTATTTATCTCTCTCTCCCTCTCTCTCTCTTTTCCATCATGTGTCCTATTTAAATTTAAGTGATTAATTTATGGTTCTAATTGCTTTGTGCATTAAACCAATTTTGTTTCACCCGCTTCATCCAAACCTGTTTTACTGGTTTTCTTCCCTGGCCCAGGACAAGTCCCATTGGCTGTTATCAGCCGGAACCTTTTTCTCAACTCTTTTGTGAGGCACTCGGGGAGTTCACATTTCCCCGGGGCTATAGAAAACCTTTCCATGCTTCTTTCCTTTCAAACCAGGACAGTACATTGCTAAGATTCCCCCTTATTCCTCTGTTCTCCGAGCTAAATAGACCCAGCTCTCTCAACCTCTCCTCCTATAGTAGGTACTCCTTGATCATCTTCGTGGCCCTTTGATGGACTTGCTCCAGGATGTCCATGTCTCTCATACTGGCAAACTCACAACTGGTTCAAACGCTCTTGATGCAGTCTCACCAATTTTATAGAGAAATGTCTCTACCCTTGGCTCAAAACCCCTACCTCCATTCCCAGTTGCGGTCATAAATACTAGGTCAGCTCCTCAGCTCATGTAAATGAGCACAGTTCGCAGAAGTCGAGGGAGTTGTACTAATGTAGACTAGCTGAAGAGGTGTATCAAAATGTCATGATTTGATATATTTTCAAGCCGTTCCCTTTCTAGTTACCTTGTGGCTGCTCTGCTAACAGCTTCAGTATACGCTAAAATATTTGAAGGAGCATTTCTTTCACTACGGGTTTCAAATGACCTTTTAATGAAGGGCTGAACTGATTTTCAAACCCAATTATGTTGTTAATTAAACTTCTATTTTCTCCTCTTTCCACCACCAGCTTCGTGTTTTCATATTCCTGTTTTTCGGTACAGTCCCTGGAGTTCCTGCTTTCCTAGGCACGATGACAGTTACCTGTACAAGCACTTCTGAAATACCACCTCCAGCGTTCACTTTATGAGATTATTTTTGAAGCAGCACTGGGTCAGTTTCAGGAGCACCATTCTGATCTAGTCAGCCAGCAGCCTCAGGGCAGACTTATTTTAGTTTTCAATGTTAATAAAGTAGTGGCAGAGATCTGCGCTCTGGTGAAGGTGCTGACTTGAACAGGTTGCCAATAATTTATTTTTCCCTGCACTAATCTCTGCAAAGAGTATGTCCACGTAACTGTAGTCCTTGCTCACAGATTACTCTGTCTTTAATGCTTTTACAGACCAAAGTCTTCATCACTATATCTCGGTCTATGTATTTTCCCTGGACTCTTGGTATCAGCTTTCCAGTGCAAAGGGGGAAATCCAGCAGTTTTAGTAGAACCGGACTTCCGTGGGGCAGGGATGAGCATTTTGTGACTTACTGCATGATTACGCAAGTACAGTATAATGCTATCTGTTATTACAAAATTAGATACTGACACCCCTGGTTTTGACATGTATGAGTAACAGCAGCATTTAGGTTTTAGACAAAATTTGATATTTCTCACTTTTGGAAATAAAACTTCCCCTGAGGGAAAGATTTCATTTCTTGCATTTTTGTGTCTCTGACATAAGTTGCACTACACTGTTTCTCCTCTCCAGTAGATACAGCTCTGAATCTCAAACAAGGGACATGGCATTCCCTCTGATACAAACAACGGCACAGAGAACTTTCCTCAAGGAGTTGAGTGGTGCTGATATTCTGCTGCGCAGAGCCTAGCTTAAGAGAAAAGATGATCTCTCTGATCCGAAAGGCAGTTAAAAACTACAAACACTCTATAACCATCCTACAGTCCACCTGTTTTGAAAGTATTTCAGAAAGTTTTATTATTTTAATTTCAGAAGTCATTATGTAACTTTTCTACAAAGAGTAATGTTAAAAACAGATTCTGGTCCTCTCATTCACCTTAAGCAGTATCAGAAGAACCACTTGCATAGTGAGACTCTTCATTCATGGCTTGGCTTCGCAGACGAAGATTTGGGAAGGGCTTTGCCCACGCTTATTGCAAGCGCGCTGATGGCTGAAAAGGCCAATGCGGGATAGGCAAGACCGGTTGCAAAGAGCACACCGGAGGGTCTCCTTGGGTGGCATTGCTGTTTCGTCCCTTGCCTGTCGCTACAGGGCTTTGCAAACGTGAGTACACCCTTCAAGCCTGCGCGGTGGATTTTTTAGGTGAGGCGCAGCGTGCGCGAGACTGGCCCCACCCTTTACACCTGAGGTTCATCTGCCAGGGCCGAGCGAGCTTGGACAGTGACAGCGAAGTCCTCAGGTCGTAGGTTTGGTTAGAGTATCCTTCTCTTAGATGGATGGCCTTACAGGGCTAAATGAGCTCCATCTGCCCGGGTTTGGAGTTAGAGTTGTCCTTCTCCTAGGATGGTTGCCCGAAGGCTAGTGAGCCCATCCTGCCCGTGGACACACTTTGTCTGACCCTTCAGTTGAGACCTGTCTGGCTTGGGAGACCCTACCGGAGGCATATGCCACCACCAGCATAGCTCTCAACTTCGCAAGGGCACGCAAGCTCTTTCCCCAGGGCAAGGGGGTGCCCGTGAAAGAGTTGTGAAGTTGAGAGACTGAGACTCTAATTACCATGGAACTGGCAGATAAAACCTATGCTTAAAGAGGTAGAAAGATGGAAGATTGTTAAAGAGCGATGCTATAAATGGAAGGTTCTATGTAGAGGAAGTTCTCAATGAGTCATTGACCTGCTGGTCACTCACGGAGTTGTTGCAGGTCAGGATTTCCAGCTGCTATAAATGTCATTGAAAGTCAGTGAAAGACATGAAAAACTTGACTTTCAAAAGTCACGAGCACTCCCTTTTCCCACGGACTTCATCAGGGAGCTGTCAGTCCTCAAAACTTGGGAAAAAAAAATCAAGCTTATTTATTTTCCAGGCAGCAATTACATTAGATGTTAGAGGGATGTTTTCAGTAGTAGAACTAGGTAATCTGGAAAGAAAGCAGGGGAAGAATTAACTGACAAAATAGGCTCTCTATTAAAGTGTCATTCATACTAGGATAATCCCTGTTGTACAGCACTTTTTCCCTATCTCTGCTGTCATGGTAACATAAATAAAGAGAATATTATGAATGTAGTATCCATAACCACAGCATCTTTGGGAAAACTCAAACAGTGAGTCCTGGGCAAGAAAAATAATGGTATTTTTTGTTTAAGACGTCCAGAACTGCCACTTTATTGTTTGGATGTATGACAGGTAAAGATTCCTTTCTTTCCTTCTGTTTTCAATAGACATTTTAACGTTTATCAAAACTAATTACCAGGTATGCATTCCATGTTATAGATGGAAGTCCTTTATTTTCTCTCTGTTCTGCCGAGCATTTTTAGGGGTGCGCTTTCTGTACAATAAGTGGATCAGACATAAGTACCAATTCCTTTTAAGATACATCTTCCCATATCAGCTAGCTTTGGTAATATTCAGGTACATTTTGGTCCATGCTTAACTCAGCAAAGTGCTTATTTACATCGGAAATACTGTATATCACTAGCAGTTTGATGTTTGCTTACACTTTCTATTTTCCTCAGCCTTTTCTCCCAACACAGAGAATAAAAACATTGGAGTAATTTCACATTATAGCAGAGTGAGAAAGGCAAGCACTGAGATGTCACCAGATGTTTAGTTTGCACAGTTGCAGCTTTGCTGCAGGCCTGAGTTATACCAAAGCAACATAAACTACAGCAGAAAGATAACCAGGAGAAATTGCACTGGTGAAAATCGTGTCGTACATACCGTAACTAAATATTCAGTTGGGAAAAATCGTTAATAGCTTCAATGAAGGAAAAAATATTATATAAAACCAATTAAGTATCCTGAAACATGAGCCCATCTTCTCATCTGGAGAGGAACGGTTTCCAAAGGCACCATGTTTAAAGTCAAATGGGGGCTCAGTTCTAGTCTGAAAAAGGGCTTAGGTCACGTTTACAACGCAGCTATAAAACCACGACTGCCAGCACCACTCAAGTAGGTAGCTTAAATTTAACACGTGTTTGTCTACAGCATGTATCAGTAGTTCACTGTAATAACTTTCCAAACCCATCAGTTTCTTTCAGTTTTTCTGCAGGATAGATATACTTAGATGGGCTGCCTGAGGTGGGAGCAGCAGAACAGAGGTCTAGATTTCTGCATGTATCATAAAACCTGCTGTCATGGGTTAGGCCTGGGCCAGCCACTAGGCAGATGACGGATATTCTCCATTAACCCCACTCCTGTCCCAAAGGGGAAGAGAAAGGGAATAAGGAAGACGGACTTATGGATTGGAAAAGAAAAATAAAACTGCTTTATTGAAAATAATAATAATAATAATAATAAAATGAAATATATACAACTATATATACAATACCAATACCAAACCCACCCCCCAATAGCTATTATGTCACCATCATCACTGATGGGCAGGCACTGGGGAAGCCCCAGACTGGACTCAGCGGCAGGCGGGAACCAGATTCGGGAGCTGGATTCTGGAACTGAATTCAGGAATGCACGGACTGGGATCGAAGGCAGAACAGACAGAGTCTTCCTTGAATGCTGGCTGTTGAAGAAGAGAGCTTGACCCTCACGATCTCTCAGTCGTGGTGCCAGGAGGAGCTGTGCTGCAGTACCAATCACTTTCGAAGCAGCTCTAACTCCTTCGTATGCTGCCGATATTTCTTTTCCAGTTGGAGTATAGTTTGTCTTGGAGCCTTTGTATCCTCAACTCCAAAACCCTAGGGGTCAGCCTTGACTCTCCCCTGGTGCTTTCTGCCAGAGGCTCCAGGTAGGACCATTAAACCCGGCTGCGGAATAGAGCATATTTTTAAAATCCTGTTTGAAACGGCCCAAGGGCTACTGCATGTATGACCTCTCATTTGATTTGTTCAAAGGCTTGTTTCTGTTCAGGAACACAATTAAAATAGTATTTCTTCTGGGTCACCTCATAGAGAGGTTTTACCACCTGACTGTAACCAGGAATATGCATTCTCCAGAAACCCGCAATGCCTAAGAAGGCTTGCGTTTCCTTTTTGTTAGTTGGTGGGGACATGGCTGTTATTTTGTCAATCATGTCCTTTGGGATCTGGCAGCGCCCATCTTGCCATTTAATTTCCCAAACCTGGTCCTCTCACGCAGGACCCTTGACTTTACTTCTTTATATAGAAAAAACAGCATCTAGAAGAATTTCAATTATTTTCTCACCTTTTTCAAAAACAACTTCCTCTGTATTACCCCATACAATGGTGTCATCAATGTATTGCAGGTGTTCTGGAGCTCCACATCTCTCCAGTGCAGTGTGGATCAGTCCGTGGCAAATGGTAGGACTGTTTCTATCCCTGGGGCAGTTGATTCCAGATGTACTGGACACCTCTCCAGGTGAAAGCAAACTGTGGCCTGCACTCTGGTGCTGTTGGAAGAGAGAAAAATGAATCAGCAATGTCAGTTGTGGTGTACCACTTTGATTACGCTTTGTACTTGGGTTCTAGCATGTCCAGCACAGCAGCACTCATCAATGGGGTTAACTTCATTCATGATAGTCTACTGTTCATCTCCAATCCCCATTAGGTTTTTGCACTGGCCATATAGGACTGTTAAAGCCTTGCTAAGCGCTCTTTGGCTCTCTAATTGATGCACCAGCTTCTGAATGGGATCCACAGAGTCTCTGTTGGTACGATATCCTTGTTGATGCACTGTTTTAGTAGCAATCGGCACCTTTAGATCTTTGACCCTCTAACGTGCCAGGCCATCGAATCCACACAGTCCAATAAACCCTGTTGTCCCTCTCCACCCATCTGGAGGCGGGGCCCTTCTAAATTCGAGGATAGTACCCACTATTGACCACTGGGTTTGTGTAGCTTACCAGATTTGCAAGGGTTTACGTAGTTCACAGGATTTGTGTGAACCACATGCATTATATTTTCATTCCCCCTACTCATGTTTGGATCTGAGACCCGTCTGCTTGGACCAGGGGTCTGCTCACAGTGGACAGGAGCAACATTCTCCCTCTTGGAAGAACTGTCTCTTCTATTTATTTTACCTTGTAACTGATGTACTTGCACTTGTAGGGCAGAGGTAGGATTTCCATCCCATGTATTCATGTTCTCTCCATACTCACACAGGATAGACCACGGTACCAGGTGATATGTACTGTTCCTGTTTAGCCGATCTCATAGAAGAGCGTCTTATCCTAATGGCTGCAATGCAGGTCCATTGGGGGGAGCATAGAATCTGTTCTCCCTCCTGTCTAGCTTTTCAGTTATGCAAATTATTTCTTGGCTTCCAAGAACAAGTAAGCAATAACACAACGCATATGGCAGATAGGGTGACACTACGACACTTAGCTCTGAAGAGAATTCTAAAAAGATAAGACATAATATCGCTCTCGGCACTGACATTATGTAAGCAGTCCATTTTAATTTCCAACCCTTAAAGATTCTCAGAGAAAAAAAAAGTCTGATACCCTCTCGACTGAGCGAGCTGGAATTTGAACTATTTGGTCAATCTATCAGAGCTCCGATCGTGCTCCACGTTGGGGACCAATACATCTGTCATGGGTCAGGGCTGGGCTGGCAACTAGACAAATGACAGAAGCTGTCTATTGGCCCCTCTAGCTTCTCAAAGGGGAAGAGAAAGAGAATAAGGGAGAGAAACTTACGGACACCTGCCTGTTTTTTTGAGGTTTCAACAAGTCGGAATGCACTTTGTTCTATGACAGCTAATGATCCAAGATGCATCTGGCCATGCATTCAAGGTGGGAGCTGTGGATTTATGTCTTCTTGAGCAGAATCGGGATGCTCTCAAAGTTGGGTGCTCAGGATAAGTGTTCTGAGTGTGGTCGGAATACAAGGCTTAGAGAAATGTAGCCTAGCGCGAATTTTCAGGGGGTTAGCAGTTACAATTTTTGTTAGCTTGCATAATGGAGAAAAGGTGTAATATCTGAGGCTGAACCCTTGGATGGAGTTGGCACATTAGATTAGAAAGTGAGGGCATGCATCAACAAACATGCTTTGTCTTCAAGTGTTTGTGTATAGTCGACACCAAGTATATTAACACGGTTGTAAAGTCTAGCTTTGACAATGTAGGTGGCTACAAGCCTTCCGCTACAGATGTCAAGCTGTAATGGCTATCCCATACTGTATGTTCAAAGCCATGATTCTACTCAGAAATAGACGTGAAAATTGGACGGTATTTCAAGTGGTAAAAAGGACACATTTGACAAGTCTGTTTTGTAATGCTTTTTCTGCAGCAAGAGACTTGATACCTGTCGTTAATCTGCCTCTTGCCAAGTTGAAACAGGTAGAAGCGAGGTAAGAAAATGCTAGAGGCTTGGTGTTGCGTTGAAATAGTTCCTTAATTTTAGCCCTGAATAGTGTTGTATTTGCATTGTGTTTGCTTCTGCAGTTCAAACACACAATATGCTCTATAAAGACTGCAGTAACTTTCATGTGACTTTGTAGAAAGAGAAGCCTGTTAAAGGAATAGACATACACCCATGTTTGTTTAATACACAAATGACATGTAAAATTCTGCCAAAGTCCCACTTCAGACTCCCACTTCCTTTATTGAGTCTCGTTCTGACTCCTAATACCATTTGAATTTACCACCCTTTAAGTTCAGAGATTATTTTACTTCAAATAGGCAGGCCATAAACCCAAGTCCTGTCGCTCTATGATGTGGTAAGTAGAGGCAGCAGAGGCAACAATAACTCTTCTCTTTGTGGTGGTTCAAAATGCAATGCAAATGAGCTGCCTGATACCTAGATTAAAGAATCACCCATCCTCAATGAGCAGCAATGAGAAACATCACAGATACGACCAGTCATGCTTCCCAAAGACATCCTCAGTATCTTTCAGCTGTTCTGTGAGCTTATAGTTCACTGCTTATAGAATTCAGAAACACTTTTTGCTATAAACTAAACGCTTTGCTTCATGATTTCTTTTACTTAGCTGGGGTATTTAATGATGATGATATTTTATAAAATACGTATTTTGTTGAAATTCCGGTTCAGACATAACACAGCAATGTGGTACGAGACCCAAGGTAAAGAACAGAGGAAAAGGAAGAAGAGGCGGTTTCACCAAAAACAAAGGTGGAGAAGCCACAACCATGTTCCCGCAGTCTTGACAGATGCTTTTACAAAAATAGTGCATTTGAACTTTTCAAGAACTGGTTTAAGCATTTTCCATGAAGTGCCTGCTTTCTTCCTCTTCACCGGGGAATTCAGAAATATCCTTAAAATTGAAGCAGTAATTCTAACATAGACATCTGCCCACAGAAATTTTGTGGCTGTTTCTTTAAAATAGAATAAAATAGAACCTCCACGAATCCGACTGCCACGATAAAGGTTGATAACAATACCAGCAAAATACGTTTTCTCCCAACAGCAAAACAACCAGATAAATCAAGTCAGATATCAAATTCTGCCTAACGATTACAACACAATGCAGATGTTTATTTAAACTTTCAAAGCAGGTATTTAACATTGCCCAGAGACAGCAGGAGGATAAACAGGAAGTTTAGGTAATCTGAGACAACATATGACAGTATTGCCTTTCTCTTAACCAGAGGTAACGACTAGTCTCCTTAGTGTAATGATCTCCTGCTGATTTTCCTCATGAATTAATCAATATTATGCCATTTTCTCCTTTATTTTGCACTACTCTCTATCAGTGTTGATTTCTTTTATCAATTGTTTCCAAAGGTCCCGGAAGAGGCAGAGTCCCTGTTTCAAACACTGAAAAAACAACCCTTCAAAAAGACAATTACTTTGTGAAAGGACTCCCACTCTGGCTTCTGCTCTGGTTTCTGCTGGGGTGTCTTAACTACAGCCTTGTCCCTCCTCCACTTCCCCTTAATGTCTTATGCTGCCAGTGTGAGCCATCAAGCTTCTAAGAACAAAACAGAAAACTTACGTAAAATAGTGAACAGACCGTTATAGTAAACAAAATTAGATTTTGCTACTGATTTAAAGATAACAAGGATGGAAATAGATGACTTTATATACAACAGCAGGAGGGACTGACTATCTCAAAATTTAAAGAGTAATGCCATCAACATCCAAGTTAAAAGTGAACACAGGTAAAAAATTAAGAAATACCAAACCAATATCTGTTCATAATTAAGAGCTACTTATTTTGCCTGTGCACATGATACCAAGATTTCTCCATTTCCACTGAAGCCATGAGGAGAACTGAAGGATTCTTGGTATCCTTGTGACATTAAGCTCTTTGAAAAGTAGCACTGAAACTCGCTCTAAAATTTAATTCCTTATTATGATATAGCTTCATTTCCATTCAGATTCGAAGAGCCCCCCTATCACTCCATCTTCCCCTTCCCTTGTTCTAATAAATGACGTACCTTGGGGGTTTTAAAACACATGGTACGACAGGCCCTAAGCACTCACACCGAGCTGATGTTAAAGAACTGGAAGTCCACTGCACATCATGTCCTCGTTCTCAGCACAGCTAATGGGAAGGAGGACCTCCAACCCACAAGAGGGTATATCTGTCTTCAGAGCTGTAACCAGCTTTGTCCAGAATTTACTTTTTGGCCCCCTTTTGCCACTTCTATGAATCGTCAGCGTACCCTATGGGTTCTCATGAGCTGACTCAGCTGATTCACTGACCTCATGCCAGGGATTTCACTGAAGCTTAAGGCTATTTACCTCCACTGAGGATTTGCACCCAGATGAAGAAGGAAGAGCTCATCATCTACACAAACATCTAAATGTGCCACCCCTGACTATTAAAACACCACTGGAAAAGGTCCAATTTATTGTAAATTGTCCGTTAGCATGTCTGCCCTTCCTTTGGCAATAAAAGAAAAAACCTGCTCCAGTCATGCAAACCTCTACAGAACAATAAACAGTCCAAGAAAAACAACAAATTGCAACACCCTGGCCACACCAGATTTGTGTGTAAAAATCTGTTTTTGGAACTATTCACATTTCTTTTCTGGAGGGGAGAGAAGGAAGAAGAGTGGCAGCCTTCTTAACAGAATGTGCTGAAATGTTTCTGCTGGGGTGCATCCGTGTGTGTGTGTGTGTGTGTGTGTGCATATGCATATGAGTGGAGCTGGAGGTACCAATACCTACCCTACAATCCAGGATGGCAAATAATAAAGGGTATGTATCTAGATAGCTTATAATGCAAACAATTATTAAGCTTATGGAGCATCTGAAGAGGAACAGAAAAAAAAAAAATCTCTTGTGGTCTTGCTGCAGACAGGTAGATGGTTACTCTAAGCGCATTTTTAGGCATAAGTTTGAACTCAGTGGCCATGCAGCCAAGACATGAGTGTGAGCACGTAGAATTGGTAAGAATCAGCAAAATTAATTAAAAAAAAAAGTTGGCTTGATTATAATTGTGTTTGAGAGGTGATTATCAGACTCTCAGTTCTATCAAGTCACGTTTGTCCGTAAAGGCATATTGATCAATACACTGTGTGTTCTCAGTTAAAAGTTGAGTATGGGGAGTGTTGAAGAGCAGAGTTAACTGATCAAAATACCCTTGGAAACCCGTACATCAACATGATAGAAAACACAAACACATTTTGATAGGATGCTCATTTATTTTCAGCCAGGCCAATGAATGGCTTTCATTCTTGTCTAAATGAACGAGTTGCTTCACAAGTATAACAGCCTGTTTGACTTCTGGGAGTCACGAACCATGTATCGCTGGGACTAAATTCCCCCATGTCCAAAATGATGGGTGTGACTACCAACGAAAGCTGAAGGTCTCATTCAGAAACAGACCTAGTTTTGCCTTTGTCTCTATGTCTTTGTTTGCAATAAACTGCCTCTATATTTTTCTTTTTTTTTTTTTATTCTTTAGAGAGAGTAGCAGAAAGGAGATTTAGTTGTAGTTGCTGAAACTGCTCTGAGCATCTATTATTATTATAGTAACAGGTTTTGGTTTTTTGTACTGTGGCACCCTGTCATTTCCCTCATATAATCTGAATGAGTCTGGGCAGGAGCAACTCCATGAAGTACAGTTAACTTATGCAATAGAAAAATTCGTGTTCCTATATAATATATTGGTTCTTTCATAATACTTTGAATTAAAGTTGAGAAAATCTCCAGTGAGCATCTAACTGCAGTACAAGACTGAGCACCTTGCTTTTATACTTCATTGCTTTGTTCTGTACTACCAGAAAGCTATTTTTAGACCTGCTCTGCAGTTGTTGCTTATATCTTGTCTAAAGGAAGTAAGGTTGAACTACTGACTTTGCCCTTCTCTCAAGGGTAAACTAAAATCCATTAAACTTAAATATATGCTGTAAACCCTGCACATTAGTGGCTGTGATGGAAATATTTTCAAGTTATTCATAACAAGATACCCATTTGAGGAAGTGAAATAGATAGGCATATCTGAAAATTATTGCCTCTTCATTCTCCTCTTAAAGTCATTGTCTTTGTGCCCAAAGCTTGAAAGTTTGTTTTGCTGGCACCATGGCAAAGTAAGCAAATCTATCTCCACAGAACAGATCACTGCTGCCTACAACCCCACAATAAAGAATTTGTGAAAGTTAGCACAGACATTCAACCAGATCCTATATTGCTCCAAAGAAATCCACACAAATGTTTCTGATTACGGCCAGTCACATTACTGGGGGATAAGTAAACAGCAGAGTCAGAGAAAAATGTTAATTTAGTCTACCTAAATATAGGTGTACGGGCATATACCTATAATGGTAGCGATAAGCAGGTATCTCCACATGCACACACACACGCACGCACACATGCTAAGTCATTGTAAAATTGACTATAGACATAGAGACTTGGCTCTTACAAATCGCACAGATTCGGATAAACACTATTTAACCACCAGCTTTTGTAGTTGATGCTAAAACAGGGAACTTAAGATGGAGGAAACGTGAAGGGAGGAAACAGAAAATCTGAACAAGAGATTCCTTTGAGACCTTCTATAACACATCAGCCATGCTGTAAGATACAACAATAAATAAGATACTTAACGCTAGTTCTTCTAGTATTAAGTAATCTCCTCCTCTGGTCTTCTCTTAATCTTCTTTTCTGAGTCTGCGCTGTGCATCCAAATGTACTCAGGTTAAATGGCAAGTGTTACACCCAAAAGCAACACTCAGTGACTTGCAAAGAAGACTTACTTAGCTGTGGTTTGGACGGATCCTGTACGTTAAATCCACCTTGATGATATTTATACGCGCTGTGGATGCAGGAATTGACCTTGTCAGTCTTTCAGATAAGCCATTCTGCCTTTCAATGGATTTCCTCAGCCTATGAAAATGATCCTTATAGCTTATGGAGAAAAGCAAAGAGAGATGCACTAACGGACAGCTAGATGATCTTACAAGATTTGACGGGTTCTGCAGCCAGCTGTCTTACAAAATGTTAAGAAAAATGTCCATAGTAAAATTCTCAGCAATAGGAGTTAAGTAAAGCTGTTATACTTAAGTTGTAGCTTCAATTAATTTAGTTCAAAATTCTGAACAAGATTATGACTTCTCTGAAACAAAAGAATACAGATGTCAGCCATATCTAGGTTTCTTGGCTGGGAAGCTGAACCTGAGTCTTTTGCTTCGTGCCTTACTATAACACCAGGCAGACATGGTGAGTGAAAAATGCAGTATTAAAGAAAGGATGCGTGTTCATATATGCACGTGAAAACCTGTTGCCCCTCTTCTTGCAATCACTTACTGCTGATCTCCAATGTACTTTATCCAAATCTGAGCACTATCTGCATTGTATTCTCATACTCTGGGAAAAAAGAAAGGGAAGATGTCAACAAGAAGGGAAGGGTACGTAATGAGTGACTAGGATGGCATTGCTCAGTATGAGAAAGATGACAAATCAAAGGAGAACGTGGCACTTCACCGATTCCTGGGCAGTTCTCCTACCTTGTCTCCTAGCTTATTAATGTTTTGTGGACTTGGCACTACAAGTGAGTCTATTGCTCTTCTAGTGGTAGGAGGAGAAAGCTAGAAGGTAATTTTTATTCAGATAATTATGGGAACAAATAAAATGTACCCTTGAGAACATGCTTATCCAAAAATTAATGGCATTAAGCCCAGATAATCCTGAACTAGAATTACATGTTCAGGACATAGAATTATTTTTCTAAGGTTACTTTAAACTTCTAGACTCAGAGAGGCCATGTGGGAAAATGAAACGAAATGCTTTGAAGAATTTAAAACAGTTGTGATTTTACTAACATATGTCTGTTCTGGCAGACAGAAGCATGTATTATATATATAAATGCGCAGGATATGTTTTGCTTGAAGCTCAAAGCCCAAGCTGTCACATTTCCTTGGCCACTTGCAGTGTCTAAAAAACTGTTCATGTGCAAACAAACTTTGAGACAGACACCTTGAAACAAGACAGACAGGTAAGCAAGGATTAAGAGAAGCTTCAGAGATGCAAAACCAAAATATGCCAAGAGATTGAGAAAGTTTGTGTCAGCTTCTGTCCTACTTTAAAAACCATTCTGAATCCAAAGATGTTAGCGTGCATAAACTGAAGAAAAGCTTATCCCACTTCATGAGAAGAATCTAGCCCACCCTAAACCCAAGAGCAGCCAAACCAAAAATACTTTTGCTCCTTGGGCTATTTACCTCCTTTCTATTTAAACACACACCACAGACAGGGCTGTGATTACCACCATTAGTAACACCTTTGCACTACCATCCCACCATCTTCCTCCCCAGTCTTGCCTCCCACATCAAATTCTGTTCAATACGTCCTTGGTGTTTCAGCGTGACTCCTCGCACTCCCCATGGACGCCACATGTCATCGCTCAACACGTCACCGGAAGTATTCCGGATATTCTCAAGAGCTGTCTGCTGGCAGCTTACCTGTGGTTTATGTAACGGCATTCCTGTATTGGACATAGAGTACTCCCTTTGGTTGGTATTATCTGTAATCGAGTGAGGGGTGGAGCAAAAGTACCTAACTTTTAAATCCTTCAGCTTAATTTGAGAGCTTCCCCTAACACAAAGATCTAGTCCCTTTCAGCCCTGGAATGGGAAATGCAGGATTGTTCTAACCGGTGAGACTACGACCTCCACGGCAGTGTAAACTTTGCTCAGGCCATACCTGACCTACGCTGTGGACAGCTGGAGCTCAACTCCGTTCCCCCAGGACCTGACTTACTGACTAGATCTGCGCTCTAGGTAGCCTTACCTCTGTCCTGCCTCCTGGAGTGACTTTGGACAGATGTTACAGGCAGACCGTCTCTGGTCCTTCCTCCAGACGTTCCTCACTGGATCTCCTGAGTTGCCCCCGAACGTGACTTGTTATTTTGACTTGGCTGATGGTCCCTGGACTGTGGACAGACCCTGTAGTGACCCTCAGCCTGACCCAGGTCAGAGCTGGCAGGCACCCCATCAGTGAGCCCCCAGCCTGCACGGGGGTCACCTGCAGCTCCCATCTTGGCCCCCTTGTGGAACAGCCCTGTTTGCACTGCTTCCTGATGGGATGGCTCCTGCTCTCCGCAGGCAACTATTTATGACAGCAGTAGCACTGGAGTTGCTTGACACGGAGCAGACATAAAAGAAGATCTTCTCCTTTTCCACATGACCTATTCCTATTTTACTCTTGCGGCTATGCTCACAGAGCCGAGCATGGCCACTGTGCTATCACTGTACGAAAAAAAAAATGCACAGTGAAATAAAATACCAGACTGCAACAAACCAGTATGCTGAAATGGTGCAATCATTTCATGAGGCTGAAGAGTTCTTGAGGGCGTGTGGGATGAATAAGCGCTATCACATTCCTTATCAGTTTTGGTGCTTTGTATCCAAAAGGGAAAATCTAGTAAAGCTTTTTTTGACGATACTTCTATTGTGATGGTATTAGAATGAGGCATAAAATAGTTCCCATAACCTGCAGAAAATTTAAATATTTTAAAAAATTCCTTATCCCAAACCAGGGATAAAAGAAAACAAGTCAGAGTACACAAAAAGTTCATGGTGCAGAAATCCTTTCTTACATATCCAAAGCAAATTAAATTCATTTGTTTTGTTTCACAAACTCATAATGTTCTACTTCAATAAGAATTGCTTTCCATTTTAGTTACCTCAAGGGTGAGATAAAAAAAAAAAAAAAAAATAATCGCTTTCTACCACAGAACTGGTATTTTTCGGTTTAGCAATGTCAAGCAGGAATTTTACAAAATAAGAATTTTTGTCCTGTGATAAATTATTCATTTGTTTGCTGTGCTGGCAATTGGTGAAGCCGATTCCATAGCACCAGGCTTCCTCCAGACCCTGCAGAAATAGCTGAAGGCTCAGCAGTGACAGCTCCAGGGTGGAAGCAAACATTTAAAAGCTGGTTTGAAGGGCGAGTGTTAGAGATGCTGGAGACACGAGAGCTGTACTGTCGCCCCTAAATGACCACCACTAACCATCGCAGGCGAAGATTAAGGCAGTTTATCAGGCACTTATATACTGAGACACATGTTCATCTAGAAATACAAAATCAATGCCATGCTTCTTGGGCAAAGAAGTGTCCCTTTGATCTTCTGTTCTTTGGCATCTACACAAGAGTATGGATCTGAATATTTAGCAAATGTGTCGCTTTCTCTCCTGAGCAGAGTATACGCTAAAATCCAGCAATGAACAAAGCAACTCACGAAAAAAAAGGAAAACAAGCAAGAAACCCAGCATCCTCAGCAATCTTCTGAGTCAGAGGCCAGAAGAATCTTTAGAAAGACAAATACGTATTATTTTGAGGATTTTTTCCACCTTTTCTGTTTGTTTGTTTGCTTTGTTCTTCCTCTTCAGCACTCCATGGGGCTAATCTCAGGTCAACTTCCATTTGCAAAGCTTCTAACCAAGGTAACTTTTTCCAAACCTTTTTCAGAGGTTTTGGCTGACATTGTAGCTTCTTGGCATCTTCTCTCTGTTGCCACTAGGAAAAAGAAAAAAAAAGGCTGTTGCAGGCCATCTTTTTAATTATTTGTTTAATCCTTCTAAAATGTCATTTATTATTAAAAGCGCTCTCTTTGACTCCTGCTATATTGAAGTTGCATTCAAGGCTTGTCAGTTAGGAATAAAAATTGGCAGTTGGAAGACAGCCAAGGTTACCGGTACTTTACCTCCTTCTGTGAGAAAATACAACACCCAGGAGTTTGGGAGGCTAAACCAACTGTGCTCTTTACTCATCGTGACTGATGCCGTGGCATCTCTTTCCCACGTGAGACAATGCTATGCCATTAATATAGAAAATGTCACAACCGGCACCGCAAGAATTCCAATGGATCAGGCGCACACAAATCTGAGTGGCTGCTTCAGGAATTAAATACAGAGATAAAATATTAATTTATGCATTCATTCTCCAGAAAGACATACTCTTGAATTTAAGAAACACTAATGTTTACAAAAGAAAGAACAGGAGTTAGGACTTCTGTAACAGATTAAGTGGTTTGGTGCAGTGATGCTGTTTTGGCAAAACATATACTGCCAGCTTTCTCTGGCATATGATCCCAATATATTTCACCCAGAACTTCAGCAAAACTGATCATGCAGTGGAGAATGTCCTTTACTTTGTCTTATACTTGGAAGAAATAAAAGGGCAAACCTAATTTCTACAGTGAATAGCATTAAATATATTCCTCTCCTAAATAACCCAATAGCGTTCTATACCTAGATTTTTTTATAACACACTTAACCTTTTATAGAAGTACATGTCAGTTGTCATAGGGAACAAAATCCCCGTAGTACCTAAGGGTTGGAAAGCACCTGCAATTAACACCTGCAATTAACACCCGGTATTTTGGCAACAAGTGCAACCAGATTTCGTTTCTTTGTTAATGAAGCTTTACACTGACAGACTTCTTTGTGTGGTTCTAAAGAAAAAATAAGGAGGAAAAATATTTCTGTCCTAATGGCATTTGAGAAGGATCACGCTAGACTACATGGTCGCTGGATGCTTGGGGTAGCAGCAAAGGACAAATTCTATCACTATGTTTTCTTTCTTTGTCAGAAAGATTGCCATAAAAATGGATCACATGGGTTCAAGAGTTTGTTCTCACCACGGTCTTTACCACGGAAACGTACTCTATCACGGGAAACTATGAGTTTTATCAAAATAGTTTTTGTCGTTTCCTTCAAATATCTCAGGATGTATCTGCAATGGTGAAGCACACTGCAAACAAAATGCCTCTTTTTAAAAACTGGATCTTTATTTCCCATGTTGTTGAGCACTTTGATGATACATTTTCTCATTTGAAAGTAGGGAAGAGGAGACTAAATTTTATATCAAGCTTTGATCTGGATATGCTGTGTGACTTCAGGATTTCTAGTCGTCCAGATGACAGGGTTGCTTCATATGCGTGGGCTAGACGTTTTATCAAGTAACAGAGTTTTACAAAAACGGGTATTTCAAATCTGGCAGTAAAGTCACCAGGAGTGGACAAGGGAGAAAAGAATTAATAACAGCAGAACTGCCCGCACAAACGTACGTGTGTCGTGTTCAGAACAGTTCCTACAGTTATTGTGCTTTTCATGGTTTTTCTAAGGGTTGTACCAAGAGAAGCTAAGCCCTTTTATAAAGAACACCGCCTCTTGCCTTAACTCAAAGAAGTCAAAATTGCACGTAATGGTCATTTCTCTCTATTTTAGCTGGCCACGGAAACGTAAAGTGGTTTGTAATCACAAAACCACCGTACTTTGCACTTGACATCACCATCCAGTTCTCTGGTGAGCAAGGTCTTACACACGTGTCATCTTGATGATGGCTGATAGTTTGTATACAACATAATTGCCAGTGGCTCCTTTCTTTTCTTTGGGGTCCTATTCAATCTCTCGAGCTTTCAATTTATTTCCTATTTTAGACTGTAGCGTGCAGTGAAGTTCCCCGTCTTAAAGGGGAAAAAGTATCTCCTGGAACAGATGACATAGTAAGAATAGCTTTGGTCTACTATTCCCACCTAAGTCTGTTACAAAATACTAAAGTGAATCTCTGTTTTAATGACTTTTTAAATAGTGGTTTAGAATTAACAATTTTAGCATTTTTTCCTTCTTACCTAGTAAGGCACACTTGGTTAGCATACAGTGAGCTTCACTGGAGTCAGAAATAATAATTGTATCTTGTTTCTCCCGGTAAATGTTTTCAAAATGCTTTCAAAACATCTTTAAAGTAATATGCTTTGATCAGGACACATTTCTGCGATTGCCTGTGTAAGATAATTTCGTTGACACACACGTGTACACAGCCAAAACATAAAAGATACGTTATCCTGTCGTTTTCCATGAACAATTTTCTGCAGATGGCTCAGTTCCAAAGTGTTCATTTGTGCTGGAAAGACTGAACTGTGCGTGTGAGTGGGTATCAGTAAAAGTGAAGATCTTACATGAATTCAAATGTCTCTAGTTATTCCGGACATAAGAACACAGAATTAATGAGAATTTGGCCATGTTTAACCTATCTCAGATTCAAAGTTCACGTAGATGAAGAGAACACTCGGTCTAACTCGTCACAGAAACTTGCCACAGAAATTTGCAGGTCTAGCACTTGGCAGTTTCCCAGTACTTTTCTTTTGTCTCTACTCAGGTAGCTCCACCTGTATCAACAAAAAACCAACAGCAACAAAAAAATCCACCAGTTTGAGCATTAGGGTTAAAACACTCCTTTAGACTTTTCTTGATTACATTTATATGGCTTGGACTTTCATCTACACTTTTGAATTATTTCAATTATTTTGTGTATTGAAATTGAAAATAAAAAGCAGTAGTAGACTGAACGCCTCTGGTGACATGTTTATATTAACTCTGACAGGTTGTGCTTTTTCTGCAGCATCGAAATCCTGCAACTATTGCAGTAAATAATTGCAGTCAGCGTCCCGTTCCTTTCCTTATATGTATTATTTGAATAATGTTGTTTCATTTTAGGATGCTTTTTCTAATTTATTCCTTTGCCACCTTGACTACAGGTGCAATTTTATTCACATTACGACAGTATGATTTTTATTGCTCAGAATTACACAGTACAAAATGTGATATTTATTGATAAGAGAAAGTAATTTCTCCTGTAAAGACTGATTTATAATGTGGAATAATGAATTGAATGACAAAAAAATTCCAACAACTTTCAATAACTCTCAAGTTAAGAAATTCCGTTCCACACTCATAAGGATAATATGTATTTTACAAACAAATACAAGAAGCCTGAAAGTATTTGTACATAAGTAAATTTTACATCAAAAAGCCATATTTCTGCCTTCAATGTTGCAAGCAAAACACATGATTTCTCACTTCCATCCTCGAAGGTCCCTTCCAGCCCCAAACTTTATAAGATTCTATGATTCTCCTCATTCAACTCTATTTTAATGGGCAACAAATTGCAATACTATTTCCCAAGCTGAGTCTGTTTCATGCATGATGGTAAGTAGTACGTGATCTCCTTGTCTTCATCTTGACCCACAAGCTTGTTCGTCTTATGTTCTCCCCGTGTCCTGTTGATGAGAGAGAGTGAGAGTAGCTGGGTGGGTACCCGGCAGCCAGCCAAGGTCAACCCACCATCCTTTATCTCTTGAAAACAGACCAAATTGTCCTCAGGTGATCTAGCTGGCATCATAGACTTCAAATAAAATCTTTTCTGAAAAATATCAATAGGAGTTTTGCTTTTTTATTCGTAAATTTGTGCTGCCTGTTATGTCTCCGTTGTAACTAAACAGTTGTGCCTGATCGTTTTTGGTTGGAAAAGGTTGCACCTTTTCTGCCTATAGGAAGGTAGCACTTATATTGAGATTAACTAAAATTGTCCAGCATAAAGCAAATCACTAAGGAAATCCTTAAGCGGTTGTCATTTGTTCCATGATGAAGCTGAGAAAAACTGTAATCGCATGATTAAAGGCCACATGTATGATGTTGCTTAATGAATCTACATCAAGCAACCTAATTCAGATTGGCAGGCATTTTCATTTAATTATCTCTAAGTGCTTCAATTTCTATATGTACACATTCTTTTAAAAAAAATTTAAAAATCGACAATATCTATACTTCTATAAGCAACCAGAAAAAAACTGAGTGAAATTCTGTATAAATTTCAAAGTCGAGGAAAAGCGTTATTTCATGAAAAGAGCTAAGGCAGGGCAGCACCCTAACAGAAATATAATTGCAAAAAATATTATAGCATATAACAATTATTATATATTATTATATAGCATACAATAATTATTTTTGCACCTTTCCACTGTACAAGAAGAATAAAACCAAAATGACTTAAAATCGACACAGAGGAGAGAATCAGCTGATTTGAGCCCACTGAGTACTGCCTGCTATTTATTGTAGGTTCTTTATTAGTCGAAACAAAGTGACTGTAATTGAATGTATGAGGACAGAATCGTATTACTGAGCCAGGTATATGATAGCAGGTGCCTGGAAAAATTGCTCTGACAGTGTTCCAAGGAAGACATGAAACCCACATTCTCTCATGTAGATTAGGAGGGAGAGGAGCTAATACTCCTCTTATCTAATATTTTTTCCATAGCTGCTTTGCAGAGCATGTTTCCAGGGAAATGAAGGCTTAGAAAAATTGTATTGGCAAGGAGAGGACCAAAACGGATATTTTCTGAATAGCAGGACTGTCACATATATCAAGTTCTGGATTAGCACCAGGCAAACGTTAGAAGGCTTGACTTAGATCTTCTTTTTTGCATTTAGGAACTGATTCAAATCTGCCTCAACAAATCAGAAAAAAAATCACTGTTTTTCGATTCAGTTCTTAAATAACCCTGTTATACGAGAATCTCAACACAGTTTACTCATAGTTTTTATTACCTGCATTGGAGGTAAGCACAGGCCTTTGAAAATGAGGAAGAACACAATGCACATCTGTGATTTTTGGATGCCCATATTTTCAGTTGGATCTCTGATCCAAAAACTTTGGAGTATGGTTTTCGGAAGCATACTTCGAAGTTCTGCCATTTGAATGACGTCTAATTCTGTCGCTGGGTCTCTTCACTTTGAAAACCACGATTTACTTGAACTCAAAGCACCCAAATGCAGTGTTGGCCAATGGAAACTAGATTCAGACTTCATGAGCAAAAGTGCAGGTAACAGACCAAAAATACAGGTAACATCTCTCAACCATACAGCTAACCTAACAATACGTACGCTAGAAGGTATTTGAATAACTTCAGTCTACCTACATGTTGCAAAAGCAGCAGCATAGACCTAATTAACATCTAATTCAACTCCTGAACCACAGGTTTTAAGATAATTCCATAAATCATCCTGCCTTTGTACTTAAGAGATATTAGCTATTCGCAGTGTTGTTTGAAAAGACAGGCACTTTTTTTTGAGCCACAACTAAGTGTGAAACCTTTGTGGCTTGTGAGCAGAGGTGAAGCATGCCATCCCCTCTCTGAGCAGCCACAGTTCGGCTTCTCTGCTGCCCTGGTCAAAGTCAGAAGCTGCCCAGCACAGTGCAGATTTCTCGTGGACGCAGCCGTGCTCTGCGTGGTAGGTATAATAATTCGATTCTGTAAGGAGAGCGCAGTTGCTCTGCATGGTAAGGGAGGGCAGAATTTCCCTAAATCAGGAGCACACTGATATTAAGTATTTCGTTTCAGGATATGTCTGTTGTTTCAAAACTCCTCGAGAGTTATTTTTAAGTTACAAGACATTACAGTTCTTCATAGCCCACAGAGTTTCTGCCTCAACTGTTGCAGTTCTCATTTTGTTATGAGGTTCAGTAGTTGTTTAAAACTGTGACTGACACATGAAAATTTTATTGAAGTTGACTCTCTAAGGTAATCAGGGGTTTCCTCTGAGCCCTGGATAAGTGATCTGAAAATCAAGGGAAGCTGTTCCTTCTCTCCCTGTCCCTGCAGTTCCTCTCACACTCACCCACACCACTAGCACAATATTTATCCTACGGACAAATTGAAGGCATTACTAGCGCTTCGTTAACTTAAGCAAAGTGAGTTTAAACAGAAATGTAAATAGATAGCAAAGTTTACATTTCTTTAATGTATCAGAAGCTAAGGTTGCATTGCTAACCACTTTCGATCCTACCTGAATAACACCTTTGCCTTGCAGCTCCGTAGTCAGAAAATGCACTGGAGTAAAGTGAATTTCAATGGTCTCAGCAGATGTCCAAAGTTCTGCATAATATAAATACTATATATATATAAATACTACCTGAATATGGATAGCTATAACCAAGAAGTTCTGAGTCAAATTTTGGTCTCGGTACTAGTATTGGTAAAGAGAACGGGACTTTCAAAAGCAGGAGAAAGAACTTTAAGAAATCTAGAGTTACACAATCCTAACAAATATGAAATCTTTCAAATGAAGCAGTTTTCAGAACTCCGAGGGAACCTGTAGAGGAAGTCACTTGAAGCAACAGTGACACAGTGCTAGTTATCAGGCGACATGCAGATAAGTCTTGATTCGTCTGATTATGCATCGTCCTACACTCACTTCACCCCAAAATGCGGTTTTAAGCCACCTGTTATGAAAGGGCAGAGTTGGTCAGAAATAAAGGTAGAGCTACTGCATTGTCTTCTGTCAAATTCATCTCTGCCTGGCAGTCTACACAGACCTGATAACAGCAAGGCACCCAAATAAACAGTAAGACTGGTCTATTCCATTACACCTAACTCCTGTCTCCTGTATTTCTTTTGTTCAGACACTGTCCACAGCCTTACAATTAGATTTTAACACCTCAAGTCTGAATGGTACAATTCTGGCTGCAGCTGCAGCCCAGACCCCTTGAAATCTTCTTGACATTTGTGCATTCCGTCACCAGTGATGTGTCAGAGCAACGGACTATGGGACTCCACTACAGCTGCTACCATGAACCCGATATTTCATGGCCCTTGATATCAAACACAGTCTACAAGGTTTGATCGTGTCCACAGCGAAGCACGACGACAGAGATTTTTCTTGAAAGAAGTGGGTTATCCAGACCAAGGGGGATTGTGTCAGAACCCTCCCGGTGTGCAGCTAACTAAATACTCCAGTTTCAAAAAACTTCCATTTCCAACCAGCTCTACTTTCACATAATACAGAGCGGTGACCAAGGAGATTTTTCTACCGAAATTGCCAGACTTGAGCAACAAAAGTCTGTGATTTTTTTTTGAAAAGCAGGTGTTCCCGAACGCTGTTTGAGAACAGCACATTCTTTGATTTGAATGGTTACTCAGGCACTCAGAGAAGATGAGCTTAACATTCTTCACAGAGAGTACAGCTTACCGTCCCAGCCCCAGGAGATGTGGCAATAGCAGTGCTGCGGAATATGTCATCACTAAATTACTGTTACCGCTAAAGCCACTGTCCATAGGTCCTGATAAGGAATGCCTGAGGTTTTCTCATTAGTTGTTTCCTTTTTCCATTTTGCGAGATATTTGTGATGTCGATATTCACAAGTTGCCTTTGTCTAGGAGCTGGGGGATAAGCCTTTTCAGCACAGACTGTTGTCGCAGAGTAAAATACTGATGCGGCTGTGATTAGGCAGCAATCTAAGATTTATTACTATTATTATTATTTAGTACATCAAAGGGTTGATTTTGTAGTGGTGCTTAATCACTAACCAATTTAAAATTAACAAGGTGACCCAGTTGAATATGTTACAACCAAATAGTCACTTAGTTACAGATTGGATGATAACAAGATTCACACTAACTTACTGCAGGATATCCTATATATATATGTATGTGCATATGCATAGACACAATCACAAAACACAGACACACATATACCCATCCACCCTCGTGTTAGCGAGGTGAATGAAAGAGAAGTCAGCCTGTAGTTAAAATTCCTTCCCGAGTTCAGAGCAAACACTCACAATGCTCCGGCAATCTCAACGGATGATAACTGAGTCTCGAGAAGTTTGACTTTCTCCTGGCCCTTCGCACGGTTTGTACTGAGAGGTGTCACAACTCAGGGGAGCTGCTGGCCCCAGCCCGCTGTGATCCAGGAGAGCTCAAAGGGTCTCACGTTAGGATCGCTATTTGACTTTCATCAGGTATTTTCCCACTGTAGCCCACCTCGGACGTCGTAGTATTCTGCTATTTTCTGCCAGTTGAGCAGGCCCAGAAACTGTTGATTTCTGATGTTTGGTATCACCCCCCTGTTGGCCTTGACCCAAGTACAGATGTACCAGGTTATCGTGACCCAAGTACAGGTGTACCAGGTTATCGTGACCCAAGTACAGATGTACCAGGTTATCGTGACCCAAGTACAGGTGTACCAGGTTATCGTGACCCAAGTACAGATGTACCAGGTTATCGTGACCCAAGTACAGGTGTACCGGGTTATCGTGACCCAAGTACAGATGTACCAGGTTATCGTGACCCAAGTACAGGTGTACCAGGTTATCGTGACCCAAGTACAGGTGTACCAGGTTATCGTGACCCAAGTACAGATGTACCAGGTTATCGTGACCCAAGTACAGGTGTACCAGGTTATCGTGACCCAAGTACAGATGTACCAGGTTATCGTGACCCAAGTAGAGGTGTACCAGGCTATCCGGAGGTGACTGTCTCCCAAGTGACAGGGAGAGCAGTGCAAGGCTGGGAAAGCAGGTCCAGCACACCAAGGATGCTCCTCAGTGTCCTGTTTCGTCGTCTTTGGCAGTCCGTGCCTGACTTACCCTGGGATGGTTTGTGGCCCAGGGAGCAGGAAGGTGGGGGGCAGGGGTTAGAGAAGTCTCTTCAAGTCTTGAGTGGGCTTTAGGAGACAGGGGAACCATACTACCTCAGCTGTGAAACAGAGAAAGAGAGGAAACGAGTTAGAAATGGAATTGACGGCTCTGGTGACGGCTTTTTCTTCATCTAGTCTATAGTGCTATAGTGCAGTTGAATGAACTGTTTCCAGTGTACCTCAGAAAAAATATGAGGGATCAATGAGTATGTTTTTCTTTCCTCATTTTAGTACAGCATATGATGTCTTTAATGCTGTTTCAACTTGCAGAAATGAAATTGCTACCAGACGTTCCTTATAAGAGAAGCTGTTATTGTCTATGAAGTTTTAAAGTAGTGGTATATATAAAAACGTAACAGCATTTAACCTTCCAGGGAACCACAAGTAACCCCAGAGAAAACTGGCAGTATGAATAGCTCCTATCTCACGTTGCCCAACTCACTGTTTACACTATCTGTTCAACTAGATCAATATAGTATAAAACTAGTTGCGTACATGTGTGCTAAAACCACTTTCCAAATACAACTCTTGGTGTCTGATACTTAGGTTTAGGAGAACGTAGAAGGTATTTGTTATGAGGGACCTAGGCTCGAGCTGTCATGAGTACAAAGAACTTGCTAATTAAGAAACTGATTTAGAGTTGCCTCTCAGTATTTGGGGATTTCAGGAAATCTTGGAGCTTGGATTTGCTTCAGAGCAATCTACACAGCAGTTAAAAATAGCAACATTTTCTACTTTCCCTGCACAAACTTTTTATTAGGGAAAGTAACAAGTATTTGCATATAGATCTATATGTAGAAATTAAGTTGCACATATGTAGTTATTAATTAATAAATGTATTCATACAGATATTTTTAAAGAAAAAGGGGAAGGAAATAGTAAACACAAGATGCACTAAATTTTAATAATGGCTATTACCCATATGAGCTCCTGGAAATCCTGTTAAATCTATAGACAAAAGTCATTCTAGACACTTGTAATGGTTATGATCAATGTTAGATTATGTGATTATGGATCTTGATTACATTGATTAAAACATTTCCTACAAGAGATGAAAACATTAAGCAAACTAATGAAGAGCACACGAAAGAGAGAATGGGAGACAGTCTCAATCTAATTTCATTTTGGTTTTAGTAAGAGTACTCAGCCTAGGCAGACACTTCCAACAGGGTGTGTGTCCACATTGCAGGCGTTATGAAACCATCTCACACTGAAAACGCTATGGGAAGGCTCAGTCAAAGGGGTAAAACCCATGAGACCTACATCTGCATGTTACACTGAGATAAAAGAGCGTATGCAAAGCTGCTGCCTATACCTTGATAGATGCAATTTATTCAAGCTTAACATTTAGCTGGCGTGGGGATACGCACAGGGGCACCATTGCATTGCTCCCTCTGTGCTCCTCTTGGGGTGTGTTTTGCTCTAGAGATTTTGAGGAAGAAATCTGGCGTCTTGGGGAAGCCGCCTAACTTTTTCTATTTCTAGTTGCTTGAGCTTTCATTGACAGAGACGAAAGCTAATCATTTACTTCTTAATTCTATCTCATACCTGATCAGGCATGAATTGCACTTTTACGGAATTAGATTTTACTGAATTACTGCTTACAATACCGTGACCGCTCTGCCTAACGCAAAGACAGAGACAATGTCCTATTTACAGAAATACACACACACACACCACATTTGTATTTATATTTAGCCCAAGGTACCAAATATTTTTCTGGCTAGCACAAAGAAATTACAACTGAAACTATTTCTATAACAAAATTAATATTTTATGTAAAATGTAAGCTCTGATTTCTTCTGGCTTCAGGAAAGTTATTAAAACACACAGGCCCTTTGCATTCAGTTAACAGCACAAAAAAGCATAGCTGGCGCAAACCAAAAAAACCCAAAAGCAAAAAGATCTAATCTGTCTACCAAAAAAGGACACAGTGTCTGCCTAGAACTAATAGATGAAATTCTACTAGAGTTTTTTTCCCCTTCTTTTCTTTTTTCATTCTTTGGGACGATCCCGTGGGATTTGGTGGAAAAGCAGATTTTGATAGGTTAGAAATAGCTACCTGATAGAGATCTGCAATGGTCTTGGAAAAATACTGTACCTTCATTCAATGGGCAGGGACATGGAGGCACAGAATGACAAAGCAACCTGGTAGCTCACGGAACAGAGCAGTAGGAGGAACCGAAGTTGGCACACCCGAACCACAGCTCCAAATCCTATCAGCTAGGACACACGATTTTCTGTATTCGTAATGACACACAAAAAATTGCATTTTTCCCTTCAGAAATGGTTCTATAAGGTACTGGGAGCACTAGGATGGGGAAGTAGGGGCACTAGGGGCAGTGGGACAGGGCACTGGGAATACTGGAACAAGGTACTGCGGGCACTGGAATAAGGTCAGGTTGGACACGGCTCTCGCAACCTTATCTCACTAAAGATGTCCCTTCTCACTGCGGGGGGGTTGCACTAGACGACCTTTAAAGGTCCCTTCCAACCCAAAAGGTTATACAATTCCATTTCTTCTATGATTCTACGATTCCACAGTTATTCTTTGTTGAACCATTCCCACAGCGCTGCGGTTTTTACCCTGCTCTTAATACACCACCGTGATTTTCTGTTTCACTCTAGAGCTGCATCCCAGGTAGACACGCTATGGGAAGTCTAATTATGAGTACATTTGAACCTGTTCGTTTAATTTATAACTTCACTGTTCTTCGAATGCGGACTTCGAAGATGAATGAATATTGTAATCGATCTGCTGTGAGCAAACTTGAATTAATTTCTCTCCTGCCACAAAGACTTGTCTTGAGATTTCAGACCCCAGCATTAACAGATAAGTAAAAAAGGATTGAAGAACATGCTAATGAGTAGATCAATAACGTGTATTACAATCGATACCCATTTTTGCATGCATGAAAAATTAATGTAAGGTGATGAATTATGGTGAGACTGAAGCATGGGCTGCTGCTTCAGTTGCAAGACGATGAAGGATCTGCTTGGATTCTCTATTGTCTCTTCTCTATGCGAAACACAGACTCAGGAGGTGGTGGTGGGTGTGAAGATTTGGTGACCTTTTATTTGTACAATGCCAGACCCTCTGGAAAAATCAAGCAAGCTGTAACCAAAGTATCTGATCAATCTGCAAATCAATCACTTCTTGTAGTATTTCGGCTGTATCAGCCCTACAGAATCATGAGATTGCCTATTGGCCTCCCCGCTTTTAAATTTTAGAGAAAGTTGTGCTCAAAATGAAGCCCTATGCCGCCCTATAAATCCACAGACGAGGGTGACCATTCCCATGATGATAAAGGGGCTTGCCATTTCCCCGTCCCTAAGAACCCAGAAATGTCGAACGAAATGAAATAGCTGTATCACCCAGAGACCTTTTCACCTGCTCCTACAAATGACATCCATCCCGGTAGAAGTGAACGTTGAACCACAGTCAGCACTTACTTGGGTCAGCCCCTACCTGCCCCTCCCAAAGTTACTCCTTCTGTCCCTCTGAGGAAAGCCATTGTTCACAACAGTATTCCGCCTGGAACGCAATAAGACACAGAAAATTGCGTTAGATAGATAATACAATGTAAAACATGAAACCATTGGTACTGAAATACATTTTTTGCCCTAAGAAGTCAGAAAAACTGCTGAGGATTTCCTGGCTATCTATTGGTGAAATTTTACTGTACCTGTACAGCAATTTCAGTTGATGCTTGATGTATTACTTCAGTACGCTGTCTCACCAAGCTTTGCTCTGCTGTTTTCTTTTTTGCTTTTTTATTTGTGTAAAACCTTCTGTCCAATAAGACAGGACTATCAGGGTTTGGGTTTTAAATATTCTTATACTCCACTTAAGAAAAATATCCTCTGCACTGAGCGGTATAGCTGCCTGCAGCAGCCTGCGACTGGATTGCAGGAATCTCATGCCTGACACCCGTTCAAAGCCCAGCCCATTAAAACTGAGCTTTGTGAGCTAAGCCTTATTTTTCAAAAGTGACTTGTATGAATTTTTAAGACATTGTTGGAAGAGACACACACAAAAAACAAAACAAAAACACCCCAAACCCTAAAAAAAACAAACAAAAAAGCAGTAGTGCTTAGAAGACCTGAGGTGGTTTTGAAAGGAAAAGCTCTTGGGAGACTTCCCATTTTAGCTCTGTGAGACTTCCCGTGGTGGAGCTTTAGATTAAAGTTTTTAATGAAGCTCAGCTGTGGTACAGAACAGAATACAAATCCATTACCACTGTTTTGCTGAATTAACATTAATTTCAGCTAATAGAAAAGCAGCAAAGAAGCCTCGATAAACGGTAGCTGTGAGAGGCCAATGTAATCTCAGGACTAATTTGCACAGCGTGAGGGTTCCCTCCCACCACCATTTGCCGGTCCCGGATCTTTAATAGGTATGAGCTCCCCGGCTTCTCTCTTCAGCAGCCTGGGGTGCTGGGAAGTGTCAAAGCTACTTGAGCAGGTAATGGCTGCTACACGGATAAAAATGTTTCCACCTCCATTATTACATTTTTAAGACAGAGATAAAAGTAAACATGAAAGTTAATTTTTATTTTATTCCAGCACTTGTGCGTTTCCAATATTGTGGCTACCTGATGTTTTTTCAACCAAAAGCTCTGGAGGGAGCAAACTTCACTTGAAATTAATCTAACAGTAAATTTCTTTAGTCTTATCTTCGAAGATCACAAATAACTCGATAAACTGTGAACATATACGACCTCCTTTAATTTAAAAAGCCCATTTGTGAACATAAAAACCAAGAGGGTGTGTTATATTTGTTGGAAACTGAAAAGATGAGGTGGGTAGGTAATCTGCAGTGACTCAGTGGCCTGGAAAATTGGCAAGCTGTTCTAAGACTGTGCTGGGTCTGGCTGGTACCGAGTTAAGTGTCTTCGTCGCAGCCCCTGTGGCGCTGTGGTTTGGGTTGGTGGCTAAACCAGGATTGGTAACACACCACTATTTTGGTTATGGCTAAACAGTGCTTGCACAGCGTCAGTGGCTTCTCCTTTCCCCTTCTGCACGCCCATCCTTCCACAGAGAATAAGCTGGGGGTTGGAAAGAAGTTGGGAGGGGACACTGGGACGGCCGACTCGAATTGCCGAAGGGATATTCCATACCACATCACGTCAGTCCGCGTTAACACTGGGGTAAAGAAAGGCGCCGGGTGGCCGTTACCTGGAGACTGGCTGGGCATCAGTCTGCTCGTGGGAGATGGTGAATGACTGTTTTGCGTCGTTTAGTATTTTTTTTTCTTTGCGTGGCTCATTAAACCACCTGTATCTCGATCCAGTCTGTGTCTTCTCTCCCCTGTCCCTCTTGGTTGGGATGGGGGAGGGAGCAGCTGTGGAGGTGCTTCGCTGCTGGCTGGGGTCAGGCCACCACGAAAAGAACGGAGGAAGAAAACAGGAAAGGCAAAATTATTCCTCTTGTAGAAACAGTCGCTTTCAGATAAAAGGGAACAAGTTCAGAGTAATACAGATGAAATCCTGTGCGTGTGGAACAGACAAACAAGTCAAATGAAAGTCACTGTAAAAATAATTTCATTTGCTTGAAATTGTATTTAAACGAGAGAAACAAAAACCAAAACAACCCCCAAACTGGAATATAAAAATGTCCCGTTATGACATAATTCGGAGAAAATCTTTCTTGTCCTTTCCCAAAATCTCTCTTGTATTTCGTAATTGCCCTCTAGCTTACAGTGAGGAAATGATTAAAATTTAAAGTCCAAATCTAAGCAAAAGTTTGGATAGCTGTCAGTCCTTCTGCTACTGTTTTGGATTATTATTATTTTAGAATTTCATTCATTCATTTGTGAATTTCGTTCACTGAACTTTGGAAGGAAGCCGGTACAGAATTCACTTAGAAATCCACACAACTTCAGCTGAAGAGCAAGCGAGTTTTACGTCGGCTTCCTTCCGTTTTGTCTGCAGGGGTCTTATGTCATTCTCAGTTATTTCCAGCACGTTTTGATATTCTATGCTTTTATGGTCTTTCACAAAAAATAAATTTCTGTAGAAATTGCCTTTTGTTATATTCCACTCAATATACTCCTCACCGGCCTCCCTGTCACTTAACAGTGAACTCAGCTTCAAGCCAGAGCCGTTTGTTCTCGATCCAGGCAGAGTATCAATTTTAAGCAGCCGGGTAACTTAGGAGATGAGATTAAACCCAGCTCCACTAACATCTCCGTGACAAAATTATCAGCGACTATTGCCCCAAAACATAGAAATTCCCAGTTCAAACTCACCGTGGCTCGTCTTTAATAGGAACCTACTCATCTCCAGCGCGCTCGGTGGCCCTGAGCCCGGCTGATTACGTGTTCTTTCCATCAAGGCTTTTTTCAGTTCCGCTACATTTCGCCCGCTTCTCTCTCTCGATTCAAACACCTACATACTCATCAGTGGCGTCTTCTACTGGTACCACAAGAATTCATCCGCAACTTCTACGCCTTTTTCTAAGAGGTGTTAGGTCTTCCTTGGTGCTTAGTCCGGTCATTATATCGTCACTAATTCGTGGTGTTTAACCTAGCCGACAGTATTCCTGTTCCCTTGAATTCTTCTGTTAGGTAAGGCGTCACATCTCCAAGAGGGACTTAGAGGTCTACATTTTATTGAAACCCTTCTGTACAGGAAATATCAGGGTGAAAAGGGCTGTCACATCCCACTGCACAAAACTAAAGAGGAATTAATAAATTAATAAAGGATATATTGGGAAAGATTAATTCCTTGGCTGTGAATGGAAATACTATATACTGAGATACCACAATCACAGCCACCTACAAAAGCACGTATTAATCTTGCAAAGCACTCAAAATTAATTAGAAATTCAAGCACTATCATCCCTTCTGAAATACAATGTTTTATTTCAGCTTTCACCAGAAAGATAGTAACCAGCACAAGCCTTTGAAGGGAAATTATGTTTTGAGACAGCAGTGCTCGTAAGCCCCAGTGCTTTTGCACTGCTAAAGCAAAGCAAAATTTTTCCTTCACATCCCAGCCCGGATGAAAGCCGTTCCTGGAAAGATGTGCAGCTTGAAGCGGCACAGTGTGAATGGCTAGACTGGAACACAGTTTGTATTTGTGTTAAGGTTTTGGCACATCAGAAATTTTTGCTCCCAGCTCTTTGCCAACAGTAGTGGTTGACACTCAGCTGGTTTTGGTTTGTATTTTGGGGTTTTTTCCCAGTCATACCCTGAAGTCTTAGGGAAGCTGTTCCTGAGGTTAAGCCTTCAAAGTCTAATCAGGAACACTTTTCACGTACTAGCTCACATTTGTTGGCTTTAACAATATCCTTATCCACTTACATACCAATTTCATTTGCTTAATTTATGTAGATTGGACAGTAACTTGGTCAAGACATAGCATAAGATTAACCCTTTTCATGACTGTGTCACTAGTGCAGAACTGTTCACAGTCAGCTACTGGTTTCAGGGCTGCTGTAGTGGCTTGGAGCAGCTCAAGGTCCACCTTCAGTTAGTCTGACAAGCAAAACACCCAGTGCCATAATTTTTGGACCACAGTGAAGGAATTGCTGAAAAATAATTTAAAATATACTTAGCTTACGATGAAATTCGTAAGATTACAGTTTTCAGTATCTGTCAGATTTCCAGGTCCCCTGGATATGGGGAAAATAAGAGTTATAGAAAATTGCATAAAAAAAAGGTTTAGTTGTGAAGTTGTGGGTATATTAATATTTCCACTGATAAAGAAAAAACTACAATTACAGCTCCACTACTGGAATTTCAGCATTGCTGCCTTGGCGAGAATTTCAAGTTATTAGAGGGTAGGAAATCACTGGAAAGAGGAAATAGAAAGGTGGGGGTTTGGTTTCCCCCCTCAACACCCCTCCCCTGCACCGCCCCCCATCCCCCCCACCCCCCCAGCATTCTGTAGTTCTTGGGAACCAGCATCAATTCTGTAGCTCCCATTTCTCCTCCTCTTTCATGTATTGATTTCTTGATGGATATGCGTCTGAAGGCTTTAGCTGTTTGAGATGAAAGAAAAAGGAATGGTATATCGTGCGTACTAAGTTAAGCATAATAATTAACAGTCTTTATTTTTTTTAATGGTATGTAAGAGGATCCATTTCAGAGCTTAGCTCTCAGAAATAAAAACAATTCAATTGCTGTGAAGTTCTCTTCCAGCAGGTTTCTGGCATGATAAAAGGCAGAACCTGGGATATAAAAATGACTTAGACTCTGCTTCCAGCTTTACCCTTTGAAGGCCTGCAGAGCGGCCACAGCGGAGGACTATTTCCTTATCTGTGAGTAGAAGCAATGACATTGTCTGTCAAAACAGACCATGGAAGTACGAGGTTATGTAAATGATTACTGCTATGGGCACAGCTTAACGCAGGTGGCGAAATACCCCTTTGCTATTATTGCTATTCCCTATTGCCACCTTCAATGGCTGTTAACCCCGTTTAGCACTTCTGAGCTCGGCTATTCCAAACAGCACGGAGCGCACTGGTTTATGACCATCAGGTTCTGACAGCAGCAAGGGCATCTCCCAGCCACCTCTTGGTCCTGTGACAAGTAGGAGCCTCTGATCCCACAGATGGTTTTAGCAAGCAGAGTCTGCAAAATCCTTCATAGCAAGGGATCGGGAAGTCTAACCTGACCTGCATCATCTCACAAGATACTGGGGCTTGAAACCTGAGCTTTTTGTTCAGTGACAGGCTGTGGCTCCTTGGTCACTGAAGTCCTCTGTTTCAAGCTGGTTGCTAACCAGAAAAGCAAATAGTCCTCCTGTGTTTCCTTAGCCTGAAGCAACTGAAGAACCAAAGTACTGAAGTGCTTGGCTCCGGTCATTAACCTCTGCCTTATGTTTGCCTTCGGTGGTACTGGGAACCGCTGAGCTCCCGGTTGCTGTGCATAACACTCTTTCTCTCTCTCTCTCTCTCCCATTCTTCTGTTTCCACAGCTGGAGGGAAGGTAAACAGCTGTGCAGCTGTGTGCTGGGTCTGGCCGGGATGGAGTTAATTCTTTTCACAGCAGCACATATGGTGCTGTGTTTTGGATTTGTGACTGGAACAGGGACGGTAACACACCCGTGTTTTAGCTCTTGCTAAGCAGCGTGTGCGCTGTGTCAAAGCCTTTCTCCCACTCTGCCCCACTTGGGAGTAGGCTGGGGGTGCACAACCGCCTGGGAGGGGACACAGCTCAGACAGCTGACACAAACTGACCGAAGGGATATTCCATACCATATAACGTGCTCAGCAATGAAAACTCGGTGAAAGGAGGAGGAAGGATGTTCAGGGTTGTGGTGTGAGTCTTCCCAAGCAGCCATTACGCATGCAGCTTCCCAGGGAGTGCCTGGACATCTGCCTGTCCATGGGAATAGAGAATGAATTCCCTATTTTGCCTTCCTTCTGTGTGCAGCATTGCTTCACTTATTAAGCTCTCTATCTAAACCCACACGTTTTCTCGCTTTTGGGCTTCCAATCCCTTCTCCCATGTCACTGGGGGGGAGTGAGCGAGTGACTGGTGTGGAGGGGTAGCTGCTGGCCAGAGTCATCCCATCACAGTCTGAGAGGGTACGTTATGAACACGTACTTCCATACACATATCCTGCCTTTTCTGCCTGCCTGTTTCCTTAAGGTTCAGGTCTCCAGAGAGCCCCTTCTGTTCATGGGTCACATAGTCACACTGCAACAGGAGACATCAGCCTGTGCGGTTCAGATCAGGGAAGCTTTCCATCCTGTTCTGAAGTACTACACATGCAACCAACTTCCCTTCACCTGAAGGATCAACTCAAACTGCAGCTTAGCCCTAATGGTAGTAAATGAGTTTGCACTGTTGGGAGACAAGTGGTATCTGAGTTGCAGTCTTACTAACACTTCAGTTAGTGAATACTTTGCACACAAGCCAAAAAAGTAATAAAACTGAGTTCTGTTTGTCTAAACCTTACCACTCCCTTTGTCACCTCAGGCTGACACCGCCTATTTTGTTCCATTTCCCATTATCTGGTCACACAGTTTTGTATCTTTATAACTTGGTATTCCTTAATGTCATTCCTGGGACAAACTCCTGTCACTCTTTCATGGGATCTATTCTTAAAATGGAAGAATAGTTCTTAAAGAAAAAGCCTCTTCTTAAAAAAAAAGCCTTCTGAAACAGGTTCTTCCTTCCCACAAACTGTTGTGTGAGCCTTGGTACAAGACTGACGGTTGTGGGGAGGGCTCTTACCAGAAGCAACAGTACAAACACTGACAGAAGAAAGTGTGATGCCAAATTTCTTCATACAAGGTAATGGTCACTTATTCACGGTAAGGTTTCTTCAAGACAAAAATACCCTTATATTATATTTATTAGCACACGGAGTCTTTGTAAAGAAGTTGTTAGAAATCAAATTAATTTAGTGTTACTCCCCATTCCGTTTCCTGCAATAGCAGTGATCCAGATCCTGTTTTTAAAATAAGGTACTGGTTTCAGCTGGGATAGAGTTTATTTGCTTAATGGTAATTTATAAGGTGCTGTATTTGTGATTTGAGACCAAAACAGGGTTGATAACGTAGTGTTGCTGAAGGCTGCTTACACAGCATCAAGGCATTTTCTGTTTCTCACGCTTCTCCTCCAGCATCTAGGCTGGGGGTAGGCAAGAGGCCACGAAAGGACACGGCTGGGTCAGCTGGCCAAAATTGATGAAAGATATTGTGCTCAGCAATAAAAGCTGTGGGGAAGAAGGACGAAGAGGTGATGTTTAGAGATAGGGTGTTTTATCTCCCAAGTACCCATTGCACTTGATGGAGCCCTGCTTTCCTGGAGATGGGTGGACATCTGCCTGCTGATGGGAGGTAGTGAATGGATTCCTTGTTTTGCTTTGTTTCCATACACATATTTTGCTTTACCTGTAAAACTATCTTTATCTCAACCCATGAATTTTCTCACTTTCACCCTTCTGATTCTCCCCATCCCACTGTGGGGAGAATGAGCCAGTGGCTGTGTGGAACTCAGCTGCCTACCGGGGTTAACTGACAACAAAAAATGATTGTTCTACGTGTATGAGACACACATCATCCCCAAAAGCTGAAGAATTTAATCAAGTGTTCCTCTTTTTCTCTACCCTCACTTGATTGCTGGGGTCCTACATGCCCTCATAATTTAACTACAGCCTTGAAAAAAATGTGGAAAGCAGTTCTCAGCCGTAGTGCTTTTGTTTCCATTTCTTGAGTTACGGACACAGAGCTAACACAACCTCCTTTAATCTGGTTTCTTTCCTTATACATCAAAGTATCATACCACCCATTTTTGTCACATCAGTTCAGTACAAGTTCATGTTAAGTTGCTAGTCCCTATGCCCTTTACAAAGAGTTTTCTAGCTTAATATCTCTCATTCTTCATGGGTTGCTCCAAAAGTTGTGCCTCCTGTTTATTTCCATGGAAACTGCAGCAGACACAAAGAGCACAGTAACACTGTTCGATGGAGCAAATCCTCAGCTACATAACACTATTTCGACACAGTCACCACCATGGGTTGTGCATTTTCACCAGCGATGAACAAGAGCCCGTGTGCTGTGGTCATAAAACTCTGCACCAGCAGAGGTGACCCACCGTCACTGTCGCCACTGCTGGAAGGCGCCACCCACCCCTCACTGTGCTGACACCCACTGTTTGGTCTCCATAAACGTTCAGCAGCGTCGATGACTGTCAATGGGGGCAATTTTTTCCCCATGGAGGAATTCAATCACACACTTTTGATTCATACACACTTCCATGTCAGACGCCGTGTTGTCAGATGGTCCTTCTGCTGCCATCTGTTCCACGGCAACAAAATTTAACAGGATATTGGTGGAAAGGTTCAACCTCTACTGCCATGCCACCAACATCCGCCTCTGACGTAGGGGGCCAACGTAATAAAACAGGCGGCATTACTTGCGGAGGGGCCATCGTATATTGCGTTGTGTATGACTACGTCACATTTGGGTGTAAACTTTGCTCCATTTGAGTGCAAATCTTCTTTAATGTGCCTGGTCATTTTTTGTCTGACCATAAAGCAGAAGAACACAAAATCTTTGAAAAGCCAACATGGTTAACAGTTCTAAACAAAACTTGCAAATATCAAGGAAAGAATTAAGAATTTAGAACACCTATTTTTTATAAAACCCTTTTCACTCATGTCAATTACATTCATTTTGGCATTTTTGAAGTCCATATCAGCCTGTCTGTTGTTTTACCTGGGTAACGACCCTGTAGAGAATCAGATAATTATCTAAAATCAGAAGAGTGCTGTTTATTGATTGCTTGGACAAACAGTAGCAAAAGGAGGGGCTGGGGGAAGGCTTCCAAAACCAGGAACATCTTCTGCTCATGTCTAGACATGGCGGTAGCACAGTGAGAGGCGGGTAAGAACGTTAAGCATTTTTTAGTTCTTGGATGGAGCTGTCAAAGGTTTGTGCAGGTAAAACGAACATCAGCATGTGGGAATATGAGAATGAAATTTCAGAAATAGTTACCTGAACCTGCCGTGGCAGAAATCCTAACCTCTCCTTCTGTAAATAGCAAACCTTCCTGTAACTTATTCTGGTAACAGGTGTGGTGGTATTTCAGTTTTTTCACTGCATGGCAAAGCTGGCTCAAAATACATGTGTCTTCCCTCCTTTCGCTATGTCCTCAGTAATGCTGATACAGACATTAAAAAACCTTGATCAGTTCCTTGATCTGTCTGAGCCTGCGGTTCTATAAAAATTAAACCAGAACTGAAAGAGTACCCAACTGCAAAGAACCATGGGAATGGAGAAAAGGCAGAACTGTTTGAACTGGCCTTACCTCCAAGAAAAGCATTTTCTCCAATGAGACTAATGGGAATCGGTGAGGTTTTTTTCCCCAAGTGAATCCAGAGCTAATTTAAATTAGAATTCATAGCCCATAGCATCAGTGTTACCATCACTGCAAAATCACTTTACAAAATGTGGTGTAAGATACTCAAAGTAAGATTCAAAGTTTGCCGTAGTTTCGGGAAGGTGGCTGCAATCAGAGTGTGTTCCTAGAGGCTATTCGATTAAACGGCACATTCACGTCGTTGGTGGAGTTTTGTAGCTTGAAAGGGGATATTAGATGTAATGGTAAAACAACATTAACTGTAGTCAGGTGAGAAGAGTAAACATGTGAACTGGTTATCATGTAATTCATTGGTGACAATCAAAAGAAAATTTGGAATAGTTTCTCTGTGGAAGACAGAAATTGATTGACTCCATATTGCAGCTGTAATTCCTTAATATCATTCAGTAGAGGGTTACAGGCTTTTCTTTTTCCTTCTCTTTTCCAAAAGAAGCAAGTACAAAATTCCTTCAATTTAAGCAACTCTAAAGACGTTTATTGCTTCTTGGGTTTTGATTTTGTTGTTTTGTTTGGAATTTTTTTTTAGATTTTGTTTATTTGCTTTTTAATAGTTGAAGCAGGCCATGACTGTAAGAATCACAAATACAGTTCTTTTTGCAACAAATCCTTCCTTGCCAATTCCTTAAAATGATAAACTGAGATTTTTGTAGGCTTAGAGGTGGTAAATATAAAATAAAATTCTAATAGTAAATACTCTAGCAGTCTCTCTTTTTCTTACATCTTATGGAGATATTCCCTAATGATGAATAAGAGTTTACTGAAAATATGCTTATGTTGAGTTATGCATTACCTGGAACTTTTGTTTGGATCAAATAATGGCACTGTCGCCTCTAAGCCTCAGCAAGAGTGCCGATCAGCTTTACTAAGCAACTATTTAATCACTGGCATTTCTTTGAAAAAAAATGAAGCAGAAGAATCAATTAGTCTCAAAGGGTCTCACAGAAAGAGAAAATCAAATGATGATAAGCATAAAATAGTTGCAGAAAATCCTCAAATTAAAATGGTGGAAAAATAAATTTCTCATACACTGTTTTGAAAATCCTCTTTCCCTGAGAGACAGATCTCTTCCACCCCCAATAGTTAGTATTAGCAATTCTCTATTTTACTTACTAGAAGCTATCATTCATGTTGGCAATTACTATAATTTTTTTTGGATGCAGTTCTTGGTGTAACCGTTTTCAGAATAACTTACTGCATGACAGTAGAGCAAACAGTAACTGAGTACCTCAACACTGCGTACCGAAGCAAAAAGATAGGAAAGGGGGTTTTTTTACTAGGGTAGACAACAGAGATCCCTGTCAAGTTGGGAACTGTTGCAGGAGGAGTAGCAAGAATTATGCATTTTCTTGTATACAAAAGCAAAAAAGAGCTCAAAGATCTTGGTAATGTGTGGAAAACCATTCTGGATGCATGCAGCACTGTTCGTAATGTTAAGTGTCCATAGAGACAAAAAAAATGTGCTTTGCATCCATAAATTTGAAAATATTTTGTCCCTTTTTCACACCTCTGATCCAAATCCACTACAAAGCCACCTGCTTTGTTTTGCAGTTGCTTCTCCCAAGCCTATTGACTTCTAGAAAGAAACATAGCAGAAAGGGATAATAATATTCCTTCTATTTGTTGAAGCTACCCATTTCCTTTCATGACTGGAGGCCAGTGGTGTGTTAGTGATTGCACCGTTGGAGACTAGAGATGTACTCCAGGGGTCAGTGTTGGGTTCAGTCCTGCTTAACATCTTCGTTAATGACCTGGGTGACGGGGCAGGTTGTACCCTCAGCAAGTCTGCAGATGAAGTTAAACTGGGAGGAGCACTGAGGGTTGCGCTGCCATGCAGAGGGACCTCAACAGCCTCGAGAAATGGGCTGACAGGAGACTTATGAGTCTCAATAGAAGACGTGTCGATGTGGTGCTGAGGGACATGGTTCAGGGACCCTGGCAGTGCAGGGAGAACGGTTGGACTCGATGATCTTAAAGGTCTCTTCCAACCAGATGATTCTGTGATTATGTGAATTGCAAAGTCCTGTACCGGGGGAGAAACAACTTCACACACCAGTACATGCTGGGAGCTGCCCAGCTGGAAGGCAACTGGGCAGAAGAGGACCTGGGAGTCCTGGATGACACCACATTGAACGTCAGCCAGGGAGATGAGCCCTTGCAGCAAAGAAGCCTACCAGTAGCCTGGGCTGCATTAGACGACATATTGCCAGCAGATCATGGAAGGTGATCCTGCCCCTCTGCTGAGCCACTCCTGGAGTACTGTGTCCTGTTTTGGGTCCCCCAGCACAAGAGAGACATGGACATATTGGAGAAAGTCCAGCAATGGGCTACAAAGATGTTTAGGGGACTGGAGCATCTCACCTGTGAGGAAAGGCTGAGACATCTGGGATTGCGCAGCATGGAAAAGACAAGACTGAGGGAGAAACACACTGATTTCTGTAAACAGCTAAAGGGAGGGGATAAAGAAGACAGAGACCGGTTCTTTTCAGTGGTGACAGGACCAGAGACAATGACCACAAATGGAAACGCAAGGCGTTCCCTCTGAACATGAGGAAGCACTTGTTTACTGTGAGGGTGACCGAGCACTGAGACAGACTGCCCTGGGAAGTTGTGGAGCCTGCCTCTTTGAAGACCTTCAAAAGCTGTCTGGACATGTTCCTATGCCAGCAGCTCTCTGTGACCCTGCTTGAGTATGGATGTTGGACCAGAAGTCCTCCAGAGGTCCCTTCTAACCTCAACCCTTCTGTGACTCTGTGATTCTGTGATCGATTCTGTGACTTCTTCTGTAGCTCTAGGATACATAAATCCTACTACTCTCAAATAATTCTAGGTGATCAACATTAAAACCAGACAGTTCAAAAACCTAAGCCTACGTTTAAAACTAGCCACTATAAGTCCTTCTTTGTGGACGGACTTCCCATGGAAATTTAAAAGGCTTTATGAGATGGAATTTGCTTGGTGAGGAGTGTGACAGACATGGTAATAATACATTTGGGAAAGTAATTTTGTATCATGGCAGAAAATAAACAGTTTAGGATTTCTCAAATATCGGTAGCAATTGCAGGATAAAGATGTTATCTTATATTTCTAGGATTTTCAGGAGACTGACAGTTAAATAATTCCTCCTACAGATATGAAGAAAAAGAGAACATCAGCTCAGTTCCAAGACAATCTCTCAAATTTTCTTCCTGAATAAACAAAAATATAAGCAAAATGAATACAGAACCACTCCTGGGTAAAGCCACCGAGTGCAATTATTTGAGAACAGTAAATTATCTGGAATGCAACAGGAGCTACAAATGGACACAGTGACGATCCCATTTTTTTCCTGGTGAGTGACCCCCTTGGTATCTCTAAGTGGGAGATTCTCCCTTTGTATGAGCGAGGTGTGCACACTGCGGTTCATCTTCCTTAGGGTGTGCTCTGCAGTGTTCGGCAATCTGTTGTGCGGTGATAATTCCCAGCTGACATCCGAACCTGTCTTTAATTTGGTCAGTTGGAGCGCCAGGCAAAATTTCATTGCAATAAATCCGTGTCTTTTGGATAGCTGCTGCTCTCTGTTTAGTGGGTACCTCCGTGACAGTCACAAAATTATTATGCAACTCCGATGAGTTGTTCTGGTTTTGGTTGGGATAGGGTTAATTTTCTTTACTCATACGGGGCTGTGATGTGGATCTGTGCTGAAGACAGCGCAGACAATACAGAGCTGTTTTTGTTGTTGCTGAGCAGAGCTTACACAGCGTCAAGGCCTTTTCTGCTTCTCACACCACCCGGCCAGCGAGTAGTCTGGGGGTGCACAAGAAATTGGGACGTGACACTGTTGTGATGGTGTCTTTCTTCCCAAGTAGCCAGCATGCGTGACGGAGCCCGGCTGAACTGGGGATGGCTGAACGCCTGCCTTCCAATGGGAAGTGGCGAATGAATTCCTTGTTTTGCTTTGCTGGGATGGATGGCTTTCACTCGACCTATTAAACTGCCTTTGTCTCAGCCCACGACATACTTACTTTACTCTTACTTTACTCTTCAGAGTCTCTCCCCCATCCCGCTTCAGGGGGAGTGAGTGAGCGGCTGTGAGCTGCTTAGTAGCTGCCTGAGGTTAAACTATGTCATGAGTGAAAAGTAACGGAAAGGTAAGCCTGTCGTTGCTCTTTTGCCCGAGAGGATTACAGTGGGACGCTTATTTTACAAAAGTTTAGAACGTCATCCTGGCACGACAACGGGAAATACCACAGGGAGAACTCTTGTCCGCAGCCACTTCCATAAGAAATGTGATGCAAGTGTCATCTTTCCATCCTACTGAGTACTTGCTAATTAACATTTCTTGGAGTATCACATCTGCAATTAAGGAATAGGTGGGACAGAGTAATCTAGAAAAGAAATACAGAAAGAATGGGGGGGGGCATAGTTTAATACATAAAAAACCTGGCTCACAAGAAAGGACTGAACTACCTGAGTTTTCAGCTGGAAAAGAAAATACCAGAAAGATAAAATTGTAAGAGCTTTAGTGTACCTAAAGGATTAATGAATTCACCATGCCTTTGGGGGTAGGTCAAACTGTGATTGTGGTGAAAGGAGATTGACAAAGTTTTATTTAAAGCTGGTTTACTGGAAAGCACCGGGATGGTTTGCAGAGGAAGTCTACAGAATTGCATTGTAAGAGGTTTGGATTTTTCCTTCTTCTCACCAAGAGCAGGTTAGAAAAATAACTGCCAGGAACGCATAAGAAGGATGATCCTTTTTTAGGATACGGGTAGGGAGCAGATGGCCTTTGGAAATCCCTTCTAGCTTTTTTTTTGTAAGGAGACTGTGCTTCTACTTCGTTTGTGGACTAAAACAATGGACGAACAACAAAATCAGCTCTGGATGAAACTAAAAGGTGCTCTTAATTAATTTGATGCTGCAAAACAGATTGTCCAAAGAAACAAGCAGAATCAAAGTAAGCTTTCTGTTTACCAACAGACATAAACTTCCCTGAGCTCATCTCGCGTCGCAGTATAAATAAAGCCTCTTTTCAGGATTAAGTTCCATTTCCCTGTTCACCGTGAGAGCTAAATGCTATGAATGGAATTCCAGAAATTCTGACAGAGCTTAAAAAAAAACAAAGCAAGGACCTCGAAATACAAAACTTTAACTTTTCCAAGTTTTGACTCAAAGTGGTGCCTGCGTGACAAAAACCCTGTCACAAACTTGTTGACACATGAAGCTTAAACACACAAAATGCGTTCCTTCTCCCCGGCAGCTTAAACCTTGTATCCTCGCAGTGGATAAAAGGTTCTTGTCTGTCAGGAGTCTGCTTGACTGGCTCTAAATGAATTCAACTTTCAGTCGATATCTGCTCTGCTCTTGCAATCAGAACCGCAGAAATAGTAGCCCTGTTTTGTACCTAAAATCAAACATTTTTTGTTTTGGTTGGGTTTGGTTTTGTTTTCTTAATAAAATCACGTTTCGAAACAGAAACACGTTTTAATGAGCAGGTCCCTGGTGAGGCATCTTTGCTGTGTTTTAATGATATTGAAATTCTTATGTCCTCTCTGACATTCTCATGACAGGGCACTTTGCATCAGGAAGAAGCTTCAAGGTGCAAAGTCTCAAAACTGGTCAGGCTTTTACCCACCTTCACATGGCTTTTTCTACCCAGACTGTGAAACGACTGCGACTTGCAGGGATAGCTTATTCCTGTGAGCAGCGGTGAGACTACCAGTGTCACCAGCGATCCCCTTGCTCCACATGCTTCTCTACCCCAGGGGAATTTTTAGGCGGCTGGGAATGGACATTCCCTGGTGACAGAAGTTTGTCATTGAAGGTGTATTGGTGACGTGATCATGGCAGGACTTTTGACAGGTGCTTTTGGCATGAAATATAGAAAGCTTATTGAGTATGGATCGTCACCTATGAGCTCATCTGAGACACATTTTTTTCCAATCTTGATGCGTAACGAATGCCGAAACATACCTAGAAGCAGAGCGTAACAGAAGAGGCAAGGCAGAGAAGACTAGCAAGATGCTGACTAGTATTCCACAGAATTCTCATTCACAGAGATGGGCTTAGAGACCTCGCATCCAGTTTTAAATAAATAAATCACTGTCTGCCTTACCTCCAAGTGAAGTCAGAGAACTAGTTTTCCTAGGGACACGGAACCACACCAGCAGTACAGCAGGGCAAGACTGAACACTAGGCACAGATAGGAGCTGCTGTCAAGGCCACTGGCGTCACCTCTGCGTTTCCACAGACTTACTGCTGGCTGCATCCTCTATGCCACAACCTTAATTGCCAGACAGCACATCAGAGACAACATCAAGCGAGAAAAAGCTGCCAGAGATGGTCCCTGGCTATAAACACGTACAAACATAACCACAACACCATGTACCGCAAGCTCCAGCAGACTTGCTGTGGCGCTTCTTGGAGATGACGTACAGGTATTACTTTTTGTTCCATCCAGGCTATTCTAAACCTAGCTACAGGGGAACTTTTTTAGAGCATAAAGTTTAGATTGATGCTAATCAGTTCCATTCAAAAGTAAAGAAGAAAGAATACCTTTTTATAAAATGAAAAGATCCAAGGGAGCAAGTACTGGCTTTTTCCTCTCACATTGCAGATACAAAAAGCAAATCTTGAAATGGAGGGGAAAAATTGTTCTTTTAGTAGTTGAATTCATTATCCCTGTTTCCAGCTATTTTTGACATTTTTTTCTTTCTGAGCAGTTAACATTTGAAACACTCAGTTATTCTCTTTCATCTTACACTACATAGTTTTCACATGGCTTTCACCAGTCTATTAAAAGCTATGGTGCAATGCTATGGGATTTAAAAAAAAAAAAAAAGTCAAGCCATCACTGAAAGAATTGTTCCCACATTCTATTACTGGTTGGCAGGTGGGCAAAACACCTAGTAAGAAACTAACATGAATTGGAGAGAATACTTAAAAGGCACCAGAAGTCTCAGCAAAGCTTTAAATATTTTACAAAAGCTGCAATCTGTAGGCTTTGCCTTCAGCCAACATCCACTCAAAGTGAAATAGGCCTAAAATAATCCCTCTGCAAAAAATAGACACCTCATGCAGATATTCTAGCCAGCAAGTCTCCACCTTTGTACTTTGAGCAAAAGCTGCAGGAAAACTTTAAAAAATTGTCCATGGAAGATAGAAGAAAATGGGAGATTGTTCTTTTTTCCCAGTAAGCAGGTTTTTTCCAGCTTGCCTCACAGAAGATATTTTAATAATAATGCCAGGCCAATTTGGTGTCTGCATCAAGTTCGGAAGTACATGTTCCGAAGCGATGCTTTGCAATCCATTTCACGTTAGTCTCGTAAGAAGACACTGAATGACTCACCTTGTCACAGAAGCATAAATACTTTGCTTGATCTCATTGCAATGACAATGAACTTCTGGGCAAAGACAAGATGCTGACAAAATAATTGCACATGTATTTATTTATATTTATATTTGTTATATATATAAATAATAATAATTATAGTAGAGGCAACTGTAAAGCTTGATGCACTCTTGTAGGAAGGATCTCTGTTTTCTGTTCTAGGTGATGGAAAAAAACCCTAACGTTTGAAATTGCAGGTGAACAGCAACATTTTAAAGTGAATCCAAGGCAGATGAGGTACTACATAACTGGAGAGTAGTAAAGGGCAAGAAGTGATCTTCTCAGCTACAGATCTGTTATTTTGTTCTCAAGACAAGGTAAAGCTGGAGAAAATTGAGAGATAAATGGCAGATGAGATAATGCAACATGACTTTACCAGAGAAAGATAATTCTGACATGATATACTTACTTTCTTCAATATGACATTTACTTTCACACAGGAAACTAGAAAAAATAATCTCATTGGACATCTACAAATGTTTCCTATCATGACAAATGGAAAATAATTGTAAAATCTGGCAAGTATGTGTGTCAGAAGAACTATGGGGTAAATGAGCAACTGGCTGAAGGGAAAGCCCCAAATGAGTTATACTGGAAAAGGAGTTTTGAGACTCTAAGGCACTTACTCAGTTTCTCGAGAATACAGCTTGGGACTAATTTTGTTTACAATTTCCTTTAATGATACTGACACACAAGTCAATGCGCACTCATGAAATTTGCTGGCACTGTGAAATTGAGGAGCAGTCGTGACAAAGGAGTCCTGGAGAAGGAATAGCCGACTCTGAGAACAGGAGACATAGAAATGGGATGGACATCATTATTACAAAATTCAAGTTCACACCCTTTGAAAGAAATAATAAGCTGAGAACTCACTATCTGGAAGCAGCAGAAGTAAAAAGTATCACAGACTTCTTTAACTGGTCACAGGATGTGAATTGATGAAGATGAACACGGCTGTGGTTGTAAAAAAGACAAATGCGATCCATAACTAGGATCAATATCCAGTAGCTACACAGAACTAAAAGGAAAAGTGTAACAAAGATAAAAGTGAAAGAAAAAAGGGAAAGTCAACAGAGAAAACACTTCGAACCTTCTCTTAACAGAGGAAATTCAGGACATCAAATGAAATTACCAACAGAAATTCAATAAAAATATACATTTTCACAGTATACATAATTAGTACTGTGGATTTATTGCATGAGTGAATTCTATGTGATGTTGTAGATGTCTGAAATATAAAAGGACTATAAGATAGTGGAACTGGATGCCATACCGCCAGGAAAACTCCTTTTCCTATGCTCCTAAAGGCATGTATTTTTCATGGCCTTCTCATAAAAGCCTTGTGCTAATTTTGTGCCCTACAAAACAAATTAAACTGCGGTTACTAATACAGGGACAACGAATGCACAAAGTAAAATACCCGAGCACTGAACTGAGTACCAGAACATTAAATGGAGTGCTAGTCACTTAACCAGCAATGTATATAACTTACTATATACAACATTATTTCCTCTTTCACTACCAAGGGTGTTTCAGCAAATGTACTAATTTTTTTTTCATATATTCAGCTAACAGGCCAGTCTCCTTATCCCACTCCTCCTTACAACACAGCTCAGTTGTGAAGAGTTTCCAGGTTTTGTGTTGTACATAATAGCATTTTTCCAATCAGTTCTCTAAAACATTTGCTGCTACACTCAAAATACCTAATTTAACCTACCAACACACCCTCTAAGGGGACACGTACCCCTGCTGCAGGCTTTAATATTTTGTTTTGAACAAATATGTCCATGATAATGCTCACTTGCAGCATTTTGTTAGATGAGGTTGCAAATTTCCTTCTAAATTGCAATGCTTGCAAGTACACCCACATGTTTAAGCTGATAAATGAAATGCTTACAATACATGATTATTTTGGGCGTTTTTAATGAGCAGTTCTGCAAAAGTTCAAAATACACAACCACTGTTGTCTCTAAAACATGCTATGGATTTGGGGTTTTTTCACCTATCAAGGTTCCCATAAACGACATATCTTAATGGGTCCCTCCTGATCCAAGGGAGAGTTAAACTGAAAAATAAAGAAAGACTTTGTACCAGAAAGTATAGATCGTGTCTAACAAGCAACCTAGTTCTTCTACCATAAAAATGACACAGCTTCCTAAAGCAAGTAGTGAGTAATACTTTACATACTCTATAAATCTCACCTACTTCCATCCCCAATAAATCTTTTTTTATTTAGTTATGTTTAAGAACTCTAACACATAGGCAGGAGACAAGGAGTTCTGGACATAGAAATGATACTGATCTGGTCAGCAAAATTTTAGCATCAAACCGTACTGTTAAAGTACAACACTTGGAGTGAAAATTAATTACGATGACGAAAAAAGTCTATGTATTATGTGAAATAGCAGAAACTATTGAATTTTGCTATGTGACATGAGTTAACATGTATAGTAAACATATATTTAGATCCTTTGTACAGCAAAGGAGGATGTTGAACTGAAACAGTCCCAGCTAATATTTAGTTGGGGATTATATGCTGTAGTATCGAGTTCTGTCCTGATCATCAACATTAAAACTCACATTCTGCCTGGTCTTTCAAATTTGGCACCTGGTCACAGTGCAGACCCGGGGGGAGTGAGGGGTTAAATTTCTTCATTTTTGCTGCAACCTTCTGGCTGCTTATGTATGTGGAGTAAGTGGAGCATGAAACAGTGCAACCAAGAAAGGGAGGGAGTGAGGGAGGGAGGAAGAGAAAGAGGGGAAAATGTCTCCTGAACCATCTTCTAATCTGCCTACTATTCAAGACAACACAGGATGAACGTTGTGGGAAACCCCGCTGCTGAATTCTAGATTTTGCAATTAAAAATGATCACATAATAGATGCTCAATTCAGAGTCGATCGAACATCCATTTTGATCCCAAGCACACATGAAACAATTATCTAATACCATACAGTGATGACATCAAGGACAAAGGAAAGGAGGAAAGGATGAAGAGCTCAGCGATTTCTAGATCTCTGTAACAGCAAGGATTTTATAGAACTCCCAAATGATCTTAAAGACAACTACAATCAGGCTGAAGAAGAAGGTAGAAAGAAAACAAAAGTAAAAAAAGACTTCCAGCAACCCTTGCCAATGTGAACTAACCCCACAGCCCCCCCTCCCCCTGCTCAACTAATCACCATTTTCTTTTTCAGCAAATAATGAAGACTGAGAAAAGTGCTGCAGACAAACGGTGTGTTGAACAGACCTAGATTTTAAGTTCTGGAACTCTGGGGAAGAGGGAAAGCACAACACAACACTAAACTACAGTGAATCTCTGGATAAATGGATTGTTGCTTTAAACTACAGGTTAGTCCGTACTAAAAAGGTAAAGAATTTAACCTGATGTTTAGGATTGACTCCGATATACCTGACACCCTTAGTAAATCATAGAATCCTAAAATGCTTTGGGTTGGAAGGGACCTTTAAAGGTCATCTAGTTCAACCTCCCTGCATTGTGCAGGGACATGTTCAACTAGATCAGGTTGCTCAGAGCCCCGTCCAACCTGACCTGGAAAGTTTCCAGGGATGAGGCATCCACCACCTCTCTAGGCAACGCATCATAAAAAATTTCTTCCTTCTATCCAGTCTGAATCTACTCCCTTGCAGTTTAAAACCATTACCCCTTGTCCTATCACTACAGGCCCTATTAAAAAGTCTATCTCCATCTTTCTTACAAGCCCCCTTTAAGTACTGGAAAGCTGCAATAAGGTCTCCCCGGAGTCTTCTCTCCTCCAGGCTGAACAACCCCTACTCTCTCAGCCTTTCCTCAAACGAGAGGTGTTCCATTGCACCGATAATTTTTTCAGCCCTCCTCTGGATCCGCTCCAACATGTCCACCTCTTTCTTGTACTGCGGACTTCAGAGCTGGATGCAGGCCTCCAGGCGGGGTCTCACCTGAGTGGAGTAGAGGGACAGAGTTGCTTCTGATACACTTAATAAATCTTTTGATTGACCCTGCAAATAAAATAGGAATCTGGTTCTTAAGCAGGATAATAAAGTCTCATTACTGGAATAAGGGTTGTTCTAAGGGTTGCTATTATCATCAATTATTGCATTACCATGACGGGAATGAGTCCTAAGCAGAGAGTAGAAACCAACCTTATTAGATGTGGTACGAACATAGTTCCCCAGCTTGTTCCTGATAGTAAAGACACTGCAAAGTGCAGAAATAAGAGGGTCTAAGACAGTTGAAGTCCTGGAAGACCTTCAAAAGGAATGAGGCATTGGCCAGAGCAGAAATAAATCTATTGCGTGCTGCATGAAGGGCGTGGTAATGGCAGGCTCTGTTATCTTCCCTGTCCTGCCCATCCCACAGAGCTCCTATTCCAAAAAATTTCCTAACACTTTGGGACCAAGGTTATAGATGTGTCCGAGACAGAAGCTTAAGTAAGGGTGAATTTATTGTGGGATTTTTATTAAGGATTGCAGGAGGGCTTTTAACAATGCCATAACTTAGGCTTACAAAGCTCCCAATCTGAGGAAATTCTTTGAAATAAGAAGTGAATGACCAATCATAGTTATTATTACCAGCAAAGCTCTTGGAATTATTTAAAGAAATGGCACCGCCTTGCATGTAATGGTCTTTCATTTTCTGTGTCCTTTGTGTCTTCTGAACACAATTTAAATATTCAAATTTTGTTGAACTAAAGTCTCTGTGAGAAACTGAAGTGTTATTTCTTCCTATCATGCATACCATAAAGAGAGGCTTACTTGCTTAAAAAAATATATGTGAATATTTTGCAGTTATAGTAGGATCCTGCTTGACCCTGAGGGCTCATATTAAACCCAGTAGTTCTTTTACAGAAATCTATATCACTTGTCTCCCTGTTCTAATGCGAAGATCTTTTGTGTGTGCCTACTCTTTCAGGAGGGCAGGTCGCGTCTATCTCAGCTTACAGAGGTGTATGCACGGGGACACAGCAGAAACTCATCTGCTGTAGGCAGCAAATCTCTGTGCTAAAGAAAAGAACGTATTTGCGTCTCTTTGGAGGGAGGTTTCACTTTTCTTTTGTTGAAATTAGTTTTGTAAGTCTTACTGAGAAAAACGGAGTTCTGAATGCAATATGATAACCGGAAATTTTTGTTGTTGTTTGCTTTTACCGTTTTGGTCCACATCGACCAGATATCAATAAATGAACAGGGATTTCTGCAGTATCTTCTATCCCTTTGTCCACCCACGCTACATCTCCAACTTACCCGTTGAGGAACTGTTACCACCTGTATGCCCAGTACTCTACCCCAGATACTGGAGAGGCACTGTGTCGTGCCTGAATGTCGGTTGGGTCAGGACCACAGCAAAGAAGTGGGAGACAGGTGTCGAAGACAGGAAGAGCATTAAAAGCTCTTCTAAGAAGAAGCTGTATGCCACATGCTCCCGTCTATCACATGGCCAAATGAGGCTGGAGCAGCAAGCAGCACCCTCCTCCTGTTCCAAACGAGCACCACACCGACATCCATATTTATCTGTTTCCAGAAACTGGAGTGAATTCGGCCGTGATGTTAATGGACGGATAGGCACAGATGCAGTCTTTCCCTCTGAATATAATACGGACCTGGACCAGGCTCCTTGCAGAAAGCAACATTCCTCCTCGTCCCTCAGTAAATTCAAGCTTGCAAGGAACTACATAACTTGCTACCTTTAATTTCAAGATAATTAAAATACTCCCCACGGTCTTACAGTTCCCCAGTGTCTCCCATAAGAAAAATAAAATAACCTTCCTTCTTTTCATTTTTAAAAGTCAGCTGTTACTCTACCGACACAGATCTGATACACCCCGAGAAATAACTAGGCCACTGCTGAGGACACAATTGAGGTTACCATCCCTGGGGTTGACCTGTATCGTAAAAAGCCTCACTGACAGTGACATTGTCCCACATATACAAGACTTACTATGCTAATAAAGCAACTGCTCATGCACAAACCCAACCGTAAGATTCACAGTGGGAAATGAGAGGGGGTCTTTTTATCAGATTGATCACTTCTGAAATCCTGCAAATTTTATTCCTGCCAGCTGACTCTGAAATGTAAAGAGAACAGAAAGGATTCTCTGCCCTTTCCAAAGTTATTCTTGGGAAGAAATAGAAAACACTACCATTTGAAGTTTCCATATTGTCAAAATAAATCAGTTGAAATTGAGTGAAATGTGATATTCCAGGAGATTTTTAAATTCAGGAAAGCAATGAATGTAATGGAATAAATAAATCATTTTTCCTACTAATTTTAAGAACTATTAATTAGAATTATCTTCAGATATTCATGCTACAGTCTTACAAGTTCATTAGAAGAATGATAAACCAACTATTTGCAGAATCCTCTAGTTTGGTTTTAAATACTTGCATTGTAAGCATAAGTCTTATTCAAAATTTCTTAGAAATATTGAATAAAACTGAGTTTGAGTCAGACCCCTGAGGAACTCCATTTGAAATATGCCCTTCTAACTGGTAGGCTATTGATAACTTCTCTCCGAGAGTTTCTTCAATTGACTATTTAGTCACTTCATCTCAGTTTTGCAGACTGTATTTCTCTAGCTTAAAGATAGATCTAAGATTAATTTCTTATAAGCAAAGATACACTGCTGCTTGCCACTATTAGCCTGCCAAAGAAAATAATTTAAAAAAAAATTCAGAATAAAATAGGCATGCATATGTTGTCTATTTTTTTTTTTTAAATACCATTCTCCTTTCTTACGTATTAATAATTCATCTTGGGATCTTATCAGAAATTCATCTTTGGTTAAAAGATTTGTGGTTTGTCTTGCTCTCTTTCTTTTATTTCATGATTTACTTTCAAAGTTCTATGTTCATTTATATCTCTGAATTTTCCCTCATTCTCTCCTTTTTCCCCTGAAGTTAGCTGCTAGTGGTGTGTAAATTGTTCTACCTCTTCACATACATTTATCAAGATATCTCGGATACATCTAACTTGTGTAAATCCTCCTTGACATAATTTCTCAATAGATTGTTAGAATTTGGACAATGAATAAATGGATTGTATTCGGAAAGAGTCCTCGTGTCTTCTCCTGTAGTAAGAAAACAAACCCCCTTGGATTTCTTTGAAGCTCTCCACAACTACGAAGAAGTTTGATCCAGCTGATATATCCATCTCAAATTTATAAAAAGGTGTTGATGAATTAATTCCACAGAGGTTTTTAATGAAGTTTAAGCAGATGTGGAATGAGAGAAAAAGCCTTGACATGATTTTAAAAATGTTAAAAGAGAATAAATAAACAGTAGAAGTAAATGGTCATACTTCAGAAAAGAATGAGGTCACCAGTGACCCTTAACTGTGTTCTGTAATCTGAAGGGTGTAAGGTTTGGTTATGAAATCGTATTTTTTCAGGTTAGTAAGCATAAAGACAAAAATGAAGAGCTGATGAACAACTAAGTTTCATGAGTCTGAGTGACTAGACGACAGTACCACATGTGAACTTCAGTGTAAATAAAGGTACAGTGACACATGAGGAAAAAATCCAATCCTACCTTTAAATATAAAAAGATGGGCTTGGGAGAGACCACTACTGATCAAGAGCAAGAATTTGGAGTTACACTACACAGTGCTCTGAAAACATCAGATTTCAGTAATCAAAAAAGAAATTGTATATTAGGAAATAAATAAAGAAGCAACAAGGAAATATCAAAGTCACAGCATCTACCTATGGTTACCCCAGCCTTGAATAGCTGTGTATGATTCTGATCCTCTCATCTCGAAGAGAACACAGGAGAAGCAGGAAAGGTTGAGCATGACTAACTGACACAAGCAGAGATGCAGGATGGCTTCCGTGTGAGGAACAGCTCAGCATCCTGTTCCTCTTGTAAAGGTGAAACTTCTACTGATTGTGAGAGAGAACGAAGGTGGTCTACAAGTCATGACTGACACGGGAATGGTGAGATAGGCAGAGTTTACTGTTTCCTCCAACACAACCCTGAAGAATCAGGTGGGAGAAAAATTCAAAAGAAGATAAAGGAGGTAGCTTTCCATGCAAGAGGCCGTAGGACTTTGAAGTTCATTGCTGAAGGATGCTGAACGAGGAAAGCTTACAGGGTTCAAAGAGCTACTGGGCAAAGGTGACTGAGGGTGAAAGACAGTTCTGTTAGTAGTTACTCCACAAACAACAGGGAGTGCCCCTGCTCTGAACGCTGCTGAAGGCTGCAGAACTAATTTGGAGCTGGTGAATGCAGGGAAGAGACGAAGCATGGATATTTGCCCCGCTCTTGTTTTCTTTCAGGGGTCAGTTGCGGGACAGAACGCTGGGCTGATGGAACTCCAGCAGAGCTAGCTGGTATTGCTAAGCAATGAAACTAAAATTCCCCTTGCCATCCTTTTAAGTTTAACATCTTGGTACAACCCTTCCTTGGTGCTGCTTCTGTCCTTCCTTTGTTGTAATGCAGATTCGGCTGCAGCCTGCAAGAGGCTTTCTGTTGGTTGCTAGGTGCCAAATAACCACCAAATGACTGTCAAGTGTCACCAAGTCTCTGACAGAACATCGTGTGGTCATATGGAACAATTCTTTCTTCAGTCAGATCTCATATAGCAGAACAGTGGCCTTTCACTTCACGCACAGCTGCGTACTCTTAAAAAGTGAGCCTGTGTATATAAACCTACAGCAGCTGGGTCAGACTACGCCGTGGTGATATATGGATTCATTAGGCAGCAACCCGAGCAACTTCACAGAAAGCGTGAGACGGTTTACACGATACATCAGAAAGTTAGGTGTCTGCGGAGTGAAATTACACATGTAAAAAACAATTAATAAAAATAAGAGTCTATTTTTATTAATATATTATTATTAATATAATTTATTAATATATTTCTGATACAGTAGCAATTAAACCCTTTCATTAAGCCATCCAGAACCCATGATTTTCCGAAGAGATGTTATTGTTACTTACTCTTTCTCAGGTTAATTGAACTGTGAAAATCTGATTTTGCAGTTTTCATGGCAAAAAACATTATTAAACCACGATATACAATATAATAATTAAAAATGACACAGCAGCAAAAAAGGTTGATAACACATAAATGATTATTTGTATGTATAAAAAAAATTACCAGATGGCCGAATGAGCCAAAGAAATAACAACATTGACTTAGAGTCCTTATTTTGACAGCAACAGGTTTAATATTAAAATAGGGTTGTAAATAATGCAGTTTTTAGTGAATAAACCAAATTGTCTGCTCAGAAACAATTTATATGTTAAATATTTTCTGTAAAATAATGTCAAGATATTTTTCATATCTTGGAAACATCATCTTCTTAAAAACTAAGTCATTCTGAGCAGGCTGTACCAGACCACATCTGACTGTCTCCTGACGGTGACACTAAACAAATACTGCATTACTGGACCAATGAGCTCAAGACGATACCGTAAAAATGACACACCCCTCACAAAACCCATCTCTGGTGGCTGTTCTCCATCTCAGTGGGCAGAACACTTTTAATCTTCTGTGCCCCTGTTATTAATAACAGATTAATGCAGGCTAGAAAAGTTGACCGTGAGAAGCTTACCGAAGCTGCAGGGGGTACGTGATACCTGTCAGCAGTTCTTCTGGTGTATTTCCTAGGCTAGAGTAAATTAAAAAAAACCCTCATTTTGGACTCTGTCCTGCAGGGGTAGAGTACCGTCATGATTCATCTCGCACAGCAGATCGAGTGTGGTTTCTTGGGTAACTGCGGAATGGCTGTGATAGCACGTAAAGGTAAGCACGTGCGAGAGTCTTCGCAGAATCGGGACCCAAGAGAAATTCACCTTCTGGATGATAAATGTGATAGCAATCAGGTGTTTATTTCGGACGTAGAAGGCTGTCATTTTAGGCGCATTGTTTTTTAATCTCAAATTCTCCTTATCCCAAATGGTTTCAAATGTGGGAATTATTATCCATTGTCCCCACTGTCAATAATTGCTGATTTTGTACCACGCTTCATTAACTAAGTGTACAGACTTGGCAATAAAAAACTAACTGAACTTCTGATCTGCTTTGAAGCAAAACCACCAGCACAGGCATGAAAACAACCATTTGAAAAATGGAAAGACTGAGCATCTCAGCTACAAGAGCGGAGCAAAAAAGCCTTTTATTCCAATAGTGGAACATCAATAGGAAGACACACTTCTCCCCTAAAATCCTTGGGTCTTGTTAACATAGAGAAGTAAAAGAAGAGTAAGACTTCCAGCCTTCTGAGTAGTTAGGGTTTTTTTTCTGTCCTTGTCATTATCTTGAATGCTATATTTGCCTATCAATTGCACTTACATAAAATACATCAGATCCGTTTAGTCTAAAGACCACGTTACATTATGTCATTTATATTGAGTAATTTAAATTTAATACTCACAGAGAATTACAACGGTGGGAAATCAGTCATTTTGACAGCCAATTTGAAATGTTTAGGAGAGGCCTGAGTTTCAGATCTAATCACATACCTTCTGAAATGCAGGTTCCGGTGAAGGTATTTCAAGTTCAAAATCCTGCCTGGAGAAATCCCAAGTCACCAGTCGTGCCTGCAAGTCTTCTCCATGAAATTCCTTCCCAACCTCAGAACATTCCTGTCCAGTAGCTGCTCAGAAGAGTACTGCTCCGCCTGCTTTTTCCAAACACTCACCGTGACGTTATAGGACAGAAGAAAGTGTGAGTGCTACAGACTGAGCAGGTTCCTTCTCATGACAGTGTGGTCTTAAGCTTTCAGAGAGTCTTCACAGCAAATATTTCCTTGATTTCAGTGTTAATTAATAGAGCCTTTAGGCTCTTGATACACATCTTGTCCTACAAAAAAAAAAAAAAAAGTTGGTGTAAAAGAGGAACAAACTGAAGCAATTAATCTGGCTGGATGCCCCGAAGTACCTTGAGGGGAAAGAGACACTTCTTACAACAACCAGTTATATAAAGCAAAAAAATCTAAAGTGAAAATCTTTGAAAACTAAAACTGAGAAAAACGTGTGTTACAATTTCTGTTTCCATTCATGGTAGACAGACAATAAAAGGATCTGTGTTCCATTTGTTTCCTCAAATTATTTGAGAAGAATTTAACCCTCCCCCATCTCTCCCCAGTTCTCTTAGTGTGTTTGAGGACATCCCGAACCAGAAGTGGTCTGTGTGTGGGACAGTAGAAGGTTCCTGTCTCATCTCATACTCTTGCTTTCTGCTTTGGATGGGTCGCGTCACCTCTCAAGTGCGGTTCTTGTAACGTTTTATGTCTGTCTCGCCTCCTGTAGGGTCAAGGCCATAAGAGATAGCATGGCAGCTGTCATGACTGGGGATGTTTCCTAACGGAGCTTAAAAAGCTAAGAAGGAAAGATAACAATCTGGTCTGGACTGTGTTAAGAAAGGCAGCAGAGGATTGCAAGTAAGTTGGTATAACCGTTAGCATACTATGACCCCACCAAACCCATTTTTGTAGACAAAATAATATTATCTTGCTTTATCATGCTTTATTTCACCTGCTGTGGAACCTGCCCTTCCCCTTCTTCCTGGGCACTGGAGAGAAAGACAAATATTCAGTTGAACCACATAATGGAAGAACATAGCGTTAATGAAAGGCAGGAGGGAGCATGGAGGTGATCTATGTACAGGATCTGTATATGCACAAAGTGAGGTCAAATACCTTACAGTTATTTTGTTTTTCCACCCACCCACCCACGAGTTTTGCACTTTTTGCATGCTAAATGCAATTACTGGGTCTCTCACATTGATAAGGCACATTAGTTTCATTAGATCCAAAAGTTTAAGTCTCAATTAGAAATGAAGAAATGCTTCAGTGTACTTCCGTCCCCGTGCAACGTTTAAAGTATCCATCGTTAATGCTGTTTTCTGGTAGCATGGGAATTGAAAATATTGCGTTTTGAAAATTAGCAGTGGACAGTACTCTCCACTGGAGACCTGCAGCTTTTAAAATATCCCCCACCACTTGCAGAACTTTTGAAAGTCTTTTGGACTGAAGGTCATTCAAGACTGAAAATGTGGAAATGGAGAAAAATGTCCTGTAGAAGAGAGCGTAAGCAAAGGAAAAGGCCTCTCCGAACAAAGCCAGGTGCTTGAAGGCATGAACGAGGGGTCTGAGAAAGCGCTAGGAAAGTTGCGAAATTATTCATTTGACATTAACTTCTGGTGATTCAGATGAAGTAATTACCAGATGTCTGGTAATTTCACCTCCACTACGCGCCCTCAAAATTAAGTAGTTTTGCAGGAAGTAGTTTAAAAAAAAAAAAAAATTATAATCAAAGCATGCTTTGAGAAGCCCACATAGTTAATTACAAATAGCTCAAGAATATATTTCTTGTTTAAGGTGCTAAAACATCAATATCAGCATTGTACCATGTATACCCAATCAATATATCCCCAATACTTAGAGTACATCTTTATTTCCAGCTTGTTCAAGATATACACTATCTTGAGAATACCATTTTGTTTTTCATAAAAAAATGTGATTTGTCTGATTTGTTTCATGAAGATATATCAATTATTGCAGAATGCCTAGCAAAAACTATCGAGATCTACCTAAGATATATTACATTAAATTTAGAAATTCAGTACAAAAAACAACTTTTGAAGATCCATGGTTTTTTAAAAATGGAGAAAAATGTTAATCTCTCTGTTGCTAGGCTTCCCTGTGAATGAGGAATGGAGATATTTCAGAAGGAAGGAGATCAGAGCTCAGAAATCGCATTTATGAGGAAGAACGATCCAGCCCAGGTGAAGTAAAGAACTTGTATATTTATCATTAATATTTTGCACAGCAATCTATAGAAACTGAGAATTTAAAAATAGAGATATTTTCTTGCTTAATAAATTTCTGCTAAGATAGAATGACAATACGAGTGAAAGTATAGTAAAGAAAAAAGACTATAGCGGACACATTCTATACATACATCATTCCACACCAGTAACATCTTCCACATCACCAGCTACACGCTTTGTTTACTCATGTCTAATGACGGGATTGTGCAAGTAAATTGCAGTTTATTAGATGTTCCAAAAAAATGTTTATTTTGACTACTCATGATTTATGATCATTGAACTAAATTTCATAGTCACAAATTACTTGAAATGTAAAATAATTCTTAAAATTTTCGTAGGGAAAAAAAACCCAACCAACTCTATGCTTGCTTCTTTTCCTAAACAAATAACTTTTATGACATGAGGTTATGATACTTGCACTAAAGGACAGTTTTATTCTCCAAAAACATTGGACAAAACAAGAGAGCTGATTGAAGAAAATGCTTCTTAACCCAAATTTGCTTTCATAACTGGGGAGGTGAGGATTGAATAGGTTGGGAAATGTTGTGGTGTCTTAGTTTTATTGGGTTCCTCCTTGGCTTGCTCACTAGAGAATCGCAATGGAGTCCAATAGTCCTTTGATTCTATGCAAGTCTCTTCATACAGACTCTCGAGCTCCAGCAACAAGCAGTTTGGGGTCAGAGAATGAACAAAATCCCACAAGCAAAGAAACAAGCAACTCCAGACATCAATCCCTACACCACGGTAAGTATTTAAGGGTCTTGAATAGACCCCCTGTGCTCCAGAAAGCTTGCCTCTTCCTCCTCCCCTCCTCTATTATATCAGTCGTAGTAGAAGCTTATGGAGTCCCGGTGAGTCCTCTACGTATCTCAGAAGACTGCCTCTCCCTGAAATGAATTTTGTAACACTCGAATTCACTTCAACCATGAGAAACTTCTCTGTTGCGACATGTTCGGATTGAAGTGTTCTCATATCATAATTTTATATATTCAGAGATTATTGGAAGTACCATCTAAAGGAGTTTTATCGTAAATATAGGGAAAATCAGATTTTATACTGCATTAATGCAACAGTATTTTTATTAAGCAGTGAGAATAAATATTTTGACAGCTACCTCTGAAATTTTACCCTTGATGTAGAAGATACGAGACTGAAGCATTGCCAATTCGTAATAAAACTAAATGGCAGATTATTCTTTGTCATCGTAATTCCCTTTGATGTGCTTAGGTAAACTTTATCTCAAACTACACTGAATTTCAAAGAAGTATCAAAGTAAAGAAGTAGCCATAAGAGGAAATAGTTTTCAAGAGTATTAATGTCTAGGGCATAGGAGATAGTCTGAGGTTTAACTGAATTGCCTGTTGAAAACAGAAGTAACATGGGGTTCTGAGAGCACACACTTGGGCACGACACACGATTGGATTCACTGCGATATCACTCCTTTCTGATACTCCACAGCAGTTACTGCTTCGGTCGCTCCACGCATTCTGCATAACTGTATATTTTAAAAATAGCTGCCTGATCAGTGAAATAGGGATTTGGGCTGAAGTGTTTTCTGTTTGTCCTTTTTTTTTTTCCTTTTTGGTGTTTAAAGCAGGTCATAGAGCTTTCAATAGTGCCTGAGCTACGAAAGAGCTACGTTGCTGCCAATATTAGTGTGTTCTGCCAGAGTAGAGCTTTACCACCAAGTCTGAAGACAGGAATAGAAAAGTAGTATATTCACCCGCGTTGGTACCAGGAAAACCGGTACAAGGGTTTACTGATGCCGCCCGTGGAGCGCACCAGGCTCTCCTGAACCTCACCGTGACACCAGGCTCTCCCTCGTGGTGTTCCTTATATCCGGGGCACAGGCGGTTAAATACGGAGCAGGTTTAGTCATGAACCACTGAAAAAACCAGTCAGTCTTCACTTAAGGTGCACACACCTGTCACCCCTGGAGATTGGCTGCTCTCTCAGATATTCAAGATCACCTTCATCTTTCTGAATTGCGTTCATTATCAGCCTAATTGCAGTGATGATCAGGATTGGCAAAATCCTGTTGCTATAACTGGTTTGTCCTGACACAAGAGACTATCAGCTCCCTCATGAAAGAGACTTACTGAAAAATGTGATTTCCTTGGTGGTGGTTTTGCTTGCTTTGATTTTTCTTGAGGGAAAGATGTCACCACTGTAGAGAAAATAGATGGAAAGGAGAATAATTTTTTATTATTGTTATTATCATCATCATCATCGTCATTATTGCAATTATTATTATTGATAATTTAAAAATAAAGGGATTTAGCAAGAATAGGAAGGGAGAGATGATAGGCTAAGGCTAAAAGATTAGAGGAAAGACTTCAAACCAGGAAAGGGTTGCACAGATGAGAAAGGAGCAGCAGAGCTGCAAGGAATTCAAGCCTACTTTTGGAAAGCTAACAGGCAGGTGCACATGGAGTTTGGCCCACGTGCATCACGGAGCCACTTCATGATGTCACTGGATTTCTTACGTATTTAAGAATGTCTCTAGCTCATGCGTGATAGGTATCTTTTTGAGGACCTCCTGCTGTTGCAGCCCAGTTCTTGGTTTTGACACTAGTCTCAACACTGGGCGTTGAGGCCTCTGATTTCATTTGCTTCTTAAAAAGTTTTTTTACAGGCTGAAAAACACCGGAAACCAAAACAGTGCATGGTAAGCGGAGACAGATGGAGGAGTCACTCCAAAACTGCACTACTGGTCTGAACCCACTTGTTAGTTCAGACACAACCCTCATGATGACCATCAGCTTCCTCAGAGACAGTCATGTGACTCATCGATCTAGGTGACAGGTCAGTAGCATGTCTATAATCACAAGGACACTAGAACATTGGTGTTTAGAAGGACATGGACCTTTCTGAGCTCGCTTTTCTTATTTCTAGAAAGCCATGTTTTTGCGCTCTCGCTGTTGCAGAGAAATACTTCAAAAGAGAACATGCACATATAAACCAGTGTCTGGAACTGCCACACAAATGGACAGCTTCCACTCACCAAATTTTCTAATTCTCAACTACATCCAGGCTGAGTTAGCAATATTAAACATAACTACCCATGCACACAGGCTCGTAAAGTGTCCACTTTGTCGTACATTCCTTTAATCTTCCTGCTCAGCTTTCCCAGTCTAACCTAATAGTCGGGGCTCAGAGCTCCTCAGCTTACCTCCAACTTCTCAGGTTCCTAGTGGTGAGCTGGTGCCTGAGCATTTTGGAGACATTTTGGTTAAAAACTTACTAATCATTTACCATTCTCACTCATTCACCGTTCCACATATAAGAAACAGTAATTATTGCAGCCTTCTTGCAGTAAAACTAAAACCAAAACCAAAAGCAAGAAATCCACGGTATGTCAGAAGAAGAAAAGCCCTGTTTTGCTGAACGTTTACTTTAAACTTTATTTATTTTCTTGAATGAAAAATGCAACTACATTCTTTTTTAAATCAAAGTAGATCATACTGCTTTCACATGTATTTTGACAGGTGATAAAAGAGGATTACTTTCTAAGGAAGGCAAAACTGCATAGATTGACAAGCCCCACTTCCTCCTGAATCAAATTTCTCTGGGTTCAAAAAGAGAAGAGCCTTGTTGTCCAGTCTAGAAGTTTCAGCTGTTCAACTTGCCATTTTACTTTGCAGTTTTACTTTACATCCACTCCATCTGGATGCACTCCAGAGCCGCAGAGTATGAGAGAGGAAAACCAAAGAATGAATGGCTGGGAGTTCCAGCAACTCGTACAGTATTTTGGCTCACAAAGATATTATTGCAGAAGTTTACTTCTGTTGAACTAACTTCTAAGGAGAAGATGCAGAAGAATTGGTAACTGCGGCCCCCCGTTTATTCTCCAAACAGGGTAAGTTCTTCGTTCTCAGCTAAGCCTAAAAACATTCCATAGCAACAAGTCAAAAGCATGGCCCTTACAAAAAGAGATTCCTCACACTAATGAAAAAATAAGGGGCCTTTATATCCTGTTCGCATGAGAAGGAAAGAATGAGAAAGAAGGGGCAGAATTAATTCTGTTAACTTCACGAACATGAAAATGTACTCGTTTCAAAGGAAAAACTTGATACTCCTCAAAGGATGGGAATAAATGGCTTCAAAAGTTAAAACAACATGTAACACAATTAGTAATTACACTGTCTACAATATTCAACAGACTCATTTGTAAAGGTATGCTTTATTTATTCATTTGAGAGCTGTATAGTTGTATATTTTTTAGCATACTTGTCTTTAGTACAGGCAAGGTATAAAAGGTCTATGTCTGATTGTTTTCTGTTCAACCAGGAGAAGGAAGAGGAAAACAACAATAAATATTGCAATGTTAAGAGATTTGAAAGTATATTTAATTATTTTTTGTTTATTCTTTCTAGAAATCAGGTTAAATTTTATTTTCCTGTCTCTTCCAGAAGGATCATACCACTGCCTTTCCTCTTCAAGTTTTCTTCTTTATCTTTCAACTCGGGCTTATCTGAAGATGAACTGAAGAAAATCAACGGATGGGATCCACCTTTCTTCTTTTTCATGGACTAGCCTCTATATTAGAGATTATTTCTTGAGATTGTACCATTTTACTACTACTACTACTACTACTACTACTACTAAAACTATTCTTCGACGTCGGAGAAACCCCAAGAATTTTTTTTTTTTTCTTTTTTTAAAAAAAGGCCGTGGAGCACAAAAGAACTCTGAACATTTAAAAAAGGTGAAGTAGGAAATACCATGTGTCATGAAATGGCTGTTAAGTTCTCCTTCAGGTGCTGCAGCCAAAGAGGCAACTAAGACATTTATTGAGTGACACAAGGAGCTATGCTTTCCTGAGTTGTGAATTCCTTCTTAGGCCAATATCAAGAGAGAGGGATGAAATGCAAATAATTCAACTTCTCCTCTTGTCTGGAAAGGCTCTGCTCCTTGTTCACTCCAATCACTAACTACAACGGCACATCCATCTTTCTGGTTTGCTCAAGATGTTGTTGTGGTTGGATGACCAAGGGTCTGTGCAGATCCACCTACCTTGGGCCAGTCAAGGCTGTCCTTTCTTTAGATGGCATGTGCTAACGTTCAGTGTACGATGCATCAAATATACTAATCCCATTATCCCTGTTAAAACAATGTCATTCCTTTCCAGATCCTACTTGTAGCTATTTTCAACTCTGGGCTATTGTACTCCGCTCTTACAGTTAAAAAAACCCCAAAAAACCAAAAACCAAACCAAAAAACCCCAACCAAAGAGCAAACTTTTAAAAGCAGCTTCCATGCAAAACTTCTTATTTTCCTTCCTGATTGCTGTTACTGACCAACCCTTAAGGTCCTGCTGCGTCAGACCTGGTTAACCGTATAGCTCTTGCACATGTTATTCCTATTAAATTCTATGAGAAAGTCACCCAATGCTATTAAGGTCGTTGCTTATTTTATTAGACCTCATCTTTTCCTGTTGAAATATGAAGATACCATTCACCATGAGTAGAGAGGCCACGTTTTGCTGTCACACAATATATACTCTGTACATGGTGTAGTATTTGTCTTACTTGAGTCATTTGGGAAAACCGCTTATTGTAAGAACCCCAGAGCATGGAACAGGCTTACTATTCTTATACTTACTATTAACTATTAACTATTAACTTACTATTATGGCTGAAAATTGCAGTGTTTTGGACCAATTGCTGAAGCTCTGGTTTTCCTTCTGATGAAAGACACATTCCAGCCCCAATACAGAACTTTTGTGGAAACGGGTAGCTCTAAGAAAAGAAGAAAATGTAATAGTGTATGCACCTAAAACAGATGCATGATGACTTTGAGAGTTTTTTGCCAGCAAAATTGTGGTCAACTCCTATGTTAGCTGAACTTACCCATCTTTAGATAAAAGACGGCTGCAATACATAACTCAACTGGGAAATGCCTCGTGGGGTATTCAATGGATATGCGCTAATAAAAACCCATACCACCAGGTTCAACTCAGGCAAAAAAACCCAGGAACATGCTTGCAACTGTCAAGTCGTGCTTTCATGACCTTGGCTTTACTGTCTAAACCCATCTCTTCAAGTCTCAGTAACCGTGATCCTAGTGCTTGTGAACTCTCTAGCTTCAGCTTCTTGAGGATATTAAAACCCAGTTGCATTTTAAAAAAACTCTATGGCACAAATGAGCCATTTCATTTTACCATTATCCCTCAGTGTTCTGGAAAAATAATTTCTGATTAATCGCCATTGAACAGCTCAACTTTCTTTAATGTCTCATTAAGCCATTGCAACACTGCACTCTAATTTTTCTAAAACTAGACTCCTGCAGAATTGTTTATAAAGGTCTTTATTTCTCCACAATTTAGATGCATGTAGAAGACATTGCACATTTCTGTGACACCTAATATTATTTCCAAAACTTCGTTTTTCATACATCTTAACAAATGTCTGTCTTTTCCCCCTCTAATTACATTCCTTACCATCAGCAGCAAAGCTGTTTCTCTTTTTATTCTTAGGGAAGTAAATAACTCTAGAGTCTAAGATGTAACTGTATGGGGACAAGATAAATGCTGACATATTAATGGAAATCACTGCAGATGTTTTCCTGTGCTTCAAATGGGTTACTGTTAATGACAACAAAATTAAGTGTTTGTTTTACCAAAGCGAAGAACACATACATAGCTCTTTTTGCACAACGATCAGGCTGCTCGCCTGGAAGAGGAGGAACTGAGTTCTCAGACCTTGTTCCAGAAACCATGCAGTTGCCCAGTGCAAAGTGAAACGGCATTGAGGACAGCATCGAAGCGCCTCAGTTCTCAGTATTCAACAGCCTGAAGTTCTCATAAGAGTGATCAGCTAATGCGATCTATAACAGAATTATTTGACTTGTAATCTTTCAGTTATTGTGAAAATGGACCTTTCATTATTGTAATGGGTTAAGATGGCACCGGCGGGGCTGAGACCCCCGTCTCCTCTTCCTTTCGTGCAAAAAACTTTCTCGTGACTTTTGGGAAGAGAACGCCACAACCCCCTCGGCTTCTTATTGGGAGCCGAGGCATATCGATCAAATGCCTCAGCAAATAAGCATATAAAAAGCGGGGTTTTCCGACACTCCCCGGCGCCCATCTGATTTTCAGCACCAGACCCAGACAGAGATTTCTATCAAAGAGAGAAAGACGCCGTTTCCTCCACACAGCAGTAAAAGACTCTTTTATGGATAATTTCCCATTTCCTCGAAGGAGTGGAAAGGGGCATGCCAGGCGTCCCCACCCCCACATCGAGAGACCCACCGCCGAGGGACAAGAGGAGGGACCATCCCCGTAAGCCGGTGATGGAAGCCGTCGTGCCAGGGTCGACGCAAAGCTGGATCATCACCCGAAGGACACCCCACTAAAACACCCCGTCCAGACACGAAGAGGATCGATGCCATCTGCTACGAGGCATGAGAGAGAAAGACTCTGTTGCAAAAGTTTGCCTGGACAGTTCATTTCTGGACTGGAACCTGGAAGTTAAAGACTCTCTGCAACTCTCCTCCCCACCCACACCCCACCCCATCCCCAGCCATAGCCACGCGGCACGGCTCTTTGTTTAAGCGGGGATGTGGATTCAACGCGAGGGGAGGGAATGTGTCTGTATATACCTGTTTATGGATTTATTAATCTCTCTCATCTCCCTCTCTCTTTCCATCAGTCCTGTTTAACTTTAATTGGTTGATTTCGGGTTTTAATTGCGTTAAGCCTTAAACCGATTCTGTTCTACCCCTTTAATTTAAAACCTGGGATTCACTTGCTTTTGTGTTGTTTTCATAAACAAGCCCTAACGAGTCACTTAAACTCCTTCGTGTAGGCTTTGGGTGGGTTCACATTCCACCCCCCCCCCCCTCCACAACTGCAGAAAGTCACATTAGAAAAAAAACCCTTTCGGAGACTGCGGTTTTCTAATTTCAAACCGTGACAATTATATTTTGAGGCTGCTGGACACCAGACTCCATAAACAATCTCTGCTACTAGTGTGGGATAAGTGAGAAGAAATATGACATCTGAAGAGTTTAAACTCATTTTAAATCCCTCACATCTTTCTTCCCAGATCAACAGTACAATGTAGACCTAACTTTGCCTTTTAAATGCTTCAAAAACGTTTACTGATTCTTTCACCATATTTCCTGTAAAAACCTTTGGCTGTTTTCTTCCGTTTTCTCCAAAACCCACCAGCATTCTGGTCTTACATATCCAAATATTTCTCTCAGACCTTTATCCTCAGAGCAGGGTAAAGAACAGCCAGGCTTGGTCAGACCAAAGGTCCACCTAATGCTGTGTATCGTACCATGACACAAATGGCTGACAAAGGTCAGGAAAAATCTAGGGAAATTACCTACAATACCTGCCACACATCGGTCTCCAGGTATTTTTACATCAAAGCTCTCCCAAGGCTTCTTCATTCAGTTGCCCCCCAATACCTCTTCTGTGGATTTCTCAGGGATGTAAATGCAAATATATGCAACTTCTACCATCTGCAGCGTCAGCAGCAAAGAGGCAACAAGCTGCTGCGCCCATCTCTTGGGACATGACTGCTGCCAGTTCCTTCTACCCTTTAGTGCTTCAAAGAGGTTGGAGAGTGAGCCCTCTTCAAACCTGGCTGCAGACTCTGTAGTCAAAATACATACTGTGCTATCTAAATCCAAGGACCTGATCTCACTAGGACAAGATTTACAGGCTAAAATTCAAGTACATCTGTTTTCTCAGAGCGTGTCATCTGTTGCTCAGAAAGATCGTTATGGGGACCTAACCTGTGACTGAGCATACGATTGATTAGACCTGTTATTAATAAATTTTATGGTATCAGCTTTTGAATAAAATACAAAAATTAAATAAACTGCAAGATAAAATAAGGGACGTTGCCTCCAAGAAGCCAAAGCCTTCCTGCCTGATCACATGAGTTTGTCCTTCTTCCGAAGGCTTGTTCTATTCAAGTAGCAGGCTGCAGACTTTCAGCAGCAGAAGGTGCTCAGTGAAAGATGAAGGCCTGACAGCTGCTGTTATTGCCATGAGCAGTAGGTAGGAATCAAAAACTAGCCAGCAAAGCGCCTTTTGAAATGAGTCTTTTCCTGATACGTGCACCAGGTCAGGTTCCTTTATCCTTACACGTAGAGAAGAGGGTGTATTTTAGCAAAAGGTACTTTTGATCCCTCCCCCAGGACCTGTCCCAGGCAAATAAAATGAATCTACATGGTTCTTATTCTGGGTTTTGTTCTTAAACCTGCATCAAAAGTTTCTATAAATAGGGGGTGTATTCCCACAGCACAGGGCTCAGAAGTAACCGACTTGGAGAAGTGTGTAACGCCCACGGACAATTGCACTGAATCCTGGTTAACTTCTTATTAATGCAATAAGGGAAATCAGGCTACTTTTCATCATTTCAAGGCATCATGGGTATCATGGAGATGGTGAAGGGGTAACAGAGGAGATGTCTTCTGGTATTTCTTGGGGAATTCACACCTCTCCATGATATTCTGCTCCTTCCCCCTTACAAATGGGTCACAAGAGCTCCCATCTATGGGGCTTAATGTAGCTGCATCCTTTTTCATGGCCGCATCATCACTTTGCTTTTCCAAACATGCATTTTCCTTCTCCAGGAGACCATGAAACAGCACTAAAGATAGCACGTGATGAACTGACTGATAGAGAAAAACCATGCTCATGAGAAAAAACATGGTCTAAGCTGCTTGGACTATTCTCTTTTCATCCTTCATCTTTGTTCCTTTAGAATTTTTTTTTTCTCTATTTGCTGATTTCTTCAGTGATCAGGCACCTCAAGTCCAGTACCTTTTTCCATTTATTTCCATGTTGCACTCAGAAGGTAACGAATCTAGGAACATGTGAAGATTTTTTTAGTAACATCTCCATTCCCTCTATGCAACTTTTTTCTACATGCCATCAGTTGTATTTTGAATAGGGCAGACAGTGAAGGGTAAATACAGCACAGGCTTGAAGTCTCTCACAAGGCTCTACTCACCTCTGTTGCAGTCCAACAATTTTCAGTAATAATGTTGAAAAAAATCCCTTCAAGCCCCACCTTAAAATTCTTCTTCAAAAAAGTGATTGTAAAGAATTGTCACAAAGCATCGAATTTGTTTCTAGAAGAACATTACCAGAATGTTCCTAAGGCAAAAGAAATAGGAAAAAAATAACCAGTCAGGATAACCGTGTTTGCAATAACAACACCACCAACAAAAATCAAAATAATATTCTAGATGGTCAGCATCTTTCCTAGTTTTTATCTACTAATGCAAAATTATGGATTATGTGAAAAGCAGATTTTGAATTTCATAGTCAGATGTCCAGTCCCTGATTTCTTTTTCACCTTTCCATCAGAGACCACCACACGATGGTGATGTATGAAATATGTCTATTACCAAATGCTGGGTAGAAATTCTAAACTCTAATGAACATCCTGCTACTTAAAGAATACCTAAAGATCGTAGAGCAGTTGAGCTCTGTTGGCAAGAGAGACAAGAGAATAAGCCATAAGTAAGAATAACACTTGGCTTTGACTGACAAAAATGTAAGAATGGGAACTGCAAGAAACTTCTCTTTGCATGGCTGACACATCTCACTTAATTGTGGTGGGTTTATTTTTTTCAGCAGGACAGAATGTTTAAAGAAAGATAATTTTTTCTTTTGGAAAATGTTTCTTTAGACAAAAAAGTGAAACAAGAACTGAATCTCAAACAAAAACAACAATGTTCTAACTGGCTCTTGGTCTGTTGATAATTTTTCACATTTAACGGTACTACGTTTATGTGGAATTTCTCTAGAGGAAGAGTAAGGACTTTAACGATCGGTGTGAGAAGAGAAATAGTCCACATACACGTTTGTTTCTTTTCCAAAACAAATTCCTTCCTCCTGTTCAATGTATGCTGTTGTGTTTCCAACAGTATTGCTCAGATGAGTAGAAGAAAAGAGCTGGTGATTGTTAAGGATACTTTGGACTAACTAGATACCTAAAAAAGCACCCTGACAATGCAGAGAAGTAACAAGGACAGAGGAAACTATTACAAGTAAAACAGCAATCATCTATTGTCCAACTTCTGTGTTAGAGAATTTGTTAGTCGTTTGTAGAGAAGGATTTGAAGGAATGAAGAAAAAACATCTCATCCTCACCCAAACTTCATATTTAAAAATGTTTAGACTAAGCATCAAATACTGTGTTTAGGAGACAAACAATTATGTCATTTATATTTGTTTTTCTGTATCTGAAAGACATAGACCAGCAGTGCCCATTCAGTACCTTACAGATTTATGCTAAAATACACTTAATTGAAACACAAGGTAGTGGTTCAAGAGACCGGCGGTAAATTCTCAACTCCACTGACTTTAGTAGAGCAATTTTTTCATTTACAGTTTTCAGCTACTCTTACTGAAAAAGAGTATTAAATAAAGATAAGAATAGAATCAGTGGCCAAATGTGCTGAATTGTATATTCACCATAGCTAAATGTGCTAAATGTTTGATGAAGGGTATAAATAATTAGTAACATGCACATACATTTAAAAAGTTTCTTCTGCTCAGGCATGCATATATCTGACATTTGAGTTCGGAGCAGCACAACGTGCTTTCTTTGCTATTTCTCTTCCTTAGCACTTTATGCAACTAACAAGGGAGCCATGTGTTTTTCCTGTGCCTGCCAAAAAGACAGTGGCCCATCATTTTACTGCATGCTCTTTAATTCCCCCAACTATAGCGGGGAGATACTGATGTTTGTTAACGGCTCACTGGGACTTCTATGTAGTGGAACACAACATAATCCATCCATTCACATCTCTATTAATGTCATTCTTGCATAGGCATAACACCATATATTTATTCCCCCAAGCCCTCTTCATTTGCCTACTTACACCGAGTCTCTTAAACCGCTTTCAGTTACATCAGGCCTGGACTGGGAAAACAAAAAGAAATTATTTTGATTATAAAAAATACGTGTATGCACATACTTATAAAATTGATATTGAAAAATTCACTACGATATGTCGTGCAAATATCCTGTCGAAAAGTCTATTTTAAGGACTCAGATAGACAAGAACGGGACTGTAGACATGAAAATATTAAAGGTACACTAGTGTAAGCACAAATGCATGTGCTAAAAATAGGGGATCTACCGTATATTTAGTCTAGCAATCTTCATATTCAACCTGCGATTCAAAGAGTCACTAAACCGTAACAAACCCTCTAACATACTTACCCTAAGACACTACCGCCTTGCTCTGGCAGTGAGTTACTGTCCTGGTTTAAGAGCAGCAGGGCTGGTTCGTTTTGGTGGGCATACCAAACAAACCAATTAGAGTATTCTTCCCCTGCACGCCAGCACATCTCGCTGGCTGTGGCGCTTTTGGCGGGACGGTGCGTCTTTAAGAACGACGTGCAGAAAGTCCGTGCCTTTTCCACCCGCCACCCGGGACAGCTGCAACTCTCCTTTTTCACCGTGCCACTCCGACCGGCCGTGAACCCCTGTCTCGCCCCCCGCTGGGACGTTGCTGATCAGTGCTGCTACCACTCGGCTCGCCTCCCCGCCGCCAGCCGCCCTGCTGTCTGCTGCTGGACCGCTGCTTCACCCCGGGGCACACCTTGACGCTCCTCGCCGCTGCTTTGCCAGCTGCTGCTCCCAGCTCCGTGTCACCACCATTAACAGACTGGTAAGTTTTCTTCCTATATCACTTGTGTTTCTGTTACCCACGGTTTAACCCTCGCCACACCAGATCCCTGATCCTGTATATATACACTTGTTTATCTTCGATTTGTTGTTTTGTAGATAATAACTTTCTATTGTTATTAAAACTGTTTTAGTTTAGTTCCCAAACTTAACAGGGCTCTCACCAACTTTTTCTTTTCTTCTTATCTCTCTCCTTAACCCTTTCTCCTGGAATGGGAGAGGCGCTGACTGGAGAGAGAATTCATCCCGTGTCTTGGCCAGCCTTGGCCCACTGGTGACAGATTTTTAAAGACAAAAAAGAGACACTTTGAATAAGCTGGGTTTTTTAAATTTAGCTATTCCAGAAATTGTCTTTGAAATTTAAGAGTTCAAATAAAAATAGGCTTAAGAGAAGGCCTCTAACCAATCTCTGAGCAATGGAATTAACCCAAAGTTACCAAAATGAAAGAAATAGAAATACTCTTTTTTTCTTTTTTTCATTCTAGTGAGATGATGGAGTTGGGAGGTATTCTGACTAAAAGACAAATTAATAAGAAAACACTATACAAAGGAGGTGTGACTGTTACCGAGAATGCTTGTTTCTTTCTCATTTATTTTGCTTGCCTACAGCCCATTATGACATAGACCCTATGTCAGTTAGAATACTCTAAGGAAACATTTCGGGTCCTGAAAAGAGCAAGGGAGGTTTACTGGACAAGCAAAACATCTAACGCCTCCGCAGCCTGAATGCAAAATAATGTTTTTTATGTCTCAGGGAGCATGATTAGAGATGTCAGTGCAGTATCATTCTGTAGCAATGAGATTTGATATTGAAACCTATAGAGCTAGTGGGGCAGAATTACTATTCACGGACTTCCCAACCACAGCAAATGATTGGAGATATTGGTCAGTCTGTTAGGTGACAAAAGTGAAGTGAATGAAATACGACCAGTTCTATAAATGGTCTCACACTTGGGACACAATAAAAAACCCTTAATTTTTTTTCTTTTTCTGCTTGAACTCGAACAAATAGCCTATCATGAAATTTACAGTGATACATAGAATATGATCACTGCTTACATATGTGTATGGAACCAGACATTAACCTTCAAAAGGTTAAAATTCCTCAGAAGCTTTCCACCTCAACATGTGGATTTAAAAATCATAGCTCAAGGCTGTATCATTGTATAATTTAAAATCATGAAAAAATGAAAAAGACTTTAAAAACAAAAATGCATCAGGGAAGTGAAGAGATGTATTAAAAAAAAAAAATCCCTTATAGTAAGATTTGAAAGAACAGTCTAAATAAAGAAGCATAGTTAATGAAAAACGTTTGGACGCACCATGACATCAGTTTGTTTATTAAAGGAGGGAATGAAGAGTAATACCAAAAATTGTTAACCTTGTTTAGCGAAGAAATCCTTTTTTAATGTGCAAAAAAGCAAGAATAACCTGCACTAAAATAGCAATTCCATAAAGAGTGCTAAGGTGCTGGGCGTGGGGAGTGGGGGAAGAGTACCAGTGATCTGGTTTGATTTTAATGTAGTACCTTATTTCTCACCCATGTCAAGTTGGTGTCTTTGTCCCATGAACAGGCTCAGTACATTGAAAAGGTCATGGAGTTTGCTCATGCCTTACAGAAGTAATTTCACATCTGAAGGACATTTGTGAAGATAAGAGGTGAATAAAGGACAAAATATGTCTATTTCCAGTCAACCAGAATATATCATAAATAGAAAAATTTCACATGCAGACTGCTGAGCAAGAAAAAACATCAGAAAAAAGCGAAGAAGGGTATTTGCAAGTACACATAAACATCCAACTACCAAATCTCCAGCCTTCATCTATTTCACGCCCTGCAATGTCCCCAGAGTATTTCTTTGTCCCCAACTCTAGAAGCGTCCAAGTTAACACAATGAAAGCACATTAACAGGGATAATTTAAAAATATACCATCCGTGTCTGTGATTTTCTCTGCCCTTTGAAGAGAACACACAGGAGGATTTTTCCTTATTCAGCTTAATCCATCCCGTCCCGATCCACGCCAAGTTGAAGAAAACCCTCAGCCATAACTAGCACAAAAAGTTTAATACCTTGGACGGAGCACCCTATTTACACCAGTGTGGCCACCCTGAGGACCGGACGTTCATGCAGTGCAAACCAGTCTCTACGCTGGACAGCACCGTACACATCTCTTGCCTTCCAAACAGTAACATACTCCAAAAAGTCCCAAAGAGTACGTCCCAACCAGTAACTTAGGACATTATAGGTGAGACTGTCAGAAACTTTCTAGGTAATGATATTTATTCAAACAAGATGTCAATATCTTCAGCATTCCTAAGATACTTTCTTCAAACCCTCTGAGAAATAAATTAGTGAAAAGGGGTAAAAGAATTTTTCTGTTGGTTCTTTCTCGGTGAAGTACACGTTTAAAACCAGAAAAGCCACCAGAGAAATATAAATTCACTTCAGAACGAAATAGCCACTAGAGGAAAATGAATCTCACTCACCCCACAAGCAAGTGACAATCTTCATGTTTTCTGATTTTACTTCCACCTCATGACTTCCGAGGTTTTTGAAGACAAGAAGAAACCCAGGAAAGTACATTTCCATCTAGCAAGTATGCCACATACACTAAAGGTAGGTATTTAGTCTGTATGTGGTACAAAATTTTGCCCCAGCTTTGCACGCAGGTGTGCTCTCTGCTGACGACGTTTTAGCAGTAGTGCTCCGACACGTTCCAACCATTTGAATTCTGCGAGAGCACTTGCAAATGCACTCGGATCCTACTCGTAGTCCTCAGGAGGCAGAAACATCCCTCAAACTTTCACAAGTTTACCAGTTCCTTTGAGTAACTTCAAGGACTTCCTGATATCTAACCTAGATCTCCCCCGGCGCAACTTAAGGCCATTCCCTCTCCTCCTGTCACTTGTTACATGGGAGAAGAGACCAACCCCCACCTCACTACAACCTCCTGTCAGGCAGTTGTAGAGAGCGATAAGGTCTCCCCTCAGCCTCCTTCTCTCCAGACTGAACAACCCCAGTTCCCTCAGCCGCTTCTCATAAGACTTGCACTCCAGACCCTTCACCAGCTTCACTGCCCTTCTCTGGACACGCTCCAGCACCTCAATGTCCTTCTCGTAGTGAGGGGCCCAAAACTGGACACAGCACTCAAGGAGTGCCCTCACCAGTGCTGACAGCTACAGGGGGACAATCCCTGCCCTGCTCCTGCTGGCCACACTAGTGCTGATACAAGCCAGGATGCTGTTGCCCTTCTTGGCCACCTGGGCACACTGCTGGCTCATGTTCAATCGGCTGTCGACCAACACCCCCAGGTCCTTTTCCACTGGGCAGTTTCCAGCCACTCCTCCCCAAGCCTGTAACACTGCAGGGGGTTGTTGTGGCCCAAGTGCAGGACCCGGCACTTGGCCTTGTTGAACTTCATACCATTGGCCCCGGCCCATCGGTCCAGCCTGTCCAGATCCCTCTGTAGAGCCTCCTGATCTTCAAGCAGATCAACCCTCCCACCCAACTTGGTGTCATCTGCAAACTTCCTGAGGGTGCACTCGATCCCCTCATCCACATCATTGATAAAGATGTTACAGAGGACAGGCCCCAACACTGAGCCCTGGGGGACACCACTGGTGACCGGCCACCAACTGGATTTAACTTCATTCCCCACCACTCCCTGGGCCCGGCCAGCCAGCCAGTTTTGGTCCAGCAAAGAGTACACTCATCCAAGCCACAGGCAGCCAGTTTCTCCAGGAGAATGCTGTGGGATACGGTGTCAAAGGCCTTACTAAAGTCCAGGTAGACAACATCCACAGCTCTTCCCTCATCCACTAAGCCGTCACCTTGTCATAGAAGGAGATCGAGTTGGTCAAACAGGACCTGCCCTTCATAAACCCATGTTGACTGGGCCTGATCACCTGGTTGTCTTGTACATGCCGAGTGATGGCACTCAAGATGATCTGCTCCATGACTTTCTCCGGCACCGAGGTCAGACTGACAGGCCTGTAGTTCCCTGGGTCCTCATTCTGGCCCTTCTTGTAGGTGGGCGTTACATTGGCTAAACTCCAGTCAATTGGTACCTCCCCCATTAGCCAGGACTGCTGGAAGATCATGGAAAGTGTCTTGGTGAGAACTTCTGCCAGCTCCCTCAGAACCCTTGTGTGGGTCCCACCTTGCCCCATAGACTTGTGCACATCTAATTGGTGCAGTAGTTCTCCTCGTGGATTATGGAGTCTTGATTCTGCTCCCCACCTCTGCCTTCTGGTTCAAGAGGCTGCGCACTCAGAGAACTGCTCTGACCATTGAAGACTGAGGCAAAGGCGGCATTCAGTACCTCAGCCTTTTCCTCATCCTTGGCCACTACGTTTCCCCCCCGACATCCAGCAAAGGCCCTAGAGTTTCCTTTTCTTCCCGAGCTCCAGCCAAAGCTCTCTGTTCAGACAGGCTGGTCTTCTATGCTGTCAGCTTGTCTTACGGCTCGCCGGGATAGTCTGCTCCTGAGCTTGGAGGATTTCCCTCTTGAGGCTTGTCCAGCCTTCCTGGACTCCTCAGCCCCTCAGGACTGTCTCCCAAGGGACCCTACCGACCAGTCTCCTGAAAAGGTCAAAGTCTGCCCTCTGAAAGTCCACAGTGGCAGTTTTACTGACCCCCCTCCCTACTGCCTCAACAATTGAACACTCTATAATCTCGTGGTCACTGTGGCCTCCAACCTTCACATCACCCACAAGTCTTTCCCTGTTGGTGAACAACAGGTCCAGCAGGGAAACTTCCCTGGTTGGTTCCCTCACCAGCTGTGTCAGGAAGTTGTCTTCCACACACTCGAGGAACCTCCTGGACTGTTTCTTCACTGTTGGATTATATTAACAACAGACATCCGGTAAATTGAAGTCCCCCACAAGAACTTCTGATCTTACAACCTTCTTCGGTTTCATGTGATCAATTCAGTGATCATCTCATCTGAAGAAGTTTCTAAAAACACCTGAAGAACAAGATGCTGGATGTTTTTCAAACCACTATATTGAAATTTCTTGTATTATCATAGGTATGCGGAATATACATAGTAGTTAAAAAATCCTGGAGATCTCATGATATCTCACTGACCCCACTATCTTGGAGATTCTTCCTTCTAGTTCTTTGAAATAGTAACTCCATCCTTTCCCAGAACAGTGCCTTTGAAACACAGAGGAAGCTACACTTCTCCCTGTAATTAAGATTCTTATTGCAACATATGCAATTAGAATGAGTTATGTGGCCTGACATCCTGCCTCCTGGTAACATCAGATGAACTCAAAGAGAAAAACCAGATGCATACTGGAAGAAATTAATGTAATTCTCCGTCTAAGAATCTTTAAATAGATTGAAAAGTATGCTTGAGTGATCACTTGAAGTCCCTAGAAGAATACTGAAAGTATCTTGAACACAATTTTTCCAAACAGACAAAAAAGTTAGGCTTCTGGTATCTGTTTGCCTCTTTCTTGTTTCCTCCCACTTTGAAACCCAAGACTTACGTCAGCTCTCTCTCATAGGAATAAAGCCAGCAACAAGCAATCATAAAAGCACCAGGACTACATTTTCTATCCAGTATTTCTACTTCTGTGTTCTGATTTCTGTCCATGACCTTTTTTCCCTCCCTTTCAAGTCAGCATAGCTAGTCTAGATAAATATTCCCCCATGACTACTTCTTCCGTGCTCTTCACTTCTTTTAGTGATTTCTCAAGTGCCCAAATTAACATCACATGACAAAGTAATCCTTTTACACCATTAGCGCTGCAGGACTTCCATGCCTGTTATAGAGATTACATGTCAGAACAAACAATATAAATACTGCGTAGCGCACCCGTGTTGTCTGCCCGTAGTGACAGTGTAAGTCCTCAGCTTTAAGCAGTTCTGGACAAGTGTCCTGGCTGGAGTTAGAACAGAACTCAGTCTGTTCAGAGATTTTACTTCTCAGCTCAGTCTCTGCTAAGTGACTGCACTGGCTAAAGTTAACAGCATATTTTTGCAGACAGTGTCTGCTTCGAGCAGTGACAGCGCTTGATGTTTACAGTCACCACCAGGGATTGGTCTGCAGAAAGGCTCTGGCTGACGCTTGCTGCTGTGCAGACCCAGGTCACTGCTCAATCCTGTGTGCCACGGTGGGGTGCAGTGAGTGAGAGGCTGCGCCTGCGGGGAGGAGCGGACAGGACAGGGGACCCTGCACTGACCAACAAGGGGTTCCATCCCATAGACGGCATATTTGGTGTAAAGCTGAGAGATCATGAAAGTCTCACTCTCTCTTGCTCTTCTTCAATGGCCAGTGTCCAAGGAGGACTCTGTCCGTCCTGCCTTTGATCCCAGTCCTTGCATTCCTGAATCCTGTTCCAGGATCCAGCTCCTGCATCTGGTTCCCATCTGCTGCTGACCCAGTCTGGGACTTCCCCAGTGTCTGCCCACAGCACCAGTGGTGGCAGTGATGTGGTTGCCATCAGGGGGGTTGGGTTTGTTATTGGAATTGTATGTATTTGCATATATTTCATTCTATTACTATTATTCTCATTAAAGCAGTTGTAGATTTCTTTTCCAATCCGTAAGTCTCTCTCCCTTATTCCCTCTCCCCCTCTTTGGGAAGGAGGGGAAGGGAGGGGTGGTAATAGAGAGCATCTGTCATTCACCTAGTGGCCAACCCAGCTCTAACCTCTTGACAACAAGAATGGATACCAAAGCTATTTCTTCTCTGCAGTTTTTTTGTAAGTCATAATCTAACTTCTTTATTCTATCTGAGGTTATTTGCACAACTACATTAACTGAAACTCCCACGTTTCTTTGAGCCACTTCCCTGCCCGCCCCCCCCACCCATCACAAAAGCCGGAGAACCGAAACATTGATGTGATCTGATTTTGGGAGCAGCCAGCAGGCTACAGTTGAATGAGAAATTGTCATTGCATAACTGTTTAGGAAATTAAGCTGTGCTGCTTATGACAAAAACAACTTCAGAAACTGGGGTGTAGTTAAATGACTGCTGTGATCAGAAAAGAAAATACTGTACACTGCTTTTTACATTTCTGACTTCTATTGTCCACCTTCACAGACAGCCAGATAACCTGCTTACCTGTCTTACTTTTGGATTTGTCTGAATTGATCTCTTCTTTTCCGTTTAAACTAGCATTTATCGCATGCTCTTCCTTGTTTCCCTCTTACTCTCTCTCTCCTCCTTGGCAGTTCCCAATGAAGGTTTTCCTGATCTATGTAAACGTTATGTCAGCAGGAAAACCCAGGGTCAAAGCCAGCTGCAGTAGTGGTCAGTTTCTCCCTTGACCAAAGCACCAGCATCCCATTTCTCGTCTTGCTTTTCACTCCTACTGTTTTTTCCACCTCAGCTGTCTCACTTAGTAGCAACATTAGAAAACTGCTGTTTCTCAAAGGCCATAAACATTCCTCTCTCCAGAAGACACAGCAATGAAATCAGGGATGAGGGATGGGCCACATTCTGTTTGTGGCTTAAATTTAAATGTTATAAATGTAAATCAAATTATGTGCTTTCCACCACGTGACACGTAATTGAGAAGGTAAAGGGATTAGAAGGAAGTGTTTTTTAAGTTCCTCACATGGTGTCCTTTTGCTATTGAAGAAATGTTTGGACATTTCACAACATTGACATCACTGCTACATCGTGTGCACCAGTACGTGCTATGCAAAGTTCTTTGTGTTGTTGTATTTGGTGAGTTATCTCCCCAGTGGGAAGGACGTATTCTTTCTTCCCCTTCATACTCCTCATGCTTATTAAAGCATAGAAACTGCAACAGAGAAAGCAATTTCAGATGTTTCTCATTATCGTGATAGAAAACATTTGTTTCTGTGCATTTCATGATGAGGCAATTTAGCCCCAAAAAACCACCATTTAACTGAGAAAATCAAGACTATGTATTCAGTAATTCTGCTGACTGATACCTCTGAGATATTATAGAGGTTCTGTTTTTTCCATTATATGGAAAATACAGGACTTAATTATACTTTTCAGTGAGATGTGATATTCTAACATCAATCTCCCCCCAGGTACTAAATAGAAAGATTGCATAAGAGACAATTCCAGCTGCATTTTTTGTGAGGTGAACGAGGGGGGGGGGGGGTGGTCTTGAAAAACACAACAGTAATGATTTTGTGGAATATTTATGTAAGGGTTTGTTTTGTAGCAAGGGATAACAGCAGTTTAAGGAAATACGATGACAGTAATTTTTAGCTCTCTGAATTTTATTAGCCTTATTTTCAGTTCATTGTCACTGTCACATTACGTAGTTGTGGAGGCAGATTCTACCATCTGCATCAAACAGGCGTATACTGTCTTCACTGGAAAGGCAAATCCCAGGCATGTGTACTGACAGAGCTGGGAATAGTGCGTGTTCAAGCGGGGAAGGAAAGAGAAAAGGAAATTAATGTCTTTAGGTGTACAGTTTGAGTATCACAAAATTCTCTATGAAATTCCCCTTCACTGAAGAACCTTCTCAGACATTTGCATGTCTCTGGCATGCACTTTAGCTGCAAACCAGACAGCGGTTAACAGTATTTATTTGCCACAGAGAATAGATGTTACCAGCAGATCATTTCCTGTTATCCTTTCAATAATAACACTTGACATCAAATCAAAGCACAGCCACTTTGCTGAGGCTGCTCTACAGTGACCTTTCTTGAGCGGTGCCAAAATAGTGCTGCAGAAGACATTAAGTCAAATAAAAACATGACAGTCATATTTCACAGGCTCTGGTCTGCAGCATTTGCACCTTATTAATCCAAGACTAAAGGAAAATAGCCGAACACACTTATACATAAAAAGAAGACGACGACGACATAATTAATATTTTTGTTTGGTTGGTTTTTACAAGTCATGTGCCCAGCAAATGCTGTTTGTGACTTGAATTAAAGAATAATCTGCAATATTCTGTGAAAAAGATACTGACACTGCTCAGAACATCAGACTCATGAGCTACTGACCAGGTTATAATAGGCTGTTTTACAATGGCAGTATTCAATCACCAAAACTTTTTGTTAGTATTGTGGCTAATCTACTACAGAAAGACAACAATGAGAAAATTAAGAGAATGGAGAATAAATGGCTCAGCTGGCCTGAGATTTCAATCAAGGGAGGCACGCCTGCCTTCCTAGAGTGGTAGAGTATCACTCAGATTGACCTGTTTATCGCTTATAGCTTGTACCAAGAATGTGATGTTTTAAGTATAGAAGTAAAGCCAGATCCATTAAAAACTGCAGGATCGAAAGAAGCAGACGAGGATACCTACATCCTCTAAACCTGGCATGGGAACAGTCCTTGATGGCCTGAATTTCCTAGAGTAAATTTGACCTGATTCTTACAGACAAAATTGTGTAAGCTCCTGCACAGCTACAGATATTTGCCAATTAGGATGAAGTGTACAGCTGGGGACTGCAGCGTACAGCAATCTATTTCACGCGCTCTCCGTGGAAAATCTGAAAGCAACAGATCTTAGTCCAAGTGAAAGAGATTTACTTACACCAGCATTCATATTAAAAAAAAAAAAAAAAATCAGGTAGCTCTTTTTCTGGGAGACACTCCTCTTTCCGTTCCTCCATTTCTCTTTTAGAGAAGGAATTATGCGGAAAACAATTTGCAATTATCTGCATGCTGTAAGAAAGTTTCTCAACTGGTAATTTCAGCATTACTAATAAGCACTATCCGAACAGCTGGCTCCCTCGTATGAATGATTAAAGGAAAATTATTGGAAGGGGGTTTTGCCATCTACTCAGATGTACTTATTTTTCTCCCTTCATAAGAAGCAGGGTGATCATAACCTCTGTTAGACTCCTACACGTTTGCTTGTAGGACTTGTTTGATAACTATTTTCTTTAGAAAGCGTGCCCAACACAGAATCCAAATCCATGTTTGGCAATGTGTGATTGGTCACTTATTTGTATAACTGTAGTATCAAAAAGCAAGTCAAGGTTATAACATCGCAAATATCAGGCGACGTACGAACAGATGAGCAAATCCTTCCTCAAAAGCTGAATCTGCAAATTAACGTCAAAACACTAAGATACCTCAGTATATAATGACAAAAATAAAAATGCAGGCAAATATATGCCAGGTAAACAAAAATAATAGTGTTCTGTGGAGATGGAGAAAACAATCTGATGGTTCTGTATATTCTACATTTCTACCAACCGTAAACTTCCTTTTCTTTTGTATGAGCACCTGGAAATCAGGTTTTGTTCCTATTGGTAAAAGGAAGATGAAGATGAAAGTAGGTAACATGAGAATAAGCGTGGTGCTCACATCTTTTGAGTGACTGGGAGAACAAGGGGAAAGAATCAGTTTGGAGGCAGCAGGGGAAAACAGGGTCATTCAAGTGGTGAAATGCAAGCAACAATCATTGCTGCTCACCCCTTCTTCACTCATGTATAGAGACCAGCATATAACGACTGGCATATGCAAGCACAAAAACCTCCAGTAGATTTAGAGAGGAGGAATGCGGAGAATTTTGTGAACTACTGGCGATATTGGCGGAGGTTGGTTGCAGATTTAATCTTAAATATAGCCTCATTCACAGAAGCATCAAGACAAGCAGAATGCATATGAATCCTTATTTAAGTAGTAAACGTTGGGGGAAAAAAAAAAGAAATTAATAAAAAATTTCCTCAGCCCAAGAGAAGAGTGGGGTAGAGATTCCAGTAAAAATGTTATGACTAGCTGATTTGCGTTGGAGAGTATCACGTAACTTATTACTCAAAACCTGCCTTACTTCTAGTCTTCTTTTTCACTGAAATTTAAAAGATACTTAAAGAAAAACACGGAAAATTTCCGGGCTTTTTTTTGTAGAAAAAGTCTTGTTAAAACATGTTCATTATCCTTCTAATGATTTTGCCGCAAAACCACTTCCTAGAGCTCTAACACCATGTTTCCTGAGAAAAACAAAAAGGCATCCAGGAGCTCCCATTCAGGGCAGTGAATAGAGGTTGAGAACCTATAGAAACATTAACAAAAGATGTATTAGTACAATACACCACATAATACATTCGTATTAATTAGAACTGAAGTGTATTTACGCTGTTGAATCAATTACTTTGTAATTAAAATTACTCATTTAACTAGAAGCAAGAATTAAATGTCTGAATTGTTCAATTATGAAACAGAACAGAAAAGATTAATACGTTTATTACTTACTAGCCATTCAAAACAATAAATTCAAACCGTAAGGCTCTTAAGATGTACTTGCATACGTGCAACTGTTAAAATACTCAAATTAATTATTTATGTCTAAGCTTGTAGCCACTCTTCTACCCACTTCCATACTTAGGCTGCATTTCTGCACAGGGAATGCGGTAGTTTCAGCTGCTGTCACATTTTTTTCGCGTAATTACATAGCATTTTCAGATAAGTACTTCAGTGTCATAGACATTTATATAGAGTTCCAGTTAATTACAGGGGCAGAAATAATTTACATAAGAAGCCCAAAATCTGGTTCAGACCTCATGGGCTGTTGAGACGAGAGGAAGTGGAGACTTCTCAAACAGTGAGATGACAGCTTTGGGGAATCATCATGAAAATCTAAGTTTAATGTTGATAGGAAGAAGTGGAAACAACCACATCTTGTTTCAGAACCAGTGAAAACACATACTCACACCGGCTGCGAGCACAGTTCCTTCGTTATTATCCTACCAGCAATCATGCCAACACAGCATTTAGAAGGCAGAAGACATCAAGACTTCCTTGCCATCGTACAGCTCTACAGGTGGGAAACACAGGTGAATAATTCCCACAAGAAGCACTGGAGACACCAAGACAATAAATAAAGAGGCTGAGCCTGGGGTTTGAGGAAGGGGTTATTAGCAGGTGAACTTTGGGATTTAGCTTTGGGCTTTTGCTTTCATTTCAGGTATATCTCGTTAAGTTTTGTTTCTGATGTGAAGACATATTGTCAAAGGTTTTCAGATGCCCGAAGTATGGATATCTAGCAAAGTTTCCAAGAATAACATGAGTGTTTGCTAGCTAACTTGAGGGCTTCATATTTCAATTCTTCGCGGTAAACTCACTAATTCAATGCACTTTCACAAACCAAATACAGGGCAATTTTATTAGCTCAGCAGATCATGCAGAGGCAGCAACAGACTACAACTCCTTCCACCGAGCTCTTTTTAGGTTCAGTGGAGAAGACAGAGGCAAAATACTGGTAACACCACCACTAGATGAGAGATCCGGGAATAATGATGTTCACACAAGAAATGGGCTGATGCTCAGACGGTGAAAAGCAGGTGCCTGCAGTGGGCATCAGCACCCAGACTGGAGAGGGATGCTTGAAGTTGCATGTGGGAGTCAAGCTGGGCCTGTTTGACAACTGATGCTTCCAAGGACAGATATTCTGGAAGACTTAGAAAACGGTACCAGAGCAGCCCAAAGCTGTTGAAAAATACCTTTATACTGTATATCAGATCATTAACCATTCAGACCTTTCTCATGAAAACTCATATTCAAGTGAGGTATACAGACTTAAATCCAAAGCCATTCACTTAGCCTTTAAATACTGAACCTCTGGAGACAAACTAGTTTAAAACCAAACAAAACCCCTCCCTTAAGTTTCCTAAACATGGATCATGCTGCTGTTGTGGTGGAACACCCCTAGAGAGAGGATAGCCCCACCTTGGTAGGACAGTGGGAAAGGGGGCCCAGCCCTCAGCAGGCATGGCACCAAGACCACTGCCATTCGACATCTCCAAAAGGCTGAGCAGAGGAAGAGGAGACAGCTGGGCACCAGGTCGCATGGGTGGTGGAGGATGGCTGCCAGGTGGGGAAGGCTAGGAGATTCTGACTGCTGCCAATGGGGGAAATTCACGTGCTTTACCTGCAAATCACAAAGGGTGTAGTGCGCTGGGCAGTGGTGAGCATGAGCAAGACCCCTTCAGGGAAATCGTCAGGGCTGAGCCCAAACTATGGCCCTGCAAGAAGAAAAGTGATATTTGTAGGAGATTCCCAACTTCATGGGGTGGAAGCACCGTTTCATGACCTGAGACAAGAAGCCAGTATGTTTGTTGCTTGCTGGGGGCCAAGATGTTGCAAAGGGACTGCCAAGGCTTGTCCAGCTTTTGGACTATTACCACTTGTTGCTTTTCCATGTAGGCACCATTGGGCTAACCAAAGCACATCAAGAGTGACTGCGGACTATGGGAGCAAGGGTGAAGGTCCTGAGGATCCAGGTAGTGCCTCCTCCATCCTGCCAGGCAAAGCTGGAAAAGCTGGAAAAGTGGACTCATCCAGTGAGTCAATAGCCAGCTGCATGGCTGGTTTTTCAGGCAGGGCTGTGTCTTCAGTGATCCAGGACTTTCCCTGAGGAACAAGGGCTACTGAGCAGATATGGCGCACCTCTCGTATCGGGGCACGAATGTCTTCACAAACAGGTTTGCTAATCTATGGAAATGTTGCTATCACTGGAAGAGAACTGAGGACTCAAGGGATAGAGCACGTGTATCTGAGGGACAGCAAAAGAGAGGAGGCTCTCACACTTCCCCTGTGAGAGCACAACTTGGGCCTGCACACCAACGTATACAGCATAGGGAACAAGCAAGAGGAATTATAAATCTGCAGATGCAGAGCTGTAAATTTATTGGGATTATAGAGGCATGATGAGACAGCCCTCACGAATGGAGTAGCTGCAATGGAGGGATCCAGATTCGGATTCAGGAGCTGGATCTCGAACTGGATTCAGGAATGCACAGACTGGGATTGAAGGCAGAAAGGACAGACTCCTAATTTGATGTCTGCCATTGAAGAAGAGAGCTTGACCCTTGTGATCCCTCAGCCTCATAGTGAATATAATGTCTATGGGATGGAACCCCTTGTTGGTCAGTGCAGGGTCCCCTGTCCTGTCCACTCCTCCCCGCAGGTGCAGCCTCTCACTCACTGCACCCCACCGTGGCACACAGGATTGAGCAGTGACCTGGGTCTGCACAGCAGCAAGCGTCAGCCAGAGCCTTTCTGCAGACCAGTCCCTGGTGGTGACTGTAAACATCAAGCGCTGTCACTTCTCAAAACAGACACTGTCTGCAAAAATATGCCGTTACCTTCAGCAAGCGCAGTCACTTAGCAGAGACTGAGCTGAGAAGTAAAATCTCTGAACAGACTGAGTTCTGTTCTAACTCCAACCAGGACGACACCTGAGGTTGCTGAAGGAGCTGTCCACTGTCCATGGTCGTTGTAAGGTCGTGGGAGTTGGGGATGTTCTTGATGATTGGGGAAGGGCAAATGTCACTCATCTTCAGGAAGGGCAAGGTTATGAAGAAAACCCTATTTGCAGCTATTTCTTAAACGCATGAGAAACACCCAAAAAAGTAATAGAAATAGCATGGGTTTAACAAGAGGAAATCACGTTTGGCCAACCTCCTTGCTTTCTGTGACTAGGCAACGTATGGTGTGGATAAGGGGAGAGACGTGCTTGTTGTATGTTGAGAGACGTGCTTGACTTAGCAAGGCTTTTGGCACATTCTTCTCTAGTCTCTATCACCAAATTGGTGCAATACAGGCTGCCTAAGTGGACAACGAAGGAAGGATCGCCTGCACGGCCAGGTTCAAGGATTTGTGATCAGTGGTTCAAAGTCCAGCGACCAATAGCAAGTAGGGCTCTGCAAATCAGACCTGGGACTTCTACTGTTAGTGTCTTCATTAACAGCTTTATGACTGCAGTGTTGCAATGAAGGCAGACAGACTCTTTAGGAAGGAAAGGATGGGACAATGACGAGAGGGAGTTGCCCTTTATGTGAGAGAAGAGTTGGATGCCTGGCAGCTTCAGGACAACTGTGTTTAACACTGATTCCAGTGTTTCCTAGTTAGAGGTGTCACAGATTAGGCACAGACTACCTCAGCATATATGTCAGTACTTGAGGAAATATTTTTGAAGGGTCTAATAGTTTCTAATATTTCAAACCTTAGGTGAAAGCTGCCTGAGTTAATACAACAGCCATTGACATACCTGGAGAATCACTGGTTGTTTATGCTTGAACGTAAAGGCAAGAGAAGAACCTGTCACAACTCTCACAGAGAAGAGAATATTGTTGCAATGACCTTGAATTTCCTCCTGCTTATCCCAAAAGCTTTCTCAAACTACATTTGGGCATCATTGTGGATTTTAAAATTAAGTAAGGCTTTATTTGTCCTCTATTTTAGAGTTAGCAGAGAGGTCTTCTAATAGTTCATTATATATTAAAATAAGTTATTTTTTTTCCAACCAGTCATTAATCTAAAATGAGAGATCTTTTCCAGTTCCACATCAGTGAAGAATTTTTGCAATCTTTTGTCTTTAAAACATTCATACTCGGCCGTATTTATTCCCCGGCAATATTTCAGACAAATGACACCTTCAGAAGTTTTTGATACCTTAAAAAGCAATAGGTCCCATTCTCAACTCACTGATATTTAATTTCAAACAGTGTGGCTCAGTTTACTTTGAATATATTACTCGTTTAAATTCTATTGAGACATAAATCTAGCTCATGGAAAGGAAACACCAAGTGAAGTGAGAAATGGATGTTAATCTTGGTAAAATTTTGCTAAGATAGCTTGCTCTGAAAACTGCAAGCTTTGTTCTTGGATTGTATCTTTAGACTCTTTTAAAAGATCTTTTAAAAACATGCTTTTTATGTAAAAATACTCAGAACATTTGATGGGAAATACTTGATGATTTCCTTATCAGGAAAAGCAGCGGTTTCTGCCACCCCCCGCCATAACTGATCAAAGAAAAAACATTTCAGAATTACTTTTCAAGAAAAAAGCTCTGTAATTTCTTTCCATGCCTGCCTTGAAAAGTCAGTTGGGTTTGTACAGGGCCACCTTTAGCTTGCAATGTCAAACTGTTCCTTTTCACAAACAGGGGCTTCCTACACCCTGTTGAAGTGCACAGCTCTTCAGACATCTCAGGTGGTTGTACAGGAGCAAGAGACAAGACTGGAGGTGAAGACTCACAAAGTTTAATATCTTTTTTATAGAATTATAGGATTATAGAATAGGCCTCAAAAAAAATCAGCTGCTCCAACCTTTTGTGGGAAAGGAAGCCTGGAACTCTCTTTTACCCCCTATTGAAAACCTCCAGTGATGAGGCCTTTAGCATGACCCAAGGGAGGTTGTTCTCACTGCAAAAAAAAAGAGTTATTCTGAGACGAAACCTCTCATGGGCTTTGGAAAAAACAAGTATATTTCTAATAGATGTAAGTATGCAGGCAGACAGCCGTAAACTGTATAAAAAGGAAGGGATTGCAAAGTCTCATAGAAACAACACACATCTGTGTCAGTAGTCCATATTTCTTAAAACAGGAGGCTACTAGCAACCTTTTGTTTGAAGAGACCGACATATTCAACCCATAAGGGCAATGAAGGTAAAGACTACGTGGAGGTTATGTATTTCCTGATAGACTTTATTTCTACTGTCCTCATGGATTCCATGTTGAGCAGCCATCACTGGGACCCACAGAACGATGAGGAGAAGAATATATTTTTTCGATCATTGGAAAGCAGTCAGTTTGGGGCCAGTAAAGGAGGCAGAAAAAGACGCAAAGTGGTTAAAGAGTTTTAAGGACATGCGTTACATAGGGCGCATTGCCGATACCGAAATGCCACTCACGGGGACTTATTTTCTTAAATGCATATTAATATTTTATATCTGTACTCTCACAAAAATTGAAATCTGCCAATGTATTTGTACACATATGACATGGTGCTTTTTTAAACCCAGAAGAAAAACCTGTTACTTCTCTGATGACTGAAGAAAGAGAAGAAAAGTGTGTGTATTACACCCTGAAGACAAAGTTCTTTGCCATTCACACGGTGAACTCACAAGTGCAGCTTGTAATGCAAGCAGTGAAACACAGCACTGAAAGATGCAATTATTAATGCTATTTGCAACAGTCAGGAAGCAAGACTGTTCTTTTGTCTTTTATCTGTAATTATGAGGATTTTGTGTTTGCTTCAGAAAAAAGACCCATCATTAATTTCCTAGCTTTTAACCACCGTCCCTAATACAGGACGGACTGTGAGACTGAAATTTCAAGTTCACAATAAGTTAATATTTTCAATGTATTAATAAGACTGGACTACGTAGTATTTATTTACTTATTTCTATAAAAACATATACACAATTTATAAGCACAGACATAGGTCAGACCACTAATAATAGTTTGTGTCTTACTCATTCTCTTCAGCCCAAATATCTTACTTTAATTTAAATATAAATTCAGGATCAATATACTACTCCTCTGTTTTACCATGGTAACTCTCCCACTCCTGCGCTCATGACATTATAATGTTGCTAAAAACAGGACAATCAACAAAAGGCTTTTATTTCCAGTCAGCCAACTTGATTTACTTCTTCAAGACGGTCATCTGATCTAATAACAGTAAGAAAGGATTTCATAGCAAATAAAAAGCACCAGGCTGTCTTGCTTTCCTTCAAAGTAGCTCTAAAAAGGAAATTCTCTCGCTGGCTCCGGCCAAGTATTTAAGATCTGTTCACACGCCCACTCATGACAGCTGCTATCAGCTTCTCACTTCCAAGCACACCCTCCAGCTCCAGCCTGAGTGGTACACCACGTCTGGCTGAACCTACTGCAGTGCGTTAAAGAACTTGTAGCCAGTCTGAGCTTTGTGCACCTCAGTCACTCTTTCCCATTTAGCTGCTAGGACTGTTCCCACCCCTCGTCCTTAGCAGCTCCTGATCCAGCGCATTTTCCTGCCTGTCTTGTCACACGCTCTACCACAAGGGCACGTTTTCCGGAAGGCTGTCACTTTCATGGAGTTTTGCTTTTGCAGTGCTGCGAGACCTAGGCTCAGGATAACAAAACCCTAAGGAGGTAATACCGAGTTTATTTGTGCTGTATGTCACCAGTAAGTCTTCCTTCTCAAGTACAAGCTAAAAGCGTGTCCTTTTGGATGCCATAGTTTCTAGCCCTGAAAATCATACTTTAAAATGTTGTTACCCTATTGTGAGATAATTACATCTGCCAATTCCAAACGTGTGCAAGCAAATAGTTGCTTTAGTGATGTGCTGCGTTGTGCTCGTCTTTCTGCTCACGAGGCTATCCCTAGTACTTGAGGGCTACTCTTGGTGAGGAAGTCTAGGGCACCTACAAAAAAATCAGACTGACTGCCCCTGGAAGGAAGGATTTCTAGCAAGACTTACTTCTCTGTCAGACTCTTCCTAGAGAGGAAAGCTGCTTCAGCATCTTGTTTTTCTTTCTAAGCAAAGCAATTTTTTTTTTTTTTAAGTTTTCCATTTTCAGCCTTTGGAGGCTTTCAAAATCACTAGGGGTCAATCTCTACTGTAGCATCTAAACCTCCCTAAATGGCTACTTTAATCTGGCTACAATGCTAGATTCCCTCTACATCAGGTTCCTGGCAAGAAGCCTCTTGTCAAACAAGCAAGCAGTAGGCTCACTACTCAAGAAGTCATCGTGACCTGCTTTGAAATCAATAAGATCACTGAAGGGGCAGGTTTGGGGCTTTTTTTTTTTTCTTTTTTTTTTTTTGGTGAGACATGCGAATCCTTGGAACAGAGGACTGGCCTGAGGCCCTAGTAAATTAATTTCTCATCATCTTGTGATGAACGTGAAAGAGAATAAGGTACTCCTGGTTCAGACAGTGCTCTTTCACTAGCTCTCCAATTCCCAGAAGCTATACTTTCTGCTCTGATGTGTCTGCTGCCTCAGGGACAATATTGATATTTGGTTTGTCCTAAAAACCACCAGTGCGACTGGATTTTGCAAGTTCGGTACTATGTGTGACCACACGGCTCCCAGACCAAGAGCATCAATACAGAATGACAAGTTTGTTCGCAAAACACAGATTTGCAATTAGCTGTTATTCCTTTTCCATCAAAATATTATCTGCCGTGCTGTCGATCAGCAGTAGCAAGGAATCCACAGAAGAATGCCTCCTCATTAGGACTATTTTCCCCAAGGGAGGATGAATAATGGGGCAGTTGGTTCTCATGTATTTCTGGCTCCATCAAACAACCAATAAGGAAGGGCAGGCTAAAAGTTTGCCCTCCTCCCCACCATCCGTACAAAACATTAATACATTAGGTAAAACTGCATAAAACCACGGCAGACTGAAAGCTCTGCTTTGGACCAGCATAAGTTTTTGTATTTGTTATCACAAACTTTTCTATCAATCCTCTCTGAATTTTCATTCCATTCACAGTGGACTTAGAGTTCATCTGGTTTCACCCAAAAGGGAAAGTTTTTGACAGGTTTATTACAACATTTATCACATGACCCCAAGCTCCGGGTTCTCAATCCCGTGCTTGTGTAACAGGTAGCATTTCAAAGAGTTTATATTTTTGCTTTATTGTTTATTCCGGCTGAAATCATACTGCATTATTCCCCAGAAAGTTGTATTTCCTGTTGTGAACAAGAATGTCATAGGTTAAGGCTGGGCTGGCCACCGGACAAATGACAGATGCTCTCGATTAAACCCTCTCCCTTTCCAAAGAGGAAAAATGAATAAGGGAGAGAGACTTACGGATTGGAAAAGAAATCTACAACTGCTTTAATGAGAATAATAATAATTAAATGAAATCTATACAAATACATACAAAACCAATATCAAACCCAACACCCCTGATGGCAATAGTGCCACCATCACCACTGGTGCTGTGGGGAGGCACTGGGGAAGTCCCAGACTGGGCTCAGCAGCAGATGGGAACTGGATTCAGGAGCTGGATTCTGGAACTGGATTCAGGAATGCACAGACTGGGATCGAAGGCAGGACGGATAGAGTCCTCCTTGGACACCGGCCATTGAAGAAGAGAGCTTGACCCTTGTGAGCCCTCAGCTTTATAGTGAATATAATGTGAATACATATTGAATATGATGTCTGTGGGATGGAACCCCTTGTTGGTCAGTGCAGGGTCCCCTGTCCTGTCCGCTCCTCCCCGCAGGTGCAGCCTCTCACTCACTGCACCCCACCGTGGCACACAGGATTGAGCAGTGACCTGGGTCTGCACAGCAGCAAGCGTCAGCCAGAGCCTTTCTGCAGACCAGTCCCTGGTGGTGACTGTAAACACCAAGCGCTGTCACTGCTAGAAGCCGACACTGTCTGCAAAAATATGCCGTTACCTTCAGCAAGCGCAGTCACTTAGCAGAGACTGAGCTGAGAAGTAAAATCTCTGAACAGACTGAGTGCTGTTCTAACTCCAACCAGGACAAAGAAAAAAATATTTCTTGTCTATATTTCTAGTACTTTATCACTTCATGCAGGCATTTCAGCCATTTCAGAGCATTATTTCCCTAATTTATCTTAAGCATATATATTTTCAGTATGAAAATGAGTCCTGATAGGAAGAAATGCAACATTATCTACTTCGCGCGCCGTAACCTGGAAGGATATTATTTTGTATTACAATGATGTTAAATATATATTGATGTAGTTTTCATCTTTGTTTTCTTAATTTCCTGTAAATGTACTCCATGTCTATGAATAAAAAGATATATTTAAGTATGCTTATTTGATTTATATCTTATTACATAGAAATTAAGTGGGAATTCCTGACTGAAAGTCAGATGATTTTCTGAGCAGTGTGTTTTTCCTATGCTGTTGAAAAATTACAGAAAATTCCTCACAAAAGATGTGAAAAAGTGTTATATTTGTGGTTTTATAGTAAAAAATGCAAGGCGTTCTTTTTTCTGAGCTACAATAATTTCAGATTTATTTCAGACAACTAATTAATTCACCTTGAAAAGTGCTGATCGGTAGGTGGTGACATTTAAAGACATTTCCTACAGAAAAGCTGTGGGTATCATTGTCATGCCACCTGTCTTTTGAACATTCCAACATAGAAATTACTTCTGATAAATTTTGGACCTTTACCGTTATCTGATGCTTTCCATGACGTGAATTCTGATGACTTTCCTGCTTTAGGGAAGAAATTGCATTAAGATTTCCCATGCTCCTGAGGTTGTCATATTGGCTTAATTTTTGGAGGGTGGTTTCTGGCAGAGACTTTCCCTCAGACGTTACCTAAATCAGTGAGACACAGTGTGCCTCAGTTCCCCCTCTGTTATACTCTGTCTTCTACTGAGATAACAAATGCTTTCTTTGTGAATGGGTGGATTCTTGAAGGACAAAGGGCCAAACTCAGTTACACTCCTGGCATTCTTGTAGAGTCACCTGTTTCTGTTTGAAAGTGCCTTCCAGCAGCTCCCTGGTCTATGACAGGTAACTATCAAGTGTTACCACAGCACAGAGTAAAGAACGAAAAAAGAAAATTACTAAAAGAGTCAGTTTTAGCCTTGTGCCTTTCAATACTATGCTAAATGAACAAGATAATTAAAATTATTCTACCTCCAATTCCCCCATTCTTCCAATCAATCATCTGAAATGCCTCAGGAGACCAATATTACATATCTTCCAAAGCCCCTCCACCTCTCAACACAGAGTTACTATTAGTTCAACAATTCTTTATTTCCTAGGTTACCTGAACATAGCTAGAGTCTTTGGAGATTCAACTATATTGCTGGTGTACAGAGACAAAACAAACCAATAATAACATTTCATTGGGCTAGTAAGGGTGTTATCCCTGAGAGACCTGCTGGAATTGAGGACTCCTCCAGACATCAGAGTAAAAATATGACAGACAATTGAGTCTGAACTGGCAACTAGACCCTTTCCAGTTTGGGCAACAACCAGATGGCAGTGAGGAAAGTCACAAAAGCAAGTAGGCAATTACGTCTGCATGCAGGAGGTGGAGGACACCAAACAAGGCAGGCTCCACAAAATTGCAAACAGCTGGATTTTTTTGCCCACATAGAACAATCGGAATATTTCAATCTTTGGATGCATAGAAACTTTTGGATGGAAAAACAAAATTCCTAGATATTAAGCAGATACTTTGGGGATTATCTGGCAACATGTATCTGCCTGAAAAATGTGCAAACGCCTTTATGGCTTTCACCATAAAACATACAGCATGGGCATGAATTAAAGAGCAGAATTTCTCTCCCACCTCCACAGCATTTTCAGATTTCAGCTACTGGGTTTGTGGTCTCTACACATAGACACACACATATTTATAATTACTTTTATTTTAACATAGCTAAGATAGAACTAAGGTGTAGAACTAAGATGTAGAGCTAAGATGCTCTGGGTTTAGCTGTGAAAAGATCAAAAATTGTTTCTCAGCCCCGAATTCTTATACGACAAGTTTTAATGAAGGTGCTGGCCAGGCACTGCATGATCCTCTTTTCCACACCGCTGTCCCTATACAGTGAATCAATCTCAAGCCTTCCCAGAAACAAACAAACAAACAAGGATGCTGTCTCTGTGAGTTTGTTTTTCATTTACATAAATAAGCAAAATATCACTTGACTCTACTGCTACAGTTTATTTATATTCATCCATCAGTATATATAGTAATACATGTAGTAAACTGTGCTATACAAAATGCTGTCTTTCCCAAAGAGAAATGGTATACAGCTCTAGTCACACAAATATGCTTGCTAAATCTTAAGCAAATTAACAAGGAAACTGAAAAACCTTAATGTTCTTGAGACATAATGGATGTTCTGAGTCAGATCATGGTCCATCTAGACCAGTAACCTGTCTCTGACAATAGGCAAAAGTGACATGGTTAAAACCAAGGAAGCAATACAATACCCTCCCAGACAGAATCTTTGCTCACTGAAGGTATATACTGAGCTTGATGCATTTTGCCTGTACTTGGTAAACTTTCTCTACTATGACCTTGCTCAACCTTCCTTTGAGCCCATGTAAACTTTAAATATCTATATCATCTAGCAAGGAGTTCCACCGCAGCAGGAGCAAACCATGTGCAATGCTCTTACAGACCTACACTGTGCCAAACTGGTGTAAGACTAAAATGCTCTACTGGCTTTTTCTTACAGCATATTATTCAGAGCGTGGCAAAATTTTTCAGATTTATTTTTTCCCACCCATGGCAAATAGCCAGTTTTTACAGTAAATGAAATGAGCTGCCCAATACGGCTGAATTAATTATTTTAAACTCCAAGTATTTTTACCCAGTACTTCAAAAGAAAATATTCTTCCTCCCTAGTTCTAAAGCAAAATAAAGGTAAGCTCCTCCAATTAGACAAAAAATTTTTAAAAGATTTTTAGAGCTAATGATTTCCTTTTTGTTGTGGAGGTACCAAAACTTGACTAATTGATTCACTTGAACTAAACCAGCTAATTGATTAACTAGGCAGTTGTACGGCACTAGCTACAATGACCAGTTAAATTTCAACTGTATGGTATACTGGTAAGAGGCAACTAAAATGTTATGGAGGAGAAAAATGATCCAACTTTCATTCTTGGTTCTATTTCCAGCACATACTTCTGGGTGAGGGTTTAGTCCTTGCATCTCAGTTGCTTCCTACGCACTGTGGAAATACTAGTGCTTCTTTTCGATCACAAAGGGTAAGGGATGTAAACAGGCTGCTGGTCAGGATGCTTGCCGATCCAGGTGTATCCTGGGCTGTGCAAAAAGAAGTGTGGCCAGTCACTTGAGGGAGGTGACTTTCCCTCTCTCCTCCACTCTTGGGAGACCCCACTTGGAGCACTGCGTTCAGCTTTGGAGCCCTCAGCACAAGAAAGACATGGACCTGTTAGTGTGGGTCCAGAAGAGGGTAATGAAGACGATCAGAGGGCTGGAACAGCTCTCCTATGAAGAAAGAGTGAAAGAATTGGGTTTGTTCAGCCTGGAAAAGAGAAGGCTCTGGGAAGACCTTGTTGTGGCCTTTCAGTACTCAAAGGAGGCTTCTCAGAAATATGGGTACAGAGATTTTAATAGGGCCTGTAGTGACAGGACAAGGGGTAACGGCTTTAAACTAAAAGAAGGTAGACTGAGATATAAGGAAGAAATCCTTTAGTCTAAGGGTGGTGTGGCACTGGAACAAGCTGCCCAGAGAAGCTGCAAATGCCCCATCTCTGGAAGCGTTCAAGGTCAGTTTGGACAGGGCTTTGAGCAACTTGATCCAGTGAAAGATGTCCCTGCCCACAGCAGGGAGTTTGAAAATAGATGATCTTTAAAGGTCCCTTCCAATCCAACCCATTTTGGGACTCTGTGATTCCGTGATGCTCTGTGTTTGTGTTGTACACGAGTGCTCCGTGTGTGCACCTACTGGGAATATATCCTCAACCCTGCAGCTAGCTGCGCCTGGGGGCATGCAGCCGCGGCAGCATCGCCTCTCTTGGGCTGCCAGATCCAGGCACTTCCCCAAACAGTTTTGTGATTTAAAAAGTACAGCAAAATTTATTGCACCTCCTCTTAGAAAGATGATCGCAAGCTGCAGTAGGGGGACCATAGAGTAACAAATATATAGTGAGAAGTCATCCAAGATATTATGGCAAGCATCGTACAATATTAATGTGCAGGTGTACAGAGTCACTGTAGCATTCCCAAGTGGAATAAATTAAGCACAGTTAATAATATTGCTAATGAAAATTGTATTGAAATAGCCAGAGCGCTTTATCGCTGTTTTTGCAGTACTAATCGATGTGCAGAATATCGAATCATACCGAGAATGAGAGAGCTACTACAGGTTAGGCCCTGGAACAGCTCCTGACATCCCCTGAAAAAGGAGCACCTCATGGCTGTGGTCTGTCAGGTCACGTTTTTGACAGAGAGTATTGTTTATTCTTCCCTTTGAGTCCCTGTGGGGAGGGGTTTTTTTGGTTTTGTTTTGGTTGGTTTTTTTTTTTTTTTTTTGGTGGAAGTGAACGTGTTGAAAAACTTTTCCTTTGTAAGAATCTTCTAAAAGTATTAAATAAGTTCTCTTTTCTTTCATGAGTTTTCTGCTTCCATGGCTCCATTAGCAGCAAACAGTCAATATATAAAATGTGATATTTCTCCCGGTTTCATTTCTACCAAATACCGTTCACCTTCAGTAGCCAAGGCCGGATTGTCACAGAGCACCTGCTGGCAGGCGAGAGGAGAAATATCCTACTTGCAATCATTCCAGAAAGGCCTTGTCTGAGCAAGGGTTGAAAATTCCGGCTTTGAGAAATGACCAGTAACACAGTAAAATTTACCCTGCTGGTTCTTACTGTTTAAATCGCAAGACATCACGCCATGTCTGGTGTACGACTTCAGCTACCACCGCTCTGCCCTTTTCAGGAGTCTCAATAAATAAGAAGGTGTGAACTCTGATGTGCCAAGGTGACACTTGCCCAAGCACTACGTTGAATATGAGTAAACGGCTAGCTGAGAAACAGAGAAAGTTATCCCTTTGATCAGACCCTCGTGTATGGCTCCCATTACTCAAGGGGCTGTAACCATTCCTGTACTCCAAGGTAGATTTCCATTTCACAATGAGTAACTGAAAAAGACCACTATTTTTTGTGCTTTAGATATCAACCCAGGAGATTTTTCTTTACTCTGTGACCCTAAACAACTTCTCATGACAACCTCATGACAATCTGCTCATGACTAGCTGTGAAATTCAAAAGCTTTCTAGATGTAGTTTGTGACTGAAGAACTGAAGAGCTGTCCATTTGGATTTTCATATCAAAATCCAAAACAGTCTGATCTCTTACGCTTAACAACAGAAGCAAAGGTGGATGGATGGTTATAACCTCTGGAAGACCAATGAACTTGTCACTTGACAAGCTCACCAGCGTAAACAAACACTACACAGGATCTTTTCTAGGCTACTGCTACTTTTAATGTCTGAGCCCTCACTGAAGTCTATATTAAACCTGGATCAGTTCCTCAGGTACCACTTGCCCTAACCTTTGCACTTGTAACTGGAAACTACATGAAGTGTCGTCTGAAAACAGGATGCATAAAGCTAAAGGATTTGTAAACAACATTCACACACAGACTGAAATTTCTACTTAATAGCGCCTCAAAATGTACATCCTGTCCCACCTAACAGTGCTGTTTCTCATCTGGTTTTGTTTTCTGGATGAACTTAGACTATTAAGGCACAGACCTAATAGGTGTGAATGCAAAATGAGTTCTTCTTGTTGGAAAATAATATGCCATAATAATGATGAAGGTCTGCACTGACGGTTACTTCAACACTGTGTGTATGCAGGCGGAATTCCCTTGAATACGATGGAATAGCTGCTGCCTTTTCATGTCAGCTTTGAATAATGCTTCTAAAAGCAATGACTAGAGATGTCACTATCTACATTTCCCAGCCAAGAGATCTTGCAGCCAGAAGAGGTCATATGCAGAGTCTTCTCCAATCTTCCAGATTATGCAAAGTGGTGCTTGACAACTTACGCAGAACGCTCTTAAGTTCTCTTTAAACCATTAGAAATGTTGTAGAAAGAGATTCTTTAGCTGTTAAAGACTTCCTGTGATCAAGAGTCCACCATGCTTTTACCCAGATGGTTTCACTCTTGAAGGTCAGTTCCAAAATGATGAGTATACCCACAATGTATCAGAAACGTCAGGGAAGAAAGCTGAGCGTGAAACTGTGCTTTACACTTGTGCTTCTATTTTCATTATTATAAAACTCTTCCACTCAAAACCATGAGTCATACCTCCTTCTTCCTGTGCCTGCGCCCCAGCCTGAAATAAAGGGACTCATCTCAAAATTATGAGATTTTAAAAAATAATATATTTCAGATTTTTTTGTTGTTGTTGTTATGTGGAATGGTTTATAAGCCTTAGGTTTCTCATTTTCGGGCTTTTTCTCTTCAACTGTGAAAGCTAAGCGTTCACATTTTTCATAATGAAAGCTCAGATGGTTTGGCAATCCCAAATGTTCAGGAGCTGAGGCTTTAAAAAAAAACAGCAAATGCTGCAAAACACATATTAAAATAACAGGAGCTGACAAGACTTTATTTTAGTGTCTATCATCTGTAGTGGATGAAAACATGAGTGTTTACAGAAAGGGAATTAAGTTTTCAGTAATAAAAAGAATCAAATACCATTCTGTGACTTCCCTGATCAGATGGATTCTGCCTTTCTGTTGCTATATATGCAGAACCTGTGAGCAATTCAGCGCGTATCCTGCGATACCGAAGGCAAATGAATTTTTATTTCGCTCAGATTGCCACATCTCATTCCAGTTGTGTTTGCGGTAGCCAGAATTAATGACTCTTATGAAAGCAGCGATATACTGAGAAGAGAAATGTTCTTAAATGACTTGGCTTTGAGTGCACAGAAGACAGTTCTCTGTATAAAAAATACTTTCCTACACGTATAACATTCTTTGTAACTCTTAATGCATTCTTGTTTTAAACCAAATACTGTAAATCCTACTTGACCAGAAAAATTTCCTGCATCTGTAAAAAAAATGCTTCAGATACCAAGAAGTTCTTTAGCAAAATAAATTTTATTGATGTACACTGAAATACGCAGTTATAAGCAATCCAATAACCTGTTCTCATCAAGATACTGATATCAATGATTGTGAAAGGCATTTGTCTCTAATATGCTTTGAGAGTATTGTGGGGCTGATACAGTTACAACATTAGTTCAAATAATAGCTAAATATTCCAAAGAAGAAGAATACCCTCTATATACATTTTTTGATGCTAAGCTTTAGCAAAGAAAAGGCTGCTTGAGGAAAATGGTTAGTGGCGGTCCATTTTTAAGCAAGCTATGGCGTTAAGCATGAGACAGTGAAAAACATCTTTATTTTTTTCCTAAATATAAGCTTAATCTGCAAGCTGTCAAAGTCCCTTAAGTCTCAGTAACTTCAGCTTTAAAACATGAGTTTTTTATTTAAAATAAAATGTGTGGACAAAACAAAACAAAACAAAAAACCAACAAAGCAAAAAAAAAAAAAAACCAAAAAAACCAAACCAAACCCAAAAACATCAAAATGAAAGAAGTTAACCAAACCCAAGCTATGGTGCAGGAAATACAGGATAAGATTGTTATCCCTGTTCACCGCACTTAGAAAGTCCTAAATAGAGCACAATCACAACCCAGCAGATCATCAGATTTGCTTGTGTTTGTTCTTGTCCCTCGTTTTCTCTACTTGGTGGAAAGAGAGGAATTTGACCATTTGCCAAAGATTTTCAAAATTCCCTCGGGATCTGACAGCCTGGTGTGTTGAAACTCCAGATAAGTCCTCTGAACCCGTACAGAGGAAATGCAACATCTGTACAGAATACGTGTTCCTCATATGGACTTGTTGTTTGTAAACAGAGGAGGACTTGAGGTGACGTAAATGTTGGAGGCCATCTTGGACATAGTGATCATGAGATAGCAGAGTTTTCAACTCTTGAGGAAATAAAGAGGGTGAGTCAGTAGAACTGCTACCTTGGTCATCTGGAGGGCAAACTTTGGCCTGTTTAGAAGACTAGTTGACAGAGTCCCTTGGGAGGCAGCCTTGAAGGGCAAAGGAGTCCCAGAAGGCTGGACATGCCTTAAAAAGGAGATCTTTAAGGTGCAGGAGCAGGTCATCCCCGTGTGCCAAAAGATGAGCAGGCAGGGTAGAAGTCTGACCTGGCTTTAGATGGAACTCAGGAACAAAAGGAGAGATTATGACCTTTGGAAGAAGGGGCAGGCAACTCAGGAGGACTACAAGGATGTCATAACGTTATGCAGGGAGAAAATTAGAAGGACCAAAGCCCATCTGACCACTGCCTTAAGAAACTATAAAAAATGTTTCTATAAATACATTAACAGCAAAAGAAAGGCTAAGGAGACTCTCCATCCTTTATTGGATGTGGGGGGAAAAATGACAAAGGATGGGGGAAAGGCTGAGGTGCTGAATGCCTTCTTTGTCTCCATCTTTGGTAGTAAGACAAGTTGTTCTCCAGGTACCCAGCCCTCCTGAGCTGGAAGACAGGATAGGGGAGCAGAATGAAGACCCCATAATCCAAAGGGAAATGGTTAGCAACCTACCCCACTTACACACTCACAAGTCTATGGGGCTGGATGGGATCCACCCAGGGGTACTGAGGGAGCTGGCAGAAGTGCTCACCAAGCCACTTTCCATCATTTACCAGCAGTCCTGGCTAACTGGTAAGGAAGTACCAGTTGACTGGAGTTATCGAGCATTAGAACAGGCTGCCCAGGGAAGTGGTGGAGTCACCATCCCTGGAAGTATTAAAGGGCGTGTAAATGTGGTGCTTAGGACATGGCTTAGTGGTGAATTTGGCAGCATTAGGTTAACAGTTGGACTTGATGATCTTAAAAGTCTTTTCCTCTTTTCCAATCTAAGCAATTCTGTGGTTCTGAGACTCTATATATGACATAGATGGCAGGTCTATTATGTATGTGGTGCAGAGACATTTTGAGTCTTATGCATCCAGGGCCCATATTCTGGACATCCAGATCATTCAGAGACATAGAACAGGTACTAACTTTTTGAGAAATAAATAATACATAAGTCACTGTAGTTAAGCTAAGATTTAAATAAGGCATAAACTACCAAAATCCTGAAATCATTCATCTGGTTCCTGAAATTACTTAATTAATGATAAACGGACATGTAATATGCTATAGATTGCTTTAGTACTTGACCTAGGATAAGACTAATTTTAATAAAATAATTTGGTTACATAATAATGAAGTATGTATTCTTAAAACTTCAAGTAACAAGACTGTCGCTGCAGTTAATCTGTGAGCAGCTATCCCATTGTCTGCCGGGGACTTGAACAATTCTATGAGCCTGATGGTGGAAGGTATCAAAGTCTCAATGCATTGCCTTGCTTCAGCCTGTTAGCTCCTATTTCAATCACAGGATACTGAGGCAAGGAGTGATAGTGAAATGACTTGTTTTAAAATACACCATTTTCATGTAGGAAGGATTCACTCATCTTGCTAGCTTTCATGGCACTACTACATCAGAGCAAGGTTTTCCTTTTTGGTAGATTTGAGTTGTTTGGAAACACTTCATTCGGATAACATTGTTCAGACAAGCCAAAATGTCTTACACAAATTTAATTAGGACACTATTTTTAGGGAATCCATTTCTGAATCTCTTGATACATACTCCTACCATAGAAAAGAAAATCAAATCTGGCATAAATTTTCAGCAGCAACGGCATGTTTTAAATGTGTTGCTCCAGGGATGAGCAGAAGGGATGGAGAGCTAGAGCACTGCTGTTTCTGCCGCTGTCCAAGATGGGAGACACGATTAGTCCTGCTGGCTGCCTTTCCAGCATTATCCAGTGCTTGCTGTCATTGCCCAACACCTCCCTCAGCAGCAAATCCGGCTTTATGAAGCCTGGCTGGACAAAACAGTCCATGGAGCCAAGGCCATTTTGCCACTTCTAGGAGACTTAGCCTTAACTGCTTCCTACTTTAACTTGGCCAGAACAAGAGAGATCCAAACGGAAAACATAGGTTTTCAATTAGAAAAGTCTTAAGAGATGGACTATAAACATTACAGAAAGAAAAGAATTCTAAAGTTATCATTTTAATCTCAGTGCTTGGCAAAGCCCCAAAGTTGACTCAAAATGGATTTCTCCTCTTCCGATCGATCAAAATTTGCTTCAGTTTTCTTTGGGGAATATGAGTGGAGTAAGCCAGTACAAACTTACAATATGCACTTGTAACTAAAAAGAAAACATATGCAGGAAAAAAAAAAAAATCACAAATTCATAAAATAAACAGGAAAATCTATTTAGCTTTCATAAGAGGAGATTCCCAGTTACTCTTTATATATATATATAAGTCTTTATTTATATACTGGGAACATCCAGTAACTCTTTATTAAATTGTCACCGATTTGGCTGAGGCAGGGCCAAATCATGGGACAAATTCTCTCTCCAATCAGCCCCTCCTGCATTCCAGGAGAAAGGGTTAACGAGAGAGATAAGAGGAAAAGAAAAATAAAAAATGGTGGGCAAGGCCTCAGTTAAGTTTTGGAAACTAAAATGGTATTGATAACTAGAAAACACCAAGAAGCTCCACAGCCAGTGAGACGTGGTGATGTGCAGGGAGAGGAACACTGTAATTGGTTTGGTTCTGTGTCAAACACACCGAACCAAACCGGCTTTACCTCAAACCAGGACAATATCCTTCCGGACAAAATAGCCAGCGTACAGTCCATAATACGTTGGGCGTACAATTGGCCGGCAAGTTGGACTCAAAGAGCTACAGTAAATGGGGTTACATCAGGCTGGCAGCCAGTCACCAGTGGGGCTCCCCAGGGCTCCGTTTTAGGGCCAGTGCTCTATAATGCTTTTATAAATGATCTGGACGCCGAAGTTGAATGCACATTAAGTAAGCTTGCCAATGATACTTAAGTAGGTGGAGCTGTAGACTCCCTCGAGGGTAGAGAGGCCTTACAGAGAGATCGGGATAGGTTAGAGAGCTGGGCATCACCAACCATACGAAATCTAGCGGGAGCAAGTGCTGGATTCTCCACCCGGGACGGGATAATCCTGGTTATACGTACCAACTGGGGGATGAGAGCGTGGAGAGCAGCCCTGCGGAAAGCGATCTGGGAGTTTGGGTCAATGGCAAGTTGAATATGAGTCAACAGTGTGCCCTGGCAGCCAGAAGGGCCAACTGTGTCCTGTGACCACTGCAGTGGTGTGGTCCCACATCTAGTACTGTGTGCAGTTTGGGGCACCTCAGCGTGAGGACATCAAGCTATTAGAGTGTGTCCAGAGGAGGGAGACCAGGGTGGTGAAAGGTCTTGAGGGCAAGACTTACAAGGAGTGGCTGAGGTCACTTGGATTGTTCAGCTTGGAGAAGAGAAGGCTGAAGGGTGACCTCATCGCAGTCTGTAACTTCCTCGAAAGGACAGTGGAGGGGAAGGTGCTGATCTACTCGCTCTGGTGACCAGAGATAGGACACAAGGAAATGGAATGAAGTTGCATTGGGGAAGGTCAGATTGGACATTAGGAAACGTTTCTTCACTGAGAGGGTGGTTGCTCACTGGAATAGGCTTTCCAGAGAAGCAGTCATGGCACCAATCCTGTCAGACTTCAAGAAGCATCTGGACAACACTCTTAGTCAGAGGGTTTAACTTGAGGTAGTCCTGTGAGGAGCAAGGATTTGGACTCGATGGTCCTTATGGTCCCTTCCAACTAGAGATAGTCTATGTTTTTATTTTTTATATATGTGTGTATATATGTATATATATATGTAAAATCTGTGATTTTATACCTAGAACTATATGAAGAGTGGCATGTTTACTTTTTTCTGTTGGAATACAGTCATCAAGGATGAAGCGAGAGTTGAACTCAGGCATGCCTAAGTCATGTGACTCATTTCCTAGCCCTTCAGAAGAGCCTCTCAGCCTTCTCTTCAATAGTTCTGGTTACTTTCTTCATTTGTTTTCTCCTTCCTACTGATTTAATATTTTTTTTACCCCACTAAGTATCACCTCCTTGAGCCCAAGAGGAATTACAACTATTAGTGTGCAGAAGTTTATTTTTTCTGTGTGTTGATAAAACATCTACAATCTATTAAAAGTCTGTATTCCTTCTTACTGCTTATATGGTGATTAAATATATTTCCTAATACTCATAAAGGCAAAAATACCTTCCCTTTCTCTCTCTTTACCTTCTTATTATATTTGAGCTATCACTGAGGTCAAACTGAAAGGTATATGGTCCTTCACATCCCTTTTCAATTACTCACAACACACACGTACTAAAATCAGTTGGTAAGTGTCCAGCTGAAATTAGAGGTACTAAAACTGTTCCATGTTGGATATCTATCCTAGATACTCTTTCTCTCAGTTTTGTTATATGGAAATTATCCTTCCACACAGTTTGAATATTTTTAAGACTCAGTTTTGCTTCGTATTTTAGTATGACAGTTCTAATTCCAGAATCTTCATTTCAAGTAACTATCCTACCTTTGCTCTTTTGAATGCTCTTCAAAATTCATCCAAGGCCATGCAGATATTTAAAGGGTACAGGCAAAGAACAAATCAATTATTGATTGAATGCACCAATCAAAGCAAGGAATCCATTAGAACTGCAGAGGAGTTGGTTATAGAGGAAAAAGGTTACATAGAAAGGTAGTCAGAATTCAGCACTTACTTTCTAGATGGGTGATGTCAAAATTAAAAAAATAATAATCACTAAAAATAATTGAGAAATATATTACTAAAATATTTTCCACAAAAGAGAAACCCCCAAATATCTCATTTTTTAAAAAAAATCAGGCTGTTTCTTCTGGCAAATTTCAAAGTAATATTGATCCTAGGAGTCCAAAATGCGAATCTTCCAGAGAAGTCTATCAAGTCCTGGCAAGGAAAAGATCCTGGACTTCTGAGAATGAGGGAGTCACAGGTTTCTTCTTCAAAAACTGTAAATAGGAAATGCCAGGACTTAGGCATAAATCTGTGAATCGTAAAAGGTTTCATGTGGGGAAATGGTTCTTGGGGATCTCAGATCGTAGTCCCACTTGTGACAGTAACTGTTCAGATTCCCTCGAGTCTGTGGAGTTGGAAAGCTAAGAGCTGAGCTGCCAGCCACCACTCCAGCTGGTACAAGGGAGTGGGCCTTTCCTTCAGCTTTTGACATCAATAGCAATAAACCATAAACAGAAAAGTGTATTTTCAACTGGTATTTGTTCCCTTATTATTAGAACCGTCGCTTCTAACCACATTTGCAATGTTTTGCCATAATAATTATTTTGCTTTCAAATGAATATATCTAATAATATCTCTAAAAATATATGTGTGTATATTCTATATAGTTATACATATTATTCATATGTATATTCCATATATGGATGTGAAATACAGAGAAAATTAAAGCAAATGAAGACAGTGTCTAATTTTTTCTCTGTTTAGTCTGAGTTACGGATGTACTGACAATCTTAAAAAAACGATACATGTCAGGAAATTAAAAGCTGCAGATAAAGAGCTTCATAACAGGCTCCTAAAAAATAATAAAACAAAAAAGGAAAAAAAAATTAAGGAAAGAAAAGAACAGAAAAATAAGGTAGAAAGAAACAGACACTAGGAGATACATGCGGTAGGATTCAGAGATAAAGCCAAAGCGGAATAAATGGACAAAAGTAAATAGAACAGGAAGATACATTTACATATTAAAGTTCTAATTTGGGTGGAAATTATTAACTCTTATCTAATATTTTTTAACATTTGTTATAACGCAACTTGTGAAAGAAAAATATCCATCTAAATTCTTAAGCTTTTTTTCCTCATAAACGTTGCCTTTCATATTTTAGACTGAAAAATGGAAAACTTCATGTCACTTTATTGCCATATTTCCATTTTATATTTTGTTTTCTAGCTGCAGTGGAAATGTGCATAATTTCATTTTTCATCTTTGCACAGTTCTTCTGGTATGTCGGATGGAAAGCATCTTTTTTCTTCCTAAGCAGCTAATTTCAATATTTATGCTGTATCTCTCATAAAAATGTATGCTTAGATTTTCCTGTGTGGTGGGAAAAGAGTCAGCAGATTTCTTGCTTAGAGTAAGAATTGACCTAAGTTCAGCAAATCCTAGTTGTGGAAAGGCAGGCCTCTGGTACCAGTCCTGTATTTGCTCAAGAGCAGTGATAGTAGCTTGTTAAGCAGCTTACCTAGTCCTCAGTCGAAATCCTTGGACCTACTAGTCTTAACAGAACATAGCACCACAGTTTTAGAGAGCGTAGGATTGTCGGGGCAGTGAGTGCTTGTGCCTATGGTTTTCTGATCATCTATTTGTTGCTGGAAAAAGGAGGGCAGAGAACCTTCTGAACGAAGTTCAATGAGACCAAGTCAGGTCCTGCACCTGGGGAGGAATAACCCAATGCACCAGCACAAGGGGTTGACCTGCTGGAAAGCAGCTCTGCAGAGAAAGACCTGGGAGTCCTGGTGGACAACACGTTAGCCATGAGCCAGCAGTGTCCCCTCATGGCCAAGTAGGCCAATGGTCTCCTGGGGTGCATTAAGAAGAGTGTAGCCAGCAGGCTGAGGGAGATTCTCCTCCCCGTCTACTCTGCCATAGTGAGTCCACATCTGGAGTACTGTGTCCGATTCTGGGCTTCTCAGTTCAAGATAGACAAAGAGCTACTGGAAAGAGTCCCAGCAGAGGTCTACAAAGATTAGAGGACTGGAACAACTATCCTATGAGGAAAGGCTGAGAGACTTGGGCCTGTTTAGCCTGGAGAAGACTCAGAGAGCATCTTATTGGTGCTTATAAATATCTGAAAGGTGGGTGTCGGGAGGATGGGGCCAGTCTCTTTTCAGTGGTGTCCAGTGGTGGGACAAGGGGCAAACTGAACACAGGAAGTTTGATCTGAACATGAAGAAAAACTTCTTTACTTTGAGGGTGATGGAGCACTGGAGCAGGTTGCGCAGAGAAGTTGTAGTGTCCTTCTTTGGAGACTTTCAAAACCTGCCTCAACATGTTCCTCTGCAACCTGCTGCAGGCAAACCTGCTTTAGTGGAGGGTTTAGACTAGGTGATCCCCAGAAGTCCCTTCCAACCCCTCCATTCTGCGCTGCTGTGATTCTGTGATACTCCTGTTTTCTAGCTCTCATATTCTTCTGGAAGAAGACTTTGCCATTGGCTTGTCTAGCAAGTTACAGTACTAATATGGTACTCCACAGTGTATATTAACGGTCTAGGCCACATCTTCTTCAGGAGACACGGGTTGTTTCTTGCAGCTCATGAAGATGTTTATGTTGTATCTGCAGGAGTAGTCATAAAAATCTCAGCCTCATACATGAAATTCTTGAATACAAGTGACTGAATCTAATAAAGACCAGTTCAGGATCCGTATATTATATAACCCAGAAAGATGAATGGGAATTGCTTTCCTGCAGAACTGAATAAGTTAAATGCAACCTGAACTTTTAATGTAGACAACAACCACATGAATTGCTAAGTAAATGGAGGGTGGGGATTATCCAAAATGTTCACTTGCTAGGAGTATTTGACCTTCCAACAGAGAGAAGGTGTGAAGTAGAAGACAGAAGGAAGACAAAGGGCTCCTGAGAGCTGAAAAACAGCAAAAAGCCCAGTTGCCTTTCCCACAGAGAGCTTTCATCTGCAGGTGACGAAGACTTTACAAAACCTCTGTAAAAATGATGTCCTGGTTGGAGTTAGAACAGCACTCATTCTGTTCAGAGATTTTACTTTTCAGCTCAGTCTCTGCTAAGTGACTGCACTTGCTGAAGGTAACGGCATATTTTTGCAGACAGTGTCTGCTTCGAGCAGTGACAGCGCTTGATGTTTACAGTCACCACCAGGGACTGGTCTGCAGAAAGGCTCTGGCTGACGCTTGCTGCTGTGCAGACCCAGGTCACTGCTCAATCCTGTGTGCCACGGTGGGGTGCAGTGAGTGAGAGGCTGCACCTGCGGGGAGGAGCGGATGGGACAGGGGACCCTGCACTGACCAACAAGGGGTTCCATCCCATAGACGGCATCTTCGGGATAAAGCTGAGGGCTCACAAGGGGTCAAGCTCACTTCTTCAATGGCCGGCATCCAAGGAAGACTCTGTCCATTCTCCCTTCTATCCCAGTCCGTGCATCCCTGGACCCAGTTCCAGAATCCAGCTCCTGAATCTGGTTCCCATCTGCCGCTGAGTCCAGCCTGGGCCTTCCCCCGTGCCTCCCCACAGCATCAGCGTAGATGGTGACATAGTTGCCACCAGGGCAGTTGAGTTTGATATTGGGTTTGTATAAATTTGTATGTATTTCATTTTGTTGTTATTATTGTCATTAAAGCAGTTTTAGTTTTCTTTTCCAGTCCATAGGTCTCTCTCCCTTATTCCTTTTCTCTTCCCCTTTGGGAAGGTAGGGGGTGTAATAGAGAGTATCCTTCATTCATCTATGGCCCAGTCTTAACCCATGAAAATGGCAATCAAGTCAAAAGAAAAACAAGAAAATTCACTGATGTACTTATTTGCAACAGACCAATTCATCTGACTGTAGGGTTGTTCTAAAGGCCCATTGATTTTAATGACTCATTCGTACAGCAAGTAGAGTGGAGGAGGGAGCAGCTGAAGAGATAAATGTTTAGAAAGAACTCATTTGTCCTACTGTGTTTGAAGGAACAAGGTTCATACTTTCGCATTTCAAATCAGGCACTTTTCATTTACACTTTTAGAATTAATACCTACAGTATATACCTCCAACACGACAAACAAGAATTGCATATAGGAAATATCCTGGCTGATATAGAACGCAAGTACCTGGATAAAAAACAACTGTGTAATGGTGGGCTTCGGAACAGTTGCTATGAAACAGTGCAACATATTACCCATTTCATCAGTCATAAATATGTCAAAAATTTTTAGTGGGATTCAGGATTTAAAAATGGCACAATTAGTTTCTGTAAGCCCACAAAGCTGCTTATCTGTACTCAATACAAGGCTTCAAAATTTAGAAGTTCAATGTGTTTAGTATCAAAGTACGTATATAGCCCGTGACATAAAGTGCTAAAGCATACTGTTAAATATTCTCGTGTCTGCTTCGGTAAAGGCAGATACTGTTTGTTCCTCATGATCATAGAATCATAGAACAGCTGGGTTGGAAGGCACGTCTAAAGATGGATTGCACAAGTGGGTTACGAGGATAAACGTGGGACTGATGTGACACTGACCTGGGCTCTCGTCTCTGCAGGATCACTCTAGTCATCCTATCAAGCTCTCTTTCATCTTCCGTGACACCGTGTAGTCTGCTCCTCTTCTCCCACAGTTGCTTAACTTGGCCACACAGCTCCTCAAACAGCTCAAAACTCCCGCAGGCAAGATTCAAAATTCAAGATTCAGCTTTTGAAGCTTACACCATGCTATCATTTTTCCTCCTTTTCTACTTCTCTCTGCAGCAAGCAGCAAGAAAGAATTCAAAGCCTTTAAAGATTATTTTATAAAATACGGTGTGCATCTTCTCCTTGAGGTGTTGATATCAAGGGAGAAATAAGACCTATGGTAGCTAGACAAGAAAGTTACACAAGTAATGAAGAATTGGACATCTGGGACTTAATGTAGAGCACATTCAGATTTTACAGAGGTGAAAATCACATCATCTTCTGTGATATTACTCCTGATTTATGCTGCAATAACTGCAACGAAAATTCAATCAATATTGAGATTTGCCAGCAGTCTAGTGAAAATTGTCAGGGCACGGCAATGGCTGGCTGCTTATTAAGGGACAGGGACCTGAGGACCAAGCATGAACACACGAACAGTAAGACGTGGGTCTCTTCTGCCAGGGCCCCATCCCACAGCCCACAGGATGAAACAAACAAGTAGGTCCCAAGGGTGGCAGCCAGGTATGGCCAACCATCTGGGTGACCAGACAAGTTTGTGGTGTCAGGGCACAGCTGAGATCAAGCTCTGTCGTCGGTCTGCTGGTCAGAGCTTGGATTAATGAAGGCATGGCTGTGGCTGAGCTGGAGACCAGGACTCCTACAGTGTCAACACGGCAGGGACTAACGGCCCCAGGCTGAGAGAGCTGAGATGGGCTTCCTGGCCCGTGGGTATGCATGAGGAGAGGCCAGAGGTGAGGTCGGTCAGGGACAGAAGGCCTACCAGTGCACTCAGAACCCTGTCCAAAGCAATAAATGTTACGGTATTTTAGGTCGTGAGGCTGCAGGAAGTTAGATTAGATGATCAAATGGTGAGTTCTGAAGCTAAAATCTGTGGCAAGAGCAGCCCTCTCAAATGCCTGCCAAAACGCTCTCAGCTACAACAGAAGAAATACTGAAGCAATTTGAATCTCTCTCTGGCAAGTGGACGTAACACATGGGTCTAGTTCAAACTATGCAATTTTCCAAACTAATTATAGCATGTAATTAAGACTTCCATCAAGAATTCCAAATACTAATTTAAAAGACTGTGAAAGGGTCTAATTTTACTTTATTAAATTTCCTTGCCTACTTGATATTTAATAAGAAATTTCAGGGGCATATGTGTTGGATCAGGCGGAGATTTTTGAATACACAAGCTACAAGAGAACTCACTCTTTCATCTCCAATAATTAGCATTGCTCTTCCTGGGCCCAGTCATTTCCCAGTAGCTGAGAGCACGATTCGATCTGCTAAACTAGATCAAACTGAATCTTACTGACTCTTGAACTTCTTGGCGGTATTTGTATTAACCTAAGAGATTTAATTTCCAAGGCTCTCCCCTCCCAGTGCAGTATTTTCACAGACTGCATCACAGCTTGCCAGTCAAGAAGCATCTATGTTATTCCCACAGAGGGTAACTAGTGAGTTCGTACGACAAAACGCCAGCAAAATGGTGGAGTTGAGAGCAGCGCCCGCCAGCTGCTAATAGTGCTGTTACAGAGAGCTAAAGGTAGCATGAAAGGTGGTGTTTTCCTTCTAAGAAACATCAGTTACACTGGAGCATGGGAACTGCTTCCTGGACAAAATGATGGTTTTGTGCGCAACTTGCCAAAATTTAAACTTCTGTGTTGTTGGGGTTTTTTTTAATGTATTCTGAAGTGCTTAATCTTCAGTTATTCTCTTCATCTGGACTCAATAAAAACTGAAGGGCCTTCGTCAAAGACACTTTGATCATTTTTATCACTGGCAACAGGAGCTGCTGTAAGCCTTGCGTGCTCTTTGTTGGAGCTCTAGCAGAGGACATGCAGCGTAGCCAGTAGCTGGAGACGAGGGCCCATGTGCTCTAGTTGAGCCTGGACAGGTCTGAAATACCTGTCTAATTTTTCAGAGCAGTCTCATTGTAGCTGTGTAGTCATGGGATTAGAGTTTCTCCAATCGCAATGGAAGGAAAGACCTAGACAGCTGTGAGAGTCTTAGTAGTGCTTCTGTTAAGGAAGAAATACCACTTTTTTCATCTCTCACAACCCACCCCCCAGCCCTTCTTTAGAAGTTACTTATCTGTCTGAGTCATGGAGCAAATTAATTAGTGAAATTATTCAAGTAAATATTCTTTGTAATTGGTTATATAATCTTTGTATTCACATTAAAAAAAAAAAAAAAGGATGAAGGATTCAATCTAGCCAACTAAAATTGATATAAATATTGTCATCAAATGAAAATGCCTTTAAAACCAACAGCAGCTAGTTGGCCTTACGCTAACATATACTAAAGATTAGTGCTGGAAAAGAAAACAGTAGTATGGGTACCCAATACCCAATATAGAAAATGCTTAAATCAGAATATTAACGCCCAGAAAGCAGAGGCTGCAGAACGGGGAAAGCCGTTACAGAGCCAGTGCATGCAGTCTCAGGAGAGTACAGTCGCTCAACTGATGTCGCTCTGGTGAAGTCCGAAATCCTGGGGAAAGCTGTGAAGGTGAAGACACTCCCCGGTTTCCATTCTAAGATGATCTCCCTGGTTGGTTTCCTCAGCTCTTACGAAACGATTCACAGCTTCACTTAATCTCCTCCTCATTCTGTTCCAGCTGTTGGAAAAAATGGCATGGCTTTGACAACACCTAGCTACTCGTCTGAAGCAAATATTCCACAGGAATAATAATTTAAAAATCATTACATCTAGGGAATTTCTACTCTTAGCGGTGTGGCACCTTATGGATTTTTCAGAGCAGCAAAAAAAAAGGTAAAGAAGGAATAAATGGCCCTCGTGTTTAAAGTAGGTACTGCATTCTGTCACAGTTGCACATAAACATATATCAGAATCAAAGGGATCGAACAGCTACCTAGAAACAAGCTCTTCAGTCCATCTCAGGGTGTTTCACGGGACCATGGATTTTTCTTCCTTGAATCTGTCCCTGAATCCCTGGAAAGTTTTAGCACTCACAATCCCTTGTGTTGAAGCTTTCATTTACACACTGTGTGATCTGCCAATTCCTTTAGTTTTAAACCCACTAACTGCCGAGTTAATTTGATTCACTTATTAGCATTCACCTCATAACTTCAGTTATTGTTCTAAAAAAGTGTTAAAAATGGTGAGAAGTGCTGTTACATGAAGCGGGCGGTCAACTCACTCTAATTCTGAAGGACCTCAGAAACTGCTGTAGAGCCGTGGATAACTTCATTTATCTCTGAAACACAGGTGACCTCTGGAATTATATTTGACTTCTGTGTCATCAACGTGGCGTATATGGGGAGTATTTGTCTTATGGCTGTGTATTATTTCCTGTCAAAAGGGCCCGGGGAGTTCTGAAACATAATTATTTTCCTATGGCAATAATATTCAGCACATCTAAAGCACTTCTCAGAGGTGTATGTAAATAGGTGTTCCAAACGGATCGGTTGATGCACACCCACTGACTCCAGGCTGCAGAGGGATTAACCCATTTCCAGGCTCCTGAATTACAGCCAGACAGCCCTTCTACGAGAGAATGACAGCCCAGCGATCACTGACGCATAGTCCTGCAAGCAGGTTCAGAAAAGCATGAAAATATTCTTCAACAATACGACAGTATCCTTTAACATCCTCCCTCTCCCTCGATGTTCTTCTGAATCATCTCCTGCTCCGCTCCTGATCCAGCCACAGCAGACGGAGCTTGTACACCGAGAGGAACAGAAAAGCGTCGAGACTGCAGGCCTGAGTTCACTCAAACCTTCTGTTTAAAATTTAAATACTGAATTTCGTGCTGCTGGGGCATGTTGTTTTTAAAAATGTATAAACCTCTGCAAAACAGTAACAGGGCCAGTAATGGATGAAGCAATGCGCAAATCCCTGCTGCACAGTACTCAGCCGTTCCTTTCTAAACAAGAATGGGGGCCATGTACCGAGGAGATAAAATGTAATAAATACATTGGAATAAATAAAGTAAAGCTGATTAACCTAGAAGTATGCCCTTGCCTTTCGTTCCTTTCTCCACCTCTTTATTTCCCTCCCTCTTCTTCCTCTCTCCCTGCCCTCTTTTGTTCATTCTACCTCCCTCCGTCTTCATTTTCCTTCCGTATAAGTTCCCTCTTTCCATGCGTGGTTTTTACATCGTCATGTCTTTCCTGTCATGAGCCTTCTTGCTTCACCCAAGAATTGTAATGCCGTTCTTGATTTATCTGCCTAAGCGGCTTTTGCTACATCTATCTGAGTAACAGAAATGGGTCGAGCAATACTCTTTATCCTGAGCCCACATGGGAGGACACGGCCAGTGTTTGTGCATTTGAACCCTCCTTCCTCCGAAACACAGTGGCCAAGGTGATCGGCAAAGCCCTGACTCGAATTGCCTCTTCCTACTCATTGCTTTTCTAACCCAAATTACAGATCGCACTCTCCTCACCTCCGCTTTGCGCGCAATGTCACACCCCTACAGCAGAGCAGGCTGTTGCATTCTATCCCTCCTGCTCAAGTCCCTCAGCCTCCGTGGAGAGCGTAGGTGCCCCTGCCACAGTACCAAATAGGAGGGCCAACAGGATGATGTTAACCTGGGCCAGAGGAAGCCCACCAAATGGGCAGAGCCTTCACTAACAGGGCCTATGCCATTCCCCAAACTGTGCCTGGGAATCGCTTTGGACACTGGCTCTTCTGGACCAGAACCATGCTGGGGAGCATGCCGGCAATTTAACAGGACAGCGGCGTGCCGGTGTTCAAAAACCTGTTGTGGCTTGTGTAGACATAGCCTTTTGGATTTGACTCCGATGGATTGCCTAGCGAGTGAATGAAGGGCTCTAAAATTAGGTCATGTTCTGAACTAGTGGAATTCAGGGCTTTTTAGAAGATAAAATGGTACAGATGGAGGGTTCTCTTTTTTAGAGCCACACACTGAGTTGGATGTCTTATTCCTATTCATTTCAATTAGGCACCTGAGTCTCTTCAGTGGCTTTGAAAATCAAAGCAGATTTGTTCAGTTCGGCAGTAGAGATAGCTTCCTGTTTCTCATTTGAAATGAGGTGTATTGTGTTTATATGTAAATGAGAGGTGTTCAAAGAAAAGTTTGCGTGGTATCTTAATTATGGGAAATATCAGGCAAATTAATATGAAATCTGTCATCGTTTCCCACTGCACTCAGAGTCTATTTGACCTCTTTCACTCAATTTTCTCCTCATTTTTTAATTACTTGTGTGTATTTAGTGGAAAAAATAAAAATTGATTGTTAATGCAGGTACCTCCAAAGTCTCATGCATTATTATGCCGACTGTATGTCAGACATCGTCTCCTGCGAACCAATATTAAGGGGTAACCAGACCCTGTGAATGTCCTTTTTCCTCTCTACACCTGCATTCAGTGTGCCAGTCAGTGTCTGGTGCTCTTCGCCTTTGCCTGGATCATATCAGACTGCTGTCTTTAAGCAAGCTGCTGAGCCAGCCTCCAAGGAACTGGAAAGTATAAGACCAGACTGGTGGGACATGTCTGACCAGAAGTTTTCTCTAGCAAGAGAATAGACCAAAGAAGTGCTATGCAGAATCCATTTCTACGCTTCAAGAGCAAGATTACAAGGAATGTCATTTGTTTTGTAAGGCATTGCTGTCATGCCGGTGTGCCAGGGCCTCAGAGATCTACACTGACATTCCAACAGAACTCCAGGTTGAGGCATTCTTTCATTTCCTTTATGTCTTCTATCAACTCACTGCCTTCCTAAACCTGGTCACAGCTTATTTCTGAAGGGGGCTATTTCTTTGCTGTTCCAGTTACTTGCCAGCTTTTTCAGGTTTCCTACTTCTAAGCGCCAGCGTCTCTGGTTTAGCAGAGAACTCAACTCCTATGAGTGCAGTGATTGCCTTCACAGATACGTGCTAGAGGCATACCACCATCTACTTGAGATACTGCTTCTAGACCTTACCCAGCTTCTCAAACGGTGATCAGCTTCCTTTTCGATATCAGACAAGAATACATCTCTTTCCCACTTTCCTTCAGCAGCTCAGTCACTATGAAACCCCGACCCAGAAGTCCTAATCCCGATGAGGGGAGCCATTTTCTGGTCTGTCATAACATTGGCTTGCACGTCTTACTCCAGACTGTTGAAAAGGCAAGGTGAGTAAGAGGGCTACGAAATGCAAGAACCGAGCTGTGAAAATGTGGTTACAGAGCACAGCAGGCATCACAGACCTTCTGCAGCACTTAAGACCAGTTTAAAGATGGTTGCTGTGCATTAGTAACACGATGAGGGTTTGACCTAAGTTTTTCTGTATTCCTGCTGCAAAATGCTGATTTTCATTCAGGTGCACATAATAGGTGCCTCTGTTTGCTTCCTACCTACTGAGCAGGCCTGAAAACAGCAGACACATTCAGTACTATAAAATTATATTGGGTCGTGCTATGTGCCAAGTACATACATAGTGCAGGAAGCGTATGTAGCACGTTCATGCATGTCCTTACATGTACCATAAGCTACATTTAGCATATGCCATGCTATGCATAAAAAAACCCCTGAAAACACATTGCCAGCAGAAGGATAACTTTCATGAGAGAGGGAAAAAAGGACTCTGAAATATAGATTAAGGTGGTCAATTTTTTATCGTACACGGGATTCTTCCTGCCTGTTTTCATTATTCTGTGCGTACTTCCATTGTTCGCAGTAGGTGTTGAAACCTGGCAGTAGGAATATCTCCCTTTTGTCTTATAAAATTCTGTTAGTATTTTATCAATAGGTGAAATGACAGAAACAACTATTTTCCAGAAATCACTTTCAGATTCTGAACAACGTGTATTTATTTTTTATAAGACATATTTGAATCTTTACATTAGTTCCTTAAAAAGGATTCATTAAGGGTCTAAATTCAGGGTTTAACTGTAAGACGGCATAGTGCAATGCACGGACTTAAAGCTAAATGTGAGAACAGAATTTATAACGCATACAGTTCTAGAGGTGGTGGGAAATGAAGTTTGCTCCCCCAAGAGTGTTATAGGGAAAAAAATGAAAAAGGGAGTGCAAATACACATTGAATGTCCTCAAATATGGGTGCAAAACCTTCCACAAACCACTGGAGGAGTGATTCTCATTGGTTCTGAAAAAGAAGTCGAGATTACCTTACGCCGGAGGAGGCAAGTAGAACCTGCTACCAGTTGCTGATCGATGAGGCTGATTTACGAGGCACGGCCGCATGAGGCTCATACGTGGCAGTGCTATTTTGGCATTACAGCCTTCGCGGTTCTAACCCTCTTGAAGCTCTTTGTCTATGTTTCTTTTATCAGATCATGTCAACTGGCTGAATTATGCAAATGCATTTTCCATAGCATCTCTCTTAGCTTCGTCTGGCTCTGGAAGTCTGTCTGCGAGAAGCAGTGAAAGATGTCTAAATTGCTTTTACACATAACACCTGAACTCGTTCGCTGACAGCCAGCCTGAGCATCTACGGGCCATGTCACATGCACTGGAAGTAAAATGGTAATAACAAAAAGAGAATAATAACATGGTTTATAAATAGTGCTCATCACAAACTCGTGACATCAATATAGTGAAAGTAATTACTACAAAAGTAATCCCTAGATACCCTTTCAGGGTTGCTCACTGTGTTTCTGGGGGACAATAGTTGGGGTTCTCAGCTTGAAGTATTGAACTCTCTGGCCCACACCCACCTTCCCACTCAATTCTGCTGGCACCAGGAACAAACTAGCTGCTCTCCAGCTTTATAACTACATCCTCTGTCTGCATCTCTTTACACAACTAAAGGTTTTCTCTTTTTGTCTCACCTTATGCCATTTTCCCACGTAAATGTAAAAACTGCGCCCTTTCCAAAAATGCCGTATAAGCTTTTCTGAATGCTGCATCAGTTTAAAACAAAATGGGGGCAAATACAAATAATGACTAATGTCACTCTCAGGGTTGATGATCGTGACAAAGTATTCAAAAAGGTAGTTGACTCGCAGGCTATTCTCCCTCTCCACATCCCCCCATCAGATCGCTGCTCGCACAGTGGTTGTGTGGCAGACGTATCTCAGTCTACAACCAAGTCTAGTCAGGACGCCTGGCTTGTCTGGCTGCCTCCTCCATTGATTTGATCTCTTGTACCTGTTTACAATCCAGAGGAAATCAGAGGGTATGGAAGACACCTTAGTATTGCTGCTAGGGTAGAACAGCACACGCTGCATGTGGAGTGCTGTTTGCTTCCACTGGCCCGTTAGTAAAATGGACTTTCCAGGCAAGTTACATCCTCTTCAGTTCCCAAAGGAAGCCTCCAACTGTCAACAGGTTAAAGGCAACTCCTCTTCATGCTACTTACCACAGGAAGAAACTTTCTCTCCACTGTCTACCTACACTGCCACTCGGCAGCGACTGCAGGCTGGCTATCCAAGACTGCGACAATTACGTGGAGGCAATTCTGCCCATGAGTTAGCAACCAACACATAAAGAAAAATGCTGCCAATTGTTTTGATTGGTCAAAATGAGCTTCTTCACTTGTAAGGCTGATAAACTCTTACCAAATAATTTTTCTCTTCAAATGTCCATGTGAAGCACTGCTACATATCTACCAGGCCCATCTCTGAGGACTATGAGGTAATATACACAGAAATACACCCACTCCTATACACACATGCGCATGTAAAAAGCAGAAGAAGACCTTTCAGGACCAATTGCAATAGCTGGCATGATTCTTACATCTTCTAAACTTACGGACAAAGCGGGGCAGGAGGCTGGAATAAGAGGAGGAAAAAAAAAAAAACCCCACAAAAAAGGAAAAACATGTAACATGTGAGAGCTTGACTTCTCACTACCATTAGTGCATCAGCTGTCCTTTTCTCTCCTGATTGTCTATTTTTCCAATAGAAAGCCCAGAGATGTAAATGGACGGATCTTACAGTGCACAATGAAGTTAATCAAATCAGGATCTGACATGTCGAGAATGTAAGAGATTTCCTCAACTAATGGCTCCTCAGCTTTTATACGCTAATGGACACATCTTTATTTAAAAGTCAACCCACTAATTTATATACCAGAAGACTCAGATTTGCTAGAGAGGCTCACAGGTAGTTGCAGAGCAGCTTTAGAAAGTTTACAAATCTTCCTTTATTAGGCAGATCTCTGCTGCCTAGTTTTTGGTTTTGCTGCCCGATCACATTAGCAACAAACACTGGAAAATCCTCCTTAAAGTACTGTAAAAAAGTAGTTTTTCAAACAGACAGAGTGGCACTGGAGACCCAGTGAAATGCTCTATGGGAACATATTTTGTTTTGAACTACTAGACACTGTGTCAATCCTGGTCACTTGGAGAAACAGAAGGACATCTTTGCTTTCTCAGCCTGCCTCATCTCTAAACGATGGCTGATGACCATGCTACTCACTCCTGGTGGATTTAAAATGCACATTACAACTCCAGAGAGCCTTCAAGCTGCTGGACGAGCTGTCAGTGGATACAAGACATCAGCAATAAGCAATAAGAGCTAGTGAGTGTGTGTGTGTGTGTGTGTGTGTGTTAAGTGTGGAGATTTCAATGGTAACAGGATGCACTAAATTTAGGGAGCTAATGCTAACGGGCAGCACAACACACTTTTCCTAAGTTATTGTTAAATGTTTCAACAAGACGCCAAAAATGGAAAAGTTAACTTCTTAATACTGGTAGTGCCTAATTTATAATAGATGCTGCAAACACTTGAAAAATGGAGAGTTGACACGGTTTGTTTCTCAGCAGATTGCTTATTACAGATTACTTCCGAGTAGGAACTTGGCCATTTAACAGAATAACTCTATTCAAAGAGGATTTGATACTTAAAATGCGGGCACTGCCAATTTTTATGCTCCTTCAAAAAGACAGAAGACATTGAATAATAGGACTAAACATGCAACTTAAATGATGGTTTACACTTGGGTCTAAGGTTAAGAGAGATTAGCTATTTGGTCAATTATAGTCTGTAGGAGAGAGGAAGACAGCTCTAACAGGCAGTTCACAAAATTCGTGAGTGGCTCCTGCACCAAGAAGACTCTTGGAAGGTTCTCTCCCTGACTTCATCCTTCTAAATGGGAACGTTGAGAAAACAGCTTGCAAATGATGGTGAAGAGATTAGTAGGCTGATTACCTGTGTGTTTATAGAAAGTACTACCAGTAGAGTTTATGGGGGCCAGGGAACAAGGAAGGTTTTGTGTTCTTTGGAACACATTTCTACTATGCTCTGTTCAACCGATGCCAAACCTCACTCCCAAACTGCCCAGAATTAGCCCTCCCATGCTCCAGAGTGACGGGCACTCATTGCGCATGGGCAAGAAGTGGTTCACTGTGGGTCTCAGTGAGATTACATCTTGTGATGAATTATGCATGTTATAGTTTTATGTATTTGTATTTCGTATATTTGGCTTCTTCCCCTGCTTTATCATGGGTATAAAACAAAGAAACCCAGAAGTTGTAAATATGGTGTTCATTCCCATAATGCACAGTAAATTCACTGTTATATGTATTATCATACACATATAATAAATACACGATGCCCATTGATACACATGCAGAATGACATTTTCACCTTACCCATGGTAACTGAGAGCCCTTACGAGGAGTTTGCATTAGTGAGGAAACCTTTTGCATTGATAATGTCCGTGAAACTACAAGTGTGATGTGATCTAGTTCCTCTGCAGATATCAACCTTCTTTATCACACATTGCTAGAAACATTCAAATACAAAACCCAATCCTTATCTAAACAACATGCACCTTGTTTTAAGAATATCACCTTTAAATCAGGATTAGAATTGCTTAAATCAGGGCAGACTCATATATTTGCTGTCATTTTTTCCACCTTTTCTCTGTTAAGATATAAGCACATGCCCTGTCTACTACGGTAGAAGAGTCTAGTAAAATGAGATTCAGCCCTTATGGTGGTGTTCGACGTTCTAGCACCTGGATTCCGCCCAACCTCTGCATGAGTTCACTTGTATCCATGTGAGATGCGTTAACTACAGTATATCCTGATGGCACTCAAAGTCCTTCAGGAGGAGAGGATGTAGAACGGGCTGCCAAGTAAAAATTATGTTTCAAGCAAACAGGATCAGGCATAGTAAGTCTCTGAAGGCTTTTGTTCTCCTTATGGGCTTTCATATGGTATGTAACACCACTTCAAGCACCCAATTAGGAGCGGTTTAAGAGAACAGTTAATAAAATATTTAGAAAATACTAGAAGCCAAATCCTAAAGTCTTTTGGGATTTTTTGACTTGTGATTTCTTTGGGGAAACAAAAAAAAAAAAACCCAACAAAGAAAAAAAAAAACCCAAGCAAAATCTGCCCGTAATGAAAGCTTTATCTGAGGCAGAAAGACAAAAAAGTAAGTCTGGACATCAACCCTCATCTCCAGAAAAAACAAAGAAATGGAACACAAGAGCTGCCAAGGAGAAGCAGTATCATATGAAAGGTATCTTCTTCCCTCCATGCAAACTAGGAAGCACAAGGTTTATTGCAGTCTGTCGTCATGATAAACCTCAGATTCACTAAATCTGTATGTAAACGGTGTTTGGTAGGATCTCAGTACACACGAATTTCCAGGCCAAATCTTACCTACATTGCAGAGGATTCAGGGTTGTCCTGGTTTTGCATAAGTCGGCCGTGGTCTGCAGGACATCAGCAGTTTGGAGTCAGCCAGGGCAGCTGATCCGAGCTGGCTCACAGATGTATCCCAGACCACAAACCTCACGCTCATCATAAAGGGGGCAGTTTGCTGCAGAGGGGGTGCCTCCTGCTTGGGCTCCTTCTGATCATGCTCCTCCTCCTTCTGCTGCTCTTGAGGTCTGCTTTCCCCTTTATTTTTGGATCCTTTGTATTGGCACTGGTATTAGTTCAGCTGTTTCCTTAAATCTGTTTTCATTTCAACCTGTGGGTCTCCTCTCCTTTTCCTGATTCCCCCTTCTCTGCTGCGGAGGGGCCATGGGGTGACAGAGCAACTGCTGGAGTTCAGCCCTGGATGTGGGCTAACTGTAGAGAAGGGCCTGTCCAGAATCAGCACTTGCACGTAGTTGGAGGAATCAAGTACTCCTGCATGCCGAAGTCACCTCAGGAACTCCGTAACTGACCCATTCATCTTTCTTCCCTTTCCTCACACTCTCTAGGAATCCCTTGGCTGCTTTTACCCCCTCCTCTCCTACCCCATCATCAAAGCATACGCTCAAGCGCAGGTCCCTGTTTTGTCTTCCAGCTCAGTTTATCAGAACTCCTGTTACCTTCATGAAAATGTGCGCTTAACCCTCATTCACAGCAGATCTCAGCCTGAAAGCCACGTTTCGTTTTGTCAGCATGGTAGGATCCAGCTTCTAAAACGTGAATTTTTCTACTCATTCAATGCCTCCTTCAGCTTTGTGCTTTTGGGCAGGCCTATCGGGCACCCGCTGACCTTGTTGAAACACCACAGCGATGGCAGACAAGGCAACTGTCAAGCCGTGAAGAAGTTTATCTGTGGGGCAAGCGGTTTATTGCAATAACAATACGTGAAGAGAACTCTCCCAGGCTATGCGAGGGTTGTTTAACCTCGGGACGCGAACATCGCGTTATAGCGTACATCGCAAAATAGAAGAACAGTAAACGATTTCCTTAGTTAATTCTCGCAAATGCATACTCACACACCTCAAAGTGGGTAATGTCCTTACGGCAGAGATTACAAAAAGCACATATACTGTTTTGCAGTTAATCAAAGCATTAAAAAATTAACAACTGAAGTTCTTATACCAAAAAGACTTGGAATTTGGCATTACGACTTTGGCAGTGTGTTACAGATTTTAACATATGAAGGTGCACAGATTTGCCTGGGCAGAAAGGCTCTTGTTACCTTATTGGGGGTTCCCTGAAGTTCCAGATTCCTGCAAAGAACGTTGACCATATCAAAAGTATTGCTCAATTCAGTCTCCACATCCATTAGATCAGGGTGGTATCTGCCCTGAAAGGTGACCAAATTACAGCAGAACCAACTGACCTTAAAATCAAAATGTTAATTTTTTCTAACTTAAAAGAGAGTTTGGCCAGATTTTTTCATAAAGAAAAATACGAGAAAAATAATGTATAGAATATATAGATCCTCTATACAAAACACTAAATTCATTGATTTCTACATGATTATGGACTGTCTTATAGCATAATTGTGTACATTTTTGGTACAACGTATAATTGCAGATTTGAACCATTCGTACTCTAATTCTGGTGCTGTACAATAAAGCAGCTAGACCTGAATTCACAAACACAATGGGAGATTAAAAAAGGAGGACAATATTATTAAAGGATCATGTTTTGTCTACATCTGTAAGAATTAGGTCATGGATGACTTCTTTGCAATTCTTGCAAGTATTTTCAGGTCACTAGCTTTGGTCATAGATCTCCTGCTTTAAATGAAGTACAGGATGGTGATGATGGGAAGGTGAGACATTGTCTGTATTAGGACAGCACACCCTTATGCCCATGGAAGCAGCTCTTCCACTCAATTTTAGCTCAGTGAAACACAGCATGGGATAGTTCTTGTAGTAAGAGAATCCCAAACGAAGATTTATAACATAGAATATTTAAGTAATGAAAGCACATTTTGTTACTATGGTAACTATAATCCTCTGCACTCAGTATGTAATTTGTCTAAAATAATGCATGCTTTGTTCATTCTCAATATTGTCAGATAATCTTCTCAATCTTCTTCTTGTCCTTGTGCTTAGAAGACGTTTCTTTTAATTCTTTAAAGGAGCATCTCCTTTAGCTTATTTTGCTCTAGAATCACTATATGATGTTGTGTACTCAACCGGTTAGTGAAATTCAGTAACAATCTGGACTGAGAGCATATCAGAACTTGAAAGAAACCATGTGTGCCTTGTTATGTCCGCGATACAATGTCCAGAGCCTACGTTGAGGTTTCTAATGTTCTTTTCAGTATTATAGATAATAATGGTGCGCTGAGGGGAAAAACCGGAAAGCATCAGGAGCAAATGACTGTATTTCATCAAGCACAGCTGGCTTTTTTTCAGAAGCATAAGAGAATTAGAGACTCCGACTGGAAGAAAATGGTGCTTTACATAAGGTGAGACTACTGGGAAATTGATGAGATTCTGAATACAAAATGCTGTAGCGATTCCAGAGTAATTCCCTGGGTGAATAATCTAGTTTTACATTAAGTGTGCTAAAGATGTTTAACAAAGTCCAATGGCACACTAGGACTCTGTAAACTCTGTCTATACTGCTCCCCTTCTGCACGATCAGCAAGGAGAAGCCATCACAGAGCTTCTGTGATGGAAGCTGGGGCTGGAAAACCTGGGAACATGAAAGGTCACAAACTTCTAACTCTAAGACCCCAGTTTAAATTGTACCTTAGCTTTCTTCCGTGTCCTAGATCAGCGCTGCCTGAAGTGGGGTGCACACAACCCAAGGATTATGGAGGACAATCCACTGGGGTGAGGGAAACAAATTTTTTTAAAATAATTTTTAAAAAGAAAATAAAAATTTTGACTCATGTTTAGCTTATTTATCTCATCTTTTTAATTTTCTATATTTTTGTGTGTTCTAAAACGTACATCATATATTAGTACAGTAGTAAATGGGTCTAATTTACACATACATATACATATATTGACAGAAGAGATTCTTGTTTCTTCACACCACTTCCACTGCTCTGACAGGACTATTCTCTGTACAAGCGCAGTCCTAGGTAGTCCTTGAGGCTATTTAAAAACAAACCGTTTCATCTGAACGGTGTGTTTATTCTTAGGAAACGCCTTTTCTGCAGGAGGCCAACATAAAATCTATGTGTCACAAAAATTGCAGAACGCAGAGCTGCGAGGGTCTAAGAGGATCTCACAAGCTATGCAGGATGCTTAAGAACTACCTGCCTAACAGTCAAATTTCCCGAGTCAACATAAGCAGATAACTCTACAAGGCAGATACTTGAGAAAGCAAAGAGTGGCAATAGTTGGCATATTTCTGCTTAGCCAATTTCTATGTTTCAGAAACATCGTCTGTTCTTGCTTGAACACAATTTTGTCATTGTTAAGTAGGTAACTACTTTAGGAAACCTGATTCTGAAGTATTTATCTTGTTTAAGGACCAGGCCTTCAGTTCTTCTTTGAAAGGAAACTTGTATGAGGAAAATGTGCTAGAACCGTATGACTTTTTCGGAATAGTAAAACTGCTGAAAAATGGAGTTTTGGTGGAACAGAGGTTTTATAAGAAATCAGATAAAACATTGCAAATATTCTTGGACCTAAAATCCGAAGATGTCAACATGTGAGGTTTCATTATGTCTTCAGTAATATTTTGCTGTTCTGTAGGTCATTTTGAGTCAAACAAAGCCCAACTTTTCGGCCATCTGTTTCAGAATAATGGCTTTTATTTCAAGATTTTCTTGCAATTTAGAAGAATGAAAACATCTCCCCAAACTGAATTATTTAAAAAACAGTGACACACTTAATACCAAGTTGGAATTGAGTCTTAATCGACTCAAGCACATATACGTTCACATTATTAAAATTCTGATTAGTTCAGCTTAAACCTTACCACAAATTCCCTGCAAATTCTCAACATGACCACGATCACTCACCTCTAACTTCTACGAGAAAACCTCCATTTAATCAGTATTCACAGAAGTTAAATGGGCTACAAATAAAATTCAGCAAGCTGTTAGTTTTGCAGTGGGTGATATTCACTCACAAACTTGTTTGAGTGGTCTCAAGGGGATCAAAGAACCTTCTCAATGGATATCTGCTCCTTGTTGTGATTAATAATTGCAGAATGGAACTTATCTTATATGGGTCTTGAACAAATTCCTGAACAAAAAACTAACCTCTGGAGAACTTCCCATACTACACATACAACAGCCTTCAAAAAACAGAAAATGTGCAATTCTTACTGTCAAGTGAAATATCTTCTGCATTTTCTTATCTTTGGCCATTAAAATACCTTGGATTTTCGTAGTTTCATAGCACAGATGAATACTGGAGTCAGGATAAATGCGCCTCGTCAATATAATAGAATTTATGGGTCTTAGATGGGCCCTTGAAGAAAGATTCTCTGCATTCATCAAAAAAGCAATTGCACCCTGAGGCAACTTCAGCAGCCCTAGCTACTCCGTCTTACACGGAGGGCTCCCTGGAAGTACTTCCTTCTGACAATCCATCATAATCCATGCATATATGAAACTTCCAAACAGATTTTAGTAATTTTTCTTTCTGCAGAGGCCACCATGTTTTTGCCTTTTCTGTGTGGGTGCGTGTAGCATAAGGCATTTAGTAATTGCTATTAGCAGAATTGTTTAAATATTCATTGCATTAGGGGTGGTTCTGGAGCTCTTAGCTCGGCCTAAACTTCACTAACCACAGTCCTCAGTACAAGTTTGACCTACAAAGCAACCTGGGGGAAAAGAAATTTTAAGCAATACATTATAAATTTTTTAACTCTGCGAGGTATTAATGTTTTAACACATGCTCTAATGCTAGTCTTTTCATGAGGACGACAGCTGTTCTGTGTCTCACGTGTACATCATAAGGCATTAATGGTCTCAGGTGGTGCCCGCATGGAGTAAGGACACATCACCTTGCAGTTCTTGCTTTACCTAAGCTGCTCCCAAGATGATCAAAATGAGAACAGAAGCTGTATGCCAGGGAAAAGAGGGCTCCAGTGTTCTGTCAGCAACGTGTCTAGCCCAAGGAGGCAGTGGCAGGCTGAGTCTCTCCAAAAGGCGCTGAAATAGATCCAGCTTTGTGGAGGCTTCTGGTTCTGTGGTGTAGCAAGAGGTGGTGATGGTGAGAGGAAGCACCTACAGAAAGCATGCATTTATGGGGCATGAAGTCTTACTATACCCACAGCGCATTAACTGTATTTACTCTTTGTCTGCATAAATTGGAAATAAAGTTTATTGGAAAAAACAATCCACAGGCTTTTCCATGTATATCTGTGGAAATCAAGCATACTTCCAAAGTAAACAAGCTCATAATCAGGGTCCATAAGGGATTACAGGATTGAAGGCTGACCTTACGTATCCACTTTGATTTACATTTTCTGGATTAAGCAATATGATAGTGATGATATTCTGTGTAAGTAGGAATCTATTGCAAGACATTGGGGGTGAGATTCTTAGTGAGTTTTCAACGGGATAAAAATAACTTCAAAATGCATGCTTACAAATAACTTCCTGACCCCAGCTGCTAATTCATTAAACAATTCTAAATGCCCATTGATAAAAATAGAGAAAAAATGCAATTGGGAAGGTGATCAATGAGGAGGTGGTAGTGGCGGTGAGGAGATCGTGCTGTTTCCTTTGCTTATGTTGTGTAAGAACAAGAAACAAAAGGTTTTCTAAAATCTCTGAAAGCATAGCGAGGGTGAGGAACTCATGGTACAGTGTGATAATCCTGACACTGGAACTCAAGAGTTCTCAACGGACCTCTAGTTTTGGACTATCATTAAACCCAATGTGGTATCTTTTCATTCTGATTTAGTTCTCCCAAGTCACAAAGGTTTTGTCTTACTTTGCCTATCAGTATCATTTGGTTTTGTACCTGGGCAATGTTAAAAAAAAAAGGTATGGAGCAAAGTCACTGTCTTCAAAAAATGCTACAAAATTATATCTGAACCACAATCTGGAATGCAGCTCCTCGGAAATGGACTAGTTAATCAATATGGAATTCCAAGACCAGATTGTGTAGGAAAGCTGGAAAACTGGTGTAATAACACACAAATAACAAAAAACCCCCATCTCCCCACCCATAATGACATGATGACTATTGTTCGCTTATTTGTCAGCAACTTTTATTAAATATGGCTCATTATTTTCCATCCATAAGGAGGAACTCTTGGAAATTAATTGCTACTTGAAAAGATGATATGTCTTTCTGCTTTTTCTGTCATTGCTACAGGGTATATCCTTCACACGGAGCCTCCTGAATTATCTTACATAACATTAGAAATCTGAGCTAAGCGATGTTATATGACTTGTGTGCATCCCTTACTAAAATCTTGTACATTCTTTAAGAGACCTTTGCACCTTGCATGAGATGATAATCAGATTTTAGTTCCAAGGGAAAATAACCTATAGAAACACCATGTTTTCTAGGAAAAGATAGAACATGGCCAAAAATATTGGCCTGCATCTTTGGAAAAAATACTGCAGTTCAGACAAAAAGACTGGCACAACTTCTCCTTAGTCAGGAGAAAAGCACCAGACTAATCTACAGACATAATCTGAATCCTGGGGCAACACACGAGAGTGGCCTCTCATTTAAACATTAACTCTATGAAATATGCTTTATTACTCCTTTTTGACCATTTAGTTAATAGGATGCTAAGCACCAACTTCAGATTGACTTAACTCCGCTTCCGGCTATGTCTTGAAAAGCAGAGACGTGTGCTATAATTCCACTCCCCAAGGAGCCCTTCCACTTCATCACCAACCAGCGTTCAATTCACATTTATTACAGTCTTATTTAAGGACAAACCCTTGACCATTCCTCATGGTGACTTTCTGCTCTGTGCAATCATGGTCTTCAAATAACAGGAACCTCCATAGAAGATTACTCTGGAAAATACTCTGGAACAAAGACAGTAATGTTATGTTTCTCTTAAGCATGTATTATGAAAAGCCAGACAATATATGACCTCCACAAAAAACATCCTTGTCAGACACAGAGTAGTTGACAGGGGGACAGCTAACTAAAGTTATTATGATACACATAAAAAGGAAGCTTATAACTTTGTCAATTTTGTCTTTCCTCTTTGATGTGTTTAAAGGTTTTATTTTGATCCTGAAACCACAGCAGCTATAACGTCCAGTCAACATCAAAGCAAATTACTTGTCATTAAATATTAAATTCTTTGAAGGGTAAATCTGTAATTCTTTCTTCTTTTGTTGTTGTTGTTGTTGTTAGTTCTTCTTCAGCCAAAGCTGGCACTACTCAAGGCAGGAGAAGCATTCGAAATCCATAAATCCTAATCAAACTAATGGAAGTTAAACCTGAGAAAGAACTGCTTAAGTGAAGCCCTGAGGATGCAATCACATGAGTATGCCTACATGCGACAACGTAGCGTTATCCACAATGAACTGGTTTTTGCACCAGAGGAAAATCACAGAATCGTAGAATCACAGAACCATAGCATAGCTTGGGCAGGAATGGACCGTTAAAGATCACCTAGTCCAACTCACCTGCCATGGGAAGAGACATCTTTAACTCAATCACGTTGCTCGAAGCTTTGTCCAACCTGACCTTGAGCACTTCCAATGATAGGCATCCACAACTTCTGCAACTGGGCAACCTGTTCCAGTGTCTCACCACCCTCATTATAAAAAAATCCTTCCAATCTAAATCTACCCTCTCTCAGTTTAAAACTGTTGCCCCTTGTCCTGCTGCTACAAGCCTTGGTAAAAAGTCTTTTTTCGTCTTTCTTTCAAGCATCTCTCTATATATTGACAGGTTACAACAAAATAATCATGTTAGCTCTGTGCGTGTATTCCGTTGGCAGGTGTCTCTCCTCTACTTCTTGCCAAGGAGTCTTCAGCCATGCCTGTTGAAGGGTCTCTGTCCCCAAGCCTGCTGGAAGAACTCCGACCCCACTATTGTGCAGACTGACAAGAAGCACTTTCCAGCCTCATGGCTCCTTAAGCACATGCAGAGGTCCCAGTCTCTTCGGAGACTTTTTTGTTCCGATTCACCATTTCCATGCAAGCAGTATATGCTAAGACCACCTGATTCACCCTCTGACTCTACCACCTGATAGATGTGGTCAGCAGGAGAGTGAAAAGACTTCTCCATGTCTTCAGTCTAAAAGGAAGTAACAGGCTATAAGGAAAACCAGTACCAGAGGGGATTGCAGTATACATCCAGCTATCTTCTGTGTAATGTATATTCCCTTTTAGTGTATCTTGTTTACAACCCATTTTTAAGTTTTAGACTCTGATTTCTTTTGGAAAATGGTTCACCTTTCATGCACACTTCTTACTCTATGGACACCACTTCAATTATAATTAGCTTGGCTAATTTTTTAATCTCCAATTATATTCACTTAACTTTTCCCCACCTTTTAATATCAAAATAATCTTTGAATGGATCAAAACTTTTATTTGGACAGCATTACAGAGATCACTTCCTCTGCAGTCTGCCCCACGATGCATCTACCATCCCCCCTGGGAAAGTACACTAAACTTCAGAACTTTTTGAAGTTTAAAACATTTTACATATCATAAAGCAGCACATGCATTGAACAGTATTGACTGCATATATGTTGTGTTAATCTTCTGTTCCTCAGTGCATTCTTAGCTTTTGACAAATACTAGATGTGTCTTAAATACAAACTCTTCCCATAGACCCTACTTAGCGTCGTGTTATGCAGGTATGCCCTGTGTGCAGTGAGCCACAAAGAGGCCTCTGCTGTCCTGCCAGGTACACTCAGGCTTGCAGCATTCTGGTGTGGTGTTCTGTGATGGACTTCCTGAAACATCATCTCTGTTAACATACCTTAGCAGCTGACTGTCTGGACCTCTTTGACTTCATAATACATTTGCTTTTATTTCACTAGGACTATTTCTGACAGAAGCTCAGACATCATCAATATTGCATGTGACAAGCTTTTTTTTTTTCTTCCTACAGTAATGGTCGACAAGTCTATTCCCTTAGATAACAGGGATGTGGTTTTTTTATTCTGAATATCATGCCAATGGGACCTAGCATCATTTTCTCAATTAATACGTGATAGCAGAGGTAGACAGCTTCATAAACCAGGCTGCTGTGGCAGACACCAGGCCTTTTGAGAACAATTTTCGAAGCAGTCTGTCAGAAATGAACAGGAGACAGGCACAAGCTGTTATTACAGCTGTATTAAGCATGTTAATGGATTGAAAACTCTTCATGATATTCTGATGGTTTCATAATTTTGTTACTGGTCAGCAAGTGCTGTACAAGACCCAAGGACCCGATTTAGTACAAGCAACACAGAAGCATTACCACCTTGAGGCACCTCTGTAACTCTCTGAGTTTCTAATAAACATACTGTATCCAGGAAGGAAGAATATAGCTCCCAGAGCGCAATCAACTACTGCAGACGGTACAGTGCACACGATATATTGTTTTCATAGCACGTTTTTTACTAAACACAACTTTAACAAAATATGATGCAGAGTATTATTTCACCTCATACAATCTCATACCCAGGTCCAAGTTAGCAAGCAGTCACCAAATGAAACTGAAGTATGGTTTCAAAAGAAATCAGACCCAATTCCTGGGGTTAAGTAAGAGCCAGAACATACCATACTGAGTTCTAACTTTAAACTTCAGTGTACCTACCTCCACCAGTTTTCAAAACCCTCACTGCCTTCAACTGTAAAAGAAATTGCAGTCAGGTGCACTTAAAGGAAAGACCTTCCTTCTGAGTAGCTGCTAACGCAATACAAGAACATGTATCACATTAGTAAGATGCACTCACAGCGTTTGCGTACCATAGCTGGAACATCCCCCTGCAGTGCTGGGTCATGAGAGGATTTGGACCAAGCCATAGCATTTCAGTTTGTGAGAGGCCTTAATCCAGTGTATATCCGTAAAACTAGTACCACTTGTGTTTCCAGCACAGAAATGAGCCTTCTGTAAAAGCCCTGGGGACACCAGAGACTCAGTGTTATGTGGAGAAGCAGAAGATGAGGGCTAAGGCTCTCCTACCTTCGCATCCCTTGGTAGATAAGCCCCACCTGTACACCTTAACACACACATTACAGAAATGCAAAGACACGTATCAGGTTTGCTGCAAGCACTCTTTATGCATTTTAGATGAAAGAGTTGTTAAATAAGTACAGAATGCTTTTGAGGAAAAGCCACAGAAACAAATTCCTTTTTCTGCAGGAGATGGTTTTCACCACTGCTTACAAGGACACACTTCCTGACTCAATGGCTTTCTAATTCTCTTCTGCTGTGACCTTAGCAGGGCAAAAATCTTACTACCCAAGCTAGATTTAAAGCTCTCACTACACAACATGAAATGCAACCTCCTCCCCAACAAACCTGGATGCATTGCCCCTCTCTGTCCCTGCTCTTGGATGAAAGTGCTACTATTTTGTGTCAACTCCAAATTTGCAGAGATCCATTAGGGATGCTCCAATCAGACCTGCCAACCGGAGCCCTTTAGCTACAGCACTGTCTTATTTCCAGAACAGGTACAAGCAAGAGCTAGGCATGAAGAAGGCTGACAAGACTTCCAAGGACAGCCAGAACAAGAGTTCTGAGGAACTCAGCTGATGAAAAGGTAGGCACTCACAAGGTGAAGAGGAAATTTTGATAACTTTATTCTATGACCTAAGCACTGAGATTATACCTAAAAGTTCCAAGTACACTTGAAAATGCTACTTAGAGAATTTCACCTCTTGGTAGATCAATTCAGGTAGAATTTTTCCTGAATTATATTCAGTTACATCAGAAGTGTTACTATGGAGAACAGCATCCTCATGTATGTACTTGCCAAAACTACCAGGAGAGTCTCTGTGTACTACTTTGGTCAGGATGTGAAATTTCCTATTTCTTTCCTTTTTGACAGGCACTTTTGTCAGGAAATACGCTGAAAAAATCCAGGTTCAAACAACGGACTCAGGAAATTGTTAGTGGGTAGAAATACTGACAAGAACACACTACTAGCAACATCCTTTCTCAACACATATACATTGCCTGCATATATTTAAATGTCTATGCATGCACACACGGTCACACCACTCAACATAGTTAACCATGTCTTTGTGTTACTTTTTTTTTTTAGTTGTTTTTGACATGATGTCACTAAGAGACTAATTAATTAGTCATAAATACTCTGTCCCTTCTAGATATATTGTGTACTAAGACGATTGTCTGGCTGGGAAGACATGAACGATGTGTGTTTGGTCAATGGATGGTTGTTGACATTAAAGGCCAAAACTGAACTAGAATTCTAAAGGGTAAGATTTCTGCCTTGATCGTTGATTTCGCATATAATCTGGGGCCAGTCAATTATATTGTTTGTGCTCAGCTTTCCTATCTGCAAAGCCAGGATAATAACACTGTAGACAAACTGCCAGAGTGCCAATTCCTGTTAACTCTAGTGAGTTCTAGGACCTGAGAAGCCAACTACCAACCATGAATCAAAAATCTCAACTAATTACAGTTTTAGTAATATCATCAACAGCATATAAATGCTACAAGTAGGTCACACAAATAATAGCTAATGTGTCACAAAATCCCAAAGGCTGTACTCAGTCTAATTCTTGTTTGAAACGAAAGTGGATTGAGCAGAGAAGCAGATCAAAGCCATGCAACGAAGCAGTGATTTTAGGTAGCCATAAACACGGAGTGGCAGTGATAAAACAGGAGCCCACCAGCAGAGCAAGACTTGAGACAGTAAGAGTTTAAGTGAGGGTATAGTGATTGATTGCTTTAAATTCTGCTGACATGTTAACTCCATGATGTAAGCAAGAAAAAAGAAAGAAAAAACCCCTTATATTTGAGATAAACAATCAACTATTCACAGAAGCATAACCAGAAGGCAGCGGTCTAGTTTGGGGATAATAGAAACCAAATTAATCTCTTTCATGTTGAATGTTCTTGCTGCAGTTTTATAAGCTTATAAAAAGCTCTATTTAAGCATTGTCTTAACATAACAGTGGTTGGTGTGAGATCCAGAAAGCATAAATTCTAAACGTGCTGATCAGTTTGTAAGCTCGTTAGCTGGTTTAGCCACACTGCCCATGTGCTAATGTTATGACTGTTATACACAAGCATCACTTTAAGGTCACGTAACAGGTGATCCATCACATTAATCACACAGTTCTCCTCTTTTCATCCTCGGTTATACTTCCTCCACTACTCACAACTTGCCAAAATCTGTATAGCTGGGGAAATCTTCCAAGATTTCTACTGCAAAATTTCTGGGAGTCCAAGAACCTAATCAATTTGTACTTCCTCAATATTCTCTTTTTAATGGATACAAAAAACAAAAATAAAAAAATCTCTTCCAGTGGGTGTATCATGAGAAAAGGAAAACACAAGACATTGGAGAAGATTTTAATTTTTTTCCCCCACAAAAATGCATACTTTTAAAAAACCTCGCAAACTTACTGTAGGGGAAAGGTAGTTAGGTAGACAGCAGTCACTATAGTATGCTGGATTTTGGCCCATCCACGCTACGTTTGGGATAATTGAGGAGAACGGAATTGAAAACCCAGAGTATTTTTTAGGGTCCTTCCTTCTTTGAAAATGCAATAAATACAGAGTAGTTTCTGAAAACAGACAGCTTCCTTATATTTGCCATCTCCCAGACTGGAACCCGTTCCCTCCAGCACGCTGAGCTGCACTGTAATGCTCTTTGACAGTTTGTGATAGCTGAACATCAAAGAGGTTAGAGATTTGGTTCAGATAAATTCCGATGCAATGATGAAAATTCAGACTTCTCTGATCCGGACACCAGGTTGATAATACATTTCCTTCATGAGATTTATAGCGTGTCCTGGGTTTAAATGGCTCATAAATTTCTGCTAATGCATTTCCCACGGTCTATGCAGAGACATGCAGCCTAAATGATTTTGACCCTACACAGTTCAGGTGCGGCGTTCAGGAGCTGTACATAAACTGTCCTTTGAGAAATCTGAAAAGCACCTGGTGAACCTCAGTACAAAAGGTCTTGCCCTCCCAGAAAGGTCATTTTAATGAGAATATAACACAAAATTATTTTCAATTGCAATTATTCAAAGTTGTCAAGTTGTGAAAGGATAAAAAAAAATTTATTCTTTAGAACTACCAATCAGGTCAGTTTTGAGGTTAAGTCTCCTGGGAAATTTGAGAAGTGATTCAGATTCCAAAAGCATTTTTACCTGACTTCCTTTGACCAAAGTATTTGCTAAATAGCACAGGAGTGATATTGTCCACTGGGGAGCATGTGAAGATTGTCTAATTAATTTCTCTAGTACCCTAAACTAGATCTGGATCCTTAGAGACACAAGCAAATCAAAGTCAAACAACGGATCTCTCTCTCCCTCTGTGCCTCCTTTTTTTAGAGAAATTATTTAAATTATGAGAGACTATTTTAGGTCACTGATGGAAAGCTAAATTTGATCTTCACAGTTAAGAATCCTTCTGCTAATCCCTTCTACAAGGCATGTTTTTAGCCTGTCTCAATTAAAAAAAAAAAAAAGGAAGCCTCTAATTGCTAACTTATGCAAATGTTCTGCAGTCTGACTTTGGTACAGATTTTGCTATTTTTGACGGTTAATTAAAGCGAGCAGCTTGATAAATTTGTAAAAGAAAATGTGTTAAACTTTTTAACCTCCCAGTTGTCCTTTTTTTGCTGAGAGTAAAAATTTATCATAAATGAACATGAAATTTGCTTTCATCTGGAACAGAGTATTGTTGTTTGGAAACGCGGTCAGGTTTTTTTTTAATTGCTAGTGTGATGCACCAATCTGTATGAAATTCAGGAAAAAAAAGAATTCATATTAAGACAGTCTAGCTTTTTTGTCGATCAAAAGCCATCATGTTTATGCTAAAGGCTAGATCACACATCAAAAAAATATGAGAATTGCCTAAACAGCTCAAAAAAAAAAAAAATTTCAGATCCTTTGCTGTGCAACACAGCTGTTTCCAGAGGCTCCTGTGCTGTCTAGCCCCTGGCTGATTTGCCCAGATTAGGATCAGAGATATGCTGTATTTCTGCTGTAGGAAGAGGGTCATCACCAAAATGGAGAGTTGACTAACAACATCACCACTGTATGCAGCAGAGCATGGGCAGCCAAGCTGCTTGTGGATCAGCTGCTGAAGCTGATCGCTTTTCTTGAATATCAGCTAAATATTTTTAATTTCACACGTTTGCATGTCTATTTAATTTTACATTAGCACAGGAAGAGAGGAAATGGGAAAGCAGTGTAATAAAAACTTCTTTTGGAGGAATCTCCTAAATAAAACTTCAAGAGGCAGTCCTGAGGGGCAAAGGAGTCCAGGAAGGCTGAAAATTGTTCAAGAACAAAGTCTCTACCGCGCGGGAGCCATCCATCCCTACGTGCCAAACGGCAAGCTCCCAGGGAAGAAGACCAGCCTGACTGAACAGAGAGCTTTGGCTGGAATTCAGGGGGGAAAAAGAGAGTTTATGACCTTTGGAAGAAGGGACAGGCAACTCAGGAGGGTTACAAGGATGTCAGAAGATACTCAGGGAGAAAATTAAAAGGGCCAAAGCCCAACTAGAACTTAATTTAGCTAGTGCAGTAAAAGACAATAAAAAATGTTTCTATATATACATCCAGAGCTTCACCCTCATCAACTAAGCGTGTCATGTTGTCATAGAAGGCGATCAGGCTAGCCAAGCAGGACCTACATTTCATAAACTAGTCCTGACTGGACTTGTTTGTCCTGTACATGCCATGTGATCTGAAACCAGTAACTCTTGCTCCTTCCACCAAGTTAGGCGGGACTGATGATCTGCTTGAAGGCAGGGAGGCTCTACAGAGGGATCTGGACAGGCTGGATCGATGGACCAAAGCCAGTTGTATGAAGTTCAACAAGGCCAAGTGCCGGGTCCTGCACTTGGGCCACAACAACCCCCTGCAGTGTTACAGGCTTGGGGAGGAGTGGCTGGAAACTGCCCAGTGGAAAAGGACCTGGGTTTCCCAGGTGGCCAAGAAGGCCAACAGCATCCTGGCTTGTATCAGCAATAGTGTGACCAGCAGGAGGAGGGAAGTGATTGTCCCTCTGTACTCGGTGCTGGTGAGGGCACACCTTGAGTGCTGTGTCAAGTTTTGGGCCCCTTATGACAAGTAGGACATTGAGGTGCTGGAGCGTGTGCGAAGAAGAGCCACAGTGCTGGCGAAGGGTCTAAAGAACAAGTCCTGCGAGGATCGACTAAGGGCACTGGGGTTGTTTAGCCTGAAGAAAAGGAGGCTGAGGGGAGACCTTACCACACTCTGCAACTACCTGAAAGGAGGTCGTAGCGAGGCGAGTCTCTTCTCCCAAGTCAAAAGACGAGATGAAACAGCCTCAAGTTGTGCCAGAGAAGATCTCTGTCCTTCCTCAGCTGTTTCTTTCCCAAAACACAAGTCCTAATTTATTTCACTTGCACTGGTAAAGATTCTGGTTCTGATCTCTGTTTGTCCTGACCACCCTCATCTGTTGGTTGGTTGTTTTTTTTTTCCTTCAGCTAATATATGTGATTTAAGACAATTGACGAAAATGGCACAAAGTATTTAAGAAGCAGAGCATCATAAATCTAAAGGAAAGGATGGTATCTCCTGTCTTTTCCTCCATTATTTACCAGAGATATTTTCACATCTAGCTAAAATTTGCTGTGATTTAAAAATCTCTCTCCCGAGGGGTAGTAACTAATCTAGAAAGCATTTCCACACACTTCTGTTAGTATTTTTTTTCCTATGGGTATAACTATGCCTTTATCATTAGTTACTCAAATAGAGGCGCACAGCACCACTGGACATGCTTTCCCTCCAGCTGCCTGTTTGGAAGGATACTGAAGTCACGAAAGTCATGCAGAAGATATATCTGCTGCATGTGGATGTCTCAGACACACAAGGGAGCCTCAGATGGCACATGACACCCATGTTTTGGCAGCTGAACGGAGCCACTACTACTTTGTAAAGCTGCTGCCACTCCCCAAACTCAGTTTCAACTGTGACTAAATAGCTGTGTAACATCAGCACACTTACCCAACTCTTCGCCTCCCTTTTGACTGACCATCACAGGTCCCAGAGTGCATCAGTCAGGTGGGATTCCACTCCCCCTGCCCTGCTCCTGGCTGCGGCAGTGGGACGGGCTCTGGCTGCCAGACGCCGCCCCGCAGTGCTCCTCTCTCCTAATTTCCAGTGACTTGTGGCTTTCCCCTAGCCATCTTCTGAAGCATTAGATTGCCCTTCCAGAAAGCAAAAGGGTTAGTTGGTCTAACATACCGTTGTAGGGAAAAAAGAGAGACATACATTAGACTCACAATTACACATTTGACGGATATATTGTGAATAAAACGCTGTCATCACTCACTGTTATAATTAGAATTTTGGCTGCTCATATTCAGTACAACACTGTCAACAGACGGCTCGCCAGCAGCACAGCTTGCTTAGGTTGTTGTGTTGGTGACAATCAGGTCAAAACCTCATCTTCTGCTCCTCAGTTTTGCAAGCGTCCCTCACACTTCCTAGCTGATTTGAAAAGGAACTTGGTTTGCTTATTGGAAACCTACAGAGCTCCAGCTGCCTTGCAGGAGTTCATCTAGAAAAATCTGTGTGCTTCTGACTGGTTTAAAATTCAAAGGTGATCTAAAATGAGGAGTTCCCTCATCTCAACAGGGAAGATGCAGAAATCAAATACTCTGTGATATTATACATCTTCTTCCAACAGATTCCTGAACATGCATTTTCTGGCTATATTGGGAGCCCAGAAACACAGATAACGTCGAAAGACAAGGATGCATAAGGCTGAGGTGACATTCTTAAAGGGACATTTCACTTACCACAAAAAACAAAAAAATATCTTGCTGAGAGAGTTAAAGGTTTTAAGCAAAAAATAATAATAACTTAAGGACTAAATGCAATCTCACAAATCACATTTATTCCAGTATTGTGATGTAGTTTGAAATATTTACAGCCAAGCTAAAACATGATCAGCTGTACTATTCAAATTCTTTTTTTTCACCCTATGCCAGCAAATCCATCCTAGTGTCCGTGCACAGTAAAAGATTTCCCAACTGTGTTGCTAGAACCATAGAATGCTTTGAGTTGAAAGGGACTTAAAGAACATCTCATTCCTAGCCCCCCGCCATGGACAGTGACACCTTCCACTAGATCAGGTTGCTCAAAGCCCCATCCAACCTGGCCTTGAGCTTCCAGGGATGGGGCATCCTGTCTCTGGGCAACCTGTTTTCCAGTTTCACCACCCGCACAGTAAAGAATTTCTTCCTAATATCTAATATAAATCTCTTTCAGTTTAAACCTGTTACCGCTCATCCTGTCACTAAGATAAAGAGTCCCTCTCCAGCTTTCTTGTGGGCCCCCTTTAAGTACTGGAAGGCCGCTATAAGGTCTCCCAAGAGCCTTGCATTCTCCTGCCTGAACAAGCCCAACTCCCTCAGGCTATTCTCATAGGAGAGGTCCTCCAGCACCCTGATCATCTTTGTGACCCCCCTCTACACCCATTTGAGCAGGTCCATCGGTCTTTGTCTTTCTTATGCTGGGGGGCCCAGAGCTGAATGCAGTATCTCAGTAGGCACAGAGTAGAGGGGGAGAATCACCTCCCTCAACCTGCTGGTCACACTTCTTTTGATGCAGACCAAGATGTGATTGGCTTTCTGGGCTGCAAGTGCACATTTCCAGCACATCTTCAGCCTTTCATCCACCAATAACCCAAGCCGTCTGGAGGTCTGCTCTCAATCCACTCATCGCCCAGCCTGTATCGGTGCTTGCAACTGCCCCGACTCATGTGCAGGACCTTGCACTTGGCCTTGTTGAACTTCAGGAGGTTTGCGCGGGCCCACCTCTCAATCCTGCCCAAGTCCCTCTGCATGGCATCCCTTCCCTCCGGCATGTCAGTTGTACCACACTGCTCGGTGTCATCAGCAGACTTGCTGAGGATGCACTCAATCTCACTGTCCATGTCATTGCCAAAGACGTTAAATAGTGCTAGTCCCAATACTGACCCGTGGGCAATGCCACTCATCACTGGTCTCCACTTGGACATTGAGCTGTTGACCACAACTCTTTGAGTGCAACCAACCAGCCAATTCCTTATCCACCAAATGGTCCATCAATCAAATCCATGTCTTTCCAATTTAGAAAGAAGGATGTCTTGAGGGGTAATGTCAAATGCTTTGCACAAGTCCAGGTAGACGACATCAGTCGTTCTTCCCTTATCCACCAATACTGTAACCATGTTGTAGAATCTCCTTCCCGCTTTCATTACACCAAGTACTCCATATTGTTTTATTTCTGAGTGACTGTCTAAGATCAATTGAACCACTGAAGAACATGAAAATGGATTGAACTGTATCCAAATTCAGTTTGGTGTCCTATTTCACGAGACCAAATGGCGATGCCTTGGGAGGGTATTGACAGTTGCCCTGCTTTGTTGGTCTGAGTCTTTTATTTGGGGTTGGAAATGGCTAAACATTAAAAATGGGGACTATTAAAAGTCATCAATCAGACTATCATTACCATATTAATAATACTAACATGCAACAACAGTAATTAATTTTTATATAGCTCTGACAGTTGATTTCAAAGCACATTACAAAAGAAGTCAGTCTCATGTTCCTCTCCCACAAATGGAAAAATTGAAGCAATTTGGGTCTAATATCAGAATCAATAATAAAATCATATTTCATTAGTAATGTCAGAGATCCACACTCTGAACCACTCTTCCCCGTAGACAGGCGAGACACGCCTTGAAATCTCACCGCTTTCCAGATAAATTGCTGCATAATAAATATGTGCTACTACATATATATTAAAGAGTTAATATATTCATAATTACTTCAAGTTAATGTTCTTTTCTGGATATCTCTAAGTGTAAAACCAAGGATTGTCAACGACAAAGAAAGCCTCAGCCTCCAATACAGGTGTCATGGTGCCGGAAAGGACTATCAGTGTAATGGGAGTGAGGACAAACCCTGAATCTTGCCATGCTAGATAAACTGCCTGGAAAAAAGTATACTACAATTCTTTAAAGACAAGAGCAAGATTCTATAGTAAGTATCAGAGCAAACCAGATAGCACATAGCTGGATAACAATTCTGCAGTTCTTTTGGATGTCATGCTCCAGAAAAGATGTGCGATGACCATGAGGTGTCTAGAGAGAACAGAAATGGCTGCATATGAAAAAAGGCTGAAGACACAGAGTTGTTTAGCCTAGAGGAGGTCTGGTAAGTTCTTGAACTCCTTATATCTTAAGGAGTTGTTCTTTTAGCAACCAGGAAAACTGCCATTTTTCTATGCCTATATGGGTAAGAAATGGTGATTTTCAAGTGCAGGATGTTCTGACATTATGAAGACAATTTATAACAGTAAGCAAAGTAAAGCAATTGAATAAGTTCTCTGCAGAGAGAGTTTCTGCAGAATTTTCCATCACTGCAGAAAAGCTTGGGAAAAGGTTTTCACTGAGAAAAAGCTTAGACACATGCCTGTCGTGGAGGCACCCACAAAAACCGGCAGCAGTAGCTACCAAAAATGTGGATTTATTGCAAGCAAAGTTGCCTGGCACTCCAACAGACCAAAGTTAATCACAAGTTTGGATGTCAGGCGGGAATAAATTGCTACATACATAATTCCTAAGTTCTTTAAGATGAACCAAAATGTGGATGCACTCACTCATAGAAGGAAAATCTCCCACTCAAGGGCAAGAAAAAGGAAACAAAACAAAAGAGAGAGACTGCTCTGGCGCCAGCAGAAAGGTGGTGGTCCATGGGTGAAAGGAGGAAAGAAAGAGAAAGAGATACGGCTCCAGGGGCCAGTGGAGAGACAGACTTCTGCCTGTTCTTAATGAAACGGTGGGCCCGTCAAAGCTCCACAGCCAATGAGATGAGCTGAAGTAAATGGGAGGGATACATCACGATGGGTTGGTTTTGGAATGTCCATCAAAACCAAACCAAGCCGGTTTATCTTAGGCCAGGACATGTGGTCGTTCTACCTAGCTGAGAGCAAGCATACACAAAGGCAGGCTAAGGGGCTAGCCTGGGAGGTGCCAAGTCAGTCAAGTTTTAATGGCCGTGAGGCACCAATCCTCTGTATGACCTCTGATAACCTTTTCTCCAGTGTCACCAGTTGGCCAAGGTACGCCAATCACGGAACACGTTCTTTCATCTCTCTAATTAACCTCTCTCCCGCTCTGGGAGAGAAACGGTTAAACGCCGAGAGAGCAGAGATAAGAAGAAAGAAAAAGAGTTTGTGAGACCTCTTAAGTTTGGGAAACTAAAGCAAGTTTAATAACACTGGAGAAAATATCATATACTGAAAAACCAATGAGATATTAACAGGTTTATGTGGGATGGTACAGCGAGGGTGAAACGCGGTGAGAGAAACAAAAGCGAACGGAAAAAAAACCAGTAGCAAGTCGTTTCCAAACGGTGGCGGCCACGTGGTGGGCAGATTCGCTGCACGGCAAGGCTTGAGCTGGGACGATCGGGTCGCGGGTGTTAGAGAAACGGCAGCAGCGGCAAGCAACCGCAGCCAGTAGAGCCAAGCTTGCGGCGAGGGTCCAGGCAGTGAAGGAAGATAAAGCCGCGGCTCCGGAGCTCACCAACGGTAGAAACGGAGTCGTCCCGTACGGCGCTCCATAGCAGCAAAGGCAGTCCCGTGCGGAGCGGGGGATCGCAGCAGTAATAGCAAGGGTCCGTCCAGTACGGCGCGGGGGGCGGTGGCTGAGCCAGCTCCGGGAAGCGCCCGCGTGGATTTTAAAGGGATGGAGAGCCCGCCAAAGATTTCACAACCAATGAGATGTGTGAACGTAAATGGGAGGAATACATCACAGTTGGTCATTTTAGAACAAACCATCCAAACAGGAAAAACTGGGGTTTTTTCTAACCTGGGACATCCAGCCTGATGATTTTTTTTTCTTTCTTTCTTCATGCAAGAGTGTCTGAGTGGTCTGGTTATGTTCAGGTTATTAATTTAAGAAAATCAGAGTATACAAGGTATTGCAGCTGGCTTCCTTAGCCATCCGATCTACTTAAGACTCATCAACTGGTGGAGAAGAGGGAAAAACAAATGTGGGATGAAGTGAAGAGGTTTCTAGAGCAGCTGTCTAATTTATTGGGCATGAGCGAGGTAATGTATGAATCTGTTTCTAATCCTAACTTGTAATTTTTGAAAGAGAATTCAACACTGTAACACAGCAAGCCACTGGCTGGATATAAAGCTCCACTTTGCCTGCCAATTTTTGCATCTAAGCTTTGTCCATCCCTATTCAGTACCTTACCTGATGTTTAAAGTTGGATTGATAAATGAAGACCTTAATCAAGAAGGCAGAGGAGTGTCTTTATTTGTTGGTGTTTTGCTGCATCTGGCAGAAAAAAAAAGACACATAGAAGATGTTCTGATGTATAGCTTGCCCTGAAGGAACAGAAAACACCACTTTAAGGGAGTCTTGTACATTCCTAGAACTACAATAGATGGATCTGGCTCACTTTATTTGAATTTTCTGGCTTATTAGATAAACCAAGCTCTTAGGAACCACTTATTATCTCAAAGTCTTTCTCAATTTAAACTGTCCATCCGCATTTTGTCTTGCTAAAACTAGAGACAGCTATCAGGAAAACAATCTATAATGGTGTCTTTGCTGCCCCAAGGAAGATTGCTCTGTACAGCTGGTTATCCATCTGTACAATTAGTCATACAATACGAGATAAGTGATGAAAGTTTTTCTGATAACAATGGGTTTAAGGCTTAAAACAGAATTTTTCCAGGGGGAATACACTCACCACAGGACAAAGAAGATCAGAAGTATCTGTCATGACAAAGGAAAATGTATATGTGTGCGCTCAAAATTTTCTTATGGGTGAAAAAGAATCTTACACCGCATATATAAAGGCAAGAACTTAGTGTAATGCAGTCTCAGCAGCGCAGTAGAGTAATAACTGCCCCCTGCTCGCAAGGTCGAGAGCGCTAGTCTGAGCGGGGTTGGAAGAACAGCTTCAGTCTGAGCAGGTGGAGGGTGCAGCAAGTTGACAGCATCTCAAGTCCTTTTCTGGGGCTGCTGATGGCAGTACGCTGATGGCTTCTCCCTCAACGTACAGTCTACTTAGGGTTACTTTAATACGTCTGGCAGCATGCCAAACTTTGGTCGTTCACGCTTGGTTTCCAGATGGACATCACGTAAGAATTTACTATTTGCGATGCATTGTATGTGCGTTAGATGCTCCTATTTTGCTCCCTCTGGCAAAAAAGGGAACAAACCGGTTTGGAGACTGGTTTTGCTCAACTCCGGGTCTGCATTTCTTTCCCTGACTATTGGTGAGTTGTTTCTAGCTGTGAGGTTCCCAGCATCAGCCTGTGTCTCATTTCTTACCATCTCACTTGTACTCCTTTGCTCTGCATCGTGTGTCACTATATTTCAAGACTTCTGTCATATCAAATGTGTGTTTCTCTACATTGCATTGTTATGTTAGAGTCATCAATATCTCCGTGGACCACTTCAGCTTGGGGTCTACGTTCATTTTTTTGTGGGCTAGGGAACCAGAGTATTTTACCATTTTTAAGATAATTAGGGAATAATTTAAACAGAAGGAACAATTGCTGCTAGTTCCTGCACCAATTCCAAGAAAATTTCTACAGCTTCAGAAATAAATTAAATCTTTACGTAAACACAATATATTCCCAGGAGTATTCCAGGTCAGAGCATTTTTGCATGTCGTGCAGAATTTACCTGGAGGTAAAATCGCTTATTCAATTTTCTTGCGCCAGTCTGTAAAGACAAACACTGCAAATAAAAGAAATAATTGCTGTGCCTTGATTTACAAGCCCACTAACGAATTTTTGTGAGGAAATCATCACAAACTGTAATTTTCAACAAACTTAATGTGCTCTGCTATTGAGAATAGCTTCCTCACAGCATTTATGTGTGCTGAATGTATTCAAGAACATGTATTATGTCATGCTTAATGCCAGCGTGAGAAAAGACTTTTGGGTTTTGGGGGGCCCACAATTACCGGTCAAGGAAAAAACTGCACAGACATTTCTACACCAGAAATTTTTGATACAGAAGGAGAATCTTACTATGCTATCACCCATTTTGCATTTTCACTACTTTCACAGTCAGAAAAGATTAATGTTTTCTGTACATAGGCTGGATGTCACTTTTATGAACGAGGAAGGTGGCTTTTGCACTGCATATATTTTCTACCTGTAAAAACACACCAAACCTCATAAAAAAGTGTATTTTTAAAGAGTACCTGGACAAATCTTAAAGTATACGCTCTGTAGAATGTCATCAAAAGTGCTTAAAATTAGACAGGCTCAGTGCTTTTCCAGACCAAACCCTAATCTTGGTCTCAATTTGCACATAAAGCTAAGCAAACTTAACAAGTAACCTTTCAGGATATATAAACCCACTGCGGAACAGACGCAATTAAATGCGAGCCATCCAAGACATAAACTAATTCTTCCTTGCAATTCAAATAACACTGTCATTTTTATTTTTATTAGCTTAATAGATTAGTGTAGATTTAATTTGGGCCATGAGCAGCGCTGGGATTGGGTTGGATTTCTTTTTAGGTCCAAAAAAGGTTAGTCTCCCTGACTTGTAGGGATTTCGTAACATACCCAAATGCTTTCACAGTTACCTTCTCACTTCTCTCCTTCATTCACATACACACCCTCCCAAAGAATATGTATCTATATTTATAAATAATTTGGCTTGGAGGTGAGTTTACAAATGGGGAAAGGCTATAACCATTTTCTGGAGTTCAAGGAGGCAATCAGAGAACAAACAGCTAGGCAGGAAACCTTGTGTAAACCCAACACAATGCTTTGTATATTTACATCGGGAGGGAGAAGAGGAATCTCATCTAATAAAAAAGACAGAAGAAGTAAAGACAGCAAAAATCTCTGAAAACCCTACCTGTAAACAATATAACTTGGTTTTTGCCTTGCTATTAGGCTGGGAACACTGACGGGCAAGTTGTGTGTGTAGAAGATGTTTGGCTGTGGTGGTACAAGTCTGATCATTCAGATGGCTTTCTCAGTAAATCTTGATGAAAACACATATCCTAAAGGCAAATTCATCACCAACATCCATTTTAGCTTGAAAAAGTCATCTTATGACAGACTGTGCTGCATGCCTGACTAATCCCAGGGGCTGAATAATTCATGGCCATTATGAGATGGATCTTTTTAAGCTCCTGGAGTTCTACATTGGCATCCAGCATCACAGGTCGTTTCGTTCAGCTAGAAACAATCCAGTGTTCTATCTTCAAAGTAAGGTGGTTTTATTTGTAGCACATGGTCATGATTCCCATACATCGAAACCTGGAGTTATAGTTCAGCTAGAGATATTCTCAGTTAACCAAGGAAGTGCTGGAAATAACAAAGCTTAACTGGAACAAAACAGTCCTGCCACTTCAGCTTCTCCGAAACCCTGAAAATCTCTGTTCTTCAGTGCTGTGACACTGGCCAGCAGCGTGATAACTAAAGGGTGTTAACCCTGTCACCTACGGAATCTGTAGCCATCCGTTGGTAAAATTCTTCTCCATTTGGAAGCTGTAATAGCTGAAGATACATTAGCACAAACAAAATGAAAAAAGGGTAACTGGGCAGCAAAAATAGATTATTTTAATTTTCCCTCACTTACCATGATGGACCCAGAGAAATCAGAGGTCGAAAAAGATTGTTAGAGTGGGCATTTATTTCTCTCCTATGTAACGTTCTCTAATGAATTGTCCAGCCAAAATTTTAATGAATATCCAGAACTCTTCTGCTTTTTCTTACTGAAAAAAGAAATCCTGATAGAAATTTTCTGCAGATTCAAGATATATTATCTTCTTCATTGTATCCCCTCACTCTTGTTCTTACTTCTGTAGAGTAGAATAAAGTGTTCTCCATTCTTGGGATCTGAAATATGTGTTTATAAAGAATAGTCCATTACCTTACATAGAGTTCTATTAAAATAAATAGAACTAAATCTGAAGTAAGACAACCCCATAATTAGATGTTGATGAGTAATTAGAGCAGGCAATGTCAAACAACCTTAAAAACAGGAGGGCCTATCGGTCAGCTCCATTTGCTTTATTACTGCCTAACGACAGGTCTTACCAAGATGTACTATCTGCCTGAGTATGAACTGCATGCTGCCGAGTTACAACAAAACTGATATAAAGAATCTAAGGGACTGGATTGAAAAAGTACGTTCTAGTGAATCTTATAATAGTCTTGACTGCATTTTATGCAATTTATGTCATTGACTTGACTGTTATTATATTTTAATTTGAAATCAGTCACTAATTTTTCAGACACAAAACTTGACGTCTTGCAGCACTCTAAATAATCTGCCATGTCTAGCGAGGATGGCTTTGAGAATAAAGTGTTATTTCCCATGAATAAAGTCTATGTATTCTGACTCCTATTAACAACACACCATAATGGTCTCAAAACATGTGCATTAAAGTTTTTGTTCAGTTGGTAAGCTGAAAGCCTCTTCTGACTTCTTAATTAATATCACTAAAGACCTTTGGTGAGAATAAATAATAGCAATTAATGTCTGTTAGTAGACTTCTCTGTCAGTAGCATGTTTGATTCTTAGACAAGTTTAATTACATTAACAATGTTTCCTAGTGATAAATTTTGCCTTTCAGAATATGCGTCCCATCAGCAAGCATAGCTGAATGTCCTGCCTAAAACAAACCGATAGCAGCCGTGGATCCTATGATACTGAAGACCTCACTAAATAGAGTTCGAGCTAAAGTTAATTTGTTCATTAACCAAATAACATGCCTTTTTACAGCTGCGTTCCTAACAATACATCTCAAGGTCAGCTTGGTGGCCTCACAACACATCTTTTAAAAGAATATGAAGAAAGCCAGCTTCAAATTCCTGTATCTTTAAAAAAACCTTGATGATCCACGCCGGTTATGAAATAGGGTCACCGTGTCTACATGCATTTGCATCTTTCTGTTCCTTAAGCCAAGAAGCAGAAGGCAGTCACACTCTAAGTGATGCAATCCACCCAGGAAGCCCAGACAGAGGATATAAGGATTACAGGCAGAAAGCAAATATTGATATCAAACTTGTATATGCATATAAGGAATCATGTACAGAGAAAAAAACAAAACCAAAAACTGAATGATAACAAAAACTAATCTGAGGACGTTCTTAAAACCATAATAAGTAGGAGAGAATGGTAAAGTGATGGTCAGCTGTCTGGGACAGACCTGATAAAGCCCTGATGAGATATAAGAAATCAGTTATCTGCATAGCATCTAAGAGACGATGTGGAGTGACTGGTGAAGTGGGGAGTGAAGAGAAGACAGTAATGATGTGTATTCCTCAAGGAGCAGCATGACATCAAGAAGTATCAGGAAAGCAGTCGAATTAAGAAGGTTCTATAGAGGGATTTAAGCTCTGATCAAATCTTCCTTAAGAGCGGCTTAGATTGGGGCAGCAGACACGCTTAACTGATGCATCTTGTAGCTGTAGATAACAAAGTCACAAATTAAGTGACGAAGCCTGTTGCTCTGTTCATGTCTTGAAGTAGCGGGTATTTCACTGTCCACCTCATGGAAGAACAAACCAGTGAGGAGACACTGAATGTTTTCCTTCAAGGCTGAACTGGTGAGCGAGAGCAGTGCCAATACGTGACAGTCAACAATCAGAGATGGACAGCTTGGTCTTTGTCACAGCATCCTTTGGAAAAGTCATTAGAATATTATGAAAAGTATTTCTGCTTTATTTTTCCCTCCCTTCATAAGCTTAAACATTTTGTGCAATGTTTTTAAGAATGGTTACTCATTCAAAACAAATCTAATGGAATCTTGCTAAATTTCAAAACAACGTTATTGTGAATACAAATGAAAATTATTCAAATGGCATTTTTTAAATAACATTTACAATTAAAATAAAAAAACAACAGCATTATTTTTTACTTGACAAAACTAAACGTTCATTTTTTTTTCCCCAAATCTGTGTTATCCTGATTATTTAGTCAGATACCTTTTGGAAAATCCTACATTTGAGAATAGTTTCAATGGTGTAAATCTGATTATCAATATTAATTTTTTCATTTTTACTTTCTTCGCCACTTCTCTGACCAGTACCTGCTCTGGCATTTGTATGGCACCATCATGTTCTATTGATCTTTGTGGTTTTATTGATAAATGTTCCCTATCAAATTTCCAAACGTTATTAATAATCGTTAGGTATTTATTTTATTTGTCCTTTTGGTAGGTGACATCAAGTTGCCAGACAAGGTATTTTCATTTAAAAAAAATATGCCTTGCCTCCTCTTTAGCATAAACGGTTTTATTTGCTGAAGAAAATCTTTGCCACTTCATTATTTTACAAACATAGCTGAAATGGATACTTGAAGTAGCAGATGTTGAAAACGTGCGTCTCTCATTAAACTCTCTTGATACCTTCATTTAAATTAATTATCAAAAACATTTCTATTCTGTGTGGCATCCTGCTATTTTCCATCCTGTTTCTATAAGTTTCCATCCTGCCGTTACCTATCCTTTGACTAATAGCTAGCGAGAGCCATGGCTGGACCAACACGTGCTGCAGAACATCAAGCACTAGGCTGGGAAACAGAAGATAGTAACCAAGACTCTCATCCAGGCTCGCTTTGCCTTGAAAGGTTGGACCCGATGGTCTTCTGAGGCCGTCTCCATCCCGGGCGGTTCTCTGATTCTAGGACTCTGTGGTAATGTTGTGAACACGCACAGTGTCTTTGGCTTCACACGGAGTCAGCTTTTTACCTGGTGTGCTTTCACTGGCTTCCAATGGAGATAATGAGGCAAAGAAAGCTCTTTGGGAACCAAAAATGCTTCATGCGTACAGTGGCTACGGTCCATGACTAGGACTCCAAAGCCCAATTTCAATGCAGACAACAGTCACAGCAATAAATGGGATTACCTTTACTGCATGAGAAGAAAGGCAAAATAAACATGCTTGTGTGCTCTGAATAAGCATCTCCTTTTTATATCTGCATCCCTTTAACTCATCATCATTAAAAAAAAAAAAATCCGGATAGAGAGCTAGTTAATTCTCTGATGTAAGAGTACTTCAAACACTTCTAAAATTGATTTTACTCATGCTTAAATCCCTGATACAGCACATCCGTATCTACATGTAATTATATGTTCAATCTCCTTCTAATTAATTTTCAGTCGAATTTCGCCTTTCCACTCAAGCATCCAAACCTGTATGATATCGTTGTCTTTGAATATGTCAAGAAAGATTAAAACTAAAGTTGACTGAGGAAAACAAAAAGATAATGGTGATTCAGTGATTTCTTCCTTTTTCAATTTTCCTTTTTTTTTCTTTTCCCCAAAATAAAATTGAAGTTCAGCGCAGAACACAGAAAAGCTTTTGAAAACATGTCAGAGCTTTTCAGATTTGATTTTAATTTTGAAATAAGAGTACATTTTTAAACAAGGTCTGGTAGAAATCTTCAGCTGTAAGGAAATCAAAGTCACTAGTTTATATTAAGTAGAGGCTAGCAGAGCCTTGGTCGGTTAAAGGTTTAATGCTCTGAACCGAATAAATTAAAATAAGTGCTATCCAAGTGCAGAGAACTATTATTTAAATCCTGGTTATTAGGCTCAGCTCTCAGCTACTTTTCCAACATTTAAACTGGTTCATATGCCCATAATTTCCAGACAATAAATAAATGCATATCCAGGGGTATATCAGCTAGCCTAACTGACTGAGAAAAGGTTACTTTTATTCCCCTTAACCACTTTTTCTTCCTGCAGAAAGCTTAACAAATGCCTTGAGTGAGCTCACACTGCAATATTTTTCTTCCTCACCAACCCCACTTGCCACAGTAACTGCCAATTACTACAGGGAGTGTGCAGATTATCTAGAAATCGCTCCCTTTCTCTGCCCCACCTCCCCCGAAAAATTAAAGCTGGTCACATCAATCAAGCTTATTTTTATTGGTTGGAATTAAGGCAGTAGCAGGTTAAAGAGCTTAAAAGGGACAGAAATAGAAAAGATTTTGGTGGTTGAAAAATGCTCCCCTCAATTTGCAGCTTAGCAGCGCATAGAGGGTTTTACCACAAGAAAACGCTCAGACTGGGAGGTTGGGAAGCAAAGCAGCGGGCTCAGAGCGCTGTTATCTTGCTCTTCAGAGAAAATACTAACAACTGTTACATGAATAATTCTGGATAATGTAATTTTGAGAGCTTTTTACATCCCAAAATATGAAAATAATTCCAAAATTGATTTACTAGGATGATTTAATTCCATTAAAATCCACACAGTTGCCTAGTTTTATAATGGTTACTCTTCAGAATAGAAAAGAACTCACAATTTGGACTCGGTTTTAAGGTTTTTAAAATATCTTGATATATACATATATTATAAGCTCTTGATAATCATATTTATCTGGCACAGTCTTTCGAGGCATGGTTGCTCTATTTTTGCTGCTCTATATTCACTATACTTGCTGCGAGTTTGCCAATGTATGAGGCAAATTTTAGTGAATTACGTTTTTGTTTTTCTTCCTGATCTTTGCTAGAAGTTGCCTAAAACAAAACTCCTATGAAATTAAATAAGTAGGCTAGTGTCAAGAGGTGACAGAAAAAATTGCTCGTGCTTAGCAGTACTGATGAAAGATTATGTTGAACCACCGTCTAGCTGTTTAGTTCAGATTGCTGGAACACGTAGAGCTGGAATAAATCTCTCACAGAACACACTTGGTGATTGGATGTGACAGCAAAGTACCTTCTATGTCATTTTTAACATCAGAGCTGGATCATGTGGAGTGAAATTAGATATCAAACCTAAGGAGAACTGGATGAACAAGGTAAAGAAGTAGACCAGGTGCATAGACATGCGTCTCAGTCCCAGTTCCCCAAATTAAATATGGAGTAAATCTCACATTTTCTAACACATCAGTCATGACTGCCAAGACATTAGAAATTCTTTCCTACATTCTTCCTTCATCACAAAACATATTTGTTTTCTTAATCAGTTAATTAGTGAACAACAACATTCATATAAAAGAACAAAAGTTTGAACCAGAGATGATGCATTGTCATTTAGATCAATATTAAGCACACTAATATTTGATATAACACAGCATTTTCCTATTTGAAAAACAGGAAATAAATGTCACACTACGCACATTTCTGTAGTACCATTGAACATCTCTTAATAGCAGCAGCTCTTCTGATTTTGACAATTACAATAGCCACTCTGTGAATTCTTAATAGACTCTACCCGTATGTAAGGTTGATACATGGAAGGAGCAAGAGTTACTGGCTTCCTCTAGGCCACGGTACCTTAGTTCCAAGCGAAAAGGGAGTTCACGGTGGCATGATATTGATGTCCTCAGTCCTTTGTCTATCTATCTGATTCAAAAGCAGTTGTATCGTTCACTTATATTGGACCATTCACTCCCAGAACAGAGCTCCCAAGGCTTGGGGAGATACAGGTGTGCTCTCAAATTCCTCGAGAGCGTTATAAAGAACTGAAAGTAGGAAAACACTGCAGAAGAGAAGAAATGCTTCCCCAGGAATGCTCCTACCTTTTCTTTTCCAGCTCGGGAGCTTTTCCAGCCATTAGCAGCACCAGCATAATACAAAATTATCCTCAATTTCTTGCGTGTTGCTAAACCAGGCAGTACAAGAAACCAAAGTCACTTCAGAAAACCACCCAAATCTCATCCTGTTCTTCCCTGTAAGAAATGTCATGCTGCAATATGAAAGTTCCTGAATCTATGTAAAAGATCTTGTGGACTATGATGGGGTTTGAGGTAATGGGTTTAGTAACACTGGTTATATATTCCTGAAATGTTCAAGATAACTACCCTAGAGCATCTTTCCTTTTTTATCCCTCACAGTCCTAAGACAGGTATGTATTTTATGCAGTATTTATATACTCACACATACAAACATACCCCTGTTCTACCTATGTCACAGTCCGATAATGTCCATCAGTCTCGTCAGAATTCTCATTTGACGTGGACATAACGATAAACTATAGGTTCGATAACAGATTCAGTGAAGTGTGAGCAAAGCAGTTTTCCACTGCATCTTAACTGACCTTGTGATTGTAATAGCTTATGATAAATACTTTAAAAAAAAAAAAAGGAAGTGTTTATTTTCAAGCCAAATCCAGTGCCTCTTGCTTATTTTAGTGGGCCAAACCCCATATGCCTCCGTCTCTTGCCCCAGACCTCCCTCATGCTTCTCTGGCCACTGTCTAGCCTTATATACATGCTTAGCCACGCCGAGCTTCCAAACCACTCTTATCGGCATATGCTGTACCCGCTCCCTTGCTATCTCTCATAACTTTGTCAGTGTGTGACTGCTTAATACTGAGAGGAGAGTCATCTAGTGTTCTGCAAATGTATATGTACAGACCTAGTAGTTATGTCAGAAGGTGGTTTTTTAAAAATACAGGACATTCCTGGTAAAAATTGCTTAAAAATGAGGTTTTGATATATTTTTCCCCCCAGGAACATTTCTGGTAATCAGGACAACTTCCCCCTTCAAAAATTAAAAAGAAAAAAATACAACCAAATACAAAAATTCCACATAGGCAAAGATGTTTCTTTTCCAGTTTATACTGGTTTTAAATCAATCAGCTGATTTTGTCTCTACACAAGTTTTGGGGCCCCACCAGAAACCAAAACCTAATGCTGTCCAAGTATCCATAACCAAACGAGTCTAAAAAGAAGCTACTTAACAACATCAAATAGATCTCATGAAAAAGTATTTCCTTTTTTTGCATTGTCTGATTTGCCAACACCGACATAAAGAGATTGCAGTGGTGTGCTTTTAGAGGCTAGGGGAGGAAAAGATCATTTTCATCCAAATCTCTTTCTCAGAATCGTCCTGGCTTTGCTACAACTTGGAAATTATTACTGTAGATTTTGTAACAGGGCCAAACACTGAAAAAGACCATGGAAGATAATAGAGTATTGGTTTATTATCTGATCAGCTTATTTCTATTCTTAGCTTTCATTTGTTTATTTTTAAGGCTTGCAAGAATTAATGTATTCCTTAGAACCATCATACATAACACATTCAAACTTGTTGAAAATGAGAAGGAAAGAGGTTAATAATTCCCTGGTGAAGTACATTAACTTGCTTGTGGAGATCCAGCCTTTCTGAAAAATCATCATATCTAATCAAACATTGCCCCCTATCCTCCACTTCAGCTGCAGTTTTGGTCAAATTTATCCTAGCCTGAAGTCTCCATAATCAGTAGACTTGCATCATGGGTGAATTCTGTAGATTATTATTTGCCCTTGCCTGTATAATCGCCTTTAAAATTTGAAAATTATATTGAGGAGAGCAGAGGCCATTGCAGATATTGATTACTTCACGACAACAGCAACATGTCTAATTATCTGTATAGACTTACCCCCTCATCCAATTCACAGAAAATAGCTCTATTTCAGCCAGGTGTGTTTTGATACAGCAGCCTTCTGATGTTTCGTGTTCCTATTTAAAGAGCTTCCTCTCTTTCTTATCTGTATGTTAAAGAAGAAGAAAACTCATTGAAATGGAAATAATCCCGAACGCCTGATTACGTGCAATGTACTTTGAAATTATACACACAAACATTTATGCTACAATAGCAGCCCTACACTAATTAATAATTATGTTTGATTACTCAGCCCCTGCAAGGATTGCTCAGAGACCTCATTCTCCACAACCTTTAAGATATTTGTAAACAGAATCCTAATGCAGCTTGATATAAATTAGACAAGAAAGATCTTTTCCCATGTTGTTGGCTTGTGTCATGAGGTGAGGCAGCAGGATGGCATTAAATGAGAGCAAAGACACAAAAAATAGCACGAGAAAGGAAACACTGAGTAACGACCGCGACAAGAAGAGACAAGCTTTGCCCAGCAAGCCTTAAAAAACCCCCAATGTCATGTTTAGCCAAATAGAGCTCGAGAGAAACCGAACACTCTCGCAACTATTGTCTAATGCTGTCCGCAGACTTCCTTGCTAGTGATTAATAACCCGCATCGGTCCAGAAAAAACGTCCTGATTTACTGAAACGCAGTTGCTGAACATCAAATGGGTTTAGTTTTACCGCAACACATACTAGAACGTGCAGATGCTAAAATGGAAATTTCAATCATATTTGCCACCAACCGTCACAAATAAACGTATTCAGAGAGCTACCTTTCTTATAATAGCTCCTCTGTAGTTACCACTGCCTTATGCCACTGTCCTGGTTTCAGCTGGGAGAGAGTTGATTTTATTCCTGGCAGCTGGTTCAGTGCTGTGGTTTGGATTTAGTGTGAGAACAATGTTGATAATACACTGATGTTTTAGTTGTTGCTAAGTAGAGTTTATCCCAAGCCAAGGACTTCTCGGTGTCCCATGCTCTGCCAGCAAGCAGGGGTACAAGAGTCTGGGAGGGAACATGGCCAGGATGGCTGACCTGAACTAGTCAAAGGGATATTCCATACCGTAGGACGTCATGCCCAGTATATAAACGGGGGGAGTTGGCCAGGAGAGGCAGACTGCTGCTCGGGGACCGTCTGGGCATTGGTCAGCAGGTGGTGAGCAATTGCATCGTGCATCCCTTGTCTTTCTTTGGTTTTATTTCTCTCTCTTTTTGTTATCTTCCCTTTTATTAATTGGCATTGTTTTATTTGAATTATTAAAATGTTCTTATCTCACTCCCACTACCCACTGAGAAGGCGGAGAGGTGAGTGAGCATCTGCATGGTGCTTAGCTGCTGGCTGGGGTTAAACCGTAACAGCCACAAAGTAAATTAGTGATGCGTTAATATGAATCAATGTCAGAATGGGAAATGAAGAGAAAAACTGGTAAACCTGAAGGCTGCGGGTGCAGACAGCTGGTCTTGCAGGGCCATGCCATGTACAATTCAAGAGCACAAGTATTTCAGCAGAGGATACGATAAGAAATGTAAGTCGGATAATACTGGAAACGGGGAGCCCTGCGCTCCCTGCACCCGGCTATAGATCTTGCCCGTTCAATAAGCCAGCTAAGGAGACTTTGGCACAGCTTGCTTTAAGTGGAATTACCTGCTGACAGCCCGGTCCAGCTGGTTCTGATCCTGCACTTTTTTTAGACCTTCAGATGTGGTTACTGTCAAAGAGCATACTGGACTAAAGGAGCAGCATCTGTCCATCTCTCACCACCCATATTGTCACTGTGCCACCAACTTCCGAGGCTCTTTCAGACATCTTGAGGCATATTAGACGAAAAGGAAATGTAACGTTGTAAAGACCAACAGGTCTGACCAAGGCAGATTATGTAAAACACCTTAGAGAGCAAGAAAGTTCTGCTTAACTGAAGGAGCATGATGATCTTATCGGCAGCATAACAGCAATGCCAACATCTCTCATATTATCAGTTCTTCTCTCTTGGCTCCTTGGTTCAGAGTGATCCCGACGTGCAATCAGTGAAGGGCAGCTATGAACAGAAGCGTAAGGAAAGGAGACAGATATACCAAGCAATATATATTCATTTGGGTTTCCTACTCCTGTGTCTTTCCAGCAGAGTCTCTCATGCAGTTTGTTCGGTGTCCCACCAAAACCTTAACTATACTTGTTCATACCTCTCAGCAGAGGAGACAGGCAACTTCTAAAATCCACCTTTCTTCTGGTATCCCACAATGAAAAATCCCTCAGGAATGACCTCTGACCTCTCTTAGTTTAGCATACTGAAAAACACTGTTAGGACTCAAAACTACAGACAGTAGCATTTGCTATGACAGATTTGACTCTTGGTTACTCACTACCGCATGGGCACTACCACAGGGAAGAGGACTTGAAGAGCAGATGCAAAAACAGTTGTAGGACAATTCTTTTCCCAGTTAATGCTGTGGATTAACTAGTAACAATACCTGGAAGTATTTTCTTCTGTTTCTCCTATTAGAGCAAGAAGAAATAACAAGAAGCCACTTGGGTGTCTCTTCCAAAGCATTTCTGTATAAGAGAGGAATACTGGCCATACTTCTCCAAAGTGAAGAAAATACTTTCAAGTCATTAATGGTATGGATCCCGAGGGCTCAGCTTCCAGCATTTATTATTGGAATTATTTCATCTTACCTGGTGCTATCCAGCAAAACAAAAGAATGTTCTTTTAACAAAATACACATCCATGGAAAAAGACTATAAACAAAACCACTTTTTCATCTCTTAAAGTCCCCCCTCCTCCTCAGAAATAGTAAAATCTTCTTATTGATAGGACAGCTCATGCAATTGTGAATGTTGGTAAAAATCTCACTGGAGATTTCTCTGCCTCAAGTTTGATTTCAACAACTTCCAAAATCCTAAATCAAGCAATTCCACATATGTATGTAAAAACAAAAAACCAAACCAACAGATCACACAAATACATACGCTACCACCAGCGCCCCATTTGCACAATTTTCTTTGCACATTAATCACACTGCCAGCCTGAACTGTGGACAATTAAGACATCAGCTCCTACTGCAAAGAGGATCAAATCCTCTTAAAGTTGCATATGGCCCTTTAATCTAAGTGCTCAGTGCTGAGGACTTAGTTCTGGTGCTCAACCCACATGAATCAGCTCGAACTCTGTAACTGACCTCATTTGGCATCTGTCAGAAACTAAACGCAATAGCACCCAGCTGTTCATTTCAGTAAAACATACAATTGCATAAATAAAATATAAACCTGTAAATTTAGCTCTGGTCCGTTGGAAACTCAATGCCACTCAGTGGCAAAAATTCAATTGTTAGCCCTTTGAAGCTCTGGGATTTTAATACCTTCTGAGAGATCCCTCTCCAGTTCCAGGTCCTGCCCTGATTTTCTGCTGTGTTTTCTCATTCTGTACTAAGACTCTGTCGTGGCATGTGGGATGCTTTTCTACCCTAAAATAGAGTTCTTTTCTCAGGGTGAAAGAGCATTTTCAAAGTCACTTATCGTCACAGAGAAAAGCATTCAGCAAGCTGTTTACCAGGGATTAGGAAGGGGACTTCAGCCCTCCACGCCGTTTCTTAAAGGTTGCACTTCCTCTAACCTCCCTTGCTTCCTACCAGGAATGGGACTTGTCTTCATGAAGCACTGGTCAAGAAAAAAATTATGTAAGAGTCTACCTCTCCTGGGTAACTCACCCTAGAAAAAGTCTTCCCAGTTTAAGCAAGGAGCCAGACATTTCCCACTGTAAATAATGGCCGTAGAATACACTACCAAAATTTGTAATTGGAAGCATTAAGAGATGAGACTTCATCGGGAGAAAATAAAAGATTAGGGGGAAGTTAGAGAGGGGTGCTAAGATTGTACAGGGGAAAAGAAAATGTAACATGATCATACTGCTGAGGGAAGTCTGGTCCCTTCTCTGCAACGTCTGCACCCAGCTGCTGCGGGCTATAAAGGAACTAGATGCCTCTGTTGGTACCCAGACAGGTCCGCAGAAGGAAGCCACATCTTTCAGATACTAGGAGAGGACTAAGGGTGTTATACAGACAGGCTGGTGGTAGGAGAAAGAAAATAAGGGGCTGAAGGGGAAGTCATGGAAGGAAAACTGCTAAGTAGGATAGGAGGGAGGTCACTGCTGGCAAGAAGTTGGAGACTTGATAGTGTGAGATGGATGAGAAGGGGTCCCCAGCCAGTAACAAGAAACTGAGGTTTTAATAGAGAGGGAGTAGAATGAACAACGCCTTGAATGACAATTAATTATGAATAATTAGGAATGATATGGCAAGCCCAAAAATGGACTTTGAAAAGTAAACTAGGTTAAGAGGCCAGTAGGAGGCCAGAGGCGGGACTGAGGCAGAAAAGCCTTTGGTAAGAAATGGCAGAACAATGACAAAATTTATCCTTAAAAAAAAATCTAGAGCCCACTACTTACTCTTCAGTGTGCAAAAAAGGATCAGAAATCCCTACATCTCCCGTCCACTAATCTCTCTGAAAGCACTGGTGAAGAGTGCCATTTTTTGTCGGCCCGCACGAAGAATTCATGTTAGCTGTTGCTAAACGTTACGTACTCAGATCGAGTAGTAGGAATTTGTTGATTCAGTTTAAGGGCGCCAAATCTTCTTCAAGAACCTTGAAGAAAGAACTCATTAGTAAATATAATGGAGCAAGTAGAAAGTGTCAGATTGCTTTTTTGTGTACAAAATTATACGCCAAAAAACCCATACAAAAAATGAATATGTATCTTATCGTACACTCAAAGACCGTAACCAGAGTTGACAAACGCTTCTGAAGGTGATAAAATGCTAGAACCCTTAAAGCAGTCTCTTTGTTAATGGTATGTTATTGCATATCATATTTCTGAGCACCCTTCCTGCCAATGTATTGTACAGACTGGCCCCCCCAACTCTTCTGATACTACCGTAATATCTTGGCAAGTTTAAAAAGTGTTGTCTTAATTTTTTATATGTAAAGGTAAGCATTTCTTTTTAGCAAATAAGTTATTGCTACAAGGAAGTACCACATGATAAAACATTTACTTTACATATTACACATACCGGCAGAGAAGTATCTCTGCAACTCATTTCTGACATCATATACCAGCTTTCATACTTTATTTTTAGTGCCCTGTGTGCAAAAATCCATAAAAAGTTGAATCACAAAAAGTGGAATAAAAATAGATTAGTCCTCCAGGTTCTGATAAAACCAAACAGGGAATCAAATCTACTCACAACGGCATTAGGAACATTTTACTTGGGAAATACCCTAAAAATAATGAGGATAAATTGACGTAATTAGTTTAATTCAGTTTACCCATGCTGTTCTGGTATATTTTTTAATCATGGTATGTCTAAAAGAACATAAAATATGCAGTCATGCTTTCACTATTCAATAAAGTTGTAAAGGAAGAAAGGCACCGTGAGCACAGAGATACCCACAGAGTGGTTTCCCTAGCAACAGGGAGCAGGAATGTGCTGACTTCCCATACCTTCATCAAATTACTGGTGGCTTATCACCACAGTCCGTAGGTGAGAAACATATTGCATTTAGAAAAGAGGCTTGTTTAAAATGTAGCTGATGCTGTTCCCCATCACATTTTCCTTCTCAAATCTTCAAGAAATCACTCTTTGAGTAAAGCCGCGTGTCTGGTTGAAGATGCTTTCAAGGGGCAAAATCTTTCAGAAAAATTCTGAGTGAGTTAGTTACGGAATGCTGGACCTTGCCTAAGCTTCCAACTCAGCGCTCAAAAGTCGTTGAGCCACCACACATCTGTTACTGAGGTTCTCCATGGCATAACGCAGACGGGTCTGAAGGCACTCCTTGTTGGCCCCAATGCAGACCAAGCGCATCAGCTGCACTGAGCACAACGCCAAGCTTGAACAAGTCAGTATTGTTCAAATGCTAGATGGATTATTTTGACCTCTGTGTCTCTTAAAGACGATTCCATAGTTTTTAAATCAGAGCTGGCTTGCATGACACCAGGCTGGAGTGAGAAAACCTTCTCACTCACAAGGAAATTAATTTTGGCTTTCTCGGGTGTTAATTTTACAGTCAATTTTCCTTACTCATTCTATAGGGATCTGCAAAGGGGGTAACACTTCCTTCTGTGTTAATCTATATCCATTTGTTAATTTATATTATTCCCATCACTGCTTCGTGGGAGCCTCGCAACATCTCTAGGATCTAGAGAGTTCTAATCCTAAAAAATCTACAGAAAATGGGTATAAAACTAAAGTACTCAACAGAAACACCCATCTATTGCCGAACAGTTCTAGCATTTTGCACTGCAAAACATAAACCTGACCCGTTGAATCTCCTGTGTGCTTACTCATGTTATTTATTCTAAATGTGGAGAGTAAATGCCATACCGCAATATCACCTCCTGTGAAAAATTCTGCTAGTCATTCAAGAATCTTTCCCTGAAACTACAACCGTCATGATCAAGCACCTGACTGGCTGAAAAAGGCAGTGCCTCTGCACTACAGCTGAGATGCTCACCTGGTGTAATTTCATAGAGATTCACTCAGAGTTGAACACAAATTAAACGGAGCTTGAATTCAGTAAAGACAAACAAGGTTCTGTTACCATTCCAGGAATTTAATCTCTTCTACCTGCTATTGTAAAACCAGAGTTTATTTTAAGTCAGCACAAATGTAAATGGGAGGAAAGTGTGATAAAGACTGTTCCAAACTGTGGTCTCGTAACAGTAATGGTCACAGCATTAACTTCCCCCTGACCCCATGGGCCAGATTGTCCAATCTGGACTTGCCCCATCTAGGTTTTGGCAGCTGAACTAGGAATATACCTTACTCTGCCCTGCAATTAGTGGTGAGACATGAGCCCTTCAAGTAATTCATATTTTAGATGGGCTGGATCGTCTTCTGAAGAGATCTCTCCCTCCAAACTCTGACCAGACTGAGAAAGTGCCTCATACAAGTGTAGAGTTTCAATACTGTCACCATCACTGTATCGCTTTCCAAACCCACATAAAGACAGGAACACTCTCGTTCATACCATTTAGGGAAACGATAACGTTTGAATTGTTTGCGTTTCTATCCTTTTTATAGAGGGGCAAAGTGTGAGGAGAAAGTAATGCAAGAGACAAGGGAAAAGTTGCTGTGTTTGAATCTGAATTCAGTTCTGGAATCTGTCACCTTCAAAGTGGAAGATGGTGGCATTCAAGGCAATTATCTCGTCGACATATTATGTGCTCTGATTCTGACAACAACACAGCGATGTCATTGCACGTGCAGGGCTGGTCTCAAACAGGATGACAGATGGTATCTCCATTTCATAGCGCTGTTCCCCAAGAGATTTAAAAAACAAATGAGTAGCTTTCAAATAAGATAATGTTGAAGAATAAAAGTGATGATTATTGACATAATTTAGACAATGTTAAGCTGCAGTCAATATTCTCTGGAGCTCAATATCAGTACTGAGCAACATCTTTATTTTAAAGATTAATAATGGCTGAGAGGAACACCGATAACAATACAGCAAATATGTGAAGGTATAAGGGCAGCAAACTGAGGCGCTTGCTCAGCCCTTCAGCTCGCCAGGAAATCTGCACTGGCTGAAAGGCTTTTCTCGCTGTAGGAGTGGCGTGAATTACCTGACTCTGGAATTTCACCCATGGAAAAACTGAGTATCTCCATCCTGTCTGAATACTAACCATGCATGGCAATTTGATAAAGAGGAATTACGTCACAAAGATCCGTGGAGAACCAACATTATGTTCAGTAATTACTTATTGACAGAGTTGACAAAAGCAATACGAAAATCTTGCCAGGAATCATACGTTCAAAGCAAGAAAGCCTAAGCGTTCTGCCTGCTGATCCCACAGGACAAATATATGATGAAAGACTCATTTGAAAGCAAAGATCTACTTTTCTGCTTGTTTTGGTAAAGCTTTAGAGGACTAGTAAAATTCTTATATGGGAAATATTTCCCAGACTGAGTTAAATATCTCTCACGATACCGAGCTGTTTCATTGTGATACACAGCACTAACTTGAGTCTGGGTTGGACTGAAGCAGTCCAGAGCATTGCCATGCTTTGGAGGGAAACTAGCTAGCCAGTTACCTCTGGGTAGTTCTGTGAGGGTAGAAATGGGCTGTGAACCCCTTTCTTCCCTCACATCTCAACAACCTATACTCATAAATAATTCCTTTGCCTAGTGAGTGTATTTTTAACATGTCTCCTTAAAAAACTACTCACCAGTGTGAATTTGGGAGCCACAGTCCGTTCCCTAGAAAGTAAATAGCTTTTGTTCATTTCTAATTGTGAGAAGATCTAAAAGCATCATAAATCAGGAAAAATAAATTAATATCTGTCCAACTTTTCTCAGCTTATAAGATTCAATAATCTTGATAGTTTAAACTATTTATTTTCTAAGTAAGCAACAGGACATCAACCAAGAATAAAACAATATTCTCATGTCAGCGTCTACCCAACACACCTTTCAAGGGTTGATACTTTGCACTTCTAATATTGTTCCTCTAATGCCTTAGGAAAAAAGCAAAACATAAGAAAAACTAGTGGAGACATACATCTGAAAAACAATTATTACCTTTTTTTTTTTAATAAGTTTAAGAGATGCCTAACTCAACCTCATTGTTTTAGAGTATCTACATCTTTCCTACTCATCCATTCCTCTGCACACTCAAGACTTTCCTCATTGAAATTGTCCTGCTTTTGTTCAGTCATCTAAATGAGAAATCTGAAATAGAAATAGAATTTTCTTCGATTCCCTTGACAGATAGTGGTAAGGGATATGACCTTCAGCTGATTCTGGATTTCATTACTAGAAAGCTCCCTGAATTTTAAAATATTTATCACAACCCTGTCAAATGTCATCTTCATTATTATGAAGTAGCACTGATTATTTTAACCTAATTCAGAACAACTTTAAAGCATGTAATCAATGGATTTTATGGACCAAATCACTCTGTCTTTCAGAGCAGGAAGTAATGTTCAATTAATGCTGTTTACACCCCACTCATTAATGAAATAGAGAATTAGAGAAATTAGATCAGAAATTAAGGGAAGTTATCAAATGAGGCGTCAGAGAAGGAATTATACTTTGAAGCAATCTTTTTCATTGATTAAGGAAATAATTGTCATTTAGAACCTAAGCATCCACCTTAATTCATTCTTCACTTTACCTTCATTCTAGCTTGTTCTTACCAAACCTCACAAACTTAACTTCTTCTGAACTTGTTGAGGTGCTTTAGCAGCCCAGTAGTCAACAGTGATGTTGAAGCCATTCAGTTGGAAGTAGCAATAACCGAATGAAAATGTCTTTTCCACAGGACTTTCTAAAGGATGTTGTTGTCTTTGCTTAAAACTGAAGGAGTTCAGTAAGCGGTAGCAGTGAGCAACTAATCAGACACTCACTCACATGAACGCAGCTAAAAAGCATCATTATGACTTCACAACTAACTTGTTTTGATCTACAAGAATAAATCTGAAAAAATAATAATGCCATTGTCCCATTTTACGTAAGTCTTAGCTCTTGCTGTATTTGACAAAATTGACTCAAAAACAACCAACAAAAGCATCAGAAAACATAACTGGGCTGTGTCCATAGCTTAGTTAGCCATTTCCTGCTGTACAGGAGATGAAGGTTTGATAACATTGATCCAGAGTCACCTGGTGGATTCCACAAGCCACATAATGTCCGGTGAAAAGAAATAGGATACATGTCAGAGCAAGTGGAGTGAGGGAGCTATAGCACCTCTGTTGTATGCCTTTCTGATATTCCCAACAGCAGATGTTCCAAACTTAACTTTTCCCTGGGATGCATACTCTGCATTTTCAGACCATGGTGGTAATTTTCTTCCCATCTATTTAATTGAGTACATAATGAACATGCGATACGGTATGCAGAGCTACACAGCTGAGGCTTCACGTGCTTATCACATTAACTTCTTACTAATTATTGGTATTTATTTTAACCTCAGTACATGTAAATAAAAGGTACAAAAAAGGGTTTGAGCAGCAGATCAGAGCAGATTATCATGATTCTTTCTTGTCTTAATATCTGTGAAGAAGTAAATATTTGGCTGGTTCCTTTTCTCCCCATTGACCCCCAAACAATAATATAGCAAGAATGTTGAGAGGTCATGGCTTGGCTTCGCAGACGAAGATTTGGGAAGGGCTTTGCCCACGCTTATTGCAAGCGCGTTGATGGCTGAAAAGGCCAATGCGGGATAGGCAAGACCGGTTGCAAAGAGCACGCCGGAGGGTCTCCTTGGGTGGTATTGCCGTTTCGTCCCTTGCCTGTCGCTACAGGGCTTTGCAAACGTGAGTACACCCTTCAAGCCTGCGTGGTGGATTTTTTAGGTGAGGCGCAGCGTGCGTGAGACTGGCCCCACCCTTTACACCTGAGGTTCACCTGCCAGGGCCTCGCGAGCTTGGACGGTGACAGCGAAGTCCTCAGGTCGTAGGTTTGGTTAGAGTATCCTTCTCTTAGATGGATGGCCTTACAGGGCTAAACGAGCTCCATCTGCCCGGGTTTGGAGTTAGAGTTGTCCTTCTCCTAGGATGGTTGCCCCAAGGCTAGTGAGCCCATCCTGCCCATGGACACACTTTGTCTGACCCTTCAGTTGAGACCTGTCAGGCTTGGGAGACCCTACCAGAGGCATATGCCACCACCAGCATAGCTCACGTTGAGAGGTACCAAGCTATGGTCACACAACACAGACACTAGTGTATCTTTTATAACTGTTATGGCATGACTTTTGCTATAATTAGGTTTGAAAACCTTTTTTTCTGTTTAAAGGCTGAGATTTTTAATAGCTGCTGTCAAATTCACACCCTTATTCAGATTCCACTAAAGTTTGACATATCTCCATAAAGTTTGACATGCTCCATAACTGTGTTAGTGTCTCAAACTGGTGGGATGTTTCCTCCCCTTGGGAAAAAGGAGAGGGACTCCACTCTCCTTCCCACCCCTCTTCTTGACTTTCCTGAGGCAGAGCTCATGTTCCAACTGTGCAGGATTTCCCCCTTGTACAGAACTGGAAACTTAAAGGGATCGTTTAAATTTACCTGGCTACTCTGCCTTCTCAGATGTTAAACTTTCACATGCCTGCTGCACAGCTCCTACTGTTAATATTCCTTTCTGCAATTTAAAAAAAAAAAAAACAACAAAAAACCACCTATCAAAAATCCTTCACGAACTCTAGCGACTACTCACCTTCTCCTAACTGTTGAAAATATCAACGGCAAAAATAATATCGTGTACTGCTGCTAACATCTTTCAGCAGAATAATATAGAAATTAGCAGCACTGAAGCGAATCCTACCAGGCATCTTAAATCATGGACAATCTTTCCTTTTATGACATCAAAAGAATCACATGAAATGGATGTGCTTTCCTAGACCACCTCATGCCACAATCACTGGACTGAGAAATGGGAAGATCTACGTAACTACCAGTAGTTACTGGGTTTTGATGCAGGAGATGAAGGCAGGATGTTTCTACAACACAAAAGGTGGAAATGAAAAAATAAAATGCTGTGAAATATCAATGGTGATATAAAGGCTGAGGGTTTTTTGTTGATGAACCTTGCAAAGGCAGGAGCGACACAGACTGGTCGAGACATTATACTCAATTGTCCTGTAAGTCTCTTCAGATTTTATTAAGTTACCCAGGACTCTCCCTGTTAAAGTACAGAGCGACCTTATTGCAAGCAGTGATGAACAGCTGTGGTCCGTTCACAGCCCCTGTGGGAACAGTGGTGCTGGCTTTGGTTAATGCCAAAGAATCACTGGGTACTTTCTTTATTCCGAAAATACGTGAAGAAGAGACATTTCATTTCATTTCAAAAGAACGCTGACTGGTTGAACATATATTTTACAAAACAGCATAAAGCCTTCTTCCCTTCATACCCCTCTCCAAAATACTAAGGAGGAACAGTGAAACACTCAAAAATCAAATGCTGGAATAATTCCTTTTTAAGCCATCTTCATTGTGTTTAACGAAGATTTTCCACGTTCTAGATTTGGACAACAACTCTACATTGACCAAGAAGATTTTATTATTAATTAAGATATACTATTTAAAGTCAACCACAGGTGAAATCACCACTATTAATTCTTCATATTACAGTCTGCACAAGCATTTTTTTCCCATAGTTTTTCTGGGCTACAAGTTTCCTTGTACTACAGGTTTCATGATGAAAATCCGTCATAGGGCGTTTAGACACAGAGCTCTGAGACAGGCTTGCCCTTGCTTTGGGAGGCTGTACCAGGTGATGGAACTGCTCACAGCTTATTGTGGGTGAATTGCAAACTATCATTATTCAAAAGATTACGGCTGAACAAAAGAGAGGAACAAAAGTGATGTATCTTTATTAACAGTATTTCAGTATAGTGGGAAGCCGTCAGACAGAGGAGATGGTCCTTCCTTAGAGAACACGCTCCTGTTTGAGAAGCACCTACGCAGCAGGCTGGGGCAGGCAGATGGCATAGAAAGTGCCTCCAGGATGAGCGCAGTCTGCTGTTTTTCTGATAGGAGCAAAGCTCAGGTCTGCAAATGGATGGATATCTACCCACCACATCTGTATTTGCATCAGGTGACACGGACCCCCACTGAAACTCAAGACTAATGGTGGCTAGATGTTTAAGTGACTGTTGGGCTGACTATGAACTCCTTAGAAGATGCCTTTCAACATTAGGGATAACAGGCAACTCATTATCCAAAATTCCGGGAGTATCCCTAGAAAACACGTAGCACTTCAGTGTGAATAAGGACTGCACTGCAGAAAGAAGTCTGATTTCCTCTTACTTAATGTGCTTTGGATGGTGTCACAGTGTAGTCCCAGAGCATGTCAACTAGATTCATCTCAGATGAAACCAAACCAAAGCACGTTTTATCAAGCCAACGCAAGGGCATGCTTAGTCAATAGGGACATACTGGAGTTAATCTGAAAAGAAGTCTTTGAAATACACACAGTGCCGAAGTCAGGTCTACTGCACTAATGACCCCACTTCACAAATCCGTTTTATAATACTTGCTACTGTTGATATTGCCACAGATCAAAGCCAGATTTCATCTAGGGGAAGAATAGGCCAACATATATCGTAAATTCTGCGGGGAGAAAAACAAATTTTTCTTTCATATTTCCTTGGTATTCAAGTCTATGAGGGCTATAAACCTCGATTAAATTGCTGTGATGTACCGAGATAGCAAGGATGAACAGCAATATTGTTAAATCTCCCAAAACACAAAGCTACTTTCATGCACTTCTTCAATTAAACTTTTAAAAAGGACTAAAAATATAAAACCGCTCTTACTTTCCCTGTTCCCCCTACTTTCATTTTTCACCCTGTCTTTGAAGTAGAATGACGTAAAAAGCATAATGCTACTAGGTATCCTTGAGAACCTATGGGAAGGCCAGAAGATCAAAAAAGATGGAGTTTTTACACTAGAATTACAGACATCAATTTCCACTTCCAGAAAAACACGAGATTACAGAAAAACACTGGGTTACAAGATGACGAGCAGCAAGTTTATACAATATCCCATTCCTCCTGTGATGGGAAAAGCAATTTAACCCAAATATCTTGCCTTCTGTTACAGCTCTTGACTGTTCCGTGTGACTTTTCATGAACAAAATAATGGAGTGTTATAGAGGCTACAAAAAAGTAGAAAACTGGTTGAAAAACATCCTTACTTATAATTACTCGTCATCATTTCACTAGAAATCCCGAAACCTGGCACTCCTCAGTGATTTATTTTCATCTCGGTGGGCCCAGGATACCTCAGGCCGTCAAGGCAGAGATGCAAGATGCAGATGGGCTTGTGACCGAGGGGAGGACTTGGCCATGGACACTATTGCACAAGTCATCCGTGAATGTGGACCATGTGCTGGAATTAAACAGGCCAAGTGGTTAAAACCTGTGTGGTACGGAGGGAGTTGGTTGAAATATACGTATGGGGAAGCCCGGCAAATGGACTGTATCACACTTCCACGAACATGCCAGGGTAAATGCCATGTGCTTACTATGGTGGAAGCCGCTACTGGATGATGGAAACATATCCAGTGCCCCATGCCACTGCCCGTAACACTATTCAGGGGCTCAGAAAGCAAATGTTGTGGTGACATGGGACCCCAGAAAGAACTGAGTCGGACAATGGGACTCATTTCCTAAACAATCTCATAGACACCTGGGTCAAAGCTGCATGGCATTGAGTAGGTGTATCACATCCCGTATCATGCACCAGTCTCCAGGAAAACAGAGCAATACAACGGACTGCTAAAGACTACACTGAGATCAATAGGGGATGGGACCTTCAAACGGTGGGATGTACACTTAGCAAAAGCCATCTGGTCAGTTAACGCTAGAGGATCTGCCAATCGAGCTGGCCCTGGCCAATCAAAATGCCCATGCCCTGTAGAAGGACATAAAGTCCCCGCAGTGCACATGAAGAGTATATTTGGGAAGGCAGTTTGGGTTAGTCCTGTTTCAGGCAAAGGCCAACTCATCCACAGGATTGCTCAAGGAGAGGGGTGTACTTGATGAGTGATGCAAGAGGATGGGGAATTCCGATGTGTACCTCAAGGGGATTTAATTTTGGGGTTAGAACAGATGGTGAATTAAATTGTACGGTATACTAAATACAAATCAGTGAGGGATGGACTTTGAAACTGAGTGTGGGGCAGCAGTGATGGAACTCAAACTGACTTCATCAACTGGTGCCCAGTAGTTTCCTCAGGATCAATAACTTCAACCCACAGACCATGAGCATGGGCCATGCCAGATATGTCAGCCTTGAGCTCTGGATGCAGCTTCCAACAAAGCCTGCCACCATCTCTCTTGCCCCAAGATTGTTATGACAGATCGAGCCTGAAAGTCATGGATTAAATTAACTCAACGGCCACATTAGAGGGATGGACCATAGACTAAGGGAATGATATCTGATGATATGTATATGATATATATCATTATATATATCTATAATGATGTATATAGTTTTATATATATATGTAATGGGTTAATATGGCGGCAGCAGGGCTGAGACCACCATTTCCTCTGGATATTGAAGTCCACAAGATATTTGCTAGCGAATTCAGTGGGATTGGACAAGGTTCTAGTATCTTACTAGGCAATCCATCCTCTCCAAGGAAATTACATTTATTTGACTCTTCACACTACTGACACCACTAATAACAAATGCTTATCATGAGAAACGTTCTCAGTCAGCCACACTGCGAGTGGAAAAGAAATTCTGTTTCTGAGTGAGCAATAATGATTCAGCTTAAAAACTCTACCCTTCTGAAGTCAGTGGAAAATCTTGAGCAGGCTTCAGTGAGACCAGGATTAGCCCTCCTTTTCTAGGTGCTCAAAGATGTCCTGACTTCAGCTATCCTGATCAAATCTTCTCCTCAGCAACTGTAGAAAGAGAAATAGATTTTTTACTTCCTTATTTTTAATAAACAGACACTTGAATATAGGTACCTGCTACTGGTAAAAAAAAGCATTTTACTGAATCTTATCTTTCACACACTAGAAAATTATTTTGTTGGAACTGTGTTTGGAAATAATCTCCCGAAGTGATAAGATCTTTTTGCCAAGCTTTAGCCCAGAGCCCATGCATACAACAGAGCTAGACCTCCTTGGAATAAATGATTTATAACGGACATGTCAACAAAACCTTCAACTACACTATCCCTGTGCAACTGTACTGCTATAATAAGACTTTATTTGATTTTCTTGAGAGCTATAATAAGATTAACACATAATCACAAATTCCTCTGTGACAAAAGATAAGCTATTTCTCATCAATCTCTCGGAAAACAGACTAATTTTTGGATAGTAAATAGTCATTTACAGCAGCAACAGGTATATTACTGTTCCAATAATACAATGTCAATGACACTCTGATTTCCAGAGACAGACACTGCGGTGGTCTCTTGAGGAGCCTGATTAAACTCCTGGCCCTGTCAGTAGGGAATAGCAAGCACTAAACAATTACTTGAGGGTTATCGTATGGATTTTGTACTGCTTTGTATTGATTTATGCAAACTCTTCCAACAGGCTTATTGGCATCTGTTCAGCAGGTCCCAAGGCTACACAGATTGAACAAGGACTTTTTTTTCTTGTTGTTATTCTAACATTCAGAGCAAGGTAACTTCTTCAGCAGCCTTTTGCAGCACCTTTCCATAGATTAAGACAATCCTTTACTAACGCATTAACTGTTTATGTAGTCACAGCATCTTTATAATTAGATTAAATGAAAGGTATAGAGCTTGGCAGTATGACTGCATGTGTCATTTCAATTTACCCTCTTCAGGTTGTTTGGATGATTTTTTATGTTAAGCTATGAGTATTAAAATCCCCTATCCACACAGTGGTGCAATGGAGTGCAAACACGTTAAAAAGATGCATTAAGAGTCAACCCATGAAACAGACATCTTATAATCTAAATATTCAGGAAGACAGAGGACAGTACAGAAGAATTTCCACTCCAGCTTGAGATCACAGAAATTAGCAGGGGAGGTGAGCTAGAAGCATTTGGTACAACTTCAGCTGACATTGTTATGGTAATTTTCATCCAAAATGACTTGCCAATGATCATACGGGAAGATTATGAAAAACACAAGCATTGACCCCAAATTTCTTCTGTCTCTGGGCAGCACTGTAATGACAAGAACACCCTCCCCTTACCTCTCAGACAAAATCGTATTTCCATCATAGCACCAACTTTCTGGCTGAGTAAGACCCTGAGAAATTTGTGTAACTGTAAGGGATCATATTAAAATTTCAGTGGAATAAAATCACGGATAAGTTCACTGTGATGAATACTTTTCTTAGATAACACCTTGAAATAACTCTATGGAGTTCGTTTAGACAACATTGACAACGTTTTTATTTTATTTTCAGAGCAAACGTGTATTTCTAAGGGTTGATGCCATTATTTCACCAAAAAGGCATGGACTCTGAATTCAAAGGCCACCTTTATGACTACCTAACTACTGAGCACGAAGAGTTTGAGCTTCTAGGTTTTACTGATGGGATAATCCTACTTGCTAACATCCTCTAAAATAACCACAGACAAAGAAGAGCCAAAGACAGTATATACATATACACCTGCCAAAGATAGTGAACCTACCTATGTGACAAAGGGCCATTAAATAGTTACTGTCACAGAACCATGTCTTTGAGGAATTGGGATCAAAACAGCAAAAACCAAGTGTTCAGTACCAAAGACTGAGTCTATAGCAAAGACAGGCTAATTATTCCGCTGAGTAAGCAGAACACACGGGACTGACAAGAATTGTGTCCTACACTTGACGATTTCTTCTATGTTTCCATGAAAAATAAAAAGATGTTTTCATGGGCTAAAATCCCAGACCATTCTTGTTTCATTTGAGTCAGTGGGACCCCAAGGACATCTCAGCATGTTTCCAAATTGGAAAGTTTCCATCATATCTACTCCTGAAGTCCCTGGCAAGGGGAATAGGAGAGAGGGCTGCTGTAACACAAACTTTGACAACATGCCAGGCACATAACAAAGAGTTGGAGAGTCGTAAAACTTCAAAGAGTCAAATTATTAGTTCTAAACAGTAGTATAGCATCTTAACATTTACAGAGAATTTTCCCACACAAATATTGAGACCTAATATCTCATCTTCTTATTTTAAGCAACAGCGCAGCTTTTCACAGTTCAAGAAACATGAGAAGCACACAGTGTTTCTTCAGACTCTCACACCTCTATTTCCCAGCTTACCCACCAATACAGTAAACTATAAGGATGACCAGAATGGCAATTACACAGAGAAATGTGATATAAAAATCAGGCTAAAGAACATATCAGTCCATCTGGATGTACCACAATAGTACAATAAAAACGTGTTTATGAAAACGATTAAAACTTATATTTACATACTTACATTTGCAATCTGCATTCTTCTTTAACATTTTTATTGTGTTATTTCCCTTCCATGTTTACTGAAAAAAAAAATAATCTCCCTTATGATAGACAAAGGATACATTTTTAAACTTATTAATTGCCTAGAAAAAGCAGCTTTACTTGGATGGATGTAGATTCCCTGCTGCTTGCCTTACCCTGAGAAACACATTTGAAATAAAACCACGTTCTGCTATACAAGGCATATCACTCACGGTCTTCTTTTTCCATGCTGCTAGAAAATGTTTTCTGTACATCTATCATAATTTTGTTTCAAAGCCATTATTTCTCTTCAACTTTCACTTAATGTTATTTATAAAGTAGTCTACTAAGCAGTTGACTTTAGTTCATTTATCTAAAGCAAAAAAAGATTGTAAATGGCTCCTATATCTAGCTGCGTGAAGTAAACTATTGTGATTAAAAATGCCTTCTAATAAAGTGTTTGTTAGGCTCTCCTCAGAGTTTTCAAGCAGGCTTTCAAAGCAGTGCTGTGTGAGACTTGATTAAATGCCTCTTATGAGCTACATATCCGTCGTATTAAGGTCAATTGAATTCTCCTCAGCAAAAGCTGGCAACTCAGATGAAATTCAGTGGGATTTAAGCAACAGCTATTTGGGCATTGAGAGCTTACCAAACTCTGTTGGTTTTTTCCCCCACTACAGGAATACGTATATAGCAAGACACAGTAAACAACCTGAACTAAAACCACCAAAAGCTTAATAGGCTTTAAACAGAAGGAGATGAATATGCAGCACCTACTGCCAAACATTAGTTAGACTGAGATAACCAACTGAACCCAACGACATGTTGCACCCACGGGATGCAATGCAAGTCGACGCAGAACTATTAATTCCAGTTAAAAATATCATTATGCTACATGAACACTGCAACGACTCTACCCTAACACGCCTTGTCTCTGAGCAATTTTGGTTAGCTTTTACCGCACCGTGCCGTTACGCTCCAGGTGGGATGCCCGACACTCAGCAATGTCTGGTACTGCTTGACCCCATCGGCCCTGTCAATGTCAGCGGTCTCTGCTCTTCAAGAGACACATCCAAAGCTTAGCGCTTCTCCTCCAAGGAAGGATTAGAAACCGCAGCCTGAGTCAAACGTCCCTTAAACGGCAAAGACCAGATCCAGGTCCATAATGGGATTTTCACACGACGAATGGCCCTTTCGGCATGGACGGAAATGTCTGCCGAAGGGGTTGCCCAAGTTTGTCATCAGGGTTTTCAGCGATGCTGTAAGGCATTGAGCAACAGTAGAAGCGAATTAAGAATCCACACTGACATCTTGTGGACACAGACCCAGCAAAGCATTCCTAAGCACTTAAACCTTGTGTGTTGTTTATTCAAAGAGGTAAACTGGGATAGTACAGGGAAAGGGGGCCGATTTTCGGAGACTTGTTAAACCGGACACTTCATGGCATGTACCAAGCCTGTGCAGGATGCTGTTTCACACAGTAAATATGATAATCTTCATTAAAAAAATGTGCAAAAATTAATTTTATATTTCTACTCACAATGCCCAAAATTAGAAACAAAACAAGATTGAAAAAGAAAAACCCAACAAAAAACTCCACCCAGCATTTACATAATTATTTTAGAATACAGGCAGTGAGTTAGCTAGGAATTTAAAGTCTGTGCTTACTTACAAGCGAAAAAGAAAACCTGCCGGAGTTAACCTATGTGTTAGTGTGCAAGGTTTTCTGCTGCACAAACACTTGCAGAGCAGCAGCCAGACACCACCAGGCTGAATCAGACCTGTTGTTAAATTAGCATGTTTTTATATTCCACCAGCTTCCTTAGAAAAAAAACCCAGAAATCTCTGAATTACTTTGGGAAATGAAAAATCCTTGTCAGCAAAAAGCAGAAATGTGGATTTTATTTAAACAAATATTCACAGGAGCTGTTCCACAGGCAGCAGAGGGAAATGTCTTACTTGCTGCCGTCGGAAGGAACGACATAAAGGGACACAAAATGGTTTTAATCTCAGCCTTAAGGAAACGCAGAGGTAATTCTTCACGCTTTCTTTCCGTCCTTCTCCATGCAGATCATTTTAGACAAGGTGTACAGACTACAGGGATGAGAAGGAAGCTGAAGCACCATTTCTTGCAGGACGTGCCCTGAGAGAATTGCCTCGGACTGTTATTAACACAGACGCCAGAATGAAGCCGCTAGCAGGAGGAAAACACACATTGGTGGAGAGCATGCCTCCAAGACCATTTTTAAGTGCTGATGCTCAATACTGCGCCCAAGAAGCCGTCTAATAAAGCTCAGCTTCATAAGGATTGGCTTATTTGATGACAAGGAATCACTTTATGAAGGAAAACATTCCAGGGAGTCACAAATTTCAGCACCACCAAAGGCTTCACTCTAAATATAAGCATTTAATTACCTTCACCAACCCCTTTTGGAAACTGCGCGGTTCCAATAATATTCATCTGGATCCCAAAAGATTGCTCTTGTCCAGGAGATCCGTATGACACATAGGACTTGCGTTTTCCTTTTAAAGACGCTTGCTTTTTGCTTTGGCATCTCCCAAGGGATCCAAGACGAAGATGGCTCGCTACCTGCACCAGATTTAGACTATGTTAATCCTGTGCTTTTCAGTTTCCCGCAGCATTCAGACAAGATCCCTCCCATATCTCACTTTGATGTGTGATTTCTAGAATTTTGGGGGTGGGAAGGGGCTTTTCTGTGGAGATCACACGCAGTCAGAGAAAGGGTTTAAGACGGTAGTTCTGTCACGGGCTTAGCTGATAGTTCGGGCTCACTATCTCAGGCTTGACCCAGTCACCGCGTTGGCTATCTGGAGTCTCCAATTTCCTTGCTATTCGTTTGAAATCTGACCTCTCCTGTTCTCTTCCTCTAGCATATTTCAAGCGTGGCTGTTGTTTTTACTGTTTGATTTCAAGCATTCTGTAGCTGCGCTATGTCAGGACATGAGGACAGGATGTTCTATGAACCCTTCTTGCTCAAAGCTCTATTGTATGATTACCAGTGGCCGACCAGAGCTGGACTGCCGGTCCCTGTCAGTTCCTTGTGCCTGCCTTGATAAGAATCTCAGCTCTCCTCTCAGTGAGCATCAGCTTCTTCGACATTTCTATGTGTGGCTCCTGCTGCAAAAAACCAGTACTCACAAAAAGGAATAAGTACTTTGGGATTTCAACCTGTCAGCAGTGAAGAATGAGAAAGGAATGGCTGCATTTAGCCTGAGGTTACTGATTGGCTCATGGAGAAATCAAATTTTATGATATTAAACATGGCAAACATTCACTCCACTGGGGAAAAATAATGTAGCGCTTGTCTTCCACATACAGCAATTACAGCTGACAGAGAACTTCATTCTGCATCATCTGAAGGGACAGATTTAGCTTGTGTGTATAAGAAACCACAAATGAGTAAGGAAGGTCTTAATTTATAAATGGATGAAATCACTTTCCTTATTTATAGCTGTACAAATAAAAATAAGGGAACTGAGTTCTGTTTGCTCATAGCGATGGTTCTCTACATTCAAAAGTGCAACGGAGCAGATTTGGCTTCAGCCTCTCTCAGTTTTTAGTAACTTAAGAGCCTATGCAAGTAATTAATCTTTGGTCTCCTAATACACAACAGTCAGGCCAATAATATGAAAGAATTCCAATGCTTTACAACTAAATTTAGCATTTTCTTCAGATACAGAATAATACCACTGCAGCTGGTTCTGCAGCTTCGAAAGCACTTAATAAGAGGTGCTCTCTTTCTTATTGTTCTGTTTTGCATCCTGAATGCTGCCTTTAAATTTCTGAACAAGTCATTCTCTAAGTGCCGTCGCGATTCCCCGCAAACCTAGCCGTGTGCTACATGTACAGGACAAAACCATCCCTATTTGATCCAATGGGCTTACTGCAGTGTTTAAAGCTGGGCGCATGCTGAGAAATGGACATACGAGAAGATGAACTGAAATGATGGAAACTGAAAGTAGCCATGTTAAAAGGTTCAGTTAGGCCAAGATATTACCTCCAAAAGCAGATGACTAGGGAAGGGTAAGAGAGCACAAGCTCCTCAGTGTAATACCCCAGCTTTCATCTACTGTAGCTAATTTATAGCATTTTCCCCCCTCTCTTTCAATGATCCAGACGTTCTGATTTTTTTTTTTCATTTCAAAGATAATTGTAGAAATGAGTAGTCTAGTTTCACTATAATTTTAAAGGAATCCATTACAAAAATATTTTAAAAAGAAGTATGGCACTACTATTAGTTTTTTATGCTTCTTTTTCCTTAGTTCAGTAAAGATAAACATGATTGTGTATATAAGAGTTATAGCAGAAATCGGGTGTTTTTCTGAATTCTCCTCTCTCCCAATTTTTTAATTTATTTTATAGTTATGCTTCTTATTTATACCAAGACCATCTCCCGTAGACTTCATAGACAAATACTAAAGCTTGGAATTGTGATGTTTCATGTGTGATAGCAAGCGTAAGCAGTATCTTGTCCAAGTACTGCACACACTGAACGCACAGAACAGTACCATATATTGATGTGTATAACATCACCTATGGGTAAAGAAATTTTGCCTCGTTCAACCACGATAACTGCATGGGAACAGTGGTAATAAAAGAACATAGTGATTCAGGTTTCAGAATAGACCACTGACGGGCTGCCTCAGCCTTTTCCTAAAGGTTAACAGCCCTTTGGTCAAATCTCTTCCTTCACTGTGTCTGATTTTCTAAAGGTTAGAGGAGGTTATGGGTTATTTGAGAACTTATTTTCATAAAGCCCTTATTTTAAGGGAATATAGATCATCAGAGATAGCGGATTACATACAGGAAGATAATGTAAGAAGTATGAAGACAGTTGGAGAAGATGTAGGTTTCCTCTGGCATGTTCTAGCACTCCTCCGTTAACCATCGGACATGAACCATTTCCATTAGAAATAATATATCTGTCTCTTTCACGGGCACCCCCTTGCCGTGGGGAAAGAGCTTGCGTGCCCTTGTGAAGTTGAGAGCTATGCTGGTGGTGGCATATGCCTCCGGTAGGGTCTCCCAAGCCGGACAGGTCTCAACTGAAGGGTCAGACAAAGTGTGTCCACGGGCAGGATGGGCTCACTAGCCTTCGGGCAACCATCCTAGGAGAAGGACAACTCTAACTCCAAACCCGGGCAGATGGAGCTCGTTTAGCCCTGTAAGGCCATCCATCTAAGAGAAGGATACTCTAACCAAACCTACGACCTGAGGACTTCGCTGTCACCGTCCAAGCTCGCTAGGCCCTGGCAGATGAACCTCAGGTGTAAAGGGTGGGGCCAGTCTCGCGCACGCTGCGCCTCACCTAAAAAATCCACCGCGCAGGCTTGAAGGGTGTACTCACGTTTAAAGCCCTTCCCAAATCTTCGTCCGCGAAGCCAAGCCATGAGTATATCTGTAAAAGCCTGAACCAGAAAAACAGCTGTATCATGTTGATCATTAAAGCAACCACCCTACATGCATTAAAAAAAAGCCAAGAACCCCCCTTGCAACACGTTGCTGGTGGCAAAGCAGTAGCAACGTGCTCGAGTTCATGCGATTAACCTCAAAATCAGAAGTGATAGAGAACCACCGGGGTCGCAAAGCCTACCCATGACCAAAGGCGTACGGCTGAGGCTTTCATTTGCTTAGCAAGAAAGGTTTGCAAAGATAGAAATGAGGTTGGCAGCACTGAACTGCTTGCTTTTCCCTGTTTAAACCCTATCTGGGGCCTAACTAGTCCAAGGAGCTTGGACTTCTGAAAGCCTCCATGCCTGCTTTGAAAGCACCCTGCAAATAGGTTGGCCTCTACTGATAGGAAGCTAGGATTTCAAAAGATATCGAAAAGGTTCACAAATAAGATACTTTGCATACAAGTGAGCAGGCACTTAGGCAGTGTCATCCCTTCTGCCAAAAAAGAAAAAAAAAAAAAGCAGCGAATTCTCATATATTTCATCGATTGATATGCTAGTTACCATAAAAGCCTTTTTAAAGAACCAGAAAGCTAGCGGATTTCTACAGCAACACACGGTTCCAACATTGCATTTTCAGAGAAGATGAAGTGCAAATCTGGGGTGTGAGCTCGCCGAACACTAAACGACAAGTCTTCACCTTCTTTGACAAGCAACGCATTCAATTAAATAGTGACCACAAAATCAGCCAATTTATACTGAACACGTGGGAAAATCTAAGGTAGGGCAAACAATGAAAAAAGTCTCCAGATATCAAGTAAACCTAAGTGGACACAGGAAACCTAATGGTGATAGGGCTCATCTCAAAAAACGTAACCCACCAAGCAAAAAAAAAAAAAAAATATTAAACGTGTAAGAAAGCGCCTACAAACTAAGGAAGAAAAATCATACCTGAGATATCGTCTTCCAGAAACTTTCAGCAAATTCAGATTGAGCTGCATCTTGAACATAGGATCTGTGAGAAGCAGGAAAGAGAAAACTCGGCATTTAATCCCGTGTTTGTTAGGAAAAGCTCTATTTTTCAAAACGTTATGATGCATTGCTCAGGAAAAGAAAACCGCTACCTTATTTTTTTAAATTAAATTTGATAGAATTGAAACTGAAAACCACAACACGATGCAAGCCACTCCCTTCTTTAAGTATCTTAAAAGAGGAAAGGGTGTTCTGCAATAATTCCAGTGGGTTTTTACAGCTTATTAAAAGCTTACAAGGAAGAGCAGAGGCTCGTTAGACCATGAAATAACATGTCGGCTTCTTGTAGGAAAATCTATTTCTCAAATCTTTCCGTTTCTACATCATTATGTAAAATTTCGCTTCAGTGAATTAAGGTAGTGAGGAGCCTTGATTGAAATCTTAATAAAGGTAATCGGTCTTCTCGCTTTCAGTCTAATTCCAGTATGTTTTATTGGTGAAATACGCTCAGCTGAAGTATCTCAGGAGTGAAATAGACATTTGCTACGGAATTATCAGGTTCATTCTGCTAGGAAGAAACATTAAATCTCACATGAAAACATAAGCACTGGGAATTTTATCGTGTTGCCCGTGTTTAAACTACATTTATGGCTTATTATTGCTGATATCCTCACTCCAAGCTAATAAGGTGTTTAGGAACTGGAGAATCTGAACCTACAGGGCAGATTCTTTGTTGAAACAAGTGACCAGCAGAGCACATGGGACAAATATTAATCCGAAACACCTTTACAGCCTGTGAAATCATCCAGGGATTGATGGGGACTGGTGTCAATTGATTATTTCCAAAGGTATCTGTTAATATTTAGCGTTAATATTTATTTGAATACCGAAGCCTTGGGCAGTGAAAAATGCTTTTAACTGGAATTCTTACATTCTTATATCTTTCTAAGGCAAAGAGCAGCCTAGTAATCTTACGGACCCCCTCGCCACCTCAGACCCCAGAGGCTGGGTTCAGAGATGGGAATTCGCCTCCAAATCACCACGCTTCTACGGAGTGAGTTTTATAGCAGTCATGCAGACAAAGGGGTAAACTCTTCTGGCTTGGACGGCATTGGAGCGGCGTTGTATTTCTTTTTCACCACAGATCTGCTTGAACTTCCAGGCCCTGCCCGATCTCTCTCTCTCTTCCATAAACACTTTCCACTCTAATCCTGGACATCTCCACGGAACTCTCTCAGATAAGTCTTTTTCTGACTTCCTCCCGGCTATCTGATCTCCTTCCTAAGATCAGAAATTAGGTTCTTCTAATGCTAGTGTAATCAGCAGGAATAATACACCTCTGTGCCTTTCTGATAACTGGAAACAAACCCTCTTATCCCGGGCAGAAACACAGCTACGGAAAAGAATGGGGCTCTAGATCCACACAAATCCCTGAAACCCCAGGGTCTTCACTGCAGGAGTTATGATCCAAAACATCGTAGGTGCCGCTCCCTCCCCACCTCCACTAAGAGAAGCAAGTATTAAGCATTGGTTTCAGGGGATAGCTTAGTAACTCAGGAAGGAATTACTGCGTACAGGTTGTCTCTGCAGAGCCGCTCTGCCAGAGGCTTCCAGCACCGGTCTTGAATCCGTGACTGTACAGCCACCCTCTGAAGGAAAAAAGAAAATCCCATCAGGAAGCACAAATCTCTTTAAACGATTTCAAACTTAAAAAGTAACCCGACTACCTTTTTTTAAGCAGTCAGTCAAGCCATTATTGCTATTTTGGAAACACGGGTTGCAGTATGCATACGACATTAGCAACCTCAGGGTACCGCACCGTATAAAATCTGTACATCCTCATTGCTTAAATTGAAGCACCTGAAGTTCTTTCATCGGTGTGTAGGGAGCCTCGGCACCAGATCTGAGGGATGGCTTCTAACCCCAGAGCCAGGCTCCTCATCTGCTCTCACACGCAGCCTTTATTATATTTTGCCCTTCGGCCTCAATTTCACCTTATTCCCCTGACAAGAGGCAGTTTTATCTTCCTTGCAATATACGGCAAGGGAGAGAGAGATCTCAGCGAAAGGAAAGCTGATGAAGGCTGTTTAACTGATGTCCTGTCCTTTACGAATGAAACTAGCAGCGGCAAACGTGGGTGCTCAAGTCTCTGGGACAGCTTCCAGAGGAAACAATTTTACAGCTGAAGTTAGTTTTGTAAAACGTTAATTTGTGTACCTGTTGAACACATCGAACTCCCAGACATATTCCCTTTAATAGATATTATTAAATATTCTTGATTTCTAGAAGATAAAAAAAATCAGCTCCTGATGTCAAACTTAGTTTGATCCCGATCTTTGAAGAGGCACCTAAGACTGCAGTCACAATCGCGTGAGGAGTTTTTTAATCTTTAGTGAAATGCCTAAGAAAGACAAAACATTTTTTTTCTTTAAGAAGCTCCTGAATAAGAATCACACATCAGCGAAATTCTGAAATGAAAGTGTTTCTTTGCAAGACAAATACGAGTACATATATTGGCCATATAAATAAGGACTAAAACGAGAAAATTCTTCTCCTTGCCGTGAGGCCATTTCGTCACGAGTACAGACACTTCCTAATTTCCGAACGAACGCGCTGCCTTCTAAACCAGAATTAAGGCTCAGAACATGTGTCAATAATGAAGAGGTTTAAAATCACTGCTGGAAAATTGTGACTTATCTGCAAGCGGAGAACCTAGGAAGCTGGAAATTATTTGGAAAGGTGTCGTTGCTCGTGGTCATGCTTCCTCATCGCCAGAGCGTGGCAGTGGTTGCCAAGGCAATCATCTCGTTTCAGCTTTTTTGCAGTAGCAGAAGTCAAGTGATTTCAGACTCTTGCTGTGGTAAAACCAGGCACAAAAGCAGAATCTTTTCCATGATTTCCATCATGGCATACATTTCGTTTGAAGGACCGTAGGTCTTAACATAAAAACGGATGTACCTAGACCCAGAAAACTCAAAGCTGTAGATGATAGTTGAGAGCCCCTCTGCCATAATCCATGCTGTTCAGAGGACTTCGGCAGAACCACATTTCCCCCAGTCTCTGTGGTCCTTGCCTTGTCCCCGTGATATTTCCCTCTCTTTGAGCTTGTGACCAGTCTTCTCAGAGCCACCACTTGCCTGGAGCCACAGGGCCCCAGTTTGACTGTAATCACTGGAAGTTTTGTCAAGTTTCAGTTTCGACAGGGCGGTGTTCCTAGGCTTTATATTCAGTTCTTAGGCTTTAATATTCAGACAGCTTTAAAAGATCTCAGAGGCTTTATCTTTTAATCTAAACACAATTTGACGCTCACAGGCACTTGGCCTTCCATCATCACCCTTCTCTTATTACCATGCAGCACCTAATGGTTTACTTCTTCCAATGAAGGTATTTTACCTGTGATCAAGGAGGCTCAAATTAAATTGGTTTTACTTTACCTTTCCAGAGAATAGGACTGTAAGCATGACCACCTATAAGGTCCAACGAAGGTGGCACCAAAATGCTGACTGGAGGCGGTAACTAGCAGATACAAGGCAGTCACGTAACCCACTATAAAAAGATCACTAGTATTCACCTGACCACGTCTTCATTGACATTCATGAAATGTGCACTCTTACGAAATGAGGCTTTTGTACCTTCGGGTTACTGAGTCATCTCTGTGCATAAAATACTGCCTCAGTGTCAAAGCTGGATAAATTCCGAAATGAGGGGAAAGTAAGTAAATCTGGGAAAATCTGAGTATGATGGTAGGTTAAGGAAGAAGGTGATTGCAAAGAAATTAGCATTTTGGTAGGTAAATTAGTCCGTTCTGCAGGGAATAAAAGAAGAAAAAAACCACTACTAACTTAATTATGTTATTTCAATTAAGCACTACACATTTCATTTAAATAAATGCGAAAAGGAACAAGAGTGTCCTGGGACAGAGGGGGAAGTGGAGGGGGTGGGTGAGATACTTAAAATACACACAATCTAGTTTATGTCAGCATTGTAATTTAACGTAAACAGACTTCAACAGCTGCTCAACATAAAACATAAGGAACTCAAAGACTTAGCTTTGCTCTTGTGAAAGGAACAGATAAATGCAATCACAGACCACGGAAAGTACTCTTTGTAAACCGAGGAGCCGCGCTGCCTGCTGAGGCAACACCTACCACGTGCGTATGCCCCCTGGGGCCTCAGACTCCAGAGGGCTGGTTTTCCCAGTAAAGACCAAGGCAAAGGCGGCATTCAATACCTCACCTTTTTCCATGTCCTCTGTAACTCGGTCCCCCGTCTCAACGGTCCTCCATTTTCCCTAGTCTGTAGGGAAGTCTGTACAGAAACCCTGCTTGCTGTGCTGGACATCTCTGGCCACATTCAATTCCATTTGGGCTTTAATGTTCCTGGCTTCATCCCTGGATGCTTGGACAATGTTTCTGTATTCTGTATTGCCTCCACCCTCTGAATGCTTTCTTTTTGAATTTGAGTTTGGCCAGGAGAGACTTTTTGATCTGTGCAAGTCTCCTGGCACTTCTTGCCTGACTTCATATTTGTTGGGATGGAGCTCTCTTGAGTTTGGAGGAGGTGTTCCTTGAATATTAACCAGCTTTCTGGCACCCCTCTTCCCTCCAGGGCCTTATCCCCCACTCTTCCAAGCAGATCTTTGAAGAGGCCAAAGTCTTCTCTCCCAAAGTCCGGGGATGCGAGCTTTCTTTTCACCTACCTTCATACCCTCGACATCCTGAACTCCAGCATCTCATGGTCATGGCAGCCAAGGCTGCCTTTGATCTTCATATTCCCGGTGAGCCCCTCCTTGCTGCTGAGTATGAGGTCCAGCAAAGCACTTCTCCTCATTGGCTTCTCTATGAATTGGAAGAGGAGTAATCATCAAGGTACTCCAAGAACCCCCTGGATTGCTTATGTCTTGCTGTGCTGTCCCTCCAGAAGACATCAGGATGATTGAAATACCCTGTGAGAACCAGGGCATATGAACATGAGGCTGCTTCTCTCAGTCTGTAGAGTACCTCATCCATTTCCCCGTTAGATGGTCTGCAGAAAACACCTGCAGAGTTTGATTCACTCCAGCTGCTCTCTCATATAAAGGGCACATTCCCCTTTCTCCACCTTCACATCCTGTCCTTCCTCAGGATCTCGTATCCCCCCTGCATCCCACTCCAGTAGTCACGGGAGCCATCCCACCACATTTTGTTGCATTCCAAACAAGATCATAGCGACTGCACGCAGATCTAGAATTCATCGTGCTTATTCCCCATCCTGCATGTGTATGCGTAGTCACTTTAGAAAGGCACCCCAGCATGTTGGGGTCCTGGAGAGGGTTTGGGGGATTTCTCCGTAATGGTGTCTTGCAGGCATTTCTTTGCCTACATGCAGTTGCTGGAGGCAACCCTACGTAAGGCCCATTTTGTTGATTTTGTGATCCCTGCCTGTCAAATCACCCCACGCCCTTTTCTCAGCCATCCTGTTCATCACTCGCTCACAGGGCTGCTGGTTACTGTCTCCCTCCTTGTGAGGTCAGTCATCCTATGGGCGAATAGAGTTTTGTCCTGCTTATTGAGGTGAATCCCATCTCTCCGAAGCTGATCTGCAGTCAGGGACTTACGGTCACAGAACCCAAACCCCTGTCGCCAGCACCAGTTATGCAGCCATTTACTGACCTGTCCTATTACTGCCCTTGTCCTCGCACCCTGTTCACTCACCGGCAGGATTGACGAGAACAACACCTGGGTCCCCCATGCCCTTGACTACCACCCCCAGAGCCCTGTAGTCACTTTTGATACTGTCCTGGTGTCCCCTGGCAGTACTGTCTGTTCCCCCCCACCCAGGAATAACAGCAGAGGGGTTGTAGTCAGAGGGTCAGATGAGCTTCGGCAGTCCCTCCACAACATCCCAGATCCTGGACCCTGCCCATCCTCTAGACAATTGGTCGGGTCAATAGCTGGGTGCTTCTGTCCCCCGCAGCAGGGAGTCATCCATTATGATGACTCACTGATTCTTCCTGGTAATCCTGCATGGCGTAGGGGTAGGTGGAACAGCTTCTTTGCTTACAGGCATCTGTCGCCCCTTCAACTTTGAAGCAGATCCTTCCCATTGGTGCCAGAAGTCATCAGCTTCCATCCCTCCCCTTTTCCAAAGGTTTCATTTACTTTGATACTGAGGGTGAACACCGCCTGTTTCTCACTATTTGACCCTATTTTAATTGGCATTAAATTAAATTAATTTTCCTCAAATCAAGTCTGTTTTGCTCATGATGGGAATTGGTAACTGATCCCTGGCTTGTTCACCTATTTTCTCCACGTGCTCTGTTGAGGAGAGGAAGTGAGAGAGCAGCTGGGTGGGTGTCTGGCAGCCAGCCAAGGTCAGCCCACCACAACGGTACCTGCAGAAATCGAATCAGGTCACCTTTTTTCTTCTCCTTAGTTCAAAGCCAAAATGAGTGCACATGTGGAAGGGGGAAGTTATCAAATTCAGAGCTGGCCTGTCAGCACCTAGATGTAAGTTGCATTTGCAGTTGTTCACTGATGGTCCCTCATGTGTGACGAGATGCAAATGCTTTAAACTTCATTTCCAGTCCTGGACAAAGTTAGTAAACCCTGGAACTTCAGGTCTGACAACCAAGTTACTCACTGCAAAATGACAGGATTGTGTTGTCTCCTCAACTCTGTGATTTACATAATGACATGATACGTTTGAGGATCTTGAAAAATGACACAAGTGTTACACGCTCTGAAGATGCAGGTATCAAGTTGGGTTAACGAAATGAACAAGACAGCGTTCCTCCCTACATGTTCGGCAATAGGAGATGCTCCGTTTGAGCTGGCCAGCATCGGCTCTATTGACAGTCAACAGAGAAAAGCAGATATTAAAAATTGTGATACTCCATATCTATTTTTGACATATAATATACTCAGGAAAGATTACCTCTACCTTGAACCAAGAAGCACCCATTAGACATAATCACTGGGCACGGGCACCTTGAAATCATCAGACCACCCACTGAATATCTGTTGGCATTTTCAAGCACTGGTGCCCCTGTGAGAAGATGTTTTCAGTGAAAAATTACATCCTGCCTAAGCCTGAAAGCAGACCATTGAGCTGCAGTGCAAAATCAGTGATCAGTTTAAAATCACGCTCCACTAACTCAAAGAGATGGCTTTATAAATTGAATCTGAAGGAGGGAGCTGCGTCGCACTAGATACACCCCAGACAACTGTAATTTCTGTAGGAAGTGGTGGTTATGTCTACAAACAAATGAACTAAACCCTGGAGAGTCTGCTAGCTGTAGGATAACCAAAAAAATTATATACAATAAATACAATTACTACAAGCCAGTAGCTATTTTGGGTAAAATTTAAGTAAGATTTTTCTTCAAATTAGTAGTTCTAAATGTAAGACAAACCAAATTTTGTGTAATCGTTAGCAAAGCATTCCGAATTATTCGATAACTTTGCATCTGTGGTGGGGTTTTTTTCTCTGTTGCTATTGCTCTGAAGCAAAATCTTTATCTAAAATAAACTGTTTCTTTTAATGTTTCTTTTAATTAATTGTTTCTTTTAATGTGCACCACTGAACAGAATTAGGAATTTATGGTTTAAAGTCAAAGCAATATCTTAGAAGGTGTTAAATGCATCTTCTAAAATGTTCAGTTTCCTGTTTTAAAGCACCATCCTTAATGTGCAGTTTTGACATTTATGAAGATACCACACCAGAAACACTCGATTGACGCGTTTTCACAGAAATCCACAATCATTTTTGCCTTGAAACATAATACCTTATTGCCTCCACACAATTTACTTAACTTCTTCCCTTTCAGAGCTGCAGAGGAGAGTTTAAAAGGGTCCAGAGAGTTAACTAATGTAAAAAATGAAAAGAGTAATGATGAAGAGCACAAAGTCTCTAATTTACATAATTGATGAAACTGCTAAAGATGAGGACATCGAATAATGCAAGCATTACTCAATAGCTAACTCAGCCATTTAGCCTAAGTCAATCCATCTAGACCCACCGTATGGTCAGGGAAGAAAGGCACCATGACAGGGGGCTTCTCCCCTAAACCAGAAGACTAGAAGAGATACATGACTGCATGGACAGAGAGATATAAGCGTTACAGAATCACGGAGTCATGGAATGGTTTGGGTTTGAAGGGACCTGTAAAGATAATCTAGCCCAACCTCCCTGCCATAGGCGGGGACATCTTTCACTAGATCATGTTGCTCAAAGCCCCATCCAACCTGACCTTGAACACTTCCCGTGATGGGGAATCCACAACTTACCTGGGCAATCTGTTCCAGTGTCTCATCACCCTCATCATAAAAACTTGGTTCCTCATAGCCAAACCTATAATCTCAACCCACCCTCTCTCAGTTTAAAACCTTTGTCCCCTGTCCTGTCCCTACAAGTCTTGGTAAAGTCTTTCTCTGCCTTTCACATAAGCCCCCTCTATATATTGAAAGGCTGCAATAAGATCAGCAGAAGGCTCCCTGGAGCCTTCTTTTCTCCGGGCTGAACAACCTCAACTCGCTCAGCCTTGATAGGACAGGTGTTTCAGCCCTCTGATCATTTTTGTGGCTCTCCTCTGGACCTGCTTTAGCAAGTCCATATCTTTCTTTTTTTTCTTTTCTTTCTTTTCTTTTTTTTCGCCTCAAGTGTATCAACTGCACCACTCAGCTTGGTGTCATCTGGAGACTTGCATCACACTGTCTATGTTTTGAAGATATTAAATAGCATTGAATATGGACCCTTGAGGTACACCACTCATCAATGCTTTCCACTTGGACATTGAGTCATTGACTCAGTACTCATAACTCTTTTGGATGTGGCCATCCAGCCAATTCCTTATCCATCTAACATCTGTATCTCCCAAATTTAGCAGCAAGAATGTTATGGGGGACTATATCAAAGGTCTCACGGAAGTCCAGACAGATGACAGCCGTAGCACTTCCCTTGTTCACTGATGTTCACTCAATCATGTGAAGCCACTAGATTAGTCAGGCATGGTTTGCCCTTGATGATGCCATGTTGGCAGTCTCTAATCACCTCCCTGTTGTCCATATGTTTTGACATACCTTTCGGAAGGATCTGTTCCATGACCTGTTCCGTTATTCCTTCATTGATTACTGACGAATTCTTGACATCCAGCTTAGGTTAGACATTTGGCTTTTAGATGGCTAGAAACATATAGAATGATACTATCAAAGTATTCACTTAATGTCACAGGTACTTTGCAACCGAATGTTGACCAAGCCACTGGACAGAACTTGCTAGTCTGCCTGGATTTGAAGGCTAGAAGCGATCTCATACAGCAAGAAACCTTTCCCAAATAGGTCCACCGTGCTCCAAATGCGTCTATTTACACTTGATGTGGCCAAATCTCCATGAACTAAATCTAATACCTGGGGTTTCTTTTCCTTCTGTAGAACAAGAGGAGATGATAAAAGCTGAAAGAGGTGCTATCTGGAGCAGATTCCTTGTCGCAGCCCTGACCCAGAAATCATGAGGGACACTGAGGAAACCAGTGTGCAAGTTCCTCTGCTCACTGCAGCTGAACCGGCTGCGGGAGAAACTCGGGTATGTGCCCAGCTGGGAGCTTGCTTCTTACTGAGTTCCTCACTTTTATTAGACAGAGATGTTCCAGTGTAGAGAATGCCTTTATTTGTGTTTGAACAGCAAATAGCATCAAACTTGCCTGGAATCTAAAGGACACTACACATGCATCATTACGCTTTAGAGAGACTTACTATTAGTTATCTAAACACGGGCTTTAGTTAGAGACAAAGCAGAGTATAAGAGGAGAATGTGGTACAGGAAATTAACAGCACTGAGCTCTGCTTGCAAAGTCAGATGTTTCTGCCTTAGGCTCCCTGTGCAATCAAGAAAGAGAGTCGGTTCTCTGGGAAATGTTAATTTGCACCCAAGCTGGAGTCAGGCTTTAAAGTGCTCTTTGAGAGAGTTTTTTGTTTTTTTGTTTTGTAATTGAGCACAGAAAGCCCAGACCTCTAACTCAGGAACTTTCAAGTTAGTTTCTAAAATGAGGAAATTATCATTTTCCTTTTGTCACCATCAATAAAGCAATCTCTTCACCCCCTTCTGTTAGGCAGATATCCTTGGGAGGAAATAAGGCAATTTCTAAGTGAATGTGCAAACCAATCATTCGTAAGACGAAATGAATTCATTTTGAATGTGGCTAGAGCAGCCAAGATATGCTTGACAAACGAACGAGATATCCAGGGATGGAACTCAACCACAGCTTGGTCCATCTGTGGTCTTATAAAGCCATTTTTATTCAGGAAAGCACTTAAAAACAACTTTTATGACTTAAATATGTGGGTTAGATGTCAGCTAAACACACACTGAGACACCTTTGTAATACTAATACCTTTCCTCTCTATTATTCAAATGTTCATTTGCTTTATGAACATAAATATAAATGTTTTTATATGGAATAAAATCTATACAGCTGATGGTTGGTCTTGCACCATTAGGGAGGTTTGAGATCATCTCATTCAACATAAAGAACCCGGCACAAAGCAGGCTGTGTTCTTCGTCAGGAAAGTACTTTCACAACCTGATTTTTAAACTACATTGTGCATATTTACTGTGGATTAATTCATCTCCCTGGGAAATTCAGTTTATTCTTTTTCAAAATAGGAGGAGAATAAACAGACATTTGATAGGTCTTGCAGTTTTATTTTTTCTGTTAATATTGAAGTTCATCTTCTAGTGACTTAATTCAATCTTGGAGACATTTCTAACTAAGCGACAGAATATGAAGATGACTAGTGCAAAATACCCGTACGAGAACGTGTGTGGGCACAGCAGACTTGGTGAAAACGTCTTTGAAAATAACTTGATAGAGTTGTTGTGGTATTCTGTTAAATTACACACGCAGTGAATGGTATCCATTTCTCTTTCCTCATTAACAAAAGTTATTGTTCAAGAGCCAGTTTCTGCTCAGGGGTCTTTTTTGATCCTAACTCTACACAGGATAATTGTGTCAAATGAGTATCAAAGTAATTAAAAGCAGACCTCACCCAACACACAAAGAAATACTCAGTATTGTTCCTTTTTTTCATCAAGCCAGTCGAACTATCTTCATTTCAAAATTTTAATTCTATTATAACAACTCAGTTCATGATGGGCGAGGGACTGTGTTGGTGTAAATTGCAAAAAAACAGCAGAATTACTGGAATTTTTATCTGGATTTATACTAGCTGAAGGTCCAGCTTTAGATGTCAAGAGGGCGGCTTGCTGCCTTTAGAAGAATTTCATATTAACTACTCAAGTTGCAGAAACTGACCTCTGAGATGTGACAACGTGTGTTTTGAGTAATAAAAGGTAACTACAGAGAGAAAAAACATATATCCCTGGTAAAGGGATTTTCATGGAAATTTTTACCAAAAGCGGCAGGCTGGCAACTGTACTCTGCTCCTTTGTATTTTGAATCCACATGGTTATTTTATAGACAACAAGGTAATGCTATACATAAGCTTACAATTGATAAATTGTAATGTGAACAATGCACTGTCTTAACTTTCTGCCGTTTTCCCTAAAGCAATCTTAGATATCATTAAATCATGGGTTTCACTGCACAAAACCAGCAGATTTAGAGAGGGGAGATAAAAGACTTTAATTCTTTAGGGTTTGTTCAACACAAGTAGCAATCTCTTGTGTTATGCATAAACTTGCAAATTTTAAGTAGTGACGGGGTACAGATTTCATGAGCATCGTTGATTAATATAAACATGGTCTCATTCTGGGGATTAATTTAATATTCTTGTTGGAATACATACTAATTTGCAATACTCGAATATCTAGGCTATTGAAAGTTATTGCTTTGCTTTATCCCTTCTCTATCTAATGAGATGTTTTCAGACACTCCACACAAACTGATGTTTTGTCCTGGCCAAAACTATTAATTTCTGGTTTATTTTAATTTGCTCACGCACACACACACACAGAGACACATATTAAATATAAAAAAAAAAAATCTCTGAATATCTAAGCATAGTAATTGTGCTTAGTAATTTTGCTGAGCACTGGGACATCGTATTGTTCATAACAGAAGGCTCTAGACCCTACCATAGCTTAAGAACATTGTGAGACTTGTCAGTGGCAAAACTTCTACGACTGCAGAACTAAAGTCTTACCATCATATATAAAACAACTGCAAGCAGCAATAAAATGGAGGAATGTTTTATGCATTTTTACACAAAAAAAGGAAAAGATGCTAGAGGGAGGTATTGCAGTTTGCTTCCAGTTCGACATAACAGGTATAAAAAACAACTTTGAAAAACCTACTGAAAAATAAAAAGATCTCTCATGGCATTGCTGGGAAGAAAGAAGGAAAAATTTAAGAAATAGAAAAAAGTCTTGAGCCAAACAAAAGACATACGCAATTATTCAGTGTATAATTGCTTTGTTTGTTATTCCTTTGTTCAAATCAAGTTTTTCTGAGATGGAAATTTTATTTCTAATGACCAGAAAGAAAGAGAAATTGCAACCTCTCTTCACATCCTCTTAAGAGTGAGCTAGATCATAAGGGGTTTTTTTCTTCTAAGCACTAGGGTGAGTGGTTATGTGAGGTAACTAACTGACACAGATCGCTTAGGGAGCAGGCTCATCCTCAGCTCCTAAAGGAAGTGTTGGCCGGCTGTATGTACATCAGCCAATGCACGAACCTTCTTTTGCAGAAACGTGAAGCAGAACCAGGTCACGCCTGCTAACCATGAGCAAAGCTGGAGCAAGGGTTGGCATTGTTGCAGTAACAAAGCTCCCAGATCCAAAGAGGAACCTTCAGTTGCTCTTGCCTCCAACTGTCACCCACCCTGCAACAGATATGCAGATACAACATTCACAAGGGGACATGAAGACCACCGTATATATTTTTCAGAACACTAAAATTAGACAAAAAGCTGTAGCACACTATATCCGACAATATTCAGGGCAGGGGTAGCCCTGAGTTATTCTGTTGGGCTTTTTTAACTATGTCTTTGGAAGATACACAGTTAATTAATTTAAACACGTCCATCAACCCTCCCCAGCTGTTGACTTCAATGACTGCTATCTCCAAGTGTCCTCCCTTTATTGAAAACTTGTACCAGTTTTGTTTGATATAGCACAGGTTTTGAATTGTTGACTTGCTGCCAGCAAAGGTGGGGTTCAAAAGACTCAGTTAGACATTTCCCTAAAGGTTAAATTTTAGTAAAAATAATCCTAATATCCTATGCTTCTGAGGAACTGAAGTCAGAGAAGTACACTTCAGCTTACTGGATATCACATAGCATTTTCCTTCCTGCAGTACTAAAATGTGCTCCATATTCCACGAGAACCACAGCGGGCAGGCTTTACACATTTCCTTTCTTGCTGATGTGATGACTTGTCCTCACTAACAATATTGTACAGATTCTCCGACCTCGTGAAAAATGCAAAACTTTGTCTTACCAAGATTACTAAATGTTGTGGAGGCACTCACAAAACAGAGAGCAATAGCTACCCAAAGTGAAGATTTATTACAACCAAAGATTGCCTGCACTCCAACAGACCAAAGTAAATTACAAGATCAGACGTCAGGTGGGAACATACTACTATACAACTAATTCCTAAGTTTTGCAAATATTCTTTTTAGAAAGATGAACCAAAATGTGTGCACGCTCACTCATAAAACGGAAAACCTCCCACCCAAGGGTACCCAGAAAGAGGGTCACTCATCTAAGAGGAAGCAAGGGCTCACTCAAGAATATATCCGGAAGAATTATATATCTGCAAGAAATATTCTCTCATCAAAAGGGGATGGTGAGGGCTCACTCAATCCCAGGAAGTCTCCTCAGATGGCATCCTGATCCAAAGGGAGAGACCCCAACTGCAGACCCACTTCTCTGAGGAGGACCAGCTCAAATTGGCTCTTTGGCAGGTCTTCCTTTATACCCTAGTCGAGTCTGAACTGTGGTCATTCTGATGAGCTAGAGGCAAGAGTACAACAAAGGCAGGTTAAGGGCCTGACGTAAAACAACCAGTTTTTAATGGCCATGAAGCCCCAGTCTTTCCTATAGGGTCTTTGGCAAGGCCTGGTCCTTGTCAGGTCTTCAGTAAGACTGGTCATTGACTGGTCTTTGTCAAGGCAGGTGCATCTGCCACACTACGAGATACAAATTGGGAAAATAATCAGTCACATTTGCTGCCCTCATGAATATAAACCAAACAAGTATACCTTAATAGGTGCCTGCTTCCTGTTAACTTTAAAAATTAAGCCAATATTTGTATATTTCATAGAAAGGAGAGATTTGGTAACATCAAAAAGTTATTAAGATGATTTTATGTGATGCTTGAGAAGCTGTACGTAGGCAGTATGTGCAGATTGTTTTAATAAGGTCCAATCACAACACAGAGCTGTATAATCTGCCTTAAACTTTCGCCATCCGAAGATTTCTGGCAATGAGACTTTTTGGGGCAAACCCGTCCAGGTCAACAGGATTAAACACCATTGCAGGGACCCCAGTGCATCGCACGTAACCTGGCAAAAATTGCTGTTAATGAGCTGGTAAAAAGGGACTTTCTCATTTTCAACCGCCTGAAATTAGGTCTCTGCTTTTTCTGTCTGGAGAAGACAACGGAAACGACTAGTCACAGCACCCCTCTCTGAGACTCTGCTCTCTCTCCGTTTTGCAGACTGAAAGTTTCTTCTCCAATTACTGTTTCTGTAACAGTTTCAACTTCTTACTTTCTAACTAATACTGCGTGCATCAATTGAATACTGATGTGCAATTCGGTGTTAAAGGACCCCTGCCTTGGTGCGTAAAGTTGCATGGTCTCCAACACCTCCACCTCCAAATACACGTGCTTTTAAGCAACAGGCTGGCTACATAAAGTTTCTTCTCAATCAGGTGTGTAAGAATACACACTTCATGTCCAGGGTGATACTGGAGAACCCAGGGCTATAAGCAACGAGTTTTGGAATCATAATTATTTAATTAAATGTTTATTGTTTCAGCCACACTAACAAGAGTTTCTTGGGTTTTCTTACAAGATGTGTGTAATTTTTTGCTTGCAGCAAGACTTTGAGCATAAAGAGCAATCTGCATACCTGGTTATTACAGCTTGGAACAGCTAAAGTTCTTCATCTTGAATAGCAGAGAAGAGAAAGGAATGAGTACAGATGTGAAGTAAAGGGACAGCCGGTGTCTAGCCACAAATATGTTCTTCATGTTATCTGCATCACATCTGTACTGGATTAAATGAGGAATCATTGGGCAGTCGCTTTGGCCATGCTGAAACACGTTGTTCAGTATATGTAGTAATTTTTCTAATTGTACTAGCTTTTCTCCAGTCCTATCCCAAAAATCAGCAAGGGCACAAAACCAACTCTATATCTGAAGTCCAAGCTACTGGTAAACTGAAATCAAAATACATAATTCAAAAATAAAAATCCTAAATTACAGAATTAACTGAAACAGAAAAATTCAGGGTTCATCTTTGCTGAGGCTGTTGCAACAAAGCTTACTTTTTGCAAGCGTTACCTCCAATATCCATCTATTTTCACATGGATGAACCTCCGTCTTGAACTAAAAAGCATTGCAAATTGCTACTGGGGCCAGGGATTCACTTTGAATGTTAAAACTACATTGGAACTACAGTCGGTGGACTTAAGTCAAAGTCTCAATTTAAAAGCCTGTGTGAGAAGCGTGGTCAAAGTCTCTGTCTGAGCTTGATCTAATCACAATCAATGTCTTGTGGGAGTTTCTCCCCTTATAGCATTTGATTTTGGATCAGGCACTTGCACAGCTATTCATTTAAGCAGCACTTTGCCCAAGTAAAATGCTTACTCTGTAAACATGCATAACTTTATTCACAGAAATAATTCTATTAAGCGTTCTTTATGTAAACAGAACAAAATTTGCACATAAACTTAGTTTGGACTCAGGAAAAAAAGGATAGTAGTTATCTGTGCTGATATATACAGGTCTGGGATTTATTGTTTGCGACAGAGACATGAGAAGAAAACAGTAAGGGCTAGTCATCAAATTGTCCCATTATACTTTGTTAGGGAAACTATACTCCTGGTATACCTCTCGTAGAAGTCAGGAGGGTCAGTTCTCACCCAGGACTAAAACCTATACTTCAGGCTAATCCCATGATTGATTTCAAGGCATGGAGATTTTGGCAAGATAGGTGTACATAAAGTAGTGCAGGAAAATAGGCTTCTAAAACGAGTTAAAATAATAGTAGCTAAGTTTCTTAAGGAGCAGTATGTTCTCTCAGCTAAGTTTTCATTCATTGCATTGATTAACACATCAGCGTAACATTGCTACAGTGGTGTGTCCTACAACCTGTATACTCACAGGTCCGGAGAAATACACGCATTCGAATCTTGCATTCTTCCCTGCCTGCTCTCCTCTTCTGCATTATGCATTACCTAAGCTTAGATCTTGTATTCCTTCTGATCCCTTTTTAACCTTGCCAGATACAGCCTTTGGAGATAAGTTTGCTGTACTATGTAAATAAAACTGCAAATACAAAAAACCCGCCATCTAAAAGAATGTTTCCAACTTTTCAAAGTGTCTCTTATAATCTTTGCACAAAAGTTTTTAGGAGATTCAGAAATTATGGAAATGATTCTTGATTTTTTAATTTTTTTTTCTACTTAGATTCAAGGCTGCTAAGACCTTACACAAAGAGCAGGGCTGTTCTGAGACAGGCTGTCCTCTCATCTAACCAAATTGTTTGTATGTCGCTACTAGCATTTAGCTTTGTAAGAAAATACACAGAGCATTGAAATATTTCTGAACAATTTCTGCTTATGAAGTTGATTACTCATTAAAACGTAACCAATGTTTTCTGAAAATCTTGTACAATATCGGCAAATGAACAACTGCCTTTCTCTTCTTCTGTACACTTACATTTTCAGTTGTGGAGAAAGCTGCAAGGGAATCTTCCTTGGGTTTGGTTTTTTTTGGTTGGGGGTTTTTTGGTGTTGGTTTTTTTTTTTTTTTTTGTCTAGTAAAAATATTAATCTTATATCCCTTTATCCTGTATCTTAGTCTAAAGAGTATAGATGGAAAACACCCATGGATTGCCATGATACACCTTACTAAAAAAAGCTGTACTCTTACACAATCTTTTAGTCTTCAAAATTCAAGTTGAAGAGTGAAAGCACCAGCAAAAGATTAACCTGTTAGGTGGCGCTTTGGAATGACTTAATTAGTACCTGTTAGAATATTTCCTTCTGAAAATCTACCTAATGCTTAAAGCACCTCATCTCAACTGAAAAAAGTCCAAGACAGAATATATTGCTGTGTTCATACGTAACAATACGGAGGAAAAAATACATTAGCCAGATTTCTAAAAGCAGATCCTTCCCACTGGAAAATAATAATAATAAAAAAATTCATTCATGCAAAGGGATCAGTTTCTTATGAGATCTGGAAATATTTAAGAACAATCAAATTTGTACGGTGTATAGTTTTGAGAGTTTAAAATTGGGTAAGTCAGATTAGCCCTTGTAGAATGCCTGAACTATTTGGATGAAAGAACTTGTGGGAGGGACATCAGAGGTTGCCATGAGCACTTCAAGTCTGCTCAGTGTCAGACATTTCCAAGCGGTGCTCTGTCAGTCACACTTCCGGCACAGATACGTTGTCCCAAAACTCGTGGAATCCTTTACCTGGAGTGTAAGCCCATTACACACAGAGTCAAGGTATCGGGTATTAATTTGTAATTCTGTGCAGAAAGCGGTGCTGGGGGTTATTCCCACAAAGCTAGCACACTGATTGTTGAAACGGTCCCACATTTATACGTTCTAAATTAACATAATTAATCTATTCATTGTTTATCAGCTCATCACTGGTAGTTATGATCCTTCTCTTAAAGCTGATTGGTGTGTAGTTTCTCTGTCATCATTTCAAGGTACAGTAAGTTTTAATTTTACTGCACAAATGCAATGGGTCTTCAAGCAGAGGCAGGTATCCTAACTTCCAGAGGTGTGTTTTTCATATTATAATGTATTACAACCAGCTTAAGGTAATTAAAGGTCACATCTGGATTCTGTCATCTATTACTAAGTGTTTAATTAATCTTGCCTTCTGTTACAGCTCCTACCCAGACCTGTTGAAACAATGCTTGGGCCTAATGCTAACAATGGTTGACTAGAGGTTAATTGTAGTATTTTGATCTTGGAGACCTTTCATCCTAGCTGTCATAGTCACCAAACAGGCTCTTCATGGTTCCCTAACTTTGTGCTTCTGTAGTTGACTGATTTTGGTCAATTTCAACTTTTTCTTGACATCAAATACACTGTAGTTGCAACTCCTCCTGTTCAACCCCTTGCTCCTACCTTAAACAGAAAGGTTCTTGCTTGTCAAATGCAAGGGCTACGACCAAATCGCCTGTGAATTATAAACACACCGCATGGCTCTAGAGTATCTTCCTAATTTAGTGTGGGCTCTGCCTTCCCCAGAGCGTTTCCCTGAGCCCTTCATTTACTCTGTTCTCTAGAAACACCTTCTCCCTTCACTACTTCTCTCAATTTTCTTCCTTCAACTTGTTTACATACTACAGACAAGGTTTTAGAATACGGCCTAGTAGATACCTTAGTCAGAAGAAAGCACATTTTTTTTTTATCTTCTTGATGAGTTGACTTGTTGACGATGATGATTTCTTCACCTCAGTTCGTTCTTAGGGTAACATTTCATCCAAAATTGCATTGAGGATAAATAGCACTGGGTGTTTCCTGCTTTTTAACTTAGATTGGGTCATCTTCAGAGTTAGATCAGCAGACACCATCAAAAAGTCGGCACAATTTAGAGTCTTATTTTCCCTGCCATAATCCTTATTTGCAAAAGGACGTTGGTTATACCACTGCAACAGAAGCCACGTGGGATTTTCCGTGTGTTGCTGTGGGCATCATGGAAAGAGATTTTATGGATGTCTATATTTTGTCTGTAATAATAGGTCTGTATTTTATGGACGTCTATAAGGCATTATAGGAGTTTGTTACATTTGAAATTCCTTACAAAGTGACTCATTTGCTTGGCTTCTAGCTTTAGCAGGAAAAGGATCTAGTACCCTGACCGTATTTGAGGTGCAAGATCTTAAAATGATAACTGGGAAAACCCAATTCTAACCTTTATCTGTCACATAGTTCTTTGAGATACTGATTTTTATAAGCTCTTTATAAGTTCTTGAAGTTGGATAAATTGCATGTCTGGGAAAAACTGCAAATCTCTTACGTCACCTATCTCGTTGCACGATGAGAGCTGACCAAATAAGAGACTGTAAGAACATTTTTCTTTTAATAAAAAATTTTGCTTCTGTCATCAAAAAAAATTCTACTGAGATTTTACTGGAAATTTGTCACAGTCTTCTCAATTAAAGCTATTTCAAGGAAAATCACTGCTGAGGCTCTTGAAGAGCTTAATCACTGAGTGAATCACTCATCAGTTCCATCATCACCTCTGTAAAAGGCAACACTGACAGGTCTGCGTCCTTTTCTCCTCATCAGAGACTAGCTAGAGTCAGTCCGAGTGTCCCAAAGCACCTCGGATGTGCTACTGCGTTCCTGACAAAGACCTCGCAAACCAGAGCACTTCCTCCTTCCATACTGATACACAAATTCAAAAGCCCAACTATTTGTCTTAGCTTTCCTTTCAATCCCCACTTATATTTAATATTAATGTCATCTATTTTATTCTCTTTTCAAGTAGGTTTCAATAAAATACAAAAATTCTGAAGTCTGCCCCAATTAATTTGGTTTATTTCAGATATTCTTCTTTTCATTTCTATGGATTTTTTTTTTTTTTGAGGTCAACACAGTTAAACAAAGTGTGTTACAGATTTTTGTTTCTTGATGTGAATAATTACAGTGTAAGAAAGGTAAAGCTTACCTTCTTTCAGTAAAATTTTCACTTCCTTGGTGTCACTCACAACACATAAAGTCAAGTCAAAGGGAAGTCTGTCATCATCTGCAGCAGAGGAAAAGTTTTTCACACTGCCTGGAAATGTAAGAAAGGATAAACATTAGCTGGATACAGCTTCCAAACCAGACATTTAACCACGTTAATCTGTGAATTCCTGAGGATAAGTCGTTGGAGGACTGGAAAAATTTAATATGGCCCAGCTTCTTAGTACTGTCACTTAAAGCAAACATTTAAGATACAAACGGAAATGGGATTGGTAACGACTATGAGTGCTCATTATTTGCTCCCTGGTGAGCCTTGCAGGTTCCAACAGCTCACACCCAGAGTAATACAGAAAGAACACAATATTTACACGGGGCACTGGTGTGAGCAACTGAATGTCTGTCCATGCTGTGGTCCTACACCAGCTTAACCATGTTTTTAGAAACTACTACAAGTAACATTAAGTGTCTGTTTATGTCGGGAGGGTGCGGTCTGAAATCTTTGAAGTGGTGCTGGACTCTACTCATCCTCAGGTCATTTGGTTGGTTGTTTCAGAAGTGAATGTTCGCATTCCAATATAGGTCGTATAGCCAATCTCTGTAAGAGTATCAATAGGAAATCAAGATCTGTGCCATTTTAAGGGTGGGAATTTTGCTATTCAACATCAAGGTGTCCTGAGGAAGGGTGCTCCAAAACCTTGCAGTCTGCTATAAACACACACCCCTCTTTTGCCTGTCCTTCAATGGATGTAGAGAGAATCTCTGCAGACTGCCATCCTTATAAAACCTCCGAGGCTTCTCAAAAGACGTTTATATCCTGCTCATATAGAACTTCACTGAGTTATGGATAAAGTTATTCCTTGTAATAAAACGCAACAAGGAGAGCTTTCAGAGTCATGCCTGGAAATCGATGCTGGTCATATCTTAGAGGCCACTGAAAGCTCGGGGGGTAGAGAGGAGAGGAAGGGAAACTGGGAAGCCATATTGACTGTATTTTAAAAAAAATTTAAAAATAAAAAATAAAATCTAAACTCTTCTCCAAAAGCTGCAATGTTTCTAGATGTTCTCTTCTCATGAACGTTCTACCTTTGATTGCCAATATTACCCAACAGCCAGCTCTGTATTTCACCCAAGTATGAGTTCTTCCAAACATTATGAGGACAGTTACAGGCATACTAAAAAGTTCATCCCCCCTCTTTATTTTACCATGCTCAGCTATTTGCTGCACCTATGATGAAAAAAATCAAAACGTTACTATGTTAGAGTGCAAAATAAAAAATTGGGATAAATTGGAGGGGGAAGATAATCTCGTGAACAGTAGAGATTTTTTTATTATAAACTACATCCCAAGATTCTTAAAGATTTGTCTACCATGACAAAAGGGTTTGAGAAAATCCAGCGTTTCTGTAGCAATTCAGCTTTCCCAATCTGTTCTGGTCAGCACTGAATCCTTACAGCACAAAAAAGAAAAGAATTTTAGATTTGATTCTTCAGGCAGTTTTTTCAAGAAAATTCCCCGCAGCTTTTGGACTAAACACCAACTTCTTTGTATAAAAAAAAAAATCCCTTGCTGAGATATTATCTCCATTGTTTCTTCTGTTTGGATGAAGATGTAATGTAACTAAGGAAGAAAATTAATAATTATTCTCTCTGGAGTTTCTATTTACGCAGACTGAGTTAAGCACAATAATTCCCAACAACTTTTCATATTTTCTCTTGCTTTTGCCTGTGTTTTCCTTCTCATTCTTTCACACAGCTTAGATTTTTGATGCGTTTTGTAGATATGCAGATTATTTTGGGGACGCGTCGCTCAAGGGGTACAGCGATTCCCCTCTACCTGATACCAAGAAATATTGCGTTATTTCATTTACAATTTAATTTGACATCCCCCCATTTCACAACAATGCTTAAAATTGTCTCAGAGAGAACGTCATGAGAACACAGGAGTAACAGCTGAATGGAAATATAGAGCAATTATGAGAAAGGTAGTGTGGAGAAGTGAGCTTTAGGGTGCCTATTCCAAGCCGCAGAAGACATAAGCGGCACACACAGCTATCATTTAATTGAAAATCAAAGTAAAAATGTAGCTTATGGGTATGCTTTCCAATGAAATATTGTAGTAAAGGTTTATCCTTAACTGTGGAGCTTGTGAAACGAGTGGAATATTGAAACAGAGGGCTAAGATACAATGAGGAAATTAAAAAAAAACAGTACTACAATCCTTCCTCAAGTCTTCTAAAAGTTTAATATCTCTTATAGAAACTGTAAACAACCACCCGAAATCACTAAGAATAAAAAGTATTCACATTTTAGGGCATTTGGTGCATAATAGCTGCTGTCTTCTGTAAACTGAGATACACTTCCCTGAATTTCATAGGTGCTTACGCTGCCCCAATGTACAAGAGAGATTGTCCATACCAAACATTTCTATAAAAAGCAGTAGAGTGGATGTATTTAAAAGCTGAGGAAATAATCCTTGCTTTTTTCTCCCCTAAAAAGATAGAAATAAAATTGAAATCTTTTGCAAGAAATAATATTCTCTATTCTGATAAATCTTAAAAAAAAAAAATACCCCAAAACCAACCAACACTCAGTTCCACTGATTTTTAGCGATATTTTATTTCCAATGCTGAAAACCAGTTCCAATAATGCAATTTTGTGTAGATAAAGAAAGTCACATTTCCATGAGAGGAAACAGTGGGGTTTTGACATTAAACATCCATCAGTTTGAATCACAGTTGGTAATATTTTATCGACTATTGATCTCGTCTTTCTTTCCCTTGGAATAACTTGAATTTTACCTTCCATATTTTGGATGACTTAACAGTGTGGTTATTTACTTTAAATATCGTCAAGTTTTGCTGTATTTTCAGACACTCAGATATGCAAATCTGCTTTTCCCTTTCTTGTCACAAAGGTTTTCGAATGTACAAGATTTTTATTTTATAATTTTATTTTTGCTCTTGTCTTTACTTGTCATTAAATTCAAACGTGTTAATAAAAATATTGATTATGACCTCTACATACCTCTAAGAACCAAAAGGGAAAGCCCTAGGACATGAAAATATTTGATGCCAGTTCATTTGCTAGTATTTGTACAAATACAAGGTACTGACGAGCAACCTACTAAAAAGTTGTGCGCTTCCTAAGATTCATAGTACTAGGAGTTGCAAGAGGCTGAGGACAAACATTGCCTAACCTCAACTAATTCCATTGACAGAGGTTCATTATCAGTTCAGTAGTTATCTCTTAATCCCTAGAGGATAGTGAAGGAGTATTTGTCTATTAGCCACAAAAGTCCAAAAGGCTGGAATCGCTTTAAAAAAGAATGTCTTATCAGCAGAGAGTCAGTGCTATGCAAAAAGCCCTTTTCTTCTGCGCTGTGCTGGAGGCAGCGGGGATGAAAGCAATCGGGAGACTATTGATAGAGATGGCTGATTTTGCCAATAACAGTCGCAGGCACTAGATGGAGATATTGCTTCCAAAACTTACTTCTGCTGCTAAGAATCTAGGCGACACATGCGTGATAGGTTAGGATTATATGTAAGGAATGAATCGGGGCTGATTGCTAGGTTCCCGGTGATTTCCACTTTCTTTGTATTCATATCTAGAAATACTCTAAGATGGGCTGGTAAAAATTTTTATTTTCCTATTTTTTTCAATATACAGCCTCTACTTCATCACTGCACGCACAAAGGAAGAAGCTAAATAACGCTTTCGCAGGCTTCCAACAGCAACTCACCACAAAATATTTGAAAGAGCTCCTCCCTTCGGCTGAAACCACAGCCTAGCATTGATGCTTGAGGCTTTTTCTGCCTGAAGACAGTACAATCTCAAACCAGTGTTTTTACACCTGAAGAAAGTAGCTTTAAAGACAACAGACTAGAAAGCTGTATTAACGGTTGTGTAATCAGAGAGGACTGTCACAGGGAGGTAGGTGTTCACTGACCTGCCCTTCTGAGGGGTGTTTAAAGAAGGACTTGGAAACACGCTAGCAGGCAAGCTCCTTGCAGCAGGGTCTGGAGGTTTCTCTGGGTAGGTTTTCCTTGCCTCCTCTAAATATTTTGCGTAGAGGCTCAAGCAAAAAGCCCACAGCACAAGACCCTGCTGTGCCCCGTTGCCAACGTCCTTGCAGGTGCTGGGGGAGTTACAGGCGGTGATACGGCAGAACAGCATGGGGGAAGTGGAAAGAAAAGGTGGCTCCTCTTCGGGAAAGGTCTGAGTGGAAAATTCACAGGAAAAACACAGGTGAAACCTCCCTTAAGAAAAAAATTGAACTTTGTCTGATCAATAAATATGTTAAACCTAAGCTAGATCCCATGTCTGAAGTTAGGAAAAACAGACGAGCTGAAACAAAGGTCTGGAACAACTATGAGAAGCAATTCATCTTGCATCTTGAATCCCAAAACCCTCTTCCCCTGTGAAATCAAGTCTACATACACAATCGTCTAGATTGGTGCAACCGCCTTGGACCAGATCTTGGATTTCTCTACAGCCGCAGTGCAGAAATAACCTCGAGCTCTGCTGACATGAGAAAAGTAAGTGTGAAACTCATGTGTGGGATAATTGTAGTGTACAAGGGTCTGTGGATGCTGGTAGGATAGCTATCATAACATAAATCATTTGAAATTTAGAGATGATTTTTTTCCTTATATTTATCAGGAACAAGATACTGACTGGTGCCTGACGTCCCATGGCCTGAAACAAAAGCATTGCAGAGAAGCAAGCGATTTATTTGAACAAATTACCGCCTTACTCAGATGTTCCGCTCAACAGTCACTGACATGTTACCAGCGACCCCTGTAGAACACCCATTGTGTTTTCCGGAATGCGAGAAGACAGGAATTGATGTGGGTAGGTCAACGCCGCGGTGATCGCTGTCTTCTGGGCAGAAGATGTTCTTCAGGTCGCTGTCTGATGTACAAATCCTTGGCCATAGAAGGAGCTTGTGCAGCCCCTTGTCCCCCCAGCAGCCATCCGTACTCCTCAGGCGTGCCGTAAAGGTGGGGTCACACAGGCAACCACAGAGAACACGGTTTAGACTCAAAATCACGTGGAGAAGCGCCAGGAGAGGTTGCGCTGCATAAACTAGGACTGCGGCCCGGAAAGTCAACATTTATTAAACCTGGTGGAAAAACGCGGGGTACGCTGTTTGAGCAGACATCAGCTCTAAACAGCGCAGACCATTAAAATCGTTCCAGCACAACCCCCCGGACCGAAAAAGCTTGACATGTCTTTTGTCGCTGAGAAAAGTGAGAAGACCGAGAGATAGTGCGCCGGCAGCCGCCGAGGCAGCAAGGCAGCTTGCCCCCGCCGTACGGCTGCGTTCTTCCAAGGGAGAATCGCGAGGAAAGGTTGACCAATGATTTGTCACAAACAGGACTCGTCTGGAGCACACTGCGGCACGCGAGGGAGCAAAGAGAGAGGGATTTTGCTCTGCGATATGCTTTGCCTCTCAAACAGCGGGATTTAACTTTTTTTTTTTTCTATTTCCGAAAACAAATTAACGTGCCTCTGGTTTGGTCCCTATGATTCATTGTCAAGTTTGCATCAGCTTTCCAAGCAGTGATAAACCTCAGGAGAGGGTGAAACACCTCAATATGGAAATCTATGTGAAAAATAATGAGTACTAAGAGAGTCAGGAGAAGGAGTCTTTTTGTCTTAAGTGTCTATATTTTAAAATGCTTAATATTTCCTTTCCCTTTTTCCATTCAGATTGTCATTCTTCAGACTGTTGCGGTGGGTTACCTTCATTAATGACTCAAACACGCCTTAATAATACTTCTTCTGAATAGATAGACTTGGAGGGGGTTCCTGAGCCTGCCAATTTTGCTGTTGTTCTTGTTAATTGCTTAAGGGAGTTAGTACTCTCCATCTGCTGTTCTTAAAAATTACATTTTGACCCTTGGTGTTGCATGCAAGTATGGCTACATGAGATTGTGACTCTGCCTCTTAAAAGATGGAGAAAAAGAACCAGCATGACAGTTAATAATTCCTGTTCGAACCCTACTCTAAGAAAAACAGAAAACAAGGAATTGGATGCCGCTTAAAAAAAAAAAATCAAGCTTCTTTTTAACAAACTCTTCACCGATAAGGGCAGTTCCTGCAACCTCTTGTTGATAGTTTAATATATACTTGAAAACACAGCAAGAACTGAACTCATGACTATCCAGCATGAGCAGATCAACACTTGTGAAGTTTTCATATATAGCAGTGCAGATTTTTCACAGCTTTAAACGTCGTCAACAACAATATAGTAATGACCTCAAACCAGGCAGTGTGTTTTCTCCAAAAAGAGCTACTGCTATTCTCAGAGCTACTTGCTTCTCACTCCCCATGGGGGTCAGCGTAACGGCTAGGTTTCTGATTAATAAATATTCCGTTTTGTTTGCATTTTTCCGAAAGCTGTTGGCATAGTTGCATCAGATGGACTGGAAGGCTTACGCACGTTCATAACCTTCAGTTATTACCACGCATTGCTGGAAGTCGCTTGCCTTACTTTCAGCCTACTAACTGATGTTACCAGCCCACACCTTCATTTCTCTGAGATTAGTTTTCTGAAAAGTGTAGTTATTTTTTCGCTGTTATTGAAAGTGAATTAATGTTGCCTCAAAAATCAGACTGATAGCTAAAACCTCATCTACTTTTAATCTAAAGAACCAAGTTACAACATTATGATTCTTCTTCAAGTTTCACGGATCTCATCTGGTTTATTCTACCTTGAGAACAGTTGGCCAAAGAACTATTTTCATTTTGAAACTTCAAGACTGCTATTAAAAAAAAAAAAAAAATCCATTCAATACTGAGACAATTTTCAACACAGGGAAAAGAGACAGAGGTAGGCAAGGCAGCCAGCCTAAGGATCCCTCCCTCTCATTCTGAGCGGTTTCCATTCTGGAACTGAGAATCTTCTCCTTACAAATATTTAAGTGCAAGCTGGGAACTTGCTTTCAAAGTGTTTCAGCTTCAGCTAAGAATATGTTCTAGAATTCAATGTTTCATCAGAATAGTCCCTGTCTAGTTCTGTCTAGAATTCTAACATAGAGGTGTCTTGCTGGCCAAATTCTATCCTCAAAGTGTCGTTGCATCACTGATTTTCTGTCCTTCAGTAAAAACCTGTGTTCCTTGGTCCCACCAGTTAATAGGAGCTCAATACGAGCATCACTGGCAGCTGCAGCAGCTAAACGCTAATCAGAGGGCAGTCGAGGTCTTGAGCTAATTTTATGCACCACTGCTGTCCTTCTCCAGCTTATTTTCAGGACTTCCAGCGACGCAGAGGACAGCTCATCACGGGATGTAGTGTTTGTTACACTGTAAGATCGTTCCAAATTAGTCTTTTACATACAGATGACCTTTTTTTTTCTTTTTTAGTGTATAAAAGCCCATGAAACCTGTGAGCTGTAAGGAAGATAGCCACCTGTCCATTATCTGGTTTTCTTGCAACAGCTACTGCAACAGTTGGGAGTATCATACCGGTGCCAAAAGAATCAAGGAAGGTAATTTAAAATGACTAAACATGAACAGGTTTGACTCTTTGTAGTCACAACAGCGAGAGTTGAGACCAATGCTAATGAAGCAAAACTAGTTTGTGTAAAACTAAAGAAGGCTCAGAATCTTGATTTTCAGTTAAAGAAAAACAATTGAGAAAAGATGCTTTGACTCTTTGTTTCCTAGGCAGTTTTCAGTGTTGTAAGGCAGAGGAATGCCGCTGCAGTACTGCAGACAGACTGACCTAAACCTGCGCAGGAGCTGACTCAAATCACTCTGACTGGTAAACCTTGTTAATTATAAGCATTTTGCAGCTGCACTTTTGCTCAGAAAACTCAGCTGTTTTCCAGCAGCTTTGGCTGCTGCCCTTCACCATTTCCTGTGCCACTCAAGGCCAATTGCTCACAGGTCAAGGGAAAAACAGTCAGGATCTAAAATTAGTTCATTTCCCTAAAGAGGGCAGAACGCTTTGAAATAATTTTCCCATAATGAGACATGATGAAAAAATTACCCCAATTTAATTTACTCTTCAGCATCCATAATATACCATCCTGTACTTACTGCATACATTTGTAGAGTTCTTTAGTGCCTGTCCTGGTGTCTCAGCTATTTCTATGCCTTCTGCCTGGGTTGAGAGATGACCACTGACTTCAGCTGGCTCCAAGCCTCACCCCTAACGCAAGTTAACGGCGGTTCAGTTACTCTGATGAAGCACAGCTCTGTATCTAACCTGGATAGACTGTTACAGGCAGCTATTTACTAAAAAATCTTGTGAACAGCCTTTACTTCCAACACCTCTGTTTTATAAGACACTACACAGGACTTAAAAATTTATAGAAGCTGTGATTGTGGGAAATCAGCCAGATTCACAGGGCATCCCTGACATCACGGCTTTTTATATAACAAAGATTTTCCTTCCGGAATCTTCAGAGCCAGATATTAGAAAACCCCAAACCATAACCTATGAAGGCTGCATTGACAAAATAATTAATCATCATCATCATCATCATCATCCCTGGTTTACAATTGAACAGTATTATTGAAGCCTGCGGAACTGCAGATGTACAACTGAAGGCAGAACACGGAGACTAAAACGATTAAGCATATTTATTTGCGTGGAGTTGTTTAAACTGTGGGCTCTCTACTTGCATCACCTTTTTGTGCACGATCCTTGCAGTATTTGTCTGGAAAGCGATAGGGTTCTTTTCCAGGTTGTGTTTGCTATGCGGCAGTTCAGTCTGCAACAGCATTTCAATTTCAGGATTCTGAACTTCTGCTCTTCCAGCAGTAACAACAGCTGACCTCTAGGATTAATTTAACTAGTATACTCTTCACTTCTAAACCCATTTTCCCACTTCAAAATATTAATCCTGCTTTCTAGGGGATAAACAAACTGTATCTCCATGTTACAGCTCAGTACCCTCAGCCCCCAAAATCCTAAAGACGCAGAAGGACGAGACAAGTGTTACTGCAAGAGCTGACTTCTGAAATCCTTGGCACGACTTGCGATTCAGCGGATTTCCTCGTGCTTTGGCACACCCTGGGCTGTAGGACAGCTTGCCTCTAGAGGAGCAGGCGGTCACATAACCTTCCCCAGGGTCTCACAGCCAGAGCGGCACTGGACGTGCGTGCACGTGTGTTGTGTGTGCAGGTGTGGTGCATACATGACCTGTTATGAACATGGCGGCATTTAGTTGGTTTTTGTAACCCAGCTATACCTGTTTTACACACAACCATTTGCTTATCTCTGAGGATATGCATAATCTGAATGATCCCTTTCCACAGGAACGGAGACGGTTGAGTGAGGCTCTGCAGGAAACAACAGCGTGTTGTTGCCTGGTGTCCCTGTTCTGTGAATATATCTACAGGCTTCAAAGTCCACTTCAGTTCCCTGGCACTAATGCGAAGTTTTAAAAAAATGAGCAAAACTCCAACCTTAGCAAGGTTGTGCTAGAGAACATACGACATGAACATGAGGCCCATCCCTGGAAACACAGCGACTCGCAGAACATTCAAATCTCACTTGATTAAAGCTGTGGCATGAATCTCAGGGCCTGTTCAAACAAACAAACAAACCAACAAAAAGTCCCAACAAAAAATCCTCCAAACCCCAGATATTTTTCTTAGCTCAAATTCAAGCCGTTTTTATCAAAATATTCTAACAGAAGTAGACACAACGTGCATAAGCAATTTGGATACTGCTGCTCTACGTACAAGGTAAGGGATTGGGTTTGTACTGGCTCTTGATAAATGAGAATTACTCCTCTGACTCTAGCTAGGTCCCCAAACACTTCCTGCAAAGTCCTAAGCCTTCCCAGTGAGTTAAAAGCAAGTTGTACAGCTGATGAGTACCATACGCTGCGGTAAGTTACTTGCACTCGATGGCAATTTTTCTCGAGAAAGTCCCTGACTTGTCCAACTCCTCTGAACACTCTTTTTCTCATATGAAATGTTAACAATTTCTCCATTAATGCATCAAACCATTTCACAGTTGCAGATTACATTTTTGTTAGCTTGTTTTGTAAAGCAGCAGAATGGCTAATTCTGTTTTCTTTTTTTTTGATGACAAGTCTACCCGGAGCAGCATGGCACAATGAGCCCTGTTTTCAATATTTCATTATTGACAGAAGTGAAGAGGCATGTATGTAAACATTAGATTTACATTAATATGAATATGTTTGCTTCCCTTTTTAAGATATTAAATAAAAAATATGAATTATGCCTCAAATATAATTAACTCAATAAGATGTAAAATCTAAGATTCAAATATATTATTAAAATTAATTTCACTGACAACGTTCAGGGACAGCAGCAATAACTGAACCCAGTAATCCTAATTACAGTCTCACAACCTAAGTATTAGAAGATACATCATATTCCAAATAATCCACATAAAGCTGCAAGAAGAAAGATGTTGAAGATGACGGTACTGTTACCTACAGATTAGAGGAGGCTTTAAAAGTCATCTAATGCTAACCCTCCTATTATTGTCAAAATAAAAGGGAAATTCTGCCTATGCACAAAACCAGAGGTACATTTGTGCCTATGATGCACATTAATTCTTTCAGCAAATATGCAACTAGTTCTCACTAATGCTGATACAAGTAATTACTATTTCATTACGCAGGGGATGTTCATAGGAAAAATCTTTCGTAGGGAAAACCTACTAACAAACAAGACATTACTTTTGAAGCTGTGGTAAAAAGGTACCAGTTATGTTTTCTGAACTGTGTAATTATCTGTGCAGAAAGGTAACAATGTTGGTGCTTAGGAAATACGTGTCCGTAGTGTAAGAATTTAAAATGATAGTTTAGCTACTGAGCAACTACAGTACTGTAAACCCCATTCTACTCCAAAACACATGAATGGGAAGAAAATATAGTCAGTAATTCTTTGAGAAATATCCATGATGTCTCTCTCCTGTTACAAGATTGTGCAAATTCCCACTGCAAAACAAAAGAAACACCAAATTTACACATACATGGGCAGACAGGCATTTATGAGATTTTTCTGCAGCCCAAATGTAAAGATTTGAAATTTTGTGGATGCTCTAGAGGAACATGTCTAATCTTTCACAACGCTAAAAAGCAGCCTAAACGTCTCACTTTTATGATGGCTCTTGTGCCTCAGGAACGAAATATCCAAGTATCACCTTCCCCGTCTTGTAGCGTAGAATGAAATGAAAGGAGCAAGGTGGATTGTCATGACTAGGGAAATACACCGTACGCACATTCCTGTCCGAACCTACCCGTATTTAGGTTACGTGAAAACTCTCCAGTACTGGAGAGTCTTTCCAGCCCTATTCCCAGTATAACTTCATTTTGAACTACTTTAGTGCTGGAAAATGTGCTAAGTGGGGTGGTGGTGGGGGGTTTATTTCTAAAAACCAAAGGACAACGTTATATAAGACAGTGTATTTCAGTCACAGTGGCGGAAAAGGTAAGTTCTGTGGCTGAGTGATCGATCTAAGGGGACAGGGAGGGTCCTGGAGCCTGGAAAATCTGAGAGGGAGCAGAAAGCCCCGCCAGGGTCTGGCAGCTCTCGTGAGTGAGGCTGACATGGCTGGGGGCATTGCCAGGAGCAACTTCAGGGGATTTAAATGGCCCTGGGAAGCGTGAGCGACCAGAGCGGGCAAACTGGGCATGGCGTGTCAGTTCACGCGGGGAGGCTCTGCACCCTGCTTGTAGTGCTCTAGGTCTCTGCCTCGGAGCTAAAACCAGTGTTGCTATGCAGAAAGCCCCTGAGAAGTCTGACGTGTCCACCCAGACAGACCTGGTGAAGAAGGAGACTTCAGTCCAGGTGGCAGGTTGCAGTGAGTGCCCAGGCTCTTCTCATGGTGAAAAGCCCACAAAAGGTGTGCACAGGTTGATGACGTGTTACGCCAGGTGGCTGAGTTGCAAGAAACAGTCATCAGGTTGGGCAGTATTAGAGGAGCTGAGACAGAGATAGATAAGTGGTTTCAGAAACATGTTTCTGTAGAAGATGCCACTGAGAAAGAGGCACATTGGACCCTGGTGACCCAAAAAAGTAGGACTCCGCTTCAGTCTCCACCCTCCAGTATCACCACCAAAACAGATAGGGAGCTTTAACACCTTTAACACCCATAGACTCCCACAAGCAATGGAGAAACTTCACCAGCAGCACATAATGGATACCATAAAAAGAATCAGTGTGTGCAGTGACTCTCTGTTCAGGGGCACTGAGGCACCCATCGGCCAACCTGACCGCGAGTCACAAGAGCTATGCTGCCTTCTGGGAGCTAAGATCCGAGACATTGCCAAGAGGGTGCCACAACTTGTCAAGAGCACCGACTACTCTCCACGGTTACTCTGCCATGTGGGCATGAATGAAGCTGTAAGCCGGAACCTGGGCAGAATCAAGGAGGACTATAAAGCCCTGGGGACGGAAGTGAAAACTATTGGCGCCCAAGTTATCTTTTCCTCCGTTTTACCAGTTAGAGGAAAGGGGGTGGCCAGAAATAGATGAATAGTGAATATCAACTTATGGCTACTTGGCCAGTGCCATCACAAGGGTTTTGGGTTTTTGACAATGGGACGTTCTTTGATGCTGATAACCTGTTAGGGAAGGATAGAATCTACATGTCTGAAAGAGGCAAGGGAATGTCTGGCAGCATGTTGGCCAACCTGGTGAGGCAGGCTTTAAACCAAAGGACTTGGCGGGTGGGGTCCAAGATGGAGATGATCATGCCATCACAACCAAAATGGTATAAACCAGGCCACCCAGAGCAGCAGTAAATGTTCTTAGCCACTTTCCACGATAAAAGACAGAAGGCCAACCACCTCAAGAGTGTATATGGCTTTGGTGGATCATGGATTCACCAAGGGGAAATCATTCTTGACAAATCTAATGGCCTTCTATGATGGTTTCTACTAGCTGGATTAGAGGACATCTCTTCTCTGAGGAAAGGCTCACCCGCATCTGTTTAGCCTGCAGAAGAGAAGACTGAGAGGGGATCTTATCACAGCTTATATCTAATAGGCAGGTGCCAAAAGGATGGGGTCAGACTCTTTTCAGTGGTGCCCAGTGATAGGACAAAAGGCAGTGGGCACAAACTAGAACATAGGAAGTTCCATCTGAACATAAGGAAAAACTTCTTTACTTTGAGGCTGACGAAGCACTGGAACAAGGCTGCCCAGAGGGGTTATGGAGTCACTAAGGAAGTGCCTCTTTTTTGGGGATGATGGCCCTGTTAACTGGAGGGATCAGAGGCTGTTATAGGAGGTCTCACAGTCAGGTGAGAAAAGAAGAAAAAAGCAAATCTGTGTTGTCATAGTGTGTAGATTCATACATACATATTTATCTTACCCCCTTTTTATTAACACAGCCTTCTGTACTTCTCCTACAGTGAAAATTAATAGTGGGGGGTTTTTTAATTTAAATAAACCTAGAATTGTTTCCAAGAATGGAAAAAATCCCCCGTGCAAGTCGTAAGGGGCAAGCAAAATCAGTATATGCTTTCTAATAAATGTAAAATAATCGTTTTGTCTTTATGGATGGCATTTACTGCTCCAAGAGAACAGATGACTAGAAGCCAGATGTTAAATTTATGTATATAAATAAAGTACAATACTATTGAAAATAATACTGTTTTCTTTGACATTGTCACAAAATGTCATCTTGCCAATGGACAACACACTTCTGAGTTTGCAAAAGGCAAAAAGAAAAAAATCCACTTGCTCTTTCAAAAGATACGGAAATTAATAAGCATCCTATACAAATTCAAATAAGACGTGGTGACATATTTGTTGAGCAAAACGACACAACACTGAAATTGCTATCACTGGTAACAAGCTGGAGCTGAATGATGAGTGGTAGCAGTCCCGTCTCGTCCACTAGCTCTGTGCTTTTCTTTTATGCTGCGTAACTCTCATTAAACGAACGGTTCAGATGGTTAATTGTGCGATCACATTCATTAAAAACAGAAAAAAAAAAAAAAAAAAATCACACACCCCCAAATAAAAAGAAGATTTATGTTAAGAGTAGTCTCCCACTTGTAGGTCTTCCCAAGGCCCGCCGAAGGTAGTAGCTGTTTTGGCACTTTTTGATCAGAGGGACTTGGATCGGCAGCTCGTAAGTTGCACCGTTTACGACAGTGCCCGATTCTGAGCTCTCAGCGTGGCGTGGGGTAAGGAGAGCTTTCAGCAGAAAAGTGTTACAGCAAGCCATGCGCACCTCATTTGCCAAGAGGGCTGAAGCTCTTCCAAACATGGGTGAGGGAGACAAGGGGGAAAAGAAAGACCGTTTTTTCACAGTTTTCTTCAGTCTATTTCCAGAAGAAAGCAGTCACATTTGGGTTTGCATTTAGAAATCCCCGCCTTTAAATACTTGCCAAGCAAGAAGTGATCATTTCATCCCAAGCCAGCATAAACATTTCTCCAAAGCCGGGCAGACTTTGCAGGCGTACATCTTGTAAAATTATAGATATCCTCCAGCTGGAGGGCTTCCACACACACGAATTGATCAGAGCGAAAGAGATGAAACAGACCTTAATTCTGCGTTAACTGTTGAAGGAAACGTCGTAATGCCTGCCTTTGTAACTTGGGAGAGCACTAGAAGTTCAGGCCAGAGAGTTTTTCAGTTTAAGTCACTGACAGAACTCCCACGTGTCCACTGGAATTGTGATTAAATTCAAGTAGAAAGGTTCACAGTAATTCGACAGTGGCTTCCATTTCCATATCTCTGAGTTCCTGGGAAGCTGGTGGGAAAAGACAATTAAAAGCTTGAGTGTTTTTAGTGTGTTGCTTGTATTAAAAGAGAAACCATTTCATTTTCTCCCAGAGCTCATATTCATTTGTTGGTCAAATGTAATATATTCTGTATTTACTATGGTTTTTGGTAAGAATTATAATGTGGAAAGAACTGTCCCTCTTAGGATTTATTTTCTTGCTTTCTTTTCTTGTGCCTACCCATATAGACAAGGTTTATGGCTGTTTCAAATATAACTTGCAACACCAAAATTATAGGTAGTCTAAATTACGGCTAGGTTACATATTTCCACGACAAGCTGGGAAATGTCTTAAGAGCAGATTGCGTGCCAGTGAACAATCGTTGCAGCTCCACTCTTCCAACTCACATACTCGTATTTTAGTCCCTATGACCTAAAAAACTGCTCTAGCTCTCTGAGTCCATCAGCTGTCCAATCCATGCCAGAATCTAGTTTATCAGTTCTCCTTAAGAAGCCTCCTCTGCCTGTACAAATGGAAAATACAACCTTTTCCTCAGTTCAGAGACACATCATCAGGAAGAGAGAGAAAGCTAGGTTTTTGTGTGTCCGTCTATGAGATAAGTCTAAAATATTTGACAGTTCTATTGTGAGTGTTCTTAAAATTAAGATTAAGATCACTTTTGCTTGCAAGTGCAAAAATCTCTCAGAGTCTCCTTAGTGACTTGGTAAACCATGTCCAAAAGAAAATAGATTTTCCTTCTTTTAAATTTTCTCTTCAATCTTACACAGTCATCTAATCACAAGAGATTCCTCTGTACACATCCACAATCTGAGTATCCATGCATTGCATATGAGTACTCTGGAAGTTACCACTACCAGGATCTTACCCCGACTTTTAAAAAAATAATCTTTATAATATGCTTTTGTTTTTACAAGTTAGATAAGCATGGAAGGTTTCTTACCTGAATTGAATGTTTCATACTTTCTAATTATTCTGAAGCATTATAAATGTACATTCCACAATACAGAAGAACTATTTACATACACTTTATACCGATTTGATCCAGAAACTTCATGTTATTTGATAACAGTTCCAGTTTTGATGGTGTCTGGACATTATTCGAGTTAAATCAGTCCCATTGTACCATACCAGCCACGTACAAACTTATATCCAGATGTATGAGTGTCTCATTTTTTGAACTAAAAAAAACCTCATGTGGTTATAATAATACATAAATTTGCATAAGTGGATCAGAAAGAATGGTTTATAAATTAAGATACTCCGATGCTGGCAGAAATTACGTGCAAAACTACAAGGCTTGACATAACAGCAAGTAGAGTCCCTCTAAATTCAACTCTGTGTGATGTGAAACCAGCAAAAGTAAACCGCTTCTCCATTTATTTCTCTTTAAAGCTAAGACTCAGCCGCTGAGTAAAATTAATATTTTTGGGATTTGGGAGAAAAAAAAAAGCTGGAGTTTATAACTTGCAAGTTTTAGTTCTTGTTTTAAACATGTGTCAGAGAGTTTCTTGATACCACATTCAGAAGCACCTAGGTTGTTACTCCATGTACTCCGCTGCTGATCTTTATGTTAAATTGTTTTTAACACCCGGTTTAGCTCAAGCGCGCAGCCCCCACTCTCAGTCCATGCGAGGGATATTCCAAAAGCAGCACAGCACAATGACAGAAAGCCTCCTCGAGACATCCCTCTCCACTCTTAGTCCTCCAAAGCAGGACTCTGGTGGGTATCTGTCATCACTTTTCCCTCTGAAGAAAAAGCAAAACAATTCAAGGGTCACCAGTGACAACTTGGGCTACCTAAGGGTGACAGTAACCAGCACCCGGTCAGTGCTCTGGGCAGCTGAAAGATCAGAGGTGGCTCTGGTAAAGGTCAAGACGCTGCTGTTCACAGGGTCCTGCTGCACGACATTATCTTTGCTGGGGGACAGGAGGGAGACCGTGACCAAGGCTCTGCTGTACCACAACACAGACAGCTCTTCTAATTCACATCCATGTTTTTTCAGCTATTTAAATTGGGGTGTCCTGTTGGAATAACACGTTCCATCCCGCAGCCTTCGTATCAACCTCTAGCAGAGGAGCAAGGTCCAAAGGCGGAGACCTTAACACCTGGAGTCTCCAAAGCTGGAGTTCATCTTTCCAAGCCACTTGCCAATGCTTAAACTCTGACATTTTATCCTCTGTGGTTAACATTAACCTTAGTAAGGAGGAAGATTTTCTAAGGGCAGTGACAAACGCAGCACAGACCCTGTCATTCACCTTGGGGCTTGACTCCAATGAACAGATGTCTAGGAGGGAAGAAGTGAACAAGAATACTATAGCTTCTTAAAATCTCTCCTCTTTCCATCCCATAGGGAAGTTCAGATCTTTTCCCTCCGTGACAATTTAATCCTTCCAGTAACCACCCCATTTTATCAAAAGCTCAGGGGCTCTCTGCGCATGTCATCTGAACTCTGTTCTGGACCCAATACTCTTGCCTGAGAAGCGAGAAACCTTGCATTTAATTTCTTGCCATGGTGCGCTGTCTTTGGCTGAACGCTCGGGCAGTGACATTTACTCCCAGTTGTACAAACCCAAGATTTTTAGGTGTTCAGATACAGTGCCACTTAGACAGAATTTAGCAGCTGCTCTAAGTTCTTTCACATTCATTCTTTTGCATTGACATGCCCTTAGGATTTAAAAATATTTTGCTTACCCTTTCTCACTGCTCCTGAGGAGGCATTCCCGTTATCGCTCTGTTTCCTGTTCCACCTCCTGCACCCTGTTCATGATGCAGAAACCGTATCTGCGGGTAACATTCTGCTCCTCACTTTTATAGTTTATTTACTCTACAGAAAACCCTTGAACCGTAGCGCTCATTTGCAAGAAGATCCTTGAGGGAATATTTTGCAAAGAAACAGACATGAACTCATATTGTTGTGCTAATTACTGAGTCTAACATGAGAACTGCAGTGAGCGGAAAGCTGTTGTGTGGGTGAGTCTCATTAAGATAGAGCATTCCTGATTAATTGTTTAATTAATTGAATTCAGATGGAAGGCTAGATCACTTTCTGGGGCAGAATTAAGAACTCCTGGGAACAATTAGATGAAGTGGAAGGAAAATAACATTACCAGTTTATTTAAGTTCTGTCCTTATCACTTTCATTTACATGTGCTGTTAGAAGGACAGTCAGCAAACACTGAAGATTACGAAAATTCTGCAGAACACCGGTAATCAGTTCTACACTTCCGATGCTACCGTTAGAGTCATGTTTTTCATATTAATTACTATGCAGATTCATCAAAGAAGGAAAAGACATTGTGTGCAAACCAAAACTAACTTTGGAAACTGAGCGTTTACTGTGGCCTACACACCAAAACTCAATTGTAAAAGGTTTTCCTAAAATAACTTTTAGTCCTGAACAAGCTCAGAAAGTGAGCTGACCACAGGCCGTACAGAACAAAAAAACTTTTAGTTTTATAAGTTGTCCATGATTTATTTGTTTCCTAGCTTTATACAGCAATTCAGTCAATTACAGTCCAGTAGGGTGTCTATCTCTTGTCACTGGAGATCCAAATTAATAAAGAAACCAACCTAATTTCAGTTAGGAGAGCTCTGGAGTGAGTGCAATGGATGTATGAGCAACACGGTGCCCTGCTAGCTTGGACTGCTACGGCTTCACTTTCTGCATTTATATCAACTGGATATAGTTACTGCAGACAGAAGATGTCATGTCTACAGTCATCTTTTCAACTGAAATTTAGATCGTAATAGCGAGGCTTGGGCAGTAAAGCCTATTTTACGCTACTGTAAAATTCAAAGTGCTTCTTTCACTGTAATTTTGGTCAATGGGGAGAAAATCAAGGACTTGCATTAAACAGAATTTGGAAAGAGCATAAATAACAATTCACCAGAACAGACCTGATTAACTAGGTCAGCTTCCTCCATGAAACGTAAAGATGTATCTTACCAACCAGTTTCTATTATGGGTTTTGGCAGCCAAAGACTGAAAGTTGGAAGAAGGAATAAATATTTAGGGGAAAATAATTGAAGTCCTAACGTAGCAGCAGTCTCGAACAAAAGTTATCCAAACCAATAATTCTGAAAGAAGCTGTTCATTGCAGGATATGTTTCCGCTTAACCCTCAGAAGCTGCCTCAAGTTTCACAAGGCTTCAGAGAGCCATGCCCCAACACAGTTTCGTCTCTATTTAAAGCCAGGCGGTGCTAAGGAGGATGTGGGTTCTTATCCAATTCCCTCACTGTTGCATTATTCATTAATCCATCTTATGTACCCACTTGGAAACAAATCCTGTCTCACATCTTGCCAGCTATGATACAGCAAAGCAAGCTCCTTCTCCCAAAGGTTTCAACTACTTGGTAAATAAAAAATACAGACCACGTCTAAATTATTTTTCTTTCTGACTTGAACTGTAGATGTGATTCTAGAGTTTCCACATCCCAAGTACATGTAATAATCCTCCTCTCAACTGTGCCAAAGGTTTTGGAGGGTCTTGTTTTCATTCTGCATTCATTCAGTATCAGAAACCATGCAACCATTCTGTATTTTTCTTCTCTTACCCTTGTTTTAGGAGCCAGCAGGCAGGAAAATTGGCATAAAGGCAAGACAGAGCATGTTGGTTTGTTCTACAGAAGATATGCTCTTCGCAAACATCAAATTGTGCCGCTTTAATGGATCTCATGGCGTGTTTGCCACCTGTAAGCAATGGTTCCTCCTGATGGATAAAATTTTCATACCAGCCTTAGAATGTGATTAGATAAGGGCATTGCCTACATCACAGTACACCAAAGAAATGGCTGTGAAATTGTAACGGGTAAAGGAATGTCTCCTGAACTGCAACTTTGCGTTTGACCTGCATATATTACGCAAGACTATGCAACACCTCCAAATTGTCAAAGTAACGGTACAAAACGGGCCAGAAGCAAACAGCGAGTAAAGCAACCTTCTCATTTACCGTTTGAAATCCAAAGTTCACTTCATACAGCAACTATGTAAGGGGAGGGGATATTGGGTTATCGAGAGTCACCTTATTACTTTCTAGTCAGTGGAGAGAAATGAATCACTGAAGCCACAGCTCACTTGCTCCCAACGCTTACCTTTGACTTCACAGTGCCTACTTCCCTGCCTTCAGGAAGGCTTGAGGCTGATCTGGACCTACTGCCAATACAGGTCTCAATGTTGTAGGAGTCTTCATTTAGCCAAATGAATCCAACAAAAGCAAAAACAAAAAACAAAACAAAAAAAACCACCCCACAACTGATCAATTTTTTGGTTTTAAGTGGTCATGTTTAACATGGTCAGATTTTAACAGAATAAATCAGTCAATTCAGTGCTTTAAAAAAAAAAATCTTATGTTTCCATATCTATATGACTAGAAGGGATCACTATACCGTTGTGTGAATGATAACAGGTCACATAATTCCTCTATATTATTTCACTATCTATATTATCTTTGTATTCAGCCTAATCAACTTGGCTGAAACTTGGTCCCGGAGGCATCCAGTTTTGATTTGAACACGTCAAGAAAACCACCAAAAAACTTGTAAGAAAAATTAAGGATGCCTATCGTGACGCTTTATCTTGCAGTTAAAAACTACAAGACAGACAGAAACACTATATTCTGAGTTATTTATGTGTGAGAGAGAATACATTTCATTTTATTGTACTATATATTTCAAAATCTTTTGAAAAATCACAGAAACTTGATATCTCACTCCCTGTATTTGACAGGTATTACAGTGGGCAAACGCTCAGACTATTATTCCTTCAGTCTAGAGGCTTCTTTGCCTTTAGATTGTATGTGTAAACCACACAAAGGCCAGCACCATTCCCTACGAAGAGTGGCATGTATGCTCATGCTGATTTTTGTGGTGAACAGTTTGAACGCATCTTGCCTAGTGGAACTCTAGTACATATTGAAACACTTTCACTGTGCCTGACTTTGTCTAGGGAATCAGCAGCTCAGAAGTGAGGTCTTAAGTTAGCTGAGCCGAATTTACTCCCCTGATGCCTTCTTCCTCATAGCTGTCTTGAGCCTCGTTTTCCTTGACATCCAGCTTTTAACAATGTGTTTTGTAATTATGTTGTGACTTGCCCCTTCATATGGATTTTTTTTTAAATAAGGTTTTTCCTGACATGCACGTGTTATACTGACAGTTTTTACCTGATTTTTTTCCTGCCAAAATCAATCACTGTCATCCTTATTAAGGATTAATGGCCCTTTGATGTTCCATTTTTTCCTTTGTAGCTTAAGGCTCTTGTGTTTCAAATTCCCCCCCTAAGAGAAGCATATGCCCTCACTCTGGTTGTGATTTTTATTAAGATGTGTGACATCATCATTGCACCTCTCCTTTTCTACCTTCCCCCTCCTCAGTCATTTTGACACTTTTGTTGTTGTAATTCTTTTCTAGGTCTATGCATCTATAAGCAGAATTATTTCAAAAGCATTACAACAGCCATTCGGTGCCTATGGAGGTCCCATTGCAGTAATAAAAAGATTTCCAAGATCCTCTCAGAGAAAGATAAAACCCACTTTAGTCCATGGAAATTAATTAGGATCAGAAACAAAAATGTTGGGAAGTTTGAGCTAAGGCAGTTCAGGCCAGCTTTAAAGCGACAAGTTTACATAGTTTAAAGTTATCTTAAAACAAGGCTACTGCCTTTGATCATGGAACCTATATTTAGATCTGTTTACTAAGGAAAAAAAAAAACAACCTTCTGTAATGTATGCAGCCAAGCCCATTTGTAAACAAGTTCCAGCATCAAACACAAGACGAGTTCGGGATATTTCCTAAACATTACCCAGTATGACTAAGTGTATGAGTAATCTATTAAGGTTACATCCTTTGTGTGTTAAAAATATACTTTACATAAAGTAACAAGAAAAATCAGTTGTCCAGTTAGGAGTAATCACGCCTTGGTGTCAACTTAAAGGAAGTTTTCTTACAGAGATTGAGGTTTACAAGCTCAGCTACAGGTAAAGCTGAAGTCTAGGCAAAGACTAGAACTGTTCTTTACTGTTTTCAGAATTGCCGCTGGAGCAATCGCTTACATTTGTGTTGGATGCAGCTACCCATCTGAGAGTAGGGAGGTGTGCGGACAATTTCACAGCTCAGTGAGTACTCACTGAGTGGGCGTACTTCTTTTTTAATCCCTAAATCAAGCACAAATGGAAAAAGCTAAAATCTCCTTATGCACATTGCCCTTTTACAGGCAAAATTTCTCCTTCCTGTTCAGCATGCCCCCCTATCTTGATAAGGCTATCAAGACTATTATCACCGAGCATGACCACAAGATACCATTGCATTTTGTACTTTGGTTATCTGGATATTTTCTTAACTCCTAAAATAAATGACAGTCCAAAGACTCATACCATGTTACTGCAAGAAAGCGCGTCGTCCTAAGATATTTGATTTCTCACCTCTAGGGCCCCTCTTAGGAAATGGAGAATCTCATTATTCTGTTTCCAGCCTATAATTACCAGTGCTCAGTTTGTAACTTTTTTCCTCATGCCAACTCTCTTGCTTGAATTATTTTTTTCCCTTCCTGTTGGTTACTTCCCAGATATATTTATACAGAACAATCACATCCCTTCTCCTTACACTTGCCAGACTAAACAACCCAAGTTCCTCTCGTTTCCTGTCTCTTCCTTCACCTGATCATTGCAACAGCCCATCTCTACGAGTCCCCATTCTGCTTCTTTCTTTTTCGGATCCCGCTATATCCGCATGACTTTAGAGGCCCAAAAGTTGCAGATATTCCATGAATACCCAACCTGAATACATTGCTTTATGTTGCATGAGTACACTTACGTGAAGATGCATCCGGTGGAGGAAATACAATTAATCATCTCTTTTCAAAAGAGATGCATGTCCTCCACAGACGTTGAAGAAAGAGAAAGGAAAACAGGGTCTAATTTCCCTTCCTGCTCCCGTAACAGAGGCTAATGACAAAATTCAATGTACCTTGTCTGTGTCTACGACACTTCTGAGGTGGGGCAGCCTCAGTTCAGTGTGGTACTGCACAGAACTGGGGGACACCAAGGGTATTCACATCCCTGTTTTGAGTTCTCCAAAGGGCTCCCACCGAGCTATATCAGCTTGCACTCGGGACTGCTTTTTGTTGCAATTCAAACAGCAGGATTTTTGCTCTAATAGTGCAGTGAAATTAAAGCATACTCTCAGGGCTCCGTCCTAAGCCACGGCAGCAGGCTGATATGGTAGGTATGAAAGCTGTGTTATCCTACCTACTTACATTCAAAAATCCACAAGGGTCAACGGAAGACTTAGAGTGTCTTCAACAAGCTCGAATTAATTCCTCTGTAGAACCATTTTTGACTTCATATTTCCTGGCTGGGGTGACTACTGTTCAGTGACACCAAATATCTCGATCTCAGACCACATTCCTGATTCCCCCTGCAACTAGTTCTCAATTCCTGATCAGCAAGTGCCAAAGTTCATTTTCAACCCAGAAAGCCAAGCCTGTTCCCTGCACTGGACTAAGGGGTATTAGAAGTAGCTTGGTGCAGAGGACGTGCCAACCTGCACCAGACAGCTGATTCCTGCCCTAGATTTCATTTAGGTTGGCTTTAGTTCCTTATATTTGTCCCAGCACTAAGTGGCCATACTGTTGTGAGTCCTCGTAGGACCAGGGCACCTCTCTATACATTCCACAGGTGATGCAGCTGGAACCATCCCTTGCTCCTCCCCTACACCGTCTCCATGCCAGATTTTTTTCCAAGAGGGGCAAAGCCACAGCTTACCTGATGCAATGGTGACAACAATCCTCTTTTGGCAGAGAAGTTGGACTAGATGACCTCCAGAGCTCCCTTTCAACAAGCATTTCTATCATTAGATGAACCATTTTCTTCCCTGCCCGATACACCCCTCTGTACCCCCTGCTATAAGACCAGTTCTCATTCAAGTGAAGAGGAAAACAATAAACAGTAGCTCTGCAGACTTCATTGGTGCGTTTTTTTTCCAGCATGCTCAAACCTGTGACCAGTGTGGACGACAGCGCGCCGTGAGAGGTGATTGCGGGAACAAGGCTGACGGAGAACTGAGGGAATTGCATCAGACAGAGTGCAACAAGTGCTCCCAACCTGTGGTGCGCTTTGCCTTGGAGTTTTCTGGAAGCACATTGCTTGCTGTAAGCTAAAGGCATACTGGGGCTATTCTCCTAATTTAATAGTAGACAGTGGGCCTGGACCAGGCTCTGCTTGGCATAAATCTAGACATTAAGCCTAGCTCCTTCAATAAATCTGTTCGTCCTAATCTTCAAATACACCTTCCTCTGCACCTTGTGGGACGGCGCTTACGCTGAGTATAAACAATGGTGTAATATGTTCCGCGTGTCTTCCATCGAGCTTCACTGGCCAAGTTTGTTTTCCGGACAAGCTGGAGCGATTGCTGTACGGTCTCCAGCACAATTACTCACAATGTTCTTCTGTTCTTTCCCCATCTCAGCATGTTGCTTCCTGTGACATTTTCCATAACATCTTCAGCTAGTCCTTAACCTCATGGGAAAGAGAAGCAAATCATCTCTCTGGACTCAGACCACACAAACAGAAGGCTGAAAGCATTACAGCTAAATGCATCTCAGAGCAAAGGCTGTTCAACATAAACATACTGCCATTTGGTTCCAGGCACAAAAAACATCTCCTTCTCTTGCTCATTTTCTTCTGTCCTCCCACCCTCTTGGGAAAAATACCAAAACAATCAACATTGTTATTTCTGGGAAAAAAAAGAACATGAGAATAGGATTTTACCCAAAGATCTGCCCATCTGGGAAACACAAATTACATTAGTGCACATCATGAAAATGCACACATTGTAAATGTTACTGCTCAGAGACATACAAACTTGAACCCTTGGAGCTGAGTGTCAGCTGGTGTTAATTACCAAAGTTCCACCAGTTCCACTGGAGATCTGCCCGCTCGCAGCAGCTGAGATCCCAGTCCTCAGCCATGGAACTTCTCCTGAGAAGCTAACCAGCTACAACCTCAGATACAGAGCTGTAGGTACCGGCAGATGTTCCCCACCAAGATTTTGAAGCAGCGTAGTTTTGGCTCCTAGCTGGTCAAGAGAGTTGTGTGTTCTGAGAGAAGACAAGCGAGAGCGGCAAGTGAGGCAAGGGAGACTATCTGTACTACACGCAAATGGTAAAGTGGAAGTAATTATCAGATGTCATTTCCCATAGCATGATGCTGACCTTTGGAGATCAACTCCCCTTACTACTCACACAGAACTTACGAGAAACACAGCGCTATCACCAGCGTGCTTATCTCCGTACAGTTATTTCCCCCTCCCAAAGTCAGGCAAGGCTTTCAAACTTTTGAAATTTTTTGAATTTTTGGAACAGTTCAGGAAATTTTGCTGCTCAAAAATATGCTCCCAGTGCTTGAAGTGTGAAGAAACAATGAATTCTGCCACTGGTGGTGAGCTGTTTCCACGCATTAGCCCATTTTTATGGGTTATGTAAGGAATTATTACTAAGTGGTGCTCTGCAGAACGACGAGCCTACAGAAGGCAAGACTAAGGGTCATTGCCTTTGGGGGCAACGTGCAATGAACCAGATGTGCTGTCCAGCTTCACAGCACAGCAAGACCAAAGGTCCAGCTCTCACAAGAGCAGCCCTGCACTTGTTCTGTAGCATCACGCTAACTCCATCTAACTGATGAGGGCTACCTAACATGACTTCAAGAACCGATAAAAAAATCCAAGGGTTTACCTTCAGTCAGAGAGAGGAGAATTCCTTGCATATATATCCTCATCATAAAAATTCTGAGATGGAAGGAAAATAAAGTTTGAAGGAAAATTCATAGGTGGCACCCCAAAAGATATTTTAAAATATAATTGGTAAACTTTAAATAAATTTAAAATGCTTTAAATAAATTTAAAATGCTGTTGTAAAACAATCCTGGCTAGAAGGCAAAGTCTTAGAAAGTCCCTGGCAAACAACCTTTCTCTCACAATACCTGTCCTGACGGAAGGCTTAGGACATCTGCAGCCATAGGACGGTCACAACGACTATTCTATACGGTGAATATGGAAACTGCTCATGTCTTATAAGCCTAGAAACATGGAAGTTATTCAGGCAGAATGTGACAAGACCGAATTAATAATTATAGCCTGCATTCAAGCTGCAAGGTTTATGAGAGACTAAATTACTATCACTTTTATTGGAATGTGTCTGATACAGAACAGCAGATTTAGAGAAAACGATCTGCAAGGTTAACCTTTTTCTTTCTATATATGATCCGCAGCATTAGGTTTTGCCTAGTCCTGTCAAAGGATTTATTTTAATGTGTTGCAACTCAGGTTTGCACCCAGGGTGCCTATGGGAAGTCACTAGTCAGGCCCTGCATAGCCACGGCACAGCCAGCTGTGCAGTCACAGCTGCTTCCTAATCGCAGCACTTGAGGCACATACAGAAGCAAGCGCTCATCCTGGAGAGAAAATCCACCTATTCTGTTAGCAATCAAACCTTAACTCCTTGTGTTATGCAACTAATTCTGAAATAAAAGCACTTAGGGACTCCCAGGCACCAAACATTGTACAGCTGATTGAACTTGTGCTTCTAAACATCTGGGGCTGGTTAGTTTGGGGGGGGTTCTGCCTTTGGTCTGGCCATATATTTCTTTGTCAAGTATTTTCTTCTTTGAGTTTTGGTTCACAATCATGACTGTAGCTTTAGCCATTTAATCATCACCTGGATGTTTCATCATTTGACAAGACTATCAGTTATCAATATGCTCTTGGATCATTCCATTCTTCCACAGCCTCTGTTGGTATCACAAAAATTGTATTTTTTTTTTTGCATGTATTTCTCTTTAAATATTTAAGTTTTTCATGAGGGTTAGCAAAGGGGATAAACCTACAGTGAAAATTATGTTCACTTTCAAAGAAATTTTTGACAGTACTAGTTTACATGTAAATAATTTCACTTAAATCAATGAAAAGTACATCTGAATTGCATTTAGCCATCTGTTTATTCTCTGTACAATTCCTGCTACGCATTTGTACTTTTAGTTAGTAAGTGATATCCAGTCATGAATTTTGGAAAAAAAAAAAACCCCAAAGCAAAAGCAAACAAAACTCCTGCCAAAACCCCAACACCCAAACAAACAAACAAAAACAAGAAGAAAAAAGTTTTGGATTCCAAATGAACTTGAAGAGAACGAAATCAAGAAAACGAAAGCCAGACCTAGAGCAGGGACTGATTTTTGATTCACATCTAACCCTGAATCCCAAACTAACACTCTTCTTATTTGCAGTAACTGTATTTACATTTTGGTTTAGAGTTTTTTGTTTGACAATCCATATGACTTATATCTTAATCCTGTAAACAATAAATTCCTCAGAGCAAGGTTTAGTGTGAGAAATAGATTTATACTTTTTTTTTCCCAATAATAGCAGACCAGGTAATCCTATGCAACATAAAACTTAATAGCATATTCCACTGATACTTTCTATATTAATGTAACCCCCAAATGCTAATATTGCTATGTCATTTGTGTTAAAGGTTCCCATTGTTCTATAAACCTTATAATCTTTTTTTTTGGTTTGGTTTTGTTTTGTTGGGTGTTTTTGTTTGACATGCACAATGTTGCATTTAGATATAGTCATTGACCCCCAGAAACAAATTGTATGGTCACCTGAATAGGAACTCAGCCCCTCAGTAAATATGTGGACTGCTGAATCAACGTGTTTATTCTTAGTATTATCCTTAAACACTGGAAAAGTTTCTTTCCTTTTACAGCTGTGGATCCGCAGCCTGCTCTGTGCGATGACTGACAATATCTACTGAGGTAACGGAGGGACAGAAGAAGTCCACAGAATGCTAACGCTTCCACTCCAGTAGCAAGAAAAAGATTTGAAAATCTTCTTTCACTGGTTTTATGAATGGACACCACCGCTCTCCAGTGGGAGAGTTGTCTGCCCTGTTACCAGGGTTAGGATCTCCATGGGATACCTGCGTTTGTGAGTATGGATTGCAAGGCAGAAACGCAGGGAAAAAACACTCAAACACTGCATGTGAAAAGGCTTAGGAAAACTTGTTTGGAGTCAAAGAACTAGCAAGCAAGGGTGTTTGAATGAATTGGGAATTGGGCACTGATGGCTTGCTTTTCCTCCCAAGTGACTTACTTATATCACTCCATTTTCCCAGACACCAGAGCGCCAATGCACCCTGGTTTGGAGGAGCACTCAAGCTGCTCATGAGCATCCTACAGCTCCAAAGCCACAAGTCCTTAATACACACCCAGCATGGAATACTCTAGAGCTGAGTAACAAAGAGTTGATATAAAACATGTCATGAAGAATGACATGAAAAATTAAAAGGAAAGCTTGCTTTAATCACAAGTATGAAAATATGGCATTTAATGTCTGCCTTATGTCAGAGAGGAAGTTTAGTGATGGAGGTAAGTTTCATGGTTTTACCTTGAAATTCCACTTAACAAAGGATTTGAAATGAAAGTGAGGGTTATAAGTTTTTTAATTGAAGAGAAAATATCCATGAGATGGAATATTAGTAATCATAATCTTAATATATCCGGGGAAATGTAACAGAGGGATGATACTTTTTATTTCAAAACCAATTTCTTTTCAAGAAATACTTTCTGGAACTCATTTACTAAAACAATGTGACCTTCTGTCATTTTTTCCTTTTTGGAGAAAGAATAAGAATTTTCAAATAGGAAAAATATGGGCTGCTGAACTAGGGGACAAGACATGAGGATTAAAAGGAGCAACATTCTCCAGTATATCTTGTGATGTCAAATATTTCCCAAAACCTAAGCCCAAAGTTAACCAAATCCAGTCCTTAGGTCTGTGCACTAATCTACTGCCTCAAACGAATAATTCCAGACAATTGAAGGTGCTTGGCTAGCATCTGACAAAAACAAGTTTTAGCTTAAACTTTTTGTTTACCCGCATTTCATAGTTCTCAGCCAGAAATAGGCAAAGACACTATTTAAGTCTCACCTCTTTCGTAACATAAAACAAAATATTTATTCTTTTGTTTCTTGGGTGGTTCGTTTGGTTGGGTTTTTTTCAGATCATGTAATACATCTTGGATTTATTAGTCTTGACTGAAAAAAAGTTCAAAACATGAGATTCTCAATTGCCTTAGACATACAGTTCTACTTACTAAGGTGCTCCAGGATTAAGCATTGCCTTTTGTTTTCCAGTCTGGATTTGTTTTTTTAGCGTTGGGAATACTGGACCCTGTCAGGCCTTTTCTGCTATGTTAAAGATCACTTAAGTTCAAAAATCTCTTATGCACACAGCTGCAAGTACCTCATTTTTCCCCCTCTTCACCAAACTAAGTTGGGCTATAATAAATCTTTCTCAATGCCCAGTTGGCCCTGGCATTCTTTTCTGAACTCGTTTCACATTGAAGTATTTTTGATGTTTGGGCTTGCTGATATCCATAATGACAAAGCCGTAACAACACGGACAAGAGAGAACATACCTTCCTGTTCCTATTGAACAGCCCCCTAATCATAACAGCTTTGCTCCTTTCCTAGAACACAGCATTGACATTGTGTTTTCAGTCATCACCTGAGGACCACTCTGGTGCATCTGGACTAATGGACGTGGCGTTCCAGCATTGACACATAATCTACGTTCCTTGCTGTAGGAGCCCCGCTCCACGATAAAATGCCACAATGAAAAGATCCTACAGAAACAGAACGCCCCGGTATTTTCTGACCTGACTTTGTGTCTCTTGCAAATTTAACCATCCGTATACTCAATCTATTTGCAAGAAAACATTGACACTAAAATGCTCCTACAGACCTCTCCATACAGGTTGCCTTTAGCTGACAGACGATTATCTGTAACTTCATTTAACATGTTCTGAATCAACCTAACGCAGTTCTATTTCGGTATCGCATGATGTGATACTAAGGGCTGGGGAAGGGGAATCAATTTCCAAATATCTTTCTAGCCACATGTAATAATATACTTGTGCTTGGCATTTAAAAACAACAACAAAACCATGCTCATTTGGCGTGGTGTATTTTCACTGGTATTTAAAGCTTATACTATCATCCCACAAGGTTGTATTGATTAACGCCCTTACTTGTATTTGCGGGATATTGACCATTAAAAATAATATGTTGTAGCTTCAGGGATTCCCAAGATTCCCATTAAGTTTGCCTCTTTAAAAGTTGTTAATTGAACTAGAATTATTTCTCTTGGCTGGACCTTGTGGACAGAATCACTGTGGGCAGCACAGAAGGCCCATCGTTTCCTCAGCAGTTTTAGGTTGAGATTGTCTAACAGCTCTTTAAGCACCTTCGAATTTGAAACTAACCATCATGATGGCGTGACTGTCCAGCCATACCGGATCTCAGAGAGTCTCCCTTATTCTCTTTGCTTTTCAAAAGCCAACAGAGCTCATTTAAAGTGTCATTTTACCCAAAAAACACTTCTTACTTTGCAAGGAGCCCACACCGTGCATTTTCATATACATTCAGAGGTGAGGAACTTACCAGAGGTCTGCTTCATGCAGTGCTTAAGCACTGCTTGAGAAATACCCTCTAAGCCGTACAGCTCACATTGTACTGCTTCCCCAACCAAACAAAGCAGTCAATGTTAACACATTACAGGATATCAAGCAAAATACACACACTGAAGTCACACACTCCTCAGTTTGTCTCAGGAATGTCCGATGTTGACACACAGATGTTTGGAGAGTATCTCCTGTTCTGAAAAGGTCTGCATTACTTCAAGGCTGTCAAATCCAACTTTTCTAGTGAAATGCTTGAGGTGCTGACCACAACACACACGGTGTTTGAGAAAACCATGTCTTCCATAAACAGTACTCAAAGTGCATATAAGCACATTCTTTCTTTAAGGCACAGTTGGCAGATCCCAACAAACACTGGGTATAACACCACGTTTAAGATTTCTTCTACTGCAAGTAATGATTTCTTCCGCCATCAGTTTGGAGTCTAGTTCTGTAGAAGAAGTCTTGATTTTAAGTTTATTGGAAAATTAAAATTTTCTAGTAAATTAAAATTTTCTAGTCTAGTTGACTAGAAATTGAAAGTATGTGTATTTTAGTTCTGTTATTGCTGAACACTTGAAAACTGGTGTTCAAATACAAAACAAAAAAGCTATCATGAAAACTTATGCAAAGAGAAAACCTGAGGCTTAGAGTAGAATCTTGCCTTTAAAAAAACCATGTGATTAAAATAAATTCAATACTACAAAGAGAATTAATAAATACAAGGCATTTAATTTGAAGGTATTCATTAATCCTATGAAAAAATATACCACCCTTCATGTTCTATACCTGAGGTACATACCATACTGGCACAGTTGAGATCTGCTGAAGAGGCATGGTGCCGGGAACAAGTTTTCCTACAATTTCAACAAAAAAAATATATTTCTGTCCTGGTTTTATGAACAAAAAAATCCCAGCAGAACCATTAGGCCCCCCAAAATCTCATTTTTTTATTAAATTCAAAAAAAAGCAGACTGAAGCCTCCTACACAATAATCAAATGAACATTCTAATCCTATCTATGAACAAAACTTAGTGAAAGACTTCTGCTGCTTTCTGTGAATCGAGCTCTTGATTCCACAGCTGAGAAATAAGTTGGTTTGAAGATTAGCCAATTGCTTAATAGGCACTACAGAGCCGGTTGCAATGCCATTTGGAATACAATTTATGTCCAGGAACTTTTCATAAATTCAGATATCCCTTCAAACTCTGCAGTCGAGCACCATATGCACCCTTAGTAGGTGCATGTTCCACCTGTAGTTTGAACCAATCAAGCAGAGCAATATTAACACGGTCTGCAGCCTGGCACATCAGTAGGTTCAGCACTGGTTTCGAAACTCTCCAGCTTGGTGACCTAACTACGGATTACGTAGCCAACTTGTCACCGGTGGCACCTGTCAGCATGGACTGACACAGTACATACTTTGTAGTATATGATTGGAACTTTTTAAATGGCTTTAATCCACCAATCCATATCATACCCTCCTTCAGTTAGTTAGAGATTAGAAAATAAATTTGCATTCTGGAAACAAACTAGAAGGAAAAAAATCAGCAGACTAGGATTTTGGGGGGAGGAAGGTATTAAACACACCTAGCCTCACACAGCAACATTTCGACACGGCACACATCAGTGTATGACGCCATGCATCCATCGCTGGGAACCAAAACCAACAAATTTTAATTTTATGGGGAATCTAACGTTTCCTAAAACCTAGATATCTCAAAGCATCCTACTTGTAAGATTCTGATTTTTATGCTGTGCACCAACAGTCAACGTAAATTGTACATAAGCAATCTATAAGAACATTTTTTCTGTTGAAAATTAATCTGATCAAGGAGGATGTTAGAGGAGGATGTTTTCCAGAGGATATCCTATCTATTGTTTAAAGCAGGTGCTCTTCGGGGTCTTTGTTCAGAATATAAACAAAGTTAAGATATTTAAAGTTCACCAAATACAATCACGAAAACCAGAACAAAACACAGAATGACAAATGTTGTCTTTAACGGCTCTGAGCGTATACTTTTAGATTGTCGAGATACGTTTTATTACATCGTCTGATGCTGGGGTTTCTTTCAAAAGGACACTGGGTTCTTAATAACTTCAGTTGTGCTACAGTAGAAAAACAAAACCAGAAGCTACTTTGAGTAAAGATGATTGCAAACGCCTTGAAATTTAAAAGTTTCAACAGCATTGTTGTAATCTCATTTCAAAATCTTGGGCAAACGGAACTCTTACTGCATACTTCTTCAAATCTGATGATCACAGTTGGTGGCATCTCCTCTCACTCTAATTCTCAAATACTAAAAGGAGCTAAGTCAAAGGCCAGGATTTTTTCCCCAGCTAAATATAGATGCCTATACTTAAACTGCTAGACCAGGAGGGGAGAAAAAAAGAAAAATACTGACATGCATGGTCCCTTATAAACTTAATACAAATAAACTTAAACATGACATCAACTTACCCTTAAGTTGGAAATTGCATCACTGATGAACAATGTACACAAAACAAAGTACGGTTTATCAATGTTAAAATAGTTTTCCTACTTTAGCTTTCAATTACCAGCTTACGAAGTGGAAGAGTAATGCAAAAGAAAGAGATTTATAAAAACCCCATAGAACATCCTGTAGCATCACACTACAATTTGGCATGGACTAGTCCAATCCCTCACTCAGAGCAAGGCCAACTTACATCCGTTAAGTAGGACCTTGGCCAGGCTAGTTGGAATATTCTCAAGGCAGGAAATTTTGCAATCTGGGAAATCTGCTCCAGGGACTGACTACTCTCATGGTGGGAAAGCGTTTTCCTAATATCTAAATGTGATTTCTGATGTTCCACTTCGCATCTGTTGCCTCTCCTCTACCTCTGTGCACCTTCAATAAGAGTTTGGCGCTCTCTGTTGTACACCCTCCAAGTAGGTAGCTGAAGACAGAAATTAGATCTTCCTTCCAGGCTGAATTAACCTAGTTGTCTCAGTTGCTTCTTATGTAGTGTGTCCTCCTGCCCCTATTTATACTGGACATCCTCCAGTACGTCACTGCCTGTCTAGTATGGGGAGCCAGAAACAAGACATGATGCTCCAGGTGTGGTCTCAATGCCAAACAGACGGGAAGGATCACATGCCTGGACCTGCCAGCTACTTTCTTCCTAATGTAGCCCAGGACGCTGTTGTCCTCTGCTGTCAGGCAACTCTGCTAGCTTATGTTCAGCTTGCTCACCATGACCCTGTGTCTTTTTCCCCAGAGAGCTACTTTCCATCCAACTGGTCACCAGCTTGTGCCATTGTACAGGGTTTTTCCACCACAGATTTGGGACTTGTGCCTTTTTTTAACTTGATGAGGTTTTCCCCAGGCCAGTCTTCAACCATGTCAAGGTTTCTTTGAATAGCAACCATACTGAACGCTCCTGCTATTTTGTACCACTATAAAATTATTGAGTCAGACACTTTCTCACTTTCCAAGTCATTAGTAAAGACATTGGACAGTATATTTCAAGCTCATTTAGAAAAACTACCACAAGATTCATCTCTACCATGTCTTTGGGCAAGATTTGGACATCATTTCCTAAACAGATTCAAAATAATTCTTCTAAAAACATTTACTGAATAAACAAGAACAAACAGGAATTTAATCCCTGACTAACAATTGTAGTTATCTTCTTCATCTGAAGAGTCATTCCTACCGGTACAAATTCAAAAAGGAGGGCGGGTCAGTGTCAACAGCATGTTAACCCAAGGCACTATAACCAGAAATGTGGAAGATTTGGGTTGTAGAAGTTTCTGCCACGGCTCTAGACATGTTAGAGGCAGTAAGGTACATCCCTGCCTCCCAGCGTTACAGCTCAGATACTGCTACATTTAACAATAAACAGAATAAGCAGGCAGTGGGGGTGTTAGAACCCTAAAATGTTCAAAAATTATTACTCACAGAATCTGACGTCATTTACAGACTCTTGTACAAGGAAATACCATTGAAATAATTTGGTTTTGGGTTTGATGTCCATGAGATCAGGATTTGTCTGGAGAATATTGACTTCCTTGCCCACGTTGCATAACAAGTCAGCAGTAGAGATGGCTGCCAGAAAAAAGAAAAAAACAGATATGCCAGATCTGAGAATTTATTACTTACAGACCCAGCTGTTCAGTCCTACCCAGTTATCACCATGCCCTGAGACGAGGACATTCTCTTTTACAAGTTATATCTGACATGCTTTCCACAAGAACTGCTTTCAAGAGAGGCTTTGACAGAGCTGAAAGAGATTATACCTGTGTTTCATTCAGCCACTTGCTTTTCAAAACTTGCGTGAAGGTGTATTTCCTTCACTGAGTCAACAAATAAATCAGAAAGCAGAAACTTTGGGACCTAACAAGGTGCTCTTTTCAGATGCTGAAATTTTAAGAGAAAAGTAGGTATATAATGAGCTGCAGAACTTATGAATACATTGATTAAACAGGTCGGTACCGACTACCCTTGACTAAAAAAGTCCCTGCAGTCTACTTATCTTTGTGTTTAGATTAGAAGGTTTTTTCCTTTGTTGAAAAAGAGCTAAATTCAGCAAATATAAGTGCCAAAGTTATCGTTATGATCAATAAATGAATAGTAATTCTCCTTAAATATTGTGCATGTCTCAAATAATAACCCTGAGCAAGAACAAGGGTGTGCCGAACTCCCCATTACTCATGAACTGTGTGATCAAAAGCTACATCGAATAACTTAAATATCTTCAGGTTCTTAACTGAGAAGGTAATTTTGGAAAAAAAAAAGAAACAAAGAAAAAGGAAAACATTATTTATTTAAGCCTCTCTAGCTTTCTCAGAACCTAAAATTCAGATTTTTTTTGTGAAATATGTATTTCTTAAGTAAGTTCTTCACCTAATTTTATCCCTTTTCCTTTCTTGTTTTATAAGCATAGGTTTAAAGAAGTCATTTCAATTGAGTAAAAGATGGTTGGGACAATCAAAACATTCGATTTTAAAATACAGGGAGGCCCTAAGGTTGACAGTAGTTTAACTGTAGAAAATTCAGCGAAACAGATAGAATTCCCCAGAAGACCTCTTAGAAAGTAGAGGAAGATTGGAGGAAAAAAAAAAGTTAGAAAACATATGCCTTAGGAAGAAGAAGAGAAAAAACAAACCACAAAAACTTAGTAGCAACAATAATAACAGTTTTTCAAAGAAAAAGGGTTTTCCTCTACTTACTGTTTGTTGCCTCACTATTTTATATTTTTTTCATCACCTTTTAGGTCTCCCATGCAGGCCATACTATTAGTGTTGCTATATTTAGTTTTGTATGTGCAATAATGTCCTATTTTTGAGTCTACCCAGCTGTCTAAAGCACACTGTGTAGCTGGGAACTCTCCCGTATTTATTGCCTCAGAGTTTATCCAAAAGAATTGCAAAACTTCTGCCAAGAGAACTATATTTACATGGGAACAACAAAGTGAGGGTGGTAGCAACATTTTGATCTCTAATTAATGGCTCAGTAAAGCTGTAATTTCACGATCCTATCTCGTCCTATCTTATGAAAGTGTCCTCCTACAGGCTTGATCCGTACTTCGATTACCAAGGAATATACAAGAGAGAGCAAAAACACTCAGTGAGAGACAACGAAACCGTAATTAAACAGTAACTACGCGCAAACCAAGCTTTAAAACCTTAATAGGAAGTTTATTTCTAAAAACATAAAGATTAGCTGACATTAACAGTATAATTAAGAATGAAGAGAGAAAAACACCACTACAAATTAAAACCTGCTGGAAAAATACATTGTTCTGTTTTGCAGGAGTGCTCTTTTGTCGGATGGAAATCCTGAAGTCCCAGTTTCAGTAAAGTCTGTTTCATCTTTCAAAGATGACATGCAAAGATGCTGAACAGGTCTCCTACAAAACTTTTATTTGTTTTTTAATTACCCTCAATAGAAGCACCAGCTTTTCCACTGTGGCATTTCCCAGATTCAAAATTAGTTCTCTTCTAACAGGAACGCTCAGAAACAAACTGCTCGATCAATCAGATATTTGGCAACCAAAATAGTCTGTCAAGATTAGGAAGGCACAATCTCTTCAAGAAATTAAGTAGATGCATCTGCTGTTCTCTAACCAGAAAACAACAGGAAAAGTTAACACGAGGGTTTTGGACCTCTTGAGCAGAGAGGAACCAGCTGCTCTTGTGTGTAAAGAAACTGCGCCACTGAAATCATGGGAACGGGTTTGTCTGCTTCAACCGAGACATGTTTACCTCAAAACCCAAAATTGTCCCGTTGAGGCTGCTGGAGAAGTGGACCGTGGCAGTTAAACCCTGTAGCCTGACACTCTGCGGCACCTCAGTTATCAGCCGAGAACCCCTGAACAAAGAGCTTCGCTGATCTGAGGGGAGCCCATCTTTCACCCCGACTCTTAGTCACATAATTTTGACCAGCTTTTAGTCTGCTAGTACGACACCTCCCTATGCAGCAAAGCATAAGAGGACAAAAACCTTAACAAAATACTCGTTCCAAGTTGAATTCCAAGCCCATGAATAGAAGGATTGCCAGAATGTCAGGTAATGGGTACCGTTAGTGACCTTATTACACTACAAAAACCAGCATATCCTCACGACTGCCTCACAGAACCAGCCAAAAACCCAGACTTGTTTGTAATAATGTAACCAAATAAAAAAATATTCATATCGTCTTAATGAAGGCATGTCAAGCTGATAAAGCTGCAGCTGAAGTCGTTATAGACATGAAAGGAAAACAACTTCTTCCATTTCAGCTCTCTCCATTTTTCTTTGTTCTGCATAGGTGCCGGTCCAGTTTCCATACAATATATTACAGTACTTTTCAGAATGTGCAGTCACTTACAGTACCAATATCTGGCAAAATACATAGCGTGAAAACAGGGGTTTGATAATCTTATTGGCTGGAAGAAAATTCAACATTAATCCATTTATCATTCTCAGGCGACAATGGATGTTGTGGCCAATAGGTCACTGCATGTAACTCAAGACACTTTGGTTCAGTTCCAAGCTTGACTGAGCTCTTTTTTTGTGCTGTGTTCTTAAATACAATTACACACAATTAAATACAATTTAAATTCCTCAGAGGTATTATTAGGACATCAAAGTCACTCCTTTTGAGGTGCCTAAATGCCATATAATTAGTTACCAAAATACTTGGATAGCAGGCGTTATGCAAGCACATTGATTCACAACCACAATTGACAAAGAAATCTAGCATTGAAACAGCTGCAGGTTTGTTCTCCGAATTTTCACCATTTTTTCATTTTCTGATCCTCATCAGACTGATTCATCGTAACTGATTCAAGAGAGTCCCGTTAGTCTGTCCTAACTGGTTAATAGAAACCAGCGTACTGCTGTGGTGACAGAACAGGAACCATAAATCACAATAACGAGTAAGTGTTATGAAACTTTTAACAGAGGAAAAAACACTGTGGCCCAGTTCTGGGAGTGAATACTAATGGAAATACAAATATACTGCAAAGACCTGAAAATTCAAAGTCCTGTGAACTCAAGTCATCCTGAATGAAGTCATTGCTTTGCAGAGACATAAGACCATAATCTGTTCTATTGAGCGATTGTTTCGTAATTTTATTCCATATATTACACCTTATTTTGCATTGATAGCTTAGAAAAATTTTACACATAAACTATGTGTAACAACGAGGAAAATGGCCACATTTAATTGCCTCTCCTGACATCCCTCTTAAAAAAAGAAAACATAAGCAACTTCCCTATAAACTGGAAACCGCAACTTGTAGGCTGACACGTGCTTTGCTCCGTCTCTCCCCAATGGCTTTAGTACGGCTCTACATGCATAGACAGAAACCTGAATCTTGCTTCCCTGCAAACAAACTTTAGTTTAAATGGAGGTCACAAGGCATCTGGCCAGGATTAAGAAGCTTATTCATAACTCAGAAATCATCCGGATTAGTACCAAGTTAGTTTGAGTCATTACTTTTTATCAATAGTTAAATAAGGAGGACCTTACTGTTCTCTTGAGGAACAGCATCAATAAAGGAAGAAAAAGCAACAGACATATTATTTGTATAGAGGTACGGACATGGACATTCCTCACTACACTGGGTAACTCATTGCATACAGTCAGATAGCAAACGAAAATTAAAAGTAGAAAAATCAAGTAGCAGCATCAGATGCTGCTACTAAAAGTAACAAAACATATTTTCAAAACTGATGATTCCCAAACCCTCTTTCCAGAATTTATTTAAACAATTGAAATATGTGAAACGGCAGTAACTTGGAAAAAAAAGAAGGGGGGCGGGAAATCTGAAATATTGAATAGAGGAAGTGAAAGTCATTCTGCTTGAGAATTTTTTTTTTTTAAATAATAAATTTCTACTTAGTTTTATGTTCAGCTGTGGCTCAAATCCCTCTTTTTTTCCAGTGAATAACTCTTTGAAAAAGGCTATAAACCAGATGCCATTCACACATGCAAATATTTAGCACACTGATAGCAAAACTATCTCTATATACAATGACAGCAAAACAGCTTCTCCGCTGCAAAAAAAACCCGAACAAGAATGCAGAAAACCACTTCTCTCTCTCTCTCTCACCTCTTTCCGTCTGAGCTGGACTTCCAATGGGTGGTGGAATAAGAAGTAGTATGATCTACCAACATACAAATATCTTCCTGATAAAAGGAATAATTTTACCTTCCTTCCTTTTATGAAGTGCATTAAAAAAATCCAGTTTTCATCAATATTTTTCATATTTTCTTTTCACACAATGAAGACATGAATACGACAATTAATTTAAAAAGAAAGAATAGTTTTGATAAGCAAATCACACCAAAGCTGATAATGACAATTAAACTGAAGACTGTTAAATAATGAGCTTCTGATCGCTAAGGGTCCAATGCAGTTTAGAAAATCTCATGGATATTCTTTTGGTGCATGTGAAAGTGTGGAATAAAATGGAAAAAGGGAAAAGAAAAAATAAGTGAGAATGCAAAGGAATTCCTTGAGTGTCTTTTCCACTCCTTTGCACTCAAGAATATAAATGTTAACATCAATTCTATGTTGAGAAGTGGATAATAATTTGTGAGATGATGATGACGTATGGTTTGTCTCTGACACAAGGTACTAAACGTCAATACTCAGTCAGGACTGACTTTTATCTGTGCTCTCCAATCCAAAACCTTCCAGCAAACAGTTTACTTGGTCCTACCTGGGTTTCCTCCTGCTCTGTATTAGAGCCTGGCAACTACAAGGTCTGTAGCATAGATGCAGTGTGAGGACTCGGGAAGAAAGAAGGAGAAAAAACAACCATACAGTCATACCCTTGGGACAAACATGGAATATTAGGGATACTCTTCTTTCAACTTTAACTAGTTGTCAAGGACACCAAGGAGCATCAGTCTTTGGAGGAGGACACATCAGAATGTTAATGTGCCAAGGATATACTTTGCGCTATCTCTGTAATAGAGATGAGGTTAAATAGATTAGAAATTCAGAAAAGAAAATTTAATCCTGAGCTCTGCATAGATGCTTGCTAGAATTATTTTCAAAGTGTTCTATTTTCCAGTTCTCCAGAGTAAGTGTTATGTTTAGATTTTAATTACTTTATCAAAAGTGGTTTTCCCACCTTCAGCACTCATAAAAAAAAATTAAAAAGTTTTTAAAAAGTTTTTGAAAGCATAATCAGAACTTTATCCCATTTAATGAAGATGTATTTGGATAGTCCTTTCTTTACTGCAGTATCAAGACTCCTTCTGGGCATGACTCTTTTATCCCCTCCTCCCCTTCCTCCCACATACTTCTTATTAAGACCAGTACTATTCTTTTCTTTCCCCTGACCCAGGCTGATAAGACAATCAGCTGAAAAGTACAGATTGAGTCTCAGTCATGTAGGGCTGTCCAAAGGTGAGCTAAGCCAAGAAAATATTTGAAGTTATCTGAGCTCTTATCTTTAGCCACAACTGGACATCTCTTAAAAGAAAGTTATACCAGGAGACATATTGTACACACATGAATAAAAACACAGATCCAATTTCCAGTCCATAATTAAGCAGTTAGGTCAACCCACCTGGGATTTCCCAAACCTGAAGTAGTTTTAAAATTAAAAAAGAGAACCGAAACAAGGAAGCGAAGCGCTGTACTTGCCCTGCTGATACCAGATGACCACTTGTAAACATGTGGGATGAAGTATTGTTTGACATTCACAAGTCAGTCCAGTCTTCTTGAGAAGAATTCTCAAGTTTTGCCATTGTATCTCCAAATATATAAATGGATATTTGAAGACAAGACAATCAAAATAGAAAAAAATATATTCATTCAGTTCAACTGTGTAGTTCAATGGGAGATTTGCAAGTAGCAAAAGACACACTGCTGCATTCAACGTTCATAACAGGTAACAAAATAAAGAAGTCACACCTCCCCTAAATAGCTGGGATAGCTCCTATTACCCAAAATAATTACCACACATTTACATACCAGCTAATGTGGTCGGTCCGGATTGTTCCAGACTGATTCTGAAATCAAGTGCCCCTGTTCAGTAGTACAACTGGGTTGTTTAGGAGACTGGCTGACAGAGTCCTTTGGAAGGCAGTCCTGAAGGGCAAAGGAGTCCCGGAAGACTGGACATCCATTGGGAAGGAAATTTTACAGGCACGGGAGCAGGCTGACCACATGTGCTGAAAGACGAGCTGGCAGGTTAGAAAGACTGACCTGGCTAAAAACAAAGAGCTTTGGCTGGAACTGGTTAGAAAGTCTATGGCTTGAGGAAGAAGGAGTAAACCACTCAGGAATACTGCAGAGATCTCATGGGGCTATGCAGGGAGGAAATTAGGACCAAAGCCCGACTAGAACTTAATCTGGCCACTGGGGAAACATAATGACCAAGGATGAGGAAAAGGCTGAGGTACTGAATACCTTCTTTAACTCAGTCTTTAATTGCAAGACCAGTTGTTCTCTGAGTGCCCAGCCCCCTGAGCTGAACAACAGGAATGGGGAGCGGAATGAAGCCCCCATAATCCAAAACGGAACTGTCAGTGACTTACTACACCACTTAGACGCACACAAGTCTATGGGGCCAGATGGGATCCATCCAAGGGTACTGAGGGAGCTGGAGGAAGTGCTCACCAAGCCACTTTCCATCATTTATCAGCAATTCTGGCTAAGTGGGGAGGTACCAGTTGACTGGAGGTTAGCAAATGTGACACCCATCTACAACAATGGCCGGAAGGAGGATCAGGGGAACTACAGGCCTGTCAGTCTGACCTCGGTGCCAGGGAAAGTCATGGAGCAGATCATCTTGAGTGCCATCACTCGGCACGTACAAGACAACCAGGTGATCAGGCCCAGTCAGCACGGGTTGATGAAGGGCAGGTCCTGTTTGACTAAGCTGATCCCCTTCTATGACAAGGTGACGGCTTAGTGGATGAGGGAAGGGCTGTGGACACTGTCTACCTGGACTTTAGTAAAGCTTTTGACACTGTTCCCCACAGCATTCTCCTGCAGAAACTGGCTGCTCACCGCTTGGGTGGGCATATGCTGGATAAAAAACTGGCTGGATGACCAGATCCAGAGAGTGGTGGAGAATGGAGTTAAATCCAGTTGGTGGCCGATCACCAGTGGTGTCCCCCAGGGCTCAGTGCTGGGGCCTGTTATCTTCAACATCTTTATCCATGATCTGGATGAGGGGATCAAGTGCACCCTCAGGAAGTTTGCAGATGACACCAAGTTATTTGGGAGTGCCGACCTGCTTGAAAGTCAGGACCTCTACAGAGAGATCTGGACAGGCTGGATCGATGGGCCGAGGCCAATTGTGAGACATTCAACAAGGCCAAGTGCCAGGTCCTGCACTTGGGTCACAACAACCCCCTGCAACACTACAAGCTTGGGAAAGAGTAGCTGGAAAGATGCCCAGCAGAAAAGGACCTGGGGGTGCTGGTCGACAGCCGATTGAACATGAGCCATCAGTGTGCCCAGGTGGCCAAGAAGGCCAACAGCATCCTGGCTTGTACCAGCACTAGTGTGGCCAGCAGGAGCAGGGCAGTGATTGTCCCCCTGTACTTGGTGCTGGTGAGGGCACACCTTGAGTGCTGTGTCCAGTTTTGGACCCCTCACTACAGGAACGACATTGAGGTGCTGGAGCGTGTCCAAAGAAGGGCAGGGAAGCTGGTGGAGGGTCTGGAGCACAAGTCTCATTAGGAGCATCTGAGAGAACTGGGGTTGTTTAGCCTGGAGGAAAGAAGTATGAGGGGAGACTTTATTGCTCTTGACAACCACCCAAAAGGAGGTTGTGGTGAGACGAGGGTCAGTCTCTTCTCTCAAGTAACAAGTGATAGGATGAGAGGAAATGGCTCACATTGTGCCAGAGGAGGTTGAGTTTGGATATTAGAACGGGTTGTGGTTGAGTCACCATCCCTGGAGGTATTTAAAAGACATATAGATGTGGTGCTGAGGGATGTGATTTAGTGGTGACTTGGCAGCGCTGGGTTAACGGTTGGACTTAATGATCTCGAAGGTCTTTTTCAACAAAAATGATTCTATGATTCTGGCTTATATATAGACTTAGGAGTCCACATCAAAAAGTATATGAGAATAAACATATATGAATCATTATGGGACTGTCCAAGCCAAAGCTAAGACTTCTCATGTCACTTAACAGTGAAGCCTTCAGAAATTTCTCTGAACTAACTGTGGCTTACTCAGACTGGGTAGGAAGAATTTTGCAGAAATGAGCCTTTTATTTTAAGCCAAGCAATATAATGGCCCTCGCAAACCTAACAGAAAATTTAAGGATTGAAAAGAACTTGCCAGCAAGCCCTGTTCTTCTGTGTCATTGTGGTTGGATGCTTTCAAAGAAGACAAGGTTTCCCACTTCCCCAAAACCAGAAACCCAGATTTACTGTGTGGATTCTGAGATAATGGACCTACAGACCAAAAAAAACATCCAAACCCTTGCAGAAGAAATGACATCAGTTTCCTCACTGGAGCTGGACAGAAAAAGAGACTTTTCAAAGCATTTCTTCTGTTTTCTAAATCAAGTTTGTGTAGCTTATGGTCCTCCATCTTTTCTGAGCAAAGTCAGAAAGAGGGAGACCTTCGTACTTCACGGTATTTGAAAGCCTATACATGGCATGTGCTAAACTACAGGCACAGTCAGAGACGCAGGAAAAGTGTTTTTTCTTTCTTAATCCAAACTGTTTTGATCAGTTCCTTACAAAGTGAAAAAGAGAACTGCCTGCACAACACAATCCGCTTATAAAACCATATAGTCATCGTACCGTTTTTAGAAGGAGAACGTTTTGTTACCATCAGCTAATCAGCAAGGACATAAGATCTTATTTCATTGTTCTTCCACATGCAGTAGGCATGCGGATTGGTTACTGGACACCAGCATATATGAACTAAAAAAAAAAAAAAAAAAGACCTCAGAGACATTTGAAAGATGACAAAAGAGATTCGGCCATAGGCTTATCGTCCTCCGAGTAGTCTAGTGGGCAGCTGATACACCAGTATTTAAACACAGGGTGTTTTCACATTTGTTAGTTTTGCAGATTATTACAGTTAGGCTATGAAATGCGAGAAACTGTTTCAAAGTTAGATAGGATGACTGCAGATAGAGTAACTCCCCTGCCTTAACTCTCCTCCCTTACTGGCGCCCGACTGCGGATCGTTTAACACCGTGCTTCCTCTAACCGTGGTCAGCACCCCGTACTTCTGTCACTCAGCCTCCATCTTCATTAATCTAAGGAAAACAATAATGATTAAAACAAAAGTATAACTTCAGCATGAGGCAGACTCAGACGATAGATAGAGTCTTCCACCTCCGCTTTCTGATATGTGGTCAGGAGACGTTTTTAAGTAAACAAAAAGGCTCTTTGACCGTATTTCAGCAACTGCTGTTATGAGAATACTCCAGTATTCTGATCTCAGAGGGTTGTTCCTTGGTCTTGTTTAAGAAGAATTTTGCACTCTTGATGACCAGAAAAGAAGCCTCAAGGAACCGTGAAGTTTGCACTACTAAATTATGGATGGAAACAAAACCCAAGAAAATGAATTATTGAGGATTTCAACAAGCACTGAAGAGAGTTGTTAGAAGTCTCATCTTCTGTTCAGCCGCTCCTCTGTTCTTCAGTTCACCGTGATTTTGGATAACGAGACAATGACTGATTCTACAATTTAAACAACACAACCACACAAATGAGTGTTTTCAGTAAATCTTACCTTTTACTTGATTTTAGATGAAATTACACCTGACTTTAAGAAGGGAAACACTTTTCCAAGAACAAAAAGAAAGACATGAGCTATATATTGCTTCACATACCATATGGCATAAGATTACGCTGGCATAAAACTAAAGATATTGTCTTTAAAATTTAAATGGCAGTAGTAAGCATTTATCCATACTTTATCCAAATTGTGGCAATCAGGTAATCTTGAGTAGAATGGATGTGAAAAGGAAGCTTAACTGCTTACAATAGTTTCCAGCCGGTTGAAGAAAAGTCAGATTACTTGAATGGCACCTTTTAAGGAGATGGCATAAACAAGAAGAAAAGCATTTACCCGCTGTTGAAAACTTCCTCCAATACTTTTCATTTAAAGCTTTGACAAACTTGATTTGTGTTCCTCTACATTTAGACCCATCTATACTTCCATCATTTCAGAAACCCTGAAGCCTGCAATTCAAAGAGGGTTATCGGAAAGTTCGTTGTTTTCCTCAGTCTGAAATCTGCCACAACCTTCTTTGTAATATGTGCTGAACTAAAAACAAATAAATAAAACTTACATGTACTAAGCCTATGACAAATATTCAAAAGATTAGATGTTTAGCACTCTAATTTTTTTTAATCCAATAGATAACTCTAAGCTCTGTTTAGTTGTATGTTTCCAGGTCTTCAATTTCTAAGCTGATTTTAAGCTGCCACTTGCAGGACCACTGACCACTGTAACATCATGCAGCAAAGATGTGAACACATCTCTCAGCACCCTCCCTTTGGATAATGCCATGCCATGTGCCACGAAGAAGGGCGTCACTTGAAGTAGCAGGTCATTACTGCCGAATGTTTCATATCCATGGCAAGAGCCATACACAAACGTGGTTTCTTCACCAAGAGAGGAACTGGGTTAATTCCCTTCTCCACACAAAGGTGCAGGCATTCCGTTGTTTAGTACGCGCATTTTGTCATTCCCGCCCTTTGGTAAGCACCATCCATCTGTTAGTCTTGACTTCAAGCAGAGGTTGTTCCAGCAAGGGGTTTGGAGCGGTGACTCTGAAATAGATGGTTCCGTACCTGGCTATTTCAACCTGTACTTACGTGTAAACCTTCTTTGCAAACACAGACAAAATGCGACAGAGACACCCCCCATCTCAAAAGAGAGGAAGTTTTGAAGACAGGTGAGGATTGTGACTAAGGAATTGCTGATGCTGCTTTCTGTTAGTGCATCTGCAGAGCAGCCCTTTGGGGAACCCGTTTGCTGTCACGGAACAGATCACTTCAGCAAGGGAAAGGACTGACATTCTAAAAAACACTGGAACTTTGTGGGGAACAATCGTTAAAAACTGATTGTTCATTACGGTGCGTTTATTCAGGTTGCATTTTGAGATAGGCAGACTATTCCAGAGATTTTATCAGAAGTGTGGACTTGTTAAAAAAAAAATAAAATCCCATCATTGTGAGAACAAATGAGACTCTGTAGGTATCAAAAAGCCTCACATATTCAAAATGTTCCCAGTCAAGAAAATGAAATAGCAAGCATATGTGTACTCCTCAATTTCAAATTATTTAATCAGCCACAGTGAATGGGGAGACTCCAGTTCCGATGGGGTCCTTCCGTACCCCACATCTCTCAGGATCACTGTGGCCACTAGGATTTTGGCTTCATGAAGTAGGCAGACAGCAGTAATGCAGTTTTATCGCTTGACCCATGGGCTGCTGCTCCCAAGCTGTCAGGACCACCTCATCTCCTGGCTTGGCCAGCTTCGCACAGCCCCTGTGTGCTGCTCCCCAGCAGCTAATCCCACACACTGCTTGCAGCCAGCAGGAATGTTCAGATTTGGCTGGAACAGTAAAAATGTACTCTGATTTAGTTTCATAGGAAGTTTTCTAGGCTGCTCGTGGCAGATGCCCCAAAAGCCTGTCCTCCTGCCCAGAGAGTGCTGCCATATGGCTGTTTGCACAGAAGATGCTCGCTTTCCTGTTCCAAAGCAGGAGAAAATGAGATGTCAGACTTTACCACAATCCACTTGCTAGTTTCTGGGCGGATCTGCTGATCATGGATTTAAATTCTTGTGGAAGCTATCTCAAAGATCCAGAGTATCCATCTCACCCAGAACAGCCACCTTCGAAAAACAGAATTTGCTAGGAAAGACAGGAGAAAATGGACGGGTATATATGTTACTTGAAGTTCCTCTGCACCCAGGGCAGCAGCATAACCCAAGGGGGACAACCAGCATTGCTCTGCTGCCAGAGCCCTCCCCACCAATCTCTTCTGTTTTATCCTATCTATATCCCTAAAAAGTAAATCCATTTCAGAGCTTTAAAAAAAATAAAAATTCACACTTTTCAACCCCAACCCAGACACAGCCTTGTAATTCCATTAATTCTATTCAACTCAGCGTGAAATTTAGCCTTTGAAACCCAAAACTTACTGCCATCATATTTTTTGGCATCTATGGCCAGTTGTTATGCATGACAGAGGTCCACATACTGCATAAGAGTGTGCAATGTTGTCTTGCTGTTCCATGGGGTCACAACACAGTAAACTGATAAACTGCAAAGCCGGAGGTAAAACAGTCTGTTCCACCAGGGAATGGGATTATTGTCCCACAAAAGCTGCAAAATGGTATTACTTTTGCTTTTCTACTGCAAATATTTAAGATGAGGTTAAATTAAACTTCTTTCTCAATTAAAATTCTTCACACTCTTTTTCTTCATTTTTTTCTTTTTTAGAGGCTTTTACAAATGTTCAGTAAATGGGAAACTAAGCTTGCAAAGGGGCAACCAGGAAGGCTGGGTGTTCCAAAAATTATCTGTGTTTGGCTTTCCACTACTTTAACTTATATTATGAACAGCGACCCTGAAATACCCTGAAAATAATTTCACGTACCTTTATTCATAAAATACTCATTAGTAGGGAGCAAAGAAGTTCTCCTTTTTTTCTGCAGAAACTTTACCTACATTTATAGCATATTACTCCTTCATAACTGCATTTGCTTGTAGGCACACAATCCTGCCCATAAAAATCAGGCCCACGTCTGATCACAGTGAATCAGAGAACTTGGTCTCATTCTTCAATGGCATTAAATGTGTTGTGCTAAAAACCGTGACAGCATTGTCCTGTGCTACAGCCTATGTGTTTATTGTATTTAGCCATCTTCCATATTTTGTCAATAATTACTACTCACTGTAGTTACTGCATAGTTAGAGGAAACAGTTGGATCAACTGTGTGCAGATACTAGTAAACCAGTGAGGCTCAGGTTTTCTGAGCGTGCGGCTACATTATTAATCAGTATGGTGAAAGGAGGAAAGGAGGAGTATGTAACCCATGCCTCTGTTCTCTGTACACACTGCGTCTCTGCTGGCAGTGAAATCACAGAACCACAGAAGGTTGGAAGGGACCTCTGGAAGACATCTGGTCCACTCCCCTACTCAAGCAGTACCTCCTAGAGCCGGTTGCCCAGGACAATGTCCTGATGGCTTTTGAATGTCTCCAGGGATGGAGACTCCACAGCCTCCCTGGGAAACCTGTGGCAGAGCTCAGTCACCCTCACAGTGAAAAAGAGTTTCCTGACATTCAGAGGGGATCTCCTGTACTTCAGCTTTTGCCCATTGCCTCTGGTCCCGTCACGGGGCACCTCTGAAAAGAGTCTGGCTCCCTCTTCTTTTCACCCTCCCTTTGTACACATCAATAACATGGATTCCCTGTCATCGAGCCTTCTGTTCTCTAGACTGAATGGTCCCAGCTCTCTCAGCCCTTCCTCATAGGAGAGGTGCTCCAGTCCCTTCATCATCGTTGTGGCCCTTCACCGGACTCTCTCCAGTATGTCCATGTCTCTCTTGTAATGGGCACCCAGAACTGGACATAATACTCCAGGTGTGGCCTCCCCAGTGCTGAGGGGAAGGAGCACCTCCCCCAGCCGACGGGCAATATTTTGCCTAATGCAGCCTGGGATACCATTAGCCTTCTTCGCAGCGTGGGCATATGGCTCGCAGTCAACTTAGGGTTCACCAGGACCCCCAGGTCCTTCTCTGCAAAGCTGTTTTCAAGCTGGGTGGCCCTCAGTATATATCAGTGTGTGGTGCAGAATTGCTGGTCCTAGCACCACATTGATGCATAAGTGGCTGGTCCTTTGCAGGTGCCACCCTGGCCTTAGCAGCACACTGCTGGAGGGCCCTCTGTCCTCCCTGGATGTGGGCAGCTACAGACGTGTCATGAAGCACAACTTCAGCCTTAGTACCAGCAGGAGGGAAACCACTGGAAATGCAGGAGTGACAAGATCAAGGGCATAATTCAAGCCTCCAGGCAGAGATGCAAGGCAAATTCAGGACAGCAAGCAGCTCTTCAGCACAATAGATCATTAATGTAGATGCACTACTAGTGCCACAGCTACTACAGGAGTTACTGGGTTACCCCTGAGATCAACCCAGCAGTGATACCAGCACTTCCACAGTTGCCTGTGTTCATTAGGTGTATGATTCAGTGCATGAAAATTATGGCACAAAACAGGTGTTTAGGGATCAAGTTTCTTAAAAAAAAGAGCTCTCTTTCCATTCTTTCCTTTCCCCATGGGTCTGTGTTCAAAGAAAAAAGTTGAGGGTGTGACTGAGTTTGCACTACAGGTTGGTTTCCAACTCAGAAAGTCTGATAACAGCAGTTCATTTCCAGATGCTGAATAACAAGAAAGAGAAAAATAATTTTGACCACAAAAGCTCAGCAGGAAGACTAAATGTGTAGCATAACATCGGAATAGAATCTTCCATTGGTTTGAGACTGCTGCAAGTTCAGGGAATTCAGAGCAGACCAGTGATATCCTTTGCCATCCAGTCATCACTACTTCTTCAACAAGTTGCCCATAAACACCACATTTCTATGTTCTGTATTGCATTTGGAAGTTCTCTGTATGTACACCTGCTTTTGACATGTGTCTCTCAGTCATCTGAGATGATGATTGACAGGAACAGAGATGCAAATTCTCCTTTGCACACGGAAATAGCACTGTGCTAGAATGCCAATTAAAAAAAAAAAGAAAAAGATTTTGTATCTGCAAAAGAAACAAAGGAACACAAAGAAAGAAAATTCGAAGATTTGAGCTCCTGTTCTGCTTTCTTCAGAAAGCAATTTCATAATAGCCCTGCCTTTCACATCAGGCACAAAGAAACAAAAGAAAAAAGTCAGAAGTTCTACAAGGAAATCATAACGCCTTGCATCGTTCTGAAAATACCAGAGGTGTACAGTGACCCCAAGTATTGTCTATTAATAGGAAATTATGATTAGTAAACTAGTGCACGCTTGTTCACAAGTTCAGAAACTTTCACTTTAACAATAAGTGACAAAATAGGAAATTAATTTTAATTTTAAAAAACTGGCATCTTTTAAATCCTTGAGGATTAGGAAAATTTCCAGGTGAAGCAGTGCTACAGTGTGTTTAGGTGGTGCTGCACGTTCAACAGGAACTTTATCAGTTCAAAACCGAACTGCTGTGAGGAGCTACATAGCATGAAATATTCCTTCTGCTGGATTAAAAACTTAAGAGGGAAAAGACAAGTCTGTGGGAAACAGGAAAAATTTTTAAAAAGTCATTTTAGGGCTGTCTGTTTGATAAGCCTTAAATGAGCCGGACTTGCAGATACGTGGAATATCTGTTCTGAAACAGAACCACATTTCTACAGTGCAGTTAGAAATGAAGAAAAGGAGAGAGATAATTGGGATCATGAGTTTATTTTCACCTTGGCTGCACTTTCTAGGTCCGTAACCTTAAATCTAAAGGATATCAGTTTGGGTGTATGGAGCGAGGGAACTATCTGAGAGCAGATACCCAATCTTGACTCATCCGTGGATAAAGCTGTCGCTACTCTGATTTGTACTATACCCAGGCTTGCATTTGACCTTGACTCTAATCACTGGGTGATAGCGATTTTTTTTTTAGGCATTTCCAAGAAGGCCTTTAAGCAACTGCCAGAATTAAATATTTGTCGTTGTTTATTTTCTTGCCAATTAACAGCACATGAAACTTTTGTCCTCTCACCCTCTGCTTCTGAGAAAGCCATGTGCCCCTTCCCTTTTCGTTCCCATTTCTATATGTAAGAAAATAATTTGTCTTAGACACAGCTCCCGAAATTTGGAGCTGCTGATAGACTTTAAACGCATGAAGCTACAAAAATTTTGCCTGCGTTGTCGCTAAATAAATGCAAAAGAAAATGACTACAAGACAGCTTTTGTATATTTGTATGTAACTAAGAAAAACTGTGTTTTGCTCTTATAGCTCAGCTCAGCCACAGAGATCCCCGCAACCGAATGCTGCAAATCGTCAGAGCCATCCCAGTTATTGTACATTTCATTTGTGGAGTAAACCAGATTTGCAGGTACAGTTTGATGGAGGCTAGCTCTGCTTTCCACCCACCAAAGGGCAAGAACTTCCAAATCCTTGCGAGGACAGAGCGTATCTTACGGGTGTAAACAGGTACACTTTGTAGACGTATTTCAGATGCCAGGGTGGTAAGGAACAGCATGTCTTTGCATAGAAAACAAAGTTTTGCCAGATTTTGACTAATGGGGTTAGAAATCTGAGCCCATCACTCTAAGGCTGCCATCGGAGTCATCCAAAATCCAGCACTTCTACTGACTGGAGGACTTGGTTTAAGTGTCAGCTTAAAGCACGAGTCCATTCATGGAAGATATAAAGAGTCTGAAATCTATCCCTGTCTTCCAGAAAGTTTCTGTGTTACAGTGTTGTTAATACAGGTATTCCTTCCCAAACATCACTTTTTCTTCTTGCAAGTGATTAGTAAGCCGTGCGAGCTAGATGGAAAAACCCCGCAGAAATGAGTACAAATATGACAGGTATAATAACGGTCTCGTGATGCCTCATTGAGTCAGCAAGTAAGTAACGTACTCGGTCTTTTTTTTTTTAAAGCAACTGGAAGGTGCTGACATGGGATTATGTATCGCAGCAATAATTAATTACAGAGTAGAAATTAATATGTAAGATACGTTAAACAAAAGAAAACATAGGGTAGAATACTCTGGAAATTACGCACGCCAAGCTAAGGTTTTAAGACTCATGGCTTTGCAAGCTCTAAAAGTTCTAAAGTTTACAGTCCTCAGAATCATTGTTCCCTGCTGCACTCCGCAGGGTGCTGAGGCCACCAGAGTGTCTGCAAGTAAACTTACAGGACAGAGGCGGCACAATAAAAAAAAGAAAAATCAGGAATTCCAATCACGCACACACTTCCAAAGCACTTATCTTAAAGATATTAACGTCCTGGGTGCCGCTGCCCAGGTGCCATACTTCCCTCACATTTTCCACTTACTTCTAGAGCTTTATCAAATTTTTATCACAACCAAAAGTTGATCTAAAGCTTTCAATGGCTACTCTTGAATTCAGATTATGTCCAGGGGCCTCTGAAGCTACATTCTATCTTTAATATTCTCCGTTCAGTATCATCTGTAATTTTGTAGCCTAATTAAAACCGTTCATGGTTCATACATTTCCCATTAATGAATACTCTCCATAGTTTTTATAAACATATTCTTTGTTACACTAAAGTACATTTTCCCATATGATTACATTTAAAACACTGTTAGAGTGCTTCCATGGTAATTAGATCAGAGTTCATGAGACTGACCAATATAGTCAAACTGATAATTTGTGGAACCTTGGAAGCAATATAAGAAAAAGTTCAGTTTGAGTGCCAGTCTGTTGCGCTTTTTTAAACCGTATCAGCTGTGTGTGATGAAAGGTACTGCCTCACTCCACAATTTTTTCCTTGTGCCAGGAGATCATCATGACTGGAGAACTCTTATCTGTACTATTTTCATACTTAAACACCCATTTACAATCGCACACAACCACCTGTACTTCAAAGAGACCCAGCCCGAGGAATATGTGGGTTCCCCAGCTTCCCAAAGAGTAGTTACAGTGACCTAATTAAACCCTTCTGGATTATCTGAGGCTCAAAGCCTAACTGTTGAGAAGTCATGCCAGGTCAATTCTTCTTAGATAACAAGAAAATTTAATTGCTTCCAAGCAGGAAGACGTGCATCAATTTCCAACAAACCAAACAACATGCATTATTCCAAACTAAACTATGTTATCAAAATCTGGTGGCTGTCAAAGAGGAAATTTTTCCACCCCTGCTCAGGATTTCGAAAGGAAAAAAAAAACCATCTCCACCCCCACCTCCAAAAAGAGACTCCCTTAAAAAATTCAGATTTTCAGTAAAACCATCTTCACTGGTTGAAAGCCAAGAGTATCTCCTTGTGGTTATAAGCAGATCTAAAATAAAAGCAGGCACTTGAAAATCAAAATTGTATTACTACCTCTATGAATGTTAGTATAACTAGACAAAATACGAGCAACGAGTACTTTCTTTTAAAGTTTATTTTGCTAACACACGTTTCATTGCAAGAACTCTGAGGGAGAAAAACCCTCTTAACCAGCTCTACTGAAAATACTTCATCCATGCGTTAGTTTTCATTCGTTATGATTATGAGCAATGTACTCTCTTTGCTGAATGAAAGCCATCGGCAGTTCTCCCGAGCAACCCCCACCAAAGGGCACCAGTTGCTTACACCCCTCAGGTTTAATTTTGTTCTGTCATTAGAGCTATTTAAGCACTTCACTACCATAATTCCACACTGAATTCAATGAAGAACAGACAGATTTCCTGTGTTTAAAGCTTGGGAAAATTACGTATTAAAGCGTTTTAAAATAGTTTAAGCTAGATATTTTCCTGATTTGAATATGGTTATCAAAACTTGGCTGTGCTGTAAATAATGTCTTTTAAACGAACGGGAGCCTGCCTTGCTCCTGATAACTAGCTTTTTTCCAGTGTTACAGCACCGCAGAGGTAACATATCACACAGAGTGAACGACACTAAGTGCAGGGTGACACTATAAAACAAGGGCACTTAGTTCTGAAAGAGGGTGTGTTCAAAAAGAACATTGAGTTATACTCAAAAGCACATGATCCATCAATTCCCAGAAAGAGCTGTAAAGTTCCAGCCTTTTGCTGTCGAACAACCATTTATCTCTGAAACTATTTACCATTGACCTGGGAAAATAACCTTTCTCTCTCTCCCATTTCTGAATTAGCCAAGACAACCTCAGAAACGCGACTACCACTTAATAGTACGGGAGTCCAGGGTTAGCAATAATCATTTACTCATGAAAGTGAGCAAAAGACATCTTACCTCCAGGAATTACGTAATGAAGGCAATGACCAAGCTGTGAGACGGTGTCAGAAGAGAGCATTAAAGATCCGTTATGACCGGGTTAATTAATGATCCCTCAAGTATCCTCACTGCATGATACAGTATGTAGGAGAGTTCAGCTACAGGGCGAGTTTATCAGAGAGGCTTAGAGATTTCAGAGCACTTACCAATGCTTCCCCAGCTGCCTAGCTCAAGGTGGGGATTATCAGGACAATTACATTACAGAGGAGTTCTCCATCCTAGGAGCAGTAGAACAATGTCTCAGACATCGTGGTGTGTAGATCTGATGTTTTCCTGCAGTCACAGTGCATAAACATCAGGACTTCCACAAACACAGCAAGTACTGAAGAAGATACCAACAGACACCATGCAAGGTACAAACTGTAGTGCTGGGATGTTCCATCAGAGAAAGGCAATTGTATATCCAAGAGATGCAGAGAAACATGGTAATTCTGGAGACCTCTAAAGATTCTCAAGCAAAAACAGGCATACCAAGTACCTCCTAGTTGTTTAGTATGCTTGACAAAAACTGCTCACAAATAATTTGCTATCAAGATACGTGGTGTGTTTCCCATTAAAAAAAAAAAAAAAAAAAACGTTCCAGAAAAGGCACAGTCAGAACATTACTGCTATCAAAAGTAGGTTTTGTCCTATCCCTGGTCTTTACAGTCCCTCTGCTTGACCATCACCACCTGCCATCTGTCTGGATCTGATCTGGTAGTTCTCTGCTCCCACCGTACTTACCATCCTTTTCCTAAAGCAATTAACAGTGCTCAGGGTGTTCCCTTGATTTAGCATCACCTGCTAGCCTCAGGAAGAAACCCCGTGAAATAAATGTCCACACGCTGTGCTCATGATGGCAATACAGACAGTAACCCTTCAGGGCTAGACTGTGGAAGGAAGAGAAGTGCTGCATCCTGCTCATAGACTAGCTCAGCCACCGTTAAGTGCTGGGAAGGCAGCTGCTGGTACCTCTTAGCAGAGAAGGGGCAGACACCTGTGAACCTGCAGGTACCAGATTTTCTAATCCTGACTTAATGGAGTCCAACACTTCAGTGCTAGAGTGCAAGCACTCCTTATCAGCACGGGCTGACAGCATGTTGCTTGTGCAGGGGACACACAAATGATGCCTGGATGCATCTGGGCATGCAGCCTGCACAAGACCTTGCACCACTGCTCTGCGGGAGATATGTCCTCACGCCTCTTAATCACAAAGTATGGGGGACTCAGCCGGAGAAGGCTGGAGCAGCTGGCTAGCCTAGCTCTTAGCTCATTGCAAAGGCAAAAAAACCCAACCTAGAACATCAACAAGAAACAGCACTGGGAGAAAGACGGCTAACAGTGGTGGAGCAGTTGTAACTAACTGAAATGGAGCAATCGGAGATTGCACTTTAGCCCGTTTACCTCCCCGTTGTTCTTTTGCTTGCTTTCTTCAGAAAAACTCTTTCTTCAGCCCCTTAATCCTTTGTAAATGAGCACAAGTAGAAACACTGGGGATGGGAGAGCTTCCTTCATTTTTCATGCTCTTCTGGATTGGAATTTGATTTATTAGTGGCCTGTGAAATTTACACCTGGCTCTTCAAGCTACCTGGCCAGAAGGGTTCCATGAATGGAAGCCTGGATGTGAGCATGCAGGCTTAGAGCGGAGGTGGTTTTGTTTTTTTTTTTCTTTTACATGTCTTAAAAAAGATAAAAATCATGTTTTTATATAATGTAATAAAATATGAACCATGCCTTTCTCTTCCACCCTCCCCTCAAGAAATCTGAGGGCTACCAGGGAGCTACTTCTTCTTTGTTAGCCCCCAGCTTATTTTTCTCATTTTTTCTTAATCACCAATACCCCTACAGTACAAACGCTGCATGTGTAGTGTTACATAGGCCTATCTTTAGTAGAGCATGCTGAATAAAAATTAATTTTAATTGTGTTACGTTGCAAGGAAATCATTATTTCTAGTTCCCATCTAATATTAATTGGGTTTGATATGTGTAAAGCTAGTTAAAGGATTACACTTTCCTCCACCATAATTACACCATTCTTTAAGATGTTTTAGCCACCATCCTGTGCAGTCACTGTCTCTGACTCCACTGAGCTTTCAAGCAAACAAGTTATCTGCCAGTAATGGAAGCAAATGGAAGAGTCTCTTGAAAACATTTTAATATTTTGATTAGCTTGTGTTTTGAAAACAAAACAATCCCTTCTTTTATTAAAAAATAGTAATCTTAATGTCAAGATACTCATAGAAATCCCTCGTTTTCTGCACAAAGGTTATTTGGGCAAATAAACTTTTCCCAATATTGCCATCTGCATCATAAAAAACTTCTTTCCATGTAGATTCAGTGTAACTTTAGAGTCCTGTCTAATTTGGGTGACTAAGGAATCCCAATTCCATTCGCCTTGCTAATACAGAGAAATGTGCTACTGTTGTGACCATTTTTAGCGTTGCTGTCTTCAAGACTCTAAGTGGTGTTTTATTGCTGCATTACAGCTCCTTGGGTGCTGAACGGATTTCCTTCAGGCTATAACGTAGGGATCCAGAAAGTTTGTTCTGTTCATTTTGGAACAGGCTTTGGCAATAGCTTAGTTATTAAAAGAGCCGTATTTCAAGTGTACGAAAGCATGAGCTGGTCAACGTACTTGTCTTCAACCCTATGTATTGAAAACAAACACTCAGCGTATGTTTTGAGTGTTAGACATCCTGCACTTGTATAAGAGAACGTCACGCCACTTAAATCGCCACACACGCATTCAGCTCACAGTCAGTGAGTTACGTTGCTCCAGCTGCGGTTCTGAACAGCATCCTAAACTGCACGTTTTTACCGGTCTGTCTAAGATCAGAAGCAGAACTAGCATTCACGGTGATTACCTTGGTCCAATTTATTTTCTTCCGTCTGTAATATAATGTTAACCAGTGTTTGTCAGGAAACCGTTGCTGTGGTTTCAAAACTGCTTTTTGAAATCTCTCCCTTCCCGACAATGAATCTAACTTCTTTTCAAAGTTTTAAACAAGAGGCAAAAAGAACAAATAAGAGTGAACGAAGTAGAAATGTTCACACACACTCCCACACCTGAGTGTTTCTTCGTGCCACGGCTAGCAGACTCATGGAGCACCTTGCCAAAGAGCATCGTAGATGTTAGAAGTTCACACGAGCTCACAAGACACCAGACAAGTTCTTGAGAAGGAAAACCATTGGAAGCTACGAACAACAAAGACACGACATCCATCTCAGAAAACACTGGACCCGAGAACGTGTGCTGTCACCAGTATTTGCCTGTCTCATTATTTCTGTAGGCGTCCGCCACTGTCAGACAGAACGCAGCACTAGATGTGACCTCACACAAGCACTGTCCTCTGCAACAGTGACTGACAAACCAACCGGGACATTACTGAGGCTGCTGTGCCCAAATCCTGGGCTTCAACTAGTTTTCCCACATCTGCAGTAAATGTTCTGACTGCAAGAGTATTGATTACTCTGGGACAAGTCTCCCTCTCCCCTTTGAGTTAGAAAAACTACCCTGAAGCTAAGAAGCCACCCATTAGCTGAAGTTTCATAGAAATTATTTCTTTTCCACAGAACATTTCATTTTCTTTGAAAAATTCCTGTTCAAGTTTAGTGGCAATACCACACTACAGTGTAATGGGTAACGCATGAGCTTATACAGCCCTTAGAAAACCCGTGTTTAAGCTTATCCTGTTCATATTTGAGACTTCTTGTCTTTTCTTCCTTGTGGAAATCACAAATAATCCGCACATCTTCCTTTCAATAGGTCCAGCTAATGTAACTTGCATGTTGACACTGCCTTGGTATTATCTTGGTTCAAGAATAAGGAGCCTCAGACAAGTCAGTCTCAAAAATTCTCTTTTTACAGGCAATTCCTTATTGTATAGCATGCAGCTTCTACTTTTAGAGTGGTGTTAAAACAAAAGAATCGTTCAAAGATCAACAGACACCTAAAGCGTAATAGTTATTAGACAAGGGCTCAGGCATAAAACTCTCAAAATGTGAGTTAAATCATTAAAAAGAAGAAAAAAGCTCTAATATAATTTTAAAAACAAAGAGGTTCTGTTTACACTGATTACTAACGAACACCGAAGCCATGTGTGTGCTTTTGACACGCTGGGTTTTAATTATTAAAGTAGGATGATTTCATATCGTCTCTATTACACCTGCATGACAGGAATTGCTATTATTCGCTTCTTGGTATTGGTTTGTTCCATCCCACTTCAACTGAAACGTGACATCTAATGAAGAACTGTTCAAACTGAAGCAGGATGAACTTGTCCTTTAGTCATCTCGTTTTCCTATAGAAAGGCAAAAATGTTGTTAAAAAGCTGTATTAAATGTAGACTGCTTGAGAATTAGCTTAGACGGTTTGGAAACAAAAGCCTTGAGGCGATATCCCACCACTTGCTGCCACCCCAAGTCTGACAAGGGAAAGAACTGCTCTGCACACGTTGCGAAGATAAGTGAGATGAGATGAAAGGGTGGGGACCTTTCTTCTTTAACAGATGAAAAAAGTGCTGAATTAGCTGACGATGCAGTTCATGATGAGCATTATCTCAGGTATAGCGTCTGCAAAACGTCGGTCGCAGCCAACATTCACTTCATCTGTGCTACATCCTCAGCCACAACTCTGCTGCACCAGGTAGTTGAAGACTGTAGGACACACAGTCCTGATTTTGCAAGAGCGCTCCCTACTGTCACTTTGTTCGTGTTCTTTTCAATACACCTATTACTATCTATTTGTTTCCCACTTCTTGTGCCGCTCTCCAACTTACACGGCATGACACCTAGAAGCCCCAGTTCTAGTTCAGATTTCATAGTGTCTGCAGGAGCTACTTGACTTACTGCAATGGGGAGCGATTGCAGGGCAGAAATCGGGTAAAAAACTGATAGCCTGGGTAGAAACAGGTTCCTCAAAGGAAGCTGGAGGAAACGTGGTGGCAAGTACTTGGTACTGATTTTGTTCCATTTATTTTTGTGCACAAGTCTGTTAAATTCCATTATGAAAACTGGGTGAGACCGGTAGTGAAAGGAGGGACATTCCTTCGCCTGTGTGTGCTGGCGAGGTGGATGGCCAAAGACGTGACAGGCTGCAGCGAGCCCAAGAGCTGCCGCACAGACCTGGAAGCTGGAATTCATGCAGAGAAACCAACCATCTCTTGAACTGGCAGGGAGGTCCAAGACGGGCCTTGGAAAAGAGCAAAGAAGAATTTTTTGAGACTAAAGGCAACTAAGTCTTAAGGCACTGAATTGACAGGAAATAAATGTTTCCTTGCAAGAATGGAGTGGGCATGGAGTATTCCAGCTCTTATTTAATAACATGGAGTATTCCAGCTCTTATTTAATAACATGGAGTGTTCCAGCTCTTATTTAATAACATGGAGTGTTCCAGCTCTTATTTTAAAAATCTGGCTTTTAGAAGTTTAAAAACCATTTCTTTGATGTCTCAGTATAATAGTTTAGGTAAACCGAACTCAGAGATCAGACCAGCTTAAAGCAGATATGTCTTGGATTTCTTTCACGTGCAGTTTGTTCCAGTCCACCAGCAAATCCTCTGATCTTGGTTCTGATCACAGAGTAGGTGCTTTGAGCCTGAACTTGGAGTCAGACTGTATCTTTGCTACAGCAGGAACCATGGATCGACAGCACAAGGGTCTGGCAGGCTCAGGTTCTGCCTTTGCTCCTTCAGATATGGTCATACCATGGAGTTGACTGTAGTCCGGGGCATCAGGGTCCAACAGACAGGGGGCAATGCTGTGGAGGTTGCCTACAGGGACACACTTGAACAAGACTTAGTTGTTAGTTTGAAATGAAATAATTTCTCCAGAGACATTTGAAAGTGAACTCAAGAAGAAAAATTGTCTTTGGGATGGGAAACTACAGTTTCCTCGGGACTGGCTTTAAAGACAGTGAGCGATGCTATGCTTCAGTACTGTCTACCTAGAAAATACACTGATGGTAGAGGTGAACACTCTGGCTAAGAGTTCGAATGTGTGCATGTGCTTCATGGGAATTGATCAAGAGGATCATGGTTCCCTTGCTTAAGCACTATCTTCAGGCAAAAGAAACAAGTCTTCTAACCCTGACTCCAAGAGACATCTTATGTGTCCCTGGGAGGCGTGGAGCTGTCACTAGTTCTTCTGCTTGTGTACTCACAGCTGCAAATAGGCTTAATTCTCACTTTTGTAAAAAGTGATGAAAAGCTGTTTTAGCAGACACAAACTCCCCCAAAGGGAAGTTATTGCTGCTCAGTACAGAGGTGTTCAACGACATCAGCATGTATTTTAAAAATCAGGGTAACATTGGTACTTGGATTACAGCACACCAAATTACCCACAGGCTTTAGGATGACCCAGCATAGCGAATAAGTCTGGCTTTAGAAGAGTCAATTATAAATCAAGATATATATTCGCTCATTTATTTAAATTACTTTATTCAGCAAGTAATTCAGTACCCAAAACTTTCCCTCTGAAACTTAAAACCCGAGTTTCACCAAACCCGCTAAATTTCAACTAGAGCAAGGAAGTTCGTAAATTATCCCTATAAACAGCAACTCAAGTGACTGCTTAGAGACTAAAGTTGATGCCTTAGTTGTTCCCCCTAAACACTTATTAGTAAACACCCATTTTGGATCGAGTGCTTTAAAGCATATGTGTGACTTTGTGCTTTTAAAGATGAAGGCAGAGTATCAACAACATTATGTGATACAAGATATTTAGATGCACCCTAAAAAACAAACTATATAAGGAAATGTTTTAAGTGCAGGGTAGCTGGACATGAACAAGTAAAGTGTTCAACATTTTTCTTCTCCAACACCTCGAGAAATTTTGCAGTGATGTCTTGGACCACTGTAAAGTGGACGTAAGCCAGCAGCAATATCGTGCCTTTCTGAGCTGCCGCTCACAGGAAACTGCTCATCCGCACGCACTAGGATCGCAGCAAGTTGCAGGTCGAAATTACCAATTAAGGTACAAAAGGAGTAAGAACATCCCTTCTGAGAAGCAGAGCTAAATCCTGACACTGACAGCTAGTAAAAAAAAAAAAAGGAGGGGGGTGTAATCTTTTCATAGTTGGTAGTCAAAACTCTTCAATTTTGGAGCAGTAACAACATGGGAATTTTCAAGAGTATCTGTTCAGATGCAAAGCGATCCCCAGGCCTAAGTGTAGTTAAAGGCAACATAACAAGAGGCTGGGGAAAAAAAAAAAAATAATGCAAATGCTTTACATTTTTTATTTTCACTAAGATTTTCACCAAAGAATGAAAAGGCAAGATTGTCAATTGTCCATTATAAAAAAAAAAAGGAAAAAGAAAACTACAAACCAAATCGACAGGTGATGCTAGAAGAGCCCTGTTTGGGGTTCGTAATAAAACGAATGAGCGCATAATGAAACGGGCAAAACGAAGCAGAAACTCAATGGGACGATCACTAGTTTGGGAAGGAATCTGGATCAGGTAAAACCATTAGACCTGTGACTAGGAAGTTGTAGCGTGATGTATAGGGTGTGTAAAACAAAAAACACACACAAACCCCTAAATTGCTCAGTCTAAGGAAGTCGCTTAACAACTTTCCTGGAAAAGCAAGACCTCAAGGCATTACAGTGACTGAAGCATATTTTTACGCAGCATCGTGCCCTTCCATGACAGTACTGTATATCAAACTACTGTAACACACTGACGTCTGTATTATCCTGCTTTCTATGGGTCTGGTAAAGCAAGGCAGGCATGCCACACTGGAACACTTCAGAAACTCCGACATCCTTAAAAAAGCCTTGGCCTCATTTGACCAAGAGCAAATGCGCAGCCTTGGCAGCTGTTTACAGCTGCATCTCAGCCTGTGTCTACACAAGACTGCAAACAAACAGGTTGGTTGTGTTTGGTCATTGTGAGTTTCTGAAGCGTACAAGTCTCCAGTACAACTGGAGAAAAACTGAAGAGAAAAATGCAAGAAAAAACTGAAGAAAAAACACCTTACATTTTTCCCTACCAGATTTAATTATTATGTATTTGCAGTATGTTTCTAGCTGACTAAAGGCAGACTTCAGCAAACAATAAGTGATTGAAGAGGTGAGGACACACGGATTATACCTCACCAGCAAATTCAATTTCCTCCGTCTTTAAATACATCTACACACACTACAGGAGACATAAATTTCTTCCATTTGTCTCCAGCTTAGCTGGAGCCTTAGCGGAACGTTTTCATCTGTCAGGAAGGTACATCAGTAAGTCACTGGAGTGACTAATTTGGTTCTGTCTAGCTCTGTCTTTAGCCATAAAGCACTGATAGATCTGTTGAGATGCTATAGCCCTTGCTCTGCATGATGACCGTGCAAGACACAGCTTCCTGACCGGCAGTAAAGAGCACAAAAGAAATATTTCACCTACTATTGGGCTGCAGCCACTTTAAAACCAAAATGCAGCCGATACTACCGTAATAATGGTAACATCCACATGCCATACCCAGGTTTTGCCAGCGGAAGTGAAACGCAAAAACACGTCAGCAGAATGTCACAGACATTTGCTGTTGAAGAACCATCTCTGCTCGGGTAGTCAGGATGTGCTGCCCAGATGAGTTACCGTGAAACAGCCCAGCGTGCACGTTTAGAGGGCACGAGCTGCTCCGAAGCAAATGCCTGTAAACTGGCAGTTGTCTCTGAAGCAGTTCACCAGGGAGCACCGCCACTACTGAGGACACCTCCCTAGCACTGCACCTGCCAGTGCCAAAGCTCGGCGTTCGTGCCAGAACCAAAATATTCCGCGGGGTTTCAGAGCAGCAAGGCGACAGGGAAAATCACCTCAGCTCAAAGAAATGCCAGGTGACAAGCCAGCCCAGCGTGACAAGCTTTCATCCATCGCTGACAAGGTGCTTGGTTCCTCCCAGTTCTATTCATTTAGCAGTGCCAGGTTCGTTCCTCGAGCTCTCATGCTTCCATGAGGCTACTAAACCTTTACTAGTTGTGTTCTCCAGTTTGGGGGAATTGAATAGAAGCAAACCTTTCAAAATACCTGAAGAAACAAACTCCTGTGAATCTCTTCTGCTCCCCCGTGGAAAACGAGCCTTTCTAAGCAGAGAGCAAGCACTGTGCTGGGGTTCTTTGCTAGGCAAAGGGAAAAATAAAACCTGCTTATACAGATACGTTAGCCTGTTAAGTTTTCCAGCCAACATGTATTACAGCCAGGTTTCATTTCCTATTTCTCGTGCTATTTCAGTATTCGTTTCTCTACTGACAGACAGTAAAATGAATGGTGTTCTCTGGAGCCATATGCTAAATTTTTACTTCCATCTGGCTGTTTAACACCTCTGTGCTAAACTTTATCTTAATTATCATCAACGCCACTCAAAAACTTTTATTATTATCTACAAAAAGAAATATTTCTCCCTTTTTCACCACTGCCACAATTGCTGCCCCTGCTACTATAGGACCGAGTCCTTTATAGATTCATTTAGCATGAATGCATGTCTTCGCCGTCCACATTATAGAAGCCTTCAGAAATTACTTCTGTTCTGCAGGCCTAGATGCCTATGGTAGAGTGGAGAGGAACTCAATCTAACCAGGAAAACAATAAACTCTTGGAAATATGGCAGGGTAATAATTGTTTGTAGTGTTTACAGCACATCAGTTTGCAGAGCCTGGCTTGTCTTGGCGTAAGAACTTCATTTAGAAGGATTCTCTGGATGAAGCTAGGAAAGCACGGATGCAGGTGACACACCGAACGTCAGTAGCGTGAATGTAGGATGCCACGAAAAAGGGAACTTGGAGTTTGTAAAATACAATTAATCAAACAAGACAGGCTTCCAAATATAATGAAAATGAGTGACGATGTTACAAAGAAATAGATATGCTGCAGGTAGAAGAGCTCGACTTCCTACCATGAGTCGAAAACATGCCTGAAGACAGATGTCATTGTCTTCTTCTAGGCTTCTATATTGAAACATTATTCTTTCCTCTTAGAACTTTACATGCTATTCAGACCAATAAATTAAACTATTTCCTTTCATTCCCAGCAGGATAGTGGATTTGTCAACATGGCAGGAGGGAAGGAGACAAAGTACAACAGAAAACCAGAAGCACTGTTTCAAGTAAAGGATATTTATTTTCCCTAATAAGGCCAGGGTAGTTGCAATAAAATGCATTAAAAGAAGTACAAAAACCAGGAGAATAGATAACATGTTATTCTTTTTCACATTAAATCCTTGAGGTCACTGTGGATATTTCTGATCCTTGTTCTCCGGCTGCCAACGCTCTGCAAGTGAACAGCTGAGTGAGGAAGCACACAGAACTGCACTCGTCCCACATCTGTAAACTAGACAAACAATGGCTAAATTCTGCCGCTCTCCCTTCTCTCAGCCCTGGCACCGGCTTTTCTGTAATCAGAGCAGTTGCAGATCGAGGGGAGAGACTCCATGCTCATCCTCTCCGCCCGGGAGCACCCCAGATAGCCAGCGGCTAGACCATCTACAGACATTCCTTCCAAGAGAGGCTGGGAAATAGGAGACACAGCATAACCCTGCTTATGTGCTCCGCGCTGCTGGGCGGGTTGTCCTGTCAGACCAGGGCTCGTTGAAGATGATTTCTCATAACATTTTTCTTCTTGAAGTTGCTTCTGGTCTTGAGGACTCAGGGTCAGAAGGTTTGGTTTTCTTAAGAGGAGAAAAACAGTAATATTATCAAAACGGTGTATTTTACTAAGGAGAGGATATTATTACAGCAAAACCCCCACCTTCTCCACCAAGAAACAAACCTCTGCTATAAGAAAGAGGAGCCAAGAGATCGTCACCCAGACAGAGAACCGCAGAGCTGTATGTGTCCCCCCCCACCCCTCACCATCACAACTGCTTCTCAAACCATGGATCTCATACCCTCAGCAGAAGCAAAGAACTCAGCCATAAAGAGCCGCATCACGGCATCATTGACAGAAACGTAGCACCCCGGTTAGTGGCATGGGTACAGGAGATGCACTGACAGACCAAACGCAGGCAGAGTACGGACTGCTTCTCGACACCCGGAAGCCAATCTCTTGAGGATGGAGCGATGCCCAACCAAGCAGACATCTAGGAGAAGCCTGCACTACTCATTGGTCTTTTTTGCATGGCGAATGGACGTATGTACAGCAATAACCACCACACTTGGGAAAAATGGCATTTTCAAATGTATTCTCCTTTTCCCTACCTGGGCCTGCAGGGTATGCTCTGACATCATCATGTTGCTCTTTTATTAACACCTTGCAGAGCAGAGAAACTCTTTTGAAGGAACACGACCTACCCTTGAAGATACTTAATTACAGGATATCCTACTGAACATCAACTACATTTTTGCAGACTACATAGCACTAACGTGGAGATCCAACCCATCTTCCTGACAAATGCAGTATTGCCTAACTAGCAGCCTGGGTAGCTTTCTGAAAGCTTTCTCTGCACGTACACGTTCCACAAGAGGGCACAGGGGCGGTACGTCATTGGGTTCTCAGGATGACTGAAAAGGCAAGACATTGCTGCAAGCAATAACACAAAATTCTGACAAAAAGGCATCGCACAAGGGTTTTTAATCTTACAGCTGAAATTCCACAGTGGTTCCTTTTGGATACGACTCTCTTTCTGAAGCGAAATACGCTCCTCGGTTTTCATGGCAAGGATTGACTGATGGACTCAAATGGCCTACCAAACCTCGTGGATTCTGAAGCTGCCTCAGGCTGCGGAAAAGGGGCAAGATGGGAAAACGGCTGCAAGAAGTGTACAAGTCCTGTCCAAGAGAGAACAAACTCTCAAAACCCACCCTGCGGGCATACCAGACTTTAAGACCAAAATTCAGCTGTGGATCCCAGAAGACCTAAGCAGTTTCATGTGAGAGAAGAATGTTTTTGCATTCTATACTAAATCCAGAATTTTCAGTGCTGCAAAATTTCCTCGACGGTTCTTTCACAGCTGCCCATGTCTCAAAGCAGGAAGGACTGAAGCAAGCTAAGAGGCTAGCTCCCAAAGGAGCCGGGAATCTCTTTGCTCAGAGGTTTCTACATTTCTCTGTAGAAATGATATGCTTAATGGCATATTTTGAACCTAGACTGTCTTTCATCAAAACAATCATAAGACAGACTCCTTCACAATTTTTGGTATTGGAATAATGTTTCCCCTGCACTATTATAACCATCCCAGAAAAAGATTTCCAACATACAACCGGAAAAAAATACCCCTTGAGTGAAGCAAAGAGCTACAATAAAATTTTCAAGCAAATACAGAAGTCTAAGGCACAGAGTGGAGAGCAGATACCAATTTTGCTGTTCAGAAGAAAGGAAGGCAGGTTCTGTAGAATTAACTGCCTTGCTTCTTCTAAAACAATCAGTAATGAAGGAGCACCCAGAAATCAGCTTGCATAGATTTCAAGATGAGCTCTCTCGCTGGGAGAAGAGGACGTGCTCCACTTCACAAAGCCTATATTGACTGACAAAGAATTGGTTCTCTTAAAAACAGTCCCAGAGGAAGCTTCGTAAGGGTGAAGCAGGAACACCAAAGCTTCTTTAAAAAAGACTTTAAGGTGCAGTGCAAAAAAAAACCCGCTCAGGAACACATTCAAAGGACATGTCCAAGCTGCTTCTCACTGGAGCAGTTTGGAGCTCTTGCTCACAAGCAGACTTCAATCAAGCAGAAAGGTGTGGGAAAGCACAGGCCACTGAGTATTTTAAGCATATTTTCAGAACAGGAAATGTCTGTAAAGCAAAGGATATGATTGTAGCAGCAGGAAAATAACCCATAATTTAAACAATACTGCAAACTGTGCATCAGACACAGTCCTGCATGCTTAGCTGTGCTTCTCTCAAGCCTGACATGCCCAGCCCCTCCAGGAGATTTATCTTCACAAAGATAAATCACAGCCATTGCAAGATCCTGACCCACAATCTTATTAAACGAACCAACAAAAATGTTCGGTTGCAGATCCCTGTTCCTGAATGGCTAAATACTGAAGGCCATGGATTCCACCCGGTGGACTTGGTGAGAGAACCTTGAAGGCTCATTTACCTGATTTTGCAAGTATGAGGGAAGCAATTAGGAGGTGACTGTCTTAATAGATGACTCCCAGAGATTTACAGGAGTAACACAGGAGGTGCCTCCAGATACTTTTTTGCTTTCCTGGTGAGTGAGGATCCCTCCCTATAAGGAGCTTTGAAACAAATTATGTTCACCTGTAATGCGGAAATATGGTTTTCGGTCTACTGGGAATACTTAGTACCTCAACGGGTGAGCGTGGTAGATTAGCTCCTCACCAGGCAGGGTTAACAGTGTAGGAGGCTCTGTGGGGGACAGGTGAGAATCACACACCAGTTCTCTACACCATGCTTCTTGACACATATCTTCTTTACAGTGTGCACAGAGTCTCTTAAGTGGATTCTACTTCTACTCGTGTACGCTTGGGCTGGTGGCCTTTCCACTTGGCCAAGACAGAGCGCATGAAGTTTGAAATCCTGCCAACAGTCTGTTAGCTTCACTCAGTTCTCCACAGAGAATGAAGGGGTCGGTCTCCAGCAGTCTGTGCTCTGCAGCAGAGGTCAGCACCACGAGGACTCAAAAATGGGAAGTTTCATTTGGGCTAACTCTAAGGTAAAGGCTTGAGAGGTGACAGTCTTTGGTTTAAAACATTTAACCTCCTTATGATGGATTACAGAGCAAAGAAACTTCACTTAAAAATTTTTAAGTACCGAGAAAGGACAAAACATGGAATTAATACAAATATTCTTTTTAAGAAAGCTGGATGTCTCTTGGATGTGCAACATTCACAAGTCTTTGGTGTGCTGCACGGATGCCCTTTACATTCTTCACTTGACTGACTGTGGGAGGGCTTCCCATTGCGTGAAACATCACTGGTCAGATTTTTGTCCTTGTTCTTTCCTGCGCACTCTTCTTTAACTCCAAGTTATTTTCCAAACCACATTTTAAAGAGATCATACCTGGTCAATTTAACTAAATACCTAAGTTTAGCTAAAAGCTTTTTTTTGAAGCAGAAAAGCTGGTATGGGTATTTCCTTTTATGGCTAAATTATGCAGATCTGCAGTTCAATAAAGTGCATGTCTGACTCTCACTCAAGCCATCAGGCACTTGAGAACACGCTTAAGAAATAAACGTCGGCCTCCACTCAGCTGAGCTGGGCGCTGATACTTTATTCCCACTGACTTGCCTGTATTCTTGTGCCACTGGAGAGCCTTGAAGGTGTGAGAGCTCACTGTCCCAGCAGAAACAACCACCTTTGCCTCTCTTTCTCCACTGACAAAGTGTAATGCAGCAGCTAAGCAACAGCAATTTAGGAAAAGCCAGAGGAGTAACCTTTTTTGCTCTGCAGAAGACTTTCTGTACGCACCTGTTCAAAGACATCGATTTGCAGAGGTGTTTATGGGAGAGATTCAGCTTGCCTGTTCACAGGCACATGGTGCTTTCTGACATTGCCTAGAGCATCCTGGGCACCCGCACAGGCTGGCAAATGTGCATGAGGCAAGACTTCCCAGGCATCTGTACTCGTCTGGAGGGGCAGCCATAGGTCCTACAGGCTACTCCATAGTGCCCAAGGTGACATCAGGTATCTTAAACAGGTGGGCTCTGACTTTTTGCAGCCTGGTTCTGTCCTAGTCTTTCAGGATTCCTGAATAAGACATGATTCTACCTGAAAAACAAAGGGAAAAGTGTCTTAAGACAGAGAAAGACAGCAACCTCATCTGTGAATGGGAAACTCAATCGAACTAACCAACCGTGTGGCAGAGCCAAATGCATTGCATGAGAATGTGTTAAATCTGGCCCTTTCCTGGCACCTGTCTCAGCAAAAGTGTCTTAAGTGTGGGGGATCCATCAAGCTTTGCTAAAGACCAGTGTCCCCAGTTTCCATCTCAAAAACCATATAGGTTCACCTAAAAAACTCGGCCGGGTGAGAGTGGGTAACAGCCACACCTCCCTTTGATAGCTCACCACTGAGGGACACCTCTGCTAGCCAAACCCAGGGTTTGGGCCGTGGCTTGAGACAACTTATGCTCCCTTTCTTCTCGCGATCACTTACACTCGGGAGCCTAACGAACCTTCACGTCTTTCCCAAGCAAAGCTGCAGCCCTGGGCAGAAGCGCTCCTGCCCAGCCAGGCTGGGTCTTGCTATGCAGCATGCTCCCCAGGCAGGTGTGAAGGTTACAGAGAGAACCGAATCTGGGTCTGTCACATCCTTTAACTAGCAGATTTGCACAAAAAGCTGTGAACTCTACTTCCTCCCCTATTGTTTTGGAAAAAAAAGGGGGAAGGAGGAGAGGGAAGCACCTGCATCATGTCCAGGAAAATGCTTTTTGACTGCGTCCCTCAAGTGACATTTGCCAAGGAACACCATTTCTAAATCCAGACCAGACTTAGGCATGAGCTAGGCAAGGAGCAGCTCCCTTTGGTCCCAATCAAGCCTCTGCACAAATCCAGAAAAGCAACTTCCCTCTTACAGAGAACACAAAGACTCGACCCCATAATACAAACTGGATATTTCTGGCAGCAAAGTGAGATTTCACGATCACATTTTGGGATTCAAATGGAACACAGGCGCTTAGCTGTGGCTGTTGCTGGAAGCTGTGAAAGCAGCTAATTGGGTTAAGTGCCTATCTCATGTAAATGACTCTGTAAAATTTGCCAGACATCTATCTGCATCTTTCAGAAATTAAATGACTTATTGAATCTGTCTTCCCTTATTTAAAGAGAAGGAGTAAGAACATAACTGTGCTTCCTTATGTTACTGAAGTGGCCTGAGGAGAAATGTCTTAAGAGATTAATATAAGCTATATAAATGAATACGAAGGGTAGATTAAATTTGTTTTCCTATAGTGAATAATTACTCTATGAACAAATACAATTATTTGATAATAAACTTAGAAACTCAGTTCTAATTGTTTACACTTTCAATCAATAATTGACTAAATTCGTTAAGATTCATTAACTCTCTGATAGACGTTTTACCACAGAAAATACCAACCAAGTTCTTACTGGGAATAGACCTCAAAAATTAACAGGCACTTTCTTATACCATCAGTTATAAAATGAAACATGTAAGTCCTAGCTTTAAATCAGCAGCCCTCTGAAAATAAACCTTTGCTCCCTCTGAAAATAAATCTTCTACATGTTCCATAGGTTATACTGAAGAAAAAACGCAGTCACAATGATAAGAATCGCATCAGAGAGACTGGGTGCACATACAGTGGAGAAAGTCAGATTTTAAGGGTCCTGGTCGCAAAGTATTTAGGAGAGAACTTATAAATAATGTGGCAATCAATAGCGAAAATTTTGTCTGATAAAAACCTAATGTGGCCCTATTAACTTCAGCCCAAGAGTATAATGCAGGCCAAAATTCCCTCCCTGCTCCATGCCATTGTTCAGTGGGACAGAATAATTGATTTTAAATTAATCTATTAACAATTAAAACAAAATAAAACCAGACATTGTTTAAAGAACTGGAAACAAGAATATAGGACCATTATGCAGGCAGTTAACATCCTTCAAGTGCAGAATCAAATGCTTAACAGCAGTGGAAGTAATAGAAAAGAAAATAGACCTTATAAATGATATAATACAACTGCAAGAAATCTAACACTGCAAATAATAGCTAATGTGCCTTTGAGAATAAATACTGCCAGAACACATCTCTTGTTCAAATCAAAATACAAGTAGAACAAAAACATATGCCTCAAAAAACCAGAATTTGCTTGTAAGGGCATAAAGAATTCCCTGTGTTTCTTGTAATACATTACTGAAAAATTATCCCCAACTACCAACGGTATGGAATCTGTTACATGAACCTCTAGAAGGCTCTGGAAGGCTCACCAATGTTTTAAAGGACTGATAAATCATACTCTGAGTTGCACATGAAGAGTTCGTGCAAACTATCATAAAATTTGTTAGCAGCACTTCTATAAGTCATTTTACAGAGACAGTCATGAGAAGAAACCTAAATTCACAGATGAAAATCTACGACTTGTCATGGACTGAAAAATAGTGCAAAATGCCGGAGGACAGACATATAAACAGGCAATGAAATAACAGTCACTTTGGAAACCCTGTTCCGCTCAATGGAACAGCGTACCCGAGGACAGGAGTACCTGCTTGGCTAACGGTGACGTACGGCAGCCAACGCGGCTTGAGGCGCTGTAATGAGTGCACTTGGCATCTCAGCACAGAGCAGGGAAGACAGATGAAAGTAGAAAGAACTTAGAACTCACTGAGGACCAAATTCTCAATGGTATCGTCGCTACAGCAGGGACAAGCCACCTTTATGCTTACTTGGTGTGCAGCAGCTTTTTGTTCTTCAGTCTGGCTTTGCACTACAGCATAAACATAAACTTAAACCCTACGGAAAACCTTAGATTGAGATCTGGGCTTTGGCCTCTGTGACACCTGTTATCATCTGTTTCCTCAAAGCTTAAATTAGAGCCTCACCTACGGGACTGGAAAAAGAGCACTCAGGAAAAAAGTGAACTCTGAGCCCAGACGCGTACGTGTTCCCTTTCGCGCCTGTTCCTGGGAGGTGTTAACGAACAACATCCCTCCCTTGCTGCAGCTCAAGCCTACGGTCTCCCAGGAGCGGAGAGGTGTGGACAGAGAGAGCAGTGAGCTCCGCTCTCAGCTGAAAACCAGTCAGCAGGAGCTTGGATCTGTCCAAGATGTCCAGCTTCTCCGTCAGCTAGGATTTCTCAGCCATGGCTCGCTTCTGTCCAAACTGGACGCTGCTGTGAGTAAGGATTCGCCACTAAAAACAGAGCTCCCAAGGTTACAACATCAGCTTGGGGTTCCACAGTCCGACATCTGAGGTTTTACTGTGAGAAAACAGCGAGTTGCTAAACCTGAGCTCTAACAACCGGACAAACTGGCTTTGCTCAGCTGTAAGCTGTCCCCAAAAGACCATTCCCTGCAGGCAAAACCAGCTGCAGAGCAGCAGCACATGCAGTAGTTCCTTCGCAGGGGGGTGCCAGCGGTCACTCTGCTGGCTCTGGGAGAGGGCCAGCTTAGAAAGCCCTTCAGCAGAATCCAGCATTTCCTTCACCCAGCTCCTAAGGAGAGGCTTAGACCAGAAATGTGGGTCTTTACACTGCAGGGAATCTGGCATGAAGCAATTTCAGAGGAAGACAGGAGCTAGTCCGCTGTATCTCAGGTCCCAGCACAATGGATCATGCTTGCTTTTACGGTTTTGAAGGCAACAGCGTGCAAGCAAAAAAGCAAGAATTACGAGTCACCTGGGACTATACGTAGCGGACAACATGCCCTAGGAGAAGTCCTCTCTGCATGACTATAGCCATTGATTATTGTCTGCAATTCTGGGAATATCCATTTGACAAGCGTGTTTTTTAACAATTTGCTCCATAGAAGCCTCTGTCACAAGAAGTAAAAACTTCTAAGTTACATACCCTACACTGGGTGGCACAACGGAGAGTAGAAACCACTGAAAGAAATGACAATGAGTAACGAAAAAAACATGCCAGCTCTTGCTGAGGGCTGTCCTTTGGCTCCAAGTCGGGTTGCAGGGGGATCAGATGAAGGAAGGGCAGGAGCCCGATGGTGCAAAGCGTGTCCTGTGGCACCCACAACTAAGAGAACACCTCAGCTTGCTCCTACACACCCGTAACTTCCGCAGTTTCTTCTCTTGTCCGACAGAGGCCCAATTTCTACCATGGGTGTTCATAAAAAGCATTACTTATTTCTCAAGCAGTGGCAGTGAGTTCAGCAGAAAAAAGTGTAGAATGGGCGTATCCTTTTTATTTCTTTCTCTAAGTGCAACAACAAAGGCCTTTGCCTCCCTTCTGATTATTTCCCCCATATTTCATTCATCTGCTCTGATAAGTTTCTCTTTTCCTTCTTTCTACTATTACTCCTCACCTCTCAATATTCATGTGTCTTCTGAGGTCATCAGAGAAAAATGATTCCCATGTTAATTAGGAAATACCACATAATTTCAGCCTTTTCTCTGTTAAATTACAGTTATCACCCCCTCTTCCCACATTTCTCAAAGGCTTGAGATAGGTATCTATCATTTTGCATAACATCTATCCACGCCTCTCATGTTGCACTGAACTTCTCCAGCATGACCTCCCTTTTGGCCAAAAAGAGGGTCTTCTCGTTATTAATGACTGACTTCAGGCCACCTCGGAAGGCCTGATTCCGCCCCTTACTGTTCTGAGTCTTCAGCTGTTCTCCGCTCCGCAGTCAGCTCTTCACCACTGCTTTAACGCAAACTCTTCTCGTATCTAACACCCATCACTCCTGTGTTTCAGGTGTCACAAACTGACTCACGTCTGAAATTGTTCTGTGACGGGAATTGTCTTTCTTTTATCTTCACTTTGTGGGTGTTCCCCAGGACTCTTCTGTCACTTCCTCACTCTTTTTCTCTTCATCCTTGGCAGCTAGCGTTTTTACCTCCATTCATGGTACATGTTATCATTTGTTAGATGACAAACCATTGTATTCCTCTTTTCATTCTTTCTCCTTATATATATTTGATTTTATCTTTGCTTTTGTTATCTTCTCATTTTCCCATGGTTAAAAAAAAAAAAAGCTACCATAATTTGATTTACTTTAAAGCATGTATTTTCATGGCATATTGCCGCGTGGCATAGAGACACCTGATCTACCTCCGAACAAGGCAGGTCGGGACACGGGATAACAATAGCTATGCAAATGCAGTCGTATTGCTCCTGATACCTGCCTTAGCTTATTAAGAGCTAGCTACATGTCTACAAAGTATCGCCCTATATGTATAGATATATGGACTCACGCAAGATGTAGATATCTTGTTCCAGACTTCTTCCATCCCCTTGAGGCTCCTGTTTCATCACTGATGACATCTCTGGGTAACATATCTAGCTAAACTACTATTAAGATGATTTATGTAGGGCAACAGAGCAGAAACCTACACGCTGTTCCTGGATTAAATACTTCCCACAAGCCTCAGACAAGAAATTCACTCCATCCTGTCATGGTCCTTCATTTTTAGTGAGAGATTAACATTAGCCAGAATGTTACCATGATGATGAGATCATGAACAGTTTAAAAATCAGGCAGCTGGGAAGACCGAGGTAAAGTACTGCAGTTGTCACCCGGCACTTGAGCTTTCTCCAGCGAGGCTTGCTCCCTGCTCAGTTTGGGAGTTAAGGAGACCTCACTTCTCAGGCAGGTTTCACACTCTCGTTACGGTTGATTGCTGCTTGTAGAGTGATCTCACGTCTTTCGCTATGCCGTACTAGCAATACCAGTTTCCTTCTGGCCGTACCTTGTTCTTTTCCTCACCACTCTCCAAAACATCTGTATAATCTTTTCAGCTTAATATTTTTGCCTTCCTGTTTAACTTTTTCACAGTTGTTCTCCATCTGTTTATACGGATTAATTGTTCCTTTGCCATTTGAAATCACTTCCCAAGGAAAACAACTTGCTCAGAGAAAGAGCAGAAGCTCCATCAGCTGTGATTATTGAAATGACTCAGTGAGGGAATCAAGAGTATATACCAGAACAGGCTCCTTCTGGCAAGGGGATGCTTAAGAATGACATTTGGGTTTCTGCCTGAAATGATTGCTGGGAGCAATGTTTTAAAAGCTACATTTCTGACAGAAAGAAGTTTTAACCAATTCAAGGTTAAGGCAGTGGATGTGCTTGACGGTCTGGGAATCCTGCACTGGATGAGTCTTTGGTACAGTAACACCAAGCTTTTGGGGAAATGCTTAATGGAATGTCTTCATGCATCTTAACGTAACATTGATAAAGGCCATTTGGCTTCGTTTGAGAACTACCATATCTGCAGAGACATGTACCCAATCAAATCTACCATCCCCTCTGAGAGGCACACTCATTCCTCCAAGAAAAGGAGGAAGCCCATAAATCCCCTGAATAACTATGCAATTTTTGAGATTCATCGTGGAAGCGTAAGAACAGGTAAAAACTTACGCCAGTTAAAGATTCTCAATGTAAAACCTGAAATCAGCATGTAGAGACCTTGTCCATTTTCTGTGCCTCCCTTCTCCTGGCTGGTTCATGTTAATAGGTCTTTTCCCCTCTCATAGACTACACATGGAACAAAACAGCAGAGAAATGAGACAATTTGTCCTCTGCTTCATCATTTAGAAATTCAAATGTATTTTCACTAATAGAAGCTGTTAAATACAAGAAAGAGTCTTTATTTAACTAATGCTAAAAATAATTGTAAAATTGTTTTGCCATTTTTATTAGTGTTTTAATATATTCAGCTCTCTACAGTTCTCATAATTCAGTTGATTCTTAAGACAAGATTAAATTGTCAGAGATTTTATTATTATTATTATTTATAGTCAAAATATCATATGCAGCAATCCAAATTACTCCTAGGAATCCTTTAATAGTACACTGACAGCTGACAGAACTTCATGACTCTGAGTATTAATTACCAGCATTAATTGATATAGAAAGAGTTTTCACTGGTGGAGGCTCAGAATCAAAACTCCAACAAGATTTGTGTCTTTGTGGAATACATAGTGCATTTTGCAGAATTTTTCCAAGGAAGAAACCGTATTTTCTGAGATTCTCACGTAATCCAGTTCTTTCATGTATAGGTTTTTTCACTGCCACGTGGATTAAAACTATATTTTTCTACATTGTGGAGGAGAAAAAAAAAGGTAGTGGAACAAAAGCAAGATCTACATAGATAAACATGTGCTAAACGGGGAGAAACAAAGGAGAAACAGCTCAGCAGCATCCCTAAAGAACCAACATGAACTCCTAGCTAAATTCCTGATAACAACCATCTCAGCAAAAGCGTAGAGGAGTTTGAGATCCTTAAACAAATTTAGTATAAAATCAAGAAGCCTGGCAATGAAAAAATGAGGCAAAACTCACCCTTGTTTTTTCAGGATGGTGGGACTGAGTTAAATGAAATACACAGTTCTGGCTTTCCTGACGTTCGCTTTGCCCCTTAGTTGGCTAATGCATCTTGCAGAGTCAGTCAGCTTCCTCCCCGTTCTCCCTTCACTGCTCACGTTGTATAATAGGAGTAGTGCCATTGTGCTCACATAATAGAGCTACCAGGGACATTAGATGATGACAAGGACGCTTTACGTTGACGGTACTTTCACCCAAGGACTGCGTTCAATACTCTCATCAGTACAATTCCTCCACTGAGAGGTTTTCTGTGCTTTTTCAGAAAGACAGATGTCTGTCAGGTGATATATGCACTACATACATCAGATAAAAGTTGTGGCAGCCTGGTGAAGTTCCCACTGACTGGAAAAGGGGAAACATAACCCCCATTTTCAAAAAGGTAAAGAAAGGAAGACCCAGGGAACTACAGGCCAGTCAGTCTCACCTCTGTGCCTGGCAAAGATCATGGAGCAAATCCTCCTGGAAACTATGCTAAGGTGCATGGAAAACGGAGGCGATTGGTGACAGCCAACATGGCTTCACTAAAGGCAGATTGTGCCTGACAAATTCAGTGGTCTTCTACAACGGGCTTCGAGCATTGGTGGATAAGGGGAGGACAACTGATGTCATCCACCTGGACTTGTGCAAAGCATTCAACACGGTCCCGCACAACATCCTTCTCTCTAAATTGGAAAGGCGTAGATTTGATGGATGGACCACTCGGTGAGTAAGAAATTGGCTGGACGGTCACACTCAATGAGTTGCGGTCAACAGCTCAATGTCCAGGGGGAGACCAGTGATGAGTGGCGTTTGTCAGGAGTCAGTATTGGGACTAGCACTATTTAACATCTTTGTCAGCGACATGGCCAGTGGGATTGAGTGCACCCTCAGCAAGGCTGCAGATGACACCAAGATGAGTGATGTGGTTGACACGCTGGAGGGAAGGGTGCCATCCAGATGGACCTTGACGAGCTTGGCAGATGGGACTGTGTGAACCTCCTGAAGTTCACCAAGACCAAGCGCAAGGCCCTGCACATGGTTCCGGGCAATCCCTAACATGGATACAGGCTAGCTGATGAGTGGGTGGAGAGCAGCCCTGCAGAGAAGGGTTTGAGTATATTTGTGGATGAAAAAGTGGATATGAACCAGCAATGTGTGCTGGCAGCCCAGAAGACCAACTGTATTCTTGGCTGCATCAAAAGAAGCACGACCAGCAGGACGAGGGAGCTGATTCTCCCCATCTACTCCACTCTCCTGAGACACCACCTGGAGTACTGCATCTCGTTCTGGGGTCTCCAGCACAAGAAAGATGTGGACCTGCTCAAGCAGGTCCAGAGGAGGGCCATGAAAATGGTCAGAGGGCTGGAACACCTCTCCTATGAAGAGAAGCTGAGACAGTTGGGGTTGTATAGCCTAGAGAAGACAGGGCTCTGGGGAGACCTTACAGCAACCTTCCAGTACTTAAAGGGGGCCTACAAGAAAGATGAGGAGGGGCTCTTTATCAGGGAGGGTAGTTACAGGAAGAGGGGTAATGGCTTTAAAGTGAAAAAGAGTAGATTTATATTAGATATGAGGAAGAATTCTTTCACCATGAAGGTGGTGAAGACTGTGAAGGTGGAAATTTTTCCCTATGAATGTGATGGAGCATGTCCAGAGAAGGTCAACAAAGCTGGTGAAGTGTTTAAAGAACAAGTGTTCAGAGAAGGGCTATGAAGCTGGTGAAGGTTTTAGAGAACAAGTCTTATGAGGAGCCACTAAGGGAACTGTGGTTGTTTAGTCTGGAGAGAAGGAGACTCGGGGTGGGGGGGGACCTCATCACTCTCTACATCTACCTGAAAGGAGGTTGTAGAGAGGCAGGGGTTAGTCTTTTGTCCGATGTGACAGGTGAGCAGAGGAAACGGCCGCAAGTGGTGCCAACGTAGATTTAGGTTGAATACTAGGAAAAATTTCTTTACAGAGAGGGTGGTAAAGCACTGGAACAGGCTGCCCAGGGAGGTGGTGGAGTCCCCATCCCTGAAAGTATTTAAAGGACATATACATGTGGTGCTGAGGGACATGGTTTAGGGACCCTGGCAGTTCAGGTTGAACGGTTGGACTCGATGATCTTAAAATTCTATTCCGACCAAAGTGATTCAGTGATTCCATGATTCTGGGGTGAGGCTCTGATAAACAAGTTGGCAAGAGAAGTTGTGGATGCCTCATCCCTGGAAGGGTTAAGGTCAAGTTGGATGGGGCTTTGAGCAACATGGTCTAGTGGAAGGTATCACTGCCCATGGCGGGGTGTTTGGAAGTAAGTGGCCTTTAAGGTCCCTTCCATCTCGAACCATTCTATGATTCTATTCTAGAATTCTAAAACACAATTACTCTGGAGGGGAAAAAGAGTCACTTAAATGTGTAAACAACACTGAGACTTTGTTTAGTGAAAGTTAGATGTTGCGGGCATGTTGTCAGCTTCTCCAGGGACACGAAAATCTTGTTCAAAAAGCTGAAATGTGTCTTTAGTCTAGACTGGGCTACATAGCCCTTTCTGTCAAGGATACAAGAGCATTACGAGAAAGCGTTTTGAATTTATTTTCTCCTATACTGGTCAATGTCTGTTGGTCTGCAGCAACTGGTCAAACACACTTGGTCCCTTTAATTAGGAGCTAGAAGACAGCCATACAATGTTGTGAAACATTAAAAAGAGTAGAATTCACCTTCGGTTTTGCGAGCTGCAAATGGGAGGACACATGAGTTCGAATTTTTCAAAGAGATGTAGGTCACCTTCTCCATGTCCCCAGGCATAACAGGAGTGTCATTTCAAACCCGACCCCCCCACCCCAGTTCTCAAGTGAGCAGACAAGGTACATATTTCTTATAGTCATGAAAATATGTGGAAAAAGCCAGCATTTCCTAGAAAGGCAGCAGGCTCTTAACTTGAAATTCCTTTTCTAGAAGCTTCAAGTTATGTAGTGCTAACCAATTTATTTTAAAGATATTTTTTCCTTCTCCTCAGATTCTAATTTGTTACTGCAATATATTCTTTACACGCATGTGGGAAAGAAGGGTGAGGGGAGGTAAAAAGATGTGCCCAACTGAAGAAGTTGCCTTTTTTTCATTTTTGATTTTTTAAATGAATTTCACAAGAAAGAAAAGATACCCAAAGCATTGGCTAAGGACTAGCTAAATGGCTAAATGGAAGTAGGCAATGCTAACTAGCTTTATGACGTTTTGGTTCTTGGAAAAAACAACGAGGATGTGGAGATGTACTGCAGTGGAAGGAATGAATAGCTATTTTTAGGTCCAGACATCTAGGACCAGTTAGATGGACTCTGCAATATATAGTGGCAAAGTCACCTTCCTAATCTAGTAAATCTTTTCAAATCAGATTATATTCTGCGGGGTGAATTCCCCTGACTCCTAAAAATTTGCAGAAACATTAATGAGCCAGGAGTGCAAGACAGGTAAGTCATGCCTACATCCAACAAAGACGGAAAAAAATAGGAAAGACAAAGGAGCAGCTCCCGTGGAAGAGTAAGTGGTGGTTATAGCAACGTTTGAAGGTTCTAAAACAATGAAGATCTATAAAGGAAACTTTGGGGAGTTACTTTAATTAACAGATGTATCTGAAAAAAGGTCAGGAGAAATTTAATACATATTAGTTACTTCAGAGAAACTTTTTCATCATTATTTAAAACAACCTAAATCACTTTGTGAATCTAGTTAAAGACTTATTAGACAAGCACTTAGACAAGAGCAAAGTCCGAGAACAACCAGGCTTAGCAAGGTAGATCTGTCACAGCCAGAGCAGGGCCTATTTTGGCTTATTTATATTAAGAACAATTCAGCAGAAGATTCAGTGACGCTATCTCATGATACGTAGCAGGTGAGTGCCACAGGGTATCTCACTAGAATGTCAGCTCTGGCAATATGTCTTCATGGCTGCTCATTTTAGTTCACCCGTAATCACTTACCTGGGTCTTGACAGTTACTAAGAAAGTTTCATAGGATTATACAGAATCAAACAATGTGTCTTAAATTGCTTTCATCAAGCCTAAGTATTTACGTAGCCTTTCTTACGCTTACGTACAGTGCTCGGGGACATTGAATCATGATGTATTGCAGTCAGGTTTGTCTTGACACAGGCTTTGATGGGAAGGCTCTTTGGCCCTGCCTCCACACCCTCCTGGAATGTTTCTTCTGAAAGAAATTAATGTCAGTGTCAGGCTATTTAGTATGCAAGTAATGACAGTATCCATAAAAGGAGGTAATTTTACTCTCACCCTGCTCTATTCCAACACACGTAAAACAAACGAAGAAACACCCCACATTTTCATACAACTAGATAAAGATGCTAGTGTTTTGTAGAGCTTTCTAGAGTGAATCGGAAAGAACACCTTTGTCTTTTGTTTCTTTGTCCTTTGCATTACTGAGCCCGTCCCATGACACACTAAATTGTCTTTTGCTGTGCCAGCAGGAGAAGTACAATTCTGAAGACCATCAGTCATCTGCAGCTACTGATTTTTAGATATCCATCCTCTACTGTGTTATGGTGTATAAACAGGACGGCTCACTTTGTCATGAATTTGCCACAGAGCTACGATTTGCAGCTTGCAGAACAGCACCTTTAGGAGAAGAAATGTATTCAATTCAACAAAAGACAGCTAAACATCATCCACAAGTATTTTTACTCCACTTCAAAAATGCAAATACTTTTGAGTCCAAACGCAACATGGCCATTTCCCTACTTGTTCAATATGCTTTGGCCATTTAGTGCCATACATACCATGTCGAGATGCAAATAGAGGGGGAAAGTGCTGCCATCCAGAATCATTAATTAGGAAATCATTAAGTAGGAATTATTCTTTTGCTTTGTAAAGAAGGAGAGGGAAACAGAGCTGTTGGATAAGTAAGAGCACCTACAGAATAAGGAGTTAGAAGAAGCTTTCTTCTAGCTCTGTTAAGAGTTTTTTCTGTGATGGTGCATTCGTTTGTTGGGGTTTGGTTTGTTGGGTATTTTTCCTTCCCTAAAACCAAAATGAGGATAACAGCTCTTTTGCACACTACAAGATTTTTGCAGTATTTCATTAATTAAGGACATGCTTATAATCATGGCAATAGATTGTGATTCTGCGTCTTTTTCTGACACAGGAGAGATGGTAACAGAGAAGTCGCTTGCAGTACAAATGGCAGCAGCAAATGCACACCAATCAATACCAGCCAGGCCACTTTCCTGAAACTGAGACATCCAGAGATCCCACCTCATAAGAAAGAGTCATCCAGTCCACCGAGTTTGAATTTTGTAATTTCGCTACCACTAGAAGGCAAGAAAAGAAAGGAAGAGGGGAAAAAAAAAAAACCAACCACAAAACCAAACAAAACCAACAAGACAGGACTCTAAGACATGTTCCAAAGTGTACAATTACTGTATGACTTATTAATTAGCTGAGTAATCTATAACCTTCTCAGTAAAATCACTGAAACAAACCCTGATTTAACAACAATCTTGCACAACTAAATAATTAGGAATCCTATATCAAACATTAAAAATTAACCAAATCTCCAAATTACAAGTATCCTGACAGACTTCATACTATTGTGAGCTAATAATACAGTCAAAAATAATAATCGTTTTAGTATAACAGAAAAAAGACCTTCCAACCTTCTTCCATAGATGTCTTCCCATTTTCAGGGAAAGGATTTAATCAGTGATTCTTGACTTCTTTTTTCTCCTCCAATCCAAGTAAGTAACAGATTTTGCCTTTATTTGACCTGTCCTAACACAGCAGTTTCATCCTCCACACCTTTACACCACATTATGCTCTTTAGCCGGAGATTATCACAAGTACTAAATCATCACGACTGTCATAGATACTGCTCTGTCAGGAAGCCCGAAAAGAGGGGCAGAAGCTCATCATGAAGTTTGACCCCAGATCTGGCACCCATTCCTGCACAGTACTAACATGCTATGCCTGAGAACTCAAATATCTGCTTTACTGCACCAACTCGTGCCTCCTAAACTGCTCATTCTCAGCTTCCTTACCTGTCTATTCCAGCAGATACTTGGTTTATCCCAGTCTGTGCAATGATTCCTGCATTTTTCACCTGGAGAATCTGAGAGATCTACTTCTATCCCAGGTGGGACCCACCCCAGAAGTGTTTGTTTTGAACATTAGCGTCCAGCATAGCCTCAGTTCCTGTTAACAGCACCAGAAATCGTCATAGATGAACCCACCACAAGAATGGGAGATGCCCTCAAGGACTTTACATTTAGTCAAATATTTACGTCACATTTTAATCAGGTGTACTTCCAGCGGCAGGACTTTGGAATCTTGCCACACACACTGCTAGAAATTTTAGAAACAAGAGGCTAGCAAAAAATTTAATTTGCTGTATTTCAGCACTTTGGAACTGCTCAGTTTTATATTACCAATGAAAAAATCTTTCATTAGCATGCATTTATTATAAACTTGATATAGTATTCATAATTATTTAGATGTGCAAGGGACTAATCAAGTTTATCAGTAAGTCAGGCATGTACAAGAGGGAATGAAGGCTGCCCTCAACTCTTGAAATTTTGTCCCCATCCCTACACAGAATGTTATTGCAGTCGATTTGTCTGCTTTCCTCTGTTCAGCTTTGCAGGTGTCATCTTCTTCCTGAACCAAAGCACCTATTGCATACACATGCACTGGGGTCCTTCCTCCTTTGGAGCCTGCAAATTGTCAGGCGTCCACTGATCAGCCGCACTGTGGGTTTTACGGGTGTTTTGAACAAGATACCGTATCTCCAGAGCAGGTGAAGATGTGCAGAGTCTTGCTAGAGACACTAGACGTTTTTCAGCTGTGATCCTTCTCATGGTTAAGAGAGCTCGTATCTAATACACTGCCTGCCAGCCTGGACAACGTGGCCCAAGTTGCAGATCTTCTTACCAAATGCATGGCTGCATTAATATACAGAACGTGAGCATCTGCACTCGTTCATCTAGTTGACAGAATCTAATAAAAAAGCCAGAAGCAGAAACTAAATTTGGTGATCAATGAAGCTGATTTCCTTAGTGTCTAAAATAGAGTATTTTCTATATGTATTAGGAGATATGTATACACATATTATTTGTCTCAATCTAAACTCATTAAGGAATTAGCACTGTTAAAGTCTGGAGTGAAATCTCCAAAAGGCATTAGAACCCTCGTTTTCAAGCTGTCTTATAAAGGGAGGAGAAGACTGGGGATGGGGGTGGGCGGGTGGAATAAGTCCCTTCTCTTGATGTCTTCAAGGGAATTGATCACAGATTCTTGAGAACTATTAAGTATTTAACACTCCGGATGCACACAGATGATGCATGTTCTGATGCAAACACTCTGTATGCCAAGATAGAAGATGAAAATACTTAGGCCACAGTATCTCTAATTCACAGTTAAAATTTAGAAAAAATAAATTACTGCATGTGATCTCTGGAACAAAGCAACAGGCAAGCATTATTCCCTGGTCAGGAGGGCAGCATTATGCAAGGTGGGATTACAAGGAGGAAGGATCAAGTTTTTCCTTTCACCTTCCAAATTCTAGGAACCCCCTAAGCAAACCTTACTGAAGCGGCACTGCACTGTCTTGTAAGACAAGTTACTGCATGGGTTTTTTCCAAACCTGTTTAACCCAAAGTCAAAACAGTAAATAAGAGCAGCTGTTCCAGGTATTACATCGTTTTTAAGGCACCTATCCGCTCTTGCTAGAAACTGGACCGAGAAAACTCACTACGTTATCATAAGCTACCAGAAGGTTTGAAAAGTTAATGGTTTAGGGATCGTTAGAGATCTATGCCTGATTGGTCCCAGCAATCCGAGAACGTCGGTCTAATGCAGTTCCCTTGGCCACATGACCTCCCTGCTGTTCTAAGAAAACACATTTAAAAAACCCTCTATTTTAAAAAGTACCATAGTATTTGCACTGTAATATACGGATTCATCCCAAAAGGCTAGTTACGAACTAAATCCAATGCTGTATTCAACTAAAACGTTCTTCTAGCCCCATTAACTAGAATGAAATCAAGTGATCTGAACACGGTCTTGTCGTATCATTAACTGTTCTGCTTCATTGGTATGCAGGACATTTGGATTTCCACAATCTCGTCCAACAGACTAAAGTTGAACTAGGATTCAGTCTAGGTTTGGAATAGGATGGAGAAACAAGTGGAGGCTACTATGATGTCTCATCATACCTTGAGATTGAGACATCTGTTAGGCAAACAGATTATATTTCTTTTTCCCGATCTTCCTCACATTGAATCACATCATGCCCAACTCAAGTCTTCACCACCAGCAGAAATCAACTTTTCATGCTGAGATCATTGAAGCAACAAGAAGTGGGCTTCGCCATAGCATCTGTAGTTCCAGCACGTACGCGTAACTGAAAGGACAAAATCACAAATTAGACTGAATAGCCCAGAACTGATGGCAGAACGAGTAAATAAGTACTAGAATAAAGAGTCTATTTACAATGGCTGCTCACATTTCACGAATATTCATTTTGCTGAACAAAAATAGCTCAACTTTACAGGCTAAGACAAAACCAGAGCTGAGGTAAGATAATATTTTTTCAAAGTTTGCAAGAAACATCTTGACAAGTCCTTATCTCTGCGTAGGTCTGGAAGCAATAATTTCAATCACTCTATCTGGCTTTCCACAATCACTTGGTATTATATTGTGTGCTCTCATCAAGCTATTTTAAAAAAGTCACACCACTGCAAGTCTCAAGCTGGAAACTGGGAAACATTTGAATTTGTTCGCAGTCATAATCATTTAGCTCTCCTCCATCCTGTTTACTTCTCTAGACTAAGCCGGCTGTACTTTTTGCATCTCTTCTCATCAGCAGGGTCTTGCTCGGTCACAGCTGCTGTTCCAGGCTGAACAAGCCCTTCTGGACTGTGACAGATTAGACATACTCAGTATTCAAGCTCAGGTCTCATCAAAGTACTGTGCTAAGGAAATACTTGACTTAAAGTACCCCTAAGATTGTGTTTACCTTTTTAATGACCTTAACAAATCGGTAGTTTAAAGTCAGGAGCTTAGTAATGGGCTTTTAAAATCAATATTTCAAAGCTGGTCAAGTCAGAGCTGACCAGCTCTGACTCTCTTAGTTGCTTGATGACGATACTTTGTCAGCTATTTTCTTGGCCGCATACCCATAACACTCTAGCGCACATTGTTTAGCGGCGTGGGAAAATTTACACTACCACTAACCACAGCGTTTGTGTTCCCTGAATGAAAATTTTGTCTCCAGAGCTGTTTCCCACTTTCTAAGGGATATACATTTCCCATGAAGAGAAAGTCCAGCTATATCCAACTACTTTACAATAAGGCAGAAATTACTGTGCTCAGTAATAAATTAGATAAAACTTGATTAGCTGAGAACATTAGACACTCAAATTCACTACAAGTTTGTAGTGTCTCAGTGTTTTTTCTTCTTTAAATGTGCTAAGCCCAGGTTTAATCACGTCATTTTAAATCTCAGAACTTTTTCTACTATGTGGTTTATTTAGGAAGTGCTTTTCCCCTTCAGTTTCAAGAATTTTGCTTCAGTAATTATGGTTGTGTTGGTTGTGCTTGTCTTCCCTTCAGTTAGAAGACTCATGTTACGTGGGGGAAAATGCATTGTTTCATCTTGGGACACTAACTAATATCAACGGAGTTAGTCCTTCTGTTCTTGTGAATTTTGCATTGTTTCATGTCATGTGATACTTCAACTAGAGACATGAAGATTTCTTCCATGGAAGTTCTTCTCTTCTGTAAGTGTGTTCCCCTGAGGCCAAAAAGAGCCAGGTCTCCCATTCCCTGATCAGTTTTAAACAGTTAGGAAGGGTGTGGGAGACCATCTCTTCTGGGCATATTTTAAGAGAAAAAAGGAAAGAAAACACACACCGAAAGACAATCCAAGCAACCAAGACAGGGAAAACACTTCAAACTAGGACTACATGAGCGCGGATCCCAAAGCTGTTGTCTCCCTCCCCAGTCAGGAGGGAGCCTTAGTTTCAGTCAGGTCATTGCCTATAACCTTTTTCACCGCCAGGACTGCACGCAGCCAGCCTGCTCCTCTGTGGATTTTTTACCCTGTCCTCCACACATCCGTCAACCCGGATGAATCTCAAGCTCAGCATCCTGCCCCCTCCTGCTCACAGTACTTGAGAATGTGGGTGCCAGGTTGTGAACGCCTCTTCCTTATAGGTGCCCCGGTACTCTGTATCGCCACTTTTCAGTGTCTCTTTTAAATTTGGAGTAGTCTCTCGTTCCTTGAATACTGCCAGCAAAGGTGACAACATACAATTTTATAGCAGCCTGACGGATGGGGAGTATTGTAATTTCAGTTTCTGTGCATAAATACCATTAGAGCTATTTGTTACTTAGTAGTTCACATCAGACTCAGATTTACAGCTTTGAGGAGGTTGTTCATCAACAACTTGTCTGGCTGCCCCTTCTTTCACTACTGCTATTTACAATAACACTTCCTTTCAGTTTTACAAACATCTAGCAGGAAAAGTGCATGCTTTCATGCAAAAATGTGAAAGCAAAAATTCCCATTTATATGGTTTTTTGCAAGCCATGTTGATATGGCACATTTAAACTTAATTGTATTTACAAGCTAGGAACTTTCACTGAAAAATACAAAATATTGTCATTCCAGTTGCTGCTCGATCTAAATTCAGTGCCTACCCTCACATATTCTCTTTAAAACAACCCATTCAAATTGTTTGATTCCAATCCTAATCCGTTGATTAGGATTTTTTGTCTGATCTTGTTGGATGCCAATATTACACTACTGCAATTACTGCTATAGACGTAATGGGCATGACAGTTTTGTGATACTATTTATTAATGCTGTAGATGGTTGTTTCAGTTAGGGCTGACCATCGAGGTAATACAGGGATAAAAAAGACTGCTCTAAAATCCTCAGTAGCTTTCTGTGAGCACTTAAGCCTAACTGTAAAGAAACAATTATTTCACGTTATTGCTCTAGCATCCCAATGGAGCGGAATTTGCTGTCATAAGCCTGGTATGTTTTATTCAGATTTCAAAACTAGCTTAATAAAGGTAATTAAATAGCTATTGGTGCTTCCTCGGAGGTTGTTCAAAAAGCATTCCTCCCCGAAATAAAAAGAGATCACAGTAGTTTACCAAAAGGAAATGTTTCTTCATCACACACTGCTGAAGGAAAAAAAAAAAAAAAAAAAGCATGAACAGGGTTACAACTGCATCGTTGTAATAGAGGTCATAGATGAGACAAAATGATGCTTGAGACTATCGGCTTGTGACGCCTTTGGTGAGGCATCCTACTGCCCACAGCGTACTGCGTATCTTCTGTCTGAAGAGGATCAGTGACACCTACGTTATATTTGGCCAGTTTTGTCTTACGATAAAATCGGCAAACGTTTCTTTTCCTGAATTACTGATGATCAGTTTATGTCCTTTAGGACGGGCATTGATTGAGCTGATGATATTTCATCCTTCATAACAATCAAAGCTAATGAAAACGTTGCAAATCATGCACGTGTTCGTTTACCTGTACAATAAATGAAGTCAGAAGCAGACAGACCCCATCCAAATGGTAGCAAGTCATGGGGGGTGGCCCCACCCCAAAAAATAAAGCAAAGTCAGAAGCCACTCAACAGGTACTTTTACTTGGGCAGAATGAAACAGCCAAAATATTTACCCCAGTCGTACTCATCACGCACACACACTGAAAACGTTTCCCACTCGCTTTTTCTCCTGCTGTCCCCCTTCTTCCTCTTCTCCCCGTAGAGACAGACACAGAAATAGTGTCAATACTTGTTCAAAGGCGCACCTTCCAAACAACAAGCCTAGGCACACTATTCCAAATGACAAACCTTTTAGGAGATCCATTAAGCCAATAATCAGGTAATGTAATTTCATACGACTTCCCAAGAAGACACAGAAAAAAAAAATCTCATTGGAAGTTAAAGCATCTTTTTGTTCTGCTTAAGCACCCATTTTTGGTGCCATTTCTTTCCCGGTCTGGGCTCCTGCCTGCAGTCACATTTCTGAACAGTACACAAAGTGCATTTATGAGAATTTTTATTTTGTCTGGCCCTGAGGCAGGTTTTATTTCACTGTTTCATTGGATCTGATGTGCTATCTTGGGTGTGCGTACCCACACACCTGAGTACGGCGCGCCAAACCGCACTCACTAACTAGAAATACGGTATTTTCACGGTTCAAAGCCTTTCGGAAAAGCAAAACGGACGAAGGAATAAAAAGCAGTGTGCCTTTATTCAGATTCGATGCAGCACAGTCATTTACTAACCTTTGAAATATTATTGGTAAAAAAATGGGAAGTCTTGAAAGAGGTGCAAGACTTTTACAGAATCGGAGAATACCTGAGGTCAGAAGGGCTGTCTGAGATCATCCAGTTCAACCCTCCCTGCTCAAGCAGGTCACCTAGAACCCGTCGCCCAGGTCCATCTGGGAAATCTGTGTCGGTCATCAGTCGCCCTCACAGTAAAGAAAGGTTTCCTTGTGTTCAGAGGCAACCTCCTGTGTTTCTGTTTGTGCCTCTGGTCGTGTCACTGGGCACCACTGAGAAGAGACAGGTTCTTTCAAGAGGTGCATCTTCTTTGGGGATGTCTTATGGATCACCTCGTTCTCACCTATGACCTCTGTTACAAGTGTGCAGTTGTAGCCTTGAATAAAAATTCATAGTTCATGGATTTTTTTCTTTTGGCGTTTTCTTCAGGAGCAGGGTGCACCTTTGCCTCTTCCCTTCACATTGATGAGATCCCCTGAACCTGCTCCAGGATGAACACTCCCAGCTCTCTCAGCCTTTCCTCAATGAAGAGAAACTCCAGTCCTTTCACCACGTTTGTGGCCCTTTGCTGGACTCTCTCCAGCACGCCCACGTCTCTCCTGCACCGTGGAGCCCAGAACTGCACGCAGTACTTGAGGTGTGGCCTCACCAGTGCTGAGCAGAGCGACAGGATCACCTTCCCAGACCAGCAGCAGCACTCCTCTTAGTGCAGTCCAGGACACTGTCAGCCTCTTTTGCTGCAAGGGTCCATTGTTACCTGGTGGGCTCATTAAATCACATTTAATTAATGTAATTCCTCAGTAGCTTTGCTCCACAGAAACATCATGATAAGTTACGGACTCGTACTGCTCATCAGAAATATTTCTGAGTAGAAATCTTGTGAGCACCATCTTAGCAGACAGAGAACTGAAGTGTCATGGATGCTTGACTTGGAACTTGTACACCAGCTCTGTGTACCACAAGGATGTTAGGATGCATGGTAACCTAAATGTCACAGACACCTTGGAGCTACCTCTTGATGGTAATATTTGAGCTTGGATTAAAAACAATGAGTTCATGCCTAATTTGTCCCCCGTTTCATTAAGTAAACGCTAGACATTTCTAGATGCATTTAATTGTCAAGTCCCATACCAAAATAATGAGTTTTGCCAGATTTTTAGTTTGCTGATTAACCTTATCTGAAGAATTTGAGCCATGTAAACGCAGAAAGGGGCTTATATTTTTAGGATTTTCAGTAGTGTATTACAGATAACCTTTATAAAACCCTTTCACTGCTTGGGGCCATTTAGGAATACCAAGGAATTATTCTTTTTGGAAAACAATGTAAGAAGAAATTGTTGCTTAATGGAAGCTTAAATAATCTTAGGTTACCTATTTCAATGATTTAAAAAGAAATGACTTTTAGTAGAACATCTTCAATGCCACATTCTGTGGTCTGTTGTTAAATCTTACTTTTTAGGGTCTAATATAATAAAGCTCCAAAATCTTTTGGGCTGGGAATCTCAGGGAATCTACACGCAGAAGCTACTGCAGACTTCCTAAGCTCCCAGCTCTGTGTGCTGAAGTGTGTATCTTCCTCTCCACAAAGTCGTCAGATTGTCAGATTTTCAGACATCTCATTTAAATATATGACAAAAAAACCCCAAAAACAACCAAAAAACAAAACAAAACAAAAACCAAGACAAAATCTCATTTGGAAATCGCAGTTATTCCTAGGGAAAATAAAGTTGCATTCATGTGAATACAATGTATTTGTGTTCATGTGAATGGGAACATCTTCCTGGCTGTAATTTCTTCTAGCCTTATTAGGGTAAAATTACAAAGGTAAAGATTTTACTATGCTGAGTGTTGTATAAACACTTAATAAGACGTATTACCTACCCTCCACAGCTTGGAATTTCTATAGATAAAGCAGATAGAGGAAATATTATTCTTCCTATAACACAGATGAAGAAATGCAACACAAAAATCTGAGGTTGATTCTTAGCGGAGGAAGAAAATTATCATTCTATTTGCTGCAGTGTTTTAGACCTTCTGGCGATCAACTTTTGTGGCCAAGAGAAGACTTGCAATACGGATGACAACAGACCCCAGACCTTCTGGAGACCTTTGCACGCAAGGCGTGCCTTTTGGTAAAATGGAGGAGGAAGTTGTTTAGTATTTATTTAATCAGTATTATACAGAATTGGAATAGATTAAGATATTGCTGCATCATTCTACAGCTACAGGAAAAAACAATTAAACATTGAATGTAGCACTAGGGCTGCTTAATGGGCTTATTTTAAGTTCTAAGTGCCTACACATTTTGTTTGACTGTTAAAGTAATTAAAATGAAAAATGAATTACCTTTGGTGGATTTGTCTCCCAAGCTTTTATGTACCAAAACAATAAAAAAAGCAAAATGTTCGGGCTAGAAAACTGGGTGTGGCTGATGCCCCAGAAGGCTGTGCTGCCATTCAGTGAGACCTGGACCGGCTGCAGAGTTGGGCAAAGGGGCAACCTAGTGAAATCCAACAAAGGCAAGTGTAGGGTCCTGCACCTGGGCAGGAATAACCCCATGCACCAGCGCAGGTCAGGGGTTGACCTGCTGGAAAGCAGCTCTGCAGAGAAGGACCTGGGAGTCCTGGTGGACAACAGGTTGACCATGAGCCAGCAGTGTGTGCTCGTGGCCAAGAAGACCAATGTTAACCTGGGGTGCATTAAGAAGAGCGTGGCCAGCAGGCTGAGGGAGGTTCTCGTCCCCCTCTACTCTGCCCTAGTGAGGCCACATCTGGAGTACTGTGTCCAGTTCTGGGCTCCACAGTTCAACAGAGACAGGAAACTACTGGAGAGAGTCCAGTGCAGGGCTGCAAAGATGATTAGAGGACTGGAGCATCTCTCCATGAAGAAAGGCTGAGAGACCTGGGACTGTTTAGCCTGGAGAAGAGAAGGCTGAGAGGACATCGTATCAATGTTTATAAATATTTAAAGGGTGGGCGTAAAGAGGATGGGGCCAGACTGTCTTCACTGGTACCCACTGACAGGACAAAGGGCAACGGGCTCAAACTGAACACGGGAAGTTCCATCTGAACATAAGGAAAAACTTCTTTACTTTGAGGGTGGCGAAGCACTGGAACAGGCTGCCCAGAGAATTTGTAGAGTGTCCTTCTCTGGAGACTGTCAAAGCCCACCTGGACACGTTCCTGTGTAACCTGCTCTAGGTGAACCTGCTTCAGCAGGGGGGTTGGACTAGATGATCTCCAGAGGTGCCTTCCAACCCCTGTGATTCTCTGAGATTGGTTCCAATGACAAAGTTCAAATGGGGCTGCAGATCTCTTGAAAGCCTGGAAATTTAAGAATCTTTGGTCGGACATCAATTCTCTGTCCCATCTTTGCCTAACATTTTCCTTTAATCAAGTGGGGGATTGTTGCTAAGAATGTGTACTGTTTTGCAAAGGGATCCATGGCAACAACTCCTCTGTGAAATATTTGGACCGTGTAATGTAGTCTCATGGTTAATATCCAGTAACCTTACTGGGACAATAGCAATTTTTGGCGTAAAAGAGTTATTCTTGTTTAGTACTGCTAGGAAAAGAAAAGGTGTAGGACCTCAGCCCCTGCACAAATTCACACGGTGGGACGCAGCGGAGGTGTCCATCGCAGAACGCACTGTGCTTTGAGAGAGCGTGTCCCTTTACCTGGAGGGGAGTCACGCGCAGGGCCATAACGTTAATTTTTTTGTTGTTGTTGTTTACCAATGATGTCTCGTGTGCACTTTGTATAACAGATTACATTAGACCTGATAACGCTAATTGCATTTTTGCAGTCTGGCCTTTACTCACAATAGCTTTTTTCTTTCCATTTAGGCTAAGGATCATCTGAGCAGCAGTTCATTATAGATTAAGATCTTGTTCTGAAATTTATGGCTAGTTGAATAAAACCGGCTGTGATCCCTGTGGGGAGTTTAGTTTATCCCAAGTAGCAGCTGGCACATGGCTTCACTGGATAAGGGAGAGATCCGTGTCTTGGAACTATCTTATCCACTAGTAAGAGAGTTCCTTACCCTGCTCTCTTGGAGCTTCTTATTTGCCCAGGCAACAAGACAGAAAAGATAAATCACGTTCCCTACAGGCCTGCCAACATGACCAGAGGGCGTCCTTCCTTTCCAGTCAGAATTAACATGTGGGACAAAGCAGATCCTTTCTTTGCTGCAAGAAAGCCCACCCTGAAGCAAATTTTTGCATATTTAGCTTTGAAATTGGTGTAAACAAAGAAGTTATTTGTGACTCAAGAGCTTTATCTCCAGCAGAGAATGACATCAGTTAAAGCAACAGTACTGCACAAGCAGCTCCAGTATTCACTTCTGCACCAAAGGTGTAATAAATCGGGTTCTTTTGCTATTGCTTAAACTTCATCCAACAATTAAAGAAAAAAATCCATAAATGAATTGAAAGGGAATTGTTTCCACTGCAACGTTTATAGACCTTCTACCTCAATAGAATAGTTTATGACATCTACATCCTGCTCGTGAGCTAGGAGGGTATCTGCACAGGTCAGTCACTGAAGATGCTGAAGATAAAAACGGATCAGAATACAGGGTTCTGACACGGGAACAAAAGAGGAAAAAAAGGGAACATATAGAACCTGGAAGCTCAGACTGAAGCAGGCTGAGACTAGGCTTTGCTTGGAGTCGCTTGCGTGGAATATGCTACAATTGCAACAATTCCAATGATAATGCTTTGCTCCATATGACGCCGGACTATAGCAATCACTAGATTCACGGAGTGGTAACAGTGAGATACCTGGCCTCTGCCTTATGGTTATCTACCGTTTGAGGGAGAAAATGAGTCCAGGCAGTAGACACCCTGTGGCACAACTGACTTCTGCGTTGCTTTTATCTCTCTGAAGATCTAAACAGCACAGACCTTGCAGAACGCAAGGCTGGAGTGTATTAAGTACTCATGTGTTAGTGACAGAAGATTGCTGGAGATTACAGATTTTTTACTTTTGTGGGTAAAAAAACGGAGCCTGTCTTGTCGCTGTGGCTGTGCATTCTCTAACACACCATCTAGCATGGGATGGGAAATATAATCTTACAATTACGATCTTATAATCTCACAGTGATTTCGGCTGCACAGCATCCTTGAAAACCAGGACTTTCATTTCCTTCTCCAGCCAGACGACAGCATTTCCCTACACGTAGACAAGCCAGCACTTTGACCTGCTCTACGTGAAGATTTTTCTGGAATCTAACTCCTTCTGTCCTTTCTCCATGCTCCAGTGACTCCTGAAATTTGTCAGTCCTTGACTAACGTGTAGTGGACACTGATTTAGGAATGGGGAGACAACGCTGAACTTCATAAGCTTTCTATATTTAGAATGGTTTATTCTTAATGGCACCTACATCCTGCACATAAGAAAGAGGATATCTGCATAGGTCGGAGATAAAAATGGATCATTTTTATCCATGCACATACTGTAAATAAAACTGTCTCTTTTGTGTTCTTGCCATGAACTTGTTTATAGATGGAGAATACTAGATTCCAATTGTATAGAAACACTCTATGAATTCTTAGTCCTCATTACCCTTGAGAATTTTATACAGAGATTACAAGCTAGTTGACCAGCTTTCAAAGCATTAACTACAATTTGTTCTTTCTCCTTTCTGAAATATCCCTACACATGAGAAATGGAGAGGGAGGTGTTCCAAAGTCTACACTGAAATCATTACAAATTTTGATCAATTTAGCAAAATACAATCATGACTGAAAAATGCTGTAGTATTTCCATATACTGCACCTTGTACTAAAATATTTGCTTTCAGTGTTTTACGCAACACACCCACAAATGTGTAAGTTCATTATTTGAATTGCCATTTCAGCTGCAGAGGGCTCCCAGTGCTGAAGATGGGGATGAGATTTCCTCATGCTTCATTCATGCCCTTCTTCAGCTGTCATTCTTCCTTGTATAAACTTGAAATCTCTAAATTAGATTGTTCCTTTTATTTTGCATATTACCGTTATTATCATTTGCCTCCCTAATTAATTTTCCTTTGCTCAGAAGGACTGTGACATTCTTGAATAAATCAGCAGAAAATACCTCCCTGCTTCACACCTGCATTTAGATCACATTTCTGTGTTTATGAGAGTAGGTGACTTGGAGAACTATGAAGAAAAGCTGAATTGTTTTCCAATTTGAAAATAAGTAGGAACTTGGATCAACCTGCCCTAAATTGCCTTTTTTACCATTTCGTATTTTATTCTAACAGATCTGCCAATTATTACAATGCTGTAATTTGTTACAAAACAATAAAATGTAATTAAATGCCCATAAGCTTTGCTAATAAAACAAAGCATCTTGCTCCAGATTTAAAGCCATGGGGTTTGATTTCACTCTTCAATATGCACGTGCACATCCTTTCATGCCGTGCCAAAAGGAGCATGCATGAGAATATCACGTGTTGGCAAGCAGAGCACGTTACGAGGGGAGCCTACCTCCTCCAGCAGGAGAAGCAACACTTATTATTAAATTTATATGCTGCACAGATATACTTTGTTCAAAAGACTACGCAACTATCTTCGTGGGTGCGTGGGAGAGTAAGGCTCTCCCTAGGCCAGGTGATGAACTCCGTATTTCTCTCACAGGTCATGCGGTTAGTGAGTGGCCCTTGGGATGGGAAGATGGACTCATGGTTATGTTCTCCTATACCTCCAAGTTAGCTTGAGAGGAAGGGGGACCATGCTGCATGGCTGGAGGGAATAAAGCAAAGACCGTCCAAGGGAGAAGTGTTCCTGGCAGGCAGCAGCTGGAAATATAAACCTCTGCTCCAACTGATCCTGTTACTGCAAAAGGATACTACACAGGCAGGACACGAGGGCGGTGCGAAGAGGAAATAACAACATGTTTGAGTTGGCCAGCGGTCTGCTGAAGAGAAGGTTGTGCTCTCATTCTCCGCTTGTTCTCTCGTCCATGAGGCAGATTTAGGGAGGCAGCCCATCTGCCCCTGGGTGAAAGGAGCAACTCACATCACTCTCAGCGGAACGCACAGTGGCCAAGGCTCTCTAATCAAGGATTACGGAAAATACTGAAAGCTGACTTCGTTCCAGTTGCAAGCTGTGTTAATGTTTGGGGGGTTTTTTTTGTTGGTTGGTTGGGGTTCTTTTTGTTTTAAGTTACCAACCCCATTTAGGATGTTGATGTTCGGCACTATTTATCCTCCTTGCTCTCACCAGTGATATGCTTCAAGAATTCAGAGGTCGTTTAATTACTATACTCTTAATTTACTTAATGCACTTACTAAATATGTGTTCCCAAGAACCTCAGTGAGTTTTCAATTACTACTTGTGCCAAAAGCAAGACAAGAATAACTTTATAGAGACAAACAGATATACTGGGATCTAGACACAAACGAAGAAGGGAAAATTGCAGAGAGCACTGACAGCTCAGTGGCATGAGAAATCTCTCTACTCAACAGCACCTCCTTAGAACAGATGTTCCTTGTTGTACAAAATTCAGAGATCAGATTTTTCTCATTACACATTTTCAACGACAAGGAGGGGTCCTGGCTGCAGACCAGGCTGTAAGAACTCCAACTGCTTGTCTTCTCTGAATGGATTTTCTTTCATGCTGTACAAATCACTGTCCTCTAACACACACCCAGCGTTTTCATGAAGTTACGGCATACGACATTTCAAACACTTAAGATGCTGATGTGATGGAGGCACTCTCTAACAACAAAATAGATAACACCCCTCTTGCACTTCCTCACTCTCTCCCAGATATTTACTCACCACTTCGGAATTTCACAGTCCTTGCTTTGATTCTCCATCAGGTGGATCACGGGCTGAGCCTGAGGTAGCTGATCGTCCTGATCTGTGTATTTAAATGCACAGTGTGATCAGGGTCTTCCCGAGAATTTTCTACCTATTGGTCCCTTCTCTTATTCCCTCTCCATTTTTATGTCTCTTGTCCTGTGCTTCTGTTTTACCTTTATTATCACTTCATTTATCTTCAAGTTCTCACCCGAACCGTACCTTCACCCTGGCTCATCTGCTTTTCTGGTTACTTTGATTTTGATGCTTTTTCACACTTAATTGACGAGCGTCCTTTTTTCTTGATCTTTGCACCATCATGACAGTAGAATAAACAAACGCCCTTGACAGGGTACTAAGAGGTAAAAGATTTATCTTGACAGAAAGTCCATTTTTCTACCCCTCTTTCCTTCTCAGCAATTGTGGAAACATGTCATCATCTTAACAGCAACAGAAAAACTCTATGAGCACGTCCAGGTCAAAGTGACTTGAGATCACCAGACAACTGTAAAATTAACTCTTGTGTTTCCTAATATAACATTTATTATTAGATCTAATTATTTTTATTTCCAAACAGGTTCATAAATCAAGCAAACGACACTCACTAAAGCACTCTCATGTAATGAAGCTAGTTGCCAAGCTACTTGTTTTATATTTCTGTTGTTCATAAGCCATTTTATTTAGCACCTTTAATGCCAATATTTGCAATGCTTTAAGGAATACACGACTGAAAATGGTGGGCCAGACTCTGAGTCCTTGGTTCTTCCTGAACTACTCTTAGCATCCCAAATACAAAGGGAGCTACTAAAGGTAGTACTAAATAAAAATATAAGAGCTCAGCCCAGTAAATTGCCCTGACAGTGTTTGTCCGCTGCAAAGTTATCTGCCCTGACGGAAACTACGTTTAAAATGTCCTCTTTACAGGCTTTGATTTAAAGAACAGAAGAGTGTCCATGTGAATTCCTGTCTTTTATATACACACATGTTAAACCACCATACTGGTACTTATAGAGTGAGGCTATACAGAAAAAAAAAAAGAAATACTTTAAACAAACCTATTTTTTTGAGCTTGCATTCTTTTCTCTATGCTCCCAGTGTCCAAAAAGCGTGTAACGTGGGCTGGGTGCTTTATCACGTACTCCAGTGTTGCACCCCACAAGCTGTTCTGAATCACGAAGGAGCAAACGCTAAGCCCCCGAGTGCTCTCAGCGAGAGAGCTGGCTGTGCTTCATGTACCCCACATGGTACACACGTTTCCAGCTCCGAATAACCCCTGTAGAAATCAGCAGAAGGTGAGGAAAATAGAAGGAGGGAAGTGACCTTTTACAATGTCAAACTGTCTACAAATGCTCCTGTGAAAATCAACACTTCACATTTCAGTGAAAAAGCACTTGCCGGCTGTGCTTGAGACAGCATAGGAACCAAATTTTTATTTCAAACCACGAAAGCTGGCACTGTCCTTTCCTACCCCCTTCCCCAAGACAAGGAAAAGCACTAAATGTTTACAATTGCCATTTCTCGTACCACTTAAAACCCAGATTTTCAATCAGCTGATGCCTGTACGAACCAGAGTTGTCGCAGTTCTTCTAGTCTCTCGGTGAGGGGACAGAGGAGGACAGTGTCTGTTGGCTAGACTCTAAATGCTCTGGATTTCTTGAGCAAAGACTGACAAGCTTCAAAGATCAGTCACACCTTTCCCTTCCTGATGGGAAAGATAACTGTTCCCTGATAGATGAACTCACCCAACAGTAGCCTTCGACACACCAGTGGCACAAAATCTTTGTAAGGACTCCAAGCAGCAAAGATAGAAACTTCGCAGGTGATGCATTTCCCCCCATCAAGGTATCAATGTGTTTTAACGGGAGCAGATAACTCAGCATGAATGTATCAGCTTTATCTGCAAAATCATTTGAAACGGAAAGAGGAACCCAAACCAAGAGAGCTAAGCCAGTTCAAATTCATCACCACCCTACGCAAGTTTTCTGGTCTTTTCAATTAGTCAACTGTTTTCTGTATTACTACAGCTTTGAATAAAGATTGCTTCGGTTACTATTTCATCCTCCAAACCTGAGTCTCCCATAGCCAGCAAAATATAGGTACAGATTTTCTATATATTTTAAGAGCTATGTGTAATCACAAAGGTAAAAATCAGTGAAAGACTTCATCCAAAGACAATGGAAAATTAAGAGTAATGTAGCTTGTCTACGTGCTATGCATTTCTCTTTGAGAACCTACCCATCCAAAATGACCCTTACTGGCACTCCAGAATAAATGGTAACTCCCAAATATCTGTCTTCTGTGAAGACTGATTTTTTGCTCAGCCTGCTGTAATTTTTTTTTCATTTCTTAGATTAGAAGATGTTAACTATTATTAGGGAAGGATGTAAATTTCAGGCATCACACATCTGGTCTATGTGGCATGCCAGGAAGTCATATCACTGCGAGGGCTGTACCAACACACGACAAAAAGCAAGTCTCTCGTGACCAAAATCAAGCGCAAAGCAAATAGCTTCCTACAGTCAGAACTCAAACAAAACAAGAAAATCAGGTTTCCTGGAGAGCATTACTACTCCTGTTGATGTCTTTGCTGTACTATTTGACCACTAGAAAGTGCCATGAGATTTCCCGGAGATAGATCATGGCTCAGTGACAGAGTGGGTAGTCAGTCATCATCTGGCAACGTGACCTGGAGGTGGCGGCCTGAAACGATGCAGACGGTGTTTCCGTTCCCAGGAAGGAAAGCGGAAAAATTGATTCCTTTGCAGATGAGACTTAGAGGATAAAAAGAGTTAGCAGGGAAGTTAACACTGATCTGTTCTTTTGCCAGGCCCTGGCTGTGATCCTGTTGCTGTCAAGGTACGTCAGGAACAATTGTATCCTGCCAGAGATCAGATCCTCAAAACTGACGTAAAAAGTTGATGCTCATTGATGTTGTCAAACAGTAATGAAAACTTCCCTCCACAGTGGAAAAATAAATCTTTTCCATGTAATGGACCTTTTGCTTTAAAACGTCTGTAACGGCCACTCTCTCACACTGCACATCTTTGCCTGTTCCTCTTTGAGAATGAAATGAATAACGTAGTATCATGTAGTAATTAAAGCAGCTGAAGAAGGTGCCTCAGGATCTCCAAGTTTACTATGGAAAAATTCCCGACCCTGGTTATTTGTTTGAATTTCAGTATCATAAAAAAGGTATTCACCACAGATGTCTCATAACAATATATATTGTTTTGCTGCCATATAACATAATATTCCAGACTTTCAGAAAACATATGTGAAGGATTTCCCTGATGTTCTCTATGCAGTTGTGTTGGGTTCCTTCTGTATCATACAAGCGCTAATATTACACAGCGAGTTTCACTGGAGGATATAACATTTAGAAACTTTAGGAGGTGGTACAAGTTGTGAATTTCATCTCTTGTTAAAAGTTAGCCGATGGGGACAGCACTGCTGATTCAGGTCCCTCACCAAGTCTGCAGCTTGCTCATATCTTTCCACTTGCCCAGCTGTTCCTATTTTCACTTCTCACCACCTCTACACACCTGAAACTGGATGGAAGTTTGGGCATCGCACCTGAGGTCTACTCGCCATACCACCCAAAATCCAGTTGTGTTTACCTCTAGTCATGGAATTTTAATCCTGCTTGATCTTACCTAGAGACAGGAAACAAGTCTGCTCCCAATGACCTTACCATGACAAATAAAAGACAAACATTATTAACACCAACTATAGAGGTAAAGAGCTGTCCAGCCTTGCTAGACACCACAGGTCTGTGCACACCCTGTTACCTGACCTTCAGGATTGCCAGATTTCAGCATTGGTAGCAAGGGACATGTTTATTAATGAAAAGTCTGTCCTCTGCCTCCATGCATCTCCAGAGGAAGGAGCTATTCATCTTCTCAACAGAAATGCTGACTTCCTTTGTCCTAGTTGTTTCACATTCCCTTTCCACTAGCTTCTACTTTGTCTCCCCAAAGCATCTGTCTCCGTGTTTCCTGCTCCCTTAGAAACGGGTTGCCATTGAAGGCACATATGCAAGTAATTCTATAAAGAATAAAATAAATTAAGGTGGTTCCCTCACTAGTCACTGTTAAACCAGGAATAATCCAAAACCCAAGCAGCATAAAAGCCAAGCGATTTACTCTTGTTCCCTTTCATTCATTAAACTTCAGTTGTGAAAGGAGTGCTAGGGCCAAGTTTTTTTCCTGAACTCCTAGTGAACTAATCAGACATTTCATTAACAATGACTTTTGACTCATTATGTCGGCTAACAATCCACTAACTTACTCAAAAGTAAATGTTTCAAATTTTAACTTTTTTAAATTTAATTTTTAAATGCCAACTCCATTGAGCACGAAGAAATAAATATTTTAGCATTAGTACCAACTAAATTATTAGCAGAGAACAGGTGTGGTAGCCTGTTGTCTTGTTCTTGATTCACACCAATGAAAGCTAAAAGAGAGTCTACTTTAAGGTTATCTTTATAATTTTCCCAGATATTTAATTGTTCTACCTAAAAAAAAAAAAAACAAACAATCTCATGTTCAGTTTTGTTTCCCACAAAAATCAAGGCAAATCTTACACTTCCAACAGAAGGAAAGCCAAATTCAAGTCTAATATTGATTTGCTCTAGAAATAAAGAAAATTATGGTAAATTTACATCTTTACAAATGAAATGGATGATCAGGAATTTATTTTATTACATGCATACGTGTAAACCCTAACCGTTTGGCAAAACAATGATTATCTGAATAAATAAAATGCCCATTTTTAGTTGCATACTGGAGTTTTTTCTCTGATTTAAATATTTTGGTCATACTATCAAAGAACAGAAGTAGCGCTGTGAGTTATGTGACTGATCAACGTAACATGGACTAGCTGGAGTGAATATAACAAACACATCTGGAAAGCATTTGTCCAGACCATTGATCAAATGTGACAAACCAATACAGCAGTTTAGAAATAGTTAACTAGCCATTAAGCAAAAACCGTAGCTGGACGCGCTCTCCAGGTCAAGCTTGGCTGCACAAGACAGGACATTTTGAGGAAAAGACATTCTCTAGCATCAGGGCTGACAGGCAGTCGTGGAAGGGCTCTGCCTTGCCTCCCACTGTGGATTACTGCAGACCAGCGTAGCGTTTCACCCAAGACGTCTTCGCTCCACCCGACTCACTTAAAAGAGGTTGGAAACAGGAATGTATAGACAGCTCGTTCTACTCTCCGTTGAGCGCTAAGATAATGCCTTTTATGGACAGCCAGTTTGGCTTTCTGGCAAACAAGTGAAACAAAGCTATTCTGAGAGGCAATCAGTTCTGCTTCTTGTGGCAAAAGGCCGCGCAATCTCTTCTGACACTCCTGATGGTGCTTTCTTGCCTACAGAATATTTATCATCTTTTCTCACGGTATGTGTATATTTCTGGCTTCCATTTATCTTCAGAAACCGGGAACCAAGTCCTGTTCCCATAATTGTATTTAACAGAAAAGAACCATTTGTTTCTCTCACAAAGCTCTGCAAAGTAATCACGAAGGTGAACATTTCCCGTGACAGTGGGCTGGTCTCTCTTCTTATAAACAATTTAATTTCAGTTCACGGCAATCTAGCATTTCACTCAAATAGTTCAAGATTATAAATCCCTCAGGTGATGTTCCAATAATCACCCTAATATGCCAAAGTGCTTTTCGGTTTTTTAGCACATTTTCAAATATTTTCCAGTACTGTGCAAAGTAAATTGCAGAATCCTGTTAATGCTCATTCAGCCATCAGTAAACACTTTTACTTCCCCCTCAATAGTATCAGTGTTATTTTTTCAAAGCACAGCATTTTAGAGTGAAACTTCATTTATTTACTATTGATAACCCTTTATCATCACCTTCTTTTCATGTAGCAGCAAAATCTGAACTTGATATGTGGAATTTTGTAGCTTTTTTTTCCCTCCACTTATTCTGCAGGGGCCAAACCTGTTACTGAACAACAGCTGAAAGGCTTTCATTTTTATTTCCGACTGTTTATGCATCCCCATAGTCCTAACACAAACATACTGACCCTCTTTTCTTAGGGTAGAGCGTGCAGTAGCTACCGGGATCCTTTCAAAGCCAAGATGCAAAGGCATCATTCCTAGCCGTGACCAGACCACATCCCTTGCCCTCAGAAGGCCTGGAGGTTACGTTGCTCTGGTGGTGATCATGAAGTCTTACCCCAGCCTCCACGCCCAGCTGGCACAGCCACAAGGAAACACGAAAGTGTCATTTCTCAGGTCTAACCTCTCACATCTCTTTTCAGAACAGATAAAAAGCCCATGAAGGAGGTCACTGTGAATATTGTATTGTCTGGTCCTTGATTTCGGATACAAGCCCTGCTGTGTTCAGTAAGGTAAACGTCAGGGAGACTTCTGCCTTCTCTCTGGGCACCTGAGTAGAGCAAGATGCCTGTGTGGAGAGTCCATAGTCAAACAACTCGAGAATCAAAATATTTAGTGAATTTTTATGGTTATATTTCTTCAGCCGCTCCCTCTTGAAAAAAAAAATCAGTGTCAGGTGCATCCTTCTTGCACCCATCCCTCTCCAGAAACACTGCTTACAGGCTGCTCCGAAGCAGAGCTGCCTCCTCACCTCTGGGTGTTAAGCCTTTGAGATGCCTTTTCAAAAGTCTGCCTCTGCATGGTGCAAATACTAATTTCTCATTTTAGTCTTAAGAGTAATCCACATTTGTTTATTCCTCTTCCCTTGCCACGAGAAAGAAACCCAAATAAGAAGATAGCTCCGTTCAGAGTTTCTTTTTTGACTTTGTTCCTTTCCTGTATGAGAGAATGTCTCCACTGCTATTCACATGTGTCCTGGAGTTGCAGTAAATATTAAATCAAGAACAAAAGTGGGGAAACAAAAAAATAGACATGTTTTTCAATCACCTCATCTTCATGGTCCTTTGTACTAGTAGGAGTAACTAGTGCATAGTAACTCCACTGGTATTACTAGCCATTATCACGTACTATGAGAACATACTAGAAAAGTAATGTTTTGCTGCACAGCCCCTTGCCTACCACCCTCCGTTGCCACCGTGCTTAACAACATATAAAATAGATGCTAAATCCTCCCACTGCCTGAGCTGTCCATTCGCTGATTTGTTCAAAGTGGGGAACTTGCCTTTGACCTCCATCTTATTTAAATTTTCAGTTTAAGGTTGCTTCTTACCTGATATTACCATGAAAGAAAGATTAAGCAGAGTTAAACTTGATTGCTGTGTCAGCTGGTGCTTGGGAATTCATTCCCAGGAACACACACGTCAACAAAACCCAAGCACTTAAATAACTAGAAGATGAAAAAATGGCACAAATGGTGAATGTAAATTCATTTCTACATAGGAATAATATTCCTAGAACATTTTGGCAACCGTTGCCTCTCTAGTTGTTAACGTCTGTCAACCCAGCAGAGCCAACACATGTGAAAGAGCAAAGTGATAAGAATAAATTACCAGCTGAGAAATCTTCACAGCTGCCTGCATTTCAGAGCAAGCACATTGCATGCATTTGACAAAGCAGCTAGAAAAATTATCTCTTTCCTTGGACTTTCAGACAAGCTATGAAAATTGACATGAAATAATAACAGGAAAAACTACACTCTTCACAGAAGCAGCAGAACAACAAAGTCTATGAAATAGGGGAAAAAATACGCAAAAGAGTGGTTAAACAGCATGTTTCATAGGTGGCATTACATCGTAGTGTTTTTATCTTGAGTAAGAATTCCTATTCCCAAAAAACAGTCCAAGCTTAAACCTCCATCTGATTTTAACATTCTGTGACAAATCACATAATTAACTATTAAACAAGCTGAAGTGCAGCATGCAACACTAGTTCTTTTTAAAGCCATGCTGAATACTACACAGATCATATTAATAGCCAAGCAAATTTTCTCTGGATTGTATTTCTAATCTATGAAGTAATCTTTTTTTTTTTTTTTTTTGCTATTTCCACAGGGTAATGCTTATGTGGTCAGTGAAATTACCAGAAATCCTATTTGCAGCAGGAAAATGTGGCAGATCTATATTGTCATCAAGTTTTCATGTTCAGCTGCCAGAAGGGAATTCAGACAATACAATCGTGTCTTCTCTTAAAAATGAGAGTCAATGTGGCAGTCGTTCTCTTTAAGTCAATCCCTCCCAGTCTCTCTGGGAAAGCGCTTTGCAATGGTACCGATAGGTAACCGGCCATTAAACTGCTCTGAGACTCGCGGGACATCACCTGGACTCCTTAGTCACAGCCATCCTAAACTTCAGGAACTTCACCTTCTGCTTTTTTTCCCCCTTTTTTCCTTTAAGCCATTGCATAGGAGGAGCTTTTGCTCAAACCCCACCAGCAAACCTACAGAGGAAGAGTATTTCACTCAGCCACAGCAAGACCAGTCTACGCTCTCTGCCTGCAGCCCATAAACGTTCATGCAGTTACCAAAAAGATCCATTTGCCCCTTGACCCCAGCCTTCAACTTAAGGCTTCCCAGGGTGTTTTAGCAGAGAGAGGCCTCAGACTGATGGCAAACATCACTGCGCGACCTCCTTGCTCACCCGGTCGGCGACCCAAAGGATATCCAAACTTTCCACTGATCACAGGGGACGTCTCTCTGGCTGCCTCTGCCTCTCCTCGCACTCCTCTGCTCTTCGGGCACTCCTCTTCCTACCTCATGCCTTCCCATTCTCCCCAGTCACTTCATAATTAAAACAATTGAAGATTTTACATTCTTACAGCCTTCTTGCAGGCTGTGCAGGAGAGAACATCTTGGTAGTATTTCACAGAGTTGTATATATTTTTACATTTCCTAATGCTGTAAAACACTACAGCTCTACCTCTCAGTTACTTGATGACCTCAATTCACGAGACAAACAAAAAGAAAAAGACATGACAAATAAAGCTTCTTCTGGCACCACACCTGCTAAGATACTTGCACCGGGTTTATAACCCCGCATTTCAGTAACAAGACAGGTGGCAATGCTTTCCGGAGCAGGGTAGCAAATGGATACTGCATGGTGCAATCAACACCTTTCAACCTCTTTATTACAACTAGGTGTTGTCACTTATCATTGCCATCACATTCAACCCCTTTGGGCACTAAGAAGCAGCAACATTTCAGCAGGTGTTCTCTGTCAAGTGAGGAGCGTCTACGAACTGTCCTCATCGCCCCTCCTGCTGAACACTAACCCAAACAAACACGGGTTTGTCTATTACTGCCCAGGGCGTGCTGGGTCGCATTTTAAAAAGTGCTTCCTCGTCACTGTGCACAGCACTGCTTTCCCCAAAATTTTCCCACCTCGGACCGAGTGTCTGTGGGTTACACCAGTGTGGTATCCCCTATATGTTGAAATAAGGAGGGCTTAAGAAGACCCGACAGGAAGAGAGTCTCGTTTATACTCATTGTTCCTGAATTACACTAGAAAAGTAAAAAATTAATACCGATTTAAGAGCATTTACTCAAGAGTGAAAGAACTGCAGGTCAGCCAAAGGCTCGATTTGCAATTACCTGACTTCTTCCTTCAGTGAACCTTGCCAAGAGCCGAGGGGAATTCCAGTTTCTCAGACTGGAAATGCCAAACCAGAACACACGATAACCCTTCAAAAGACAGGGCACTCAGATCATCTGGGCAAAACACAGTAAAACAGAGTGTGAGAAACTAACACCACCCTTGCTTGTTGTGCTCCTGGGTTCCCCCTCTTCCTCCGGAGATTTCCACCCGGCCAGGCACACAGTAGCCATAGCAAGACCAACAAGACGCCTTTGTTTGGCATTTCTCTACCACCCTCTACAACAAAGCAAGCTGCACAATACCCCTCCAGCGCACTGCTGTCAGACCCCTAAGTGACTCTACTGTCCCTTGGCAATGGGGAGTAGAAGTGCTTGCCCTTGAAGTCATGGCAGAGGGAATGGCAGATGATGTTGGTTTGGTTGCTGGATTTGTTATAATTTAAAAAGAAAATGGATGAGAACCAGATATGGTCTGGTCGGACTGCCTCTCCTTGCTCCCACGCAGCGGGCCACCTCCTGTGGCGTCTTTGACCACAGAGCTGGTAGGTTTGGCACGCAGCTCAGCGAAGTGGCGCAGCCTTCATGAAACAGATGTGGTACTAATAGAGAAAATGGCTATCAGCGGCAGATCAAATTCTGCCTCTTTCATCAGCACTTGCTCTCATTTTTTTTGCTAGAGGTGTCCACCCCTTCAGCTCATCCATCCCCACAGAGAACAGCGTTTGCGTGGCTGCGCTCTGAGGAGACTGGAAAACCTCCAGTTGGGAACAGAAACAACGTGTCAGGCAATGAACGGCAGGAGAGAGAGACAGAGACCTCTCACTATACTGCAAATATTACCAGCCTCTTACTTCTGGGAAAATCCCTAAGCTAGCTGCCGTTTGAGAGTCTTCTCCAAGGCCCTCAGCTCCACACAGTGCAGCTGCAAGGCAATTTCGGAGGAGAGGCAGTGGCTGCAGCCACTCACCAGGATGGGGAGATGGCTCTGTTTTGTGCCAGAGGGCGATTTCAAGAGCTGTGAAGTCAAAGTCAATCGGCGTGGAACCAGGACTGTCGTTCACCTGGTGGTGTTGGTGTCTCTGTATCTACCACAGACAACAGGCGTTACTCTTTGGGCAAAAGGATGTGCAAGAAGCAAAGAATTCCTGAGCGCCACTGAGCGATTGAAATACGTGATTGCCGGGAGTCCTTTCAGCCAAAAGGGATAACTCTGAGTAGCATCTCAGCTTTCCAGCCTACTTTCTGTCTGCAAAATTGTCCTGCTCAAGCGCAGCTTCAGCTCGTCGTTCTCCCCGAAAATAACCTCATCCAACCATTCAGCTTTCTTAGAAGCGGTGCTGCAGGCACAAGTGGTAAGAGTTAGCAAAAAGTAGGAGTTCTCTCTGGGTGCTATTAAGCTCGCTGAAAGAAGACAGTAAAAGAGTAAAAGCTGTAGGACAGCCACGTAGTTTCTGCCCATCTCTGCTTGCCGAAGAGATAAAGATAATTTGTCCTAAAGATTTGGGCTCTCATTCCTGGCAATCAAGCGTGCTCTTCACTCTCAAGCAGTAAACATTTGGGAACTGGTGAGGGGAAACAACTTTAAAGAAATCCATTATTGGTAACACTTCTAGTACAATTTCCATCTACTCTGCCATCAACATTTTTTGGTAAACTAGTCATAAGAATAAATATACAAACAAAGACTTTTGGCATAAATCTTTCTTAAAATAAAAGGAACGGGAAATATATTACAACATGACTTTAATTCATAGCCACATCCAAAAACCAGCCATGAAAATACATTTTCATTGATTGAGTGCTGAAAGCTATTAAAGAAGTCTAGAGGCTTTTTATTATGGGCCAAATGTTAATTTCATGGAACTGAAAGGATAAACTTCCAGCAAAGAGCAGAAATTGGCTCTTGTGAACACGCCTTCACTGTCATCGTGACACCTCTCTTATAGCTACAATGAACTGGATTCCGTTCTGATTTAGTACTTGCTTGATGAAATGTGATTCTGCTATTCCACATCTTCATTTATTTATTCACCACATCTCCTCTTTCGATTATTTAATGTATTTAATGCCTATTTTTGTCTGCGTTGATATTCTTTTATTCTGCATTTTGGGGGGGTAAATCAGCATAGATGAGAAAGCTAAATCAGCATTATAAGTCTGAGTGAAATGCATTCAGCCTGCCAGCAATCTGATGAGATTTGTATTCTGCACCCAGTTTTGTCTCTCTGCTCAAGAAAGTCATTCAGAGCTTTAGGAGAATGATGAGAACTGTTTATTCGTCTTACAGCATAGAATATCCCAGGCCAGCAGCTGTTCCTGATATCCTTATTGGTTGTATTTTTTAAAACAGCTATTCAAACACTGTACGTTTAAAATGTAGTTAGAATTCATAGTTGAATTGTATCATGGTAGGAATACCACATTTCGGGTTTTCTGAGGGAGTATTTTATAAATGTTTTTAAATCAGTAACGTTCACTCCAATCTAATCCAGATCAGCGCAGGTTTTAAATCCAATGGCACATTCTTAATTCAACCTCCATTCTTGCCGCAACTTGGTCTGACCTAGGGGCAACCCGGTGTTCTCAGACATGGGACTGTTCTGAGTTTAGCCTTTCTGGAGAAAATCTATTTACTGCTACACAATCACTGCATGTAGTTGATACAGCATTCACATATTCTGTAAACGTATATTGGAATTATACGGGTTTACGCTTTCACAGTTTCCCACACAGATCCCGCGAATGCTCCGTTTGATAACTCTTACCACAACCTGCACCTGAATTTGCCTCAGCAACTTCGACCTACTGTGTGAAAGCCAACACTCCCCGGCAGCAGCCAAGTAAACAGGTCTGGTTTTGAGCTGTGATCTCGCTCTGTGGGTACTAATGCACTGTCTCTTTGGTAACCCCATCCAACAGGCAAGAAGTCACTGGGTACAGAGACCAAGTAAACCCCATACCTGTCAAGGTCTCTCTAACACAGGGCTGAGGGCAGAGGAAGACATCGAAGTGTCTGTTAAAGCTTTCCAAGACCAAAGGGTGGGATTCAAACCGCTGACCTTAGGCCACTCCACGAGAATGCAAAGTCCTTCTCGCAGCAAACGGGAAGAATTTGTAATGCATGCTGTCACCCTAAGGAAGTATAAAGTCAGATATTGTCAACCTTTAGAAAGGAAACGGAGGATAAAGAGACATCTCTTCTGAAGATGAGAACAGATGACAGCTCCGCAACTAAAAGAAACCTCATTTGATAGTCAATTATGTCTCCATTAATTGTCCTCTTTCAAATACCAGCACCATCTAACTCTGATCTAAGTGGCAGATCCACACCTGCCTCCAGAAACTAAATACCACTTAAAAAGCTAGCACTTTTACTAATTAGGTGGAAGCAAAGGAGAGAGAGAGATGTGTACATCCTTATAAGGTAACACCACAAGTATACTCAGCAACGACAACTCTACTCCAAGTGATTTTTTGGAAATACTTACAGGCTGCTGTATTCTTTATAGACACCAAGTAACCTCAATCTGCTTCACGGTATTTTCATGCTGCTGTCCCAGGTTCTATTCAGTTACTATAAATGTTTTTAAAACCCCTATTTTCAAGAAGAAAAACCTAACAATAAACCTGTTCACATGTAATACCCCTTCAGGGCCGAACTATTATTTTCTATTATGTGTTATCCTTTATTTTGGTTGGAGGAGTGCAGTGTGCAGGACAGAGGGAAGGGTACTTCTGGCTAAAAGCTATGTTTGGAGAGCTAAAAGTCTGGACTGTCTTACAATGCTTTTTAAGTAAGGAAATGGAAATATTTTCCACCACTGCAACCCTGAATATGTTTCGTGGTTGCTACAGTGATGGGAAAAATGGAGAAAAACCCAGCCTATGACTGAAAGGGGTAAATCTTACAATTCCTTAATTTGTTAATAAACAAAACATTTTTTAGTTACATCATTCTTTCAAAAAATCAAGTACAATTTCATAAAAGCAGATTAAATGTGAAACACAAATGCCTAATTCCTTTCCTAAATAAGCTATTTTTAAAAGAATACATTCACCAGTGAATAGATTGTGACTCACTTAAGGGTTCAGTATGCAGATTGAGATTTGTTAGAGTATCTCAAACCACTGTTAGGTAATTTATACGCCGCACTGAGCTCAAGAGATGTTAACAAGATTCAAAGAAATTACTAAATACAAGATATTTTTATGATACCCTTTATCCAACAATCAGGAATTTCCTGTCAAAGGATGATGATCCTAATCATGATCCATTATCCTACAGAAGCTTGAATATTAACTTCCCCATCCTTCAAAGCAGCTTTTTCTCTAACTAAAATTATGCAAATTATTAAGGGCTTCCAGGGTAGAGGACTACTCAGCACATACAAATATCCCTTTTTTAAACCTCAGAACTCTCTTTTGAGTTAATAAATACATCACTGAACTAAATCTTCACACACCTTCCTCCAAAATATTGCATATCGAAGAAGCCACTGTATTTCAAACCTGTCAGAGATTTACACAGGAGATTTTGCAAATTGAGAGAGAGAATATATAAATATCTACATTTGCACATGTGGTTTTGTATGTATATAAAATGTCTATATGTATTTATCTTTAGTACTGACATAGTACTCTTTTTTCTTCCAGACCCATCACTGTCATAGCTATGAAATTCAGTCTCCTCTATGAGGGGAAGCTATTTCAGTTCCCCAAAAGCATTTTACTCCACATCACTTTATCCATGCAGTGTGTAATGAATAGTAATTTGTTAGTAAAAAGCAGAATATGCTCTCTCAGGAAACGTTCCGTACTTGTAAAATATCTATTTTCCTCTCAAACACCATTACTTCTAGAAATATAAAAGCATAGTTACACATGCATCCTCCTGTTTTACGGTAATGACCCACAATAGAAGTCATTACACTAAATAGTAAAAGCTAGGAGCAAAATTTCTTACATGGAAATTTGGACCCCACGCTATAAAATGGCAGGGAGGCGATGATATGCACACCTGCAGAAGAGTCCTACTTCGCTCATGCTGCTGAGGGTAAGTACACCAACGGACACTGCTGCAATCCCATAAATAGTTCGTGTTATACCCAATGCCAACTACCTTAGAAGTTACTGCAAATCCCAACAAAAACTGCCAGATTTAAGAGCTTCCTACAAGAGTTTCTTACCCTGAGAGTAAGTCTGGTATACGGAGTGGATGGACCTCTTTCTGCTAAATGGCGATGCGTGTGATGGGGTCATTACAACCAGGGAGATGGGTGACAGACTCAGAATAGTCTTCCATACAAAGCAGTTCCGAAATTCTCTCCCAGATTTCCAGCAACCACCGAGCTAGCCATTTTCACGACTCTTCCCGGCTGGGTCACTGGGTGATGACTCCTTATACTCCGGGTTACCCATTTGACATTTCTGACCTTCAGAATCCCTGAGCCCGCACTGCTTCCACACAAGCTCTCCTCTAGACATACGAGTAACGTGTGGCAGTGTGTCAACATTTCCACTTCCTCTCTCTGAGCTCTGTGTGCGGAAGGGGGTGGATGCCCCCGGGCCTTGGACAAAGCGTTCCATTTGCCGGGAGGTCTCTCAGCAAAGACAGTGAAGAAATTATTAGGATGTGCCGTTCTTGGCTTCATTGCCACATACTAACACCGTGACGACTCCAAACTCCTCAATCGTCTTCCAGATTCTTCCATCTCTTCTTCTAATTACTCCCTGGTTTCCAGTCAGTCTGTCTCTTGCTTTCATCACCCCCTGCCCTGTCTTTTGATCTTCTTATCTTCTCTATCCCCAACTGTTTAATCTCTGCTGTTCCACTGCTCCTCTTCCGTGTTCTCGTTGTTTTTGTTTACTTACAAACTCTCCCATGTCTGCCTGAGGCCCTCTAACCTCCTCTGATAGCCCTCGCATTTGTCCGTGAGTAACCTTGACAACACGAAGGAGCAGTTCCATCACGTCAGGATGCGCCAACAGCTGGAAAAAGCATTTGCAAGGAAAGTACTACCCAGACCCCAAAGCCTGGGACAGTTGCGGTTCAAGTCATTGTGTTGAAGAGCAGAAATGGTCTGATTGCTACAGAAGTGGCAGAGAAGGGTGAAACCCTTGGATTGCACCCCGGGATAACTCTGCACTTGCAAACCGGTGTTTCTCGGATAGGTATGCTTCAGCCAAGCTGGACAGATTTTTAACTCTACACCAGGATGACAGGCGATCACTGCCGAAGTGCGAATCACTTAGGCACCAGAAACTCTCAGAATTTTGCCACGTGGCAAGATAAAGCTTGTTTCAGTCCAGCCTCAGTTTCAGAAACAGGTGGACAATTGATCGGAATTCCTATCGTCCCACTGTTGGAAGAAGGTAATTTGGAGCAGAGAGCTGCCATGGAAGACTTCAGCTGAAACACGTACAGTGAAAAAGACTGCTTATCAGTGAAACATAGCCTGAAATATCTGCCAGAGCGCCCACCAAAAGATGACTTGCGCTGTGGGTCTGGAGCCAGCGTGAATCGCAGTCAGCACCGCGTGAGCACCAGCGAGTGGCTGCAGGGCAAGCCGCAGTCCGGACGGTGGTACGGATACGTCGTGTGGAGCAGAGCCTAAGCTGAGCAACCACAGCCTGCGGGGTCTAGCACTTTGAACGAGATGTGTGGGACCACACGCGCTCAGGAAGTGCAGAAGGGGGAGATGCTTTTCGTCCTTTCTGGCCCGCACCAGAAGCAGCTCCTCTCCCACGAAGTTTGGATCTTGCTGCGTTTAGTACACCAGCAGCCGAGCATTGCATGAAGGCAGCTACTCAGCGTCCGTGTGCCGTGCTGTGCTCTCTATGAGGGCTTGTTAGCTCAAATCTGGTGCTTCACTGAACCTAGTAGGACATTGCAGAGCCAAAGTGCCAGAAAGCAACTGCACCTCTAGCTAAGTCCTGTTGGATCCAAGTTAATTACCTTCAGTGCCTTGCAAGTACCTGCTTCACAGCGGCAGTATCATCACCCTCTCCTGTCCTTTCCGTAACACCAAAATTACCCAAGGTTTTCCATTATTGCGAAATACCTAAAGTTCTCCCTCTTCTATACCCCAACACTCTGAATAATCAAGCATCAACTCTAAATCAATGCAAATAATTAAAATGTCACCCAATACCATGGAAGAAAATGACTTCTTTACGCTTAAGAGCTTGTTCTGATCATACACAGCATCTCTCCCAGTTCTTCTACAACGTAAAATGACACTTGTATTTTTCCTCAGCTCTTAACTCATTCTTTTTTCCCATTATTATGTGTTTGCTAAAAATGCTTAGAGCTCATCCTAACTTATTACACCATTCCTCAAATCACAAATAGCATGACATTATTTCTCCCTTCAGCAAAGTTAACTTCTTCCTCACATAAGCAGAAGCAATTCCCTGCAGATTTAGTGAGACTACGGTATCCACTAGTGCCAAGTCTGGATAAACGCAGCTTTTGATAAAACAATAGATGGAGGCTGCAAAAAAGAAAACAGCGTGAAGCTTACTGCAGGCAGAGTTAGTAACAGTTAGTAAGCAATACGGACAGTCACGAATAAAGAGTATTTGGTTCAACCCTGTTATCATCTGCGATAAACAGACCAACTCCAGGGTAAGCAGATCAGCTCAGTTTTTAGAGTATATGGGGAAGAGGTTTAATAGAATCTGAAAGACTGGAAATGACTGGCAGCCAGAGCTTCCTTTTCAAAATTCAGAGCTAATTAAATGTTCCTTGAAGAAAGTGAAAGAAACGTTCCCTGAAGTACGCGAAGCTCCATCCTATGAAAAGCTTTATTTTGTCTATCACATCCTCCTGGTACAAACTTTGAGAAATGGGTACCACCAATGGAAGGAGATGAAAACAAAGCCTTTTTGAGAACTAGTGGAGGAATTTTGTACGCCTGGTGAAAGAAATAAAAATACAGATACGAATAAAACTACTAGGGAAAGGGAGAGAAATCTGGAAGTATAAGCTTAAATGTTTTGGTTACAGTAGGTGGAGAAAAATGGAAATGACGTCAGTAACATACTCAGGAAAGTCACAACTATTGCAGAAGGTGGATTAAAAGAAGGAAAGGGGAAGGTAGTATAGCATGGTTAAGGTCAGCTGTTCTTGCAAGAATGTTTACAAAAATTCAGTGAAAAACTAATGCATTCGCCTTACCTTCTCTTTTGACAAGAGATGAGGAAATTGAGGATGAAGAACTGAGGTTGGCAGCAGCTGCTAATTGTTCCATTCAAGGAGCGGGGAGAGCTTGTGAACTTAGATAAGGATAGAAGAAGGAAGGAAAACAAGATGTAGCATTAGCATCCACTCTTACTATCTTCAGGGCAACCATCCCGACGCGTTAGTAATCCCTGGGATCACCGGTACAATGCTAAGTGTTTCTCGAGTAACTCAGCAAAGCAAACAATTCCAAAGCCAGGTTTTTTCTCTTATGAAGAGAAAGAGTTACAGCTCCAGACAAACCTTTTCAAATTCAAGTTGCAGACTCCTCAGTCCACTTACCTTCTTTGAAAGGGTTTTTCCTCATTTCCTTCTTTTCCTTTCTAGTATATAAATCAGCTGGGCTTAGTTAGCCAACAGGAAGCATTTGTCTTAAGCTTCTTCTTGCACGACCCATACATCTCTGGCTCCTAGAAGCAGGCGGGTGGGTGATTTTCCTGTTCAAGTCCTCACAGGCGAGCCTACACACATCATGCAGAGACCCAAATGTGTTACGTACAGCGTCAGTGACAGAAAATCAGGAAGACTCGCTGTCTCTTTTCACGCTACGGATGTTCCTAAACAACGTCTGCAGTCTGAATTTGTATCAGTCCCCACCTAGAGATTCCCACTCCAGTGAATAAAAGGTCAGAGCAGCGTCAGCCTAGAAAGCCAAAGCTTTTTTTGCTTTGCAATCAAGACTTCAAAAATAATGGATTTCCTGTGATTTCCAGCAAAGTGGCCCAAGTTAATTCAAAACATTTGTGAACTGTAACAACCTTTTTAACGGGTTTAACTCTTTTTAAGAAACCTAAAAGCAGGCAAGTTTCACATGATTTGCTAGCAAAATTTTGCCCCAGTCTCAAATATCAATACGATCTACATATCAATACGATGTAGATCATGGTTCATGTAGCAGCAGGAAGAGACATAAAACATCGGGGGTTTGCTGTAGTGTGGTGTTCTCCTGTATTCCTCAGTTTCCCAATTTTTACAAATAAACTCAAACTTAATAGCAAACCTTTAGTTCTGCTCTTTCCTTGATCTTCAACCATATCTTCTTTTTATCTCCTCAGTTTCATCACAATATAACGTTTTTAGTCCTGGAAATCTCACAAGTCTTATCTCTTGAGTCTTCTTGAGCACCCTAAAAAATTTAGCATTCTAGACCATTTAGAGAAGCGTCTTTATCAACACTGAACAGACCGCTGACAGTTCTTGCAGGTCGGTCTTCATGAATTTGTCTTCCCAGATATTTTCTTGCTGTTCAATCTGGAGTACTTCCTAGTCATGTTTTAGGCACTACTCCAAGGGTGAAGCTTTAAAGTCACCACTAGATTCAGTTGTTCAAAATACACACCTGTATCTATTGTGCTACCAAAATGTACCTTTGCGTACGCAAGATATGTGTAGGTGATTCATACAGCAATAGTGTCAGGAGTAGTTTTAAAAATTAATTTTTAATGTTACTGTGATTTCTGTACCAGACCTTAAGAATTTCTCATTATACTGTTCAGTGACTTCTGAAGATGCTGTAAGGTAGTGACCATACCGTAGGATAAAAAATGAGTCATAAGAGGTAACTGGGGCCATACGAAAGGCAGATGTTCATGCACAAAAGATGGTCTTTCTGTCAATATTAGTATTTTCCTTAAGATTTAATTGTGAGGTTTGTTCAGTTTTATTGTTGATAAAAGTGGGGTCTTTGACCTTTGAGTGGATGTTTTTTACTAGAAAAATAGTGCCTTTCCAGTGTTTAAATGGTTCTCTCAAGAAACACCTCACTTCTATCTGAAGGATTTCTATTCTCTAGTGATTAGATGTGGCGGCATTTATGTCTCTGTAAGTTGTAAAAAATTGATTACAGCGCAATACATTGCTGGAGTGCTTTATGTCTGAAATGTGTAAATATTTCTGTCATCCCGGTGTTGTAATATATCTGCGTTTCAAGTCTTTCGACTACCCATCAGCCTCCCTGTAAACATTTGAAAGCATAGACCATTTTTGGACAATTTGACAGACAGCAGCTCTAAGAGTAAGTCTCATTAGGAACTGGTAGCTGGATGTAGGTCAGAGACACAAAATACTGCCTGACGGATGACATCAGCGTAACCCTCTCACCAGGCAAGTGGTATGTTTGTGCTGTCCCATTAATATTTAGGATATGTAGGGAATAGTAGATAGAAATTTGAAGATAAAGTTGGAAGTCAAAGTGAGGCTGAGGAAGACTCATTGCCCTTTTAGAATACAAATATTCTCATACACATATTGCTGTCCTCAGATATTGCTGCTTTCCTCAGATATTTTCGCTTAGTACTCCCTCATGAGCTAGAGGTGACTGCAGGCTGGGAGAGTCCCCAGACTGGTGACACCAAGAGGGGCAGGAAGGATGCATTTATACAGAAAACAAGAGATGAAAGGAAATAGGTGATTGCTTAGATTATGCTAAGCCCTGGCGTATGTGAGCTCACATTAGCCAAATAATCATCTTAGGAATCAGAGTTTATGTCGTAATTACAGGCTGAAAGTTTCCCAGTCCTTTTATGTTACATGTATTTGTCTCTGGACTCGTTATTAGCCTGAGATCTTACACCCTCTCAGAGTCTTCTGCACCATCGCACTGGCAGAGCATCCTATACCACGCACAGAGAACTGCAGCAAACTGAAATCAAGCCATTTCCTCGAGTTTTTGCGTGGAAGTTTGCTCCCCAGTTCCTAGACTAAGCATTTGAATCAAGAAATTACGCACTCCGTATAGGTGCTCCAGTTAAGTCCCTGAAGTGGAATGGTTTTTGAGCCGCTGTGAAAATGCTTCATGTTAACACACGTATAAGAAACGAGTGCATGTGAGAGAGGGAGCAGCCAACCTCATATGGACCCCATCCGTGGTAGGTAGACCCGACCTTTGGTTCACATCACCCCACATTCCCTCATCGCTGCGTCTCACTGAAGAGCCTGTTGCACTGTACGGACAAGCGAGGATCTGGAGAGAGCGCTGAAGGGTTTGCTGGCCATCACAGTGAACGAGGAGGTCAGAACGTCACATGTTTACTCATTAGATGTCACATACTGGCTGGAGTTTGCTCTAGTTTAATGACTATAAACTGTTAGCACAGCTCTCCACTCCTAAAAATTGGCAAAACTTCAGACAAAACAGGGAAACATTCTGAGCCAAAGGGCAGTTTATGCTTCACAGGCATTAAAACTCAACGAATGTTAATAAGCCACTGCCAAGGAAGCATGCGAACACAGTGAGTGCGCCTGAAAACCAGTCCGTCACACCTAAAACAGCGGAAACAAGGAAAATTGCTTTCCTCATGGAAAACTTCTCTTGTTGGCAAATAGCACATCTAGGTTACGTGGAGCTCAGAGAGTTAAAGCAGTGCCCTTGGAGCGATTCTATGGCCCATAAGGAAGCACTTGCTGTATTTCCCTGTTGCTCCTATTTTTTCCTTCTTAGCCATCACCTCTTTGTAGTGCAGCATCATCTCTTTCCCTGCTCCTCTAGCATCCGTCACAAAGTCACCCCTTCAAATCAGGCAGACTCTAAAAACATCTATTTTCTACCGCTCTTTCTGCCCCCCTCTCCCATCTCTCTAATTCTTCAAATAATTCTTCAGTTAACTCTTCATCGAATGACTCTGGATTCAGGTAGGTGCCAGGGAAGTTTCTCATGCCTTGAGAACAGCAGGTTGGTGCCCTGAAGTATTTTCTCCTAGATGAACAAACTCCTGCAGCCATACAGACAGGGAATAGGCAGTCGCTGCATATTATTTGCTTTTTCTCATCAAAATGTGGATTTATTGTTTCTTCTTATCAATTTCACGTGCTGGATTTCTTATGGAAGTGTACATTCTTGTTACCTATATCTGTTGAGGGCACTTTTCACTTCACAAAAATCTCCTTGACTTATAAAAGCAAGCTGCATACTTCCTATGGAATGAACACGCCTCAAGAGGTATCATATTTTGCACATTTGCAACCTGAATATTCTTCATAAATGCACACACATGCACAAACACATACATACATGTATGCATTTGATTGCTCAAAAAAAATTCTAATTATGCAGATTTTCCATAGTTTTATTACAAGACACTTCTCTGGATTCCTCTGGTGGCTTCCCACAAACTTTTCTGCTGAATGCTTGAGTCACTCAGCTCTCGGTTTGACTGATTACCATTCATGCACAAAGCCACAGCAGAAGACAAAACCAAACATAACTTCAGTGCTTAACTGTTGATAAACAAACGAAAGGACACGGTGTATTACACAGACACAAGTGCCTATTCGAAGGGCAAATAAATATTAATTTTTTTTTTTCTGTTAAGCAGTTATTACTCTTATGTGAATACTGATTGTTGTCTTAACAGGAATTAATGGCATAGTCCAGCAAAGCCAAAAGCTGGGGTGGTAATCACAGCTCGCAAAGCGCTGTTGTAATTCAAGCAACTCTTCTCACCCGGTCTCCCTGAAAACTTGTGTTCTGGTTCCATTGTACTTCTGAACCCAAATACAGTTTCTTGCATATGCCAAATATCTTAAATGGAGAGTTCATGTCATTTGAGGCATAAGACACGTGAGAACTTCTTTTACAGGAGTTCCTGCATAAACTGTAATATAAGATAAGATAACGTGAGGCAAATTGTGTCTCTTCCCTATCTCAGCCTGCTTGCTCTTCCCTAGTCCCTTCACCGTTCAGGCTGAGCTGTTCAAGACAGGCTACATGGTCAATTGGACAGGCAGCTGATCCAACTGAAGAATGAATTTGCTTTTTTGATTCCTTCTCCAGTTTACTCGTGTTTCCTATACGGCTGTACAAGTACCTGTCCAGCTCACTGAAGGAGACAGATGAGGTGTGAACAGAGAACCAAGAAAGGGGCAGCAGAACAAGTTTAAACGGGGAGATCACCAAATGTCTAATGCCAGTTCAACAGATTATCTGAATACTTCTTTCCAAGGAGCAATAGTTGTGAGAAGTGTGTCAAATATGGCACACTCAAAAATACAGTAGACTACAGTTTGCAGCTGCATGTTGGTTTTTCATAGGAGGTTTTGAATTGCACACAATGAATATCTCATGACATGTCCCAAAGACCAGTTCTAACCCATGTGGGAAATTCAGATCTTGGGGAATGATGCTATTATTTTGTGGAAAACTGAGTGTTTCTTATAGAGGCTGCTCTCAGGAAAATGACTTGAATTAGGAACTTCTTGTCGGTTCTGCTTATTGGTCCCAAACGAGTTCCAATGCACTGGAGGAACATTTGACGTGCCCAGACATACCCGTTTGGCATTAAGCAGCTCTGTTGCTACAACTTGTAAAGGAACCATCAGACCTTATTTGGCTTGACAGAACACACCTGATGGGATCTGAAGACTTAATAAACAAAACAGTTGTGGTGGAAAAGCTTCACAAACGGACACTTACGTGCAAATGGAGTCTTGCAAACGGAGACCACGCGTGGAGCTTATACAACTCAGCAACAGAGAAGATAACGGCTCCAGCAGTTAAGCTATATACAAATATTTAAATACATCTGGTCTTCGGAATAAATTGTCAATCTTTTAGTGCTGTTGCAAAATAAGGATTTAGTTGGATGCAAATGGTGCTTTTTGCAAGCACTTCCATACCTGCAGAGGGGAAAAAAGGGGGTGGAGAGTAGCACATGGAGGCTGCAGAAAGAATATTATTTATAAGCATGCACTCTTTGTGTGAATTTTGTGCCCAGGAATGCCTGGGCTTGGTGGAAAGGAAGGCACTCTGTAGGAAAGGAGGAGCCATTTGCAAGCGGTTTAAGTCAGTGCCTATGAAAACCAATGTCAGCAGCTATTTTCCTAACTGACCTCACATAAACCAAGGACAACCAGCAGGTTTTCATGCTCAGGACAGAAGTCCTGGCTCCTCTCTGTATCCTCAAACGTTATTTTGGATCAAGCCCTAAAGGCCATAACTCACATAAAGGCCAGAATTTTAAGGGGTCAATATTACATGACACTGCAAATTTTTGACGTTCAAGATGCATTTATGCCATCATGAAGACACAGAGCACCTTCATAACCTAGAGGCACCATCAAAGAAACAGCCAAAGAAATATGGAGACTTCATCAGGTCCTGGCAAAAGTAGTATGTTGCAGTTTGAAAGTTTCCCACATAGTCCACATTTAGTTGTTTATATAACAGAACTTCCAGAAACAACAATTTTGTGCTAATTGATTGCTTATGATTAGCCTGGAGAAGAGTATTTCAACTTCATGTTCAATGTGGTATTACTTAACTAAAGGATAATATGAAATGGGAATATATTTCTGTCAAGCTTTATGAGAAATCGGAAGGTCGGTGTTTGTTGGCTTATACGTATATAACGTATGGCCTAATCTTACGGGTGGTATTTGGCACAGTGTACAATAGCGCACTTCTCAACACGCCTCCTGTGCCAGCTGCAGAAGAGTGAGCTAGAAAGCCTAACTGCGAGTTGTGAGTGGGAGAGCATCTCTGTTGTGGCAGAGGATGCCAAACTACGAGGAGAGCGGACCCCGTGCTGTTGGGAGAAGTGTGGGAAAATTATATACAATAAGCTGCTTTAACTCATAGTATTATTTGCCTTGTGTTTCTAGAACTGTTCTTAATATTAGGAGCTTTATCTTATGCAAAATTTAAGAACAAAGAATGTTTTAACTTCCTTTTCTTATGCAGAATAACAGAAGATTGTATGTGTTTAATAACATGCGTAGTTGACGATAGAAGATGCCGTTCTCTGCTGCAGACAGAAAACTCAGCACTTGAAACAAGGTTAAAGTCTTCAAGCAGGCTGCTCAGAAATACTCAATAAAAAATAATGCCCCTGTCTGAATTTTTGAATTTAGCAGAAGTCGTGCAAAGAACAAACTAGAGAACTCCTCTCCATAGAACTCCATAGAACAGAAACCAAACAATTTAACACAAGCTATTCCTAAACATCTCAAAAATATCTCCAGTATCAACCATCAAAGGATTTGGTGTGTTTTCAAAATTCTCAGAGAAATATTGGGTCACCCCTAAGTGTTTTTTTCTGTCTGCTTCAGGGGCCGTTGCTACCAGCTCTTACGCAGTGTTGGATTTCCTTAACGCTAATGGTATATCACGATGAAATAACATGAATGGCAGATGTCAAGACCGTTGAAGATGGCAATATGATTACATTCCTGAGAAACAAAAGCAAAGTAGCTAAAGGGTTTTAAATCCAACTATTATTTTGGCCTAGACCTTTGAATTGGGATTGCCATTTGGAGCAGAAGTCAATGTAATCTGAGTGAAGGCCAGATTTTTTTCACAGTTACTCAAAACTAAGTGGTACTGTACTTTACCGCTAAACTTCACTGATTATGTGGTTAAGACCCTTCAGGATGGAGTGGTAGAATCCAACCCTGGTTCTTGAACAAGTAGCTTCCCACAGGCTTTGTGTGCCAGGTCCGCTTATCCAGTCACACAAATAATCCCAAGCTAACGTTAATATCAGATGCTTTCACAAAGCGATATCCAGTCCCATTGTTTTAATGTAAATATATCTATACAAGAAGTGGTATTTAAAATATATAGAACATATTTTTTTTTCTTTTTATAGCATTTAAACAAAACCAGTGTCTGTTTTTCACATTCCCAGACTCGTCCTTTCAGAGATAATGTATTGTACATCGTCTTGTCCTTTTGCCAGACAATACAGCCCTGTGATAACAACAAAGCTGGGAACTCTACCAGGCTTTCGGAGCATTACTAATAGTTGAGATGGTGGTTCCCATAGCCCTAAAATAAAAACCTGAAAGCAATAGTGCTATTTTTTCCATAAGGAAAGACAAAATCAGGAATTAACACAGACTCCGGATCTTGCAATTGGCACCGATGGGGCACTTTTACCATCCATGATTGGGAAAATAAAACCTCCAAGACAAACTGATAATGAAGCTCTCATCTCTGAAATATGAAGTGTTTCACAATGTTTAGCACCTTCCTGTTCCCATTAGCTACAGAATTCTGTCTCTCTGACCTCCTCCTCCCAGTGAGGCTTCCCACCTCACTCCCCTTCACTCATTTCCCCATCCCACCTCCTCTCATCTCCATTCACTTTCTCCCTGTCCATGTGTCCCTATCCTTCTTCGCGGTTTGATTTTTGTTCTTTCCCCTTTGAACGCTCCCATATTGAGTCTTTCCTTTCGTCTTTCTCAGGTTATTATAATTCCCATGCTTTTAACATTTAGAGGCAGGACGATCCTCTCTCGCTGACACTGATTGCAAGGTTTCACTACCCCTAACACGGCAGCAATAGGTGACCACATAATTACAGAACATTTTGGGTTGGAAAGGTCTCATGCCCGTCTGCCTGCTCACAGCAGGCTCATCTCCGAGATCAGATTGGTTTGCTCCAGGCTTTATACAGTCACGTCTGGAAAACTCCAAGGACAGAGACCATGCAGCATCTCCGAGTGACCTGCACCACTGCCTGTTTCTGCCTGTGGGGAAGAGCAGTTCCTTATATCCCCTCTGAAGCTCTCTTCTTCCAAATTACGCCTGTTGTCTTGCATTCTCTGCCCTGCGCCACTGTGAAGGGCCTGGCTCCATCTCCTCTATGACATCCCCTGGGGGTCTGCTGTCATACCCCCTGAAGCTGTGTGTTCTCCAGTCCTGGTCCCTCAGCCTCTCCTCACAGGTGAAGGCCTTCAGGCCCTCCCATCCTGGAGACCCTTCAGGGCCTTTTCCACAGAGTTGCTCCCCAATCAGGCAGTCTCCAGCCTATGGCATTGAAGGGGGTTCCTGAATGCCAGAGGTAGGACTTGCCATGTGTCCTCGCTGAATTTCACAACGTTCCCAACAGAACCGCTTGTAACAGGAGACACCACCAACGGTGGGCAGAAGGACCTTCAGGGCAAGCACGACAGCATCCTGCCTAGGGGCTGAGCTCCACATCCAGCCTGGCATCTGAGCTACACTAAGGAACAGAATGCCAAAATTTTTCTTGTAGACCTCCATCAATCAAAGACTCAAACTTGAAGATACAAAGCCAAAACACCCCTGCTCAGACAAATGAGATGGCAGCAGGTCTGCAGTGTGCCCAGCAGGATCTGTCAGTGCTGAGCACTGGCCGCAGTCAGACCTAGTCAGGCGCGTTCAGTCCTCCAGGAGACAGAGGAGTCAACCCGTGCCGTTCTGCATGGGATACAGACAAAGCCATGCAATCAGTGCAGATTTAGGGCCCAGGGTATGACAGAGATCAAAGGGATGATGAGAACATTCAAAGCCTTATGCAAATATCCAAATCTTTAGCTAATTTGAACTGTTCGCTTGAAGAAAACATCTGGAAACTAACATCAGTGCCCTGTTCCCAATAAATTATTAGCTAGGGGAAAAAAAAAAAAAACCAGTGGCTATTTTTGAATGCGTGCAGTAAAAGCACCACTGACAGGTTCTAGGGAGATATTCTGAAAGAAAGGAGAGGTTCATCAGTCGTTCAAAGCCAGAACTTGCGTTAGCACAGCTGTCCTGATTGCGCTTTTCCTATGCATGCAAAGAGTCTCATCCCTTTCCAGATAAAATAATGATTTGTTTGGGCTTAATTTGTTTTGTGATCTCCGATTTCAAACTACATACCATGAAGATGAGCAAGTCATGTAAACAACCCGCTAGGCTCAAAATTGAAAACATGAAAATAAAACAAATATAGACAATGGGATATGTCATGTCTTCAATAACAATTCCAAGTACAATGTCATCTGTTCATCTCAAGATAAGGTTAATTCGATCTTATGACCAATGCAATCAAAGCTTCATGTACCAAAACATTTGTGTCCATGTTTATATTTGTATTTATCCAATTTCCATACTTTGTTCACGGCATTGTTCCTATCTTTATTCAGTAATTATGACACTGGTTAGTAGTCCCTGGGCCATTTAGTGCAGGAAATACTTCTCAAAGAGGAAGTTGCTGTGGAAGATCTGATACATAATTTTTTTAATGTTAAGTTAGTGTTATATTTTATTAGTTATTCTATATAAAATTTATGTGTATTTATAAATACACTGTATTGCTATAAAATAAAAATCTTATATACACTCTAATACAAGATATGCATACAGCTTTTTAAGATAAGTGTTTCTATACAAATATTACCCAAAATTACTTAGTCTTAATTAAAAATTAACATCTGGACATTCATATGGATGAGAGTGTCTAGAGATACATTAGCCTGGATTTTTTCAAAGTTTTGGGAAGGATGTAAAGTAACAAACAACACCCTAAAGACTATGGTCCATTGCTATATATAATTTAGCAACCTAGGTTTACATTTTCAGAGCCTACCCAGGTAAATGTATGCTTTTGAAAATCCAGCTAAACATCTAAATTCCAGCAAAAATTTGGACTACTGCATCACTTCTTTTTCCAAAGATCTTGCAAGCTTCTAAACTATTTATGGACAGCTCTTCAAAAGCCATTTAAATGGTTAGGGATGCCCAGCAAGTGTCTAATCAGATTCTGAGAAGTATCTAAACGGATCATGCACCCAACACCCTTTCAAATCTCAACCCTCAAGGATATTTTTTAAAAAGATACAAACACAGCTCTGCCTGCTGTTTAGCAGAAACTTGCCACTGAGCCAGACAGCCTGTTTCTGCCAACTGCTGAAACACCCTGGCTGTTGGCGCAGTTGGCTGGAGGCACTATGCAAAATGATCGCTAGTTCGCTTCACAAGGTCAAGGGCTGTACTTCTATGGAGAAGGCAGAAGAAAGAGTCTGCAGAAGATCTGCCTGAATATTTTTTGATGGACCGACAAGAAGCTATGAAGTGTTCTATCTAGCGCAATAAGCATGATGAACACTCTACTGTGCCATGCAGACTCTATCCTCGTGAGTTTTTAATATTAGTATTATTGGCATTGATATTGGCATTGGTATTATTTCACTGTACCGGCCAGAAGTAAGGAATTCAGAGATATAAAAAGAAAAGGTGGCAGGAGGGGGCTGCTTCTGCTCCCTCTCAATGTTCCAAAGCCCAACGAGGACAGCTCACATAAAAAGAACGGCATCAGGAAGCTCAGAGAGGTCGGCAGCATGCTCCTTCCCCCACGGGAGACAGATCCTAAGCAGCACAAGTCAGCTGGCCCTTCATAGCTGCTGGCGCTCCTGCCTGGAGCTGCACTCTGAAGGCATTAGTCCTTCTGACTGATGTGGAGCTCCCAATGCAATCGCTTGTCCTCAACGCGGTGTGAAGTTATTCGAGGGGCTATTCATCCGTTTTCCGTTGTTTTCTGTTTATGTAACAGCTACTAATGAACAGCTTGCAAAGGCTCAGATGTGGCTCAAAGCTCTCGCCAAGAGGCAGAAGCTTCTCCCAAAAGACGTGCATGTTACTGGTTTATAAATTATTTTGCAGTGACCATAATTGCTCTCTGAAGACTGAGCTGTATAGGGCCAACAGCAGAAGCACTGAGGGCTCTCTAAAGGGTTTCCTACAAGAGTTTCCACTCTCCTCATCTATCACATAAGTTCCATTTAGTTTACCATCAAGGCTAGTTACACGCCTCATAGTCCAAGTAGCTTTGTGATTCCCTGTCAGCTGGGATAGGACAGACAGAAAAATCCCTTGCACGGAAGCTTCTGTTGGCCACCTGGCCCACCGGAGAAAATCAAAGCAGGACAATTGAGGGAAAGAAAGTAACTGCCTCTTTGTCTTATTCCCCAGTCATTCGGGAAGCCACGGAAGATTTTAGGAAATTGCGTAACAGTTTTACATAATGCTCCACAACATCTTTTCCTTGATGTTCTAGAGATCCTGTCTTACTGTGCAGTCTATTGGATGACCAAGGCTGAAAACAGACATGTACCGGACGTGCTGCTGGATCGGTTGAATAGATCTTAGTTTATAACTGTGAGAGAATATAGTACCTAATGCCTGCTGTCCCACATTATAATTCTCCAAAAGGTGACAGACTTAATATTTTCAGGAAAAAGGACTGCTCTCTTTGGGGGAGGGTTGGGAGGCATGACATAAATTGTAAATTAAGCTAGAAAGTAATGTCTTCTTCTTCACAAGAAAAAGCAATCTAACAAAGAGCTTTGGTAAGGCCTGAGGGCTCACATGCCCTGGGCTCGTGAGAAGATGTGGGTAGATGTCCCAACTGAGGCTGCTCAGGACCTTAGGGCATTTTAGAGTCCTCAGTTTTCTTACGTCTTATAGTATTTCCATTTTAAGTTAACAGTAATATTTCATTCCACTTTTAATATATTTATTCAGTTATTATTATTTATTGGTATAATCAAGAAATTATGCAGACTTTCAGCACCAGAAAAAGGATCATTAATTCAGAGATCATAGAATCATAGAATACCAGCTTAGAAGGCACCTCAGGGATCATTGGTCCAGCACCCTGTCCAGCTGAATCTTAACAGTGTCCTGTGTTGGGGAATCTACCACTTCCCTGAGGAGATTCCATCAGCAAAGAATGCAGCAGCGGCAACAGTAAGTTCTGTGGCTGAGCTCTAGATCGAAGCAGATGGGGGATTCCTGGAGTCAGGAAACCTGAGGAACAGCAAAGAGATCTGCCAGGGGCCAGCAGTTCTTGCATGTGTGTACTGTCTAGAGCATAACGATGGTAATGATATGGTTGAGTGTTTATGGCTAAGAATCAGGGGGAGGGCCAACAAGCCAGGCATCATGGTGGGAGTCTGTTACAGACCACGCTACCAGGATGAAGAGGTAGACAAAATATTCTGTAAGTAGCTGGGAGAAATCTCACAATCATTCCACTTGTTCTTGTGGAGAACTTCGACTCACCAGATGTTTGCTGGAAATACAATACAGCAGAGAGGAAACAGCCCAGGAGGTTCCTAGAGTGTGTGGAGGACAACTTCCTGACACAACTGGTGAGGGAGACAACTAGAGAAGGCTCCCTGCTAGACCTGTTGTTTGTGAACAGAGAAGGACTTGTGGGTGATGTGAAGGTTGGAGGCTGTCTTGGCCATAGTGATCATGAGATGGTAGGGTTTTCAATTCTTGAGGAAGTAAGGAGGGGAGACAGTAGAACTGCCACCTTGGACTTCCAGAGGGCAGACTTTGATCTCTTAAGGAAACTAACTGACAGAGGTGCTTGGGGGAGAGTCTTGAAAGGTGAAGAAGTCCAAGAAGGATGGACATTCTTCGAGAAGGAAATATTAAAGATGCAGGAGCAGGCTGTCCGGGTGTGCCATGAGAAGAGCTGCTGGGGAAGAAGACCAGCCTGGTTAAAGAGAGAGGTTTGGCTGGAACTCAGGAAGCAAACGAAAGTCTATGGCCTATGGAAGAAGGGGCAGAACACTCAGGAAGTCTACAAGGATTTTGCAAGGCTGTGCAGGGAGAAAATTAGGACCAAAGCCCAACTAGAACTTAATCCGCCCACTGCCATATGAGACAATAAAAAATGTTCCTATAAATATGTTAACAGCAAAAGGAGGGCTAAGGAGACTCTCCATCCTCTACTGGATGCAAGGGAAAACATTGTGACCAAGGATGAGGAAAAGGCTGAGGTACTGAATGCCACCTTTACCTAAGTCTTTAAATGTAAGACCCTTTGTTCTATGAGTGTCCAGCACCCTGAGCTGGAAAACAAGTATGGGGAGTGGAACGAAGTCCCCATGATCCAAGAGGAACTGGTCAGTGGCTTATTACACCACTTAGACAAACAGAAGTCTATGGGGCCAGATGGGATCCATCCAAGGGTGTTGAAGGAACTGACAGAAGTGCTCACCAAGCCGCTTTCCATCATTTATCAGCAGTCCTGGCTAACTGGGGAGGTACCAGTTTACTGGAGGTTAGCAAATGTGACACCCATCTACAAGAAGGGCTGGAAGGAGGATCAGGGGAACTACAGGCCTGTCAGTCTGACCTCGGTGCCGGAGAAAGTCATGGAGCAGGTCTTGAGTGCCATCACACGGCACGTACAAGACAACCCAGTGATCAGGCCCAGTCAGCATGGGTTGATGAAAGGCAGGTCCTGTTTGACCAACGTGATCTCCTTCTATGACAAGGTGACGGCTTAGTGGATGAGGGAAGAGCTATGGATGTTGTCTACTTGGACTTTAGTAAGGCCTTTGACACCATTTCCCACAGCATTCTCCTGGAGAAACTGGCTGCTTATGGCTTGGATGAGTGTACTCTTTGCTGGACCAAAACTGGCTGGATGGCTGGGCCCAGAAATTGGTGGAGAATGGAGTTAAATCCAGTTGGTGGCCAGTCACCTGTGGTGTTCCTCAGGGCTCAGTGTTGGGGCCTGTTCTCTTCAACATCTTTATCAAGGATCTGGATGAGGGGATCGAGTGCACCCTCAGGAATTTTGCAGATGACACCAAGTTGGGTGGTTGTGTTGATCTGCTTGAAGGTCAGGAGGCTCTACAGAGGGATCTGGACAGGCTGGATTGATGGGCCAAGGCCAATTGTGAGACATTCAACAAGGCCAAGTGCCAGGTCCTGCACTTGGGCCACAACAACCCCCTGCAATGCTACAGGCTTGGGGAGGAGTGGCTGGAAACTGCCCAGCGGAAAAGGACCTGGGGGTGTTGTTCAACAGCCGATTGAACATGAGCCATCAGTGTGCCCAGGTGGCCAAGAAGGCCAACAGCATCCTGGCTTGTATCAACAATAGTGTGGCCAGCAGGAGTAGGGAATTGATTGTCCCCCTGTACTTGGTGCTGGTGAGGGCACATCTTGAGTGCTGGGCCCCTCACTTCAAGAAGGATGTTGAGGTGCTGGACCATGTCCAGAGAAGGACAACAAAGCTGGTGAAGGGTCTAGAGAACAAGTCCTATGAGAAGCAGCTGAGGGAACTGGGGTTGTTTAGTCTGGAGAAAAGGAGGCTCAGGGGAGACCTTATCGCTCTCTACAACTACTTGAAAAGCAGGATGTAGCAAGATGGGGGGTAGGTCTCTTCTCTCAAGTAACAAGCGATAGAATGAGAGGTAATGGTCTCAAGTTGTGCCAGGGGAGGCTTAGCCCGGATATTGTGAAAAATTTCTTTGCAGAGAGGGTTGTGCAGCATTGGAACAGGCTGCCCAGGGAGTTGGTGCAGTCCCCATCCCTGGAGGTGTTTAAAGGACGTGTAGATGTGGTGGTGCTGAGGGACATGATTTAACGGTGACTTGGCAGTGCTGGTTTAAAGGCTGGACTCGATGATCTTAAAGATCTCTTCCAACCAAAATGATCCTGCGATTCTGTGTGAGGCTGAGAGGCTGAGGGCATTGCCAGGGGCAATGGCAGGAGATTTAAATGGCCCTGGGGAGCACATGTGACCAGGGTGGGTAAACAGGGTGCGGTGCATCAGCCAGGACATGGCATGGCAGTTTGACTGGAGGGCACTATGGGAGGGCCCTGCATCCTGCTTGTTGGTCCACAGCCCAGGTAAGTGTTCTAGGTCTCTGCCAAAATGGTAGGAGCTTGCCCAAGAGCTAAAACCAATGTTCCTATGGAGAAAGCCCCCGAGAAGTCTGACATATCCACCCAGACAGACCTGGTAATGAAGACCTCAGTACAGGCAGTAGGTCGCAGTGAGTGCCCAGACCTTTATCCTGGTGAAAAAGAAAGTATCTGCAGAAGGTGTGCACAGGTTGACAATCTGTTGGTTGAGTTGCAAGAAATGGTCGTAAGGCTACACAGCATTAGAGGAGCCAAGACAGAGATAGAAAAGTGGTTTCAAAAACATGTTCCTGTGGAAGATGCCACTGAGAAAGAGGCACATTGGACCCTGGTGACCCAAAAAAGTAGGACTCTGTTTCATCTTACACTCTCTACCATCACCCCCAAAACAGATAGGGAGCTTTAACACCTTTAACACCCATAGACTCCCACAAGCAATGGAGAAACTTCACCAGCAGCACATAATGGATACCATAAAAAGAATCAGTGTGTGCAGTGACTCTCTGTTCAGGGGCACTGAGGCACCCATCGGCCAACCTGACCGCGAGTCACAAGAGCTATGCTGCCTTCTGGGAGCTAAGATCCGAGACATTGCCAAGAGGGTGCCACAACTTGTCAAGAGCACCGACTACTCTCCACGGTTACTCTGCCATGTGGGCATGAATGAAGCTGTAAGCCGGAACCTGGGCAGAATCAAGGAGGACTATAAAGCCCTGGGGACGCAAGTGAAAACTGTTGGCGCCCAAGTTATCTTTTCCTCCGTTTTACCAGTCAGTGAAAATCTTCCCGTCCTAATTTAGAATGGGAAACCAAAATCTCAGCAGAAATCCTAATGGTGAAATCTCTCTTGAGTGTTTTGGTGTGTTTCTATTTTGCAAAAACAAACAGTAAAAATAAATTCAAATGTTTAAAACAAAACTTCATTTCAAAGTTATCTGCATGGCCTTTTCCTGCATTTGAACATTAAACAAATAGTTGTCAAAAGTAATCTTTTCCTACAGGAAATTGAGTTCAACAGATCAGAAGTTCCAAAAGAGAAAAAGCTTACCCGGGCCTGTCTCAGGTCAACATTTACACTCTAAACGAAACCTCCTTTCTTGGAGGTACGCTGAGGTAAAGAAGCAGACCTGAAGTGACATCAGGAAATGGTGTCAGCGTGGCTCCCACTAGTGTTGAATGACCTGTGAAGTCGGAGCTGATAATTTTGGCAGGTAAGCGAAGGGCAGCCGGAACTAATTGAAATAGGGTTTGCCACAAGATAAATGATGCAACGTTCCTCAAAGCCTTTCGGTAGAACCTCTAGCCGCACTGCTAACAAAAACAAACCTCAGAAATAACTGTCACTCTAACCACAGAGTTAAATCAGGGAATCGTAGCAGTCACATAAAGCTGCTGAGGTGTGTTTAAAGGTCTGGAGAAAACTCAGCTCCCTGACTCCTGGAAATGCAGCAAGTTTTGCCACCCAAGAAAGGATATCAGTTTGACATGTTCTCTCTTCACCTTCCTGTAGAATAGTTCCTTATGGTGAAAGACATGAAAAACAAAATTCCTGATGGTGCTGACAGACCATCATACACCATCCTCATCCCGCAAAACTCTGTTTTCATGGCTTGGCTTCACGGACGAAGATTTGGGAAGGGCTTTGCCCACGCTTATTGCAAGCGCGTTGATGGCTGAAAAGGCCAATGCGGGATAGGCAAGACCGGTTGCAAAGAGCACACCGGAGGGTCTCCTTGGGTGGTATAGTCGAGGCACGGTTCTTTCTGCGCTGTCTTTTCTCCTCGAGACTGATTCTACGCGTGCTCTCAAAGGAGACAGCAGCGTTATGCATGGTGTGTCTCCAAATCTCCCGATTGGAGGCCAGGGTGGACCACTGATGGTGGTCAATATGGCCTAGGCTGGGGTGTTGTTTCAGGGAGTCCTTATATCTCCTCTTTGGAGCTCTTCTCTTGCGGCAGCCGGTGGCAAGTTCACCATAGAACACGATCTTAGGGAGGCGGTGATCCGCCATCCTGGAGACGTGCCCTGCCCAACGCAGCTGCGTTTTCAGCACCATGGCCTCAATACTGGTGACGTCTGCCTGTTCAAGGACAGCAACGTTAGTCACGTAGTCAGTCCAGTGGATGTTTAGGATTGTGCGGAGGCAGCGCCGATGGAAGTGTTCGAGGAGTCGCAGATGGTGGCGGTAGATGACCCATGATTCAGACCCGTACAGAAGAGTAGGCAGTACCACGGCTCTGTAGACACTGATCTTTGTCCTTTTCTTCAGGTGTTTATTGCACCAGACTCTTTTATGGAGTTTTCCGAAAGCTCTGTTTGCCTTTGCTATTCTGTTGTCTATCTCTTTGTCGATTGTGGCATCTGAGGAGATGATGCTACCCAGATAGCTGAACTGCTGGACTGGCTGAAGCTCTGACTCGCCAATGGTGATGTGGGGATGATGGTAATCATCTTGTGGCGCTGGTTGGTAGAGAACTACTGTCTTCTTCAAGCTGACTTCCAGCCCAAAAAGCTCAGCCGCCTCTGCAAAGCAGGATGTTAAGCGCTGCAGAGCTGCTTCTGTGTGGGCAACAAGTAAATTTACTCCCTGCCCTCTTCTCCCTTTTTTGTGTGAGTGTAGCCCCTGTTATTCCTGCCAGACATGACACGTTCCCGCCTTCCCCGGGTTTTCTCTGCAGTTTCAGCAATCCCGGTTTCAGCGTTGGTCGGGAAGCATCCATCCTTGCCTGCCACTGCCCAGCTGGCCGGGGCTTGTTCAGCGAGCTGTTTAAAGTACATTTTAAAATGTCAGTTGTCCCATTAGCTTCACTTGATGAAATTTCAAAGCTGTGTCAGTACCCAGACGAGTCCACACTTCAGTGACGCATGGAGGAGGTAGTCAGGGCTTTACTTTGAGAAACCAGCAGGTTAACTAACGTGACACACTGCTTTAACCTGGCTCCACAAATCACACGTTCCCGTATTTTAACAACTTCCTCCGATTTCCTGTTGCAAACAGAATAAAGTCCACAGTAGAACGTATGACCTGTATGTGTGAATATGTATTTAAGCGTGTTTCAGGCTGCAGAAAGCAGGGAACAGCTAGGAACCATAATAATCAGCAGAAGGAGTTCAAAGATTAAAATGTGAGTAATGACAGAAAACTGTTCAGAACCATTTCGCTAGCTACACAAATAGCCTGCAAATGAGAAACAGACCGTGCTACTTCAGAAACTTAGCTTTGTCTGAGTCTATTCGGGAAAATTGAGGAATTCTTGGGGCGTTACTAGGTGGAAGTGGCAGAACTGACAATGGCATTATAGCCAGGGTAGAAGGGTATAGGAAATAAGTCTTGTGTGATCCAGTCGGAGCATACAGTGACATTGAAACAGTTCTATTGCGATCGTTCCTAATTTTACGTGACTACTTAAGGAAGGCCTTCTTCAGTTAACACGTCAAGCACCTTGCATCAAAGAACTTAAAAATGCTCACAAGTCTGTGAGTTACTGTTGTGGAGTTTCAGTATATCGCGGTCATCAGAGAAGCTTGAGAGGCCTAAAAAGAAGTAATATACGCTGATAGATAAAGGAGGTAAAAAAGTAAATAAATAAAATGATCTAGTTAAGTGAGTTAAGTGATGTGACCTAGTGGATTCTGTGTGGTGAATATTGACCCTCTGCGATTTAACGTTACAATTCACAACTGGGAAGAACATAGCAAATCATTACGTAAGTTGTTTTCTAATTATATACAAATCGTAGGAGGCAAAAATTGAGGAGCACTGATTACGTGTATGGAGGAAGGACCTGAGTCAGTTTTACAGCCAGAGGATAGAGTCAGCTGGAAACTGGGTGCAGGCAAGCAAAAAGATTTTTTTTAAAAGGCTACATGAAATGTCCCGTATGTATAGGAATAATAAAGGAAACTTGTACTTGAAAGAAGGACTCTGTTAGCAGCAATTAATCAAACAGAAGCAATGAAATCAGAAAAGACATTTGGAGTCCACGACTATGGGTTACCTGAATACAAGTTCCCAGTGTGATATTGTTGCTAAAAAACCAAAATGTGATATTTGATACACAGAGGGGAAATACTGAGTAGAGACAGAGAGATTCCGATCCCTTTACTAGCTCTTAAAAAATGGCTTAGTTCCACAAAGTCATGTTGATTAACTGGAGGTGGCTCTGAAGAGAGGTAAGGGTGCTCACAGGTGAAGGAACCCTGCCTCTTCGAGAAAGACGCTCTAAGTGAACAAGCAGAGCGTGTTGAGGAGTGGTATGGTCAGCCCAAATCCCAGCAACGGGAGCACAGCTCTGACAAAGCCGAGCACCGACAAAAGCGATGTGACTGGGTGCTCGACAAGTCCAGGATTTTTATTTCATTTTTTCCAAACGTGTAATTAACTGTGTTTTCTATCACTGAACATTTTAAAATTGGGGTTGGGCTTTTTTCTAAAATATATGCCATGGCTAAAAAAGGAATTAACACCCCAAATCCTGTAACCAAGGGCAGATCAGCGGGGGGAAAAAAAAAACCCCAAGCCAAACCGAACCAAAACGCATCACACCTGCAAATAAAAGAAAGAAAAATATGGGAATTAGAGACCCTGACTTTTATCATCTTAAAAATCCCATCAGGGTCAAAATCTCTCCACAGAAAACCAGAAACCCTATCCTTCGGAGCAAGCCCCGAGACTGCTCACTCGCTGAACCTGTTGAAGTAAAGCTCCTAAGGTAACAGCACAAATTGCAGTAGAAAACACCAAGAACAGTCAAATACTGACAAGTTCAGAAGTCGTGACTTTTGCCACCGCCTGACTGGCTTCTCTCCAGAGCCTTGACAACAGCATGACCTTGAGTGAAACACGCAGACTGATGCATCGAGGGCTGTGTTGGAGCCTCAACGTAGCCACCAGGATAGCCTCACTTTTTGTTTGGTGACTTTTCATAAGTTTTTGCTCAGGGAAAGCTGCCAAATGACTTAAACCAAGTTACACAAGCAGCTGAGCTCAAGTGATACTTCCTGCTTGAAACACAATTATTTAAAAATAACTCATTTTTAAGAACGCATTGCTATAAATATCATGGGTTAATGAATTTAATAGCTGAAAGGAACTGTCACCACCATAGCGTACAAACTCCTCCATGACAAGAACCAAAATATTTTATTTCCTATTCAACAATTCAGCACAATTGTTGTTTGCATCAAGCCACTTAATACAAAGCACCCGGTTCTTCTGCAAAGAGAACACATTTCTGAGTGAGTGACCTTTTATCATTGTCCCCTTGACATAGCTAAAGAAAATGCATCCACCGAGGCTGGCCGGGCAACTGCTGGGCGAGCTCCTTTGTTTTGGAAGTTCTTTTGTTGGGACAGGAGTGGGACTAGAGAGAGGCAGCCATGCAGACGGTGAGGTCTGTGAGGTCCACAGCTGAGGGGACACTCTCTGGGGCCACGTTCAGCAGCGGGACCACATCTTCTCCAGCCTTTCTTTTGACACCTGTGTACTTATAGAAGCCCTTCTTGTTGTCTTTGACATCCCTCTCGAGATTCAGTCCCAGCTGGGCTTTTGCTTTCCTAACTGCATCTCTGCATGCTTGGATAGTGCCTTTGTATTCCTCCCAGATTACCTACCCCTGCTTTTACCCTTCGTATGCTGCCTTTTTGTGTTTAAGTTCGGCCAGGAACTACTTGTTCATCCATGCAGGCATTTGTGCCTGACTTCCTACTCCTTGGGATGGATTGCTCTTGAGTTTGGAGGAGGTGATCCTTGAATGTTAACCAGCTTTCTTGGGCCTCTTTTCCCTCCAGGGAAATCCCACGAGACTCATCCAAGCAGATATTTGAAGGGGCCAAAGCCTGCTCTCCTGTAGTCCAGTGTTGTGAGCTTGCTTTTTGTCCTATTCCCTGCCCTCAGGATGCTGAACTCCACCATCTCATGGTCACGGTCTTTGGCTTTATCATCCCAATGAAAACCCTTCTTGTTATTGAGTATGAGGTCCAGCACAGCACCCTCTCCTCATGGGTTCTCCTTCACTTCTGTCAGGAACTTGGCATCAATGCTCTCCAGGACCCTCCTGGATTACTTATTGTCTTCTGCATGGTCTTTCGAATAGATATTGGGGTGTTTGAAGTCCCCAAGGAGAGGAGACTGTGAAGGTGCTTCTAGCTGTCTGTAGAAGACCTCATCCACTTGTTCTTCCTGGTCAGGCAGCCCATAGCAGAGACCCACTACAAGGTCACCTGCACTGGTCTGGTCTTTCTTCCTTACCACAAGCTATCATTTGGCTCATCGTCCACTGCCAGGCAGAGCTTCACGCACTTCAGTTGCTCTCACATGAAGGGCAGATCCCCCTCCTCCTTTTCAGTCTGTCCCTCCTAAATAGCCTGTATCCCGCCTGTGAAGGCAGGGAAGAGCAGCAGGCAGCCAGAGCTCAGCTGCTCTCTGCTCCCCAAGCCAGCCATATACAGGATATCTCAGAGGTAATGACACATCTTGTCAAGGCTGGAGAAAGGTGCAAAGTGGATTCTGGTTCTCAGGCATGACGACCACGACCCTGGGTGATTAATTTCAACTATCAAAGCTACCCAGGGATAGTAATCTCTGATGAAGTATTATGTTGCTGTCACAACACCTAATTTTGCTCCTGCAGTAACTTCAATCATCCCAACCTTTATGGTGGTAACACTGAGATTTGCCACCGTCAGTCAGAAGCTTTGAGCCACATCTATGGGTCATTAGGACTTTAAGTCTCTGACCTTATTATTCACCATGTCATTTATGATCTTTCTTTTTCCTAATCTCTTGATTGCAAAATTTTTTGCTAGTGAAGGTGTCCACATAGATGGTATCCTAAGTGTCATTACGGAAGGCTGAAAGCCATCTCTGAAAGCAAGTGAGAAAGCAAACCAAACCAATGTAATCAAAGAAAGCGTGCACAGTACCAAAGGGACTTCTTTGGGGGAAAAAATGAGCTCTCACAGAAGTGGCAGGAAAGGAGACACGCAAAGCGTGTAATTTTTTTTTCCATTGTCACTGTAGAGAAAACATATTTGTTTGCTAAACAATGGAATAACCTCTACCACTAACGCTATGGAAAAAAAAAAAATCTATAACCCTACATAAAACATTAATTAACAATGTCACATATTTGCCAAAATAAATTTACATCTTTTCTCTGTTTCTACATTAACTTTAAAGAAACCTTTTTCTAAAAAATCCAGATTTAGTTTTGAGTAAAACCAGTGGACGCAGGTAAGTCTATTGCACCATGAGTAGCACTGCTGCAGCGGTACCTGTTGCGACGGCTTGCAGATACTCTGCTTCCGTTTGGAAGTGCAGCTTTCCAAGCATCAGGGAGAGGTGGGGGCTCCTCTGGGTATGATCAGATATACTCTAGTGAGCAGCAAACTAAGTTTAATTAGAATTCACCACCGATGTGTATCTTTGCCCTTCCGGAAAGCAAGTGTCTGGGACTTAAGTGTCTACCAACATTATACGGCTGCTGCCACCAGGGTCGGAGTGCCTTACCATCCAAGTGGCCCCAGTGAGACAATAGTTTTGTAGCGTATTGAATAATGTTTCCTCACACTGTTCGTAGAAACGGAGGTCTAAAGAATGCATTTCAAAGTGTCCAGGTATCTGTGGTGCAGCAGACGTGTTTCTAACATCCCAGGTTAGCGTCACAGCTACTGAAATTTTTCTTCTTCTCCATAATTGCATATTCCATTATTCGTTCCTGCTCAGATCAGTTCTTCAATCAGGCTTTCATTTTGTGCCTGGATGCACGCTCAGCTGGAAAGTGCACGACAGAACCCTGCCGGGCCTTTCCGACTGATGCAAGGGGCGTCCAAACACACCTAGTAACAGCCGAAATGCTGCTTCTCACAACACGAAGACCAGTTGGTCACAACTGAAAGAGTAATAGACAATAACACTGTTCATGTCCCAAAGGCATTGCGAGCAGCTGTAATTTTTCTCACTCTCATCCCCTCCATGAACTTTTTTAAGAAGTGCCTAGAAAGGAAGCCGTTCTCAGATAAACTGCAGGCTCCAATATCTTTTTATCATCATCATCATGGCTTGGCTTCGCGGACGAAGATTTGGGAAGGGCTTTAAACGTGAGTACACCCTTCAAGCCTGCGCGGTGGATTTTTTAGGTGAGGCGCAGCGTGCGCGAGACTGGCCCCACCCTTTACACCTGAGGTTCATCTGCCAGGGCCGAGCGAGCTTGGACGGTGACAGCGAAGTCCTCAGGTCGTAGGTTTGGTTAGAGTATCCTTCTCTTAGATGGATGGCCTTACAGGGCTAAACGAGCTCCATCTGCCCGGGTTTGGAGTTAGAGTTGTCCTTCTCCTAGGATGGTTGCCCGAAGGCTAGTGAGCCCATCCTGCCCGTGGACACACTTTGTCTGACCCTTCAGTTGAGACCTGTCCGGCTTGGGAGACCCTACCGGAGGCATATGCCACCACCAGCATAGCTCTCAACTTCGCAAGGGCATGCAAGTTCTTTCCCCACGGCAAGGGGGTGCCCGTGAAAGAGATCTTTTTATACAGTTGCATAAATATATACAATACCAACAATCCTATCACCCGGTATTTTTACATGCCAATTGTTAGGAAAGTTTGTGTCACCCAAAAGCAGTAATTCAATCAGAGATCCTATTTATACTTTCATGCTCCCTCGCTTATTTATCTTTTTCTGCTTTAGGATTGCTCTTGTCCTGCTATACTCCCCTGATGAAACGTAATCTACCCTCCAGCCTGTAGGTTTTGTGAAGTGATTATACACAATTTTGGGACATGTAGCAGGTCTGATGACATGCTCACTAGTCTGCGGTGGAACTGATATCTCGGTGATTTATGTAGATTATTATTTCATTTCAAACCCACCTAATTAGTCAGCCTCTGTGGAGACATATGCAAGCAGTAAGAAGAATAAACCACAGCCTTTCTAAGGATTCCTTCTGGGAAACGAAGGTTTGTTGGAGACAGCCCTTGCAACCTGACTAGGTTCACACGATCCTTGTGGAAATGCCCAACTAAGAGAACAGCCCAGACTGCTCAGGAACTGTTATCAAACTGAAACCAGCAGAGCAAACCTTGTCTTTGGTTTTTCCTCATTGTGGTTTAAAGAAAGGAATGACAAGTGCAGTGCTTTAATTCCCAGAAGTCTTGAGGGAGCCAGCCAAATGGAAACGTTTGCTGTTTAACTGGTTTTGTTTGCTGTTGCCTTTGTCAAGGGCATCCCAAGAAGCAATAATAAAAAAAAAAAATGGGCTTTCCAGTTCACTTGGTTTTGCCTATTGCTCTTTTTTATTCATGTGTATATGAATAACGCTTTTTTATACAGAATTAATAATTTTTGGCCTTTATTCTAATCTTCAAAAAACTAATGCTGTTCTACTAAGTTGCCCACAGAAGTAGTTCTCAGCCTCCCTTTTGGAAAGATATTACAGAATTATACTGTGTCATGCACTTATTTCAGGTGTGCTACACATCTCCCCGAGGTGCCTGGAATCAAACAGCCTACAGCAAAGCACTTTTACAAAACCTTTCATTCAGAGAACAAAACCTTGTACAAACATCAGTTCAATCCCATGATTTGGACAGTTCCGAACAACATCCAATACTTAAAACCTCCAGAGTTTGATACAAAGCCACTTCCTTCCAAGGCCTGTGACTATTATTGATGGCTCATCCTCGATTTCTGAGGAAGGAAATAAATAGTTGGTTGGCAATGCCATGCGAGTCAGAGATTTTCCACTCTCTGGTACAAAGTAAATTGATAATGTCAGCTGAGACTTCTTCACACAGGAAATGCTATCTTTCCTCCTTTTCAGAGCAAGGACTGATAGTCCTTTGCCTTGTCCATGGGTAACATGACTTCCTAAATAACATAGCGCTCTCTGTATGAGAATCAGTTCCCATGCATGGAAATGTATTCAGCAAAGATGAGTGGTGACAGACATATTCCTGGAACACAGAAGAAACCGGGAAATATTGCTTCCTACGTGGGCTAGGAGGTAGGTACCAAAGAAGCCTGTCAACTGGAGGCAAAAGGAAGGATAATCCGGGAAGGTGGGGGGGGAACACAAAGGAGGGAGCTGGCATTTATTAAGAAGGGACATAAGAAAAGTGATCTGACATCCCGGGAAAGAAGGGAAGAGCAGGCTCAGCAGCAATGCTCCTGCCCTCTCCCATATTTCACCTTTCCAAACCAGACAGTTTTACATAGCATAGCTTTTCTTTCTCCCTTCCCTCCTATCTGCTCCTTGCAGTTTGATCCCCAGTGCTGCCCATGTGTCTTTTCATTCTAGCCCTCTTTTCCATTGCTCAGCTGCCTCACTCCGTTTCATTTCCTTCCCACCCTGCAGGTTTCACAACAGCCCTGCAGAGCTGCAGGACTGTGAAGTGCCCTGGTGCTGGGTCGTCTCACACCCTCTGGAGCAGACTGCCTGCTGGCAAGAGTAACCCTGCATGAGCCTTAACCAGTGACCGGCTGCGTTTCTGCCTGGGCTCTCCCAAGTCATTCCCACAGGGTCACTTGGGAAGCATTTCTTAACTCATGGTTTCTATTTCCCCACTTCTTTCCTTCCTCCAGATAGTTTTTCCTGTCATATTAACACCATAAATTACCTTAAGACCTTCCACTCATTGATGTATTTGTGCTGCCAGCGTCGTCTTGTTGTACCTGCTGGTGAAGAGCAGGACGCACGCAGGACACATCCTAGCTCAGACGCCGGCCAGTTATTATTACACGTAAACCTCAGTGGGGCTGGTCCCACCATAACGACCCCACAGGGAGGGAGCCAGTGCCTGTAGGACCCTGGGCTGTTCGTGGCCTGGTTTAAAGTCTTCACAATATGGAAATAAGGCAGAGAAGACTTAACATGCAGTGTAAGGGTACCGTTAAGTCTTGTCACAGTTCCTCCACCTCCTTTTCCGCTGAGCTTTCTGTCCCCTCCATAGAACATCTGCACTGTATTCAGAGTCTGAGTGCCTTTCTGCCCACCCACTCCTATACAATGAACCTTTTTACTTCTGTAGGAAAAAGGCTTTATCACCTTCCCTTGAAAGCTTCTCACCTAAAGGGATTTCGCCAGCTTTAAAACCAGAAGGATTCCTACCTGAGCTCGTAAGCTAGAGTGAGGCCAAAGAGGGGAGCTTTTCCTTTGGAGCAGCAGCAGCAGAAAGGGTTAGTCTTTTTATTTCTAGGGACTGTTAGGTTCTCCTACATTCACGTGAGATCAATAGATCATTAATTTAGCTGTATGAAAAATAACAAGGACTGGGAACTCTGCCCTTTCCTGCTACTGTACGTGTATTTCCTCTCTCCTACTTGTATGTCAAGTACCCAACAAACCACGAGGTGACTTTCATCATATCAGGGAAAACATTATCTTAGCTATATTTAGCCAGCTTGAATGCACGAGGAATCCCATCCCTCTCCAAATACTGGAGTGTTATATTGTCCCTTCTCCCTCTAGCTCTCCTCGCAGAAAACAATCTTAGAGCCTCCTTAGAATCTGAATGTTTCTTTCCGAGCTGATTCTCAATGCGCCTCCACTACTTTCTTCCTTTTATCCCTGTCTGCCCTGCACTGCTGGGGATGGCTTGTTTTCTTCCCAGCATCACAGATATTTTGCTTCCACACAGGGCACATAGACCTTCACTGTTCATAGAAAAGAAAGAGGGAATGTTTTCAGAAGCAGCTTCTGTGGGTCATTCGAGACTCAGGACTGCAAACATTCTTTCCATGTGCAAAAAGCATCCCATATACTGCCGAAATCTCAACCAGTTAATGAAATTTTGCTAAAACTCTTGTGTCCTTGACTAATCTCTTCACACTAGTGAAACCAGCCAGATGCAGAAAAAGACCTGATCAATCTTTACCCTCAGGCTGGAGGACAGCATACAGCTCCGGCTCTGGAAGGATGAATTGCACATTTCTTTTTGAAGGATTGATTTTCTTTTCATGTAGCGAAACTCCGATCCAATCCCAAGGAACAGGGAGCAGTTCAGAGCCCAAGATGTCATGGATCGATGGAGAGCAAAATAGAAATAACAGACGGACAGGCCTAACCCAGTTGTTTTATGTGTGTACTGCTGATATTGAATAGCTCTGTCTAGGATGGAGCTACACTATAAAGGAGGGAGGGGTTTATGATTTTACAAAAACCTAAGTCCAGGCTCTCTTCCTGGAATGACTTGTCACACTTCGGTTTGCCAAATAGCTTCTGGGTATAAAGACTAGAATTATAGGAAGAGAAAAAAAATGGTGGGAAAGTTGGAAGCTTATGCCTTGCAAGAGATGCATGTGCAAAGAAGGAGGAGGAGCTGAGATTCACCAGTGCTCAGTTCTCAGCATTATGATTCTAAATGTGACAAAGTGTAAGAGCTGAGATAATAAGTTTTGTTAGCTTTGCTGAAATTTCTGGAAGCGCCAAGAACAATGAGGAATGAATTGCAACCAACAGAAAGCAGTTCAATGCAACTGTTAAACACATCTTCAATCGGACTCTGCTACCCAGCGAGAACGACCATCTGAAACAGCAACTGGCCTGCAGGAGAGAGTAAGGGGTCAGATGATCCAGCATCTGCCTTTCCAGAAAGCAGCAATAGTGTTATTCGTTACACGTTAGGAATAATAGATTATCTATCTTAGGGTTTTCTTTTCTTCCCTTCTGTAAAAACATTGCTTGTGAGCAATTTGATTCACATATTAAAGTGGTAAAAAATTATGTTGTGGAGCCCCATAACGATTATTACAATTCCTCCAGGTATCGGGGTGACGCCTGTTTTTCCTCGTAACTCTTTCAGTTTTGAATCCAACCCTTGCTGCTGCTCATCAAAACACGACATGATACAGATACATGTAAGAAAATTAAGTTTGACTAAATATCCTGGTCTTCAGCCTTTGGAAGCTGTCAGAACAGCAAGATTTTAATACGAGCATCAGCTCCACGAGTTCACAGCAAGAAAGAAACACAAATGAACGAAGAGAGAAATGGAGCATCTATGGAGAAGGTTGATTTAAAAGAGATGTCAGGTACTAAGAAGCTTTAAGTTTTTGTACATAGACTGGTGTCAACCTGATAAAAAATGAAAACAAGCCAGTATGAAACTGATGGCAACATGAATGTTGCCCAGTCAGGCCCAAGGTGGCTTGAACTTAATAACGGTTTGCCGTAGCAAACACAGAATTATGTCTCTGATGATTGATAGAAAACCCTACCAGAGACTGAGAGGTAGATTTTGCTGAAGTGTGCCCTTTTGTGACTTCCACATGTGCCAAACAGACATGTTCCTGCACAAGATCACACATTCAGCCTTCGCAGAGCATAACTAAACACAGCGTGAGAAACCCTGCAACACGGAGAGCTGGGCATCCAGACTGCACAGGGCCACCTGACCCAAGCGGACCTTTGTCTATGTGCTCTTCTTAAAGTAAAAGGGGGGAAAAAATTGTGTCTATTCCAGAAGAAAATAAATGTGAAGAAAGCACTACCTACTCTTTGAAGTTTGGACAGGACCATCAAATCAAAGAAATTCCGGGAAGCGTGAGGCCCATGCAAAGAGTACACTGGGCAGTCCCGTAACCTGCAGAAATGTTTGGACAACTAATAAGTGTAATGATCAATCTGAAAACATGGATCAGCTGTGACTTAGTCACTGCTTTATGAAAGATGGTTTTCTCTTTTAATGTTTTCCGAGTAGAATTTAAAAACTGAGCATAGCGTCAGAATAATCGTTCAGGGCACTGAGAGCTTTAGTGGCCATCCTTTATGCTGGTTGAGCTAAAACAAGCCAGAAAAAGGAAATGTGTAACGTGGAAATTTTCAGTTAAACATTACTGCCTACACAAATATTGATTGTTATAGATGGAATTCTCAATTAACAAATTCTTAGTCTAGTTTAAAAAAACCCCTATTATTCACATGTGAATGCCAGAGCTAGTTGTTTTCAGCTGTTTTACAGAGTTATCACAAAATGTGACAATATGAACTATTAGAAAGTACAAGTCCTGAAACAATATTATATTGTCCTGAATGCCCTTAAATAGGTGCCTCCCTTTCTGAAGTTCTAGTATGACATAACAACCCGTTAGATCACCGTACGTATGAACTAATTTCAAACTGAAAGTTCTGTTTAGTAATTCATTTTCATTCTGAACTGGAGAAAAGAAAATATATGGAGGAAAGTTTCAAGAGAAACTCTTGATGCATTGAAATATTTGCTTTGTTTCGTTCTAATTTTTCCTTGTTTTACATGAGGTTCTAATCGGTAAGAAAAGTGTGAGGTAAAAGTCATTTCAGTACAAAAAAGAACAAAAAAATTCTTCTGATACAGTTCAAAGCTGGTTGGTTTTTTTTTTCCCTGAGTACAATGTTGTCAGGGTGGTACGGAAAACTGATTTCAGAGGAACAGCAGCATACTTCTGAGCAGAAAAACAGCCCATCAGAAATATTGTGATCACGGCAGACCTCCACCAACCCAGCTCACCCTTTGTCAGAGTCTGTGGGAATGCTGAGTTGGGTACTGTACTGCCCGGCTCCTTTAGAACACCGGATGGAACCACCCGTACTTTCACTAACAATTAAAAACCGATAACGAGCAGAAAAGAAATACGTTTCCCCTGTGAGAAACACTGAACAGAACTGAGCTCATTTCTCAAAATAAAAATAAACAGGAAACAAATAATTGAATACAAGAAAGGTGCCCATACCATGGCAGCGTAATTAAGAGTGAAAGCCGACAGGAAAGTGGCTTGATGAAAGAACAATGTGAAATACAGCCCTGACCTTTCAGATATGGACTGCCTGTTCTTAGTTTTACACAGACCTGCAGATTTTCAAGGAAATCATTCAAAAGTCTTGATTTAATTGCTTATTTCATTGCTTAGAGGACTGTAGCCCGAGTTTGGGATTTTTTGTGAACCCAAGGGATTTGTGTAGCTCAAATCCCATTTATGACTTCGGGTTCTTTTAAAAAACTCAGCCTAAACATCTATTTCAATTAGAACTCAAGTGAGTCTGAGAAGTGTGAGAGGTTGAGAGGTTAACCCACTTTGCTGAAAGTCCAAAATCAGACAGCAAACCTCTGCCTCCAGAAATGGCCTCGTAATAGTGGGAGAACCAGAGTCTTCCCGTGAGAGCCTTTCGTTGGGGAATGAAGTCAAGAAATTAAAAATGTGTAGAGGATTGGGATGATTCAGACTAGATCCCATACTTTTTCCCCAAAGCATCAAGTATTTCGTCATTTCATCGATGCGTGTCATCTATCATCTCATCTGTATGTATCTCGTCCATATGCAGGACTCTATTCCCTCTATGTAGATATCAAAGTAATTTAAAACATTTTCTTGATCCAATCAATTACAAAAATCAGAGGACTTACCTGATCCATTTTCCCAGTTTGCTAAATACTTAGCTGCTAGTGTGGCTTTTCTCTAAAATTTAAAAAAAAAAAAAATTAATTGCTTTTTTTATGGTATCTTTCCAAACTCTAGTCTCAAGCACTGTTACTCCTGCAATGGATTTTTGCTCTAGACCCAGAGGGCATAATAAGTCAAGTCTCACCTGAAACCTTAAACAGGCTCCTGTATGTTCAACTACCTGCAGCTGCCTACATCTATTTGAAGCAATAGTTAAATCTGCCAGAAAAGTCAGGGGCCAACCTGCCAGCCAGGACTTTGTCACATCAAGTAGTTAGAGTAAGTGTCCTGTCCCCCAAGGTCCGTGCTGCCAGGCTGAACTGGACCAGAGGGGCTGAGGTCTGATTTTTGCAACTCAGTAAGCATGTTAGAGAACATAAATCACCGTTTGCCTGCAATACTTGTCCCACTCAACAAACTTGGAATTTGGTGTAGGTTCTGTTCTTGTGTCTACTCCACCTAACTTCCCTTCAGCAACTTCTCTGGAGAAGAAAGTATAATGTTTTCATAAATATTAAGAAAATTTATTTTTATTTATTTATTATTTTTATTTATGTTATATTATTATATAAAATATATTTAACTTTCATTTTTAGAAATAATAAACTTCATGGTTAACTCTGAAGGGCATTGGCTAACATCCTGTGATAAAGGAAAACCTTAAATCTTAGCATGTTTCTTAGGTGAAGCAGGTATTGATATTCCTGACACAGCTAGTTAAAAAATGTCTTTTCCCTGGATAAATTTCAATACATACTTCCTTCTGCTTTTGCTTTTCTTCCAAAATACCTCTAGGATAGGCTGGGAGGGGATGCCGGGGGGAGAGTTCAGCAATTAGTTTTCCACTCGGATATTTTGACTTTCCCACCTTTCTAGAGGAGAAAAGGCTCTCCAGGTTCTCCCATCTGTCCCACTAGCTAGTGCTGCCCAACCACTGCCCCCCAGGTGCCGTGGTGCCCACACCCCATCTGGGAGGTCATGGCCTGAAAGGACTCACCTGTGCTAGACCATTCTGTTTCCCATCAAACTGGATCCTTTCTGCGCCTCTGCTGTCCCTGACAAGAACTCGCCCTACCAAGTTCCCCAGGGAGCTCAGGAAGCGTAAAGCAGTTTATAACAGTCCATCTGCTGCTTACACCACTTTTAGATCTCTTTGTTCAGGCCAGTATGTTCCAGTGTTTTATTTTACATAGCTCGGTTGATTTTTGTTGATTTTGTGACACACGCATGCACACACCTCACCCCAAAAAAGCAAAAAACTATTGGAGGAAAAAGAGGCTTTGTTTCCTTAACTTCATGGGAAACCCCTCGGCTTCCAGTTCCCAAAACACAATGAGGGCTTTGGCATTGCCATTGTTGTGTGTTAGTGTTCTTGCTGGAGAGTAAATCCCAAGGGATTGAATTCCCCTATTCCAGGGAACCCGGAACAGGGGTGGAAATTGCAGCTTTTATTCTTACTTCTTTCCCAAGCCTGCCCATACTATGGTAACTTCTGGAAAGGATCTTTTCTACTTTCTTTCGTGTATTTCCCGGTGGTGGTGTGGTAGTAACGGTGAAGCCTTTGCTGTCGGTGTTGAGCACTCTCACCTTCGTATGACAAGGGACATAACACGGTCAGACACAGTCCTGTACCACCTCGAAAGATAAATCGGTGTTCTCAGCCTTGTGCCTTTGGTCTTCTTAGCCCCGTGTCCACAGAAACCGAACAAGAAACTCACGTGGCTGATATCAAAACAGCAGATGTGGCGGTGGATTTGTTCCTTGTTGTGATGGCAACAGTCAATTTGTGTTGTTGAACTGGAGGAGAGGCTTTCTCAGCTCAAGGGGTTCCCTTATCTGTTTGTAGTCTTTGCTTTAAGTTTTGTTCATGACGTAGGCGGTGTTCCATTAGGAGTGGAATCAGCGTGCAATTTAAAGGGGTACATGCAGTGATCACTGCACGGAAGTTAAACTATAAGTTGCTCACTTGCAGATCAAGAAATTTGTGAGTTTACTTTGAGACGAGCTTGAGTTTCAAGAAGGCAGAGTTTCATTATAAAGAACCTGAAAAAGTCTTAATATTAGATCTGTAGAAACAGTGGAAACATCAATCAAATAATTTCATCAACGGACAACAGCAATAGACCATTTAACTCCAGTTTAGTTCTCTTCCCCAAATTCTTCAACATTTAAAAAGAAAAAGATCACAAATTCTGAAGGCTCACGCTAGATGTTTCATTTTCATGTAATTGAAAGAATCGTTTATTGGTTTAGAAAACTATTTTTCAGCCTGGGGAGGATTGTCTTCTAAACTGGATCACTAGCATTACGATTCACTAAGTTAACTTCTACGTAAAACCACAGCAAGTTTACTCTTTCCAATAAGCACATACACTGAAATGATCTTTTTAATTCTGAATTGGCTCTATTTGAGTCAGCAAAGTGGTAGCAACATAAAACTAATGCAATCCAAAGCCCTCAGACCTTTATTACCATATCAACACTTACGTGGATTTCTCTCTTTCCTCCCCTCCCTCCACAACCTTTTCTTCAGATAGGCACAGTACTTGTCAACGAGGCCGCCAAGTACCTGCTACCCGCGTGATTGACACCGTACCAGTAACAACCGGTTAGAGCTAAGCTTCTTAGCCCTGGGCCACCTGCCTTCAGAGAGCGCTAGCGACTTCGTACCAGCCTGACCACATCTGGTTTAGCACTTACTCTCCTTAAGCTGACAAATTGAATTGATTTGCACCCCTCATCTTCAAAGTCGTCCTAAACAACACCTGTGTGGAACATTCCATTGTTTTATTGGGAAACCACGACAGCTTTATTTGTCTGTAATTTCCGGGTAGTTCTGTGTAGATGCTGAGATAACACCGCTAGACGACTGATTTTCTCCTCTCCAGACGAATCCATTTACAGAAACAGAGGAGAGGGGCGACACGCAAAAGGCAGCACGGAGGATAACCAATACCCACGGAAGGGCACACTGTGCTTCTGCTGCTAAGCCTGAGCCGTTTGACAAATGAGGACACACACGCCAGATTATAGCCCCGGGTTCCTGTTGTTTTCCAGTGCTCTCTAGTCCTCACTAACCCGCGAAGCCCAGGGTTTACACCTGGTACGTCACAGCTGGCTAAAGAGAAAGGCTAAACTGAGACATAAACACTGGATTTCACGTACGAGTGACTTGTGTAAGCTGGCACCTGGTCGCAACAGCTTTGCAATGATACTCGCACATTTTACAGCAGAAAGAGAGAAGTCAGAGCTGTGCAATGAAAATGGTTGGAGGGCTCGAGTGGTTTCAGGGCAGTCGTAGAATGACTCTCCAGAGGAAACACAGAGGCATAGAGACTGTACAGTTTCAGGATGAGATAGATAAGAACACATAGCTCAGATGTAACAGCTGTTATTGGGATGGTAAATTATTCGCTGAGGATCGTTCGTTCTTATAATTCAGAGCCAAAGACATACAGTAGAAGTCAATGTGTAGGAAAAATATATTGCACATTGTATGTTAACTACGTGAAATTTATTGCTGCAGGATATCACCATATCTAGATTTGGAGAGGTCTATAAAGAGTTCAAAACTCAGGTAGGTCTTAGGTAGATGATGACAGCATTTGCATTTAGCTGTATTAAAAGACAATAAACCTCAACCTCGAAGTCACAAATTAAACTAACTTCCTCTGGGCTGGTTATTCCCTAACCCTGCCCACTGCCCTCCAGCTGATGTCTGGTTGTGTTAACACCACGTCTGCTTTCTGTGTCCCTCTTCCCCGTGCGCAGGGAAGCACTTTCAAGTTCCTGAAATCCAAACTGGTTAAACTATTTCAAAAACTATCCGTTTGACGGTGCATTCAGTTCTCATCCCAATCCATTTTCGGGTAAATTCCAGTAAGTGACCGTACAGTCACAAACCTTAGTGACATTTAGGATGCCTTGCTTTACAGCCCAGGAGGCTTTCTGTGGTTATCCGAAGAGATACACTCAGTTTTTACTTACCAAAATGAAATTGTTCATACCTGAAATTTATCCAGAATCAAATCTGGATTTGTTTCCTAATTCTGAGTCCCAGCCTTTGCTCAATCAAAAACAGAATTCCAGTGTTTTTCCAGCCGTCTTGCATACAAGCAGTTCCCAACAGCTGAAAACAGGTTTGTGCCTGGTTTTAGCACAGCTTGGTCCAAGCTTCCCAAAGAAACTCATTACCGGTCTTTGATACTTCAGAAGTTCCTCATATAGGATGTGTCGTACCCGGCATCTATGACGTGCTTTTGCCCAGGAGATGTGGTGGATTTTACAATGTCTGAATCTTCATGCCAGAAGCTGGAGCTGATTTTTGGCCTCCTTTTCCTCATATTTTCGACAGTTTTGGCTAACCTTCTACTAGAGAAGCAGAATGAAGTATGGCAGACATTTTTCTTTCTGTCATTCTGAGACATATAAATGGAACATATGTAAAGATTATCGATACGAAAGAATAAAGATATTGTATGTGGCCAACGACACGAATAGTCATGTCACTTCGGTAACTCTCGTGGAGCTGGGATTTCAAATTGCAGGTTTATTCTCAATCGCCTGGCACTGAGACACACAAGATGGAAACTTTTAAAGAGGTCTTAAACGGCTCCACCAAACAAATGTACTACTCAGAGATACCAGCTACTTTTGAAAATCCTAGGTGTTAATTGCTGCAGTGATGCCTCGTGATTCAGTTTGTGCCAGTGTCAGCTTTGAATACGTCTTTTCATGAGGACAGAGTTCTATTTTTGAATGCCACATGTTTATTTATTGGGGGACGGAGACTAATTTCCAACATTTATGCTTCAAATTCAAGCAAGGTCTGTGGATGTAACATCAAGACTAATATGGACTGTAGTTATCACTAATTAATTTTCAGTTGGGAATCTGGTCTAAAATCCAAAGGTAGCAAATAGATAGCAAGAATTTATCATATGAGACCAAGTAATGCAGCAAATCAAGTATCTGATATCCTAAATAGAGGAAACACCATGTTGATGAACATGGAGCTATATTTAATATATCCCATACAGCAAACACCAGAGCTGTCATGCCATGCAAAGACAACATCTGTTCCACATTGACCTGCTGACACTTCCACTTCAATCCTCTATGATTTTAAAAGACATTCAGGAGAAAAAGATGGGGGAGAATGTGTAACATTTTTTTTAGCTCTTGCTCAAATTCGTACGGAGGGCTGCACAGGATCCGTTAGGTTTAGAAGTATTGGAGGTAAGCACAGGAGGTAAAGAAAACGCTGGACTACAGCATACATTGCAGATTTTGTGCTAAGGAGAAGTTGTGGAGCAGAATAACTAATACAAAACTGTTCAACTGTAGAAAAAAGGAAAAATTATTATCGCTTGGCATTGAGGAACGTGATGGAATGAGTCCAAAGAAGGGCAACAAAGCTGGTGAAGGGTCTAGAGCACAAGTCTTATGAGAAGCAGCTGAGGGACCTGGGGCTGTTTAGCCTGGAGAGAAGGAGGCTGAGGGGAGACCTTATCGCTCTCTACAACTACCTGAAAGGAGGTTGTAGGGAGGTGGAGGTCAGTCTGTTCTCCCAACAACCAACAGAACAAGAGGAAATGGCCTCGAGTTGTACCAAGGGAGGTTTAGGCTGGACATTAGGAAAAGTTTCTTCACCGAAAGGGTTGTGAAGTATTGGAACAGGCTGCCCAGGGAGGTGGTGGAGAACCAATCCCTGGAGGTATTTAAAAGATGTCTAGATGTGGTGCTGAGGGACGTAGTTTAGTGGTAACCTGGCAGTGCTGGTTTAACGGTTGGACTTGATGATCTTAAAGGTCTCTTCCAACCAAAACAATTCTATGATTTTATTCTGCGAATACAGCAGCACTAAGGTACCATCTACTCTTCCCTGCAATAAAACACACGCAACTCTTTTGAAATAATTGACTACTTGTGTAAGTGGCACAGCTATAATTTTTCAGGATTTGACGATGGCTTAATTAAGTCATTAATCCTGTAATGATTTTTCCATTAGTAGTTAATGAAAAAAAGTAGCTATCAGATTTTGTAGACTAGTGAATTTTAAAATGAGCTAACCCCACACTGAAGCTCCACTGGCAAATAATACCTAACCGTGGGTTACCAGCTAGCCCAAATTGCAGAAGTCTTTGCCTGCTCACATAAAGGAAACAATTAAATATAAATTAAATAGAAATGTGAGCGTATTAATTTCTCTACTTGTTCTTGCCAAATGCCAATTCTCCCCACCCACTCAAAAGGTAACACAAATAGGAAAGTTGCATAGCCGAGGGCAGTAAAGAGGCAAAGAATGAGAGGAACCGTATGGAATAGTGAAGTTCCAAATCACAGATTGCCCAAAGCAGTATATCACCAACAAATGCCTGTGTGACAAATAGATGAGAAAAGCTTGATTGCAGCAAAGAAAGAGTACAAGGTGCATATGCAGTGGTTGCCAGTTGCTCTACAGGTTTGGCTAAACTTTGCTGAGGCAATGAAACTTCAGAAAGGTCCAGGAGAAGAGAAGATAAATGCTTAAACAAAATCATTACAAAACTGCAACAGGCATGAATTATTTGGCTTGTAGGAGTTTTGGCACATTTTAGAGGACCACTTACGTGAGTGTCACATGAAGCTCATTTCGAAAACGTGGGAGCAAAGCACGTGGTTCCTCTGGCACGACGGCGTACAGACTGCGTCCTGGAAAAATCTGAAGCCTGCGTGTAGAAGCCCATAGATTTTTTGCCAGTTCCAAGCTTTCTTTTCTAAAAGTACAAAATGTCAAAGTAATCTAGCAGCTAAGTGAATCAGAGAGCGGCACAAACTATTCTGGTTTGAAGGGTTACATAAAGATTACAAAGGACATATTTCGTCTCTATTCATCCACCTCATCCCTCCGCTTCAGTGGTTAAAGTATTATCTACTGCACAGTGATACAAGGAAACATGAGGAAGTTATAACTCCTTGTTAAAGCCCCGATGAACTAAAGAGGCACACTACTACACCAGCCAAGTAACCATCTGTGGAACTTGCTCCTTTCTGTAAGTCTTTCACAGCTTAATTTCATCAGGTATTGAGAGTCTCACCACCTTCCAAGACTGGATCACAAGATCAATATTTTCTTATTCCAAAAGGGACAGAAAGACAACCAATTCCCTTCTTTTTCCATGTCAAACCAGTATTCTATATGTATAACTTCGATTCAATATGATGTAAGCACAGCCAGCTGAACAAACTGAATCCTTCACGTCCCAAACAGCCCGAAAATGGAAACAGATGAAACAGGAAAGGTACAGACAGCACCTGAATGGTCCATGTACCAGAGACCAACTGAGACCCTTGAGACCTAATCACTGGCAAATTGCTCCTTATAAATGTTTCCTCCTTCCATTAGTGAGAAAAGAGAAGCCAGCTGGGTTCCCATACAGGCAACCAACAGGCAGCACACCCCCAAGTTACTCATTTGTTGACAGCAGAGCACTGATAACTTTAATGCCATGGAATTTATTTGTTTAGTGTATATATATACGTATGTATCTCCACTTACCAATGCGTGGAGCTCTGAATTACGTTCACTGTACAAGCTGTCCACTGCCGACAAAGATGTATTTGGGTTAAAATACCTCAGTATGGGTGGGAGAATTCTCCTGAGATTTACCCACTTCAAAAGGCTGAGAGCACTGGGTAGACCTCTGGAAATCCCGTAGAAGAGGCTTGGGAGAGCACGCTTTAGGGGAGAACATGGACCGAGCTACAGCGTGTCTCTGCACTTGAAATAGGGTGCAAAAACGTCACCGAGTGTCAAAGCTGACCGAAGTCCACAGGGATCAGTGAACTGAGCTCAAAGGGGTTTAGATCAGGCCCCAACAGCAACTGTGCCAACATGCTTCACTCTGAAAAATGGTGTTTGCTTGCACTGCAGACAGATTTTGACAAGCCTTTCAACTCACTAGCTTTCAAGTACTCTCAAGGGGAAATAACCACAACGTTACCTTCGGATCCAAGTTTTCTGAAGGGAAAACATTTTTCTGGATCAAGACCATAGAAAGGGAGTCAAATCTGGACTGCAAATATGAAACATGCAGAACAGATTTAAATGTTATAATTCTCAGTCATACTTTAAAAGCATGTAAATTATTGGACCGTGTTGTTCCAATAAGACTGAATCTGCGTTTGTATGCAATTGCAGAGCATGTTTCACTCGGTTCTAACACTTTCCAGATTAATCCAGGCATTTCTGCTCGTAGAAAATGATGGAAATGCTGAAAACTCTAAATGGTGTCTTGAGCAACACGCATAGATGTGGCCGGGGAGGGAGGTATTAAATGAGAAGTCCTCTCACCAGAGCAAAGGAGTTAATTTCTACAAAAATACAAAGGAATCAAGCCATTAAGAAAATTCTCAGACATAGAACATAGCTAATGTAGAGGTAGATGAAGGAATAATGTGCCCATACTACACCTGAAAGAGTTCCCTTTAGTGTAATATCAACACCGATTTCTTAAATCACAACATTTGTTTTCGTTTTTTTTAAATAACCTTCCTAATGCTTGAAGACCTCTTTTTGTATAGCCCCGCACACCAAATGTGAAAAAAAGTAAATAAAATTCACTAATTCATTTCATCCAAGACTTTTTCCTAAACAAATCTAATTTGGGGGTACTTACACCGTTTGGATGCATCTGTGAAAGATTACACTTGAAATGAGGAGTAGAATCACAGAATCAGAGCATCACCATGGATGGAATGCACCGCTGGATATTGTCTAGTCCAACCCTCTTGCTCAAAACCCCATCAGCTAGAGCAGGTTGCGCAGGGCCAAACACATAATCACATTATTAGATAACTCAGCAGTTTAGATTAAGTTACTTGAAAGACTTAGCTGACAACAGGTCAGAATTTACAGCTAAAAAGCATTTCTGGAAAGTTTCTGAAAAGTTAAATTCTGAACTTAAAACATGGATGCTGAAAATAGGAATTTGGTTTAGTTTTAATAGTCACTGCTACAATTCTTGAACAGAACGCACTTAATGATTGTTCAAGAGATACTAATTAGAAAGCAAAACGTAATTGGTCAAGATTCCTTCCATTTTAAAATTAGCCTTCCATTAAAAATTAAAATTGGCTTCTAACGTGGCCATGCCCAGGAGGCAAGTCAAGCTCCAAGCAGGAGAGAATTTGTATTAATTTTCGTGGTCAGGCTTCTATACTCGCACTGATCAATTTGCTGACAGTTAAGCCACCAAGCAATTCTCAACACAGAATCCAAAGGCTAAATTGATCCATTAATCCACAAGGTATTGATTTTAATGGGATCACATGAAGACACATTTTCTACGTCAAAAAACCAGAGGCTGGGTTGTATTTTGTACCACATATCTGGACTATGGCAGTAGCAGGAGTTCCCTACTTGTGGATAGAGGTGCTCGTAAGCACCCTCCACGCACTACTGAAGTGCAAACATTAACTACAGCAGCTGTTGCATACAGATGTGTGTTCACCATGGAGGAGCAGGTAGACAGTGTTCCTCATTAAAGACTGAAAATCTGGAGCAGTAAATAATAAATAAAATGTGTCTGGCCAAATCCTTGAATAGGAGAAGATACGTCATTTAGGCAGGACATAGTGTTGCATTCAAATAGAAGGTGCTGCTCAGAAAAAGAGGATTCCTCCGATGTACTCATCTTAATAATAATGATAAATCAGATTGGAGCTGCTACAGACTCTAACTATATCCTGGAACATCCGCATTCACTGTAAATTCAGTTCTCACCTACAGCAAAATAATCACTTTTCAGTATCACAGTTTCACTGGAAAAAGGAAGCAGCGAAAAAGGGCTGCAAGTGCGTTCATACGAAACCACGCCACCTCGGAAGAAAGACGACGGACGCCTCTACAGATGTAGCTGAAAGTGTTTGCCCTTGTAAGAAGGTGAATTGTATGTTTTCTTATACAGTTTGTTCCTCACATAACCCAGAATAAATCAGCTTGTTCTGAGGGTCTTGTCCAAATTATCAGAATGTAATTTGGTTTTTCACGTAGTCTTCTTTGGTGGCCACCTCCTAGAAAATACACTCGACACAAAGCGAAAGCCCCTTGCCTCCAGTTAGTATTTCCTTTCACTACTTCTCCCAACACAATTTCACCTTCTGTTTCGCAAGGAGCTTCATCTCGTATTCAAAGAAAAAGGGGGAGAGACACAGAATAGCTATTTGCATGGCATTGCTTTGCTTCTGGCAGCAAAAACATCATTATAATTCACTGTCACGCACTACAGCAAGAATACAGTCATTTCGTATTCACCCGATATTCCGTCTCAGGTGATGATGGAGTAGGAACTATTTCAGCCCGTCTACGATTCAAACGCGATTTTAGTTCAGACTTTGTTCTTAGATTACCCGTTTGTGGAAACCGAACAACAGCGTGGCAAATGCTTATCTTTGCAGTGTTTGTTCAAGAGAACAATGGTCCCGGAGGTAACGCACTATCTCTCAAACTTGGTTATACAGCAGGGAGCCATAAAAAAAGCAAGCAGTTGTTTGAGTCTGATGAGGGAGATAATATATATAAATAATGGATCTTTTGTGTCTTGCTCCCCTGCTAACGCCGTTAAGACATAGCCTTCCCCCTCGCGGTGAACCAGCAGAGGCTCCTGTGGGCAGCCCCACGCCAACAGCGAGTCCGGCTCTTTGAGGAGACCACGCTATCAGACATGTGGAATAAGCGAGTGTTTCGAACAGAGTAAATCAGATGGGCTGTTGCTATCCTGATCTTAGGAGAACGGCAGTTGAGACACCAAACAAAGCTGAAATGATTCAATTTCACTGGGGGTTTAATCCCTTTAGAATTAGTTTTCATACTGAGATAGCGGGCTCATTTCTTTTCCAACTTTGTGCTAAAAGAAAATAAGTGTTTGTTATATGCCTCTGTAAGTATTGATTTTATTTTCTTTTCGACACGTTTCCTTACAGCCGCAGAGCTGTCCTTTCCATCTCAGTGAAACCCACTGGAAACGCTATCGTGGCAATGCCATTGTACTACGACACATCAGAGTTTTTTGATGCTTTTGCTCTGAACCTCCTGGGATTTATAGGTCAGCTATAGACATTCGCTGTGCAACCCTAAAGCGACCGACTATGAGATACCGTCTGCGCATGTGCTGGAGGTAAGTGCGTTCAGAAAATCTGGAAATTGCACAAAGGACACAGAGATGAGCATGTTGCCTCTTTGGAACAGAAATAAACAACTCGAGTAGACTCAGGCTCAGAGGGATCGTCAATCACCTCTTTTCAACTACATATTCAGAACCCCGTACTAACCACGCAGTAAAGACCAAGCGTTGTGTTACATGCAAGTTCTTCAGGCAATTAAAAATACTTTCGTCAGTTAGGTTAGGGGAGTCTAAAGCAGAATTTGTCCCCTTCAGGATCACACAGTCATTGTGAGACTTTTGTATAATCCTCCTGCAAGCCACTGAGCCAAGCTGCTACTTCACTTACATTTCAAGCTTCTATAAATTGCAATATTTCCCCTTTTTTTCTTTAATATCTTTTCCCATTGTTTTCACATTGTTGCCATATGGTCTCACTCTCTGTAATGAGATGGCGTGTACCGTGCTCTTTGTTACCTCTGTAATCCAAGGTGTTTGATCTGGATTCCTCTTGGTGTCCTTAACCCAGGCTCTCTCCATTGCTCTTCTTCTAATCTGACAATGTTTTTCACATGTATATTTACTATAACATGTCATCACATACTGATACACTTTCTATGCAACCAAACATTCCCCAGGCTGCTGAATCCTTTCCCTAGCAAACTTTATTCTACAGCAGAGACAGCAGTTTATGATAAAGGTGCGTAGGGCTGTGGCCTCCTCGTCTATTCTGACTTCCTTCTCATACTCTCAGGGAACCATGGAGGTAATCACTTCTGGAAACTGCTCTGTAGATTAGGTGGTGGTATAGTAACACAGTGAGAAAGCTAGAGCAAAAAGACATTATTCTGGAACATCGGAGTATCACGCAACAAAAAAAAAATCCCATGATTTTTCATGATTGATACAATCAGCTATTTTTTATTCTTACAATAGCTTCAAGTTACAAATGCTTTAGATCATTTTCCAGGCTTCACCTTGTAAAATGTTGAATGAGCTATAATAGATACCAAATAATAGAATGTTACTCTAAAGTCAGATGAAAATAAGATAACTTCACAGAACGGATTTTTAAGATGGTTCTTGCCCAAACCAGACGCTGTGATTCCTGCATTCAGCCTTTAACTGAAATCAACCCAGTGTACAAGGAAAGACACTTTTCCCTGTTTCGTGCAACTCAGCACGCCATTCGTAAATAGAAATGCAACATTTCCTTTCGCCATGTGATCGCTAAGAACTGTACTCAGGCTCTTCAGTTCCATGTAGGATGAACAAAATGCAAAGCCGTACATCGTGCTTGGATCCGTATACTCTACATACTTTTCGGGAGCCCCTGAAAAGCTTTCCAGAACATAATACTTAAAGACACGTGTTGCTCTCTCCAGACTCTGTGACAGAACTACAGTTGATATATATACATCAGTTTTGCTATCCCCATGCAGCAGTCTGAGTACAGGATTTAAAGCTTAGCTTTACAGCTACTTCGGCTCAAATATGAATTGACAAGTAAGACAGCTGTTTTGTAACATTTTCCGAAAGAGGATGTGTTCCAAAGCAAAAATACTATAAACTCCCGGAGAACAGTGAAATATAATCGAATTGAATTTGGATCCAGCTTTTCCATTACAAATCCCATAGGAAATTATAGTTTGCAGATGGGAAGTAAATGTCTCAATGAGATGGGATCTAAGTGGTCCACTAAAAAAAATAATGGACATTTTATTGGTTTGCTCTTAATTCCTATTCCTCTCTCTCACATATTCAAAGTCATACTCTAATTTGTCAAACAACCATTACTTTACAGGGACGTTTTAATGGCTATTGTACGGAAGAAACGCAGCATTTTTTTATTAACATGATATCCTCTGGACATACCAAATAATAGTTTGTTAAGCGTGTAATGAAACCAAATTCAGACATGGAACTGATCTTTCAAAGATTGCTCTACGGCTCTCTTAACAGATTCAGAGAAATCATCTTTTGTCATAGGAGAAGTGACCGTGCACACCCATGCATAGTAGTCACCCGAGTCATTCACTGGAACCCCTAGTATCGTGAAACTGTCAAATAGTTGCACCAAAAATCCCTCAGGATTATCGTAAGTGGAGGACCTCAAACCCCTGCAAAGAAGTACTTTACTCAAAGTCTTTTAAATGCTCTTGCTCATGAACACCCTAACTTACTTTGGTTTGGTATCACCAGTGGTCGGAGTGGCAGCAACCTCTTCTCTTTTCTTGACTATACTCTTCAACTTCCTAATTCCTCAAACCAGAAACTCAACTTCAGTAGTCGACCCCTGTACTACTATCCACACTTTCCAAACAAGGACTCCAACCCCATGCCTTCATCTACTGTCTCCACTCTTCTACAGCACTTTAAACAAGCTGAATATCCACGCATATATCTCCCTACCACATGCAGAGGGAAAGCCATGCCACTGAAGGATGGGCTGGGACTCTGTTTCCCTTGACGTCAGTAACAGTACATGAGCATTATATAAGATAACTGCTGTTGATCAGACAAAGGTCCATCTGCTGATTGATTCCTCACAAGACACATAAAATCCTAAGGAAAGTAGAAGAAATAAGGTAAGTGTAGAACATAGTTCTACAAGCTCCTCCCAGATTCCAGCAATTGCTGTCTCGGAGACAATCCAAAGTTTTGCATCAGACTAGAGTATTTAATAATCTTTGGCGAACCTGCCTTCTATTTGTTTCTTTGATCTTGATTTCTTCTGAGTAATGATAACAGATCCAAGCAAAAAGGTTATTGTGACAGGTAGCAAATCAGAGATAGCAAATTTAAGTGGCTAATCCGAGGTTACTCATTTTTCACCAGATGAGCTACTGATTGGTCCTTTGACATCTCTGCAAATCAACATGTCAACAAGCGGACAAAACTACTGCCCCATCTTTGTTCATCGAAGGTGACTATTGCAGCAATTTCTTGCAGATCAAATGTGTACAGCACAGTATTGGATACATACTCATTTTTGGGGAGATAGAGCAAGTACGTGTTGTTCCATTTAATTACTTGAGGTTGTAATTCAAGCACCATCCCAGGTATGAAACAAGAGATATATTCATGAACTTTCCAAGGAAAAAAATGAGATCAGGGAGATAGAGATAAAGAACATGTCTCAGAAGCTGTGTAAGACCTGACACATCCTCACTACAGAAAAACCATTGCCTTGTTTTGATGCAAGAGGGAGAGAGCACATGGAAGAACATAAGGTGGAGTAACCTATCTGTAAACAGCATACTACACTCACAGTCCCCTGCACAGGATTTGTCTGACACAGGAAAAAGTCATAGTCTGTGTCAAGCAAAATAGATCTTTCTGAAGTCCAAATAAATTCTGGATTGTATGTCTATGATGATGTAGAAGCTGACAATGTCTTTGCACTTGTCAGGAAAAGGCCCGCACCCTGAAACTCTTCCTCCTGCAGAAAAGACACAGTTCAGTTCTGCAGCAGATCCCAGAGCGTGACTACCGGAATTCCGGACCACACACAGGTATAAAATGCTGAAGATGGATTTCACAAGAGGCAACTAATACGCTGTGAACAACTGGCACGTGAACCAACCTATAAAACCCTTCAGTATTCCACAGAGGGAGGCATCCTTCAGCCTGAAGTCTAACGGAAGCATAGGATGGACGCCCTGTCAGGTTTCCATTTTAATTTTTGATAGAAGTGACTAATATTTTTCCCCGTAACAGTTTGCACCGTAAATGTGGATATTGGCTGGTTTATCTCTAGCAGTGGAAAATGGCCATTCAAATGCCAAGAACAGTCATTGTAACTGTTGTTATCTGTACTTAAGACTTATCATTAGTTATCTGGCATTATTAGCTTGACTAAAGTTGTCATACCTTTACCGATTCCCAGAAGACTTCACTGGCAAAGTAAGGCGTATCACAGGGTTCGTTCTCATCCATTGCAAAGAAGAGAATATCTCATTAAAACCGTCCATCATTTGGTCCCACTTTAACATTAAATTTCATTTTTAATTATGAAGTTTGCCTTGCTGATTGTGAACAGTCGGGGGGAAGTTCTGTGTTCTTTACGTAACCGTCTGAATCCACGCAGCCACGTGGTACAATACAACTGTTCTCACTGGGTGGACCACCTCAGTAGGCGGCCCTGCAAAATCACAGCGTGGTCTTTGGGTAAGCAGAGCAGAAGCGAAAAGAGTGTGGCAGTTATTAGAAACATAAAGTCAGCCTGAAGTTTATTTGCGAAATTAAAAACTGATTAACAAGGGGGAGCTGACTTAGGACATAAAGAATGCATCTGTGTTGAGGATAGAATGAAAGCATTGGGAGGAGTTGAACGGGAAAAATTTGCAGAAAGATGAAGGATTAATTGGAACATGCAATGAACACTCGAGGGAAGGTGGTCCCGAGAACAGGGCACCGGAACTAGACTCAGGAGGCTTGATTCCACCAGTAGCCTTGAAGAACCCTAGCTTTAGGAAGCAGTGAGTATCCAGACTCTGACCAGTTTAAGGTAATAGGAAATCACAGCCCACAGTGGTTCGTTCTGAAAGGTCCCTCTTTGCTTATGGGAACAAAACACACCCCAGTTACGGTTCTGGATTCATCTGATTATAACCACTTCCTCAGCTCTGCTTCATGTGTCTCTTTCCCAGGAGATACAATCATTTCTTTCCAATGGGCTTCTGAGAAAAGCAAGAATGTCAACAGCAGCACTGCGAAGGGAACAATTCGCTGAGCTGCCCAATCCAGCCCTCTACACTCCTAACGCTTTTCTTTTTACTGCTGCCAAGTTCGCATGTTTAATATTCAGGAAAAGCATGTTTCCCCTCGTAGCTGCTCTGTAAGGAAAAAACATTATTTACTACATTACTTTTATATTCAGAAAGAAAAAAACAAAGGCATAATTCATCACCACTAGGCTTTACTTCAGAGCTGCTCAGCTGAATCGGTAGAATTACAGCAGAATAAAACTGGAGCAAGTGATGGTTAATCAAACCCCCAGTCTCTGGAAATTTGAGGTGGCCTGTGAAGTGGCAGCTGCTTACAAAATCACTGCAGCAATCAATTTGCTGATCTTCATTTCCCTACAATTTACAGCATGAATAGATTTATAAGGCAGATCACAAGGAAATTTAGGAAAATATAAATTTAATGGGAACGGAGGATTGATTAGATTAGGTCATGTAAGCAAGCCTGTGACCAGGCGATAAATAAATAACCCATGACAAAAAAAATTCAGTTTTCTTACTGGGCAGTTTTGAAAATGGCGAAGAAAAAGCTTAAAAGGAAAGCCAATGCCTGATCCACGGTCACACAGGTTTTGCATTTTTGTAAAGTCATAGGTATATTTCCTCTCTAAATGTTGTTTCACAATGTCAGCACAAACATTCTGGGGAATTTGGGGTTTTGTCTAAGCCAACAGAGACCAGCAACATAAATATTAAATCGTCAAAACCTTTGATCACTTTTTAAATTGAAAAAGGCAGAAAAGTCATAGAAACCCAGAATCACGGAATGGGTTGGGTTGGAAGGGACCATCAGAGATCACCCCCTGCCACGTGCAGGAGTATCTTGCACCAGATGTTGTTGCTCAAGGCCCCACGCAGCTTGACTTTGAACACTTCCAATGATCCACAACCTCTCCGGGAAACCTGTTCCAGGGTCCCACCACCCTCATCGTAAAAAAATCTCTTCCTTGTATCCAATCTGAACTTACCCTCTTCCAGTTTAAAACTGTGCCCCTCGTACTGCCACTACACACCCTGGCAAGAAGCCTTTCCCCGACTTTCCTACAAGCCCCCTTTACATATTGCAGGGCCTCAGTAAGGCGTCCCCATTTCTCTTCTCCACGCTGAACAACATCAACCGCCTCAGCATTTCTGATCATTTTTGTGGCGTTTCTCCAGACGTGCTCTAACAGGTCCATGGTTTTCTCGTACGATCATCTGTATCATCTGTATCAACAGTCCTGAGCACCGAGGTGACCAACCCCTTCTGAACTAAACAAGCAAGCAAACATCAACTATTTTTTCCTTCGAAGTGGCACAATTAACAGCGGGTCAAAGCCTAGGAAATGGTAAGGAGTACCGAACACCAAGCAGCGTCGCTTCGCATGGAAAATTCCTTCTTCTCCAAATTTGGAGCCTGATCTCATTCACATTCTCTTGGTAAAACTTCCATCAGCGTCAAAGCCAATTCGTTGTGAGAACATTACGGGTAAGGTGAGATCCCAAAGGGCTCCAGAAGAGTCTGAAAAGACTTTTGATAAGGCCTATGGGATGTTCCTGGCTGAAACAGTATAGAAATAAAGAGGTGACTATTAAAATACGCACTTTCAAAGTTTTGTAGCCCAAATTCAGGGCTTGGCTGGAGATATTGCAGTCACACATGAATAATTTCAAGCCTATTAAAAGAGAGTTTGGCAACCTGCTCATAATTCTAGGTGCCAGATACGCTGTCACCTTAAAACAAACGCTGGCTCTTTTTAATACTTCAATTTGTATTAGAATTTAATTTACAAGTCCCCCCGAAAGTAGTGGTCTGAATGGCAAGCAGATGCACTTTCCCTTCACAAACGTCGCCGGCAGACGGGATGACAAAGCCCCGAGCTGCTCAGTAAATCGCCTACAGAACAACACGCAGTAATTCACCTCCCCTACCATTCGCTGCTGCTCGTTTTTCAGCAGGCTGGGCCAATCCTTACTTACAGAGTCAACCTGGTTTACACCTTTGTCACCAAGTGTATAATTACTAGCCGTCCCCAGTTTGCAAAGACCAAAGCGTGTTGCTTAATGCAGAAAGGACTTCACGGCAGTTGGCGGTGACCAGAGCCACGCCGTCCCCATTCCAGGTTCGTTGGCGCCTCAGCCGCACTGCAAATATATCAAAGCTGTTTGGGAAATAGCTGACGTGCAACCTGCTCCTTGTGGAGGAGTAAACTTCAAACGGAGCCGGCAAAGCCGGCTTACAGCGTTAGCTTGTGGACAGCTCTGCCCGGGGAAGGGGTCTACTCGCTAGTTGCCGCAGCCAGCTTTCGCAGCCAGCTCGTTTGTCTTCAGGAGACAGACGCCTTGCTGTCAGCGGCTTTAGCTTTGTAGAAGTAGGGCAGTGTTGGAGGCTCTGCTTGCTAAAAGCTCTTCTCCCCCTCTCTACCTCTTTCCTTTGACCCCACGGAAATCACGTGGAGGTTCAGCTGTGGCCTGTCAGCCAAACCAGCCACTTCAGAGAAAATCTCATTTTGCTTTCAAGTCCGATCCTCCGAGGCTACAATGGCGACTTGTTACTTTCTACTCCAAGATCACACTCGACAAAGCGAGTACTTCTCATCCTGAAATGCATTCTCAACCTCCACCATACGGGGATTCAAGAAACTAAACGCAAATTGGAAGTTCACACTGAGGACAAGGAGCATAGACACAACTACCTGTGCTCCTCCAGACCACTCTCTGCATTACAGATTTTTTTACTCAGATTTCAAGGCAGAAACACATACGCTCTCCAAAACCAAGATAGACTTCTGTCTGTTTTGATAACGTTCATGTTCTTGATTTCTGTCACTCAAATCTTGATCTCAACAACTCCCTGGGGCATTCGGTTACCCAGTTTAACCATACTTCATGTGAAGGACTTCACTACGTTAGAATTTTGTACCTACTAAATCTAATATTTCCATGGGAAAATGTGGTTCATAAAAAAAACTAGTTGGAAAACCCAAGACTTCTGACAGCATCTACTGCACTTCATACAAAATCTGTGATGCATTCTCTAGCACACACTGTCATCCGTGGTTTAAAAAACTTGAGCGCAAATATGAATGGAGACTTTCCTACCAACGATGTGAATATCTTTCCTTCCAGCTGAAAAGAGCTGTATTTTAAACAAAACAAAGCAAATGAGGACTGTTTTAATTGCCACCAAACCTACTGTGTGCTTTTGTTTCCATTCAGTTAAAATTACTGACCTATGACATCCTCAGACCCATGAAGACCAACACCCAAAAAGTATCACTGCGGAATTGTCACCTTCTCATCACTAATAGACGTTCCCCAGTAAAATGAACTTATTTTCAGTGTCATTGTGTTGTGCAGCTGCCTGGTTCTGTAGCTTATGTACCTGGTAAGTGGCAAAAATTTACTCCTGCAGACTTTTATTTGAAAAGGCACACAATTAACTGCTGGCGTTACTTTTTTTGTGCAAATTTCCATCCCCTCACAGTCGTGTTTGGCTAACGCATCACCTCGGTTCACAAACATCTCCAGTATTTGTTACCGTGGGTCTGGTGCGTGTGTACATGTATGCACACATACATTTATACAGCTCACCAGGACTCTAATTTCTGACTGTGCTTTCTCGCTAAATCGCAGATGATGCTTCCCGGTAGCTCCCCACATAAGCTATGTGAAAGCAGGCGAGCATGCTAAATGTTCTGTGGCCACTATTTTTTTTTTTCCTTTATATAAGAAATAATTCTGGAGGTGTGCTCAGGGGTATAAACGGATACCTTCACAGAGCTTCTAAGAGAATTTGTATGCTGCGAATAACATCTGCATTGATGAGTAACTCCCTCTGTCCAGAGCGGTAACGTCAATAGACAGTGGTAGGCTGCCCTGGTCAGATTATTTGCCATGAGCGTATGACCTGGGTGTCATCCTTAAGGTCCTCTGTATTGGCAGAGGTCCAAAACAAGGCATCTCACTCTCCCGAGCTTAATCGTTATACTACACACGTTAAAGAAAAGTAGCTTTCAGGCACCACAGCGATTAAGGGGCAAACATACCCACCAGACCAACCCTCCGCCCCGGTCCATATGGACAAACCGGCGCATAGGAAACCTGGGGAGCGCCTGGGTTGCACGTCAACATCAGCGCCAGGAGGTCAAACCAGGGCAGAGGCAAAGGGCGTTCACATTAAGCGCCAGCGGGCTGATTCAGAAGAATGTTCAGAAGAAATTAATCCAAAAGGCCTATGGGTACGGCCAGAGTGAACTCTCTCCTCTGGATCCCCACAATATACGAGCGGTTGAAATAAAACGGACCTAACTCTCCTATGGATCACATTATAAACCAGCTGAAGCTGGTGACCCTCCAATGCCAAGTAGGTTTCTCCTGAATTGCATTGTCCTTGGCAGCTGCAGAGATGACGAGCGAATGCTCACCTTGGCAGAGGAACAGAAATAGAGCGGGGTGGTCATCGCCTGCTCCCGACCCACTGCAGCAGCCAGAAACCCCGACAGCTAACGAAGAGAAAAACACGTTAACACAATGCTATAAATATTTCCATTTTCTGCTTTTCTCAGGCACTTTTTTCACCGCAGAGACTGGAAATCAGACTGAGGCGGCTGATCATACGACCCTGGGAATTACCGAAATGATTGCTCTGGTATGAACAGCCTCTGGTGGGATCTAACGAACAGTGTGCGCTGGTGACGGCAGCAGCGGTCATTAACTTCTGGCCTAGGTCATCGGTCCCAGGAAATGCGTGGTTTGCCGCCGGCGTTTAGTTACTGCTGGTGCTCTCCTGCGCGGGTTACTGCTGGAAATCACCTTCCATTGGGCAAGACTTGCGCCCGTCTCGGCTACAGACGTTTAGCAGGGGGATGTAACAGGAACCTGTGGTGTGTCGTAGGAGAAACCTTTGACATCGACTTTGGCATCTGTGATTTCCGGTGTATTTTTTAACTATAATACAACGGAGAACACAAGGAGAACGTGAGCAGGGATATTTGTGAAAAAAGAAAAAAAAAAAAACCCAGGAGATGAGCAATGTGGTTTTTTAACACAGAATTCACTGCATGATGGTCTCAGGAATCCACGTTACTTAAGCCGCACTCTGTATGATAAATCTTACTTGATTTTTCACTTGATTAGCAGTGTGTGCTCTCTCAAATTTAATGTTCTTGACACTGCTGGGAACCAAAACTATTAATCGTAGTAATCCACAACATGGTAAAAGCATTTGACAGGCTCAAATCAAACACTGTTTGCATTTAGGAAAATTCAGAAGCTGATGCAGAGCTTTGCTCTTCCAAGAGTTCACCTAACTGTATTCTTGTTCTTTACCCGGTTTTTTGTTTATTTTTAACAAAAGCCTCAACTGGCGTAAGTTATTGTACTGCATTGGGGATGCACCTATCTGAGCAAATATTATACTGATGGTTTTACCTCAGGAAAACCCTCTAGTTTCATTAATACACTCTCGCAGGATCAGCAATACTTGTGGCCTATAACTGCCCTTTATTCCTATACGTGAGCTGCCACCATACGGCATGAATGGACAGTACTGCGCGTTACATAAAACACTGCATCCTTCCAGCTCTTAATCTGCCAAATTCACTGTACGCAGCCGGAGCCAGAGCAACACTCCTTCACCTCTGACAGTTCAATCAACATTACTCAACCCTCTTGCATAATTATTTCAGATCATATACATCATGCAGCTGGAGAGTACCCAGTGATCAGTCACCACAGCTGAAGCACTAGGAGTATATTTATTGGGGTGACTTTCTTATACTCATTTCAGGAAAAGAATGCTTATGTAGTAGATTTATCAGAGTATTTTGGGTTATTACAGCTTCAGTTATTAGAAAGGTGTTTTTAAATCAGGTCTGCCAGTTCTGCTACTCTGCTGAAGAAAGTACTCCTCAAATGCGTTATTTCTGACAGCATAATAAAGTTTTTGAAAGACAGGAAAAAAGTGGGGAGGCTGCAAGTATTCTGCCAACATGATTGCAAAACCCTGGTGTTTCTCCAAAGGCTTTAAAAAGGCGTTTTAATGCCCAGATTAATTCCTAGAAAGGGTAAAATCTGCTGGCAGAGATTTTCGCTTTAAAATAATCTGGGATAAATTAGGCAGTCCAAAAGAGCTGGGATTCACTCACTGCTAACAGGAAAATCCATTGCAACCACCTCAAAAATATTACACGCTATAAACAAATATCCTTCCTTAGAGACTCAAGGGAATCCACTTACTCAAAACCCTAAAAAAGGTACACAGCTCTCCAAGATGCTGATCCTATAAAATTTCTAGAAACTGTGACCTCAATTATTAATAGTCATCCTTAGAAATTATTCTCTTTGTCAAAACCCAGCAAACTCGAGCCTTCCTGAGCGAGGCTTTCAAGGCTGCAGACTGACTGCAGGTAGCCCCGGGCTGAGCGCAGCGCTCCTACCACAGTGCCCCATCAGGACTAATAAGTTCTCCTTCAAAACTCGACCCAGCTCTTCCTTCAGCTCTGCTGGCTCAGAAACCACGACCCTGCCACAACTGTCTCCAACATCTTCATCTAGAGCCGGCCCAAAAAACTAACCAGCAAACACCAGTGACAGCTCACCACTGACTAAACGGAAAGCACGGCACCTTCAGCCACCTACACATAAACCATTCCAGTAAAGGGGCACTTCTCATTTGATTCAAGCCCGGAAACGCTTCTCAAACACACAGACCTAATTCTCAAACACACAGACCTAATTCTCAAACACACAGACCTAATTCTCAAACACTGGGCCAGAAGCTTAAAGGAGCAAATCTAACTAGCAGAGATATGAAACACCATCACTTGGCCATTCGACCTGTACTGCATCCGTGTCCATAAGGTATGGAAAAATTAAGAGTCACTTGTAACAGACATTGCTCACTTATAATAGAAGAGCATTTGACTAGAAGGCATTTTGTGAAATTGCAGAAAAAAAAGGTTTACAACACATAGAAGTTGTTTGTTTGGGGGATATAATCTTTATTTAAACTGTTACATAGCTTTACAGAATAAGATTTCCGAGTAGCATTTTTTCTCTTTCCTCCTATGTCTGTTCCACGCTTTGATGTTCATACTTTAGTTCCCACACTCTTCACGGGATGAAGAATTATTTATGTCCAAAATTTTACTCTGAAAGGCACCTCAATCGACATGACACCTTTATATTTATTTGTAGGGTATCACTTGCACAAAGTGAAGTGAGAATGGGGAGTATACAGTGAACACAAGTCGTCAAGAATAATAATTATAAAAGAGGAAAGAGTCTGGCATATGACAGTTTCTTCATCACTCCTTAATATCTTTATAAACAACCAATTTCCTCTCACATTTTCCAGCTCTGTAAAATAAGACCTGTGTATCTTCCCAGAGTCTGTTTGCAAGCCATACAGTTCCAAGTAGCCATGCTTAAAGGCATTTTATAAACTATTTTATGACGTGGCATAATAATTTCCCTGTGGGGATGGTCACTGGACACACAAATTGTTCCTTTGCCCGGACAATACTTCCAGTTCTTGATAATGATGTTTTCGACTAGCTTCCAGGAAAAGCTGCCACTTGCTTATATCCACGTTCAGTTCCTTTGCCAGGGATCTTCTACCCGAGCCACAGGGTTCACAGATGAAACCTCAAGAGCTCTGCACAAAAACTCACAAGACACCCTCTCTCCTGCAGTCAATGCTACCCCACGCGTACAAACGCTTACACGGTTCCAAAATTTAGCTTACCAACCAGCCTTACCCACGGGAAAGGAACTTTACCCCTTTTTGCAGCTAAGGGGTCCGTTTGCATGGGCACTCTCCTCTTTCTGGGAGCTGCCCATAATTTCCATGATGATGAGGCCCAATGGAAGCGAAGAGCTTGGCACCAGCAACACCAATGGTCAAGCCCAGAAGCAGGGAGTTTTGGCAGCAGCAGCAGGCAGCTCTTTGTCTTTTGTTCAGTATCGCACAGGTTCCACTTCAGCAGATCTGAAATCTTTATGTCAAGTTTTTCTCCTTGTCCTTGTTTCTTAGTGGTTTTGGAAGAAGGAAATGGAAAAAAAGCAAGCCTAGAGGAACGACTTACACCAGAGTATCACTTCTCTTGCTGCACCACACTACCAGCGTTATCATGGCACATGTCAACACGACTGGGACAAAGATCAGAGTTGTGAGAATCTCATCTGGTGGATCTTCCCAGTGAACCTTTTCTGAAGTACAGTTTGAAAAGAATTGTTTATGAATTCCAGTGATAAAGCCCTCTGCCAGGGGGTTTGGCCAAAAGCAACTGGCGTTGTTGGCTTCACGCTCTGTGCACTGGGTAAAGTTGTCGTAATACCTAGGAAAAGAAGAAAATAGACGTTTAAATAGAATGCATGTGCATGTTACACCTAGAGAAAGCTACACAGGGTGCCATATAGCGTCTGTAAGAGTGGATCTGTCATGCAGATACTCTGCTGAAGGACCTTCAGTGGAAGCTGTAGGTAGCAAATACCACACAGTGAGCCAGGAGAACTGACTCACATGTACTCACACAACTGAGAGAATTTATGTGAAATCCTGAGATCCTGACGGACAGTGGTCACAGCACTGTCTTTCGGGTGCTGTTACTACAGCCAGGATGTCCTAACGCCACTTGAGTAGAATTAGAACCCCCTCACTAGAGACATCTACGGTATCTTTAAAAAACACACACACAAATGTGCCAGGAGCAGGACGTGTTGAGCAAAATATGGACGATTCATGCCTCATCTGTCATTGGACAGGATGTTGTGGCAAAAATAATCATGTGATGCTGGGACAGAGCCACAACATGCATTACTGTGAAACGATTTCAGTTCTGTTGTAACCTCATGCAGTGAGAAGGTAATGGAAATATAAACACTTGGAAAGTTAGCTTTTGACAACCCTTATCTTTTTCCCAACTCCAGCAAATGCCCGGCAAGAAAAAAGGGGAAAAAAAAAATATCACTTCTAATTACACCTGTTCAGAATGCTCATGAGAAATTGGGAACCCTTTGTAATGCCTAACAATTTCTTTCAACACAGCATGTGCTGAAATTTACCTGTCCAGGAATAACTTGTATTTATGAGAATTGGCTACCCCTCGGGGGGAGTGGGGGAAAAAAAAAAAAGGAAACAATAAGTCTAAATGAGTAATTGTATGGGATTTGTGGTGTTATCATCAGCCAAAGAAATTCAGGAAGCAAATGGAATACGAGGGAGGAGACTGGAAATTAGGACAACGAAGTGTGTTGTTATGTGAATAGGGCAAGAAATAAGGAAGCTGAATTATTGTCAGTTGTATTTTTAAATATTTGTTTCAGTCCTGCATGACTCTATAAACTCACTTCAAAGGGAAATTAAAATTAGAAAGGAGAGAGCAAGAAGCCACATGGCACCCCAAGGGAGAGCATCCTGCCCTCTTCTCTGCAGGCCCCACCCTCCCTTTTCAGTACCTATAAATACGGTACCTCCTGACATCAAGTACCTCAGAGGACTAACGCTGACTCAGTCCCCTGCTGCGAAGCAGCGGAGGGGAGCCGTTCGGTGTTTGGGTCAAGACTGAAGCCCACTGTCTACTGGCTGGCTGTCAGGAGAAACATCTGCCTGCCCTTGCTACGAGGTTGAGAATACCCGCTGCAGAGCACCGTGTTCCCAGGAGAAGCCTCACAGAATGGTCCCTCCGCGACCTCCTCACGGCTCTCACTCTCAGGGAGTTTGAGCTGACGCTGCTTTATTAACGAGCAAATACCCTGGACAATCCGACAAGTCCACCACCAGACGCTCTGCCACGTAGGTGCACATACGCACACTGTATGCATATTTTAAGCAAAGCAACTAGAAAGGAAGCTTTTGTGACAACATCAGCAGCCGCAGGGAAACAACAGGAAACAAAGCTAAAAATAAAATAATTAGCTGTTTGTTATTTTTATAGTGTCATTCTTCCATGCGACCCGGTAGCATCCACTCTTTATGCCCTTGGACTAAATTAGCAGCTGACGTTGTCTAGCTGAAGATGGACGAGACGGTCCCAGGGGACCTGAAGAAGAATACCTCTGAAGGCATGCCCGCAAGGTTGGACAGACAATGGGGGGACGGCAGAGCTGGGATCCTGCTGCCCAGACAGGGCACTGCTCTGGCCAGCACAGACACCAGTCAGGGCTCCAGAGCGCCCAGGGTCTGCTCCGGCCGTGCTCTGGCGACCAAGCTTGTCCCATCAACGGCTGCTTCGGCTCCCCACTGCTGCACCTACTTCAGCTTGCCCCTCTGTTCATGCAGAGCAACAAAACCAACAATAAGTCCTGGTGAGCTGAGCAGACTTTATATAAAAGTACCCTAAACTGATATAAATTATATTAATGATATAAACCCTTTTTTCTTTATTTCTTTTTCTGTGCGTAAAAAAGAAAGCTCGCTGTTCTTCCAAGAATTCCATAGAATTTTGTCATAAATGTTAGATGCTGTAAACAAAAACATTTCCCGCTGATTTTGTATTCCAAGCACAACGTAGCTAGAAAAATCTGGTTAAATGTTGTCAAAAGGCCAGATAAAAATAATTAGGGAGTTATATTGTATTTGAAAGACTGAATCCCTAAAAGCCAAAGTAGAATAAAAATTTTGTTAATAGTTCAAATTCCTTGCAATTTTCCCTTAACACCCTCTCTTGAAAAAAAAAAAACCAACCTACCTGCACTATAACTGTTTTTGCACATAATTGTGAGAATGTAGGTAAGAAAATATCTCAACTATTTGAGAATTACATGTCTGCCAGTAAAGCTCAATCTACTTAAATATTTATGTAATTTAGAGTTTATATGCAGCAACAGAAAGATCACATGAAAAAAAAAAATTCCTCTGCGTGGTACCGTGTAACAGCTGCCGGGAGGGAGCAATGGAATCCTCGTTACTACAGCGTGGGTGTTCTGCAGTTGGTCAGTTGGTTTGCAAATTGTTGGGCTGTTTTAAGAAAGAGGTAGGGGTTAACAGGTATTTCATTTCAATTCGGCCCTCCTATGCTGAATTCTCTCACGCCTTACGCAATTCTCTATTCAAACAGTGAAGGCTGGAGTAGAAAACCTTTTCATTCGGTATAATAAAATGACTATCACAAAGACAGCCTGGTCTCTGACGGGAGGTACTTGGGCATAAATGCATAAAAATCACACGCTGTGAAAGGAAAGAACAAGAAATGACATTTTCTGCCACTTCCCAGGACAAGCAATTGGAGAGCAGTACAGCAGCACAAGCTCCTTCACCTCTCCGATTCTGCGGAGGTGTGGGAAGGGTATTATTCTCTGTGCTCAGTCACATTCTCTTCTTTTTCAAGGACCCTCGTTAGTTAATAATCAGAAAGGAATATTCACTGGGAGCCAGGTCACAAGCGTTGTAATCAGTGGGCTGAAAAATCAATCAATCTGTGAGATTCAGCGCAGTTCAGCGGGCCAGTCCCGAAGGAAAAACAAACCAAAACCCTAAGTAGAGTGTGAGCACCAAAATTCACGTAAAGATACGCCTTCCCCGATGTGCTCGGGAGAATCACGGGGAGTTTTACTGAGGAACCAACTACTTGGTCATACTGTGTATTATTGAAAACATTCACTTTCAGAGAATATGAAAAATACTTAACTCCTCTTTGGAGCCATTTCAACATATTTGTCAAAACAGACTGTTTTCAATATTCGAGAACAATACTTAGTTTTTAGAGCACGAACCCTTTCTCCTGTACTTTACGTTTACGTTAAAAGAGATAACAACAATTGCGTGGCTAGTTTTTGTTAAAACTGTGGAGATTTTTATTTTGAGAGTTATTTTACCTGTGAGAAAATGTATTTAAATGTATTTACCTATAACCAAGAACCTGGACAATAGACGGCTGTTACCAGGAAAGCTAGAGCACTCACTTGCCTTAAAGGGACCGTGTTTCCCGGCATGCCCACTAAACCTGTTTGAACACGCAGCTGGATGCACTACATCTCGCCCACCGCGGGGTACCCAGGTGCCTACCACCCCGGGCGCTGCTCAGTCTAAGCGGGGGCTTGAATCTCATCCTTAGTTTCCCACATCCCCAGGGAGGGACGTGGTATAATTCTTGCTCTTTGTTCCTCAGAAAAACTGCAGAGATGATTGATTTACAGAGACACAAAAAATACAAATCCCTCCTGCAAATTTTCATGAGACCAAGAAAACAAACAGATCGTTTCATTACGAGTTTCAACCCACGAGCGCTTTCCAAAGAAAAACTGTTCTTTCAAACATTCACTGCGCTTTCACTGTCCTGTTTTATGTAAACCAGCTCAATGATTAGCACTACAATTATGGAAGTGTATGGCAGGGTATGTACACTATGAGTTAACTTTTGTTATTTTGATTCCACTAAGTATTCAGAAAATAGGGGCGGGGGGGAATCTCCCTAGCATAATCAAGTTTTGATGTAAATCAGGCAGCAGGATACTCCAGGGACACTCGCTCCTTCTGCTACTCTGCAATGCTGGACAGGAATCTAGAGGCACTACTCCAGGACACTATAAGTTATGTGGAGTATTTTAATAAAGATGTTTTAAAAGTCTTTTTTTTTTTTTATTTCCCCCCAGATGGGTCAACCAAGAAATTGCTTTAACCATAGTCATATATTAAATCAGACTTCAAAGTGAATGATCATCCTTGCAACCTCCACACCCAGTCTGGAATGAGAAATGCTGAAAAAATAGTAATTAAAAATATCATATGATGAGAAAGGCTCTTACAGTATTTCTAGATGAAGTGGAGGCAGGAAGGACCAAACAACCTCACAAAAAAATGCCTCTTCTTGTGTGATATGCAGCCAGATATTATAGAATTTAAGGGTGTAACAGTCTGGATGAACTTCAAATAAGGATCCAAACCTAAGATGATTATCTCCTGAGGTTTCACCATCATGTTAAAAGGAAAGCTTTAGTTTTACAAGCATCTATGAGCCTACAAACACAGTGGAATATTTCTAGCTTTTTTTAATTCACCATCTCTCTAAACAGATTTGTGGCTGTATCTCACCATTCCTTTAATCACGTATCTTCTGCCAAGAGGAATATTCTCACATACTTCTACACCCCTAATCAGATCAGATCTGCTGTTGTGCCTCTCCAATACAGAATTCAGCCAGAAGAAAATAATGCACTACAAAACAGAAGGAAAGAAATGAATGGGAGGAAGGAAAAAAAACCCTTGTGGTTTAATGACAACATTATAAAGTATAGTTTATTCTCATGCCACTAAATAATGGGCATTGTGGCAGATTTAGTCATTTGGGTTGAAAATAATAAATACATCATGATGTTCTTTCAAACAATTACAGATCTCCACCCTTGGCTTCACATCAACAGCTGTCTGGAAAATGAAAAATGGTTGAATAAACCTAACTGAAAACCCTAAAACCCACAACTATTACTCAATGTTGCTAATTTCCTAAAGATACAGCAAGAAAATGTAAATATAAAGAGCAACTGTAGGTGTACGCAGTAGTTTATATACCTAATATCCATCTCCAATGAGCAACAGAAACTACTACATTAAGCAAATTTAGAACAAGGTGGGAAATGTGGTCTGACATCAGGTACTGTGTCATAAAGATCAAAAATTTATTAGCACTGGAATTTTACCAAGCCAGAAGCTTCTACTAGCAAGTGCACTTTGCCTTCCACCACTCCTGAGCTATACTTTAATGATTATTAGATGTAAACTCAGCCCATTTGGGGGGAACACCAGTTCAGAGGAGAATCACAGAATCATCTGGTTGGAAGAGACCTTTAAGATCATCGAGTCCAACCGCTCACCCTGCACTGCCAGGGTCCCTAAACCATGTCCCTCAGCACCACATCCACACGTCTGTTAAACCCCTCCAGCGATGGGGACTCCACCGTTCAGAAGCAGTCTCTGAAGCTGTCACTATAACGTGTATAGGAGACAGTCCCATACCTCTCTTGAATTAGACAAAAATCCAAGGAGTAAGTGAAGGCAAATCCTAACCCCACAAGAACTTAAGCATACGTATCTGACTCCTGATATACACCGCACCTCCTCAGTAGTCATCACCATCAGTGCTGTGTGGAAAAAGATGTACTTCATATCCTGAAGGGTCTGCACGGGGTCTTTTCTCCCAAGAAATCCTTCTCGAGCCAGCTTTCAGAGTAACAATGAAGTTGCTATGTTAATTAACACACAAATTGGACACTTGGCATTTCTGGCTGAAAATTGTACATTTCTTTATCGTAAGAAAAGGGTCACCTGTGACTCGCTGCTTGTAAACCATCACTGCTCAGTTTCTAAAGTTGACTTGAATTACCGCTTTGCTGATAGAGACCACGGTTACAACCGCAGCTCATTTCGGCGTAAGCTCCCGAGACACAGCCAAGTCGCTTGTCAATGAGTTCCTTGGTAAGCAGATGTTTGCAGGTTTGCAGCGGGAACCCCGCTATCTCAACTCATAACGAGCTCAACGTGTCCCAGCGCAAAGAGGACTGCGGATTCGGTACTATTTTAGGAAGTCTGATGCTTGCTCTATGCCCGGCTCTGACACCAGCCGCTATTGTAGTGACATTGACATTTGATGCGAAACAGAGAGAATGGCGAGGAGGAAAGAAGGGCCCCATTTGTTACCCACTGAAAGCTGAAAGAAAGCAGAGTCATTTTTAAAACAGACTTCAGTGCTGTGAGCTAACAAAGACACCTTCAATTCCCAAACCTTGGTGAGAAAGCTTAACCACAAAATGGTATTTTGAAAGAGAACGAGACCATAGGTGGAGGAGAAAGAGCATTAATTAAAAATGTACCATTTTACCATGTTGTACCTTTTGTCTTAGGAAAGTATGATACTACAGCTGATGAAGATAACAGTAATTATGATGTATTTTCTCACTGCTCTTTCTGTCTTGTATGAAGGGTTGTTTGGGACGTATTTGTTTGTTTAATATTTCATGCTTAATTTTATTGTATGAGCAGAGCTTAAGTGTGTGGTGTGGGTCTGGAGGGACGTACGCACTTCTGAGATCCACAGCAATTGTTTAGAGATGGATTTTTAAAACTAGTGAAATGCCTAAAGACAGTCACTAAAAGCCACGCACGTTATTCGTAATTTCAGCTACAATAATTCCAAAAGTATTTGGGAATTCAGGTCATATTGCTAAAAAGCAAGGGTGGTTTAACTTGGCGCAGATGACGAGGTTTCTACCTTCTGTTGTACTCCTCCTCCTTCAGCACCACGATACGCACCCTTCATGAAATGGTTTCGGAACCATCGTGCTGTACAACTGGAGCACCACAAGCTGGATGTTTCTGAACCATCGTGCTGTACAACTGGAGCACCACAAGAAACTATGGCGGTTTGTCACGCAGATGCTCATGAAGAAGTGTTGCCAACCCAACCCACGTGCGCTCATCAGCTAGACATCTCTGTTCCTTCTTTGTTCCTCTGTAAAATGAGGCTAAAGTAGCATTGTCCAACCTCACAAAAACACTGAATAATAAAAGACAATATGATCCCTGATAACCACCTTAATAGGAGCCATATGTCATGTACAAATAGTTGGCACCCAGTTGAGACGCCCAAAAACTTTCCAAGTGTATAACAATTCCTGTATTACGTGATTGACTGCCTCACGTTAAAACACAGCCCGCAGTAGCTGCGCCTGTTTCACATTGCCAATCCTGTTTGCTGTGCTGCTCAAGCCGCAGGTGGCAGGTTAAACAAAGCCAGCGAGCCTTCCCTTTACAATTTCTGCTATACGAGAGACAGAGAAATGTGGCGTATTTTCCATAACATCTGTACTCAAACACTCACGCATGCAAGTACCCCTGCAGTGGCAGTGAGAGACCAGATACCACTGAAAAATGAATAAACAACTAAAACCAGCATGGGTGACTCTATAGTTTTGGTTTCAAAGTCCAAGAGCAGTTACAAAACGCTAGCTAAAATAAAACAACTGATTTCTAAATAAGGGCTGGTAAAAAAAAAAAAAGCACACAACACTGCTACTTCAGACACTGACTTCTACACTGACTTCTATACACAAGCATTTAGTGGTTTGTATTTTTTACTAATGGATATAGGAAAAAAACGTTGCTAATAACACAGCTACGTCACCTAACACCTTTCATTCACCAATTTGCAAGGGAAGCAAACATCCACACTGTTTTCCAGATACGGAAACTCAGCCATAATACGGAACCCCAATTCACCCACAGTGGAGCAGCTCGTGGCAGAATGGGAATAGAGCACGGGTCTGCTGGGCTCCGGAGCGGGTCTAGATACAACCCACACTGCTTAGGAGGACTCTGATTCTTATCCTGCCACCGGGGTTCTGAAAACAACATTCTCCTTGTGAAACCTCCAGTAGGCGACACGTACACACGCAGAGCATGGCTACATGTGCCTTCATCCCGTAATAAACCAGGCCAGAAAGCGTCCCGTTTCTCAGAGAATGTGGAGCTCCAGAAAAGCTCAGTCTTTGGGGATCACTTGGACAACGGAGCACCACATCTGCCAGGACCTGACGGAGGGGAATAGAACGATGCCCTGAACTTCTTTCTGCTCTTCCCTCTGCTCCTGACTGACATACGTCGGAAAGGAAAACGCTGTCCACGCTGAGCTCGGGTACCAAACACAAGGCACAAAGCTACACCTGAGCAACTATCTCAGGATACACACAAAACCGCAACGGCCTGAAGGAGATCCATGAGTGACGAGACCTGCACTGCTCATGTGCAGATAAGGTATACACGAACTACCTACCATCTTCAATTCAAAGTATAAGACACCCCGTACTGCAGTCCTGAGGACATACAAGAGGCTCTGCTCCCGGAGAGTCCGTGCAAGCTTTGATACACATTCCAGTTTCATTTACGTCACTGAAGACTGCAGCGCAGTTCCCAGGTTAAGGGGAACTCAGTTACAAACTAGTTCCACTAACAGTTGCCCACCTCCTCTCTCAGTTTCCACAACCAGCAAACCTCAGCACGCAGACCCAATGAGACCCCCAACATGCTTCCACAGAGCCCTAATAACAGGCTATGAGAAGAGAAAGCTCCTGGAGCATTGCACAGCAAGTGAGCCAGACCACGACACCAGAAATCAGACACAAAACGGAGGTGGGACTCATTACACCCAGCTTTCACACGCTTCATCCCCCGGCAAATGCATCAAGTTCTATTCTCCACCCCAAGATCAAACCCATCTGCATTCAACAAACAGCTTGCCAGTTTTAAGTTCTGCACCGATCCTGCAAAACTCACTAAAAGAAATCTGTGTTACATAGACTTGCCTATTCTGACAACCTGAAACCCTTCTTTTGAGACATGCTGCAAATAAGTCCGTAGGGGTGAGGAGGTAAAACAGATTTAAGAATTCACAAAACTTTTGTGGACTTTAAATTTTATTTTCATACCTACTGTTTCTCCCTTCCACAGTGTTTCACATTAAAACAATGACCTTGTCAAAGATGTCTGATGTCTGGCAAAATGCACATTTCATAGCAGAAAAGAGTAGAGTCAGGAAATAAATAATTCCATTTAACAATAGACCGGACAGTCGAGTTCAGCTCAGCCACACAACAAGAAGTCTCAGTGTTCCTTATATGCGTGGAACCAGGAATGTTCTTAAGAGACCAACAGCATTTACGTGCCCTAAAGAAGCTGATCTTTCAGAAAAAACTTACGCCCTTGATTCCAGTCTCAAATACAGGAAAACGCATGGATACCTGGTAATAGTTTACTCCCCAGTGAGAGGCAAAGTTTTGCTCCCGGCAATACCTGTGCACCAGGCTTGCTGTCACCAACGGAATCTCATCACCGTCAACTCATTTGTGACCACTCATCACCTCGCCAGGTACTGCAAAAAGGGAACATGACCCTTGACAGAAGAAAAGCAGGTTTTGTACTTGTTCGTGGGTACTAGGTTCTTCTGTGCTTTCAAAACGCGTCAGACTTCCCACAAGATCTGTTTTGCAAGCCTGTTTGTCCCAAGATTATATGAATTATTATATTATATTATTTTATATATATATATTATTATATTATTATATTATTATATATATTGTGATGGGTGTTACTGACTGATCCTGCCTTCTGCTCTCTCGACATGGTATTGGCTTTTTTTCTCCTCACAGTGCAGAAGCAAGCTTTGCTTTTGGAAAGACCCACTGTGCTGCCAGCGTTCAAGTAAGCAAGGTGCTGCACGGAGCAGCTTAAAGACAGGAACCCGCAGGAGCAGCAGCAGCTTGCAGTTTTGTCTGGGGCCCTGGTTAGAGTCAACTCTCTTGAGTAACTAAGTCTCAGCAGCAAAACAAATGAATACAAAACCACAACGACACCTTCTCTAACACCGCAGTCCTCAGCAAAACCGCCGGTTTGCCAAAAAAAAAAAAAAAGATATGTTCCTTTCCATCAAACTCTGCAGCAATGAACTAACCCCTAATCCTTTGAGAATTAATCCTACTATTGAACCAAACATATTAATCCTATTCCTATTAATCTATTGCAAAATGTAGATATAAATCTAGATGAGCGTGGACATTAACTGCTTTACTGGCAAACCGATGTGGGAGTGGTCCCTGCTAAGCTGCAGCAATGTTCTACTAAACTTAGGTCTAAGGAAACATAGTGCTCCCAAAGGAACAGAGCTCCTCCCCCAGCCAAATCACTGAACACACTGAAAAATCCTAACTCTCGAATTCAGCAACAGGAAAAACAAAATTACAGCTAAGCCACAGACCCAGAATGGAATTCCTCAAGAGCAGTGTTTTATAGCTACTTAAATCATCACTTCCAGACCGAGATAAAGGAGGTGGTGTTCTAGCGGGAACGGCAGTAAAAGAGCCTCCCTGTGAACAGCCTACATAATGTTATCAAACACCTCCTACCCTCCATACCATAATGTGGCAAGGGACTGAAATGTATTCATCTGGCCGAGCAGCAAGATAATCATTTTTCACTCATCGTTCCCCAGAAAGAACTTAGGTAACCCTAACACAGCAACTCTCCCTGTAATTAAAATCACACATTAGTCCATAACCTTTATTCCTATGGTAAATGAGTCACAAATAAAAAGATGCTTTTTCAATCTGTAGTTCAGTAAGTCACTAAACCAAAGCAGTGCAATAAAATTATTCCATGGTAGCTTTCAATTAGCCAGCCTGAATATGACGAACAGTTTAGCTTTACGTACGCGCACTTCAGCACGAGCTGACGCATCTCGCTTTTGCCGGCAGTTTCGCTCAGCTCCACTCTCCTGCGGAGTGGGCTCACACCATTCCCAACCTAGCTGGTTTTAAAGGCAGGCAGTTGTGCTGACATTACACTGCAGCTGGCGCCGCAGCTTTTGTGTGGACACGTCCACCACAAGACCCCTTTTCTTCTGAAACTCGAAGCAATCTTCAAAAGCAATGATTCCTATGAATAGAAGGCAATTGTTTGCTCTCATTTGAACACCGGGGATCTCATGTGCAGAACTGTAGCTAGGAGTGAACATCACAACTTACTAGTAACAATGTTCTTACGCTTCTGCAAAGTGAGTCGTGTTTCAGCACTACTTGGAAATGAAGACTAGCAAGACCCACATCATCTAGACGAATGGTAAGTGACCTTGTTGATCAAGTCTTATCCCGTTGATATTCCAAGCAGTAACGCTGGAAGTCTGAGAAATGCCATAGCAATTTTTGTTCAAGATTACTGAGTTTCAACGTTCCAAGATTTCTGCAGGCTTCCAGCTTCTTTCAAGAGAAACACAACTGAACGTAAATGAATCTAACAACTGAGGGAAAGGAGGCTTGACATGTGCCTTGGTATCTCCAAGTAAGCAGTCAGAGATAACAAAATTAAAGGACCCTGAACAACACCCGTGAAGGCTAAACTTTGAGTTCTTACTGTTACAAAACCGTTGCTGTCCTTCCTGGAGTATTCTCCCTGCACAAAGCACTATCTGTGTGCAGGAAACCTCAGCTGTGTCAAATTGGCTGGTGACGCCGCACCCTCAGCTACCACCACAATCACAAACGAAGCCTCGTGTTCGTCACTTATTTCCTGCTCAGCATTGCTCTTCACCTCCCAGCTGAAATGCACTAACGAGTGGCTATGGACTTGGCATGCACAAACAGGTCTTCGCTTGCAAACAGTCACCAGAGGAGAAAATACCACTTAACAGCATGCTGAAAGGAGAAATTGTACAAAAGCACAAGATAGCTGAGTGGCTCAGAGAATTTAATTGCACTGAACATCCTAAGTGAGGACAGTTATCTTGATACAAGGGCATTATACCGAGCAATTCAATACTGTTCATCAGCAACTCTTCTTTAAGAAAAAAAAAAAACCCCACACTTCCCCCCCAAATCAGCCTAATTAATTCGTATTAGTGTATTGCCTTCAAGCAGAATGGGTCTGAATGCTAAATTTTGTAAAAGCACGAAGTACTTCCAAACCTGTGTGACTTCACATGGTCTTGGGGCAAAAGAAATATTTCATAAGGACACTTCTCTCTGAAGAAAAAAAGAAGTCGTAGCTGTATTTTGCTGTCTCTAGAATGGGAAACTTTTATCAGTAGCAAATGTCTTCAGTGCTTGCAAGCAATGAATTTTCAGTTTAGCAGCAAGGACATTACACAGAATTGTTATTTTATTTGAGGTATCACATGCTGCGGTTTTGTTAGACACGTCTCTAATGAAGGGGAACAGCCAATACATGGAACAGGTTACAGGGAACGGAATTGCTACAGAAGCCGCTTGCTCTTTGAACATTTAAGTCTCCTGCCACTGAATACCCTTCATGGGGAGCAGCTAACACATTTCTGCTTGGCAAGACCCAAAAGAAAAGCCCTTCTGCCAGCAAACCAGACCTCCTTCCGAGAGCTGAAAGGACTGCTGCTAGAAAAGAGCTTTTCTGACCACATCATCTACATGACATTCTTCTAGTTTGTGTGGGGATAAAAGACGGATTAATGTCCCCCTAAAAACTAAAAAGATAAAACTAAATAGGTCCATGTCAGTTGTCATCAGTTTTCCTGTTTTATTTATCTGGGAGTATATTTTCTTTAACACTCCTTTTCTCACCAACATACCTGTAGCCCTTACTCTTTGCATCCCTCGCCAAATTCAGCTCCAGCTATGCCTTCGCTTTCCTGACCACATCCCTAAGCATCTGGGCAGCATCCCTCTATTCTGCCAGAATACATGTCCCTGGTTCCACTGCCTGTGCATTTCCTTCTTACACTTTTGTTTGACCAGGACGTCCTTACTCAGCCATGCTGGTCTCCTGCCTTTCTTGCCCAATTTCAAGAGCTCTTGTGTTTTAAGAAAAACGTCCTTAAAAAGAGCCACCTCTGTTCAGCTCCTTTCTCCCTGAAGGCAGTTTCCCAGGGGGTCCCATCCACTCATTCTTTAAACAACTGAAAGTTTGCTCTCCTAAAATTCAGGGGTTTGACTCTACTCATCACCTGGCCCATATCCCTCAAGACGATGAACTCCACCAGGGCATGTGGACATTCTGCAGGCCAGCCTGACACCAGTCTTGACCTCTAACGTGGATATTTCCCAGTCTGCTCCCGAAGGCGTTGTGCGCAGCAGTACCGTCAGAGACAGCAGCAGGGACAACACTCTTCTAAGCAAAAAGCAGGTGATGCAATTCTCCCTTTAGAGAAAACAGAGCCAATCAAGAGTTCCTTTAGAAACCAACACAAGCTGCTGTCTGTTTCAGCAGCCTCCGAAGTATTCACATGTCCTCAAAGGCTAAGGAGTTGCACCTACTTTAGGTTCTTTTTCTGCTGAGGTTGAACAGGTCCTCAAGATAATGCTGTATTCCAGACCCCCACATGCACACCTTCAATGCTGACATGCAAATAACAAAAATAAATATCAGAATCTTTACAGAATCACACAGGTTTTGCTTCCAAAGAGATGTTTTAATATGGCTGTTTACCTTCCCCTTTCCCTTTTTGCGTTCCAAGACCTTCTAAAGCTATATTGGGGGCTGGTCCATGTCTAAGGAGCCACTGTCCAGTACCCACAAAGGGGCAAGAAGGTCCGAGGCCACACAAACAGGTGCTGAGATTAATCCAGAGACCTAACCCTCCACTGTAATAGTTGCTCCTGAAGTCAAGAAGCAACAGTGGAAGCAGAGGTCAACTCTGTTAGGAAGAGGAAAAGCAGCTCCTCCTGAGAAGGGTAGACAGGAAGAATCAGAAGAGCCAACCTATTCTCCAGCAGGACAGGAGAGGAAAGAGATATAAATTACAAAAAAAGGCCAAAATTAACCAGGCCTGATCCATGGCAAAGCTCTGAGACAGGCAAAAAGATTTCACCCATCAGCCAGGTCAGTGAACTTCTACCTGGTTGCTCCAATGCTGGGAATGTAAGAACTTACTATTTAGAGCTCAGGACATCCAGGGACTCATTTCCAAACCAATCTCACTAGCATCTGGGCCAAGGAACGTGGCGCTGATTGGAGGTACCACATTCCCTACCACACACCAGCTTCAGAAAGACTGAAAGATACAGTAGACCGTCAAAGACCACACTGCGAGGGATGGGCGCTGGGACATTGAAGCAGCTGGATGCAAATTTAGCTGAAGGCACTTGGCTAGTTACTACCAGAGGATCAGGTAACTGACCTAGCCCTGACCAAACAAAACCCCTGCGCGTTGTAGGAGATAAGGTCCCTGGAATGCACGTGGGGAACCGGCTGGGAAAGAGAGCACAGTTTGCTTGTCACTTGAGAAAAGGCAAACCTGTTCATGGGATTGCTTTTCCTCAAGGACCCCGTATGCCTGTTGGATAATGCAGAGGGTGGGGAAATCCGATGTGTACCTCAAGGAGATTTAACCTTGGGGGGAAAAACCTCATGATTTGAGTTGTCTGGTTTAGGAAGTACCACAGCAGGAACCACCTAAAGCAATAGACCAAGAGCCCTGCAAAAGCTGCTCAAGGAGGATATAACCTGAGCTGATTTTGGTGTCCAAAACTCAACACAACCCACCTCTCCTGTTCAGAGTCACCACCGTAACAGAGAGAACCCAAGTTACGGACTAAATTAACTCAGTGGACACGTTATGGGTATTTCACAGGGATAACGCAGAGACTAAGGGAAGACACCGATGTATAAATCAAAGGATGGGAAGGGGGCTGGTGGTTAATGAGGGTGTATTGGATGACGTAGTTCCTAAGCAGGATGTAAATGGTATGGAATAACGGTTGGAGATTGTATTAGGCCTGGCTAGGATAGAGTTAATTTTCTTCATAGCAGCTCACAGGATGCTTTGTCACAGAGTTTTGACCAAAACTGACAACACACGGATGCTCTAGCATTTGCTGAACAGTGTCTGCACAGCATCACGGACTTCTCTGTTTCTAACTCTGCTCCCCCGCAGAATAGACTGGTGGGTGCGCAATAGGCTGGGAGGGGGCACAACCAGACAGATGACCCAAACTAACCAAAGAGATGTTCCATTCCATATAACAGCATGCTCAGCAATAAAAGGGAAAAGAGGGGGTTTTAGGGAGCTTAGCCACCTTTTAGGCTGGGCATTGGTCTACCCACAAGAAGTGGCCAGTGATTGCCTTTGCATCACTTGTTTTATTTTGTTTTCTTCTCTCTCTTTCCATTTACCCTTCAACTTTTTAAACAATCTAATTTTATTTTTGGTTTATCTTGACTCCCAAGTTTTCTTGCTTTTATTCTTCCTTTCCTCCTTCCCTGCCCCACTGAGGTAGAAGAGGGAGAAGTGAGCGAGCGCCTGGGTGGTGCTTAGCTGCCCACAAGGCTTAACCAATGATATCTTTAATATAAATTCTCCCCTCTGGTTCAAAGCAGTGTGTGAATTCAGAGCGTTTTCTTTAGAAAACCGTTTTTAACTTTCCAAAAACGTATATCCACAAGACACCTGATATTTAAAGGACAAGAACTGGAAAACGGAGAAAAGGCAAAAACGTGAGGTATGGTTCTGAAATTACCAGGGTTAACGTCTGACAATTAAAGCATCACCTAGGTAAGAACACAACTGGCCAGAACATGTACTAGGGAACACGCTGGCCTTACAGATGTGCACTCTCTACCAGGTCAGACACACGCCTGTCTCATGGCACCAGTTCAATACAAGTAGCACTAACGGTTACATACCTACCCCTTACCGTCAGACAAATCAGGCTTGTGATTCTGGAGCAAGCATTGAAACACATCACATGTTTTTCTGTCACTATATTCATCGGTATTTAAAATTTTACATCTAAAATTTTAATTCTTGTACTACAACTTGTGAAGAAGGAAAGCAGAAAGTACTCCAAAATTCAGACCAAATGATCAGACCATCTTTTGATTTCTAGTAAATACTTCCCAGGGCTGAAAAATCACAGATGCACAATCTCTGCTGCCTCCTCTGCTTTTTCTCTACCACCACCAGTTACTTCTCTATCCAATTCAGATTATTTCACGATGTGTTATGGCAAAGGCAAAACCAGACTATGATCTGGTGTATCTTCTTTCCCATCAGCTTTGCTTCTCCCTTCGGTCTCATTAAGAAAACCATTAGCATTTTCTAGCGCATTTCCTCCTTCAAAGGCCAAGCACGAAGGCGATGAGAGCCCTGAGAAGCTAATAACACCATCTGAAGGTGCATTCCCACCGTTTCTTATCAGATTAGATTTCAAAGCAAACTTCTGCATGCCTAGAAACTGGGCCACCTTTATAGTCACTGGAGACACGAGAGTAATTGTAGGGTGTGAGGCATAGAATCTCTTTTAAGACACCTTCCTTAAGTTTCCAGTGACGAGGAAGGGAGTCCAGGACAACGAGTGCGTTGGACAGATGAATCCCACACCTGTTCTGTGCAGCAAAAAAACGCATCACACAAAAAGCAAGCTAGTAATTACACTCATATACGCCACTGTCAGTGATGGAGAAACACGCAACCAATATGCTATTCTTCTATCTCCCCAAGTTCAACTCCTTCCCAAAAGCATTACCATCAGAGCCACCACTGGTCCGCACAGTCTTCCCGCTAGTCCTCCCAAGTGCAAAAGCACTTGGTGCATGCAGATATCGGGTTGGTTAGTTACCAGCATCAGTCATCTGCTGAGGCAATTCTGCTTTCTCCCAAACAGATCAATCCCTTTCTTCACTCACCTTGTAAAGTTTGCTATGAATAATGGCTTACTGGATACCACTTTTCTCATAATGTTCCAACTCCATGCTAAAACCATTATTCCACCGCGGCTTCCAAAATGAAATGCTCTCCCAGTTTGAGTCCAATTCTCTAACCCCTGGAGAGGAGCCAGAGCCCAGCCCAGGGCTGTGCTCGGCTAGTTGTTCACAGCACACACCGAAGCATCTCAGCAGCTCCAGGCTTTTCTTTCCATCTAGATTAACCCCGAGCAGAGAAAGCGTGGCTCTACTCCAGCTCAGAACCTCACGGCTGGGCCCTCAGACAGCTGTTCAACACAGGCATCTGTGAACGCAGTCATTCTTCTGACCAGCAGACAGAACCTCACGGGGAAAACAGAACAGAAGAGCCCTCCTCATTCATCCCAGCTTACATCCCAAACCAGCTGCTCGGGATTCCATTTTAAAAAGATAGCAAAGTGTCATCTGCCGAGTGGAAGCGGTTATTAGATCCCACTTAGTCCGAAGTAGCGCAAGACTTACATAACACAACAGCATCTTTTCTTAAAGTGGAAACAGGAGGAAAATAGCTGATGGTATCCAGCTGTGAAACAGAAATCACAGGTCAACCAGGCTTAGACTTTGAGAAACAGCCACTGCGGCATGTGCACAGAGAGAAAAATAAATAAAATTTTAAAAATTCATCTGCTTCTAAGTGGAACTTTCCATCACCACTTCCACACCCCTCCTTACTTAATTGTTATAAGCACATCAGGAATGTAGATTTTTTTCTCATTATTTATAGAAAATGGGGTTTATATACACCAATAAAATTCCTGTAATTACAAAATCCATTTGCTTTGGGAGGAGAGTGGCAGCTGTTTTCTGTTCCAAGAAGAACATAAATAACAGGAATCAAAAATTGGCTGACTAATTACAGATCTTAAACCTCAGATCACGTCAACATGTTAACGAACAAGCGATTTTTGCAGTTTTAAATAATAAATGTATTCTTTAAAATTGCAATCTGTCCATGGACAGATCACAAACAAGACCAAAATTGATGAAAAATTAACCACAGAATCAGAGGAACAGCGACAACAAGAGAAAAGAATTGAAGGTATAGCATAAAGCTCTGATAGGAGACGTGCCATGTGTAGAAAAGTCCTGCTTAACTATTATTCAAGCACCTGATTATGTTTTAACATGACTCATCTCCTACAAAAACCAGAAGCAAATGGTGGACCCAAAGGGCTCTTCATGGAAGACTTGAGTGTTGCAATACTCCTTGGAGTTGCTTAAGGACAAGCCAGCACCCTCCTAAGAAGGCGCAAAAACCACCACGGCAGGAGATTTTGGATGCCGTTCAGTAAGCCCGGCTGCAGATCAGAAGCAGGGGTGACACCTCGAGGATGTCACCTGAGAGAGGCAGCCGATTCCCAGCTTCTGGCTCTTGCCAACTCCTTGGGTCCCGCTGAGCTCTACCTTAATTTGTGAAAGAACAGTGCAATACAGCCCACCACCTGAGAAAGACTGTGAACCCTCGCTATAAGAAAGCTGTTCTGGGGTCTGTTAATATTTAAGTAGTGGTTTCATTTTTTGAGCTTTTATCTAATTCCTCTTTGGATGATGAAAAACACCGCCTTATTTTCACACTGATGGTACAAAACCCTTATTTTTTTCTGTGCATAGCAATAGTCAAAAGCAGAAACAATCTTAGATTTTTGTACCTATTTTTCCACAACTAGTAACACCAACACATTAGACCTGTATCCTCCATGTCAGCCTAGATAGGTATATATACTCCCAGCAATATGACGCAAAAATCCATGACAAATAACAATGCAATGTGATAAATTATACATAACATAGACCATCGTATGATCATTCTTAAGCTACCTTTCCACAGATAAAAATCAGACTCAGGACCTCAGTGATAACTCCTAGTCCCCCAAGCTCCATAACGGAGGCAAACACAGAACCGAGCTCTAGACACCAGTATTTTAATTTCAACATTTCTTTTCCAAAACCCATCTAAGTTATGAACTGATGCTCACCTTAATACGAAATGGTACATTTTAGCAGTCATTGAAATGTGTGAAGGATATTTGCATAACCAAGAGAAACGTAAAGCATCAGTTTCACGACACCTGAAAAGAATGGTGCTCTTCATCGTTCACCTATGCACTATGCCATGGCAACCTTTATTTTCTCCACCTCTTCCACATTCAGCTCTTATCATAGAAAAAAATCTTTGATTTTACAAAGCTGCTCTACTACCTCTATTTTTTTTTTTTTTTAAGTACTATATTCATTTCGTACATCGCCATCAGGTTTACCAATGCAGCCAGCAATACATAAGCCTGCCCTCTGCAAATTGCACAATAGGGTGAGGAAAGTGGATGATGTGTTTAAGAGTGCAGAACACTGTGTTTGTTGGCTTGGATATACTTTCCGACATTGAATTATATATAATTTTGCAAGGGTAAATGGAAATGCCAGAGCTTTGTCACTTAACCATGTCAAATACTTTTTTTTTAAGTGTTGTTATATAATAAGCTTCTGTAATTGAAACAAGACCCCGAATACAGGACAAATGGTTAGTATTAATTCATACCTCGTCATGCTGTCAACAGTTAACCACGTGACTAATATCACATGTAGCTTGAAGAAAGAAAATCTATTTTTTTGCCTCTGCTGACTTAATCGGGGTTATTATATGTTCATTGTTAATCCATTTAGAAAACAAAAATGTAGGAACTGTCTTGCTATCCAAAACAGAAGAACCAGAAAAGTTTTTCAGTCTCCATTTTCATAACACATTTATCTTCCTTTGCGTTTTCAGTGCCTTTAAACACATACCGTCCGCACTACTTACACTGCATCTCTGACAGCGGCCTCTAAGCTATGCCGCATTATTTTACCACCGAGTAACTTTAGACAGAAATCATATGTATTGCTTATTTTGAAATATGACCCTTAATAATAAGCTCCATGAAGATTTTTTCTATTACTGATCTTGCCACAGTAAAATTCAAAGAGGGCATGAAAGGTGCAGAAAGTGCCTATCAGTTGACAGTCACGAGATTTAACCGCAGAGTGCTTTCTAACATCACCTCTACACTGCTCACGTTGATCTTTGCAGGTGACAGATTCCACCCTTTTTGAAAACAGTGACTGAGAACAAATAAATGTAGCAGATCAGAGAGTCGTAGAAGGCTCTGGGTTGGCAGGGACCTTCAAAGGTCACCTAGTCCAACCCGCCCTGCGGTGAGCAGGGACAGCTCCACGTTGCTCCGAGCCCCACCCAACCTGACCTTGTCAAAACTTGTTGGAAAAACCACTTGAAAATCTGAAATCTGATGGTAAAAATTGAAGAGTTTTCAGCTATTGGTAAAGAAAAGGTCATTTTTTTTCCTACTTAGTAGCAGGCTCACACTGGTAAGGATTTACATAAAGATTTGCAAAATTATCTGTAAACTGAAGAACGGGAAGGTCTGAACTCTTAAAAACCTTGAAGAGACGGAGAACGGGCTGCAAAAGCACTCGATTTTGGCACGGTGCAGTAATCACCATTTTCTCAGGGGCAGACCCAGTCTCCAGGGCTCTAACAAGGAAGAAACAGTTATCTTTGATGAAGAACAAACTCCAAGAAGACTTCCTCGCCTCCTGTCAGCAAAGGTATCCCTGAGTTGAGGCTTTTGTAGTTTTGCAGTGACAACACGTGTTGTGGTATAAATAACAAGTGACGCTGTTTTACGTCACCAAGTCTGAGCTCTTGGGAGTTTGTGCATTGAATTCAACAGCCTCCCAAAGATTGGCCGATTTCTCCTTATCCTGGCCATTCCACCCTTTTACTGATTTCAAGGAAGCTCTTCAAAGCAAGGTTTTCTTTCCGAGTAGCAAGATTTTCCAGTGTCTAAGATGCAACCCCAAGAAATCTCATCAGATCAAAAGCTGAGAAGGCTTTGTACCGCGGTTCGTACCGCAGCTGTTTCTACAACACGCCGCAAAACAAAGCGATGGCTTTACGTTTCCAAGCAAAATGGTCCGCAGATCTTCACAGAATTCACGAATGCCAGTGTCCTTAATACATCATTAAAATTCAGCAGTCATTACAAATTTTATGTTCACGAGTGTGTTTCACCACCCTTCTGCATCATACAAGGTGGCCACAGCAGACACATTTAGGAGCGCATGGCTGTAACTTTGCACTGACGAGAGGAAAAAAATAAAATAGAAACGAGTGTCCAAAGCCATAAGCATGTTCAGTCCCTCTTCTGTAATTATCAAATACAGATTCCACTTTCACAGCCAGGAATTGTATAAAATGTCCTTCCCCCTCCCATGTAGTAAGGGAGAGAAATTGTAGCTGCATTAAATAACCATATTTCAGCCTCCCCATCTATCAGGAGGAAAGCAATTAAGCAGTAATGTCATATTCTTGCCCGATGTGGAATCCTGTCCTCTGAATTCCAACCAATCCCTTTATTGGCATTCATCAGCACACACTCTTATCTACACCAGAGAAACCAACGCCGATGTGTTTCGTATGACAGTCCTGGAGATCCCCCAGCAATGCAGTGCCTCTTAAAGGTGTTACAACACGCCCCCATTCAGGGCAGGGCTGTGCCTCGGCAGTAACTTCACAGCACCTCTGTGCCTAGAACAGCTGATCCCAAGCAGCGCATGAACGTACCCACCTTCAGCACAGCCCTGCATCTGGCAGTCTGCTGAGACGTTAGAAACTGTAGGGCTCTTTCCTTTCCAGTTTTCTACATAATAGATGACAAACATTATTATTTCTGCCATGAGAAATTACTACTGTCAGCTACCAGCACGATGGCAACATAACTGCTCAAATATGACGTGCTCTTCCTCCGCTTTACTTGCTCACCCTAACTGATTTAGAAACTGCTTTTCTTTGCTTTTTAAAAGAAAGGCACGAGTCACAGAAAGAAAATAGGTTCTTGGGGGTAATTAGTACCAGTCTGGTTTTGCCACTGCTGCCATGACCTCTAGGAGTTTTTAGAAAGATTTTTAAATACAAAATCACTGTAAATTTTTTATATTTGAAGAGGTGAAAGAAATACACAGATAGAAAGGATGAAATATCAGCATTATCTGCATTTCACCGAGAGCTTAAAAAAAAAAAGCAGCAAGTGTATCTGTATGGAAAGGCCAAAGGAAAACCACACTACTAAAGAAGCAGAAAATGCTAGCATCTACCATAGCACTTCTTCTATACTCCACCAAACATTTAATGGTAAATAAACTACACTGACATGAGGCCATATAAAGTGCAGGTTTCTTCAACCTTTCTTCGCAGAGACGCTAAACTGACAAAGATCATTTTCTTCTACAAAATCTGGGCTGATGAACCTGGGAGGGGTTACATCAGGCTAAATAAGGAATTTTGGTTCCCTTCCACAATAATCTTTGGGGAAAAAAGATAATTACTCTTCAGACACAGAGAGAACATTATTCAAAAACACTTCAGAAGATAATCTGGAGAGCAGGAAACAATACAGCGAGCTTTTCTTGTGCAAGCTCATTCCTAGGTATGGCTTAGCCCAAGATAAAGCATAACCAATGAACTAGTCTGTCTACCAGGATATAAATCCTCACACAGATACAGTCACACACCCCTACATGGCACAGCTGAGGAAGAGTGGGACTCCCCTGAATCAGTACTATTCTGGATCTAAAATCACCTGAGTGCCAGCCAGCCAAAGGTTCAGCTCCAGTTTGAAGCAGCAAAACCAGTTTGTTTTTCACATGAGAAAATCACATGCAAATATCCAGAAAAATGGAAAAATGAGCCAAAGGTGTCCGCTTTCTAATTGCGAGACATGTTACTGCGGGAACAATTTAGCACAGGAATCGGTGCCTCACCTTAGCTGCAAAACAAACCCAGGGGTTTGTCTGAGCATCCACAGTACACCGCTCTTCTACAGATGTTTTGATACGAGCAGCTGGATGCAATCGTCCATCAGCATCTGGATCAGACTTCCTGCAGCAGTCAACGGGGAAGACGAAAAAAACGTACACAACTGACCGAGAAAATGACTCAGTTTGGAGTGCTCCTACACACACGCAGCCAGCACAAGTTGTCGGGTCCAAGCTGTAAGAACCCAGGGCATATGATTTAATCTTGGATTGTATGTGTTTCTTCCACAGTTTTTCCCATTGATCTTAATGTCATCTGGCTTTCGTTAACATTTTACTAGGTTTCTTTGAAAACTAGGCACTTTTATGATTAGTTTAGTTTTGCTCGGCCAAATTGTAACAGGCAAAACTCCCATCGACTTTAAAACTGAGCAACGGCTTTAGGATTATTTTTCCAGAAGATTAGATCAAATTTGGCTCTAGTCATGGACATCTTTTTTCCTTAATTCCTTTTTCAAATCTTTCAACATCTGTACAGGACATGGGTGGACCTCCTTTGTCATTTTCCATGGGATTGAAGCCTATTGCTTCTGTTTACAGCATTCATTTTTGATGTAAAGGGTTCTGGGAAAACTACACCGAGGCTGCACAGAAAAGGAAATGCGTGGAGACAGACCTTGGACTGTGCTCACGGTAAACCAGGGAATTCCATCTGATACACGTATACATGCAATGAATCAGCTTCAGACGTACAGTTAAAGACAAATTTTGCCTTCTCCTATTCTGCTAAGGACTCAGATTTAAAACTTTAGAAAAATCAGAATTGTAACATCTTCCAGGTGCTATAGAGCAGTGCCCCACAGCCACTGCCTCACGGCAAATTCGGGGCTCTCTGGACCATGAACACAGGCTTGATGAGGCAAAAAGAAATGTAGGGACTGCAGGAAGAAGTCTGTCACCATCAATTATTCTGCAGAAACAGAGAAGCCACATCTTCTCGTTACACTGTTCTGCTAGAACTCTCTTCCAAGACACGGATTGCTATTTCACCCTCGGCCTCTCCCTCCACAGCTATTCCCTGGCTGGCAGAAAGTGATCAGCTGGGCGCCCCCAGGGTAGCAGGTATGTGACTTCATACCCTTGTGAGAGGACTGCTGCAACGGTGAGCTGGAAGTGACTGAATGCCTTACACTGCAATAGATGACACCTGACCAGACCAGAGAGAACAATCAAATCCTACGTCTCTCAAATAAATGTTACTGAGGCTGGCCTGACCCCTCGGGAGATGTTTAGTGGACTCTGGAAAAACTCCAGTGAACACTGGAAATTCCATATCGACACTGTCTTTTGGCTATCGCATTATCAACTGCTATTTCATTTACTGATTCAGCTAAAGAAAAGCACTCTGTAGTCCATAGTAAGATCTGTGAGAAATTTGGGGATGTGCTCCTTGGACCCTCCAAGCTGGCATGCCTGTGTGGAGACTCAGTTTGAGAGAGAAGATGTGTAAGGATACAACGGAGTAAGCGTGCAGCAAAAGACACACATAAAACATGTAGGCATCCATTTCTCTTTGGTGACAGGAATGTCTTTGAAGGAAGATCACCTTCTGGGCTCATTTGCTATCACTGCCCCTAACGACATCAGAGAGAGATTGATCAGCTTTACTCAGAGACACACAGATGCTCTCTGCCCTGTATCCTTCCCCGTCCAGAATCATGCAGCATCCTGCCCTCGTTCTGATTTCCTGATACGCTTGCCTGAGTGATGGCAATAAGGTTGTGTTCTTTAGTGGCACCTGCTGCCCAGTGCCCCAAGCACACAATGGGCATCTTCTGCCTAAAACAGGATCCTTCTGGCAGCTGAGTAAATTAAGCACCAACTCTTAATGTTTCAAAGACAGGAGATGGTCTATGACTAAGTGTCTACATCATGGTCAACCTCACTCCTCCAGCAGTGACCCCTTGATTTATTTCTCTGTACTCTCACAGCCTATAAGAATTTTTACTGCAGAAAAACTTAAACAAGCCCCAATCAATGATAAGGAGATCCACATACTTCCAAACAGAGGAGGTGCTTGGTGGTACACCAACAAAAAGAGCACATGACTATCGGAGAGCGATGCTGTTAGCCCTACTGTTACTACTGAAAATACTCTATTTCCAGATATAATGATGTGATAAAATCAGGAAAGCTGACTGGATTGTGCTGCAGTATAGTTCAAATGGGACAGGTTTTTTTTAACTGCTGTTTTTGAATGGAGTTACTGGATGTCCTTTTAATAAAAAATAGTATAGCTCTTTGTCTATAAGAAATGCAACACAGGATTAACCAAAAACAAAGATTAATCTAACAAGACTTGATATCATATACTAAGTAGAAGTTTCTAATTAATCAAAGCTTTTTATAGATGTCTCTTTTTTGCTACACACTGGTACTAAAGCTCTCTGCACTGACATACCCTATAGATCTGCATTTCCTTACCTCTGTAGTGTTTGTTCTCACAGCAACCAACCTGAAATGCATGGATTCCTGGATTACAAAATGTTTCTTTATGGATTTTTTTCAAAGTAATCTTTTGGAACGCTTGTGTGAGCAGATACCACATGCTTCCCCATAATCGCTGTATTTCATTTTTTATCAAACTTTGTTTAAAACATTCTGATTTTAAAAACCCCTGAAAAATCATGTTAGCCCTTAAATTGATAGTAAATGTAACTAGAAAACTAATGATAGACAAGTAATTGCCATTCATGGAGGGCAGCTGCAAAAGTTTTAGCCCAATATCTTAATCAGCAAAATGAAGCAAACAATTTTTCCTTAAGTATGCAAATAGTATAGTAAATGGTGAAGATGATGATGTTGATTCGGATCACTTACAAATGTGGACTTATCTAAATCATATGCATTTTAACAGTGGTGAACGCAAGATGATAGATCCAGAAACAAATAACGTACGTCTCACAAGTCACTCTGAAAGGGACTTAAAATCCTGCTTTTAGAGCACGACCTCCTGGAATTACGAGGTAGCTAGGAGTGTTAATGCAACACACAAATGTTTTGGCAGAAGGGAAATAGTGAATACCCAACAGGATCAGAGGACAAAATAGGGAGCCTGTACATAATACTGTGCAAACTACTGCTGGATAAAATGTTCAATTCTAGACTGGATTCCACTCTCCAAAAGAAAAGCTGCCAAAACTGGCAAAGGGTTCAAGAAGTCTGAAATACACACATTATCATGACAGGCTTTAGAAGTTTGGTCTTAATTTATTAAAACAGACAAAAGTGATGCAGGGGCGACTTAAATGTGACTTGCTTGTATTTAATTGGATGAAAAGGATTTCTGACACGGAAGGAATTTTACCGTATCGGTGAATACGTAAGAAGGTATAATTGCTGGGAACTGGAGTCAGGCAAACTGATGAGAAATACGACACATCTTCCGTTGACTCTGAACAGCGAACCCTTTGGAACAAGCTGTGTACAGATGCAAAGGATTAAGACTCATTCAGTATCTTTCAGATGAAGAGTTGGTGCCTTCCCATACTTACCTTACAGGGTTTAAAATAGCTGCTGCTGGGCAGACTGCACGGCCAGATGGCCATCGCCATCTCTCTGGCCTCAAGATTACTGGCACGCCAGTAAGTACACTCAGAAACATTTGGAAAATGGGGATGCAGAACAGAGAGGAGATGCTAGTGCTTGGGAGCAGGCCAAAAGCTTGACGACCTGCTGAGAACCAGCAGGAGCACATTTCAATCCCGTATTTCCACAGGGCCCAGGGCTGGGAAAGACACGAAGATTTGTTTAGAGACTGTTTGTTCTAGCTAAATTGTTTCCAGGATCTAGTAGAATTATTTAGAAAACCCTTTTATTACTAAGAATAGAAAGTAATCTATGCAACTACAATAAGCAACATTTTTTTCAGGTTCATGGAAGGCAGCTGTGGGTATTCCCATCTTCCTCTGTCCTCTCGTTTAAGAAATTAGTCCTACCTGGGACTATAGTCCCATTCTAACCAGACCAGGATTTATCACACAGAGCACAGTGAAAAAAATCTGACTGTTAATAAGGAGCTCAGGTTTGTGGAGAGCAGTAGATTTTACCTCTTTAGCCGCTGTTGCTAAATATTAAGAATATAATACAGAAAGCTAACATACATGTATTTTATATGTGTGTGTTATTCTATATTATATATATAATACAGGAATATGTTAGCATGTACCTATATATATATAAGTAACAGAAATATTACCCATTAAGAATAAAAAACTCCTGCCATTTCCAGTCTTATGGTGAACAAGAAGTCTATATGCTTTTGTTAACTCCCCACACAGCTTTCATCCACACTTCAGTCTCTGCTTGTTCGCTTGCCATGTAGCATCATTTCCTGTCATTTAAAGCAGTCAGCCACATTTTCATCTTCAGGGCTCCCTCTGAATAGACTAAAAGCATCAGCAAAACCGTGAACAGCTGATCCCCTCCTCTTATGTCCACGAATGTCTCCAGCTGTTTTTTTGAAGGTTGTACCATTCTTGTAAAGGTATTTCTGGTTGTTCTTCATATTCCAGTGTCCAAGCACAAAGCACTGAGACCCACAGTGTCTAAATGACTTAAAATTTTTAAAAATTCCACTTGGATCCCTCATCATATTTAACATTTCGAACACCTTTGGACAATCTTACCCAGAGTATTTGTATCCTAATTTCTGTAGGAATCCTCACAGAAAAATACTAAAACTAATAAACTTTCTCCTGATAGTGCTTCTGTGAAACTTTGCAGTTTATATGTGATTGTTGTACATTTCCAGCAAGATCAAGATGGGCTGTGGAGGATAAAACTCAGATTCATTTCCAGTACTAGCTGCTACACAAGAGCCGTATCTGTTTAAAATCACTCAAAAAGAGTGATTCTTTTGAAAGAACACAAGTTTGTTAAGACTAAAGTTCATAAAAAGGTAATGGAGCTGTCAGAAAATCTTAGAGCACATTGAAGTCATTGAAATCTCTCTCACTACTGCTCGGCCAAACAGTGAAGCAATGCAGATAATTGCTATTTACAATCCCATAACCAAGGACAGCCATTTACCGTGAAGAGTTAAAAATCCTCCATAAAACAGAGTTTAGAAATTAAGAAGATTTCCATAAATAATTACATTTTGATATGACACAAAGCCAAAGTTTGCAAGATGTCTGTAAGTGAAAAGTGCTGTGCAGAAATTACTGTATGAAGAAAGTTTCCTTTATACAGAACTCAGTTTTAAATCCACTATCTGATCCAGGTTGACTAATTTTTGCTGCTGGAGGCTAAATATAAAAATCAGGGTAAACTAATATTACCACCTTTATAGATATGAATTTGAAGTGACTATGGCTAGAAATAACATTTTGTCATTAATCTGTGAGAATACTCCAAATAAATAAGTGTTTCAGTCCCATCCATCAAGGTTCCTCCAAGGAGCTAAAAGAAATTAGCCTACATACTTCTTCTATAAAGTGTGACGTCAAATCACAATGTCTGTTCTTCGAGGAATAAAATTCTTAAAGGTAGAGGTAAATGTGCTGTTTCTTCAGTGCAATGAACCCTTAGGATAACTTTGTAATCAGATGGATAATGCTTGATTAATACTTGACTCAGGAAATAAATTTCAAAACAAATTCCTCCCTCTACTCTCTCCTAAGCTAGAACTTCAAATAAGTGATAGAAAACTACATTATGTAAAAACGTAGAAGATTTTTCACTGGAAGATGCTGGGATTCTTCTCCTGGTCCTGCATATGGGGAAAACCGAGCAAAGCCTCAGACTGACCGATTTCTTCGGACAAAACAGTCTCCATAGAATGCAGGAATTTCCTTGTATGAGGAACAAAAGTGACACCAAAGGGGAAGTGCAATTGGAAAGGAGAAAAGCAAAGTGGATTCTTAACTCTAATTGAAAACCAGGAGAACTCGGAGAGTTCAGTCTCCTCCCAACCTTGAATAAAACCTTGCACCAAAATATTTAAACCCTTGAAGAAATTTTAGCGCAAGGCTTGCGAAAAGCTGCCTGCTTCTTCACCTGCCTTAACAAAGGCAGTCTAATATTTTGCCTCCTGCAGGTATCTTTCCCTGCTACAAGTAGTCCCTCTAGATGAGGACACTTATCAATACGAACAAGACTTTAGCAAAGAACTCAGTGTTGTGATTATAATACAACTGCCACAAAAATCAAAAGGTGCACAGTCACAGTGCTTCCTTCGAAACAAGTGAAACAACTTGTACCGAGATGAGCTGCAAAACTAAAATTATTGTCCCACAACATAGAGAGATTTGTTAACCCAACTGAGCAATACCTGCATTGCAAGAGTTTTCTTTTCCTTTGTATATGCACATTTCTTTGTCAGACTTGAATGCAGTTTCTGACAGCTGTGTAAGAAGGACTTACCTCCTCTTGCTCTTCCCCGCAGCAGGAGAGAGCTACGTGAATGCATCTTTCACTCCAGCGCCATGAGTTTTAAGAATCTATCTTTTAAAAGCTTGCAAGGTTGTAAAGTCATCGAGGGCATGCAAATAAAAGTGCTAAAAAGGAATAGCTTCTAAATTGTTAATATTGCATTAATTGTAATAAGTCGCACTGTGAAACATGATCAGCAGGTGGGACAACTCAACATGGGTGTCAGTGGTAAGTGAGACTTGGGGAACGGCTGCAGCACCGCAGAGCAGTCCAACATTTCCTTATCTAGCACCTCTGGTGGTGATCAGCTAGCTAACACCTTGCATATGGTGACTGCAAAATCCTGCCTCACATTAAGTGATACCAAAGAGGAGACAAGACCACAGATAACATGAGCCAAGAACCAATCTGGGACTACATGAGGCTGTAACAGATGTGGTGGCAGCTGGCTTGTGGTGCGGCTGCCCCGCCAGCCCCCGGAACAGGACCAGCGCAGCTTCCCAATCCAGCAAGATGTTCTGCTTCAGGCCGGCTTGCACCACAGCAGAGCTAATTCACTTGAGTCTCATTTTGTGAAGTGCTGAACACCTGCAGTTCCCTCTGATTTCAGTTGATCTCGAGGGTGCTCAGAGCTTCCGAAAACCAAGCATTATGCATGAGCAGACATGCTCTGAAGAAGCAGATGCTCCACAAAGCCAAAAAATGACACCAGTCACACAAGCCCTGTGAGTTTCCTTCAGAGCAGGGTTTGAAGTGTGCAGCTTTACAGAGAGATGTTTAGATACCTCCAGCAACCACAGAACGCGAAAAGAGGTAAGGAAATAAAACCACCACCCTCACTACTGCCAGTCTTGTGGTATTTCGGTTATTCAAAGAAAATGGGTGGTGCTCTCGCTCCACTCTATGTACAGCAAAGAAACAAGCAGCAGCAGTTTCAATAGGACAAATCATTTTCCATTTGGACAAGAAGATTTCGCACGTGAGATGGATTTTTGAAACTGTATCTCAGGAAATGTTCTTGTCATCTTACTCAAAGAAAGAAATCAGGAGGGAACTGCATTGCTACCAACCGAGCAAACAGAATAGTGTTATTCTAAAGGACCCTGCTTTAGTAGTTTCACAGAAAAAATAATTAATTTGCCTAAAATGCACAGAAATATAGATGAAACATAAACACAACTGTCGGAGGTAAAAGCAATAGCTGCTAGTACTGATTAGCCCCCTGGCCAGTTTTTATTCGAGCGCTGTGTTCTGCGCACTCCGAGTTCAGAGCTGGGTCTCTGGGTGCACATGGCCACATTGCAGGGTCTGAAGAGCTACAGGTTAGCCCTCCGCAACTGGCCACCAAATACAGGAGGATTTCAATTTATTTGGAACACAAACATTTTGCGTGCAATAGGGATATATTAGGGGTGTAAGCATTACAGTACTCTCGATATTTGAGGTGTTCCTTCTTTTAAAGGACAAGCACCATTATAAGGTGAGAAGCATCAAAAATAGAACTAACTCTTACATGATAAATTCTGTCAGGTTGCACCATTTTTTAGAGTCCACTTTCTTCATCATCTCTTCAAAGGATCTTCCACAGGCAGGCAACTTTTCTAACATGAGAGATTCATTGCAGAGATTAGTCCGTTGACATGCACCTAGGTAAAACCAGAAAGCACCTTAAATCTCAAACATCGAAATACAAGAAGCACAAACACATCACTCAAACTCCTGCACATAATTCCACCTGCCACTTACATTGTCATAAACCTAACATTCGACTTTCTAAACAACTGTAGAAAATAGTAAAACATATCGTTACATAAAAGTATTAAAAAAATAACTGAGTATAAAATACTATAGGTTAGCACATACAGTATCATCCTTTACACCTCGCATAGAGGAACCTACCGTTCACTTTTCTAATCTTACTTAGCTTCTACCCATACTAACTAACTTACTAATGCAAATTTGCATTTTTAGTTAAAAGCAAACTGGAGTTACGGATCATCATACTTCAGTGAAGACAGCACTTCTCAAGCTTACACAGATTAATCTCGTTCAACTAACTGCCTGTAAATGTACTTCAACATCAGAAACATTTGCGTGTCTTGTATCAGCTTGAATTCCCACAGTCACAGTTAAGCTTTTTCTTTAGTATATCCACTAAAGGAAACATCTACCATTATCAGATGCTGATGCTACAGCATACGGCTCCTTGCAAGGAAAGTCAACCTTGACTTGAGCAAGCCTGCATCTGTTGCAATACCACAATATTTAGACTCAAAGTCCAAAGTTTTTCGCAGCCAGTCCCACCTGCACTGGAATACAAAGATAGTATTTTGATATTTCTTATAAAATTAAAATTCTGATAAAAATTTATTCAGAATAACTAAGGCATTTGCTTTTAATAAAGCTGAAACATTTTGTTTTAAGTAGTTAAATACGTCTTGCTTTACCTTTATAATTGCCACTATTTTGATTGTTCTTCTAGATACAAAATTTATTTTGTAGAGCATTCAAAATTACCTCTAAATATATGCATGATGTCAATATATTTAATACAAATTCAAAAATGCCTAAAAAAACCCCGTGTGATTTCTTCTCTTTACAGCAGCACAAATCTGAGAAAGCATTTACCTGGACAAAACTGCAGCCCTAACAACCCTGTGTGCCAGGCAACCCTCCTGAGAATTCTGGAGAAACAGCTTTCTTTAAAAATAAAGGAAGTCTAAGTAGAATCGGGTCTTGCACCTTCTTCTTCTGCACTGACATTGTGGTGTAGAGTCTCAGTCAAAGAGAGGAGGCATTTCTTTTCCTTCTATCAGTTACTTTGAGAGCAAGATCCCATCACTGCTGAAAAGAGACGCTGGTTCTAATTTTGGGTGGTGACAGCCAAATGCCACCCAGTGAGATGAGGTCTAAGGCATGCAAGCCTTGGCTTGATGAGAATTCGGGCACAGCCCTCACTCTCAACAGGGCTCCGTTCCTTACTATTTAGTCCAAAAAAAACTAATGCGAGGTGACTGGTTTCGGGCTTCACATCACACATTGAGTGTCTCACCCACAAAGGAGATGGCTCCTGTGGAGCCTGGGCAGAAGCATCTTGCAATTTAGCTCTATCACAGCCAACCCCTTAGCTGGGGAAGTCACTGACTCAGTGATATCACGTGCTAAAGGAGACAGCCATCACATCTGACCAAAGAAATATTTTGCAAGAGCAGCAAGCCCGTAACTGGACAGCCTGTGCCGCACCCAAGACCCGAAGCCTACTGTTTCATGCAGACCACAGGGGTCTGCAGGCGCGTGGCTGACTCACCGGGATCTGACCCTTCCTCCTCCGTCACGTCTGTCAGAGCTCTTAGAGCTGACATGAAGCCTTCATCCATGTTTGATAAAAATCAGAACTACAGTTCATCACCAGTGATGGAAACGGCGAAAGTCACAACAAAGGGGCAGCACAGTTTTGTCCTTGGGAAGTTAACGTGATAGCACGGACCCTGCTTGTTTAAGAGTTCCCACCAACTCAAGTGGCAGTTGCAGCAGTTATGAGTTCTACTTTCCACAGCTGGATCTGCAGATGAACGCTAAAGCTGGGTAGAATTCAAAACCAGATACGAAAATTGCATAGCTGGCAACAGAAATCCTGCACCGATGCTTTGACAGGAGTTAAGCAAAGCTGCCTTCCCTGGCAAGGTGTTCCAAAACTGCCAGCCATCACTTGATTTATAACCCCGTAAATCCAACAGAACACAATTTTCTCCTCCGTTATGTCTTGGGCACTGACAGCCCCTTCCCAGCAAGGTGTTTAAACAGATTTTCCACAGCCTCGGTGGTTTTGGTTGGCTCTCTTTAGAACATCAATATTTTGCAGCATTATAGAAAAACCTCTGATTGACCCTGTCAAACGACTCTATCTGATGACACAAGGGTTTCTGTCTAAATCCCTGGCAAGAGGTGTTCGAAATTATGAATAATTCTACAATTTTACCATCACTAGTGAGACTGAGCTTTATTACACCACCAGGACACTGTTCATACAGCTGATGGACAAGAGCAGTTGTAAAAAATGCATGATGGTTGACTAATTGAAATGAGACAGGATGGAAGCGCTTCTCAATTGGCCACCATTAACGGAACAGAAACAGAAGTTTGTATTTTAAAAGTAAAGCTCACCTGCAAATCCAAGCGTCATTAGACCATTAACTAGGGAGGGGAAAAAAAAAAAGAGAGAGAGATGAGTTAGATACCTCCATACTATTATATAAAAGAATTAGTGCAGATACAAGCAAACCTGGGCATAATTTAGGTTTCAACAGAATAATCAAAATATTCACTCGAACATTAGTTTCAGTTTTATTGAGGAGTTTGCCTGAAAGGAAAAATGAACATTAAGAGAACATCATTTTTAAATTTCTTTTTATCTATCCTTTAGATGGCTGAGTCATTCAGACTCAGGTCCATCCACACCACTCTTCTTCCCAGAGCTCCCAACATTAAGGATCAGGAACAGGAAAATTTTTCACTTTAAGCTTCCTGAGGGTCAAAAAGTTGGAGAAGATAACACATTCTCTCAAAACGTAGGTGAACTGTGCCTTCTAAAACTTGACCAAAAATAAATCCTTTTCCCACTAAAATTAAGAAAGTACAGAATCATAAATAAATGTGTACGCTGTTCATTTAGAAATGTAATACTGTGTTTCATGGTCTTCCCCGTTTGCACGGTGGATAGATTTTGAAAGATGGATTACGTTCAAAACCCATAAGCTTCTCACGTGGACTTCACGCTAACACAGCTATGTCAGCAGGGCATCCAGCTGGAAACACAGACTATGCCAGCAGGAGCCTTCTGGTCAGCGGTCTGCAGTACCTGCAGGGGGGTTACATTAACAGGAGCCTGTCGTGTTTGCACAGCTCCAGCCACACTTGGGATTTTGCAAATACAGCTACGAGGGATATGGCTTCAGTTATTTTTGATGTCCCACTGAAAAAAAAAAATGCTGACAAATCTTTATAGTGTTAACGTTGCATCAGAAATGAAATGAGTAATTTCACGCAGATGGGCGCCTCCTGCTCCTTGTTCATACCCTACGCATCACTCCAGCAGGATGAACCGAGATACACACAGCAGAGAATCAGTCCCGATCGCATTGATCGAGACTGTGCGTTCACCGAGATGTGCCAAGCTCCTGAGTTAACTGCAAATCGCTGCTTACATACACTTGAGAAATTAGATCCTTCTGAGGAATGTATTTTTCTTCCAGACAAGCATTAATCTCTGTCTTAGCTACTAATGAGCCAGAATGTCCTGAAACTGCGAGGAGCAGGAATCCACGGAGCAGAAAATTGTCGCGTCCAAGCTCAGAGCTGAAACTCCACTGTGCACTGGGATGGCTCTATCTCTTCCACAAACAGAGCGTTTTTCTCTCCAGGCTATTAGCAAAAATCCTTGAGTCCCTGGGGAGGTTTTCCTTTAATCCTCATTTGAAAACGTGCCTTATGAACCGCAGAAAACTGACCATCAAATTAAAAGCGTGCACTTTGAGGAAGGCAAACCCACCCGTTCTGAGGAAACCACCTAGATGCACACAGGTGCCTTGAGGACCACCGAGCACCCTTCAAATTCCTATTCGATCAATTCCTATCGCTGATCTCTAGATCTTTCGTACTTCCTGCTGCAGCCATCCTCACGGGACCGTGGCGAGGCATATAAAACAGGATTTACAAGGAAAGAGAACCAGTAAGAGAAGACAACACGCCCGTGTTTTACAGACAAGAAGTTGAGGGATTACCCCCGTGCCAGGCAGGGAAGCTGCGATAAACCAAGCACCAAATAAAGGCTCAGAGGTTTGCGCTCACGAGTCCCCCTGCTCACAGGAAAACCTGCTCTTTGCATTTTCTGGTCTTCTCATAACAAAGGAACACCGGACGTTTTGCACCTAGCCTCAACCAAAAGAGTCCAGATACCTCCAGAAGAGGGAAAAACAGCAATCCAGACCACCACGTGCTATCATGCCCACCCCTCTTCGTCTTCTTTGCCTCCAGATAATCAACTCCTAACAACAATTTAATCAGGAGGCTACAGCTTGTTGGCCGTGATAGTTTACAGAGAAACTATGACCTTTCCAGCAGCTCTTCTAGGAAGGGGCAAATCCAGCTTATTTCTTGAAAGGCTGATGCCATCACATCTCACTAGAAGACACACAGAGGAAGCAAAATGGATCACAGTGTTGAAAGACGTTGCCATGATCCCAAAACAAACTTAAAGCTGCCATAAGCTCCTACCTGAACCAACATTTAGGGAGAAAAAAGAAGGTTCGGTTTAACTGTACCAGTAGCCTGCACGTTAAATCATGTTAATAATGGACCACAGCAGTGGCCTTCAATTTTTATTTTCTCCATACACTGCAGCAACATGAGTGATCGCCCCTAGCATTAGTGGAATCAGATGCAAAGGGACCAACCAGCCTGGAGGCAGAGCAAGAGGTGAAGGAAAGCACCATCGAAAGAGAGATAGAGCAAAACGAGTTTCAAGAGCCTTTGGAAAGAAAAAGAAAAGATAAGCAAAATAGGACAAAGTAATAAAAAATAAGAAAACCAAGAATAAAACAAGTTTTTATTAAAAACCTACTTCAAAATCTTGCTTATGAAAAAAAATCTGCAGCCTCTTATCATCTACTCTCTACTCTCCTTCTGTAAGCAGACATTCTTCTGACATTAAAAAGGGAATTCAAAACGGCATTCACTCCAATATGTAAATTCATCGCTGGGATACATGAGAGGGTATGTCCTATAATTTTTCAAGTATATAAGCTTCTGGTTTTCTGTGAAATTGATAAATATTTCTCGTGTTTATTTTTCTGCTATACTGTTATTATTCAGTGGGTTTTTTTCCCAGAGGCATAAAAGCAGCACTGAAAGTCTTTGTATGGCAACTACTTCACAAATCTGAAGCAGCAGATGAACTGCTGCGTGTTCTTCCTACCGCACATTCCTCCAAACACTTCATAAGAATAATTTTGAAGCCCTTGTATAAGTATATGAGAAAGAAATGTTAGAATATTATTTTCCCATGCCTTCGGGATGCTGCAGGATAGTGAGATTTTTGTGCAGCTCCAATACTTTCTCAGAACAGTCATCAATAACTCGTGTTTTACCCAACAGTTGGATGCAGTTCTCCATCAGCAATTATAGCGGTGTAATCCTATGGATATTCTTCAAAATCTGTGATGTCTGATATAAAACTGTATTTTTGTCAAGCATAATTTTCATAAGAAAAAATACATAATGACCTCAAGTTAAATGTCAAGATCATACTTCCATGCATCTTTTTAAGGACTATGCTGCCAGTCGTCATCGTCTGATCTTTAACTACGTCAGGACATCAGATCTATATTGGAAGTTATACAGGAATCAAACACCTGCCTCTGTGTAGAAGCCGAAGTGTTATCGATAGCAGCACGTAATTGTGCAGAACTGCTCCGACACGCCGTTCATGAAAGCAATTAAAACTGCAGTTGGAAATGGCAACTGCTGCTCTGCAGTCATGCACCTTTGATTTGTTGGAAACTCTCACAGGAGAGAGATTAATAGTCTATTAATATCGTTGTGTCATATCGATCAAATCTCATTACCCACATTTCTTCTACAAATCCGATGCTAGATACTGAACAAATCGATCTTACAGCAGTGTACCAATGTTTCTCCAGGTCTTTCAATGTTACATCAAGTTACCTGTTCCATAGGTGGTATTAAAGATCATGGCAAATTTGCCAATCTTGTATGTAAACCCCAAGTTACACCATTATAGATTTTCCAGCAGGAATGCACAGACATTTCAGGGTATCTAATGCATAAGAAACTCCCATGGAAATAATTTCACCTGTGCTCTTCAACAACGTCAAGAGACATCCTACTGCATCAGAAAAACCCAGGTTACAGCTGGGGTAGGGTTTCATTATCTGCCTTCTTGGGCATTTACAAGCTCAGGAGCCTCATTTCACTAGAGCCTGTATGAACACAGAAGGAGATGAGCTAACACAGGTGTCGTGTGGCTGCCTCCCAAAGGCTTCTCTAAAAGCCCACGATAGGGGACAAGTGCAATGTATGTGGCCAAGACACCTTCCTCAAATGCCGCAGGGAGCTGGCTGGTCCTCCCCCTGCTCCAGCCTGTCCTTAACCATCGGAGCCTTTATCCTTACTGCCCTTACAGGCTGACTTCATAACCCCCCAACTGCATCTTTGGGGCTTTTTAAATGAGAAATCGTTTCTCAGAGCTTGCTTCTTATTCCGGGATGTTAAAACCTCAACAGAGATAACAAAGTGATAGTTTAGCATGAAATCACTATAGAACGTTTTGGGTTAAAAGGGCCCTTAAAGGTCATCTAGTCTAAGCCCTCTGCAGTGAGCAGGGACATCTTTCCAGATCGGGTTCCTCAGAGCTCTGTCCAACCTGACCTAGAATGTTTCCAGGAATGAGGCTTCTACCACCTCTCTGGGCAACCTGTGCCAGTGCTTTGCCAACCACACTGCAAAAAATTTCTTCCTTACATCTAGTCTACATCTACTCTCTTTTAGTTTAAAACCATCACCCCTTGTCCTATCACAACAGGCCCTGCTAAAAAGATTGTCTCCATCTTTCTTACAGGCCCCCTTTACATATTGAAAGTCTGCAATGAGGTCTTTCTGGAGCCTCTCTCACCCAAACACTCTCAGCCTTTCTTCAGAGGAGAGGTGTTCCAGCTCTCTGACCACTTCTGTGGCCCTCCTCTAGATCCACTCCAACAGGTCCATGCCCTTCTTGTGCTGAGGACTCCAGAGCTGGACATAGAACTCCAGGTGGGGTCTCACCAGAGCAGAGTAGAGAGGCAGAATGACCTCCCTTGACCTGCTGGCCATGCTTCCTTTGATGCAGACCAGGATACAGTTTGGCCTTCTGGGCTGCAAGCTCAAATTGCCAGCTCGAGTCCAGCCTTTCATCCACCAGCACCCCCACGTCCTTCTCTGCAGGGCTGCTCTCAATAAAGAGATACAGATGGCGTAGATGGGCAAAGCATAAACTTCTGCTGTGAAAAAGTCTGAAACCCACTCAGGAAAAAATAGACTGGTCATGACTGGTGATGAGCTGGGGTGACCCCAGTGCTGTGCCCCCAGGCAGGCAGAGCCATGGGTGGGAAACAAGCTCTATCAACAGGTCCAGTGTGGCAAGGGATGAACCAGGGAGTGCAGACAACAGCGGAAGGAGATAGGGCCCGGGACAGGATGGAAGACAAGGCGACTCAGTACAGATGTCCAGAGCACATACATGGAGGAAAGCGGGGACCCACTGGGCTCTTCAGGGCACTGTTAACGCACTGAGAGTCCTGACAGCACATCAGCAAGTGGCCACCAAAGCACAGCCTTCCAGCCAGGCTTAATTCCAAAACTGACCCAGGTGGACACCTCTACCTGCAGTGAAATGCATGCATGTATTTACGGGGAAAATGAAGTGTTATCTTCTCAGGTGGCCCACCTTCAGAGAGGAAGCGAACATGAATGACCATATTGTTCCAGGTCTAGAGGCTGTTGCAAAAGTACAGAAAGGAAAAATAACACTATTGGCAGAAAAACCAAAGCCCCACCTGCCCACATGTAAATAACCCTCACTGGAGTATATATAGCTCAGAAGGTCATCTTTTGTTCTCAGCGACTAACTGTGCCTTTGACACTCTTCTTCATAAGAGGAGCAGGACACGGAGATGGGGACAGGACGCAAGAATGTCATCATATAGTGTGAAAGCAATGAGGAAATGAGGCAACTGGAGTTCAGGGAGCCAGGCAGTGACAGGAACCCAGCACAAAGGAAGGATGCCGGGAATAAACAGAAACTTGCAATAAATATAGTACTTAAAATAAGTGCTACACTTGCCTTCAAAATTGGCCCAGAAAAAACCATGCCTCAGCACATGGAGAGGCAGGAGCAAGGCAAACCTGTTGGCAGGGTGAATTGCTCTGACCCTACGTCCAGGAAGTTATCTAGAGAGCGAGCGTAACACAGAAGTCAGCTTTGCATTACCCACTGCTTTGATGCTGAACCCTTTTTAATACTTTTCTTCCTGTGTCAGCTATATGGAAGATGTATATTAGCCATCGAAATGTAATATTCAAAACTAAAAGCGCAGTTCAGTGCTGTCCTTTATCACAGTTTGAGGCATTACGTTACTGCTGTTGAGTTGGTACGGTAATTTCCAACAGTTAACGATTTTGGACATTAAAGTCTTCTTCCTGCAGAGCAAGAAAAGCATGAAAGGAAGCAATTTAAACTTCTTCATTTCATCAGTGCAAATCAACAGGGAGCATTACTGAGGGCATCAGCTGTTCAGTCTCGTGTTGGTTCAGAGTTCCCCAGCTTTCTAATGACTGCAAAGAAATGTGACAATTATTTAGAACTCATTTCAACTGGGAATTTTTCAGAGCAGGAATACAAATGATTGTCCTTTACTCTCCTTCGAGAAGTTCTTAAATCACTGGCGGCAGCATATAAATAATACTTCACAACTTCTGAACAGCCTGTGTCTACGTTCAGAGGTGACAGATGGGTTTTCTGCTGCTTCGTTTGAAACCAGCATGTTCTATTTAAATACTTATTTATGTTAATTATTTATTTATTAAATAAATGGTTCCGTTAACCATACCAGTTCAATGACAAACTCGGGGAGGGGATTACCTAGCAGCTGACTGAACACTGAGATCTGTACTGTAATAGGAGTTGCGTGACTCAACCTGAAATGCCACGTGTTTTCTTCACCTCTTTTCTACTCCGTTATGTTTCTGATGAAGCACTGTGTAACTGAAATATAAAATGGTATTTTTTACAGCCACTAACTTTCAGACAGTGGATGAACTAAGTATTCCAATACCACAATAAATTGCTTGAAGGAAACTCTTCACGCTCTTTTTGAAGAGTGGTATAGATAAATGTGCTCCTTGACAGAAATCCCAACTCGAGATCCTTCCATAGAGTAAAACTGAAGAGTAAGAGGACTACCTTTGTTTCTAGAGTAGAAAGAAATTTGTGGCATTAGCAACTGTTTCAAGATGACACTCAACAACAACACAGGGACCACGATCTGATTTAAGGTGGCTGGAAGAGTGTTCCAGAGAACTTCTTCTCAGGAGGTGCTACAGCCTACAGCCAGCAGAGACGAGCAGAACAGCTTTCCTAACAAACTCAAACCATCGTGGGCTGAGTTCACTTCTGTGCATGTTCCCTGGGATATTAGGAAAAGACTGTTGTATCTACAGGCATTCCAAAGGCTTCATGCTCCTCATCATCTAACTTCCGCCTGTGAGACCTGGTCTTCTGGGTCTTGGGATGCAGTGGTTGTCACACAGATCTCTAAACCAAACAGATCATCGCTCCTAATAATTTATAATCAAGATAAATACACTTCTAGCAAGGGGAGGTGAACATCATTTTTTCACCCCCTAAACATCTGCACTTCTTCAGGTTCCTTATAGCCCAGCGACACACTGCTACTGCAGTCTCCATTTTACATCAGCTACAGAAATAATGACAGAACCAGTAACAAATTTGTCTAAGGCCACAAGCAGAAACCACCACCACCAGTACAGCGTGAGCCTAGTAGTGGTCCTTGGCCAGGACCACTGTCTCACGCTACCTCCTTCTCTTAGAAAATGTTACCAAAGCAACCAAACATGACAATCTCTCTCTGCCTAAAAGATAATTGTGAAATTTGTCTGCTGGGTAAGTCACAGAAAGGTCCATCAGCACAGGGCAGCATAGCTCAGATTTATTCCCCTCTAAAGGTCAGACAGCTCGCAATTTCTGTGGGGAGCCACAGACCCCCAGCCCACATGTGAACTATGATCGCCGTCAAAGTTGGTCATCCACATCAGGACCTCAGCCGGACGCTGTACCCCCGCTCACCTGGAAGCACCTATTTGATCTAATGGGTGCTCATCGCTGTAACCCAGCTGCCTGTCGTTAGTTGAAAAGGCAGGAAACCACACAAGAAAATGTGATGTGACGTGAGGCTTCCCTGCAATAAGAAAACGTAAGGTCAGCACAACACTGACTTTACTCTGCACCGAGGCACCTGTGAACAAGGGTAAAAAACCAGTCCCTCAAGGCAAATAAGGACTCTGATCTGCTCCTGTGGAGTAGCCTGAAAGAGAACCCAAGCAACATGGCTTTGGGCTTTGTTTTGTTGGGTTTTTTTTAAAAAAAAAAAAAAAAAACACACACACACATTGGGAAGGGGAAATGACCCATGAAGGTTTCACAGACGAGGGTCACAGCACACTCCCTCCTGAGGAAGTGTTCAAAAACATGGGATACTTGAGGACAGTACAAGTTTCTTCTTCCCTTGACAGGCAGAACATTTAAATCAAGACACTGCCATCGTGGAAGGCCTGGGAAAATGCTTTTTTTCCTTTTCTGCCCAGACAACAAAAAATCCCCACCCTGCACATCCACCTTCTCTTGATGCTACGTGTACTCCTCTCACGGACTCCTAATCCTGTTCCATACCACGTCAAGTCATGACACCAAAATCATTTCAGCAGCCACGCTCTCAGCGTACTCTCTGTCTACCTCGAAATAACAAGTTGGCCTGACCGTTCAAATGTGGGTTGTTTTCCCACAGTAACCCAGCTCACCTACCAGTGCCCCAGAGCTCTGCACACTCAACCACCTCATCACACAATATTTTAAATGACATCTTGCCATGAAGAACTCACAGGAGCAATAAAACATTAACAAAATCTCAGAGCTCCACGTGTCCGCTTATACTGCTATATATGTACCTGCTTACAGTAGGTGTGCATCCTCGCTCCAAGGAATAAACACTTAAAAGAGATCCTCGCCAGCCCAGCACGGCAGTGTGATGCCTGCACACGGCAATTTTCCGTGGATGGATACCCACACAGCAAACTTGGCACAGCAGCAGGCTGGCAGGGATATCACTTAGGCTGATCTTGGAGTAAATCATTACTCTCAGTGGATCTGCGGAGCAAACTGAACCCCAAAGGAGCACAAATTGCTGGGCATGCCCTTCTCAGGGCACACTGCCTAGCCAGCACGGCAGTCACATCTGGCTGCCCACGCAGAACCCTGTGCTTCTTGGTTTGCACTTCCCGTATTTTCATTTGATCTTTCCTAACGCAGTTCTTCTGCTTTGTTTTTCAAACAGCGTGTGCCACTAAAGGAGTAAGAGGATATGACAGCTTAAACCTCTCTTTCTTCTTTCCACCATCCGCAATCTTCATACATTAACACTGCACTGAACGTTGATTACAATCACTCCTGAGTAATAGAAACAAAACATTTACTAGTATGTGCTCCATGAAAAAATTCCAGTAACAAAGGTATACATAAAGTAGTGAGACAGTAAAGTTTTCTTTACACCCATTAATCATCTCTGTCCCGTTCTTCTTCCATGCTAGTATTTTATTAAGAAAATGTAAAAAGAGGGTAATGAGTCTGACTTTGTTTTCTCAGTCAGCCCAAGACCAAAAACCATTTCAGCAACAGCAGATCAGCAATGCTTACATTTACATGGGAAAATGAAGACTCTGCTAGGAACGTGACAGGGAAGAAGTATGGAAAACCAGAAAAGTAAACACTGTACAGGAAAATGTTAAACCGTATTTCTTCTTGAGCTAAGAGAATTGCCAGAGAGTGCGGAAGAAATCATTCATCACAGGTTGAAACAGTGAACATGACCAACCCTGAAGAGTGGGCTCCTAACAAGGTCTCCAGATCTGCCCATTTTCCAGCTCTGGCATGGTTGATACGTAGCGCCGAGTCCCCTGCTGCATGGAACCCCATTACGGTCACTATCCAAACCTTCTTCACAGAGCCTTTGTCTCAGGCTTTCACCCTATAAATAATCAAAATGTCTTCAATAGCTTGAGTAAAGCTAAAGCTCCTTTCAGGGGCTGCAAAAATAACCATCTGCATAAAGCCAGCTGCTAAAAAATTTATGTCCCGCTATTCAAAAAGAAGCATCAGAGCTATCTGTATTGCGTGACTGTCTCCTCAGCTAATACTTCTCTTTTGTAGCCAGGACTTTAATTAGTGGCATTAGAGCTGGCTGCTGAGTTTTGCATAAAACCACCCTCCCTGGATTGCTATGGGAACCTTCTGAGGAGCAGTGAGTGATGTGCTTTAACTCACCCCGGCTCAAAGGAAAGAGCACTCGGTGTATCTCCAGCCACGTAATGGGGTATTCAGACCTTTCAGCCCCAAAAACTGGAACTAACATGCCAGTGCAGACATAATCTAACCAATATTGGTTTATTCTCTATTGACTATAGAACACAAGGGTTTGTTTAACTCAAACAGCATCAGTGAAGCTGCAAAACAGTTTATCTAAACCTGACTGCTTTCATAGTCTCGGAGATGTTCTTGGGCTGAAATTTTCCATGGTTTTGCTCCCATACTGGGGTGAACTTTTTTCACCTTGAAGCCTGAGGAAAATCCTCCTCAGGATTTTTGAATCATGCAAGAAATGAGTAGAAAGGGGTCAAGAAGAATGAGGACTTCTCTCATTTTGCAAATGTGTCAACAATTCTTTTCCTCACAAACTTACCAACATCTTTATTTTAAAACCCCGTGCAGTAATATACTTCAAGGCCAGAAGGAATCCCTCAGATCATCCAGATCCACCCCTTTGGTAACCCAAGGTAAAGAAAGCCTTCCAATAATTTCTGCAACAAACCAGTAATCTCTGCTCAAATCACAGGATATTACTCCTAAACATTTCCAGTGTAGATTGAGATTGCAAGGGATGGAGAATCCCCCACTTCCTACAGAAGGTGTTTATGTTCAATTATTCCTGCCAACACTTTTTATTTCATTGACAAGGTTTATTTTTATAACTCATTGCAATGAAGTGGCATGAAGTAGCTGGGAGGAAGAGAAAACACGGCCATATCTAAGGCATACTCAGCATGCAACAGCCAAAACCTTCAGCAGACGGGTATAGGATCAAACATCGCACAGGGTTGTAACGCAGAGTCTACCTGTTCTGTACTGCCCCACCAGAAAGGTAAGAAAAAGGGGAGTTGGGAACCTACTTTAATTATAACTCGCTGAAAATAGCAGGCTTAAAATGTTTACTATATAGAGGGGGATTTTTCCCCCCACTAATAAAAATATTTAAGTTTAAATTAAAATTATTTAATCTTCAAGAAAAGAGCATTAACATTTCTTTCCAAAATCTTAAAATGCAGAAAGACATGAAAACACAAATATTTGGAAGAGTGTAATTTTCCTTTGAAATTTCCATCACATTGCTTGACTTTCTTGGTGGGTTTGGTTTACATCAGAGCTACATAAAGAGAAGCTGGGCCAATGGTTATTGCAGCAACACTACCCCTGCTTCATCGTGCATCACTAAGTGTTTTCTGGCAGAACACTTCCCACCTGAGACGTACCCCTGGAAATACATTCAGCAGCACCATTAACTAATGGCAAAGGTTAACCTGTCTGAATGCAAATCCAGCCTAGGTCCACTGGTCAAAAATAAGGAGGGAGATTTCCATGATTTTTTTAACATGATGCAGTAAATTCTAACGGAGTTATTTTGAAGTATGTATTTGGCTTACAACAAAAACTATGTATTGATCTGCTTTCCTAAAAATAAAATAAGCATAGAGGAGATTTCACACATCCTCTATGACAATCAATGTTTCTATGGAAATACTAGCTCTGAACATCTTTGAATTAAAAGCCTAGACAAATTTATTTTTCCTATTTCACTTGAACATGTCAGCTTAACGCTGTACCCTAGTTAAGTGTACATCACATGTTGCTAAATACATTTAAAGAAATCTCTTCTAATATTAAACTGGACAAGTTATATTCTTGATACATGGCATTGCCTGAGGAGTAAAGCTGGAATAGCTCATGAACTCAAGGGGCTCGGAAGGACAGCGCAGCATTTGCAGCAACTCGCTAAAAACAAGCGTGAAGAGAAAATCTATTCCACAGCTCCATGTGGCTACGAGGCAGCAAAGCTCCGATGCTAAGGCTGAGACACCCTTGGAGCAAAGCGCCCCCTCCACTCCAGAGCTGCAGAAGGTGGCTGGGTACCCCACAGGCAGCCGAGTCTCGTCAGATGAGAGTGACTGCAAGCACTGGCATGGCCTTGGCACTGCCACGTCAGGAGGACATCTTCCTCCCAGCCTTGGCGATACTCTTCTGCACGCAGAGGGTGAGCAAGAGAGAGGGCTCCAGTACAAAGCTAAAGTCCAAGAACTGAAGTCTTGGAAGAAACCTGGTCTTCCTGTCCCGTTGATGAGCACTTGAATAACTTGTACAAGACACTGTTTCTGTCCCAGCACCTCCCAGTCTCTTTGCCATACCCTACGGCTGTGAACTCCCTTTTCCTTCCTATTGAAGACCAGAGGGCCACGCAGAGCAAGAGCAGCAGCCCTGCCAAATCCTGAACTACATATTTGGAGACGACACGAACACGAGAATGTTTTCTAAGAACAGAGTCTTTAGCACCAATCTCTCTGAACAAAAAGGGATGCAAAAGAAATCTGTCCCTTCCGACAGCGGGAACAAACCCCTGAATTCCCGTAAGAAGTGACAGCTATTACTGGCCAACGGGAATTACAGTATTTCCTCTCACACGGCTTGCAGGATTTTCCCCCAGATCTTGCTCTCCAAAATAAGTGCAAATTAGTCACCTTTATTAGGGTGTGAAATTAATAAGACAGATGCTTTACCGTAGGGTGCGGCACTTCTGCATAGTGCTTTGCTTACCCAGGTGAGATGTGAACAGGATGTGCTTTTGTCAGCCCGGTGCTGTGCCAGGGCGCCAACAGCGCCTATCACATTGCCCTCTTCAGATCAGAGCCCCCCTGGCTTGGAGCACAGGTGGAGCAAGTGATGTCCCACCTGCCGAAGGCCAGAAATCAGGCTTCTCGCAGACAAAACTCTGTATTCCAGGGGATAAACTGAGGCCACCAGCTGTTTTGCAGACATGCCCCTTGTTCAAGCCAATGTTGTAGGTCGTGTCAAGCTGCTCTCAGGACAAAGGCTGGGACCTTCTCTAGCCTTCAGACCATTTCTAACAACACCAAGGCACTTTCTTTTAAAGCCTTTAGAGAGGAATGAAGCTGCCTCCTCTTTTCAGACTGGTTTCAGGGAAGCAGCATATGGACGGGGATCAAGCCTAAGAACTTGTGGCAAAGGCGGCTTTCTCCTATTCTGCGTTCCTGCTCCTTTCTTTTTTCATACTCACACAACTTCCTCCCAAAAGGTCTTCAGGAAGCTTTTTAGGTTGTTCCACATACATAGCCAAATTAAAATAATGTCATTTTTTTCATTTATATTTTGCAGTTTATCTCAATGCAAGCCTGGCTGTGAAAAGACTTATTTTGGAAAAAAGCACACGCTGTTTTCATGAAACAAAATACATCACAACACGTCTATTTTGAAATAAGATGGTTCATGTGACAGCTTTTGCTAAATCAAAAAGGTGTGAATTAAAACGGGCTTCATTATGTTTGTGAAAATTAATCTCTTTACGAGCCCTGAATGAGAACAGTTCGCTTTCTTCATACCTCTCTCTCAAGCACTCGTTTCAGGAGCAAAGACAGAGAGATGTTCTACAAGGAATTACACACAACTTTATGGGGAGAACTTCCCGGAGCTCCCTTTGAGCCCACCCAGTCGTGCTCGACACCCGTTCCTTAAAACCTTGGGGGGTGCCCGTCGGTACCTGCAGCAGTACCTGCCTGCCTCGGCGGTCCCTGCGGGCTTCGCTCCGCAGCCTCCGGCAGTCTGCCGTGCGGGTTTGGCTAAACCAAACCTCAACGCTGAGGCTTCCCACTTCAGCGGTATTCACAGACCTGACTACGAGGCAGGTGGGAAAACCTCCCTAACGTAAGGGCTCACTAGCTCCCTGGTTCCAGGGCTGAACGCCGCTGGCATCAGCCCGGAGTTACCTTCCCGCAGGGAGTGCGCGGAGCCAGCCCGCGGAGGCGGCAGCTGATGCCCGGTGCTACCACCTGCAGTCCGCTGCAGGCACCACAGGCAGCCGACCCCGGACACCCTGCCCAGCACAGCCGGCAGGGACCTGCCTCCGGCAGGGACCTGCCTCCGGCCGGCCCCGCACACCCCAGGAAAAGGGCCGCACCTTCCCCCAGAAGGAATCGGGAGGCACAAGAAGGGAGAGGGATGGTGGGAAAGGTGTCTGGATTCCACAGCAAGCTGGAACTGAGGCTGCGGTTCCACGCCACGCTCTGCTTTCAGGATGGATGTTATCGTTCCACCCTTTGCAGCTGCAGAGCAGCATGATATATTCATAAGAAAATAATGGGGGAAAACTTGATTTGGTTTTCAAACTTTAGCCCTATAAAATTAGTTTGTTTGGGTTTTTTTCTTCCTCATCAGAGTCCAAGTGCCCCAGGAGTTATGTGTTCCATGCAAGGCGAGCTTGGGACTTAAGAGAATTCAGATTTTACCACACAGCTTTTTCATTATTGTTTGCAGAATACGGTATGATCTTTAAAATATACAGGAAGAATGAGAGCCTGGAGCCAGGCTTGTTCCCAGCTTTCCAACTGCCCAGTTGTTCACCTCTCACCAAAACGCTAAGCTCCACTAACCACTATGAAACAGGATTATGAAATGCAGACAACTTTGAAATCTGCACAGGAGAACGGCTCCAGGTAAGAATCACATCACCTCCCTCTCTATGGATAGACATACTCTGAGAATTAAAAATAAAAAACAGCCAGCGTTGCTCTGGTAGCGTCTTTCAACTCACATACAAATAGCGGCACTGAAATGCAGGCGTCATGTAACAGATAAAGGAGCAAATGTTTGAACAGGGATGCTGAAGCAATGGCTTCTGTAAAAAACCTGCTTAGTCTGTTAAAAGTCTTGGTCAAGCCCGTAAGTTTCTCCTTGCCTCAGACTCCACAGCCAGCAGTGGAATAAAAGAACCTGGTATCACAGTAAATACATCGTTATTTCTGAGGTGTTTGGACCCTGCAGTAAGTAGGTGTCTTAAGTGTCTACAGCTCCGCTAAGCAAAGTGCAGGGGATTTCACCTGACAGCTGGCACTTCCAGCTCTACATCTCGTCCCATTCTGCGTGTTACCAGCCCTTCGTAGGAGAAACACTACCTGTGTACCAGGTACCTCAGTTCACACACCCCTTTCCCCCCAGTACACACACATCCCTCCAGCAAATCCAACTTCTCTCAGAATCACTGAGCTTCCAGCAAGCGAACGCCCTGCCTTATCTGCCATCCCCGCTAAGGAGGGCCAACCCAGCAGATGGTTCTACATAGCGATAATGTTCCAAGGGCCCTCGGCAGGAAGATACGCAGAAAGCCACGGTCTGAGGTTACAGAAGTGCAGTCCTGGTCCCCACCCCGGCAGGCGTCACACTGAATGCAGCGAGAGCTAACACAGAGGAATCCTGGCGAGAGGTTTACCTTGATGAGAGAGGTCACGGGTCTGGTTAATCAGAGGGAGGAACGCACGCTTCACTCAAGTAAAAATCCTTCTGAAATAACCGGTAACTGAAATGTATAACTCAAAGAAGAACTTAAGTTTTCTACCCCCTAAGGCTTTCCTTATTAAAAAAATCAGTTCTACATCATGAATTTTTCAGAGCTTTTCTACTAGAAAATTAGTCTGATTTCATTAGTTCTTGATTCTATCTATCCTTTTCAATTCCCAGAAAAACTGATGAATTATCAGTTAACAGATACCCTTAAAATCTCCTTTTTTGTGTGTGTGTTATCTTAGAATGAGAGCAACTAGCACAGTCAAAGATGTCCAACACAATCGATTCGCCTGTGTCTCGCTGGTGAAAAATGTCTTTTTGCAGCTTTCTGAGCTACAGGGACATTGTCCCTCACTTGACTCACTCTCTGAAAATAACTCTCCAGGGAGCAATTCTGCTTTTAAAAGTCACAGTAACATCAGGATGTCTCCCCGTACAAAAAAATTACTGCCCAGTTCCCTCAGTTCAGGACTGCACAAATCCTCCTCGCGTCAAGATAGGTGTTGGCCGTTTTTGTATTCTTTTCCAGCTGGGAAATAACAAAAAATATGAGCAATCAAGGTAAGATTTTATCAATCCTCAAGCCACAGAGAATCAGAAAATTTATGCATTTGACATGTCATTCTTTTGACAGACCGAATCAGGACGATGCTACTGACCACCGTCAATATCCGTTTCTTTGCGGGTCTTTTCATAGAAAGGCATCCAGTGTTTATCAGCTTTGTACTTTGGAAGGGGCATAAAGTTAGCAAACAAAGTTATAAAGTCCTCGGATAAACCTTCTAAATGTACACGGCCTGATTTTCTTCTCCCCTAACCTGTGACTCGCAGGGAATTAACTGCATCTCTAGGTTCACTGTTGGGGGAAGATCAGAACAGGCTTCTCCCAGCAACTCCTGACACGCTAAATCTGGGAGCCCTAAAGCAAGCTATGTGGCAAGGGAAAACCACAGTTTTTCCAGCAGCAGAGTTACTCTTACATCAAGTGAGAGGTCTGACTGCTATCTGCACTTTTACAACTGCCTGCCTGTACTCAACCACTCTAACGGAACCAGCTCCTCGCCTGCGGCAGAAACCCTTCCCCAGCAGCCAAACCTGCCTCCCCACACTCGGACCGGGGAGCCCGCACAGAGCGCCTGCCCAGCGCTACAAGCCGGGGAAATGGTTTTCCCGGGGGGGCTGCGCTCCCCGCGCCGTGTCTCGGGGCTCGCCCCCGCCGCTAGGCAGCTGCCGGGGAGATGCTGGACCGGCCCCGCCGCCCGGCCCGCGCTGCCGAAACGCTCCCGCCGCCCAGCCGCCGCTCTGCCCGGCACGGAGAGCCCCGGGGGAAAAGCGGTTCCCCACCCCCAGCTCCCCGCGGCGCGGCCGGACTCACCCGCAAGAGACCCCCGGAGAAAATCCCCCTCCCCAAGGGATGCTCCTGCAAAGGCAGGCAGGCAGGGAGGGAGGGAGCTCACGCCTCTCCAGAACTTCAGCCCCCCGCCCCGGCAGAAAGCGCTGCCCGTGGAGACTGGGCACACGACGCGGGGATGCTCGGCCGGTCCCCGCTGCCCCCCGCGAAGGCAGCCGCCGGCGTACCGGGACGCCGCCGGCCGCCCCCCGCCACTTACCCCACAGCAGCAGGACGGGGAGCTGCCGCCGGCGGCAGCCGGGCGCCTCCATCCCGCCGAGGGACCGCGGGGAGACGGAGCCCGCATGGGGCGGCCGGTCCGCAGCCGCGCAGGGCCCGGGCCCGCCTTAGCCCCTCCGCCGGGGAGGCTCCTCTTCATCCCTCGGCGTCCAGCCCCGGGCGGCGGCGGCGGGGGCGGGCGCGGAGGGGAGCCGCTCTCCCGCCCCCGGGGCGCTCCCAGCGCCGGGTGTGGGCGGTGGTCACAGCGGGAGGGCGGGGCGGGCGGGCTGCCGGGCTGCCGCGGGAGGAGGGGAGTGCACGCGTGTGCGCGTGAGTGCGCCGGTGAGGGAGTGTGCATGCGAGCGCGCGGCTCTGCACGCGCATGCATGCCAGTGTGCACGTGTGTGCCTGTGCGTGCGCGGGAGCGTGCGTGCGTGTGCGTGCATGGCAGCGTAGCCGCGGCTCCCGGCCCGCCGAAGGGCACAGCGGGGCGACGCCGCTGCCAGCCCGCGGGGCCCGGTGGGTGTTCGGGGCGGAAGGTCCCGCTCCCGAGCGGGCGAGCTGCGGGGGCTCCCTGCCCCGAGAGCCGGAGCAGCCTCTCCCCTCCCGCCAGCGCCCTGGCAGCGGGGTGAGGGCATGCGGGGCTGCGGGGCCAGCCGTGTGAGCCCACCCGCGGCCCGCTCGCTCCGTCGTGCGCGGCCCCGGCACGGTCCGTGCTGGGTGGTCGCGGCGGACGGCGGGCAGCGAGCGGGGCCAACCCCAGCCAGCGGGGCTAACCCCAGCCAGCGCCCCGGCAGAGCGGCTCCAGGAGAACACCTGGTGGGTTTGCGTTGTCCCTCCGTTTGGGCGCGGCTCCCGGTTTTCATCAGTATTTAACAGGCCGTGTTCCTGGAGCTCTCTCTAGGAAATGAGCATCTCTAGCAAGAGGTGCTCACACGAGGCTGCGAAGCTGCTGAGGAAGCCTTTGCTCGGCTAAAAATAAATTGTACCGCTCAGTAATGAAGAGCCAGAGTGTGCGTCTAGCTACAGGGACGCTCCACCGCTGTAACTGCCTTTCCGTAGGCCGTTAAATCGCTGCCACCATTAAACATACCAGAAAACTTTGGATTTCAAAAATATTTTTACGCAGGACACAAGAACAAAGGGTTCTCCTATCTACCGCTCACGTTGCTCCTGTCGTCTTGGCACGCTTGCACAGCACGGTGCTTTTGAACCCTTTCGGAGAGTGGGACCCCAACGCAGCAGCACAGAGTTGTGCCTTTCCCATGCCCCCAACAGCAAACTGCTCCGTACACAAGGGCTGGCTGGTTTATGCTGTCATCCAGGCTGAGGGAAGTGGAAAATGGGGAGCCACAGGGCAGGCTGGGCACCCAGAGGGTTGAAATAGCTCTGCAGACATCTCAGTGTGTCAGCTGTAGTGAACCTCCTGTTATTTCTGTCCCGCTTTTTCCTCATCACTGAAAGGAAATCTTGTAAAATACCGTAAACCATAAATAAACCATCGCTCAGGGAGATCATCCTTCAGCAGAGGGGCTGCCGCTTCGGCTGTGTAAGAAGCGTTTGCAAGCTGCCCCTGCCAGAAGGAGCTACAGGGAAGGGACAAGTGTGAAGGCACGTACATCTCAGACTTGCTAGAGCATCCTTCCTTACAGTAAGATCGTGATCTCCCTCGTGAAATCTGGTCCTGGCAATATCTGAAGTTACAGTTAGTATCTTAAAGAATTTGGACTGGTCTTCAGGAGGGTTACAATGCTTTGTTCTTTATATACAATACTATACATTAAACAATATACCGTATATTACACACTATACTCATGTTATATTTTATATATATATTATACACTATATTTTTTGTCACATAGGATACGGAGACAACTGGCTGACAATTTTCCTTTACACCTTTTGTATTTGTTTTCCTCACCTGTTTCTGACAAGAAACTGGCAGATTTGACAAGTGAATGTGCCTGCTTCCACCTATCAAGATTCAGCAAGCACTTCCCGTTTTATGCTGGCAGCAGGGAGGATGAAGGTGCACGCACTGCCTTGGAGGTGGATCGATAGCTAAAATTTGAAGGTACATGCACCAGTTTAGAGTGTTGTATTGAATCACAAGCCAGCTATGCTAGGTGATGTCTTCAGCAGTGAGAGCTGAAATGAGTGATTCACAGGTGTACATGAACAAAACTGTCACAGCGTTAGAACCATCAGCAAGAGGCAACTTTGGCTCTTTGAAGGTTTCCGTTAAGAATGGCTGTCCCCCTCCATTGCAGAAATGCCAATAAATTTACTTCAGAAAGGCTGCAAACCTTTTTCTTCTGCGAGTCTGCCTTAGTAGCATCATGGCTCTACTCCAGCAGTAGAAATCTGCTTCACCTTCAGGTAAGAAATGCTGTAAACGTCCTTTGCTGTGCAAAGCTCTGAATCCCATCCCCAACAACCTGCAGTAACAATAACCTCAAAACCACAGGCTGTTGTATTTTCCAGATACACAACCCCCAGAGATCACACTAACCTTTTCAGTACCCTGCAGACAGGGCTGCCGTCGCGGTACTCCGGGCACTGGTGCGTAGTTGTTTCAGTATGGAAGGTTCCCAAGGAGCCCAAGATGAGAAGCGATGGAAGGAGTCGAGCCATCCAGGACAGGTATTATCGTGAGCGCTAGAGCGTTCAGGGCGGCGTGAGATAAGGCAATAAACTCTCCTGCTCCAGAAGTTAAACTAATCCAATAGGAACTAAAAAATAAAAATAGTAAAAAAATAATTAAAAGCTGAAGATATTACACTGCAGAATGTAGTATTGCCTTTCCTGTCACCTCAAGTATGGGTCCAGGTAGGGTGGCCGCTTGCCTGCATAGAGAGACCTTGCCCAGTGTGGGACAGAAAGTTTTCTTCTCCTCTTCCTAGTACAGGAAATTTGTATAAAAATTGCATTAAGACTTTAAGACCACGTTTTAATGGGCTTGCTTGCTGGAGTGAGGTTTGAAAAAGTAGGTTCAGTTCATGTGTGGTTTAGTTCATCTAAAGTAGGTCATCTTTCCCGTTCAGTGCTCCTAGGAGCGTGCCTTTCCTGCTCCAGAGATTAAAAAAAAATAAAAGGCATCTGCAGGTCATTAAAATAATTTCTTCCTTTATATTCTGCTCGTGTAATTCCACACAAATCTTTTCTTTTTTACCACCCATATAGGAAATGCACATACATCCTAAAAACCCCGTAATTTAAAAAACGGCTCTTCCTGCGACTCGAAGGCCCCACTGTAGTATAGTGATGGCACATAAAAGCCAAACTGATGTTGTCAGTCAAATTTGATGAGCTGAAACTCTTTATGCCTATATTACCTGAACCAAAGGGGGCGGGGAAAAGGACGTTTCTGTATGTTAAGATTGTCATTTTTTTACAAAAAAGCGGACGTGGGTTAGGGAAGCACACAAGTATTTTGCCAGCCTTGTAAAACGTGGTTTTTAACTCATGTGTGAATGTGCTCCGTGATTTCAGCAGGGTTCCCGTGTTCAGAGCACAGCGTCTAAGCAGTGGGTACAGTTTCAAACCACTCTATTTCAGAGGTGCTGAGCTGCGAGCATTCAGCAATCCCTAAGCACATTTTATTTCACGTACCTAGCTATAACATGACAGCCTGCCCATGGGCACCGCATGTGAGCTTTGTTTGAAGGAACCAAACATTCCATTACTTTGTTTCCATACGCATTTGTAGTACAATAAGTTGTCTTGATGCAAAAAAAATTCAAGCTGCTTGTGTACCCTGAACCACCAACACCAGTAACTGCAACTAATAGAAATGGTTCCACGAGCGTCACGATGGCGATCAAGGGAAAGCAGGTATTTTATGGGAGAACGGCACACACCCTCTCCCCTCTCTCTGCTGGAGGAAAGCTCTCCAGTCAAGGGTCCTCCACCAAGATGCCTGCCCCTTGTCTTGCAGCCGGCGGTACAACAGGCTCTCATCAAAGGACCTGAGCGCAGATCTGTAAGAGCTGGGGCGTCTCGCTGATTCCCAGCGGGTTTTCTCTTATCGAAAGGTGCATCCCAAGGCTGCTGGTGACTCTATGTCATATGCGTTGTGATCTTCTCTTCCTGTTGCACACAGCTATTCTTTTTCCACACCAGGCAGAAGTTTTAGTGTAACAGAAGGTCTTTCTAATTTGGCTCAGGCATGGGAAACAAATCATCCCTTCATTTTTAATGTAAACATCTGCAAAATGCACACAACGCTCCATTCCTTCTAGACTAAATAAAGCCAACAGTAATTTATGGGTTTTTAAACACTTCAGTGTCAGTTATGTTCTAAAGGCCCTGAATCTTTACGCAGAAATGCATTTATTTTTTCATGACAGGCTGTCTGAGCAGTTTGGGAAATGCCAGCAAGAGAATATGTAGACTGTCTCCATACATGGTGTGTCTCAGAGAAATAACTCAGCTTAGAAAATCAGGGAGAAAGGTACAAGAAGAGAGGTGGAAACACCCATCTATATTTTTTTGGTTACAGTTTCTCTTCATACAAGTATGAAATCTTACCGGATTGAGTCACCAATAATCTTGCAGACATCTGAAGGAATGTTTAAGGATCGTTTTATAACCTTTGAAACTCAGCCGACTCTGCAGAGATTGGTGAAGCAGCACACAGTACCAACGTAAACCCACCTGCAACAGAAAGCAGCAAAGCCTATTCCAGCTTAGTCTGAGCCCAGGATTTCCGATTCCACTCTTAGGCTCTGATCAGTGCGATTATGAACCGTCCAGCATCTCCTTAGCATGAAAACAGACTAATTGTCCTCCTTAGGTGCATGAAAGACTGGCTTTAGGGCTGAGCAAGACATCTTAGGACACTTCTTAGATGGGAAATTCCATAAATTTCCATTGGATGGAGAAATGCAGCACTATATAAAATAGAAAATATTGTCATAGTAAATAAAAGGTTATTTGGAGGCACAGAATGAGTGCAATACGTAACATTTTTAATTTTCCAGTCCTAATTCCTACCCACAGAGGAATGGAACTACTGTTTGCATTTTATGGGTGCATCTATGGGTGCATCATAAAAAGGTTTAATCAAGTTAATTACACTTACAGAAAAGTCAGCATCTGCCTGGATTCTGCTGACCCCAAACGACAGAGGGTGGCTCAGTGTGCCAAGTGACCATAGCTCTCATTTGAGAAAATGACCTGTCTCCAACGTCTGGAGCAGCACAGAAAAAAGAACAGGACATGGGTGGGAACAATGAGTTGAAGATTCAGCTTGGTAGCACTCACTGCCTTTGCCCTACATCAAAGAGCAGAGTGTGCTGACACGTATCCTCAGTCTCTGATTCGCTGAGAATTAACCTACATTTTAATGAAATTGCAGCTATTGTTAGGAAAAGGAAAGTGCGTGTTTATGCATTAGTTAACACGAAATAATATCTGTCCTCAAGTACAAGTATAAAGTATAGAGGAAAGATTCTCTTTTCAAATATTCACTGTTTATCAACGGTTTTATTCTTCATAAAGTTACCATTAACAGAATATCTAGCCCTTCGTATTTAATTGATTTGCTGTAAAAATCTCTCCCTGTTTTTAACTCTAATAGTATAATGTTCTGCATCTCATGGAATTATCGGTGAAATCTTCCACAGGATCTCTTCTTACCATCTCTCCTTTTTGTTTTCAACTTAGCAAAGATCAAACCCAACAAAACGAGATAGCAATAGTCCCATAACAAGATCAGTTTATGAGATACTAAATTGTTCCATGGAAAGGAAGTGAACAACTAATATAGATGAGCATGAATACTTTAAATAACTTAGATTAACTGAGGTAGGAGCTCTTTTGTTGGTAGATACACATGTAAAATATTCCAAAGCCGGGCTATCTTTACCATTGTCTCCTGAGATTTCTAAATCAGAGGAAGGATGTGAGTAAGTGGGTGACAGGCACAGCAGCTGGTGTACCACCGGCACGCAGGCACACTCACTGTCTCCGTCCACTATAGCAGCTGGTTGATTAATTAGTTGCACCCCAATGATTTCAGGTGGAATTTGCTGCTTTATGTTGGCGAGGGTAACAGGAATACTTGAAGCAGAGCCCGGTGTGAAAAGCACAATGCTGCACTAGGGGAAGTGAGGGCTATCAGAAAATATGAATTCTCCCCTGGCTCAAAACCAAGCCAAGATTTAAAGTTCACAGTAAAGTCAAACAACGTTGAACACATGCAAGGTGGGTTTTTTGCACTGCTGTTGCAAGTGTGTCGTTTGCCTCAGTCATCGATAGAGCTTCAAATAAACGGGAGTTTCGAAAACAACTCCAAAGAGAATAACTCACCACAAAAAAATAATTATACTTCCCCAAAAGTGCTTAAAGTGCATGTTGGGGTTGGAAGCATAAATATTTAATCAAAAACATATACCTATGCACACCATAAATTAGGCAACTACTTTTAAAAGACAGTATGACCTCCAATTACTTTTAACTTGCTCTGTCTTCTGTACATGAGTTTCTTTTTTGTTTACTCTTCAGAACATTGTCGTTGTAGTTCTGAATACAATAAATGCCTACAACTGAGCTTGTGAGGAAAGCTCTGCTCATGGTTGAGATGGCAACTCCACCTCTTAAAGAAACACATTTCCTTTGACAGATTTCTTGCACCCTTTCTTCCTTTCCTGGAAGAAATAATAAAAAGATCAAAAAGATCATAATTTACTGAGTATGAAATCAGCATTTGGAGAAGCGTTGTGACAGTTGGTGAGATGGGCTGAGAAAACCCAGGCATGAGACTGTTCCTCAGGTGAATGCTTTCCCGGATTTACATTAAACTGGGTGGTGGAAGATACGGGCACAGATGTTTCCTGCAATAATAACATATAGATTTAATTTTCTCCATTAATTTGTTCTGGAACCTAGCAAATATTAATTAATTGATAGGAGGGCTTCCATTAAAGCAAACTTCAAAAAATGCTGATCTTCCTTCATGAACTATAGAAAAATGTGCTGTCCAAACAGTAACTGAGAAGCCTCAAGCAAAAAAGCATTAATATTATCTAGAGATCGTATTAAAGGATTTGGCTAATTGAAGAAATCCTTTGAAGGGAATTATCTTGACCAAATAAGAGAAAGTAATTATTGGGCCAGAGATGATATGGGTCATAACAGACAGGATGCTGAACTCTACCAGTGAGAGACACCTTGTGGTAACAGCCTAAACTGTCGCTCTTTGCTGCCACCTCCAAAGAAACAGCAGAATGAATGATTTACGATGATTAAATAATACATTATAAAGCCACCTCTTTCAATAATAAAGGTAAGAACAGCCCTGATCTGATGTAAAAGTAACATCTTCTGTTTCCAAAATGCTGCTCACAAATTTAAGCTCGTCTTGAAGCTCACAAATCAAAGTGTTGATCATTTTTGTGCCTTCCTCTCCCGCTGCCTGAGGTGTGGGTGTCCGTGCAGCTAGAGCTCTTGTTCCGCCTGTCACATCCTCTGTTAATTCAATTCACGATAACCATTCTGCCATCACTTCACACGCTCATCACATTAAGAAATTCCGACTGCTTCTATTTTTTTCAAGCTTTTTGCCTTCATTTAGAAGATCCTTTCAAAGGCCTCCCCTCTTCCCTTTGCCGGTAACTTTGTATGTTTACATTACCCCTAGACCTCTTTAATCACCAAACAAATAAAGGACAGGAAGGAAAAGGAGGCTTCCCCAACTGGAAGAGCCACAAGACTCACACCTATGGAAATCACCGTGGCTGGGCTCAGATGTGGCATCACGATGTGCCTAAGCTGCCTGAGGTGGTCTCCTTACCTCCTCTGCGCTCTGCTCTGCTGCTCCCACCCCGGGGAGGCCACTCGGCAGTCCGGTCCCAAAGGGCGGCAGGTTAAGCTGGCCCCTCTCTGCAATTAAGAAAGAAATTGCGCCCAAGCCAAATTGCTTGAAGGAAGTTCTGCCCTCAGCAGAGCATAGCTGCTGCCCTGTGCTCCTCTGCGCTTGTCCAGAGATGCCTCCAGAACAGGAGGATGGGGTGAGGCTGCTGCCAGGTAGGTCATTTTTCTAACACAGCCAAAGGACAGTGAAGAAAATGGGGTATTTTGTTCTCAGAGGGTTTCCTGGTCATTCCCATGTGTGTTGGAAATAACCACCAATCGAGGGGCTGTTTATCAGAGTATGTGTGGTGCCTGTACGGCTGAGAAGGCAAGAGATAATATTGGTTTATATTTTCTTCCAGATCTACTAGACCAGCTAACTATGCAGGCTCTCCTTTGCCCAGTTTTATCAAAATGGACTTTGCATAAACAGTTGAATCTTCTGGAGGTGGGTGACTGAGAGGTTAACCTGGATGGTTTCCACAGAAACAGGCTCAGGGGCAAGTACACGTGCCTTGGTACTGACAGCTCTGATGGGCTGAATCTCAGGCTTGAGGGAAACCAGTTTGACACCACCTAAAATACATAGACTAAGAAAAAAAAAAAAACCAACACTAAGGAATCTGGACAGATTATTTCATTCTCAAAGAATAAAAAAGGAACTGAAAAATTTCTCTTTATACATAACTATCTCATTAAATTCTTCCATTAATTGACTAGTTCTGAACATAAACAGCATCAAGGTAAGCTGTAGTTTAATAAACTCAGCTGCAAAGCATATGGGTGAGCAGCATGTTACCTCTACTCTGCATGGCAGTGCCCCCAGGTCAGACCCTTAACACCACGGACTTAAAATCCTCTGACTGGTTTCACTTAAGAGAATAGAATAAATGTCCATCATCTACCTGAACTGCAATGCTAAAACCTCATGTATTATTGCACCTTTATTTCTCATTTTACAGGCAAGAGTGAACACATTTTTTAAACTTTCAGCTCCCTCTACTGTGCAAACCTATTTTTAGAAGAAGCGTAGTGTTTTGTTATTTGAACCAATGTAGGACTGAAAAGACATAGACCAAAACTAATGTAAGGAAATAACTTCTGTTTTCCCCTGTGTTGAGAAGCTAGATGTTGAGCTCGTTCTGTGCTGATATCCAGGAATCATACCCTAGACCACCACACTGCAGTAGAGCAAGTGGCCAAGCCTCACTACGGCCTCTGCACATCCCTGTTCAGTCAGATGCACTGATGCTCACAAGCACTGACACAGCGCACGCTTGTAGCTGGGAGCAGGCTGGTGCATTCTTCACTTCAGCTTGAAAAAACATCCTTTGCAGCCTGGCAAAGGAAAACCCCAGAGCCACCGAAATACGGGCCAGGCAGACCCTGTTTCCTGAAGAGTGTGAACTTGAAGAATGCGGATTGGTACCAACCACACACAAGAGAAGAAGAGGTGCGTGGTACCGTGGGGTATTTTCAAAAGTATGATACATAACGAGCATGCTTCTTGCCTTGCAGAACCTGCTCCACTGCTGTGCTTCTTGGCCAGTGGCGCATGGAAAGGGCTCTCGTGCCTTCCCTGCGCTGGTATGGCAGGCAGGGAGAGCTGACCAGTGGCAGCTCCTGATGGGGCAGCCAGCCCAGAGACCCTGCGAGCACAGGCTGGTTTGTACAAGCACGATCCCCTGGGAAATGGAGCCAAGGGAAGAGCAGAGCTCGCTCCCGCTGCAAAGGTGGAACCGGCAAGAGAGACGGAGAGAGCCGGGGCACAAGTGCTGCCTTGGAGCAGCCAGAGCAGCAGGCAAGAACCGAGCCAAAAGGGCCCAGAGGAGCCCTGGCAAGGGGCTGTGCTCAGTGCTACAGAGGTTGTTCAAAGCAACCTCTGGGGGCCACCCTGTGGGTCTAGAAATCTTCCTCCCCCTGGATGCGGGGCACGAGAGACACCTTTTGGAGCACACGCAGCAGCCACCTGGTCCAAATGGCCCAGAGGAGCCCGGGCAAGGGGCTGTGCTCAGTGCTGCAAAGGCAACGAAAACCCCATAGACACTTGCGAGCCCACCACAGCAGATTAGAGCCTTCCTCGCCCCAGCTGCAGGGCACTATTGGCCACCTTCATGGAGCACGAGCAGCAGGCAGCAACCTCTCCAGGCTCAGAGGAGCCCTGACAAGTGGTCATGCTCAATGCTGCAGAGGAAAGCAAAAACCCCCAGTGCCAATCTGCCCCAGGGGAAAACTCTTTCCTGACCCCAGCACTGGCAATCCATCGGCTATTCCCTGAGCATGTGAGCTAGACCTGGCCCCTCATCCCACCGGCTGGTCACGCCTCCCCGGAGGTGCCCAAGCTCTATTCACCCTCAACCTGGAGCCAGCTCAGGGGCTTCTGAGAATGGCTAAAGGTCCCAGACCTGATCGACCTTGGGGGCAAGAATCCTTCCCATGCCTGGCAGGACACCAGCAGGTGCTCCAAAGCACGGGGACCCCTGGCAACACCTCTGCATCCCATTCCTTAGAGCTGCTGCCCCTTGTTCTGCAGAGGATGAAGACGGCAATTTCCGCAGTGCTCCTCGAGAAGGCATTCCCTTGGCATTGCCACTGCCATCCAGCTGAAAAGGCCTGAGAGCTTCAGGCACCTCCAGGTGTTCATGTTTCTTCTCATCCCTACAGCCTCATCCAGCCTCCTCCAGTCTTCCTCCCTTAGACCCCTCCAAGTAATTCCACCACAAAGAGAAACTAATTCCCCTGCAGGAGAAGTGTGCTCCTCTGAGATGTCAACGGCATTAAATTGAACAGGACCAAACACCGGATTGTGCCCCTGGGATGGAGTAATGCCAGGCACAAGTCTAACCTGGGAGAGGAGAGGCTGAAGAGCAGCCCTGCAAAAGGGGACTTGGGGGTGCTGGCTGACAGGAGTCCTTCCCTAACACATTGCATTTCCAAACAGAGACTGTCCCGCAGAGCAACAAGCATTTCAGGATCTCTGTTTGCTACTGAACATGAATAATGTCATTGCTTTAGAAGTGAAAAGCCAAAACATCTGTGATCACATGATCAGTTAATTAAAACGCAGAGAGCATTTAAGGCTGGGAAAGCCGACCATTCACCTAGCAAAGAAATCAGGAGTTTAATGCAAATCCACCTCTTCAGTTTTCTACAGTTGAATGTGTTCATACGTATGATGAAAGCAGAGAGAAATACGGCAACACGGGGACAGCAAAGCAGCCAGCCGTTGAAAATTCCCATCTTAAACCAGCATGAAAATGGAAGACAGGCAGACCTGCAGCTCTTTAAGACACAACAGACCGTTGGCAATGACAGGGACAACACAAATGAGGGAAGATTTTTAAATATCCAAATGCATTCCCAGAGCCCCTGGTTTCTTTCCCCCTCATCCCTGGTCCAGCTCAGGTAGAGTCAATCAGGTACTCTTTTGAATTGTCTTGAGTACAGAGGGTTAGTGAGGAAAAACCCAGAACAGCAAGCTGCCGTGGTGTGAACTTACTGCCCTTCTCTTTAACGTGTCTACAACACTGCTCTCGCATTTGGTATTTTCCCTTGAACTCCAGAAAGGTTCTCCAGACTCTCCAGTGCCATCAGATCCATCTGTCTACAGACCTTTTATCAGGCTCAGCTCTCTCCCTCCAGGAGCCCCCTCACACTGTCCCAACTTCTACCTTTCTAACGTGCCTCCAGGAGAAGGAGGGAACATTCACGGTGTCTGCAGTGTCATAAAAGCACTCTGTCCGATTTAAGCCTCTCTGTCTCTTGTGCTCTCGTGACAGAGACGAAGGTTTCTAAGCCTGTCCTTTGAGGCAACACCTACCACAAAATTCAGCGTCTTCATCCAGTTCAACAGAACTTGGCAATGGACGGGGGCCCATGGCTTATGTGTACCACATGTCCTGATGCTCTGAAGTTTACAAAATAACACAAATCTGAATATCTCTCTCTTTTTTCAACTGCGCCATCCCCTAGATTGAATGCAGATATCCCCACTTGTACAAGGGGGAGACTTTATCCCATAGAAGGTTGCATAAATCCCCAGCGAGAACCAGCTCTTACACTGGCACGGGCTGCTCTGCAGGCACACCCCAAGACAGCTACTGGCACCTTATCTTTCAAGGCAAGTCCTGCCAGGTTCATTAATTCTGGAGACCAAAGAATAGAGAGGAAAGAGCTTCTTCTCCCTCCTGAGGTCTTGGTCCCCTACAGAAATGAATCATTATCTTACTCTGCACTTCCACATTCTCTTGCAGATTGTCAAGGAACTCACAACACATGTACAATTTTTTTTGTTCCCATTGCAGGAATTGTCAATTTAATTTGATGATCACTTACTATGACCTGCAATCCAGTCTCCTCCACAGAGACTGGCAGGACTGCTAAGTAAAAAGTGTTCGTCTTCAGTACCGTGCAGAAAAAGGTATTGGAGACACTAACAAAATTTGCAGTGGAAGAGAATTATTAAAATCCATCACAATTAATGAAGACAAAGCTTTAAATAGAGGCCAGAAAAAAGACTAATACTGGTAACAAAAAAAAAATCTGCAGAGATTTTTTAAAAAATACTAAGAGGCAGACATGAAATCATGGCTATAAGGTCAAGAAAGAATATTTTTAAACTCATCGGAAAAGAAGGGTACTCTTGCAGTTCTTGCAAACTTAGAAGTACAATATGCAAATAGCATTAATGAGAAAAAATAGTTGAGTGTGAAGAAGATAAGTTAGGGAGCTATCAAGCTACTGGATAATTTTCTAATACAAATAACTAACATCTCTCTATCTTTTGGTATTTCAAAATAGATGAAGTATTGAAAAATACGAAGTCGGGAAGAATGCCACAATAGTCTGAGCGAATTGGACCAGCCGACTTCCATTCCTCTTTTATGATGCACACTTCAACAAAAGCCAAGATCACTCTCCAAACAAAGAGTCTGACAGAAAGAATATAAAAGATACTGGAGATGAAAGCTAAGAGGTTGAGAGCTTGAAGAAATGCTCTCTTTAGATTAAGGGAAAAAAAAATCCTCCAACCTGTAGAAAAAAGAACAGGAATTGTAAGAAGAGTGAGAGGAAAGGTATTATATGTGGTTTATAAATCAATATAACAGAGACAAGATTCAATGTAAAATTGATCAATTTTCTAAACTGACTAAACCAAGGTTAATCCAATGATAGTAAAATGAAAAAAAGATGAAAACCAAAGAAATGAAGAAAAACAGAATAATTTTGGAATAAGTGTCTCTGGGAGCGGTGGGGGTTTAGTCACTGACTCAAATCGATCTGTCAATAAATTTCAAGTTAAGCACAAGTTTTAGCATTTCAATGCTAGTAAAACGATAGGAAAAAAATGAGGCACTTTTTTCTTTCATATTTATTTTTAACTCCTGTGTTTACTGGTAGATGTGCACATCTGCAAAAATAGGTACCTTAGGACTTGGTTTTCAAATGGAGTTTTAATTTCAGTGGCAACAGTTTTTCCAACAAGGAGTGCTGCGCACCGGAAGTAAATAATTATAATTCACCAATGACTTGAATCCGGAGCAACAAAATCATGTCGTTCACAAAGTGCAGAGAAGCCCAAGTGCTTCTGTTGATGAATGGGTCACTCCGTGGGTGGTCTGCTCCCTTCGTCTGCTCCACAGTAAGGTTCGTTCAGCACCTATTTCTGTTTGAATGCGTTTGCAGACCCTGTGCCAGTGGAGCAGAACGGGTGGCAGGTAAGAGAACTGAAAAGAGGAGAGTGAAAGTAGGAATTAGGACAGAGAGGGGGAAAGAGGAAAATAACGATCACACATAAAACCACAATGATCAGGGAAAAGTTTGAACAAGTTCAGAAAGCCGAGAAGGAAACATAAGCTGTTAGCAAATCTAATAGAAAGAAACAAACCAAACAGAATTATAAAGGGATTTAAGAAATAGGAAATTCACTTAGACTGCATGACAGAAAAAGAAATAATCCTGTCACAGAAAACAAATATATCAGTTCCCCGTGATGAGTCTGGAGGTCCGACCGATAATTACACTAACCAAAGAATAGCTGTCAGGGTGATGAATGCCAGGACCACGCGGTACCACTCTGGGGCTAAACCAGAAAGATACTCCATTTTTATCAGATCTGTTTCAAACTCTGAAAGAATGCTAGAAAGCAACAAAGTAATCAGCCTGTAGAGCATCAGAAAACAAAATTTCAGGAATTCAGTCCCTGAATCCTGTACCCTGGGGTACAGGAATCCCTGAAACAGTACGTTCATAGACAACCAGAAAGCTTGAGATCTAAAATTCTGATGGAATTCCAGGTCCGAAAAGAATATGTTGAGAGGAGAATAAGTAGTGAATGAATTTGAGGCATGGACACAACATATTTAAGTTTTCTGTTCTGAAAATTCCTGTTACAGCCAGGGCTACAATTCCTTTAAAAGAGATGAGAAGAAAAAAAAAAAAAGAAAAGAGGTCTATAGTCTAAAGCCATAGAAAAAATCTTGCAAGTGTTTTATAATGGCTCATTTATATGTAGATTGCAGGTCTTTCAAAATACTTTAAATAAATATAGCAACTGAACTTCAAGTTAATATTGTATTTATACAATTCAGTATTATGTCCATTTGCTGGCAGATAAACTAACAAGGTCACACAACTAGCCTTGAGTGACACAGCAAATCATTTACTAGTGGAGATAGAAGCAGCCTTCCTTCTAAGCATCTCCTGAATCTCAGACTGTGGTTCCCAGAGTAATCTCTGCTTTTAGTGCAAAAACATGATCAGTGCAGGGCCAAGGACAACCGAGTTTTTGACTCAACGTGTCCATCTTACAGCCTTCCTCAGTAAAATCTTCCTGCCTCCCACTGTTAAAAATAAAACAATGCATTTTCTTTTCTTTCTTTTTTTTTGTTTTTCACTTGGGAACCAAGAGATTTTATGTCCCTGTGGGAAACTGATGTTCTACAAAATTCACTTGTCTGGTATTTGAATTACCACAAAGCCGTCTAAGCTATGGCTTCCTGTGGGCTGCAAGCATCAATCTTGGAGCACTTGGCTGGGCTTATTCAACTTTCGCTGTCTTACCCAACCGTTTTGGCCCGTCCTCTCAAGAGCCACCTTTGCCTTGGTGCTATGGCTGGAGAAGTGCAAAATGAAACATGTGGCTCAATGGAATGAGAAATATTTTCTCTTAAACACTAGGGACAGGTTTAAGCAGAGACTGTTATCAATAGAAACTCAATATACACACCCAGTAAAGATTTGCTACACCCAAGCACGGTATGGAAAAGGTGATCTAGGGCAACATCTCAGAAGTTCTTTTCCTCTTGATGGAAAATCCTTGCTGTGATAGCTCTGAAAACACAGGTTACAACAGAGCCTGACTGAATTGCTGCTTCATTGCTACAAAGAGGGTTCTCAGTCTACACAATGAAAGTCATTAAAGAACCAAATATATTTAATAATATATTTCGTGAGCAAGATTTGTTCACTTGTTAAGAACAGATAACAAAATACCCCGAGATCTTTCCATGATTCCAAATAGAAAGCAATGTGCCTACTACTAAGTAATTAATAAGTAATTATTAGACTCACTACAGGTCTGATTCAAACAGCTTTACCATCGCGTTTTACAAAGAAGGAATTTGCCCTCCCTTCTTCTCTGCTTTATTGTCACCATAGATATCAAATGTATTTAACAACATATTTCAGCCTTGCCATTGATAATGTATAAAATAAACGTTGATAATGTATAAAGTAAGACAAGTCAAAGACAGTAGCTGTTATTTTGCCCTTCATGATGATCAGTTACCGTGTGGCATCAGGAAAGCAGGTGGAGCACATCCTTTCTTAGTCACCTGGGAAGAGTCAGAACCCCTTGAGGCGAGAACAGCTGCGAGTTTTGTTACGACACAGGGGTGTCCAGGGAAAACCCCAAAGAACTCGGCTCTGATCAGCTGACAAATCCTCCCGCTGCATGCCAAAGAAGTGGTCATGCTGACCTTGGCAAACATGGGTTTGAAATGCCCAGGCTGACCGGTATGACAGTCTTACCTCATGCATCTTTCTAACCTATTTCTTGAAAATTCCTTGTTTAAATGTGGTTTGGCTGCCGGTACAGACAGGACTGGTGACCCGACTCATCCACACCAGTCACAGTGTTAAACTGTTCCCAAGGAACACCATCTTGTCTCCTTTCTTCTTCGCTCTGTAAACTACTGTCACTGCTTAAAAACGGGAAAAAAACCCCAAAACAACAAAAAAGAGAAGACAGACGTTTCTTCCTAAAATACAGTAAAATCATAGTGCTGGAATCCAGAGGTGATCTGATTCTCCCTCTGGTTCCCAAAGACAGGAACCACAATAGTTATAGCACATTTGTAAAAGACTTCCAAAAACAAAGGCTTCAAAACCTTCTCAATCTCTTCCAGTACTGTAGTATCTTCATCATAAAAGCTGTTTTTCCCAAATCTAACCTGAATTTCCTTGTGTTGCAATCTACATTCATTACTTCCCGTGCTGTCCACTGTTGATAAGGGGAACGGGCTGGAAAACGGCCAGCCGCTGCAGCTCCATCTACGGCTAATAGTCTGGTAAAAGACCTTCCAAAGACCTCACTGGTATTTACAGAAAGGTAAACGCTAGTGTGTCAATATGTCAGCTCTGAAAACTACATCTAATCCATTATTGAGGTGATATATATTGAGCATAATAGCAGCGTCAGGTGTTTTGAGGTGCTGGTCACGAGTAACCGTTCAAGAGATCGAGGAGGTAACCCCTCAAGTGTGGGAAGAAGCTGATAAAGACAACAGGAGAAGCAGAAAGCCTTAGCTACAATATAGGATTTTACATAGTACTTTTTTTTTTAGAAATGGGGCTGCACACTTAAGCCTGGGTTAGAAGCTAAAACTCATAAAAGTTCAGAAGAAATTAGGTCCAGGTCCTGTTTTTGCTTGATCCAATATGTAGATCTCCACACAGGGAAAGCTATGCAGCTTCTTGCAGCCAGGCATGGTTTGCTCTGCCCATGTTCCAAGGCAATCAAGAACCTGCGTGGCCACGTTAAAGGTGGCATAGCCTGTATCTGCCTAAAACCATAAGGTATATAAACGCAAAATCAAGGGCAGTGAACTGGCCTGGGGGATCCGCAGTCCCTTGGCTTCCTTTTCGAAACGACCTCAGAACACAAAACATGTGGGGTCAAGCTTTACAGAGGTGCTGGCTGAGAAAGTACTGAAGTGACTGGAAAAAATTGTGATGAGAATGCAGAAATTACATAGCCTGGAAATTCTGCAGAAAAGAACAAGTTTGCCTTAAGACATAAAAATAAACACACACACTAAGAACCCAGGGAAGTACAACAGAAAACTGAGATGCAGTTGCTCAGCTCTTAGCATAATCATTGTTTTCTCTATTATTTATGGTTTTAATAGCAAAGCAGCACGATGACATCCATCTGCAGACCATTATCTGTGGTAAAGGGTGGGTTTATTACAACAAGATAAGTAATAAAAATACTTTAAAAGACAAATAACCCTTTTTTTTGGTGTGGAACCGTTACAGTGCAGCGCAGGTTATTAGGTGTGGGTCAGGCAATCTTAACAAGAGATGGCACCGATCCGTGAATCGGGTGCTGAACATCGTATATTACTATGCCGATGCAAAATGATAAGGAATTATTTTCAAAACAAAAGCAAGATTCTGTACATGAACAATATAGGCAAAGTATAGACTCATATATATCTAGAGTTTTTATAAACCAGATTTTTACCAGAATAGGAGGATGGAAAGACTAAAGAGGGGAGTGAAAAGAAAAAACAACCAAACAAAACCACGGAACTCTGGCAGAGGAATGATTTTGGATGGAGTAATGTATTAAACACTGCACTTCCTTCGAGCACCTGCCCCATAGGGAAGCTCCCTCAATGTTCTCCCTCTTTGGTCGTAAGGCTTTCTGCTTTCACAGTCCCCTCAAAGCACCTGCAGACCCTTGCAGACCTCTTGCTTCTCCCTCCTGCTACCGTTTCCCATCTCTACAGGCATCTCCTCAGCCCTAACCCCCAGTTTTACCCTTGTGGTTTTGTCCTTTCCCCTTTGCTTACACAAATTCTGGCCATCGTTCTGTTACAATATCCTGCCTTTTAACCCTATTTTCGCTAGAAAACAGACTCTACATGCAAGGAAAGGTGCAAGCTTTTGGTATTACCTCTAGGAGATATTCTGAAAGCCCCTCAGCTTTTTGTTACCTCTCTTCTTCAGTGTCAGAGCGTGGTGCTCATGTAACTGAAGGAGGTTTTTTGGTTAGTTTTACTGTGGCTTTAATATCGTTGAGGAAAACCACATTGCTTTGGACTTAGTTCACTAATACCATCAAGTATTCTCTATGCTCCTGTATTCACCTGCATTCGCAGGTATTCACCTGCACACCAACGTGATTGTCAATGAAAAGCTTCTAGAGCATCTCCAATTCCTGAAAATGTGGCCAAATGCGATTATTCCTGATTGAATTTTATGAGTACAAGAGTAAGTAATGTGTAACTTATACCGTCAAAAGGGACAAAATTAAGAGTATTGAATCTTTTGAGAGTACAAGGGCACAAGCCTGACAAAAGACTGAAATGTTACTACAAAAATACATTGCTGAAAAATATAGGGTGGTAAGAAACAAGTGTCTGGAGGAAGATAAAGTCACATTAGCTGAGACTGTAGACATTTTCCATGGAATACATCGCCATTCCTACCTCTTGGCACACTGTGGTTTAATAAAATGTGGTTCATAAAATGTTTCCTGATTCAAATATAGCACAAAAGTTTCCTGTGGGAAAACTGAGCGCAAGACAATTTGCTGTAATTTTTTACCTCCACAGATGGGTGGAAACTGCATTAGACCAGCATGGAGCTTCCAGTGTTTTTTTAGCTGATGCATATAGAAGTTGTTCCTACCTTGAAAGAACTCTTGAAATCAAAGAAAGGTTTTTTAGGTTCCTTAAGGAACGGTAAAATCTCTTTGTCTGGACACTGGATTTTCTAGATTTAAAAATGATGCATATAAAACTGAACAGTAGGAAATAAATGTTTATAATCCAGGTCCTTCAGCATCTTCCTGAAGTTTGGAGATGTGGATCTGCAGAGTTAACCACTTCCTGTGTTTTACAGAGCTAAAAGAAAAATATTTTCATAAAACAAGAGAGGCTGGCAGCTCCAGATCAGCACACGTCCCGGTGAGAACGAAAGCCCGTGCCAAACGCACCCAATTGTTTTGTCATCTGTCATGGCTATTCCTTTGTGCAGGTTTGGGTCAAGGGATGAGGGGAAGAAAATAGAAGTAGAGAGAAGGAAGAAGGAAAAAAGAGACATGGACTTACTAAAGGGCACTTTGCTCTGAAAAATAAAAAGCTGGGAAAGGGGGTTTTTTGGACATAACTGATTACCTGGTGGAACAAGGAACCAAAAGACTTGACTTTTACCCTGGGATTCAGGACTTGGCTCATTACTTTTGAAAGGCCATGGTAACACTATAAATTTTCAAACTCAAACGACTACATTTTATCCTTAACTCCTCTACCTGCTGTTTTGTCCCACCACTCACATCAAAAGGAAAAAATCTTTCTAGTCACCCTTCATGGATAAAACTAGATATTCCTAACGTAATTTAGAGCAACAAAAACATGCTCTGGGTCTATTTGTCAAACCTCCCAATACCTTCAAATGTCTCCAGCTTCAGGGAGAGAAATGATGTCGTCTCAATCGCACAGTGCGGTGAGCTCCTTTCTTCATTGATACCCAGCACGCTCAGAGAAATATGTTACACCTCAGCAGGAAGAGTGTTTCAAAATTTCTGCCCATGTACTCTTAATTTTTACCCACAGAAGTCATTAAGAGTCTCTAGCTCAGGTTTTAGCGTTAATTGGATGTGCAGAGGGAGCGCAGAACATGCTGGCAAACTGACACAATCTATGCAGTTAGATTAATCTTAATGATTGGCTTCCTCTGCTCCCAATTAACACTACCTGAGCCCTTGGTACAGTCAGTCGTGACTCTGACTGGCATTAGGTTTATACACGTGTCTACTTCAGCCAGCACGATCTTACTTATTTAGTGACTGTGCACACTGGAAAAGAATATTTAAAACTACCAGCAGTAAACGACTCAGGAATGTTCCTAGTTCGGCTGATGGGTCTGGAGTTATTCTCACGTAACGAAGAACAGAGCTATAGCAGCAGCCCAGCACGAGCCCAAAAGAGTACGAGCATTCAGGTTCTCAGCTATGCTGCTGGCCGCAAAAAGCCCTCGCATTGACACACAGCCCCCTTCGGCACTCATGGGCAGAGTTTTGAGGCCAAGGAGGCACATATATGACCTCTCTCACGACTTTTGCCTTAGATTTGGCCAGAGGAAGTTAAGAACACTGGATGAAAATAAACACTCTGTGGACCACACTTAATAAACAATGGTCTTCTCTCTCCTCACCCCACCCAGGAACCCCCAAAAGACAAATAAATTATTTGCATTGAAGCATGAACAGACTTAAATGCAAGGATAACTAAATACACACACTTAAGCATCTCTAAGGTCACCATTTTCATCCATTAAAAAAAAAAACAAACCCGTTTCTTAAGGTTAGTGCAGTGTAAACCCAGTAAATTATCGTAACCAAGCAGGAATCAATCGATAGCCAAGTAAGCCTGAAGTTTTAATATTACCCTTAAAAGGAGCTAGAAAAATGCTATCTAGGAAGGGCATAGAAATGTCAGTGTTTATCTGTCCACATCTGAATACAACGGTACTGCTGAAGAACAAGCGAGTAAGACAGACCCTGCACGGAATAGCGAGCCCACCTAAAACACGTGACACCCGTGGGAGACCGGCGTCACAGAGCTGTCCTCGGACGCGCTGGGGAATGGAGGCGTCAAAGGACCCTGAGGGAATGCCCAGGTAATGACAACAAAATACTACCCTTGTGCCCCACTTTCAAAAGCAGGTCCAGCCCCAAATCTTGATCAGCTGCAGCATGTTTCCTCCTTAAATTGCATCACAAATAAACACTTGCTTTCCTCTACCTTAAAGCAGGCAAACCAGGTGCTCTGCTTCGAAATCCCCCCCAAACCACCCTACCTACAGATGTGACAGAGGGGCAGGGTTCTGCATGCCTTAGGAGCAGGCTCCTGAGGAGTTTCTTATTTTCCCTGACATTTAATTGTCTCAAGTGGAGGAGTCGTGCCGCTGACAGCGGGGAGGAGAGGCTTTCAGACGCAGAAGAGCAGAGCGCCCTGGAGAACAAAGCCTCCCCACTCATCTCCACGTGGGTACCAGAAGGTGAAATCAGACACTGAAATCAGCGTCTAGTTCTCACCGCTGAAAAAGTTGGCTCATGCTGACCGAGATGATGGGAAAAGTGAATATAATAACAGTAGCGATTCCCAGTACAAGGAGAAAATAAACCTTCCAATACCTGATGGCTCTTTATAACTAACTTTGTATTCCTTCATATGGTTCTCCTTTTTATTTCTGGCATTTGGTATATCTAAGCATGTTTATGGACAGCTTTTTCTGCCCGTCCTGACTCTGAGGCTTGAGAAAAATAATAAAAACATACTTTAAAATGTAATAAGATCAGTATTTTAAAAATCTTAAATCCAAACCAGAAGAGAGCTAAAGATATACAGGACAAGAAAACCCAGCAAGGGAAAAAGTATTAACTCTGTTCTTCTTGCTGAGCTCATTGCCTTCCACGCTGGGTCTTAACGGAGCAGGCAACCAATATTAGGAGCCATTCATGTGGAAACAAGTTAATTTTAAATGCTAATATTGTCATTTACAACTAACGTACACAAAGTCCTGCTTCTCCAAACACATGAAGAAAACAAATTATTCCTTTGTTAGAAACCCTGAAGTTTAACACTTAAAGCGAGCTCTTTACCCCAAACCCCTCCATGGACATAGACCTATATTGTCTATGAACAGACTTGGTTTATTCTTCCTCCTCTCCCAGTAGACATTACCAACCCCTCAGATTACCTCTGTGGGCTGAGCTGTTTGTGCACCCACTCCTGAAATGAAGCATTACCAAGCAGCATGGCCCAGTGGCTCAAACAGCTGGTGATGAGGTCCCACTCTCCTCCGACACACGTTTCAGGAGTCTGACTTAGTGCAAGCCGGATCCTATGGATCAAATGCCGACTGGCATCCTGAGTTCATGAGATATGCACCTGGACCACCTTCCAGCTTCGTTTCTTTCCAGTGCAATTCAGCTCACATGCTTTGAGACTGTTCTACAACAGGAATGAGGTGCAGTAAGGGGACAATAAGGAGATTCACTAAAAAAATGTGTGAGCTCCACATTTGGACTAAACCACTAATGTAGGTGCACCAAAAAGAGACCCAGAATAGCAAACTCTTACTACTTCTTCCATTTAAGCTAACTATAACTCCTTTAGGTGGTGCAGGCTCAAACAAAACAGAACGTTTTTCAAAACCCTCCTCTTTTAGATTTTACTCACAACCTCTTCCATGAACTGCGGTATCTCTGAGAACTGGTACCTTAGTCCATCTGCCTGTTCGGTCAAGGACACCTTCCTGCCAAACTGAGCACCCCTGGCATGCCCTTCAGCTTTTGAACCATCACACATCCGTCAACCTGAGCTTCTGAGGCAATAGGCACCATGAATTTCAACAGAATACATATACCCATGGAGAAAAGTTGGTTTAAAACAGTAAAAGAAGCCCAAATCATATGAAATTTGGGAAAAGATTAGACACCTGCCACATAAGAAAAATAACCGTCTAATGTGAAGACTTAGCCACTGGTAGGTTTTCTGAGCAGCCAGCCAAAAAGACATCCGAAGCAAGTCACACATGGTGTTGGTCCGTCCTTGCTTTCAGCCTCTCTTTTCCCATTCTTCTGCCAGGGAAAGCACTTCAGAGATTTCACGTTTCCATTAGATCTTTAATTCAACGTGAAAGTACTACTTCCCATTCCTTATTCTGGCTACATTCTTTTCAAATGAAAAAATATTTCATATATTTGTCGAATAAATCACCTATTTTATTGGCTGTTGTTTGCTAAAGCTACATATTTTAGTAATTAGTTCAGTGTTGAACAACACATTAAAAGATGTTTAAAAAGTGGAATTTAAGCAAAAAATATTTTTGTGCAAATAATACAAATACAATTCTTTAGGACTGATACTGGAAGCAAACTATACATTTGATAAGTAACTTGCGTTGCAATGACACATTAAAATAATACTCACAAATGTAAAAGGTTAATGTAGAATATATCTAAAGCAAAAAAATGTAGAAGGGTAGAATGTGAGAAAAAAAAATAAATACACAAAACACTTCTAAAATAACTATCTTTAAGGATTCGACATACTGTGTTTCACATTATCTTCCACTTTCTTTTTAAATTATGGTATTCTTGAAAATCTTGAAATTAATCACAGCATCCCACAATGTCTGAAGCTGGAAGGGACCTCTGGAGGTCATCTAGTCCCACCCCACTGCTAAAGCAGGGCCACTGAGAGCCAATTGCCCAGGACCATGTCAAGATGATTTTTTAATACCTTCAGGGATGGAGACTCCACAACACCCCTGGGCAACACATGCCAGGAATCAGTCACCCCACAGTAAAAAAAAAATCCGTCATGTTGGGAGGTAACCTCCTGAATTTCAGGTCATGCCCATTGCCTCTGGTCCTGTCACTGGGCACCATGAAAAGAGCCTGACTCCATCCTCTTTGCACTCTCCCTTCAGGTATTTTTAATCATTGATAAGATCCTCCCTGAGCCTTCTCTTCTCTAGGCTGAGCAGTCCCAGCTCTCTCAGCCTCTCCTGAATGGAGAGATGCTCCAGTCCCTCCGTTACCTCGGGGGCCCTTTACTGGACTCTCTCCAGTATGTCCGTGTCTCTCTTGTACTGGGGAGTCCAGAGCTGGACGCTGTACTCCAGGTGTGGCCCCACCTGCTTTCTGGCTGAGTGGTCCCCAGCACATACTGGTGCACGGGGTTGTTCCTCACCATGTGCAGGACTTTGCACTTCCTCTTGTTGAACTTCATACGGTTGCTCTCAGCCCATTTCTCCAGCCTCTGAATGGCAGCACAACCTTCCGGCATATCAGTCACTCCTCCCAGTTTTGTGTCATTTTGTTTTCATGTCAAACTTGCTGAGGGTAGACTCTGCCCCATCATCCAGATCACTAACAAAGGCTGGACCCAGTACTGACACTCATCTGCCAGGCCAGTCATTTCATCATAGAAGTTTATCAAACTGATCGAGCATGACTTGGTGAAGCCATGCTGACTACTCTTACGATTTTCTTGCCCTTCATGTGCCTGGAAATTGTTTCAAGGATTAGTTGTTCCATCACCTTCCCAGGTGAGGCTGACCAGCCTGCGGTTCCCTGGGTCTTCCTTCTTGCCTTTCTTGGAAATAGCAGTGACATTTCCTTTCTTCCAGTCCTTGAGGACTTCTCCCAGTCACCATGATTGAGCAAAGATTATCAAGAGGGGCCTTGCAATGACATCAGCCAGCTCCCTCAGCACTCATGTGCATCCCATCAGGGTGCATGATCTTATATATGTCCAGTTTGCTCAAGTATCCTCTGACCGAATCTTCTTCTACCAAAGGTACACCTTCCTTACTCCACTCTTCCCCTGAGACATGGTGTCTGGGATTCCTGAAGGCAGATCTTGCGAGTAAAGACTGAAGCAAAGAATTCATTGGGTACCTGAGCCTCTTCCACGTTCCGTGTAACCAGGTCACCCATCTTGTTGAGCAACGGGCTCACATTTTCCCTAGTCTTCCTTTAGTCACCTGCGTGCCTATGGAAGCCCTTCTTGTCTTTGACATCCCTGGCCAGATTCAATTCCATTTGGGTTTTACCATCCCTAGCTTCATCACTGGAAGCTTGGACAGCGTTTCTGTATTCCTTCCAGGTTACCCATCCTTGCTTCCACCCTTTGTACACTGCCTTTTTGTGTTTGAGTTCTGTTAGGAGATCCTCGTTCCTCTACATCAGCCTCCTGGCACTTTCGCCTGACTTCATATTCATTGGGATGGAGCTCTCTTGAGTTTGGAGGAGGTGTTCCTTGAATACTAACCAGCTTTCTTAGGCCCCCCTTCTCCCCAGGCCTGAACCCACAGGATTCTCCCAAGGAGATCCCAGAAGGGTCCAAAGTCTTCTCTCCTGAAATCCAGGGTCATGAGCTTGCCTTTTACCATCCTCCCTTCCCTCGGGATCCTGAACTCCACCGTCTCATTAAATAGAAGTCTAGTAATCTCAAGTTATGATCTACATTTTGTTGTGTTATATATTTATCAAATGGTTTTTAGCTTTTCTTTAGAGTGCAGAATATATCTTTTATGGTTTTTTTTTCAAGTCGAAGCAATTTCTTAATTGTATCTACATTTAGGAGAGATTTTTTTTCCACAGGCAATAAATAATAAATTGTGTGTGCTATGGACTTATTCTTTTAATAAATACGTATTCTAAAAATGTAATACTACATTATTGGCTTATTATATGATGTTATGTCTGTTTCATAAAAATCCAGCACATCATATAAACAAAAGTAATTTCATAAATTTCTTTGTTTTTAAAAGACAGTTCCAGTGACATGGAAGGAAAATAATGAAAAATATGTTTCATATTATTTGAAAAACAAATAAATACCAGTTAGACATTGCAACAACTTATATTTGCTTTTATAGTGCAAAGCAGAGTGAGGACATACATATAATTTTCTACTCTTTCTAAAAGTAAATACTCTGTAACTCATGATCTTCAACAGGTAAAAACACAAATACAAAAGGGAGTTATAATTTATATCTATTTTATTAGATCAGGCTTGGGGTTTTTTTTTTAATCTTGAAAAATAATTACATTTTAAACACCACCAGTCAAAAATGGCACTTTGCTTATTCATACCGGCTTTGGAGGGGAGAAATAGAATTGTGGGACACTACAGTTCTACAGATATTTCTTTACAAGTGTGGTGTATTTAAGCTATCCTCTCACTAAGACACTCCTATAATTTCAGTGGAGGAGAAAGGCAAATTTAAATCACTGGGATAAATGTTATGGTTTAATCAGAATTATCTGAAAACTCAGGAGCACAGAACAGGAGCTTCTTTGACTGGAGAGACAACTGCAGTTGAATTCTCGAGATAGATAGAATGGTAAAACGTTTCATATTGTTTTCAGTGAAATTTTCATCTCCGGAATAAAATGTAGTAGAGTAAATGGCTTGACAAGCACAGTATTTTCTGGCAGCGTGCCCTATTTTCTTTCTTTCACTTCTAAGAAGAAACTCTTTCCTCCTAATGCCCACTCGGTATCAGAAACAAAGCTGAGGTAAGTCCTACCCACTCCACAGGAGGCAAGATACTTTCTTGTCCATGCCATAGAGTTCCCTTTTCTTAAGAATTGGTTGCAGAGAGAAGAAATAACCCTTTTGGCTACAGACTAATCAGCACGTCCAACCCTTTCAAGAGGAAATCTGTGCCAGCTCCTTCCACCATTTTCAAGTAGAAATGTAATTATGGTTTGGAGAATCTCAGTTTAAGGATGCAGATCCTTAAGCTTTCTGCACTTTTGACATGGAAAACGATTTTACTTTTGTAAAGTGCTGTGCACCACAGAGGATGGTGCTAAATAATATACATTATTAAATAATTTATTTCAGCACAGCCACTGCATTCTTACTGAACAGGTCTCCTTATAGGAGTGTCTGCAAACCTGATGCGATGTTTTCACGCAAGAATAGCAAACTGTTCTTGTAAAACTCCTATGCTACAAATCATAAAAATCTTCTTCTAAAGATTAGCATTTGAGTTTTATTAAGCAAATCCTACAAATTATTAGATATTGAGGTTTACAAATGAAATAGAAATAAATGTCAAGGCCTGTTGCTCTTCTCTGAAGAGCAAGATTAAAATAAATTATCTGAAATAGATATTTTGAATTTAAAGCAGATTTAAGTGTCAATCTCATGGATATGAGTATCTCATACATAGCTGAGACACTGTTTTTATTGCTTTACTAATAACATTCCTTCTATAGGAGAAAAACAACTGTTGAAAAATTACGAAAATAAATGAGTTTTATTACTGCAGATCATACACACACACACAGACGGCGTGTTATTAGGAAAAGCAGCAGAATACTGCACCTACCATGGAGCCATTATTAGCATGCAAGGAGAGCGGTGCTGAGAAAGGTCTGTGGCCCCTACAACTCCTAAACAAGGCTTTAGGAAAGAAATCGCTGCACATGAAAGAAATTGCTTTGCCGTCCTTTGAATAAATACACAAGTTCATTTCCTTTGCCCATGAAGCTTCACTGGCTGCTCAGTGAGCGAAACCTGCTGTCGGAGCTGAACCTTGCGAGCACGAGTCACGATTCCGGCTCAGAGGACCGGACTCACAGCCCAGCTGCTGCACGCCTGCCCACATGGTTCAGAGCATCGTGCCTTGACGACCTCCTAGCAAACACAACGGAAAGAGGAGAGCATCTAAACCATTATTCACCCCATAAAAGGAACAAAAAAAGCTTGCCTTTCCCTCCGAAATGTTACAAATTTAAAAGACACCATGCAAGCCATTTGCAAATTCTGGATTAAATAACATTCTCTCCGCTCTTCCAAGACTCAAATCTGCACATTAACCATAAAATGATAACCAGAGAAAAGGTGGGGGAGGTCTATAAACAAGCACAGCCGCCTGGAAGCCTTTCCTCCTGCCTGGAGGCAGTTAGAGAAGGAACATGCGTTTTCAGTCAGCTATAGCCTGTTGAAAAGTACCATCTAGCGGTGATTCTATCTTATCACAAACCCGGGACCTTCCCTTGGCCTGTTCATGACAGAGCACGGATCCACCAAAGCTGAGTTTGGCATTACGATACCACCTTGTGATAACCCTTTCACTCAAAACAAAGTCCATTACCTCTGTTCACACAGCAGCCCACGAGTCCCTGGAAAGCTGTGGTACTCCTGAAGAGAACCGCAAGGTCCGCAACCTCGTTGCCGAGTTTCACCCATTTTAAGGATTGGAGTAGTAAAGACTCTGAAAAGGACATTATAATAATTGCCAATTACCAAAAGTGGTTTCTGTTCTCTCAGCAGAAAGCTCAGATGATGCTTTCTATCAAACTAACTAAGAGAGCAACCCAGGAAAAAAGGAGTGCCTTGACCTTTTTTATGTTGTAAATGCTTGGTGTAAGCAGGGACGTGTTTACTGTGAATAAAAATAGAAAAGGTTACATTGGAATTGTTGCTACAGATTATCTACATTTGCTATAATTTGGAATCCTTCCACCTCTCTTGGCAACTCTAATCCACATCAACTCTGATGTCAAAACATAGACTAAATTGTTCAACACGTGGTTGATCATAAACATGGCTGCAGGCCATATGAACAAGCCCCGTGTTCTCCTGAAAGTAGCAGGACCCAAAGAACAAAAACCAAATGAGAAGTCATGGCCATTCACAGTGCTGCTATGATTTTGAGGGTCTTTAGGGTAGCAAAGAAGTAGGTGATAAACAAAAGTAGGTGTGTTTGTTGTAGCCCCTGGTTACTCCAGGCCTGTGGACCCTGAAAAAGGACAGAACATCCGGCAGTGTCTTCATCTACACAGCCCAAGGATTTGGGCCAAATGTTGAGTCCCATATGTCAGGTGGCCCTGGCTAATGTTATTAAATACTCCTGTAGGAACGTCAAGACCCGTATCAGCTGAAGGAAGGAATAAAAGCCAAGGCAAACACAGCTAATGGTCACTCTTAAAGCATGTTGTTTAAACTTGCACTTAAGCCCCTGATGTCAAGTTTAGAATTGTCAGGTATGGATTTTCAGGCACACTAAGAGCAGCAGCCGTTCGCACACCAGCAGTGGATTTACTCTTGGGGTGTGATTTTTGGGGAGTAGGAAGAAGAGCATGTGCAACTCTTAAAATATTGCCTATCCTAATTTTCTTTTCCATGCAGATAACGAGCTGTCACGTTAGCCTTTGTTTTCCTAGCCCAACTCTTTACATTCCTGGGCTTGCAGATATCTTCTTACAATAACTTTATTTCTCTTCAAAACTCCAGCCAAAGGACTATCTTCCAACACTCACTTTGTTGATCCAAATCACATCCATGGGAGTATGAAATACTATAGCTAGAATTTCCCTTCTGTGCGCTCACAATCTTTCAAAGTGGTTTTGACTTTGAAATAATTTAGTCATGAAATGTAAAAATCTGTTCAGTTGCCAAACTGCAAAATATGCTACCTCATGGAATTTTGTGTCGTGCATTACACGGGTCCTACTCATACAGGTGATCTAAAACCACATTCTTTTCCTAAAAGGAAAAAAAAAAAAATCATCATTTTTATATCTGCCAGTTCCTGCTCCCTTTACATTTTCCAATTAATTCTTCAAGCCCTCCTGATGGTTTCTGTTATGACTGAACCATCCGAATATACTCCATCAGGTTCTGTTTATCTTTATTCTACCATTTCATAGTTTCATTTGACTGGTTTAACTATTCAGCTGCTGAAAACATCTCTAGCCAAAATTTTGATTATTGCTACTGCTTGACAAATTCCGTTCAAAGGGAGCTTGTCAATGCTTCTAAATATAGTCAGTGTAATAGTATTTTGAGTTTATTTCAGTTTTTACAACAGTGGGTCAATACAATCACTTCCTCTATGCACTGTATAGGTGTTTTTGAAACTTAAGCATATATGCTTTCTCAGACAGTTCTCCTGGAGGTTGTAATCATATGGTGTCCAATAGGACAGAATTATTCCTTATTGTTTCACAGTGCATTACTTCCAATTACTTCTTGTTAAGTGTATTGCTGTTTGCATGAGCTGGAATTGTGCTGAGTATTTTAAAAGGGTAAATATCCAACCCTCGTAAATGTTAAAAAACCCCAAACAAGATAGTAAAAGTGGAGGACAAACCATTTTTTAAAAAAATATTTGTGTCCTTTCCACTTCTTCAGATGGATGAAGTAGGGAAATGAAAGCCAGAAATTTGAACAATAAAAATACCTAAGAGTGAGATTCACTTTACAGAGGTAACTAGATATGATTAGTTTAATGATTAGGATTCATTTCAATAGAACAATCACAAATGATCTGACTTCCTTGCCTTGGTATGATATGAAGTATATCTGCATTTTCTAGCTTCGGTATTTTCTAGCCTAAGTTTCCTATGCTACTTTCCTCTGTTTCTGATTTACATCGCTAACATGCAAAGAAATACTGCGCAGTTCTGAACCATAAAGAAAAGGGTGATAAACTTCACAACGCCTTTAAATGGAAAATGACTGATTTTGCTGAAGCCTGCACAGGTCTGCAGCTCTGCACGCCCCTCTCTGGTCCGCTCTGTGCTGATACTGCACTGCACCCCACATTTGGGAAAGATATTCCTGCCTGAGATGCTGATAGGGTTTGAACTCAGCGGATGTTCTTGCTTTTCAAAGTGTAAACGCCTACACGTGACTAGACACGCTCTCCTGAATTCTTGCTCACCTACCACAATCCTCCTTAGAAGATGAACCACAAACTCGTAGCAGTTGGCACCCACTGAGTGAGGCGATAGGGTAATATGTTTTCTTATGGGAAAACTTCTAGGCATGAACATGGTTTCACTGCCCGGATTCACATACAGGCACACTGTGGATTGCGGAAGGTCCCTCTTACTGCACTGCACTGGCAAGAGGCTCTGAAAGGGGAGAAGTGGAAATCACCGGAGCAACACTCACGTGAATGTAACATACGATTACGCAGACTTTCAGAGGAAGATTCAAGCTTGCTTGTACTCCCAGCGTTTTCGAGGTGCATGGTAGTGAAGCTGGGTCAGGACAAACTTCAGAAGCCTAGCCAAGCCCTTCACACTGGTAGCTTCTCCACAGCTGTGTCACTGTTGGTACCCAAACCAGTGAGCTTGGGTATGCCCATATGGGCTCAAACAGCAGCTCTGGATTGCAGGGAGGGTATTCTCATGGCAATAACGTGACCCTTAGTTTGGCAAACTGTACATAGATGAGGATGTAAGCTAGTCAATGTAATTATTTAAGAATTTGAGATTTCAGCATCTTGGAAAAAATACAGTGCTAGTTAGAAAAAAATATATATATCACAGTTCAAGGAGTCTGGTTCTGGTTTGCTATAAATAGAAGAGATTCTTGATCTACAGTACGATATTTTAAGCCAAAAAGGCAGATATCATGATGGGAGAATGTTACAGACCACCCAACCAGTATGAAGAGATATTCTATAGGCAGCTGGGAGAAGTCCCACAATCACTACAAGTTGTTCTTGTGGGAGATTTCATCTTATCAGATGTCTGCTAGAAATGCAATACAGCAGAGAGGAAACAGCCCAGGAGGTTCCTGGAGGGTGTGGAAGACAAATTCCTGACACAACTGGTGAGGGACCCAACTAGGGAAGGCTCTCTGCTAGACCTGTTGTTTGTGAACAGAGAAGGACTTGTGGGTGATGTGAAGGTTGGAGGCTGTCTTGGCCATAGTGATCATGAGATGGTAGGGTTTTCAATTCTTGAGGAAGTAAGGAGAGGAGACAGTAGAACTGCCACCTTGGACTTCCAGAGGGCAGACTTTGATATGTTTAGGAGACTGGTTGACAGAGTCCCTTGGGAGAGAGTCCTGAAAGGTGAAGGAGCCCAGGGAGGCTGGACATTTTTCAAGAAGGAAATATTAAAGACCATCCCACTGTGCCAAAAGATGAGCTAGTGAGGTAGAATATCAGCCTGGCTAAAAGGAGAGGTTTGGCTGGAACTCAGGAAGAAAAATCTATGGCCTATGGAAGAAGGGACAGGCCACTCAGGAAGACTACAAGGATTTTGTGAGGCTGTGCAGGGAGAAAATTAGGGGACCAAAGCCCAACTAGAACTTAATCTGGCCACTGCCATAAGAGACAATAAAAAATATTCCTATAAATATGTTAACAGCAAAAGGAAGGCTAAGGAGAATCCCCATGCTCTACTGGATGCAGGAGAAACATAGTGACCAAGGGTGAGGAGAAGACTGAGGTACTGAATGGATGGATTCCACCCAAGGAGACTGAGGGAGCTGGCAGAGGTGCTCACCAAACCACTTTCCATCATTTATCAGCATACTGATACCTGGCTAACTGGGAAGGTCCCAGTTGACTGGAAGTTAGCAAATGTGACACCCATCTACAAGAAGGGCTGGAAGGAGGATCCAGGGAACTACAGGCCTGTCAGTCTGACCTCAGTGCTGGGGAATGTTATGGAGCAGATCATCTTGAGTGCCATCACACGGCACGTACAGGACAACCAGGTGATCAGGCCCAGTCAACATGCGTTGATGAAAGGCAGGTCCTGTTCGACCAACTTGATCTCCTTCTATGACAAGGTGACGGCTTAGTGGATGAGGGAAGAGCTGTGGATGTTGTCTACTTGGACTTTAGTAAGGCCTTTGACACCGTTTCCCACAGCATTCTCCTGCAGAAACTGGCTGCTCATGGCTTGGATGAGTGTACTCTCCACTGGACAAAAAACTGGCTGGCTGGCCGGGCCCAGGGAGTGATGGCGAATGGAGTTAAATCCAGTTGGTGGCCGGTCACCAGTGGTGTTCCCCAGGGCTCAGTGTTGGGGCCTGTTCTCTTCAACATCTTTATCCATGATCTGGATGAGGGAATCAAGTGCACCTTCAGGAAGTTCACAGACAACACCAAGTTAGGTGGGTGTGTCGATCTGCTTGAAGGTCAGGAGGCTCTACAGAGGGATCTGGACAGGCTGGATCGATGGGCCGAGGCCAATGGTATAAAGTTCAACAAGGCCAAGTGCCGGATCCTGCACTTGGGCCACAACAACCCCCTGCAGTGTTACAGGCTTGGGGAAGAGTGGCTGGAAACTGCCCAGCAGAAAAGGACCTGGGGGTGCTGGTCGACAGCCGATTGAAGATGAGCCAGCAGTGTGCCCAGGTGGCCAAGAAGGCCAACAGCATCCTGGCTTGTATCAGCACTAGTGTGGCCAGCAGGAGGAGGGAAGTGATTGTCCCCCTGTACTCGGTGCTGGTGAGGGCACACCTTGAGTGCTGTGTCCAGTTTTGGGCCCCTTATGATAAGTAGGACATTGAGGTGCTGGAGCGTGTTCAGAGAAGTGCAGTGAAGCTGGTGGGGGGTCTAGAGAACAAATCCTGTGAGGAATGTCTGGGAGAACTGGGGTTGTTTAGCCTGGAGGTAAGGAGGCTCAGGGGTGATCTCCTCACTCTCTGCAACTTCCTGAAGAGGAGGTCATAGTGAGGTGGGGTCGGTCTCTTCTCCCAAGTAAGAAGCAATAGGATAAGAGGAAATTACCTCAAGTTGCGCCAGGGGAGGTTTAGGCTGGACATTAGGAAAAATTTCTTTACAGAAAGGGTTGTGAAGCATTGGAACTGGCTGCCCAGGGAGGTGGTGGAGGTATTTAAAAGATGTCTAGATGTGGTGCTGAGGGACATGACTTAGTGGTGACCTGGCAGTGCTGGGTTAATGGTTGGACTGGATGATCTTAAAGGTCTCTTCCAACCAAACCAATTCTGTGATTCTGTGATAAGAAAATCCTGCAAAACTTGTAGTTTACATGGGTTTTGTAAGAAATTCATAAACACTGACTATTTTCTGAAGTTTGATTTGTATTTACAGCTTTTTCGGAGGACAGTTTGGCATTTTAGCAGAAAATTCAGTTTGCTATCATGTCTCAGCAATTTTAATATGTTGTGTTCTGAATTAATACTCACATTTGGTCCATGATTTATTAAAACAAAAATCTATTACTTTACATTATTTGGTTTCTATTTTTATTACTCTTACTATATGTTACAAAGGTCATTTTAAGAGACCGTAAAAAATTAATTTTTCTAGAGAATTTGAAATTAAAATAAATAAGTTGCTTCCAGGGAATGTGTTTTTTGAAAGTTGTATTATTTTCCCTTTTAAAAATTAATTACTGTAATAATTTCTTCAGATAGTTTTAGGAGCTATGTGGAAAGGGTTCAAGTGATGACATGTGGCAAAGAAACCGCTGCACTATTGTCTGTCATGTATGCTAAGTTGCACCTCATCCAAGCCACTACAGACAGCAAAATAAACACAGGTTTAGAGCAAAAAGCCCTCAAATGCGTCCCTGCTTTTGACATTTCATCAATCTGGCTCTTTTTGGGGCACTGCTAAATGTATAAGACCCCTGTCCCAGACCTTCCATCCTACGAAAGCAAATATCAACAGACACTAGCACCTAATATGTCATTCCATCTGCGTTGTCTTCTGGAGGAAAATAAAGATGAACTTACATTTGCTCCTGCAACATCTGATGTAATCACTGTGTGCCACCCACCCACAGACACTGAGGACTCAGTGGGGTGAAGTGGAGTCACAACCAACTTCAGGGAGCACAGGAAAGGTAGTTCCTGAGGAAGTCATTGGGGCAAGGTAGCGCATGACCAGGCAGGGCTTTGGGTGTGCAAGGAGGCACTGCACGAGGAGCAAAAGCGTGCGAGAAGCCTCTGCAGTTGTTGATCAGGCAGGTGGTAATGAAGAATCAGGCGGCACGAGGAGGGTTGTGAGCAAATAGAAAAAGCCTAGTCATAAAAAACCCAAAGCTAGGCATCCTGCTGATTTCTCAGCAAAAAAAAAAAAAAAGATAACTTCTGTTTTCTAAGACGGACGGTGCAGTTCGTGTTACCAAAACGAGCATTCAATACCATTTTCAAATCAAACATGAAAAATAATCTAGTAATAACCAGGACAAGCAGAAGAAAGAAGGTAGCCCATGAAAAAACAGCATTCTGACATGTTTAGAAACAAACTAATTTTTTTTTAAAGAAGAGACTTTACAGAAATAAGTTACTATATTACCACAAAACACCCACGCACTTACAGACGCGAGTTCTGGGGAAAACACATCCTTTCCTAAGAAGTACTGAGTGTTTGCTTAATAATCATCCAAGTGACGACCTCACATTGTCCCGAACAGAAGAGCGCCGGTTGCTGTAAAAACTAATGAAGAGCGGGCACGAGAAATGGGAATTATTAGAGAACAACAAATGGTGAGAGAAGACAAGAGAGCTTTCCTAGTTTTACACTTGATGAAAGCATGAATTTAAATGCTACCTTACATACGTCTATTCTTTCAAGACTTCATCCTCTGGAAGGAATCCAAGAGGAAATGTGTTGCTTTAAACAGGGGGGAGAGACACAATAGAAGCTCTCTGTAAGTAACATTTTGAAGAGGGTAGGTAAGGAAAGATCCTTAATGTAACTGTTGATCGTATTGCTATTACAACGGACAAGCAAAGAGGAAGAGTTCAGTGCTTATACTCACAGATTTCACTACCTGACACACCAAAAGATAATTTGTGTTAAATACCAAATTCTCAGTCTAATGACATGATACACACAATGAAGAAAATAGAGAATCTTCTCACTTTGAAAGCCGAGAAAGTCTCAGGCAATTTAAACTTGTGATGAATAAATTAGATCAGTTTAGAGAAAATATTTCTTTCCCTATTTAACAGCTAAGCCACAGCAAACATTTTGGACTGATAAACAAACTGCCTCGATGCAATCACATGGGCTTTGCCTGAAAAAAAGTTATACTTAGCTGAATCATTAGAAGTAGCTGGGCAAGCTCACGGTCATGACTGACGTGCTACGTACGGTTCTGAATGCTGGGTCAGCCTTGACCTTGGGAAGGCATACGTTTCAAACTGATGGGTTCCCCAGGACCTGCTTCCTGTTTGTGGCCATCATTTGGTCCTCTGCAGTGCTGCTTAGTGCTATACCTACGCTACCGCTGCAGTCACCGCTTCTGCATTTGTTGCCTGACAAAAGTGGTGATGCTCCGTTTGAAACTCTAATAAGTCTTGCCAAGAAACTTCCATTGCAGAACGCTTTGCCCCTGGCTACAGAAAAACCAGGCTAGTATTCTGGTTTGAGGTAGAACAGAACTGATGCTGTTCAGTGATTTTATTTCTCAGCCAAATCTCTTCTATCTAACTGCACTTTCTGAAGTTAATGGTGTATTTTTGCAGACAGTGTCTGCTTCTAGAAGTGACAGCGCTTGGTATTTACAGTTACTACCAGGGACTGGTGTGCAGAAAGGCTCTTGGGAAGACTAAGATCACTGCTCAATCCTGTGTGCCACGGTGGGGTGCAGTGAGTGAGAGGCTGCACCTGCGGGGAGGAGCGGACAGGACAGGGGACCCTGCACTGACCAACAAGGGGTTCCATCCCATAGACGGCATCTTCAGGATAAAGCTGAGGGATCACAAGGGTCAAGTTCTCTTGCTGTTCTTCAATGGCAGCTGTCCCAGGAGGACTGTGTCCATTCTCCCTTCGATCCCAGTCCTTGCACCCCTGGATCCAGTTCCAGAATCCAGTTCCTGCATCTGGTTCCCATCTGCTACTGAGTCCAGTCTGGGCCTTCCCCAGAGTCTGTCCTGCAGCATCAGTGGTGACAGTGACGTGGTTGCCACCAGGGGAGTTTAGTTCGGTATTGGTACTGTATATATTTGTATATGTATATATACATATATATAATTTTATTGTTATTATTGTCATTAAAGCAGTTTTACTTTTCCAGCCCATAAGCCTCCTTCCCTTCTTTCCTTTCTCTTCCCCTTTGGGGAGGGGGGTGGTAAAAGAGAGCATCTGTCATTTTCCAAGTGGCCAGCCCAGCCCTAACCTGTGACAGGTAGTGAGGATTTAATAATAATATCATCCACAACCACTGTGTGAATTTCCTGAGCTCAAACCAGAAGCTCTGCTAGCACAATTCCTCAGAGAATATGGGGGAAGCTTTCACACAGAGCACAAGCAGCAGCTTCCCCCTCTTTGGAGGTGGTCCAGTTCCTGCTAAAAGCAAGCCTGTTTTCCACCTTAACCCACCCCGAGCCAGCTGCTGGTACTACTGATGTAAGTAGGTTTCTCTGGGATTCTTGGCAATGACACAGATCAAAACTAAACACCAAGAGCACAGAAAGCTTCTCAGAAGCCTTTAGCAGTCTCCTTTCTACACAACATGGCATTGTTCACGGGGCTGCAATTTCTTCGAATTCCCCTAGCTTTTGTTCATTTTGTCCCTCAGTATCCCCAAGAACAAAAATTAAGGCTTCCTAATTGCATACTACCTCTTGAAGTTCGTCGTGGATGTTAACCAAGGAGTCCTCCCAGATCCCTAACATTCTCCTCCTTCTGGATTTCTAATCATAAAATAAATAATTGCATTAGATATGGGGTTTCCTGCTGCAAGACAGGGGTTCTCGCAGCCTGTAGTTTGGTACTTTCTGTAATAATCCACTGCAAAGCCAGAAATAGCAGCATATAGCTGAACTGGACTGGAGCTACAGATTAGAAACTTTTTTTTTTTCTGTATACTTTTTACAGAAGATAGTCAAGACACCAGCAATTATGTAAACAAAAGCTCATAAATGGATACTGAAGTAAAAGCCTTAAAATGTCAATGATTTTAAAGAAATTTAATATCCCTTTTGTTCTACAGTCTTGTGTGTTTACAAGAACTTGCCAGATACAGGGAATAGTTTCAACAGACATGATATCATTTACCATCGCTTCAAATTTGCACAGTGTTCTGGTGAATCTCAAAATGCTGACGTGACTGAGTTTTAAAAACACACATGTTCAGCTGCTAGAAAACATCTTCATAAAAATAGCTAAAGGACTAGCCTCATGTCTGTAGCCTCTGTAAATTGCAGGAGCTATAAGCTCATCTAAGATAAATAAGATAAACTTCAGGTGCTATAGTAACAAAATATTATTTTCTTTCTTTCCCTTGATGACAGCACAAATATCACCAACAGTGAAGAGCAACATAAAAGAACAATTGATAAAAGAAATAGCAAAGATCTTGTCATACAAAAGAGAGCTGGTCTACATTGCTGCTTGGTAGCCTCAGTAACAATGCCAATATTTTTGAAGTAGTTCATCGTGCCGTAGGTGAATATGGTGGCTTTGGCACTGTATCTGACTTTCTAGAAGAGAAATTAAGTTCCGTGTTATGGCTTTGTTGGGCTATTAAGGCACAAATGGAATAAAGCCCAAGCAGTACATTACATTTTTAAGCAGGAAGCCTTTCACAGTGAACATTTAAAAGTTTACAAATGTTATGCAATGGACATGAAATCTGTTACTCTCATCAAAAATGGTAACCCAAAATGTGCTCTTCACAGTTTTGGTAATTTTTTTCCCAGGGTTGAATACTGCATCCAAAAAAAAATTGTTACTGCATGCAGAAGACTGATGGTTGACCTGTAAAAGATGTCTTAAGAGGACCTCTTAGGAAAGTGTTTATTAGATTTCTGAGGGATTTAAATTGCCTGCTGCTCATCTAGGAAGAAGTGGTGGGACCCCAAATGCCTATGCCTTGTTCTTACAAACTTACCAAGCATCTTAGTGAACTGAAACTGCAGAAACATGATCAAAACCAACGTATCTCAGCACCTGATAGTTATCTAGTTTTGTAGAAAGCTGAAGCTTCAAAACCAAGTCATGATTTTGAAGAATGACTTCAACGTCTTCCCACTTGCGGAGTCTGCTCTGAAGAGTTTGATGAAGTTGGCTTGAGCTCTTTGTCTAACACTGGGGAACTGGCTTCCAAGATCCTTTTCCAAAACTCCAAAACCATGCCCTTAGCTGACTCGTTTCAACAAACCTCTTGAATGTGAAATGAACTTCAACAGATCAGTTGCCAGTTACAACTTGGTGGCTTAGAAGGTGAGCCATTTCTTAGAACTCACAAAGAACAAAGTCAAGTTTTTTTGAAAAATCTTCTCAACATAGTCATAATCTTCTATTAATGGATATTGTCACAAAATATTGACTTCTCTGCTTTTACCCAGGACTGTGACCAGACACATGGAACCCCTGAGTGAAAGCTGTATTAAAAAAATTTTCCTACTATCGCTGAAATATTTTACCTGTAGCATTGAAACAATATAATATTTGCACTCCTTGTTTAGCTATTTACATTGGGCACCTGGCTGCAGGGTTATCTCTAGGCATAGACAAAGCACTGTGCAGCTGAAGGAAGGCTTTGGAGGTGCAAAATGACGGTGTTATACAGAAACACGGATGGAGTTAGACCACTCAGAGCAAGAACAAGAACAACCTCCTCAAGACACAACATGTTTTATACTAAACCCTCAAAGTGGATTTCACTGACTCACTCTTTCCTTCTCTGCTCCTCCAGGATCTCACTCTTCCATTTAACAGAGGTGATGTGGAAAAGTGTGTGTGCAGAGACTGATCCTACTGTAGCCACTGACACCTCTACGAGCAGACAGATACCCAGGTTGCTGACAGTAACCATTTCATTTGTTGAAAGAACCTTCTCCTCTCTCCATTTGCATAATACACACTGGAAAGGGCATTTTTGTCTTTTTTTTTGTTGGGAGCTTAGTACAAGTTCTGTACACTTGTGAAACCCAGACGAGTGTAACACAGTTGAAGATGCAGAATTCTTTTCCACTACAGACACTGAAGTCCTCTAAAAAAATTTTCAAGTTACTGAATTTCTGGGAAGGGATGGGATTTCAGAGAAAGTGACCCCATGTAATTTATGAGCAGCATGTTTTCCAGGCCTGCTCACAGTCAGCACCTGGCAGTACTGACTGTACCTATGTCTAATTGACAACCAGCTGAAACCTCAAAAATCCCTGTACCTGAAGCCTGATTCAGAGTCTGACAGAGGAACTGCCTTGTCAAGATGGGACCATTAGGGTCCTGTTTACAATTCAGAGCTCAAGGGGACAATAAGTGTGAAGTGAGTCTACCTTAATCCCACTACCTACAGGGGCTATCTCAGACAGAGCCATAATGGAACTCCTACAATGGATTACAAGACAGTGATTATTTGGATGGTCAGAGACCAATTTGCAAGCGAAGAGACTGGAACACCTCTCCAGTGCAAAAGTTGAGGGACTTCTTCACAAGAAAAAGAGAGCACAGGTTGCTGATTTGTACACAGTACTGGGAGTCCCACTTGGTTTTTATTTGCTGCAGTGAAGGAACAGCGCTGAGCTCTGTGCAGGGAAAGTGGCACTGAGCCACATGAGCCCAGCACCGACTCGTTTAAAACAGGGACAGCCTGTTGCCCCAGTTGCCAGGGCACAGTGCTGTCGGAAGCAGATACATCTGTTATTCAATGTGCCCATCAGACCTCTGTTACTCTCAGACTCTAAATGGGCAACTGCAGCCAAGACCATCACATTCCTCCATTGTGCTATATGCGCACATAAATCTGCTAGGTTTTTTTCTAAATGGGATCCCCATATGCTAAAAAGCGCGAGAGCCAGCAATGCACTGACTTCACCAAGTTTAACTGTCCATTACAGGAGGCAGGACAAACATTCAGTCCTCTGTACAAAAGGTGAAAAACAATTTGTGAAAAAGTAATTCTAGCAGTAGTCACCACCAAGGTTCTGTCACACCCCTTCTGTTACATCCAGCTGCCACCACATGGCAGCGTTGATACTGATAAGACTGCTTTTATACATTGCAAGCACTAGAATGTGACCTTGCTGAAAGCATCCAACACTTAGTCCATATTCATTTATCATTAAACCATTAAAGAGATCTATACATATATATTCCAGCTGCAAAAAAAAAATGTTACAAACTACAGTTTAGATATAAACTATACTTACAGAGTTGTGGCCATCCAAATTTAGGAGCCTTGTAGCTGCTTCTTACGACACGGAACTCTAAAGAAAAATAATGTAAGGGACAGCATTTAGTCCACCTATCTCACTAAGTTCGTATTTTCATACATGTTCTCTGCTGTTCTTGGCACCAACTAACAAATCACTGAAATGCCACACCTATACCAGTGAACTAGACATGTCTGGGATATTCTCAGGCACTCAGGCCAACCAACACAGTTGTGCCTATGCTAATAAATTCTCCCATTCCCCATGCAGGCTGGCTGCACACAAACTGCTCCCAGAACACGTCAGCTCCAGAAGAATGTCCAGAAGTCCTTGAGAATGCCCTACTTGGCACAGGCCAGCATTGTGCCAGCGAGCATCTAACAGTTTACTGGAGGAGGCAATCACATTCCCTTGTCTGGGCAACTAGCACAAGTACTGCCAAATCCTACAAGCAGGGAGTGTCCAAATACATTTGATACAAAAACACTTGTCCAAAATACACCTGATACACAGGAGGGAAGGGATGCCATGTGGAGCAATCTTGACAGGCTGGAGGAGTGGATCCATGTGAACCTCCTGAAGTTCAACAAGGTCAAGTGCAAGGTCCTGCACTCATGTCTGGGCAATCCCCAGTATTACTGCAGAGTGGGGGATGAATGGATTGCAAGCAGCCCTGCGGAGAAGGACCTAGGGATAAACTGGAGATGAGCCAGCAACGTGTGCTTGTAGCTCAGAAAGCAAATCGTCTCCTGGGCTGTATAAAAAGAAACATGGCCAGCAGGTAAAGGGAGGTGATTCTCCCCCTCTGCTCCACTCTCATGAGATCCCACCTGGAGTCCTCAGTACAAGAAAACCACGGACCTGTTAGAGCGGGTCCAGATGAGGGTGACAAAAATGGTCAGAGGGATGGAACACCTCCCTGTGAGGACAAGCTGAGAGAGTTGGAATTGTTCAGCCTGGAGAAGGCTCCACAGACACCTTATTGCAGCCTTTCAACATATGAAGGGAGCTTATAAGAAACATGGTGAGAGACAAGGCCTGTAGTGACAGGACAAGGGGCAACAGTTTTAAAGTGAAAGAGGGTAGATTTAGATTACACATAAGGACACATTTCCTATGAGGGTGGTGAGACACTGGACCAGGTCGCCCAGAGAAGTTGTGGCTGTCCCATCTCTGGAAGAGTTCAAGGCCAGGTCAATGGGGCTTTAAGCAACCTGATCTAGTGGAAGGTGTCCCCGCCCTTGGCAGGGGGTTTGGAAGTAGGTGATCTTTAAAGGTCCCTTCCAACCCAAACCATGCAATGTTTCTATGATGCTACACGTTAGACACTGCAATCCATACTGGGTGAGGTCAGCTACAAGAATTTTATTAAGAGTGGTAATTTTAAACTGTCCGATGTTTTTGAAGCCCTAGATCCATTTTTTAATGACATCACTATAATAAATGAAGGTAGACAGTTTACATATGCTAATTTTAGCAGTATTGTATCATTTGCTTCTGAAATACCAATATATTCACCTTCTAATTTAGAGGAGATGGTACATCTTCTTAAAAAGTTTTCACTTCCAGATGAGATCACCCAAAATTTTATCATGACAGATGCTAAATTTATGCTGATATGTTTGTAAATGTTTCTTTGAGCTGAGTACATCAAATGATAGTAAGCATGAACTCACTTAACATGGCTCATAGATCCAAGAACCAAGCAGCAAGTGCCAAAAAAATAAAATTTAAAAGAAAAAGAAAAAATTTCATAAGAAAACCTGGAAAAAAGAAGTCATCCAGATAGAGGCTCAAAATCATTGCTGCAAAACAAGAGTGCAATATAGGAATCAGTAGTATTTATATTACTGTGATTTACCATATTTCATTAACTTGCAAGAATTTAGTAGTATAGAAGTGAAACGTTTTCACATCAAACTTTTTACCATGTTTCTATGACAACTGAAAATTATTGAAAGATATTTTAAAATAAGCAGCATAACGCATGAACCAACCACTGATCAAAACCCAACATGTTCTACAAGTGTTTTCTCTTGCTTTCTCAATTGTTTCTAGATTTAGATGAAATGCAAGACAGGATGGCTATTTTAAGCATTGTTCTGAGAGTCACTGAAGTGATTTATGTGAAGATTATGTGCAAAGCAACTCAGCAACATTTGCTAAGTTTAGCTATTATGCAAAAAAGATAACTAAGGTTCACAAGAAAACTACCAGAAAAATCATTCAGAACAGCTGTGTGACACTGTGCTGGTTTAAAACTGGCAAATGATATAAAAGAGAGGGTTTGCAACTGAATGGGTTTTTTTGAGAAAACGATTTCTGAGTGCATTCTCCCAAAACTATTCAGAACCGTGCAGGTGCTGCAAGATGAAGTGTGTATTAGCAGAATTTCAAGCATATTTTAGATTGCCCGTGAGTGGCATCAAGAGCGCCATCAGCTTGTGCTGTGTGGAACAAATACTCTGTTAAAAAAATAAAATCACAGAAAGACAAAATGGTCTGTCACACAGTCCTACTGAAAATGCTGGGTAACATGTCCAACACCTTAGTTAACTGGCGTGGTGCTGTAGCTGCACACATCCTATTAAAATGAATTTCCAATCCTTTAAGCACCGTCAGGAACTTTCTGTAGCACCCAGACACAAAATTCCTATTTAAAAATAGTAAATTAGTAGTAAATTAATTGTTACGCCTCTATTCAGACAAGATCAGTCAGCATCTAATAAGTATCACTCTGTGACATTAAGGATGACAATAAATTAAGGCAGCTACTACACATGTGAGACCATTATAATTGCTCAGTGTCCTCACAGGTAGCCAGTCGATATCATCAGGCTATGAAAGACTAAGTAGGTTCAAATCTACTTTTGAGACTGTAATATAATTTAACAGCAGAAGTTAGCCTAATGCAGCTTAGGCTGGCATACCTTGCAATTGCCATGATTTTTGTGAGAAAGCACCGTGTAGGGTACAGTCACGGTACCCTGCAGAATTTGCAGAATGATGTACAGAACAGAAAGAGAAAAAAGAAGGAGAAAAAAGAAGGAGATTTTTTTCTTTTCTTCTTTGAAGGAGAAAATTACAGTATGCTACAAAGAGGTATTTCCACAGCCCACCACTTAGTGGTGCTGGAAAACACAGGTGCAACCTGCAAAGGCTTTAAGGTAGCCACTGACAACTTAAACCAGCAGGAAAAATGCTTGCTGAACATTCCTGAGGAAAAGCGTATTTAAGGATTATGTTCATCCACTTCTTCCTGAGGATGCAAGTCTGCCAGTGGTGACACTAACGGCTTATCAGGATATGAAAATACCGTATGCGCAAAACATAATCCATTTTCAAATAACCAAAGTGAGGCAACACCTCGGTTTTTCTGCAGTGTAGTGGATGTTATCAGACAGAAATGCCTTTTACCCAGAAATTCTTCCTAGGTGCTCTGTGAGGTCTCATACTTCCAGTGTTTATTTGCTCTCTGGTATGTATGGGGCAGAAGTGACTTGCAAGTACGGCCAATTTCTCACATCGGACACGCTGCAAGGGACCTGTGCCTTTCACTTGTCCATGCATCTAACCCGCAGATGACCCTACACTGACCTATCTGTTCCAGGCTCTATTCCACCTGCCTCTGCCTAGACACCCTCGTGGTAAAGACAAGGGTTTTCCTGTTCCTAACTCACGTAAAGAATGAATACTTGGCAAAAGGCAGCAGTGCTCTTACCAGTAGTACTCAGTTCAGAGGATTTCCACCTTCACACGGTCATCCCCACAGGCAAGCAAGCCTTCAGAGCGCAGGAAGCAATCTCCTGGAAAAGCCACACAGCTACCACACTCTTTGCAGTGACCAGTGTACTTCACAGCTGCACTGAGCTGACCCTCCGGCTGGTCTATGGCGAAGTACACCTCTGTCTGGTGTGCTATTTATGACTGTGGTACCCCAAACTAGGACGACAGACCAGACTGTGCTCCGTTGCCAAGGCCCTGTTTGTCTAGTGGGACATGCCTAAGATCCGGGTTACCAGTACTGTAACTACCCACACAATGAACCCACAATTTAGCAAATCTCTGTCAGACGATCGGGCTGCCCTTGGCTGAACAGGGGATTGCAGGGGTTCTGTCTTGCAGGCTTTCCTGCTGCAGTTCAAACAAATAGAAATAAAAATAATAATTAAAAAACCAAATCAAAACAAAACTGTATTTGTACTGTTTGCACTTACTTTTCATGGCCTAGCTAGATGTTTGTGCTTGACTCATTTGACTGCCTAGCAAACATGCTGATCTCATTTTTCAACTTGGTTAACTTGCATAGACATAAAATACAATAACCATAAAACTTAGCCATCACAAAAGAAAAATTATTTAACCCTGTATTTCACATTCTAACAGACAGGAGCAATACTCATACCACTTCCCCATTTTACATGCCTATTTTTTATGCAAGCTTTTTAAACCTGTTTTCCAATTGTCTAGACACTATCTGTCATGAAGTGCTGGGCTGACAGAACTCCTCTACCTTGGCAGGTCACTGTAAGGTGGATAATCTCCAACCTAAGACAAAATAAAACGGATTACAATAGCCACTATTTCTTTTATAAACCCTGATGAGGAAGGCAGTAAATATTTCACACACCAACACAATATTCAAATCAAGGGTTGTGTTAATCAAACAGTGAACAGACTCTAAAAAAAAAAAAACTTTCACACTCTTAATTTTTCCCATGTCCAATCGGACTACGTGCTATCATCATGTTACTAAATACCTGTGTTAATCAAACTAATCATCAGAACAAGTTCTGACTGTTGGACTTGTTTTATACTGATACCCAAACCAGACAGGATCAAAACAGCTGGAAGCTGGTTCAGATCAGGTCTCACAGTAGATCCCACTTGATCGAAGTGCTACACAGATAAGTGGAAAAATTGCTACTGTATCAGCCACAGTATTTTCAAAGAAACTTGTTTGGCCACTGAGTTGAAGGCAGGCACTGACTCCCATTCTGTAACTTAGCAATGCAGAACAAGGCAGGTTTTTAGCGCCTTTTTCCAACCTGTTTGCTACAGACCACTGACAAATGCCAAATAGCAACCTAGATACATCAATAGTCTTTCAGAGCAATGCAATGTGTTCTCAGTCCCCTAAAATCATGGTTTTCATATTTTAAGATTGCACTTCAACATCTTGAAGACACTGGCTTATCACAAGATATTGCTACCACTTTAGAGTAGGAATACTGTGCACTGAGTTTAACAGTGCTCTATGCTTAGAAACTACCAGAAATTTTGTTAAAAACAAAACAATTGTTCTATGAGCCTATGAACAGCTGTGATTTGTCCAAGTCTTGTTAGCTCTTAGATGTTCACCAGACATGCCTTTGAACAATTGTCAAGGGTGAGGGCTGGGCTGACCACTAGGGGAACGGCAGATGCTCTCTATTAACCCCTCTGCCTCCTCAAAGCGGAGGAGAAAGGGGATAAGGGAGAGAGGCTTATGGACTGGAAAACTAAAACTGCTTTAATGAAAATAATAACAATAAAGTGAAATATATACAAATATATAGAAAACCAATATGGAACCCAACTCCCCTGATGGCAATTACCATCATCACCACTGATGATATGGGTGGGTGCTGGGGAAATCCTAGACTGGGCAGTTGGGAATGAGATTCAGGAGCTGGATTCTGGAACTGGATTCAGGAATGCACAGACTGGGATCAAAGGCAGAATGGGCAGAATCCTCCTCAGATGCCGGCCATTGAAGAAGAGAGCTTGACCCTTGTGATCCCTCAGCTTTATACTGAATATGACATCTATGGGATGGAACACCTTGTTGGTCAGTGCAGGGTCACCCGTCCTATCTGCTGCTCTCCGCAGGTGTGACCTCTAACTTACTGCACCTCCACCGCAGCCCACAGGATTTATCGGTGACCTTGGTCTGCACAGGAGCAAGTATAAGCCAGAGCCTTTCTGCAGACCAGTCCCTGGTAGTAACTATAAACATCAACCACTGTCACTTCTAGAAGCAGACACTGTCTGCAAAAATATGCCGTTACCTTCAGCCAGTGCAGTCACTTAGCAGAGACTGAGCTGAGAAGTAAAATCTCTGAACAGACTGAGTTCTGTTCTAACTCCAACCAGGACAACAATCATTCCTAGAAATTATGCTGATGTGTGCTTCTGCAGCCACTATCGGTAAGCAAATGAGAGAAACGCAGTTATTACCAAAAAGTGCCATAGCTCTGTTGGCAAGGGGGAAGAATCAACCATCCCAAGGCCTGCTTGTGTTTGTAGGTTTGTTGGCGAGGAGGGGGCCGATACACTGGGAAAAACCTGACTCGGCAGATTACTGCTCTCTGTTAACCCGGCCAGATGACTCCCGTTTCACCACAGCTGTTCGCAAACACACACTGTTAAGCCTAATCACTTAGGCAGGCGGCTGCAGGCACCCTTGCTCTGCCCGAGGCCTGTAACACGTTTGCTTACCGTCGCCATTACAGACGGGCTTTCTGTGCCCCGCCGCCCCTACGGGACCCCCAGGCGTGACGGCACTGACAAACACTTCAGGTGTTGCTTAAATAACCGGTACAACTCTGAGGCCTCCGCCGCCGGGAGCCAAACGACGGCGAGTGGCGCTTACGGCCCCAGGTCCCCTCACCGGCCGCCTGATGGGGGGCGACCCCCAAGGCCCACCCGCACACCGACCCGACGCCCCGCCCCGCCCCCGCGCTGGGGAAGCTCTGCCTCCTTCGCGCACGCGGCGCGCCCTCACAGGCTGCCGTCGCCCGCTGGCACCGCCCCGCCCCGCCTTGTGCCCGCCCCCTAGCGGCAGCCCGCCAATCCCGAAGGGCGATGTGGCCTCTCACCCTTGGGGGCGGGGGCGAGAGCCCGCCTCCCTCTCTCCCCGCCACCTCCCCGCTATCCCAGGGCGGCTGCGCCTGAAACGCGTGGCAGCCGCCGGTTGGTGGACGCCCGACAGCCAATGGGGGAGAGGCACCTCAGAGCACGCGTCCGATTTTACTCGCGGAGGCGCGCGCCCTCTGCCTCGGTCCGTCGCGCTCGTTCTCTGCCGCGCTGCCCGCAGCGGCGCCGTGGCTGCTGCCAGGGGGCCGGGGGCGCTGGGAACGCCGCGCTCGAGCACTTCGCGACGCGCGCCTGGCCTTGCGCAGCAGAGCCGCTTCGGAGGAGCGCGCGAGGCGATTGGCAGCCGCGCCGTCCGCGTCGCACGGCGGCAGCCAATCAGGGGGCGCAGCGTCTCGTGGGGGGCGCGGCAGGCCTGAGCGGAGCGGACTGGGGTGAACCGAGCGGCGGCGGCGGCGGGATGAGGCCGAGCAGGGTGTGCGTGCTGCTGCTGCTGCTGGGGCTGGCCCAGATCGCCCTCCTGGCGCGGGGCGCGGCGGCCGAGGAGGACGACGACGGAGGTGAGTGCGGGGGGTAGGGGCGGGCTCCGTGCGGGTGAGGTGGGAAACGGTCTGGCGGGGCGGGCTGGCGCCCCTCTTGAGGCGCGGTCGAGTGGTCCTGGCGCCGGGCGCTGCGGAGAGCCCGGCCCTGCGAGGCGCCGCGGGGGCCGGGCTGGCGGGCCGCGGGCGGCGGCTCCCCACAGGCCTCGGAGCTGGGCCGGCGGAGGCCGGGCCCCGATCCCCCTCCGTGAAGGTGCTGGTGTCTCGGGATCCTGCTTGTCACAGCGCTGTTCGTTTCTCCTTCGCTGTGCGGCCGCTCTGCACTTCTAAATGCCAAATTAAAAGTAATTAGCCATGTTGGCAATTACTGACTTTGAAATTGCTAGTCGGTTATAATTTCATCCGACGGAGCACTTCGTTACCCCTTAGTTCAGGGGACCTGTGCATTCTGTGTGTTTCAAACTGATTATTCTTTCCCAGAAGGAAGGCCATGTGTTGCTAGTTCTTTGGTGTTTCTTCCCATTGACTTTGAGTTTCACTGACGTCTGTCTCCTCCTTTCCAAAATTACGTGAAGAAAAGTTGCTATGGCTTAGTGAATGTAGAGCCTGTATGTAGGAGACAGGCATTTGAAGGCGCTTCACTTTTGTTTTTAAGCATCTTTCCCGTGGATTTTGAGAAGTCCTTCATCTTTCATGTTTCCTACATAAACACTGCTGTATGTTAATTATTATAGGGTGTTCAGGGAGACTGGATTGTGGATGACCTCCTGAACACCTGTCCTGCAAATCCTTCCTCAGTGAATAGGCACTGAAACTTGAAGAAATGCATTTGTGTCAGGTACCTTATCTGTCTGAAGTAACACTGATGAGGTTACAGTGAAGCCTGGGGTCCTGTAGCTGACAGCACATCTCATGGGCCAGGCTCACATCAGTAGTGCCCATGTGTGCTGTTCTTCTCACCGTATCAGTTCTCCGGTTCAAAGATGCACAGCAATGGAAGTATTTCCTCCTGTGTGCAAGTTGAACACTAATCCATTGCACAACTTGAATCATTTTCCTATTTCTATTGTGGATCTCAGAATTGTATGTAAATCATGAATTAGGTTTTACCAAGCCTCCACTTTAAAACTGCGTGTAAATTTACTTTGCAACAAGCAACTAACTATGTAAATTGCTTGTTCAAGAGATCAAAAAATCAAATGAAACCAGGCTTGTTGCACTGTATGGTTGTGAAAGTGAAGTTTGACCAGGGCAGTGAGGCAAATGTGCCTGCAGCGAGGTTAGCCTAGATCATGACTGTTACACCCTTTGCATCCTGAGGAAGGAGAAGGAGGGATCACATAGAGGATCTGCTACAGAAAAGAGTGGAGAAGACTGCTTTCATAAAAAGGGTTTTGAATGCCCTGGCAACAGATCGAGTCTTGACTTCTGGGTTTCTGAAAACTGAGCTCATCCAGCTGGGGACAGACACTGAAGTGCCCTCCTCAAAAGGAAACTTCAGGGAGAATCCTGAAGCTGGCTGGAGCTCTTTCATATGTGATTTGCCTACTTAAGAAGAATTTCCTTGACCAGAATTCCAGTAGATTCTGAAAGTTTAGTGAAGTGACTGTAAGAATTATTTTCAGTTAGAGTAGCTGTCATCCTGAAGAAGGCTGGCCTGCCAGCCAGCACTGTGTACCTGAAATCTTAAAAAGAGTGCCATTTTCATCACGTTTTTTGACTTCTGTAGTAAGGTGTTGAAATTTGTTTGAGTAAAAGGGAGTGGACTGTATTTTACTGAAGAGCAGGTTTTAGCCACAGCTGTCACTTGGTTTGTCTACCTGCTTTGCAAGTATCTTTAAGAAACAAAGACACTTCAAAAAAAACAGGGTGCAGCTATTTCATTTTCACGAGCTGTCTTATGTGAAATTTTATTAGCTACTTATGCCACTTCAGGTGTCACACTTAGACTCATTCTGTATCTGTTCTCTTCAAATTGTAAATCATTAACTCGGAGGAAAGTTTCTTGCTCTTAATGAAAGAAGTCCTGCTTCCTTCTTCCCTACTTGGTCAGATCCCTGAAGTAGGTCTTTCAGTCCCAGCACTAAAGGGGACATTAGAGGTATCTACGATAACCGTGGGTATTGGTGAAGCTGGAGGCGAGTTTGCACTCTTAAGGACCAATATGTATCTGTGATGTGGTTTGTTTGATTTGGGGTGGTGTATGGTTTTCTGGGGTGGTTTTTTTTTTTTTTTTGGACATACATGCTCTCCTTAAGCCATTTAGGAAAAGCTGGACTCTTGCGGTTGCATGTTCCTGTCCTGCCTTCATTGCCCAGGAGGAGGAAGTGGGTGTGTGTAACTCCTGTGATCATCTGTCGCTGCCCAGGAAGCATTGTGTTGGCAGGCTGTGCAGGCACTTGCAGGGAAAGGTACAAAATTATTTCAGTGATGGACATTAGATCCATCCAGCAGTAATGTTTTCCACTTGTACAGGATACTCTTGTAGGTGATACTTTGTTCTCGAGTTTCCAAACCCTGAGGCCATGCCACAGTAGCTGCGGTGGTCTCCTCTCTGTTGGGGGCAGGTAGTTTGCATGGGAAGCAGGAATGAGTTGCAGCCTGGTTGATTAGTTTCAGAGATGCATGAGCAGAATTGCTGGGCTAGTTTTGCTCGAGTTGCTTTGCGTCCAGAAAAATCAAGTCTTCCCTTGGTGATTTGCTTGGAAAAGCCATGGGCATTGCACAACTCAGTGGAAATTCGGGCACAAACCAACCACGAATGCCCTATGGTGAAACCTAGCCCTCAGAACTGCTGGGCACCCATGGAAGCAGAACTTTTGACTGCTGAGATCCTGCCAAAACTGGCTTTTTCACGAGGGCAGTGCTGTAGGTGCAGGACTGCCGTAGATTCACTTCAAGGGAGTTTGACAGTTCATCCTTTTCACTGCAACTATTCGGAGACAGCAACACAGGAGCCATCGTCCACTTGCAAATATTGCTTTTAGCTGCTTCATTTGTTAAAGAAACTTAATCCAGGTAAATTCTGTTGTGTGATAAATGATCTCTTCCCTCATCAGAAGCTTTAATATTTTGGTGGTGTATAAAGTTGGATTCCAATTAAAATTAACGCATTTTCTCCAGTAGTGCATATTGGTTTTTGAAAGCATACAGGCTTATTTTTCTGTTAGAAGAAGGTATTAAAAAAATAGCTATTGCAATTTAACAGCATTATTTTGTCCACAGTGACCTTGTTCCTATGGTCTGCTGTTGGTCTGAGAATAGTGTGGTTTTGGGGGTTTTTTTTCACTTTTTTCATACCTGGATACTACATATTTATCATTCTTAACTTAAAAATTCCAGGTAAAATCAGAGTATTTTCAGAGTTCTTATCCTGACTAAGTAACTTAAATGTACATGATTTGCTGTCCTACTGCAGTAACTCCTGTCAGCTTAGTCAAAATCCAATTAAGTTAAATAGAGAACAGTTTTGAATTAGAAACCTTAATCTTTTTCTTCCTTTTTTCCTTTTTTTTTTTTCTTTCTAATCCTGGGACTCCCGGTGGTTGAAAACACCTTAGCTTCATTATTATATGGCTTTCATTTGGGATGAGGTATTTTCATTACTCGTTCTGTGACTGAAATTCCTTTACAATCACTCAGGGAGGTCTGCTTGCCTCAAATGATAACAGTTAAAAAAAGTTTAAAGGAACATGTGAAAGATCAAATATTAAAGAAATAATCTCAAATTCCAAGCCATCGAAGACTGAACCAATTGAAAGGTCCTGGCTTCAGATTTCATGCGCTGTTTTGCTTTGGTAATTTAGCAAATCTGCTTTCTCCTTGAAACAGCTATTCTGGACCAGTGGTTTTTTGTCTCCTTAAATCAAAGGCCTTCCCAGAAGTTCCTTGAAAGAAGTTTTCACTTCATTTGTTTTAGATGAGTACCTTGCATCTGCCAAGCATGTAGGAGTGGATTTTCATGGGACTCCTGTGAGAGTGACTTACCTATTTGATTTTACACTCACTCTACAGCCTGGTGCTTATCCAGAGCTAAGGGATTCTCCTGTGGATGGAAAGCCTCTTCAATGAACTGCAGACCTGAAACATTGCTATTACTGAAAGCAAGACATATTGAGGTGGCAGGGGTGGGATTGAGCAGTTAGGAACAGAAAAATAACTTTGAAGGGCTGCCTCTAAACCATCTTGGTAGTAGCAGAATGATGGCATTTTTGGTTATAGCAAGCCTGTCTGTTTATTAGATCTTCACATAGGCAGAGCATAGCAGTTGTGGCAATACCGGTGTAGTGAGTAAGGGTACAAGGAAAACATTGGGGGACAGATAACATCTGCTTTTTTGGTACAAGACACCTAGTTTTTCCAACCACAAGTTGCTGTGCTTATAGAACAGGTGTTTTGCTGCATGATGGAGTGCTTCTGTTTGAATTCAGGTATAATTTGTGTGCCCTTCTTGCCCAACAAAACATGTCTCACTTCCCACATTTCACAAGATACCCAACATACCTTGGTAGTGGCTGTCACATAGGTCTTGTGTCCCTTTTGTTAGTTTGCCCTGAAGTGCAAAATACATGTTGACTCTTTACGGAAATACTTGCTATTGTTAGCTGGTGTAGTGTGGAAAAAACGAAATGGTCAAACATCTGAGTCCAAGCTCTTTGTAAACTGAGGTAGCTGTCATTGTACGTGGAGCAGGAACTACCCTCTGGTGACACTTTTTTTTAACCACAGGATATACTTGTTCCATCTTTAACCTGGTAGTGTTATTCTAGTTTCAAACTTGACACAAACTATCCATACTGAACTTTGACTTTTCCAGAATCTGTTACAAAAGAAGCTGATGATGATGGTGGTGATGATGATGATGAAGAAGATGATGAAGATGATGATTCTGAAGTTAAAGAAGAAAATGGTGTATTAGTCTTGAATGATGCAAACTTTGATACCTTTACTGAGGACAAGGATACTGTGCTGCTGGAGTTCTACGCACCATGGTGGGTTCACAGCTTGTGATACTTCTTTAGTCGCAGGATGGGGTGGCTAACAGGACACACTCCTTCTCTGACAGGACACGCTCCTAAAAAGTGAGCTTGGGCTGCAGTTTTAAAGATGATATTGGAGTAGCTTGCCTGCAGGAGACGCACTGGCAGGGTAGGATATGGTTCTGGTGGTGTGGAGGTACCTTTTCCCTTCCCCTGTACCACGCAACAAACAAGAGCCTGCTCTTTCTTCACAGATGTGAGTCATGCTGAGGGATCTCATGCCTAGGGAAGTCCTGGTTCCATCCCTGCTCTCTGCCTGTCAGGGTATAGAAATGGTCCCAGTGAGCCCCAGAAAAGTCATGCAGTGTGGTCTTGCAGCCTGCTGTAGTGTCCTAGTGCTGGCCCACTGAGAACTTGTGCACTTCCTCATCTAGACAGAGGAAAGGAGGAGTCTTCCCTAATAGGAGAACTGCTAGAAGGTTTTCCTTCTCAAGTTCAAATCTCTGTCCTCGCCAGGACATGGCGTTATGGTGTGAGTAAAGATAGCTCGTTCATATTATCAATTTAAACAGTGCCTCATACATCTACCTAATGATGATAATTCTGCTGGCATACCAGGGTACACAGTAACACTAGTGCACTCAGGGGAGCTATAGTGGATTTACCTGCATATAACTGAGACAAAGAATTTAGGCCAGAACGTATCTTTGCTTGTATATTTGTGGACAAAAATAATAGGGATGGTTAGTGGGGGAAAACAAGAGTAGGGTATATTTGCAGTCAAGTTGTTGAGTTAGTGTTTCAGCCAGAACCACTCTTCCCTTGTGGCTTAGTGATATAAAGATGACTTACTTGTTTCTCCTTTCCTAGTCTCTGAATAGAGGAGGGAATATGATCTTGCTTGAGGAGGAGCTGCATTTTAACTAGTGCCACTATTACAGAGAATCCCATCTGTGCTTGGTTGTAGGTGCTACTTCTACAGCTGTAGTTTTCTGCATGAAAACTGAACATGAAGCTCAATTTAGGCAGGCAGAAGGTTGGATGGCCATCATAGACTAATCTCTTTTTTTCTATTCTCCCTCCTGCCAGTTGTGAGGCTAAGGAGTACAGGCTACACACTATTTTTCCTCTTGCCTTTCTTTGTTTTCTTGATTTCATCTTCAGCTTGTCAAGTTATATTCAGCTGTACTTAACACTGGTATCCTCTGCTGTTCCAACTTCTGCAGCAGGAGCCTCTGTTTTTCCTAAAGAGCTCTGGTACAGCCAGAGAGAGAGGAGTGCTGCAGTACTGTGGTGGGCGTGAGATTTCATTAGGCCACCTTACCCACTGGTTCATTTTTGTCTTCAGTTCAATTTAGGGTGCTGGGTAGAGAAGATGGACCTAGATTAGGGAGAAACTGAAGTCTGAATGAGACCATATTGAGGGGACAGGGAGAAAGGAGAAGCATAGTACAAGGTTTGCAATTTTATTGTAAAAGCAATTGTTAATTTTTTTTTATATTGGCTTTAGAAAACGTATGGAAATGTGTTACCTTTTGAATGAAGGGGGAAACCACAAAAAAACAGAAAAGGTTGGGATTTGAACAAACAGCACATTGGTTACAGTTACCCTCTATCTCTCTGTCATCTGAAAACATAGCAAGACAAACATTCTTTTGCTGAGGTTGTGAACATCTGTCAGAAGGCATCCTGGAAATGCGGAGTAGTAAAATACCCCTGTGGGTCTGTTGTGCATTTATGTATCTGCTTGTGTCTTTCTCTGACAGGTGTGGGCATTGCAAGCAGTTTGCTCCTGAATATGAAAAGATAGCCAAAACTCTGAAGGAAAATGACCCTCCTATTCCAGTTGCCAAAATAGATGCTACTGCAGCCACTTCGCTAGCAAGTCGTTTTGATGTCAGTGGCTACCCAACCATCAAAATCCTGAAAAAAGGCCAAGCTGTTGACTATGACGGTTCTCGGACGGAAGATGGTAGGCACCAGTCCTTTGCAATTCTCTGTAATAAAGCAAGGAAGTATATGCTCTTGCTTCTTAATGTGACCATTTTGAAGGACTTTGATCTCAAGTTACTGAAGCAGAATAATATTATGAAGGCTGAAATTTTGCCTGTCTTCTCAATTGGCTGTGTGCTAGAGGGCAATTTTGCAGGCAGTAGGTAGTGCTGTTACTGATGGAAGGTTTCTAGAAGACTTGACTAGAAGAGGAGGTATTCTCATGCTTGCTGAAGGATCAGCAAGTATATTGACTGTATATAAAACTACTTGTTTCTTGCTTATGAATGTGTCCAACTTCAATTGGAGGGCAAAACCCACATTTTCTGTCTGTTTTGAGATGGAATTAATGTGCTACGGTGCTGCAAAGTACAGATCCATTCTCTGCGTAAATAAGATGCTCTATGGGGTGAAGAAAAGACTTTCTTGGCAATACCAACAATGAAATAAAGCATAAAGGAGCTTGATTAATAAAGTGTTCTCATGTAAACTTGACTATGTTTGGTCCAAGACCATGCTTGCAACTCTGATTTTAAATTCTTGATGCAAACTCTCACATTTGATATACAACTGATATGATAATGCAGACTTGCTGATTGAGCTATTGAACTGTATTTCAGCAATTGTGGCCAAAGTCAAGGAGGTTTCTGATCCCAACTGGACCCCTCCTCCAGAAGCAACCCTGGTATTGACCCAGGATAATTTTGATGATGTTGTGAATGCTGCTGACATAATTCTGGTGGAGTTCTATGCTCCATGGTAAGCAAGAAGGCAGTCAACTGTACTTTCTTAGAAGAGCTGGCCTGAACGTGCTTGGTGAACCTGTTTTCTGTTGTTATGCCTGTTGTAAAGAGGCTTGCGTTGAGCAGGTGTGTGTAGCTCTGCTGTACCTTAGTTCTAATCCGGACATAGGATAACATGACAAATCACTTGAAGACTAGACTGGAGCTGTCTCAGCAAGGTGTGGCCTCCAAAACTTCACTGAAAATTCTCTGTATTTACTAATTCGGAAACGTTGAGAGATACTGAAAATGAACGGGATTTGGTCCTTAATTTTAAAAAGGCCTTTAAATATGAAACTCACTATAGTAATGTGGCGCCAGATATAGAGGCTAGCTTCAGGTTGGAGAGACATGTCTTCCTAGACTGAAGTGACCTCTGTAGATTGAATAACCCCATTTCTACTTTCTCTGTTCTGGAAGACTTAACTCTTCCACTTCAGAGGTAAAAGTACTTAGCAGGATGTGTGGCTTGCAAAAACTGCCCTTACTTTCCTTCTGTAGGTGTGGACACTGCAAAAGGCTAGCTCCAGAATATGAGAAAGCTGCCCAGGAGCTCAGCAAACGCACGCCTCCTATTCCCCTGGCTAAAGTTGATGCCACTGCTGAAACTGAGCTTGCAAAGAAGTTCGATGTTACCGGCTACCCAACTCTGAAAATATTCCGCAAGGGCAAACCTTATGACTACAATGGTCCACGGGAAAAATATGGTATTGCAGCTTCTGCTTCTTATTTTCTGAGGGCTTGACCACAAATGTTTTGACATATCTATAGGACTTGCAGACTTGTTAACGTTATAGCCATGGTAGTTGGGTAAACCTGAAAAACTGTGCTGTCATGCCTACAGTATATACACCTGTGATCCAGAAGTATAAATTTGTCTCGTCTTTACAACATCTTACAGCGGTACTATAAGCTTCTTTTAGTATAAAGTAAGTCAAATACACCTGGAGAAGCAGTGGCAGTATAACTTAATGGGCAGCCTTTAATTGCACTGGAACGCACCATAAGGCCTGGCGAAGTGCTCAATATTAGGTTTGAATAAGAGGGAAGACTTAAGACTATCCAAGTAGAACTTTGGCTTGTAGCAGGGTCAGAAGACAGTGAAGGGTCTGGAACCTCAGAAAGGAGGGTTACTTGAAAGATCAGCTGGTATCCATGGAACTTGTGCTTCATCACCTCTTCTGAAACCTACCTGAAAGAGAATATCCAGAACTGCAGCTGTAAAAACGTGGGCTGAGGTCTTGCTTATTTAGTCTTTTAATTATTGTGGGAAGGCTGCACAGAAAGAAAGGTGTCCATGGGAAATGTGGTATTAAACAAGGTCATAGAGGGAATGGCTGAACCTTTCAGTTCAATAAACGTTCTAAGCAACTTTTTGGGGGTGGGTTTGTCTTACAGGTATTGTTGACTACATGATTGAACAAGCTGGTCCTCCATCCAAACAGATTCAGGCTACCAAGCAGGTACAGGAATTTCTGAGGGATGGGGATGATGTCATCATCATTGGTATCTTTAGTGGAGAGAACGACAAAGCCTATCAGCTCTATCAGGAAGCAGGTAAAGAATTTTTTTTAAAGATTAATGAAATGTATGGTTTGCTGAGATTCTGCCCAGGCCTTTGGGCATGGACAGATCTTTTATTTCTGCTCTTAGTTTAGTGAGGGAGGTTGGAGAGAAAGAAGAGGAAGGAGATTCAAGAGTGACCTCCTACTTGTACTCAAAAAAGCTCACAGCAGATTTTGAGACTATAGCTAAAGTATCAGCCAGTCGCAGGAAATACTTCCTTTGGTATTGTGTCCCTAAAAACCTGCAAACTAGAGAGGAGGGAGAATTCCTAGCCGAGGAACAAATCACAACTTCTTGGCTTAAAGTCTTGCTGGCTTTGCCATCTGCTGTTGTTTGTTTTGTATCTGGCAGTTCCAAAGTCTGAGCTCTGCTGAACTTATTGAGGGTGGGGGTGTCAGGTGGGGTAGTGGGAGAAAGAATCATCAGCATCATCATCCACCTCTCAGTCAGTTCAGGCAGACCATTCCTGACGATGTTCATTCTTAGAAACTGCTTTGACGTGACACATTGGCAGTCCTGTCAATGATATTTGCTACCACACAGCAGAGGCTAAGCACTTGAAATGCTCAGTCCCTTTAATCAATCCCTGTGTCTTACACGACTGAACCACTCGCAGCCACTCCTGGTTTCTGCCAGAGCCTTGAGAGCAGTGCAGGCAATTCTCCCCCGGCTCTGCCTGCTTCTGGGGCTGCTGTCATTTATAGTTGTATTTGGAGCTGATTTAGTTGCTCCAGCATGGCAAGATACGGAACTGTTTCCCAGGCTGTCCCAAAGCAAATAGATTGACCGAGTGACCTTGTGAGTTCCTTTCCAGCTCTACTTTGAGTCGTTTGGGGAGAAGCCAAGAGGTAGGAGACTGATAAAGAAATAGGTATTTCACTGTATGTGTTTTGGAACTATTCAAGGTTTTTGAATATGTAGACTAACTCATCAAATAGATAGGTGGTTGAACAGCATTCAAATAGTGCTACTCCAGTTGTATATAATTTCACATGCTTCTCAGCCCTGGATGGGACTCTGGGTTGTTCCATGTCCCATTGGGAATGAGAAGAGAGTTTCCTTGCAGTGCAGTCTCAAGAGTTCAGTTAGAGCTGTCAGTTCACTTCTTGATGACTTATCCCTGACCTTAATTTTTCAGCTAACGGTTTAAGAGAAGATTACAAGTTCCACCACACCTTCAGCAGTGAGATTACAAAACTGTTGAAAGTATCTCCAGGAAAGCTGGTTGTCATGCAGCCAGAAAAATTTCAATCAAAACATGAGGCCAAGATGCATGTTTTGGATCTTAAAGTGAGTAGCTGGTCCAAAGCCAGAAAGTTTGTGCATGGCTTGAAGGTTCTATTTCTTTGTATGTATGAGCAGTTGGCATCTTTGCATTGGAATTACTCCACTAGATTTTTGAGGGAACTTGTTTGTTCCTTGAAATTGTTTTTCTTTAAGAAAGTTTTATGAAATTAACCCAGAAATTACATATTCAAATAATAATTTACCATTACAATATTCAGTTTAATAAGCGTGGAATATTAAATTATCTTTAGTGCTCTAGGATTTGAAGAATATGGTGACAGCATTGTTTATAACACACTCCTCTTTCTCAGTCATGCATGCATCAATATTAGTTTCCAGTAGTATGTAACAGAAATGCCACTTAAATCCATTTCTGAACTTTTTTTCCATTTGTTTTTTTCAAGCAGGACTCTACAGATGGATCAGAGATTAAAGAGCACGTGCTAAAACATGCCTTGCCTCTAGTTGGTCATCGCAAGCCTTCCAATGATGCTAAAAGATATGCTAAGCGTCCTCTAGTGGTTGTCTATTATTCTGTAGACTTCAGTTTCGACTATCGTGTTGGTGAGTTAGCTAAAATTACCATTCCTCCACTTGGGGAGGAAGCAAGCAGTAAGTAACGAGAAATTACTAATCCTGTGGTGTTCTGGTTTTTCAGCTACACAGTATTGGAGAGGCAAAGTCCTGGAGGTGGCCAAAGACTTCCCTGAATATGTGTTTGCTGTTTCTGATGAGGAAGATTATTCCTCTGAAATAAAAGATCTGGGCCTGCTTGAGAGTGGAGAGGATGTCAATGTTGCCATTCTGGATGAAGGTGGCAAGAAATATGCCATGGAGCCAGAAGAGTTTGACTCTGATGTACTCCGGCAATTTGTGCTGGCATTCAAGAAAGGTACGGTGTCTAAAATAGGGTTCTCTAAGCCATTTCCTTTTGTTTTCCCTTTGTTTTCCAAGAGTTTTTAATGAGGCAACGACTACTGTAAAGTCACGTGTGCAACTTCACAGTGCTCTGTGGCTTAAAGCTTTTGAATGTTTCTTGCTTTTTTTTTTTTCTCTGTTCATTACCTTTGCTTGGACTATGCTGTGGCATCTAGCTGAATACTTGCAGCTCTGAAGTGCGAGTTGATCATTCATATTTGGGACTAGTATTATCACTGTCTACTACATTGTGAATGGACAGCCATAAAAAGAGGGAGAAAGGTTCTAGGGAATTGTAAAACATCGGCAACAATTTGTGTCACAAAGTTATTGTGCTAAAACATCACCAGCAAGCTAGTCTATGTTTCACACGGATAAGGTCGTTTACTGGTGCAGTGCTTTTCCCTGGTGGGAGGATGTACTCCTGCCCTTTCTTCTTGGGGGACATCATAAGGATTGCTTTTACTGTTTTCTAACAATGGTGTGTGTTTTGCTTCCTTCCAGGAAAACTGAAGCCTATTGTGAAGTCTCAGCCAGTGCCAAAAAATAACAAAGGGCCTGTGAAAGTGGTAGTGGGTAAAACTTTTGATACCATAGTAATGGATCCAAATAACGATGTTCTCATAGAGTTCTATGCCCCATGGTGTGGACACTGCAAGAAACTAGAGCCGGTGTATACCGAGCTAGGCAAAAAATACAAGAATGAGAAAAACCTAGTCATAGCCAAGATGGATGCTACTGCCAACGATGTGACGAGTGACCACTACAAAGTGGAGGGATTCCCCACTATCTACTTTGCTCCGAGGAACAAGAAGAACAACCCTATTAAATTTGAAGGCGGGGACAGAGATTTAGAGCATTTGAGCAAATTTATAGAGGAGCATGCAACAAAACTCTCCAGAACAAAAGAAGAGCTTTAGATAGGATAAGGGTGGTGGAGAAAAATTGTTTGTAGTTAAAGGCAAGTTACTCACAAAACTTGCTTAAGAGAAGAATTAAGCAGTTTGAGCAAGGAAGTTCTTGAGCAGTAAAGCAATTGCAGTATCTTTTTTTTTATATGGCAGAAGAGTTTTTCTGGACACTCAACTTCTCTGATATGAATGTCTTCATTAGTTACGGTTTTGATCTTTGGAAAAAAATACATCCTTTATTTTTTGTGACTATCTTGAGCTTGATTATTTGACTCCAATGCAACTTTTTTTTAAGTTAAAAGATGTTACAAAAAAGAGAGAACTAGATCCCTCTGCCAAACAGATTTCTTTGTCTTATTTGTTGGTATGATTACTGGGGGAGCAGTGTTTTGAGCCAGTCTATCTTCTGTTAGTATTTCCATATACTTGTTCATGTGACTATATCACTGTATTCATTACGAAGGATAAGAATGAGGGTTCACTAAAGTGTGGACAAATTACTCTGTCTTATTGAGATAAGGCACAGTGACTTGCTAACTAAATGTGCTCTAGACCTGTCTGCTTTTGCTCTGTGCCTCTCTTTAGAGAGGGTGATGCTAAAATAGCAAGTTTTTCTAATTTACCTCTCTTCAGTAGTCCGTATTGACCCATTTACATCTTAGTCTTCCTGAATATGTTTTGGAGTAATTGGAGTGTGGCAGAAAAAACATTTATTGGGCAGTAATGCTAGGATTCTGGTATTGGCCCCGTGTGTTACTGACTCTCTTCCTTTTGCAGAGAGGAAATTTTGATAGTGGTTCTTCTTTGGGGAAGCAGACTGAGACCTGATGGAATTTATTCCTGTGGCAGGTACTGTGGGTACAAAGGGTGATCACATCTACTCTGTGCTCCACTCAGCAGTGTGTGCATTTAAAAGTGGGTTTTGATCTTGAATCTTCTGGTTCAGGTATGTCCGTAAATCTATGGGCTGTGTTGGGGTGACAGGCTTCTATATTCCAGCAGCACTGTCTGCCTCTTTCCAGACCTGTGATGCTGCAGTCTGTGCAACCTGAGTGTCACCAAGGCAGTGTTATACATATTTCATTTTACGGGTAGTGCTTCCCTCCTATCAGCCTGTTTTCTGTCTTGCAAAGGACCGATATCATCAGTCTTCCTTTGCTATTTCCTTGTTGCATTAGCTTTCAGATTTTTGAAGCTTGTGCAAATACAAATCCTTTTTCTTCTGGGGACTCAAGGGTAGACCCACGTCCAGGAGGTGGCTGTTGAGGTGTAGTCCAAGGACCTAAAAAGGTCTGCAAGATGGTATGTAATCCTTATCCTTTCCTACTAAACTTTGCCTCCCTATTGAAGGGAAGTGCCTACCTGCTGCCTGAACAGGGGACTGTGCTTCACAGGCTGTTAACAACCTACACAGCAAAGTGTGACTATCGAATAGTTTTTGCAGAGGTATCTGAGACTGCATGAAGACTTTCTCTTAATTAACAATTTAGCTGAAGCTAGTGAGCAAAGCTCACCAGCAGATTCTGAATGAAGGGGACAGTATCAAATCTCCATGGAGTGCTGGGTGTGCTATTCAGCCCCTGTTGTTTAACTGCAAAAGCTGGGAAGTGCTAAGCAACTATTCAGGATCGGATCTCAATCGCTGCTTTGTGTTAAAGCAGTGTAATAATTCACTTCAGGCCCTGGCACTGTCAATCTCTGCTTTTCATAGGAGAGGGCTTTTTCTCTGTTGTCTTTAAATGTACAGATATCTGTTGAGCTTAGGCAATATTTCACCTGCAAGATTCTTAGCAAGTGCATTATCTTCCCATTCCTTGCCATTTGTTTGCAGCTTTTCTGCAGAGCCCTCAAAGGCTGCGATCAGTCGTGGATGTCTGTGTGTGGGCAACAGGACCGATATCAGACTTAGCTGAGCACCAGCTTATGTTAGAGGTGACTTTTTTCAGCTTTAGAAAGTATGCATAAGCCAAGTAACAAGTTCTGACCTGTCTGATGGTTGAGATCAACTGTTCTTCAAAGAAGCAGGCACAGACTTTTTAAATTAGTTCTTAAACATAGTTGAGTTTCTATTCCTCAGCAAATACCTCACGTAATACTGCAGGGAACTAAACTGCTACTGCTTATTAGTTAGTTGCAGGCTTATAGGAGTTAATATCAAAACAGATGTTGTCTAACCAACAGGAGGATATGGATAAATATGGAAGGGAGGGTGAAATGTCCCTTATTGGTGGTGGGGACTACAGTCAGGAGTGAAGCTCCATTCTTCTCAGGACAGTAAGTGTTGAGCATAAGAGTTTCTCGCTTCTCTTCTTGCAGGTGCTAACTTACTAGTGTTGTCATTGCCGGTGCTGTACTGTTTCTGTAGACTTCTTCCTCTCAGCAGAAGCTGACATCACTTTGAGTTGAAAACAACCTTTCCAGCCCGCTGAGAAGCCCTTGTGTCAATAAAAGACGCAAGGCCCCAAGGAGTGTACAAGGTGTGCTTGCACGGTGCTCCTGCTGTCTTTCTCTTCCTTGCCTTCACAGGTGGAGGCACCCTGGTACACAGTTACTTCAGGGCCATGCTCAAAGATGTGAATTTTGATCTGGAGCAGCAGTGCTTAACTCACAGCTGAATAAGAAAGAGGAATACACTAGTTGTGGTATTGCTAACTTAGTTTCTTGACAAGTGTGAGCCACAAGGACAGGCAGTGTTAGCCCAAGTACGTTATGGGTTTGGGTTGTGAGCAGAAGAGGGAACGAAGATTTGATCCATCCTTACACTGGTGTCATCAGGCCACATTTCCTGCAAGTCCTTGGCTGTGCCACACACCTTGGCATCTGCACCTCATAATTGATGTATTTATCTTGATCACTCCCCAGCAACCTGAGGATACTGTTGCCTCTCAACTTTGGGAAAAGACATACTGGAAAGTAAACTGCTATCCTTAGCTCCAGTATCCTGTCCCCTGCTCTGTGCACTATCAACACCACATTGACTTTCGGTGAAACTCACTGGGATGGCTACTCATTAGATCTGTTACCTCTCTTTAGAGAGAAAGCTCTCTACCTGAAAAGTGATATTAATGTGATTGGTGCCTTTTAAGGGGAATAGGTCATACCATCTTCTGGAATTTAATTGCATTATGTGTGTCTGCTTTTCCCTTCCTGGTGTTTTTAGGGTGCTTAGGAATGTATCCTATGCTCCTTTGCATTAATACCTAAGTGCTTGGTGTTCCCTTCTTACAGAAGAATTAAAAGAATGCATGCAGTGCAGAAGAGCAAGGGAGCTCCCCTCACTTCTTACCCACAGCTGCCTGAATATATGGATCACTTCTGATTATAGTTCCAGGTGGAAGAAATCCTGCAGGACTGATTGGTGTAGTAATAACAGTTCCCAGGTACACTCCAAGGAGCCTGGTCTGGTGGAAATATCTCCCACACATGCCTCGCTTAGGAAACAAATTTTTTTCTGTAAAGTGTAGTACATCTATTAGTCAGACTTGAGACTTCTGCGGGGCCACTTCCTTTCCCTGGTGGATTAAGGACTCAGGCAGTGGATGCTCTGTGAGGCGTGAGTTTTTCTGTACTGTGTTTATGGGACATACAAGGTGACAGTAAATACTGGCCTAGAATCTTGATACTGCATTAAGTGCTAGTTTTTTTGGTACTGGAAGAGATTGTTAACAGTAGAGGAACACGTCTCTGCAATTGAGGTTATTATTTGGTTTCTACTTTAAACAATTTTATGCTTCAAAACTGCTAATTGTGGTGATGCCTGGCTCTGGCCTAAGATTTGGCTGGCAGCAAGCAAGTAAGGCACTGCAGAGCTGGAGACCACTCCACAAAGTTTATTTGTCCTCTTGTGCATGAGGTTGAGTGTTGAGGAAATGGGTTTCTGAAAAGTAGAACATGAATAAGAATATATGATCCAGGCTAAAAGCTTTTCAGAAAGTATCATTAACTGTAGTGGTCGGACTTGTGACCTTTCTTTTGTGGTAGACAAAAGAAGCCATTGCAAACTGTCCATGCTCCAAAAGGCTTTTTGCTCACAGCCTGCATTGGAAATGGGCAATGATCAGAGGATTGAGTATCGCAGGCTGTATGCTCAGCCCTTGATATGTGGCAAGGAGTACATCAAGACCTGTGAAAGTATGTAATCCACCAAGTCAAACCGGTACAGAGCCTTGTATTTGTTAAGCAACTTGGCTTTAGTTTGCGCTGCTTAAGTTGCAAAACTCCGTTTTTTCAGTGTAGAGCATGGATGGGTGAGCAACCCTAGCTGAAGGCGCTGAAATGCTGTAGCATCTTGCCTCAGTTGCCAGGCACTTCTGGGACTTCAGCTGGTAGTGCTGTACAGCTTGAAGTACGGAGGTGTCACAGGAACGGCTGCACATCACTGCAGCTCCCGATTGCCAACTACAAAGACCTTCCTTCCTTCTCCTGTCTGGACCCAAGAGACCCATGGTAGGGTGTATGAAGCCATGCAGCCATGGGTGGGAGAAACTTTTTCCTGTGTGACCTGTCTTGACACGTGTGCCCAGAATCCCAGAGCTCACAAGTCAGCTTGTTTTCTTTCAAATTCTTTGGAGGTTGCTCTGCGCTGAAGCTGGTTCCTTTAGACAGAGCTGTGCATGCTGTCAGAGGGCACGGGCTGATGTCACGTTGACATTAGTGCTGGAGTTTGTGCTATGAACAGCCGGTTTTATGTGAAGCCACTGTGCTGTTACTTGAGCCTTTGCACCATTGCTCTTTGCACTATTCCTGAATGTCTGGACAAGCTCCGCAACCACACAGAGAAATCTAAATTACCATGTTTTTGTAGAGGCTGGGTGAGACTGCTTGGGTCTGGAAGGACTTGGGTCTGGAAGGACATGGCCATTCTCCAGTTTAATTTCTGCCTGTGGAGAGGAAGAGATCTGCTCTGTGAATTACCATGAATCTTTACATTAGAAAGATGGAAATTGCAGTTTCAGAAGTGCTGGTTTTTTTCAAATCCCAAGCTGTGTGTGGCTTGATCAACAGAAAGGTAAAGGAGATAAAGGTATGTTTCATCCAATCATGCAAAGAAAACTCCTATCACAATTAATAACCCAATACTTTGATGGATTTCCATATGATAGGGTTCTGAACAGTCAGTCGTTTCTTTATAGTGAAAGCTGACCCTTGTCAGCCTGCTCTTGATTAATGCCCTCCTACTTGCTTTGTCTAAGTTACAGTGGCCTTCCTGAAATTCCGTACGTTTTGCCTTACAATAGGGGGGAATTTTTCTGCAATACAGCCTGGTAAATTGCTGCTCAGAATGATGGAAATGGAGTAAGAGAAAATACAGCAGAAGGTGGGCTCAGAAAAAAGCAAATGATAACTCCAGTTTGCATAAAGCAAGAGAAATCAAGGCTGGACAGGACCGTTTCCTCACCTATTCTGATTGCTTGCAGGCCACAAGTTTTCAGCTGTTTACTTTCCATATTCAGCCTCATAATTCGCATTTAACCTATGCACCTATTCCAGGAAAAAAAGTATGCACCATAACCAAAGCTCCACCACTCTGCCAAGTGCTGGTGCTACACTAATACTGATTCCTGAACCACAAAATGCAGTCAGGAAATGGAACATGCCTCTTGGAAGAGGTACTGCTTTGAGTAAGGAAGGCAGTTTTGCGTTCACCTGCCATGTGAAATATTCCATATTGCTTTTGATAATGCCTTTTGGGCAGTATGTTTTACTCATGTATTTTAATGTGGGGTTTGGCTCTTCTTTTGCGCCTTGAGTTGTTTTTCATCTTTTACAGTCTCAAGATAATCCAGCGACTAAAGGATAGCCAGTGAAACTCTAGCTTAATTAAGCCGGAGTTCTTCCCAACGAGGAGGTCTTCACAGAGAGCCTAGGGAAGGGTGCATTGAGCTTTGTTCAAGATCCTTTCGATGATCCTGAAGAAGCAGTAATAGAGCACCTAATTACAGCAGGTGCAAATCGAGGGAGGTGTATGGGTGTGCTAACCAGTCCATTGAAATGTAAGTGGCCTTACTAATCTGCCTGCCTCTTCTCTAAGCAATCACCCTTAATGTTCAATTTGGACAAACCAGCCAATCTTTAAATAGAAAAGTCACATTTTTAAATAAATTTTAAAAAAAAAAAAGGTCACAGTGGGCTTTGTTTTCATTCTTTCACTTCCAAGATGCACCACAAGTATTAATGAGATCCTTGAAGCACACCGTTTTCCATAGCAGCACAGCAGTGGGTGTAAGGGTGGCACTTCTTCCTACACAGAGATGTCCAGATGTCTTTCTTTGATCGGTGATGTGACAACAGCTTCAGGGGTACAGCAATACAGTGTTTGGTTGGGTTTTTTTTCCTAAGAATGCAGCCTGTTTTGCTGAGAATTGTAGGAATGGTCAACCTTCATCAGGCATACAGTACTCAAACACTTCTGCCTGACGTGGTCCTGCTGAGCTGTGGATATATAAGGAACAAGTGATCCTCTTGGGTGTGAAACACTGCCCTTTGAAAGACCAGACCTAACTTGTTGATGGAAAACATACTGCTTGGAAAGGAAAGAAGCAGCTAGGATGTGTAACATAGGGTTATGTAGTAGCAGGCAGTACAGCTATCACCTGTGCGTGCCACTAGCAAATACAGATCAATAACTATGAGAGTGCGAGAGTATCTAGGAAAATGTAGTCTGAGAAATGCATCAGCTCAGACATAGAGTAAGGAGAATAGTATGAAGATGTCCTAGTGGGAATTGTAGGTCTTGTGTCACTGTTCAGGGGGGGTAAAAATAACCAACCGAACAAAAAAAGCCACAAAACTGTTTTGGTTTGAAACCTTCCTCTTACCACTTTTCCTCCTATCACTAGCTGAAACCAGTAACCAATTTAGACCACACATTTTTAATGGTGATAAAAGAATGAATGAGCATTGCCTGACTCAAGAGAGTTGTTCCTCAATAAGCAAGGAAACGACCTTTGACTTCAGAGTCCAACAAATGCATTCAAAAGCATACTGCTGGACTCATTTCTTGCCACCAGAAGGAAGTGGTTATTGTGTGGTTCTCTGCTGTCCACAGCTTTTCCTTTCTCCTAGGTCACTTTTTCTTTCTTTTTTATTAAATTGAATCCAGTGTTAACCTTTCAGAATAAGAAAGAGACATCTAGCATTATGGTGGCAACAGTTGTCCTCAGCCTAAGTCACGATTTATTAAATCCAGTGAAAGACTCGGTACCTAAAAATTAGATGACTGGTCCCTGCAGTGGAACGTGAAGTCTGCATCTGCAGGGGGAAAACCCTCCTGGACGGGGAGAATTAGGCACCTCAGGCAAGTTCTCAAATGAGGTGGTGGGTTAGGAGCAATCAAGCTCCAACCAGCACGCAATGCTGAGTAAAGGGCCTGAAAGCCACCTCTCTTTCAGGCTTCGGCAGATTTCTTGAGGTCACAGAATGTGCTTGCAAGGCTGTTGCAATCCTCAGCATAAAACTCCCTCTAGAAAGCAGGTGACCAACATGCTCCATCAAAGAGTTTCTCTTTAGGCAGGAGGTGTGACCTTCCACTTATTTATCACAGTGGTTATAGCACTTGGCCAAGGCCAAGGAGAAATCTTCCCCTTCCTAAAAACGCTCCTGATGTGCGTCTCTGGAGACAGTGCTCTAGCTCTTTACCTGTCGGAGGCAGCTAGGCTGTCCCTAGTGCTGCATCTGATCGGAGAAATGAAAATCTGTTGGGTTAGAGAAAGAAAACAAAACCGTGCTGGATAGCTGATGGAGAGGACGGGCTGTGCTGGTGCGTGGGGCAGGCAGGTCCTTCTCCAAAGTGCTTAGACCTGACCTGTGTTCCACTGGAACAAGGATTCCCAAGAGACCGTGGACTGAGGCGAAGTCCCAGTTACTAGACCTGGTGCATGGGACTGCGGTGCCCAGCCCACCCGGTCTGTGGAGGATGCATCTCCTCCGCATCCCTGTATGTGCAGCGGAGCAGGTGGGAGAAGGGGTGGTTGGAGAATTGCCTCCGTGTTGCATGCTTTGGGGGAAAGGCTTCTAAGTGGAAAAAGGGACTGGGCGCTTGGGAGGAGTGCAGGAACGTTGCCAGAGTGTGCAGGGCTGCAACGAGGAAGGCTGAGGTCCACTTGGATTAAATCTGGCAGGGGATGTCAAGGACAACAAGAAGGGCTTCTTCAAGTACATCCGCAGGAAAAAGACGACTAGGGAGGACTAGAGGGCCCGGTGCTGAATGAGGTGGGTCCCTGGTGACAGAGGACACAGAGAAGTTACTGCTAAAGGCTGGCTGTCAGGAATCCCAGTCCCTGGAGGAGAGAGAAGGTCTGAAGGACAACTCCCCCTTGGTCGAGGAGGATTGGGTCAGAGGTCATGTAGGCAGGCTGGACGCCCTCAGATCCTTGGGCCCCGATGGGGTGTGCTCCCAAGTGCGGGGGGAGGTGGCTGATGTTATTTCTAAGCCGTTCTCCACCATCTCTGAAAGGTCGTGGAGAGCAGGAGGTGCCTGAGGACTGGAGGAAAGCCAGTGTCACTCCAGTCTTCAGAAAGGGTAGGAAGGAGCGCCCGCGTCTTTGGCTTTGCCAGGGTGCCCATGTTGCCCGAGCCCACCAGGATGGAGCATCCATCAACCCTCCCTTCCCACCAAAACTTGCCGTTCCTGCTAACGCGTACAAACCTTTGTATATCCCCTGGAGCTCTCAAACCCCCCGGTTCCGGACCTTCCTTGCAGCAGAGCCGGTTCTGGAACCAGCGCTATGCTGTGGGTTTGCTTCTTGCCTGTTCCCCCGCTCACAGCCTGGAGAAAAGGGGTGCGAAGGCCAGCAGGTGTCTTGGCTGCCGTACCGAGCTACGGGCAGGGCAGTGGCTGCGAGAAGCACCTCTTCATCCGCTCTGTCACCCTGCTCCCCGGACTGGCAGGAGCGATGCCGGAGGATGCAGGCAGCGGCCGGCAGAGTGTGGCTGGGGAGAGATCAGGTACCGTGTCCTTACGAGTTTGAAGGTTCATTTCTTACTTTTGTGGGTGCTTTCCCTCGCGCTACATCAGACCCAGAGGAGTAGGTGGGGAGTGCCTGGGGCTCTGCCTGAGGTGCAAAAGACTAGTCAAGTGCAGTAGTGGGGAGGGGAGAAAGAGAGAACAAGGAGATCAATCTGTAACTGACTGTGAACAATCAATTGAGATAACCCACTACCTTCGGACCAGCCGAAACACAAGGTCTGCCGAGGGGCCATTTATAGCTCCATCATGTCAATCCCTCTAAGGTTGCGGCCAGCGGCCGACCGGTGCCCCTCGTTCTCCTCCGGCAATGTCTTCCTGACTCGAATCCCAACAGCATGATGCCAGCACAATCACACGAAAATCCTTGAGGTACCGCAGCGCCGTGTCCGTCTGCTCCCGCTGGGCGCCCCGCTGCACTCTGGGAAGGCAGTATGCAAATCTGAGGACAGCTCCCACCGCCCCCCCCGAGGGAGGTGGGGGGAGGCGTGGCTTTGCGCCCCCTTTCCCCCCCCCTTTCCCCGCCCCGCGGGGGAAGGCGGGAGATGGCGCTGGCAAGAGCGGCGTGGCGGGAGCGGGCGGCACGCGGCCCCGTCCGTCAGCGCGTTAACGGCGGCGGTAGACCTGGTAACCGCAGAGCCGGTCCGTTCCGTTCCTGCCAGCGGGGAGGAAGCGGGTGTCCGGCCGGAGGAACGGGGCTCCTGGGCACCCCGATGTGGGGAAGATCCACCGTTTGCAGAACAAGTACAGCAAAAAAAGGCCTGTGCGTACGCCACCGTCACGGGAAGAGCCGCCTCGGCGCGGTCCGGTGCCAAAAGCCTGTATCAGCTCACCGAGACCCCTGACGAGCCGTAGAGGCCGCCCGAGGTGGGCGGTGGGAGCACACGTTGGGACCCCCCGCCTGCCAGCAGCGAGCTGCCGGGCCCGCTCCGCCGCAGGGCGGAACTGCGAGCCTCCATCCGGCGTGTTCTTCAGCTGCTGCGTGTGCTGAACCCAGCTACGGATAGGCGCTGCCTCATCAAGTGTGTTCTCCCCCGGGTGTCTCTAGGCCTTCTCAAGAGGGCAGCTGTTGCGGTGCGAACCCAGCCTCCTCCTCCGCCCGGGGAGGGAGGCCCTGGGCCGGGCACAGCGGCCTTCTCTCCTCCCGTACGAAGCAGAAGGAGCTGCTAGTTAATCTCTCTAAGTGCTGCCTTCCTCCTTCCCCAAAGGCCTGTGGTTATTGAAGGAAGCTGGGTTTTCCTGGACTTGGAAGGCTTCTCTCGAGTTTTTCCCTGAAGGCCAGCGGGTACTTGTCTCCGCTGGCCGTTAGGTCTGGTGTAATTCTCCACTGGAAGTGATTCCATAATTGACTTTGCCGCATGCTTCCCAGCTCAGTCTCTCTTCAAACTCTTGGAAGTTTCCGTGGGTGACAGCATACATTCTGGGGAAAATCTGTCCCAGTTAAAGAACGGGCAAGAGAACATACAGTTGTGTCTCCGTGGTCCTGCTCTGGTGAGTGTATCGTCAGCTCTGACGTGCCCATGCTGCGTGTCATTGCAGTGCTCACTGCAGAAGACACAGGTATTTGGTTCTTTAAGTTCCCAATACAGACGCAGAAGGAGATAACCATCTCCCTCACCCGTTGCTATGTTTCCGTGATGTCTCCTCTTCGTGCCTTCCCAGAGACACGGTGGTAGGTGCTCTCTTCCTTCTTGCGAACTGCCACTGCATCTGTTACTGCATGACCCATTGACACGAGCCCCAATGGGAGCACAAAAGTCAGATCAAGTAGATTCTTAAAAACCCGAGTTGCTCCCTTGTATCCGGAGTGACCCATGATTATGGACGGAAACACAGGTAAAGACAGGTGAATCTGACTGTAACAGGAAAGAAAACCCATCACTGTCAAAAAGAGACCTTTCAGAAGGGCTCTGTGTTACATAAAGAAATCAGCTAGAGGAACTCATCAGTGGCAGTAAAACCTGAAACACAGGCTATGGTAAAGCAAAGGGAAATCCCTCAAGGGCTAAACTTGCTGTCCTTGGTTTGGAATCACGTCATAAGTATTCCTTGCATTTCCCCCTGAATGTTCGTTTTTGTAATGCTGAAGACACCTGAAAATAGAGAAGAGAGGTAGTAAAAGGGTGGGGATTGGCAAAGGACAGTGCTTGAACGTTTGGGTGGATTACTGCTAGCAGTGTTTTGACTTATAGTTTTGGAGCAGAAACTGCAGCCTTATTGACTGTCCAAAATGAAAACCTCCACAGCCCATCTGTAACCTGCAATGTCGGAGCATGGGCTGCGATTAAATATAGTCACAGGTAATCATGAGGCGCTAAGTTCCTGCACTTTGCTATCAATTTCTTCTTCCTTCTTTTCTTTTGTGGAAGTTTTATTATATGTCATGACTACCCGCTGTGTAAGTTCTGGTCTGTTTAGTTAAGTCTGGGTTTCATTTTTACGTGCTTATTAGAAGATCACAGACTCAGATCTTCATCTGACCAGCTTTCTCTTCTGGAACCAATTACGGGAACACAAATTAGGTCCGACTTGTTGCCTAGTCCTCCTGCCCACAATGAGAACTTCACAACAGCAGAGAGTATTAGAAACTATTTGGAGTCTATGGGGCCATTCATTGTGGCTACAGAAATGTTCAGTAAAAAAGAATTGTTTGCAAAATGGTTTATCCATATAGTATAGGTTGGCTTCTTTGAAACTTGGTTGTTTTTTTTTTTTTTTTCCAAGGGAATGTTTCACTGTACCGTAGCTGTTTATTCCAGCTGGGGTGTGCAATAGGTTTCTATTTCATTGTATTTTTATACTTGCTGATAATTAGGTCCATACCTTCAGTATGGGTAAACCAATCCTGCTTTATATACATCAACATAGCTATTGTTTGCATCGAAAAAGCACCCACGGCTCAACAAAACCAGCTCCCTTCCGACAGATAACAGTACAAACACCAGGCAAGAGACATTTGCCTGCAAGCTCCTTAAGGCAGAGATTTAATGTGTTCTGATTTACATCAGCTACAGTCCTTGGAGCATGCACAGGGTTAGGACAGTGACAGGGAATGATGCGTGCTTACTGCAGCCCGTCCTTAAAGCTTATCTCCGTTAGATGTGTCACCTGCCACTGTTATAAAGTGGTGGAGGCCGACTTTTTAAATTATAGATCTCTATTTTCAAGGCAACAGAGATTTGTTTCATGTGACACTGTCAGCCGCACTTCCTTCTGAGGCCAAGGAAGACTTAGTTTTCTCCTACTTAGGGTTTCAGTCCTAAGAGAGAGAACCTGTATGCCTGTGAAAACATTTTGTGTTTTCTTGAGTGGAAAAAACCTGTGAAGCGTCTGGAATAACACCACATGACTTTTTTTTTCTTGCATAGCTTCCATACAATTTAGAGCTTGGGAAAAGTCTCTCCCCGTTGGGAATTAATTAAAATGACTTTATTTAATCTCCGCCGACTATAGGTATTTGCACATTCAGAGCCTTCTGACACCTTTCCCTAGGGAATGCTTGCTGAAGAAATGGCTCGGCTTTTTCAGTGGAGGTAATGATGTGGCGTATTTGCAATTATTGTTTCTTTCACTAAGCATCTAAGTTAATCCTTCCAGAAGTCACTTTAAACAACAAAGCAAACTTCTAGTGAAAGGATAACTTTGCCTAGAGAGAAGGTACTATGTTTAACTGTACTTTGAGCTATGTTCTGTTCAAAATGTTTGTTTTGCTCTAACAACGAGAGGATTTTGTCATCTCTTAGCCTTATGATGCTTCTGTAAAACTCGGCTAAAAGAAATTGAGTAAATTTCACAAGGAACTTGGTTGTATCAGGAGGAAGATTATTTTTAGGTACTTTTGTTTACCACATTTGACTCTTTCAGGTTTGTGGTGTAGATGTTGTGGCCAAAACGATCGTGATTAGTGTCTAAGGACTGACGTGGAGGCTGGGAAGGGGGAACAATTTTCCTTTTGCAGCTTATTTTGGGGACAATCCTCTTCCCTCTTGTGCGGCTCTGGGTAACCCTTTGGCAGAGCAGCAGCAATGTTTCCGTGGCACAAAGACAGGCTGTCCTCAGGAGGTGGAGCGGGCACTTCACCTGCATCGAGGGGCAGGGATGCGCTGAAAGCACCAGCGGCGAGTCTGAGGAGCACACCCCGCGTTGTGCTCGGCAGGCTGAGAGGACGCTGCTGGTGTGGTGCGACTCCGTGGCACTGCAGGAGGGGAGGATACTTCCCTCTCTCCAGGGAGAAGGAGCTCTCCAGCATCCGCCTCCGGAACTGGAGCAAATGGCTGATGACTGGATTTTGTCTCCCTGGTGGAAATTTCAGTGGTCTCAATTAAGTTACTTTAACCTTTTTTTCTTGGTCTGATGAACTCCATGGGTCTGAGATGGAGAAAATCAGTGGCTCTGTAAATAAGCTACTCTGATCCTAAAAAGACCTATGAGTCTGGGAGAAGTGATTAAAAATTCCTAATGATATTTCCACTTGGGTGATCAAACTAAGAGCACCTGATTCCATGTGCCGCTACCTCTTTCACTATCACCGACCTTTATATTGCGTTTGTGTGAGCCTCAGCTGTTGCAGTTTGTATCACACGGTAATAAAACGTTTACTAGCGTTTGGTTTACAATATTCAAGTAATTAATATTCTAATAATTAATACTCTGAGCAATTAATAAAGTCAGTCTATAGGGTTTAATTTGAAACCTAGCAGCTGGATACAAATTTCACAGGTTCAAACTGTTATGAAGAGAAGAAATTTTCTCGAAAAATAGTCACTATGCAAATATGACAGACCCTTTGCTGCATTCTTTGGTCCGAATATAAGGCACAGTGCAAAGATTTGCTGTCCAGAACCTACGCTGAGCTGACAGTTGTATTTAGTAGGAATTTCTCTACTGATCTAGTGACTGCAAAGCCAGCCATGAGATCTAATAGTGGAGCTGGCTGATGCATTCTTAGTGGACTCCCAAATCTTAAAGTCAGAAAGTCCTAATGTTAAAAAAAGAAGTTGACATTTTAAATCCTTTCTCAGTTCTCAGCAGCTTGGTTTTGGAAGGAAATGATTTGAGGCTGATCTTTTCCTACATTTTTTGTAACAGCGTACATGCAGCCTTTTCTGTTTACAGCGATTGCCTTTCCTTCCACTCAAAATTTGTGACCTCCGGGATGTTTTTGGGAAACAACAGCATGAATTCTACATTTAGGGCATATGTACTACCCAAGATTTGTACCGGCCTCCTAGACAGGGATGAAACGGAGTCATTGCTTGTGTTTGAAAGGCGGGCAGGTTGTTGAGGCTGTTTAAAACAATGTTGACCTGGTTGTATCTTCAGAGGTTTGCTGAACTGAATCCCAGCAAGGAAGGTGCTGCGCTAACAGGGTTCGCAGAGTATTTAACTTTCACCCCTTGATGTGTCTCAGTTTGAAAAAAGGCCTCCATGACTGGAAGAGGCAAAGGCAGAGTATACACATCAGAGGGATGGTTTTGAAGCTGCTTGCACTCACTAGGAGACATTAGAAATGAGATCATATATTGCCTTCGTAGCCCAATCCCTGTGAAGCTGAGTGTATCAGCAATTAAAGTGGATGCAAGGAAAAGAATACTGGTGATGACAAAAAAAAGTGACCAATATGCTATTTATGCCTAGAGGTCCCTGTCCAACCTTGGTGCTGGCGTGGGTGCATTGGGATGACTCTCTCCCACAGGAGTGACGTGTTGGGAGGGACGGCGGGTATGTACACCGTGCTGAAATGAGAGAGGAGATGGACCCTGCTGCCAGGGCCCTAAGGTGGATTCCGCTGGGTCTCGCTTTTTTAAGAGGCTTTCTTGAAAAACGAGTGTGCTTGCCTAGAGGATGTGGCAAGTGGGAGGGAGCAGTGCTTGGAAAACAGACTCGAGATGGAGTTTCCACATTGGAAAAGGAAAACTCTCTGTGAAAGCAGAGCAGACTAGAATCATATACTGTAAAACAATAATAACAAAAAAAATTAATTCCTTTGAATGCAGGGATGAGTAGTGCAGGCATTTTTCCTCACACACTGGGTCCTGCCTAGGTTTGATTAAACCCCTCTGTGGTAACACAGATTTTAGACAGTGCTTTGCAGAAGGGTGGCACAGGTCTGCTCTCACCACAGACATGGCAGCGCTGATGCTGGCCCACAGCTGACGCCCAGCCCCGAGCACGAGGGGAGAGGCCTTGGGTGATGCTGCCTGGAGGACAGGGGAGGTTGGCAGCACCCCTGGATGGGGCAGGCCTGAGGAGGTGGCTGAAGGCTGGGATGAGGTTGAGTTTGGAACCAGCTTCGTACTTCGTGCCCGCTTGGCAGAAGTCCTGCCAGGATGCCTGTGGGAAAGGGAGCACCATTATTATCACGCTGATTAACAGTGCTAAGTTAGATATGTGGCAAAGGAGAGTTACTGGAAGGTTATCTGTGGCCCTCATTAAGAAACAGCTTTCACACCCCCAGAGCTAAATAGGGAAATACCTATGGGGAAAATTGGGAACTGGTAAAGAACATCCTGAAGAGGAAAAAACAGCTGGCTTTCAATCTGTGACAGCATGCAGTTTTCTGCTGGCATATTCATGTCATTTGTGTTTATGGAGAGGTACCTGGTTCTTGATTTCCAGAGCTGTGCCTGCAGAGCTCGTGGGGCAGTGGCACCATGTGAGCACAAGTGAGCTCTCACCGCCCTTGCGTGTCCAGCCTGGGGAGATGGTGATAACAGCATACTCTCTCACTGTCTTACAGTTACCGTCTCACATGCACTGTCTGACTATACTATCTTACAGCACAACCTTGCCTCTGCAGCTCAGTCGACGAAAGGAACTCTTTGTTCGTATGCGGTGTAATTGAGGGGCTGTAAGGCATTTATAAGGTAGACATAGCTGAAAGGAAGGCAGTGGAAAAAAACCAAAGGGGAATGGAAAAGGGAATGGCAGGAGCAATAGCATTTTAGCCAGCAGGATTCAATTGAACAATAAATGCAGATTTCAAATGGATGAGAAATGCTGCTATAAAGAGAGAACCTATGGGAAAATGCATCTGGAGTGGCTGAGGATATATTCCTCAGCACAATTAACATCTCACAGCTGACTTAAAAAAAGCCCCAACACATAACACCTCCAGTCTAGAAAGAGGGGGCTAAGACAGCTTGAGCTATAAGCTTTGAGCTGCCGCCTGTGGAAAGCGATCATCAAAGAAATATTTGAGGCTTATGATGACCAAATATTAAATACCTTTCTGCATAAAATGAGGGCCTGTGCCTTGCTTAGTTACTGTATTGTCTGATAATCAATTGGCACATTTTCTTGAAGCACCTAGAGCAGAAAATGTTGTCCCCTGCATGTGGAAGTTCTAGACCATCATCACTTAATTTTTGCTATTTATCTTTTTGACTATTCCGTTTCATTAATCTGTGAAAAGCATGCTTGAAGATGTAAGCATGATCTATTGGAAATGAAAACCACATCATTAAAGCAGCATCTCAGGTTAGCGACTCCCCTTTTCTCCTCTGACCCCAGCAGCAAGTAACGCTTTCAACTGCTATCGCACGACCGCCTTTGAAGCACAGCGCCTGTGTGGTTAACGATGGTAAAAATCAAGAAAGTAGCAGGCACTGGCTTCTCAAAGAGACTGGGGAAGAAAGCATATTCCATGAGGGATTAAAATTAAAAAATGTATTCTTGACTCGGTGCTCATTTATTCCAGAAAATCAGAGGCTAACAAAAAAGGCTGTCAGCTTGCCAGTTAAAGGGATCAGGTCCTACAGAACCTGTTAAAGTCACTGAAGCGTTGAAAAATCAGAAGCAGGATGGAGGAGGCTAGATCACATCTGTGCAGCGCTGGAAGTCATGGTGAACTCAGGCAGCTGCACCCCTGCGCCGTCCTGCCCCTCGGAGCGCTACATGAACATGATTTCCGTTACGTTCCGTTACAAGTGAGAGAAAAAATATGCGGAACTTCAGCGGCAAAAGACTAGTCAAGTGCAGCAGTGGGAGTGGAGAAAGAACAAAGAAATCTGTAACTGACTGTGATCAATTAATTATAAATACCACTGCCATCGGACCAGCCGAGAGAAGAGGTGGGTGGGAAAACTATTTATAGCTCTGGCGAAGACGCACCGTAGCGCTACGGCGGCATCGCCAGCGCCTGGCTTTGCGGCACCGAACGGTCATGGGTTTCTCTTTCCAAAGGAACACAGCTGCATCTCTCCTGACGCCCGGTGTGTCAGAAAGGTCCTCTGGACCGTCCCTTTTGGGCAGCACAGGCACCGCTGCATGACGGGTAAGTGATATGCAAATCAGCAGCTTCCAGGCACACATTGGAGCCTGCTGGAGAAGAGTGCTGCTGTCTGGCTGTTTTTCAAGCAGTGGAGCTGGCACTGCAGGTGGCCTCTGGTAGGAGTAAAGACCCTGGTTTGGGCTCATTTTAACCAGCAGGGTTTAGGGGAGCAGCCCTGCGCCCTGCACCCGCCATGCTGCACCCGCAGCCCTCCAGAGACGGGCAACACTGGAGCCCAAGTGGACCCAGCACAGAACGCGTCCAAAGGTGGCGGTTCAGTGAAGTGCTCTGCACGCAAATGGAATTGGCTGAAGAAGAATCCTCCTGCTGCCCCAGCCGCTCCCACAGCCAGCTGCCCCTCAGCAGCGCTGGGCTACCTGCTGCTGCCGCCCAACCCCGCACCCCGCGGAGAGAACAGCCCCAGTGGTGACCACCACATACCCACGGCCTGTGTGGAGGGCGCTGGCTGGTGTGGATCAGCTCAGCCATCGGTTTACAGTGCAGCACTCCAAAGGAGCGCAGCCGCGAGGGCGGTGAACCACAGCACCAGGGCAGCACTTCTTCCACCCTCCAAACTCGGCATCTCACCCCCTGCTGCTTCACCGCGTTGCAGTCCTGTCTGCCCTCCGTCCCCTCTCTGGTCACCTTGCACAAGAGGCTTTGCAGGCACTTCTACAGCCTCTTCTGCTGACCCCAGTGTCAGCTCCTGAGGTGGCACCTTTCCCCCGGTGCCCTGGTGGCGTTGCCCCACCTCTCCCTCGCACCAAGGCAGCTAATCCAGGAGAGTGACCCAGTGGCAAAGAACGCTTCCAGCGCTGCCTTTTCAGCCCAAGTTGTTCCCTGTGTGATTGCACAGGGTGGTGAGGAAACTCTGGAAGGATGGGATTGCCCTGGAAAATATCGCGGAGCCTGATTTTAGATTACCTCAGCTGCTGTGTGTGCAGTAGTTCACTGTCTCATCTGAGGAGCAGGTTAAATAACCCTAAAGAAAGCCATTGTCTCTCCTGCTGACTTCAGAGAGAGTGGCTTAAAATATTCCAGAAGCTCAATTCAGCTCGATGTCTGTGATCCATCAGGCTTCTTTGGGACATAAAAAGTGAAAATACAGACATTCCGTTCTCTGTAACCAAGCTGGCTGCCAGACTAGAAAATTGAATTAGTTTCTATAATTTGGAATAATGTCTGAATTTCCAAATTCGGGTTGTTTGGCCTCTGTTTTTATACTACTAGGCTGGAACCAAAAGAAAATGTTTCCGTTTTATTGCAGAGGATTACTGGTACCCTGGTGGCACCACAATTAAGGCATGAATTTTTTCAGAACAGTGCTGCGCTTTCCTTCCAATACCCGTTAAACATCAGAATGTGTATATTCTGAAAGCAGCTAAACCAGGAAGTGGAGAGTCATCGCGTCATCCAGATTGTTCTCTCTGAAGGCCCATTGCTGTGCTTGAGACCCAGCGGTTTCAACCTGGGCTGGAGAAGGCTTAGTGGGACACGAATAGGGGCTCTGGAGCAGTGGCAGCTTCATGGGAAAGCAGTGTCCAGCCTCATCTCTTGTCCTCAAACTGAGGACCTTTTTACCTTTCCTGATCTGTCAGGAAATCAAAAAAAAATTTTTTTTTTTTCTCCCACAGAGTTCTTTTGGCTACATAAACCCACTGAGCAGAACGGGAGGCAGGGCAAAAGAGAGTATGTCATTGTATAGAACCAGTTAAAATGAGTGAAAAGGCAACGCAAGGAACACACACACAATTTGTAATGATACCTGAGATTAGTTGCTGCCTCTCTTTTCGTCAAATACCTTGACAATGCTGTAAATATGTTTGGGTAGGGATTTGTTTATGCGACACAGTCCATTGCACGTGTTTTACATCAGTAATACCGTATCCAGGCTTTTCAAACCAGTTCCAAATCTAGCAATATCTTTTTGGACTTATCACAGTTGGAACACATTTCACTTGCTGCTACTTGAAAATCCGTTTTGCTGTGGAATTTATTACCCTCAAAAAGTTGCAAAATTGGGCCACTCTCAGCTGCCTCTCAGTGCTTTTGTGCCATTGCTACGGCAGGCTCCAGCAAAGGACTATGCACTGGGAGAATCATCTGGTTGGAAGAGACCTTTAAGATCATCGAGTCCAACTGCTCACCTGCACTGCCAGGGCCCCTAAGCCATGTCCCTCAGCACCACATCTACACGTCTTTTAAACACCTCCAGGGATGGGGACTCCACCACCTCCCTGGGCAGCCTGTTCCAAGGCTTCACAACCCTCTCTGCAAAGAAGTTTTTCCTGATATCTAACCTAGATCTCCCCTGGTGCAACTTGAGGCCATTTCCTCTCATCCTGTCACTTGTTACATGGGAGAAGAGACCGACCCCCACCTCTCTACAACCTCCTGTCAGGCAGTTGCAGAGAGCAATAAGGTCTCCCCTCAGCCTCCTTTTCTCCAGGCTAAACAACCCAAATTCCCTCAGCCGCTCCTCATAAGACTTGCACTCCAGACCCTTCACCAGCTTCACTGCCCTTCTCTGGACACACTCCAGCACCTCAATGTCCTTCTCGTAGTGAGGGGTCCAAAAGTGGACACAGTACTCAAGGTGTGCCCTCACCAGCACCGAGTACAGGGGGACAATCACTGCCCTGCTCCTGCTGGCCACACTAGTGCTGGTACAAGCCAGGATGCTGTTGGCCTTCTTGGCCACCTGGGCACACTGCTGGCTCATCTTCAATCAGCTGTCGACCAGCACCCCCAGGTCCTTTTCCGCTGGGCAGTTTCCAGCCACTCTTCCTCAAGCCTGTAACGCTGCAGGGGGTTGTTGTGGCCCAAGTGCAGGACCCGGCACTTGGTCTTGTTGAACTTCATACCATTGGCCTTGGCCCATCGATCCAGCCTGTCCAGATCCCTCTGTGGAGACTCCTGACCTTCAAGCAGATCAACACACCCACCTAACTTGGTGTTGTCTGTGAACTTCCTGAGGGTGCACTCGATCCCCTCATCCAGATCCTTGATAAAGATGTTGAAGAGAACAGGCCCCAGCACTGAGCCCTGAGGAACACCACTGGTGACCGGCCACCAACTGGATTGAACTCCAGTCACCATCATTCTCCGGGCCCGGCCAGCCAGCCAGTTTTTGACCCAGCAGAGAGAACACTCATCCAAGCCATGAGCAGCCAGTTTCTCCTGGACAATGCTGTGGGAAACAGTGTCAAAAGCTTTACCAAGGTCTAGGTAGACAGTGTCCACAGCCCTTCCCTCATCCACCAAGCGGGTCACCCTGTCATAGAAGGAGATCAAGTTGGTCACCCTTAAAAGGGGATTCATTTTCACATGCATTGTTTCACAACAGGGACCTCCTTACCTTACCTTTGCAGGTACATCTTTTACCTGTTACAGAGACTTTCAAGGGGTGATAGGATTAGACCTGTAATAATAAACCGTATTATGGCAAAGACGCAAAATATTTGTAAACCCTGGCAGACAACGGGAACCTTGGGCCAGCACACAGGAAGACATGCAGACTGGTACCATGCTCATTTCTGCTGGCTTCATCTTTGCCCTTGTTCCAGCCACATCTTCATGGGCCTGAAATTCAGTATTATTTTAGCGCACAAATTACATACCCTGTAGCAGGAACTGGAGATCAGGGCTAAAGTAGGGAATATATGCCGTCTTCTATGCCACCTTTTTCACTCTACATGTAATAATACAGCCTGGTGCCTTGCTCTCTGTTCCAGAGGACCCTTTCACAGTGGAGACCCACTTTGAATGTAATAGGAGTGATTTTTTTATAAGAGCTCAAGAGGATTTCTTTATATAGCTGGTGGTAATTTTTTTTTTGCGAAGCACTGCTCTTCCGACTAGCCCTGTTTAATGCTGACTTCTTCTCTCTCATTATCCTCAATCTGTTTAGCTGTGTCTTCAGAGACTTAACCTACAATCAAAATATTTGACATGTTAAGTGGGAGAGTTGATGTTGCTCCAGAAATCTTTACAATTATTTACTTACGGTTACTTTTCATTAATTTTGACAGACTGGAAAAAGGTGACAAACATTCTACAGCGCGTTTCAAACATAGTATGCTACACAGCATTTCAACGTCTTATGTTAGTGATGGGGGTCCAGGCATTCACTAAAAGCAACAAATGACCTCACTCGATGCTTCCACATGTACTGTAAAACACATTCCCTAGAGTGTTTGAGGAATGCAAGACAGCACACAATTCAGTGAGCATCTTCACATTGTCTTTACATCTGCCAATATAAAGATTGAGAGGTGTCTCCTTCCTTCTGCAGGAAGGGAGAAGTACCATGTCAGTCAAAGCATTCTCCTCGACAAAAATAACTTCTCCTGGAGAAGAAATATTTGATCAATATTGCTGATTTTAGCAAACAATAATATAGGCTGTATCTCAGAATGGAATTTTGTTCGTCAGGATGCTCATTCAAAGCACTGAAGAGTAAACCTGTTTTGATTTCCATGCAGCCTTAATCCATCTAAAGAAAATACAGGATTCTGGAGCCAACAAACGACCCATCCAAGTGATCTAATCTGGCAATAGGGTTGCAGTATCTTTTCTCCTTTACATTGTATTTCCTAAGATAAATGCATGGTTTATTTTTTGTATTTTTTTCCTGAATGTCCCTGGACTCACAGTTTTAAAAAGCATCACAGCTGTAGCCAAGAAGCAGTAGTAAAAACAGCGTTTGGTGATGCAAATTTCCCACTGAGGGCTGAGCTTCCTGTTCAAAATCAACCAATTACATATGACACCATGGCATTCTTTTTCTCTGAAATAACTTTTTCTTGTTCTCTGTACCGTGCCAGCAAGCTCTCTAATTCATGACAGTCTTACTTGCAAGTGTCTGCTGAAGACAAAGTGATGTCACGAGTCTAACTAGATTTCTCGTTGGCCTATACTGCTTCCGCTTTCTTCCCAGGAGTTTTAATCAGTCCCCAATACTTCCAGAATTTGTCAGAAACCATGTGTAGCAGCAGAAAAACAGCTCTGCTGTTCTGCTTTTGCTCTGTGTCTATAGATGCAGTAGTAAATGGCAGAATATTTCAGAGATTGAAGGGGTGACTGTAATGTTACAATTTATTAAGATTATTAATTAGAGCAACAAGCATTCCCACCTCTAAAGGCAAGAGATCATGACCAAAATATCGAAAGACTTGTAACCCTCATGGTTATTGGCTTACTTGAAAATAATCTGTTCAGAGACTGCAGCTAATTTTATTTGGTTTTGTTCAGACAACTTTAGGAAAAGTCATGTGAAAATTGATTTCTCTCAATTTCAAACAAGAAAACGATCCTGCTGTTTAAATCGCCTAACAATAAGTTTCTCGCTAGTCTCTGTACTTCACCGTTCTAATCCAACTCGTTCTTCCAAAGCTGATTTAATATTGCAGTTTCCTAATTCATGATGACACCTCATCTTATTCAGGAACCCCTGGATGCTGAAATCTTAATGCAGTTGTAATGTTATGCCCTGTAAACACTGGTGTATCAATTACATTTGTCAGCTGGAACATCTGTGCTGGATGTTGGTAGGTCTGATCAGGGGATAAGGCATCATCATGGCGAGAAGAGAGATTTAAATATGAAAATACAAATGACGGCCATGGATGACAATACAATCACGTTCTAAAATATCGCTGTTCCAACTAATAAAGATTTTGGGCTGCCCCTGAAAGTGTTTAGCACGCCACAGTTTTAACTTAGTGTTTCAAATCATCTTCACTATCAGTTCTTAGCTTAACTGGCCTTCAAGTAAAAAAAACCAATATATAAAATAATGGGTTTCTCTTTGCATAAGATTTTCTTTACACGTTTTTATTAAGGTTACGACCTTTTACTATGCAGTTTATGACTACAGGCAAACAGTTAAATGGTTTACAGCGAAGTGCTGCTTAGTCAAATCTCATTTAGTAACTGTCAGCTGAAGTCCTGACCTAGCAAAATGTTTAAATATTGGCAGTACTGTAAGCGTGCTGAAAATACCGTGCATGAGCTCAATGCTGAATCGAGGCCATAGAGTGGTCCATCTGTGCTGGTTATCTAGTCGCTATTACAGATGTTTCGCTGCAAAGGCTTTGGCACACCGTGCGTATTTGTGCCACCAGTGGAAACCAGTCCTCCTCTTGCCCTCTTCTGAGTAACCCCCCCAAAACAACAGTGTTAGAAAGGGCCAAGGCTTAGAGATGCAAGAAAATTAGGGTAATTCAGTCCTCGGCAAGCAGCTGTGGAGTGCCACCGACCTTCTGTGTCCCTAAATGACTCTGCAAAAGCAGGTCTCAGTGATTTGCTGAGGGGCTTTAAAGCAGACAAACCAAAATGAACTCTTACTTCTCCTTTCCTCTCCTCTCCCCTGCAGCCTAGGTTTAATGGTGACATCCAAAGTAAGATATTCGGTATGCTAGAAACCTGAATAACAGCTACTTTCTACACTTCAAAAATGCACTATGGAATGCGAAAGGTGTTTTTTTTTTTTAAGACTGCGGTGCACTCGGAAGGAAGGATTCAAAGTGTGGAAACATACTCATGGGTTTTGTTTCAAGGGAAAATTAATCCATGTGTTACACTTAAACTAACACCTTCATTTCTTAATTTTTATTCTAAGGTGTCAGTCAAGGCTAATGAGGAATTCTAACTTCAATTGAAGGTCCTGTGAGAGAGATGAAGTAAATTATGTGATCCTTGAGAATGTACTTTAATAAGGCATTGAATAGCACAGGGCAAGCACGTGCATACACGTTATAGTATATATTCAACCACGAGTAACGTTTACGCTGCTACAACAGTCAGGAATGACCTAAAGGGGCCACATTTTACATGTACAGTAATGTAGGTTGTTATTCAAGTTTGAGCCAGAGATCCTCATTCTGAAGGTTTTCCTTCTAGACTTTCTCTTCTTGTATTGTAAACCCTTTTTAAGATCAGTTACATGAAAACTGGGATGAGAAATTGAGGTACTTTCTGAGTTTGGGTTCAAACCACAGCACTTAGGCAGGTTTCAGTACAAAAATCCCACCTGTTTGTGGTCCTCTCCTGCTCTCCTGAAAAACAGTATTCCTTTTTATTAAAAGTGTTGGATTCTTGCCTGTGCAAACGTATTTTATTACTTTTGTTCAAGTGTGACTACCTGGAAACAGAGCTTTTAGACAGGTACAATAGTAAAATTTTCCTATCTCCGCTATTTACCTTGTTAATTTGAAGTTCATATGGAAACTGGTGAGAACATCTAATACAGAGCCATTGAAATTGCTTTGCTTGTATTCATGTCATTTACTTCAGTAACAGGCATAAACCATCTTGCATGTTTATAGCATGGGCTCATGGCTGTTTTACAACATCAATTTTAGAATGATGCTGGTTAGAATACTTAAACTTTCTAGAACAGACAAAGCTTACTCTGATACTGGGAAACCCCCCCAGTATCCCCCTTAGTGCACTATGTCTGAGGGGAGATGGAGTTTGTGAAGTGTATCCCCGTTGGAAAGGATTACCTTTCCCAGCAATTCAGAATTGTGCACTAAAAATCACTGGAAAAACCAAGACGTGAAATGAAAGATTTTGAGAAACAAGCAAAGTTTTTCTCAGAGGTCTACAGAGAACATTCAGCTGGTATGATAACTTGTAACCGAGGCCCGTAATCAAGAGACCAGTTTCTACGGAAGCACGCATCAAGAAGAGGATTTTTTCTAATCCTCCTTAGCTTTTTGTTGTTGTATAAAAAAGTGATCATCTGTGCAAGGTCACTGCTCACATATGCCACGTCAGTATTGTACCCCGGATACATCATGGGGAGAATCTACACAACTCACCGATGCCTGAAGTAAAACACGGTTTGTTTCAGTATCGATTGCCTTTCATTGCTGTTAAAATTCACCTCTTAACACGAGTCAGTGCAAGTAGGGTCCCAAACTGACGTCCTCTGTGCTATACTTTTACAACCCTTTCTCATAACTCCACCTCTTCACCTCTTTTCTCCAAACAGCCCCATCTTTTCCACACATCGCTCACTTTCCCTGGGCGCGTTGTCCTAGTGATCCATCCACATGCGTAGTTCCTTGCTGTCGACGGAGTAGGCGCTTCCACTGAGTTCCACCCGACACACCGGTGCATCAGTAAGGATGCTTACCTGTCTTCCTCACTTGCTGCTTCAAAGATCTATCGAGATAAAAACAAACGAAGTGATTAACTCACCATAGTGAGTACAAGTGAGGAGGAATTTTAAGTCCAGCTGGTGAATTCACGACTCTCAGTTTGACTGAAACTTGGCCAGAGAGGCAGACCTGAGTCCTGAGACTTCTAGAAACGCAGCCAGATTAAGAAAGGGCTGGCATTTTTTGTTGTATTTTTGTTTGTCTTAGAAGAAAAATAAGAAAAAATGTGGTTTGTCACAGCAGCTGTGGTGGTTTGATCCTAGAGATGTATATCTACCTTACAATCTACATCAAAATAACAGAAATGTTATCAACAAGTGAAAAGCATGGCTTTTGGGGCAGACACGAGAAACTCTTCTGTAGGGTGAAAATAGGAGTAAACCTCCATTTTCACTTCAATCCTCCTGCCCCACCAGACCTTTTCAGAGCAGCAGAGATACCGAGCCAGAGAACACATGGCAGCAGATGACAAAATGGATGATTTGTCATCATGAACACATTGGGAAAGACACATATTTACAATTATTTCTGTTAGACGAGAACGCTTTTGCTAACTGCTCCTTATGGCTGGAATTGACGTGCCCTGCTCTGATTTTCCCTGAGGCTGAATACTCAGGTCTTGTCCCAGTGAACATCACCCATCACCTTTTTTGCCAAATAGGTGGTAGCACGCAGTCTCCTCTCTCTCTAATTCCTGTCCCATATGACAGACCCATACCCTCATTGCCCTCAGTGTCAGGGAGAATTGCATCAAAGGAAAGGGAATTTTTTACACGCTCGTGATCATACCACCGTTTGACATAACGGTTAAATTGGTCAGCTTAGATTTCTGCAGGTACCTCTTTCTTTTTTTTGGATTCTGTTTACTACAAGACTACGGTTTAAATTGCTGTTCAGCTTCCGGTGACAAGATATTTTTATTTTCTGGAATTAATTACTTTTGTTAAAATCAGCTGTCATGTACTTTATTTTTTTCCTAGTCACCTTGAAAAGAGAAAGAAATCCATCAGCAGTCTTAAGAAATCCGTCTTTAAAACAACCACCCAGGTGTGGTCTGCCCTACAACACGTCCTTCCCGAATGCTGGTAGGTCTTACTAGAGAGCAATGCTTCCACGACCTTCCCCACCCTTCACCATCTCCCAGCAGGGTGCAACTTGCATTTTTCTACTGCAGTATTTCCCTTCCAATTCTCCTTTGGCTTCTTAAAAGTAAAGGTCTTTATTTCCCTGGTTCTATTTTATTCTCTGCGGGTTAGGTAATGCTTACTGACCACCTAAATCTTACCCAGGTGTAAGGACTATTTTTTTCTGTTGTCTTTTATGTAAAGCTATCATTGGTCCCGTCGGTATTCAGAAGGGTGAAACATAAGAGTTGTACTTCAAAGGAGAGCATAAAATCCTGGTGGAGTCAAAATTTACTGGGAAGCTCTCAAGTAATCTTAATAAAAATCTAAGCTTTAGGGGGGAAAAAAGTAGTTACCTGTAACGAACGGCAAAGGACAGTCAAACCCCAAGTCTTTGCAGGGTGTTACCTATATCACCCGGTTACAGAAACCGTCATTCACTGACTGCAGGGGGGTTCATCTGCGTGCTCGAGTGATTCACGCAGTCAGCCTCACGGGTCCAGCCCTATCAGTAAGAGACCTCTTGCTTCCCCTGCCAGGGGAGTGCAGAGCTTCTGCTGTGACACCCGGCAGCGGCTCAGCTGCAGAAAGCAGCGCTCTACAATCGCTTAGGGACCTTTTGAAATGTCCAGGGAAGTTGTAAAAGTCAGACAACTAGTGTTACTCACTAGGATTTTAATTTGGTCACATAGCCAGATTGATCATCTCTCTTTAGGTAGTCTCCTTCGTTAACTATTATGCCCAAGCACCTAGGATCATTTTCTGCCAAGAAACCCCAGAAATCTGGAAATTCAGTGCTCCTTACACCATACATAGCACCATTATCACTTTTGTTTCGGAGGCACACGCACCGTGTACTGAGCTGTCTCCCCTAAGAGTTACGCTGGGTAGTGAGAACTGACAGTCACAGCATAAAGCGTTATCTCAGACCATACGGGGTCACTTTAACAGTACGTTGTATTAACAGATGTGGCCAGCAGCTGCCAACCTGATAGGAGAAGCGGGTGCCTAAAAGACCAGTCAAGGTAAGCAGTGGGGTGGAATATAGAAAGGTCAGTTTAACTAACAGTAATAATTTCTGTTAACCCACTGCTATCGGACCAGCCGATGGTGGGGCTGCTTTGGCTTTCATATAAATCTCTCAAATCACTGTTCCACTCTAATTAGGATGATCTATTTAACCAATCCAAACAAAGAAGATTACTAGTATGCAGTATATACTCTGTTTCAGAAGCACCAGTAAACAACCTCTGTCCCCTTGCCACATTTCTTTGGCAGTTCAGATGACAAAACAAGTTCTTGGATTGCAACAAATTTGCATGATGGGAAATATAAGCAAATGACCGAGTTATAAAATCCTTTCTGTGCTAAGAAAACATTGTTTGAGTCGAGCGACAGCCCAGAGAGCTGTTGTTAGTTACTGGATTAAAGGTAATATCAAGTGCTTTGAAACTGGTACGGAGAGATGGATTTTGTGGGGCTTGTTCTCCTTTCTGAGCTCTTCTGCATATGACCAAGAAAAAAACCCACTCCAGCCTGTGGATCAAATGCAGCAGATGGCAGTAACGTACAAAGGAAACACGATCCTTCGCTTATCTCAGGATTACCCTGAGCGTACAGGCTTCCCCCTTGCCCACCCTGCTCGGCTGGCCCAGGGCTGCTCGCTGTCTCCATCTCACCTGTCCGCATTTCGACTTGCTTTAGTCTGTCTATTTGTCAGCAAGTGTCTTAACGCAAGAACGAGGCAGGAAGATGCAAAGCTGAACGCCTTTACAAGTTCAAAAGAACATCACTGAGATGCTGTCAGCATAAATAAATAACCTGAAAAGAACTAGCTGCTGCTCTGAAGACACACCTGTCGGAACAAGAATGTCATCTGGGCTTCACTTTCGCTGTATTTTTAAAGCCCCTGTGCCAGCAATTAAAAGGGTGAATTGGATAAATCCAACTTTACGGCTTTTAAAAAGCAGTGTGTCATGAATTCACGCTTCTTTGAAAACAATAGAGCAGTACAACTCCCCTGAATGCTATCGGTTACGGAATTCCATCACCTATTTCCTGCAAAAAGTGTAACAACTCTCAGCTAAAATAAGGCACATCTTACTGAGAACCAGTAAGTATTATTGACGTGTTTCAAGAGATGATGATATAATTTTTAGCATCCCAAGAATATTTTACTAAAATTGGGTGTAAAAAAAACTTCTGTTTGATGCCGCTCGGAGGACCTTTAGGAGCGAGTTTCCCAAGTCCTTCCCACTCCCGCCTTCCACTACGCCCCTGCTTATTCTCTTTTCTGTCAGACTGATAAGTCCAGGCTCCAGCTTGCTGCTGCGGGGTTTGTGCTGGAGCAACGCAAGACCCAGTTATACGTTATAGTCAGCTTTGGAAGAACTAGCTGAACAGTGCCGCATCTGATTGTCGGCTGCTGCTGAAATCCAGATCAAGCCCAGCATCAGCGGCGCTTGTGTTCATACGTTGGGCTGTGACCTGTGACAAGGGGCTTGTGGCCGCTCCGGTGCTTTGGCTGTGGGGTGGCGAGAGCCAGCATTGCCAGAGGTGATGAGCTGCAAGGTGGCTTGGACATGCCTCGTCAGAAATCACGAATTAGGGGCTTAGGCATGCTCAGATTTCGGGCACCTCGTACCTGCCTTCGGGATGCACACGATTTACATTCCCGCAAATCACACGTGGCCAATATAATCTTGGTGCACATCGAGGCGTGTGCTTCTGGCTGCGGCGGTGGCTGAAATCCCCTGTGGCCAGCCCCAGAAACACAGCCATCACCACTCAGTCTCCAAAAACCGCGTAAGCATGGCTTTGAGATGAGGCGTTAGGAAGGAGATGGGTTAATTGTCTACACGTTAATTGTACATTAATTGAATGTACTTTCTGACCCCTTTGGCCCCATGATTTTATGTCTGTTAAGGGTGGAAGCAAACTGTTGCAAAGCCCAGGCAGCACCTAAGGGAGGGTACTGAAGCTCCCTTCTTCCTCCCTAATGAATCTGCCCTTGATGTTAACCAATGAAACGGGCAAGAAATGAGCCTTAAAAAAGGCAGGTGAGATTCACTGTTAATCACAGCTCTCATTAAAAAGCACCCCTAAGGAGTTCATTTTTTCCCTGCCTCTCCTCAGTGTTCCTCCGGCCCAGCTGTAGGACTTGCTTAGACTTGCCTCTCTCTTGGGAACGCCGTCAGTGACCGGTGCGTGGGTAAGGCTCTTCAATATCTAGAACTAAAGACAATATTGGTTACTGTCTTCATTGAGAAGTATTTTTTTTAAAGGAGCAGTAATGCTTCTTCTCCTTTATCAGTGACCAGGAAACTAAATGAATCAAAAGTAAATGAATAGTAAATGAAAGCTTTGTTTCTTTCTTTGAAAAGACACCTAGACTTTTTTTGCCATAGCCAACTCCATTGCAAAAAAAAAAAAAAAAAAATCGTTACTAGATGCTAATAACAACACTCATCTACTGAAAGCCAGTGGTGACTAAGATATGCTAACAGAAACCGTGCTGCAGATAAAACTCATGAAAATATAGAGCCCATTCTCATTAGATCAGCAACACCAGCATGCGCAATACTTAGAACCGAGTCTAAGCAAAAATGTTTTGTTAACGAGAAGCTGATCTAGGAGGAGTCTTACAGAATTCCTGCCACTGGTCGATTGTAACCGTTGCCTTTCAGAAGGGAACCAAGTAGTGTCTAATGTGACTGTTTCAGCCCAGGACCTTCAACAGGGAAAACCAGGTGCCTTCTCTGGCTGGCTGGCATCAGCTCAGAGCCCTGCCAGTTCGGGTCGCTCTGGAGCGGGAGGCTTCCCTTTCACCACGAAAAGGTGGCGTTCCTCAAATGATTCTTTCTTTTCATGATATCTACACACTTGGTGCTACCCCTCATGAAAAACAATTTCTGGAACAAACTAGTCAATGAAAATTTAATTATTTCATGACTCCAGCAATTAGCTGTTGGCAGCCCGTCTAATCACGTCATACGACATCTTCTATTCTTTGGGGGTTGTTTGGTTAAAAAGTACACTGTTACGTTACTGCCACTTAGAGAGAAAGCAAAACTCTATTTTCTGTGAGAATGGTGAGGGATATAAAGGAACACTACGGGATTTAAAATAAATTAATTGAAATTGTGTAAAAATTTGTCTTGCTCTGAGTTGTACTCAGCATGAATATATAGCATTTATGTAAAACCATCTACAGGCTCCACTGTAGCTACAACGGCAGCTCTCCAGCCTTTAAAAGCAAGAAATTACTACCCTATAGGTATCAAACAAGCACAGAGGAGATCTGAAGATTACTAGCATAACCTCAAATATCTTGGACATGTCCTTAACACAACATTTAATCTTCTGACTTCTCCCAGCCATCGAAGCATATATAGTACGATCTGCTGCCGCTGGCGGAATGCCTGGGTATACCCGTGTTAAGAGAAAAGGTTCCTCCTGTATTTTGTAGATTTTACTTTCAAGCTACGCCTGTTCCTTTACTTTAGTGTCTTTTTATGGCCTATTTTTTATTTTTATGAGGAGTATTATACGATGCTTTCTCAAAACCCCAAGCCAATTGTATTAGAAGAAGTATCTGAGTGAAACTCCTAATTGAAAAACTCTCAATTTTTTTAAAAAACAATTCTTTATTTAGTTTTTCCTTTGAATGTGGTAAAACAGGAATGATCTGGCAGTGATAAGCCAACTGTGGAGTCAGTTCTTCAGGTCATTCTGCGTGTAGGAAATGAGGCAGCGCTCAGTTTCCTCTGCAGATGAATGCAGAGGTATTGCAAAGAATAATTACAAGAAATAGTGTCTCAACGAGGGCGAATATATTCTCATAAAAATAGCAAAATGCCAAAGTGAAAAAAACCCAAAGAATGAAACAACAAATGTCAAAGGTAAAAAATAAAACCAACACAATTTATGATCCTAGAGTTATATATGCTTGCACGTAGAAGTATCTGTTCCTGCTCTGTAGAAAGCAGGGAAAGATAATAAAAAATGGGAAACGCATTGGATTACGAGAGTTTGTTTTGTGGGTGTAAAAGGTATGCATCATACAGACATTTTACTTGCTTATTTTATTACTGTTTTAACTACTTTATGGCATATACTATTTCTAGAGGCTGAAACAGAATATTAGTTAGAAGTGACGGTTGAGCCTGAATATAAATCAAGATGTTAAGTGAGTGGTCTCAGTGGACATTTCTAATTAGCATTTGAATGCATAAGCAGATATTAACGGCAAGCCACGCAAAGAACTGTGAAAAGTCTACAGTTTTGAGTACGAAGGGGGTTGATTTTATACGATTGCCTTTACTCGTGCCACCCATGTGGCTAAACGCGGACTCTCTCAGCCCTCAGGTGCCCTGAACCCACAGCAAGCAGATCTTAACGTCTGTCACGACGATGAGGGGTTTGTTCCTCGGTCAAAAAGCAGCTGGCTTTACTAGTAAAGTAACATCTTTTAAAATTTTGAAAACAAAACCTTAAAACCCTTTATATTTTCTAAATAATACTTTAATTATGAATACAATCATTTTAACCGCAGCTTTTTGTGGAAGTATTATTTTTCTAACTAGAAACCCGCTTTGAAAGAAATGTACTTCCCGCACTAACGAAACCCAGACCAGAAAGTAGGATCATTATTAATTTAATCCGTTGTCATTATTACCATTGCATAACTTGCAGTAATTTATTGTATATGGTAAAAATACCACTTAATCCAGGAGGAATAGACTGTAATACACTATTTGATTTTCCTGCATACAGCAGTAAACCAAAACTTACATTAAGCCAATCTGAGCACTTGTATTCTGGCATCTAATTAAATTTAACTTTGATAAGAAAAAATGATTGAAATTAAACAACAGTAAAAAGTGGGGAAAAAATTTAAGTGCAGTGAGCTGTGAATTTTCATCATCATCATTATTATTACAATTATTATTACTTCTACTATTATTTTCTGTTTCCTTGGGGTTTGTAGGGATTATTTGGTATTAAAAAATCATGTTGGAAAATTAAAATAATTTTTAGTTAATAATGATTAGGTTTCTGATATTCTGCCATCCGAGGTTTATGCAGTGTTTTACAAAAGCCTGCATCATCAGTATTCAGAGGCATAAAATGTGTGAATTGCTCCAAACACCACAGTATGTCGGAGAGCAAAGAGCAAGCCCAAAGCCTCCTGACTCGTATCCAATTGCTTGTGTTACCAATGCAGCAGAGGGCCAGTGAGACGTGAAAAGGGTCCGTAGGGTTTACACGTCCACAAGTGGACTCAGAGAGGAGCTAACAGTGACAGAGTGCTGGTACTTTCTTTACAGTTGGTAGATGAGCTGGTGGTCTTCATAAAACCCACCAGCACCTTGCAGGAGATGTCTGGTATACACAGACATATTAACTCAACAAAATGAGACCGAAAGCAAAGGGAGAAAAATAAATCAGGGCTGTACCCCCCAAACGGAAGCGCTACTAAGGTGCTCTATTTAGGGCAGAAGTCTGAAAGGTTGTTTTCTAGATCATCGAGTCCGACGCTCTGGTTCTCACAAGCATTAGATCCTGTCATTTATGTTACAGCTGGGTCCGTAACTCTTTCCCCTTTCACCCATTTACAACGTACGGGACGTCTCAGTGCCTTCCCCTCCCTGTTCTGTACATCCCCCCTTTTCCCTGGTTTTCACTCACTTACACTCAAACACTTCTATTCCTTTCTTTTCCACGTTGACTTCCCGGCTGGGGAACAGGGACTAAAAGCAATCCCTCCCTCCCTCTGCTTTCCTCTCTTTCATCCTTAGTCCTTGTAGGTGGCACCAGGGGAGCTGGGAAAGCCCTGCTGTAGGCAGAACGTTTAACTCTTCAAACTACTTGAGAAACACCAGAGTCACTTAAAAATGCGCCGGTAAAATGAAACCTTGGAAACACCCAGCTACCTAATTAATACTTAAAAGTCTATTTATACGAGACAAAATTTACCTGAGGTGGCCTTCCTTTTGCATCTAGTAGCTGAAGTGATGTCTGAGCTATCTGTGGGCTCTCTAGACTAAATATCTTTACTGCTAATATAAGTAAAGTAGAATTTTATTCCATCAGTTAAAGATAAGACTTTATTTAAAATTTATTTGCCTTCGTACTAAATTAGAAACTGGACTGCTCCTATATCTATTAACTATAAAAACGTATTTGTGTATTTGTGCCACGGTTTTAATAATTTTACATACAATTGACTCATTTCAGTCATCAGTTAAACAATACGTTATCACCAGTCTTGCACATGTACATAAGCACAAGTGTATCTTTTAGTCTAGAGAAATATTAAATAATTAATTAAATAATTATATATATAATATATATATAAAATATATAATATATATATATTATAATATATAATATATATAATATATAATAATTATATATTATTATATAATTAAATAATACTTAGCTGTGTCAACAATATCTTTGGTTCCACTTATTCATGCTTTGTCCATTTTCGGCCGTTTTCATAAAATGTTGTGGATGATTTTATGTCCTAGTAAATGTCTATGGGTAAAGGAGATTTTCAATGACTTACGTGGAGACCCGCACTCTTCCAGCAGGGAATTTTGGAAGATTGGTTCTTGATTCAGCCATGCCAGCCTGAACGTCCTAATGTGAGTGGCAAAACTTCGGAAGTCATGGACACACATGAACATGCTTTCTTCTGGTCCTCACATGTGATAATACAGTTCCCAGCTGTAAACTTTCCTCCATACTTTTCCCTTGCTTGGGTCCAGTTACGTGACGCTGAAGTTACCAAAGTTTGGGGCCATTCAGGAGGCTGAGGTTGACAACACACACATAAGGCTTTATGATAAATGATCTTTTCTATCTAAATAACCGAAAGAAAAGAACACTAGAAATAGCCTTTGCCTTATAATTTTCCATACTGTATTGAAAAATCTTGGTACTTCCACCTGAAAAACCTGAAAAAGGTTTAAAATTACATTTTGGTGGAACAGCCCTTCCTGCCGGTTACAACATGTATGCTGCACATCCCTTTCAAAGGTGACACGCCAGCACTTGAGCTGTTTCAGACAGCTGTGATCCATAGGGAACTGGAATGCCGTAGCAAAGGTGGCGCCCATTCAGCAAAGCGCTTAAGCTTACGCTTAACAGACTTTGCCGAGTAAGGACTTAGAACTTTAAGACGTTACAATTTGTGCTTTGTCCATACCTTCACTGATACCCACAGGTACACAAAATTGTAACTTCTGCTAAAAACAACCTCCATGTAACATTGAGGGTCCAGTTTTGATATTGTTCCCTGATGCTCTATGAATAGGCGTCTTTCTTCTCCTGATCAGTTTGGAACTAGCAGAGATTTACAGCAGGTCTCAGCGTCTTGTAGCCCAGTGTCTGGGCATGTGAGTAAACTACCAGCTGGCTCTTTCAATAAAAGAGGTGAAGGCAAACAAACTTGATTCCGTAACTTAGAAAGCAGATCAAAATGCTAAGTAAATACCGGCCAGTCATTTTCACCTCTGTGCCCAGCAAGATCATGGAGCAGATCCTCCCGGAAACTCTGTTAGTCCACAGGGACAATAAGGAGGTGGCTGGTGACAGCCAGCATGGCTTCACTAAGGGCAAATCGTGCCTGACAAATTTGGTGGCCTTCTACAATGGGGTGCAGCGTTGGTGGGTAAGGGAAGAGCAACTGATGTCATCTACCTGGACTTGTGCAAAGCATTTGACATTGTCCCACAAGACATCCTTGTCTCTACATTGGAAAGACATGGATTTGACGGATGGGCCGCTTGGTGGATAAGGAACTGGCTGGATGGTCGCACTCAACGAGCTTGGTCAACAGCTCAGTGTCCAAGTGGAGACCAGCGACGAGTGGTGTTCCTCAGGGGTCAGTATTGGGACTTGCTGCTATTTAACATCTTTGTTGGCAGCATGGACAGTGGGATTGAGCACACCCTCAGCAAATTTGCAGGGAGACCTTAGAGCAGCCTTCCAGTAGTTAAAGGGGGCCTACAGAAAAGCTGGGGAGGGACTTCTTATCAGGGAGTGTGGTGATAGGACAAGGGGTAATGGTTTTAAACTGAAAGAAGGTAGATTTAGATTAGATACTAGGAAGAAGTTCTTTACTGCACTGGACCAGGTTTCCCAGAGACGTGTGGATGCCCCATCTCTGGAAGAGTCCAAGGCCAGGTCGATGGGGCTTTGAGCAACCTGGTCTAGAGGAATATGTCCCTGCCCATGGCAGGGGGGTTGGAGCTGGGTCATCTTTAAGGTCCCTTCCAACCCAACCCAAACCATTCCGTGATTCTATGGATTCTATATCTCTTCTATATCTCTTTCACCCTTCATGACACTCCGTCAGTGTGTAACCGGTTTTAATCAGCTGCACAGCAAACGTTACTGTAATTTTTCTTTACAGTATATACCCTTTGTAAAATATGAGAAAGGTTGATCAGCTGTGCTCCAAACATCTCCAACCCCTTCTGGTCTATTACGCATTTTGTCGTGTATTTCGAATGCGTACACAATATGTGGTAACATGATAACAGGTGTGGGTTCCTTGTTGGCCGTTTCGGACCATAATGTAATCACGTAATTGTAGTCTTGAAGCGTCTCATTTACTCGTTAGGCCTGAGCTGCTGTTCTCAAGAGCTGACTGCAAGAATGCTCAGGCAAGACAGAAGGGATAATGTGTGGATTCGTCTATGCATTGGTAAAAAGCGTTAGTAAAACACAACAGAAAACAAAATCGGGGAGAAGTAGCTGAAAATAATAATTAGAACAGATAATAATTCCATAAAATAAGGACTCAGTGCAAAGTGTCAGTAATTCTAAAACAGTATCTATCGTCCTTATTAAATTGTACTCCGTGAGAGCATCACGTAATCAAACAAAATCTTAGCTTTCAAAGTGTTAGGCCAGACGGATATTTGAAATTTTGACGTCTTTTTAACAAGCGATGCTGTTCCTCTCTGCTCTTCCGCTGGTACAAAACAGGGGGATTTGCACAGGTCTGATAAGCCCGTCAGGAAATGGGTCTAAAAGCACTTGAAATTATGAGTATATAAAGTGAAATTGTCAAATGGTAAATGTTACTAAATATTTTTCTTCGTAACTTGGAAGACGTTATTGTGTGCCGTGCAAAACCCTTCAATGAGTTTACACTTATAACACAGGTGTAGGCGTGTCACAAACCACGCAGCCGATAACCCCTTGACGCACTTGGATGAAATGAAGCGTCGTTTTCGTACAATATAAAACAGCCTATGAAGTGTCAAGGAAGGCAGTGTTTTACAATGGATATGGTACGGTTTTATTTTCCAAATTTTGACATTTCAGCTGGCTGCTCTCCTTCAAAAACTGAGGCATTTGGGAACAATCCAGCAGATGATCAGGGTTTTTCTATTGACCCGACACTAAGGTTTTATTGAAGCAAGGCAGATACTGAGAGCACGTTAAATTTTGAGAGGTGCTGAACTGAACAACTATTACTGCTTTCCAGTAACGAGGCGGGTGCACAGTCCTTTACAGAGTTTGTTTGGGTTTGTTTGACTTTAAAATGTACTGCCTTCTCTTTAAAAAGCACAAGTTGTGTAATTAGAAAAAAGCTGCCCCTTTCATTTATTGCTGAAAATTATTTGCAATAACAGTAAAATACATGACAGCTATGCTTACAGAAAATGGTTTTGCCATTAAGGAAAGAAAACATGCCTTATTTTTGGTTCTTCACAGCGTTAACATTTGGGTCTAATCCTTTTTAGATCTCTGGCAGACATCAATTCCTAAATGCGGGCACTGGCAGCCAATGAGGTGTGATGACACCCCACTGCCGCATGCGAGGCTAAGTGAGTTTAAAGTCAGACGGTGGTTTCATGATACCATAAACTTGAACTTAACACTTAGACCGGCGCTGGAGAAAAACCACAACGGCCACGTAATTTGAAACGCTGACCCGATGTAAACTCTCCCAGATGTTTCCAACGTGTTTGTGGCCTCGGATGAAGAACTTTGCAGCGGCAGGCTTTAGTGCCAGAGCAGGTACTCTCTCTCCCTGAGCTACTCTGACCTTGAGATGTCTTGCAGAGCCTCCGTTTTACCGCGGCTGCACGGCCGGACGAATAAGCACGCGCTCTACGTAAGTCAACAGCGATGGGATCACGCGCCCTTTCATTGGGATTGACCACGCGCTCGCGGGGACCTCGCAGTGCCCCGACGCGCCAGCGAACCACCGCTTCACAAAAAATACGCGCGGTTCAACAGCTGCTTTTCTGAAGATAAGATTACCATCTTGAGTGTTTGCAAGTCTTTGTGCAGCCTCTGCTGAGAGATTGCAGCCCTAGGAGAAAAAAAATACTGTGTATACACTCATTTTACATGTTGAGGGGAAAAAATTAAGGCCAACCAAACACAATTCATCTTGAGCGAAATTTTGCGGAGCAGATGTTTATCTGTCCTCCCTGGCTTCCACTTGTTATGACAAACAGATTTTTAGTGTAACAGCAAAACCGGGAAAAAATCTACTGACGATGAGATCACTGTCAGAATTTTGGCGATTCAACAACTGGGACTAAACCCTCTTCTGAGCCCCTCTCCTCCTGCTCTATGGATAGCACATGTTCTTCTTTAAATACATGTGAATTCTAGAGGTTCTTCCACAGGGAAGACGAGATTTAAAAAAGGGTCCGATTTCTGAGATGAAACAGAATAAATTTTCTGGTAGCTGGTAAATTGGTGTATTCCAATTGTAAAAAAAAATCGACCCCTTTACACACACATCGTGTTTGGAAACATATAGATTAGTCAAACATTAGAAACTATAGTATGATGTGCAAAAGGAAAATTAAATCGCTGTTGGACCAGTTCTTACGTTGCCAATCCCAGGGGAAAGGGTCAGGGTTCATCCACGTGGTTCCTGCCATTGCTTGTGGACAAACGGCCAAACAACAGCTACTCAAGGTCTCCACCTGCTTCTCCAAGCTGAGTTTTTCTTACGCAGCACCCGCCGCAGACTTACCGAAGGAGTTTGGGACTAGCAGTTAGTTTGAAACATGCACGTTTTCAAGGCACGCCTGTTTGCAAGTCAGGTCGCAAACCCAGCTCTAACATACAAACCTGTTTCTACTAAACAGATCAAAATTATGTGTTTCTTGGCAGACTTCACTTCAACTAGAAGACCTGAGTGTAAGTAGGTTTTGAGGGCAGCAGTGCGGTGTTGATCCTTCTCTTATACCTGGGGACTTTCTGTACGTGCTATTTCTATTGGCCCTTTCAGGCAAATTTAATATCCAGTATTAAATTCAGAATAACAGCAAATCGTAAGGGTTCAGATGTTTCCTCCTCTAAAGAATTAAACAAAACCAGGGAACTTCTCCCAAAGATCTTTTTATGAATATACACTGGACAAAACCACTTCAAGTCAAAGTCTTAATCTATTCAGCAGTGTACAATATTAGTGATCGATCATATTATAAACATGCTTCAGAAAGACTGTTAACCACTTACCTCAGGTCCCAAACTTTTCTTGATATATTATTCTGTGGGAAAAAATGGTTTGAATAACCAATCGCCAAATATCACGCATTATTTAATGCAGAACATGCTAATTAATACAGATCTTTCAGCAGAAAGGGATACATTCCAAAGCTGCTTCAGCAGAGAGGTGCTGGCAGGTCTCTCCGGGTTACTAAATTTCTGGGTGTTGTTCACTTTGGGATAACCAGTGGAGGATAATTTGAAAAAAAAAAAGCCTCCAGCATAGAATTATTCTCTAATTCAGTAACGCAGGATGTTAGCAACCTCAAAATGCAAGTATTAAGCTTCTACAGCAACATTAATTTGGTCACAACGTACATCTGGTTTATGTTAGAGCACACGTTAAACAGCAGGAGGAGAGCAATCAAGGTATTCAGTTAACTTTGTTACTCAGTTTTACTTCATTATTATGCAAGGGGCTAATTGTATTTTTCCACACAAGCGTGGGCAGTTCCGTTGGTTTGTTCCAGATGTTCGTATCTTATTAACTGTGAAGCTTCTGCAGTTTGAGAGAGGTGCCGTGACGCGGAATAGATGTAACAGGGAAAACAGGACCGAGGAGACCGTCTCCACTCCACAGCAGAGCTGACAGAGGAACGTTAGCTTTGGCATTTCCTGACTTCTGACATTTCAGTAGGGCCACCGTACGTGTCTGTGAATGTCGGGTTTCATCTATTTATTTTTTCACATAATTTCCTAAGTTTGGTGGGGGTTTGGGTTTTTTTTTTAAAAAAAGGAGAGTGAATGCAACCACAAAGGCTTCAGTTTATGCAGTCTGAAGGAGTTGGTTTGGTGCTGTCCTTTGGATACAGCCCGAATCTCAGGACTAAGGAGCTTTCTCTTTACCTGTCTTCATACCGTTTCTCAGAAAACCCACACACACTATAAATAACAGAGCGACAGCTCTGAGAATGTGTCAGAGTTACTCAAAGCATGAATCTGGCACTGCTCATGAGGGACATTCACACACTCACAGAATCGTTTTGGTTAGAAGATCATCCAGTCCAACCATTAACCCAGCACTGTCAGGTCACCACTAAACCATGTCCCTCAGCACCACATCTAGACATCCTTTAAACACCTCCAGGGATGGGGACTCCACCACCTCCCTGGGCAGCCTGTTCCAAGGCTTCACAACCCTTTCTGTAAAGAATTTTTTCCTAATGTCCAGCCTAAACCTCCCCTGGCGCAACTTGAGGCCATTTCCTCTCCTCCTGTCACTTGTTACATGGGAGAAGAGACTGACTCCCACCTCGCTACAACCTCCTGTCAGGTAGTTGTAGAGTGATAAGGTCTCGCCTCAGCCTCCTTTTCTCCAGACTAAACAACCCCAGTTCCCTCAGCTGCTCCTCACAGGACTTGTGCTCCAGACCCTTCACCAGCTTCGTTGCCCTTCTCTGGACACACTCCAGCACCTCAATGTCCTACTTGAAGTGAGGGGCCCAAAAGTGGACACAGGACTCCAGGTATGCCCTCACCAGTGCCAAGTACAGGGGGACAGTCACCTCCCTACTCCTGCTGGCCACACTAGTGCTGATACAAGCCAGGATGCTGTTGGCCTTCTTGGCCACCTGGGCACACTGCTGGCTCATCTTCAATCGGCTCTCGACCAACACCCCCAGGTCCTTTTCCACTGGGCAGTTTCCAGCCACTCTTCCTCAAGCCTGTAACCCTGCAGGGGGTGGTTGTGGCCCAAATGCAGGACCCGGCACTTGGCCTTGTTGAACTTCATACCACTGGCCTCAGCCCATCGATTCAGCCTGTCCAGATCCCTCTGTAGAGCCTCCTGACCTTCAAGCAGATCAACCCTCCCACCCAACTTGGTGTCATCTGCAAACTTCCTGAGGCTGCACTCGATCCCCTCATCCAGATCATTGATAAAGATGTTGAGTAGAACAGGCCCCAGCACTGAGCCCTGAGGAACACCACTGGTGACTGGCCACCAACTGGATTTAACTCCATTCCCCATCACTCTCTGGGCCCGGCCAGCCAGCCAGTTTTTGACCCAGCAGAGAGAACACTCATCCAAGCCATGAGCAGCCCGTTTCTCCAGGAGAATGCTGTGGGAAACAGTGTCAAAAGCTTTACCAAGGTCTAGGTAGACAGTGTCCACAGCCCTTCCCTCATCCACCAAGCGGGTCACCTTGTCATAGAAGGAGATCAAGTTCATCAAGCAGGACCTGCCTTTCATCAACCCATGCTGCCTGGGCCTGATCACCTGCTTGTCCTGTACGTGCCATGTGATGGCACTCAAGGTCATCTGCTCCATAACATTCCCCAGCACTGAGGTCAGACTGACAGGCCTGTAGTTGCCTGGGTCCTCCTTCCAGCCCTTCTTGTAGATGGTTGTCACGTTTGCTAACCGCCAGTCAACTGGTACCTCCCCACTTAGCCAGGACTGCTGATAAATGATGGAAAGTGGCTTGGTGAGAACTTCCTCCAGCTCCCTCAGTACCCTTGGATGGATCCCATCCAGCCCCATACACACTTGTGTGCATCCAAGTGGCCATTTCCTCTTGGATTATGGGAACATCATTCTGCTCCCCATCTCTGTCTTCCAGCTCAAGGAAGACTTGGAAAACTTCCTGCAGTCCTGTCCTTCCAGTACAAACTGATTTTAAAGATGAAGCTTTTTTAGCAGTTTTCTGATCCCTTGAGCCTATACACAGCGACTGGCAGCAAAAGCTGATGGAGTTTGGATACTCATAACGTGTGTCCATGAGCAGCTGTCGAATGGCAGCAGTTCTTTATTGTTGATCCTCTCTATTTTCACCCAAAGTTGAACTCCTCTACCTGCGAGAGACACTTTGTGAAAGAAGCTCTACAAAAAAGCACGTTATGTGCAAAGTGTCCACATTTGACTTGCACGCTCTGAGGAAACAGGAGAATGCTGAATCGGTTACATGACATACGTGCTAAGAAGGTGGAAAAGTGAAGGACTTCCAGAGGGTAGTCCCTTACCCTTAACGACCTTGTGGACAAAAGTATGCATGCTGTTCTGCTGTGTGCGGGCATTGCTATAAGGCCAAAGATCAAATACAAACGGAATTGTTCAGATTTTTACTTATTTTTGTTTATCAGTTTACTTTAAGGAACAGAGTGCAATCCGAGAGCCGCGCACAGTGGCTGCTCCTCGGTCAAACTCCACGGTCTGTGGTAGATGCAGAGCCACAGCCAGCCTGTGACCTTCTGAAGAGCTGCAAGAATTACACGCAGACAAGCATTCCCCTGCTGTACGGTGTAACTAACAGGGCACGTTGCCCTTTCCTGTCTGAAAAGTTGATCTAGCTGTGGACGTTTCTGTCTCCATGTATTTGGCCACTCAAAACACATACGATATGATTTAACTCCTACTTATCTTCTGATACTGTATTTCAAATCTGCCAATACAGAATGTTCTTCGAAAGTAATTTCAAAATTCCACCAATACGAATGTCAGGGACAACTTACTATGGTAGGTTTCCACTCTAATAATGACGTCCTGAGACGCTAAAGTCTCCTCATCTCTAGGCATCAGAAGACTTTATGAACATTCATTGATCCTACCCTCATTTTGAAAATGTGAGAATTAGGCACATGGAAGTGCAGTTGCAAAAACCCACAAAGCAAATCAAACGAAGAGTAAACCACATCTGTTCCCTTGTCTTGGACCTTCTACTCCTCACACCTCAAATCCCCAGCAATTAATCCTAAACTAAAGAACTAGGCTGAAATAGTCCCCAAACTCTCTTCTTTGACGTACAGTCCGTCTCACAGAAATGGTATTCAGCCTTCTTTATTCAGTAGCGCTGTTTGGAATTGGTAGTGGGAGACTCAGTGTCTCAGAAGAACATTGGCCAATTCTCAGCTCGTTGTAGCTTTAGACAGGATCACATGTTTTGAATTAATAGATAGATTAGAAATTTTTACCATTTACCAATCAGTTTAAAACACAGACTAATAGCTCTCAGTTTTCTATAAAATAATTCCGTCATTTAAAACTTTTTTGAGAATTTTTGCCTTTGTTTATCTCTGGGTTTGATTGTTTTTGTCAAGACCTGAACGGAATCCCATCCTAGTTTACCACTGCATGAATAACTAGAACATACTTATGTGACTTCCATCAGAAGTCACAAATTTTTACCTTTGGCACTGGGGTTGCACATACATCAGTGATTTTACTCATACAGTCAGACGGCCCTTTTGGTTAGGTAAACCCACGAAAAGCCCCCAAATTTACTCTCTTTAAAGCTAGTCACAAAGGTTAAGTCATCCAAATCGAGACCAAATACACTTGGAAAGGTGGCAGCATATGCAGAACATCAGAATTTTGCTAAATCATGGTTTGTTTGCCAAATCATGTCCTTCTCTGGAGGACAGCCATCCCAAACCTGGAGGTTAAAAGAAAAGGATTCCTGCGTTTTAACGAATGGCAAAATGTTGCCAGGACGTAAGATATGTGAAAAAATACTGCCAGCCGCTCAATTTACTGAAACATTCTGAGAGAGGACAGTGCAGATGAGAGGGCAGACTTTGGCTCAGGATCAGGAAATATATTCTACTGGAACAATCAGCCAACATGCAAGAGAAAGCCTGAAAAACCGTAGGATTAATTATATAATATACATATGCTTCCCATAACCTCAATTTTCAAATTCAGAGTAATGTACAATAATTAAAAGCATTTCCCAGCTCAGGTCAAGCCATCGGAGTTGTTGAAATGCTGGTAACTACTAAAGCTTGATATTTTCTTTGACCTTTCCTACTACTGGAAGTTTGGGGGGTTGGGGTTTGAGAAAAAAAAGGCAGGATAATGAAGGCCAGTGGGTTGTCAGGAAAAAAAATAATTCCATAGGGATGCAGAACCTCTAAGTTTTCCAAGACTCTAGACGGCATTTTTATAGCCGCGCATCACACCTATGATTTGATTGGATTTCAGCCGTATATTCTCCTAATTGCACGCAGCTATGAAATGAAAATTGACAGTAGAACATGATTTATATATGACATAATAGAACAAGGGTTTTTTCTGCTTCTGTTTGTGCTGTTTGAAGGAATAAGCTTTTAGGTTGCCAAAATTATAGCTAGCCTTGTTAACTACTTTGGAAGCAAAAAAGCTGACATAAGGATAGCCAAATCTGTTCTTTTATGAAAGAGTAATAAGACAGAAAATCATTTTATTGTCAGATAATGCTTCAGTTTATATTACACAATTAGATTTGCAATAAACTACAAACAGATTTGGTCACGTCACTTCTAACAATAATCCTGGGAGAAGTAACCGCGGACCGTTCGGCTCCCTGACAGCGACGGGCTGAAGGCAACGGCACGGCACAGCTGATCACCCATCCCGGGTTACGCGTATGCAGCTGGAATCAGACTTGGGCGTGATAGCTCTTAGATTTTTACATTCGTCTCCAAACTCCTAAACAAGCTTAGCTCTAGTCTACATGTATTAATATTCCAAACACTTGGCTCATTAGTCTAATCAAGCGATGGAAAGACCACACAAGCGTCCGGATTGTTCAGCAACCCTGACCCCGCTCCCTCACACGCATGTAATAGCCCCGCCGTTCGCTCAGGCATGGAAATGATCACAAAAGCAAACAATGCCCTGCTCACTCATTCACTTAATTAGTTAGTCACTGTTTCGCTCCCTCGGTTGACTCAGTCCTTCTTCCTTACAGCCTTAGAACCTCATCGCACTTTCCCAGTGAGTAATGCCAATTAAAATTCACTTAAGACCCACACAGACTTGAGAAAATGAGCGCTGCACCCGCAGTCTGACAGACACTGAACTTCATGAAATAAGCCCTCAATGTGACTTGGAAGCGTTTTAAGGTCCTGCGTAGAAACCTAGTGCTGCGCGGGCCTTTGCCGAGCTTTCTCTTTTTCTCCTTTTTACCTCCTTGCTCTGGAAGCACAGGATGGCATTCTGCCCCCGGTATTGTTTATTTGAGTAGGCACTCCCCAGAGCAAAATGTGGCCTTTTGCAGACAATTATTGACAAGGTGTTAACAGTTACGGAGTGGTCAGCAATCTATCCTTCAGAAAGCCTTTCTCAGCATCACTCTGCACACTCATTTACTTCAAAATTTTCTTGGCCAGTCTCGTTCCCTTAACTTCTCCTATGCTTCATACCCAGCATGAAGGCTTCAGAGAGGAAAGTGGTACGTGACATTTTAAAATTGTTAAACCCTTTTTTATTCTCGGATAGAAGTTTGATATGAATTCAAAGCGGTGACTGTTTCCATTACGCCTCTGACCAGCATATTCAGTTGACACTGAAAATGTAATGTCGTCTGTGCATCATGACCAAGTCTTGCATCACTGTGTGACGAACTTTAACGTACGGGTCTGCCTGCACAGGCACGGAAATCACTGCAGTGGTGATCCTTTCTGTCATAAAGCACAAAGAACTCTTATCGTCCTCTCATCTTAGAAATACAACATTATTGTCCCAGTCATAGCTTTCTCAGACCAGCAGGAGAGAGATTTTTGGTTTTACCATTTTGGTCTTCAGAGAAATGCATATTTCAAAGAACCGCGTATTTGGCAAAAAGACTGCCAAATAAGCAGAAATCCTCGCAGCTATGACGCCAACTCATTGCCACCGTGTCACGGTAGTGAACGGGTCTGCGTAACCCTTTTTTAAAATTTGTGTTTAATTGCGAATGGTTTCATCGAGGACTCACACTGGAAAACAAAGCCAGGGGTGCTGGAAGGCTTTGCCTTTTGTTGGTAGGGACCAGCATCTCGACTCGCTACAGGCTCTCCACAAACATGAAAACAGGGAAGAGGAAGGGGCAGCAACTTGATACGGTCCTGGACTTGACAGACGCTTTCTGCAACCCATGCCCAAGGGATGAAATCTGGAATAAACTATCATTTGAAACGGCTCCTGAATCATGAGAAACACTAACACATCTCAGGAGTGTATTCCAATAGGATACATACTTTGTACATCTCCATAAACCTTTGTGAAGAACATCTTATTTTTATGACTTGCATTAGATGGAGTTTATTTAATGGGTTGATGAGTATCATTATCATTTTATTTTCACTGGAAAGTCTTTACCATACATCTTCTTAAATTGACTTTTTTGGCACTATAATTTACTAGTCCTGGCAAGATTTAACAGATTATCAAGTCCATTTTCAACATGTAGGTATTCTCAGTCTTCTCCCATAAAGGCAAGAAGACTGGGATTTTCCTCAGTTTAATCAAGTTTATATGTTGCTAAACAAGATTTTCATTTTTACCTTTATGAATGTACTAACCTTGAGTACGTCAGATCGTGCGTATATACCCGTAACATAATACGCACTTTTTTTTTTAAAAAAAGGTAGATAGGGTCTGTGCAAGTGCAAATATCTCCTTCGGTTTTAGATGTCAGGACAGGACTGCTCCGTCATTAGGGAAGAGCTGAAGGTAGGGCTACCACAAGGACCAAAGCGAGAATGAAGGGTGAATGATGCTAAAAATGGAGACTTATGTGTGGCAAATTCCCACACAGATGGACGAGAGGCTGCATTTGGAGGTAATTCTTCTGAGAGGTGAAACGATGAGCAGAAGGAAAGAGATTTCACAACTGCATTTATTTTTGCAGACAGTCTGCCTCATCACTACACGTACAGAGCGCTTTGCTGCCTGAAGAAGTACCTTCTGCAGCCGAACAAGATGATTCGATTCTAGTCTGTGACCTCTGTCCATCTGATGAAGCAGTTTAGCCACTGCCACTGCAGAATTTTGACACCTCAGAAACAGAATGTTCAAACAGAGCTCAGGCTTTTAATCTCGGATTTGGCCTGATGGGAGACCATCCATCAACGCTCGTTGAACGCCCACTTGAACCTTTAAATTTGCAGCAAATCCTCCCCTGTGAGTGGCACACTCAGCAGGGTTGTAGGGCTGCACCGCCAAATACACCTGGAAACAGGGATGGGGCTCTGGAATTTCAGATCCCGAGCATATGCTTTCATGGCAATTTAGACCTTTAAGTGTTTAAATACAATAGTTTGAATATAACAGTAAATGCAGGTCGGGTAAAAAATAAAAAGAAAAGGGAAAAACAAGCAGACAGGGATGGGAAAAGTGTTTTTCATACACAACTTAAGCAGCTTCTGTGACCACAAAATAAACAAATGCAGACTCTTTAAACTGAAACCGTTACCAATAGACAGTTTTTAAAGTCAAATTAATTTCTAATTGAAGCCAGGAAAGTCAATTAATCCCTTTCACAAATTGAAATGGATGATCACACGCAATAAGCTTTATCTTTGTGTGTAAAAAAAAAAAACCTAAAAAAATCACTTGCATTGCTTCTGTTGTTCATATAAAAACAACACTGGAGTTTTCCTTTTGGCAGCATTTCTCCAAAAAGATACTATCCTATATTTGATACAGAGCCATAGCTGAGTTTGTTGTTTATTTGTGTTCCATCCCCTTCCCACAACAAAATCTCCTTGAACTCCCTAGGACAGAGCTGAGGTGGTGCTGAAAGCGCTTGGATGTGTTACGCACCTTTATCACGGTACACGAGGCAAACATTCAGTGACAGGTCAGGTAGCTTTCTGCTGCTTGCAGGGGTGGGGAGGGACGGGACGGGGAACGACCGGTGCTTTTGCAGAGCTAAGACCCAGCTGCATGTGTTGCCACTCACAGCATCAGACACCGCCAGCCCCTGAATGGCACAGAAATCCGTATGTTTCCCCGAAACAGCACTTCATCAGATCCGGGTCGTGTTTAGCGATGCACTTACTGCTACACCTGCTTTTCGTGCATTCAGCCTACTTAATTTCCGTGGTGCTCTGGTGTTAGACAATACACCTACACTGCCCACGGTACGTGTTTTGCACCCTGACTGGACACATCTCCCAGCCGCCTTCGGTTAGGTGTGTTCCCAAGTAGAGGGCTTGTGAGAAGCGCATCGAGTCAAATGGCAAGCCCACATCTGGTTGCACGACAGGGACAGAGTCGGCAGTGGGAGTCACTCCTGCGAGAAGGCTCTCTGAGCACTGGCGTGCCTGCAGCTGCGGGGCTGTGCTGCCGGCTCTTCCTGGGCCCTATGCCGTTGGCACGGCAGGCACCAGACCAGGCACAGCCTCAGCGCCCCACTGCGCGTGTGAGAGCGCAGGGGGGGCCAGGGCAGGAGTCTCAAGCACGACACATGAGAGCTGGCAGGTCTGAGGAACGCTGCGTGTACGTCGCGTCTTGCAGTGACTCGGCTCCTTGGTCTCTTAGCCCAGCCTAATGGCCACCGTGCCCGAAGTTACGCTGGCTGATTAACCGATTATTCAGTTCAACTCCACAGAGGAGCACATAGCTAATGGAAAAAAAGAGGTCAGAAAAGGTTTGCAAAACAGGACGTAAGGTTGCCTTTCTTTCAGGGAAATTGGCTCGTAAGTACCATTAAGATATTAATGGAAAAACATTTAAAAACATAACTGATCTCAAAATGGCTAGTTACAAAACACAGTCATAAACTGTTTTTCAAAAGTTAACACGAAAGAACTGCTTTTTTTCTAACAAGGTACCAAGAGGCCAAATCTTTAAAAAGGGTGTACGCTGGCCTCTGGGTAATCGTTGCGGTGCATAACAGCTTAATGCTGTTACAGATCTGCTGGTTTGGGCTGTACCTACATTTCCACGTATGTACACATTTTCTAAAGTCTCACCAAATTCACATGGACTAACAGGCAGAATTTAAGCTACACAACAAGCCAAGGTATCAGGAAAAGTACAAATTAGTGATAGAAATTAAATAAGTAGGGTATGGAAGTGGTGTCTGCCAAAACAAACATGGAATGCATTTTTAAAAAATAAAATAAATTAAAAAAAACCAAACCAAAACCAAATCAAAGCCTGCTGGATGAAATATTATTTGCAGTACTACAGGCTTTGCTTGTAGGGGTGGGGACAGGGTGTGCACCCTCCTCTCTCCACCACCAAGCAACTCAGCTCAAAAGCCACCAGACTGAACCCTTCCAGGCTGTGTGACTAATAAGAGAAGTGCACCCGACCGTGCCACAGAGGACACCCACCCAAGAGCTGCACGCAGCCTTGTTACCGCGCGATCCTGAAGCACAAAGTGTGATCAGCAAGGCACGAGCTTACCTCCAGGAATTACAGAGGCGGCTACCGGCACGACAGCTCTGAGCTGCTCGTGGAGGGGCAGCCTGGCTGCGCTTCTCCATGGTGAAGCCGAGTGCACAGGGGGAAAACGGGCCAACGTCTCCGGTTATTTGAGGCTGAGGCAGTGCCCGGGCTGGCCTTGTTTGGTTCTCCCAGCCAGACGGAAGAAATACTGTAAGATTCTGACTGCAAGGCAATTACTAGGATAATGATGCATAAAGAATAATCTATGTTTTGGACGTACCACCTTACCTGAGATGTCAAAATCTTTAAACCACTCAATTATTAATTTTGCTTTGCAGTGCCATACCTCTTTTTTTTTTTCTGTAGTCAAACGCCACTTTTTTAAAGAGTAAGCAAGCACATAAGCACACCCCAATGTAAGCAATCATGCTTAGAAATATCCTGTGACGCTGTTAAACAATTGTTTTTATGTCCAGTCGATGCTACTGATCTAGCACTGGCGAATCCTTATTGTGCTACTTTAGTCGTACACACAAGATGAACAAACACGTTTCATTCACGCGTTGGGCACGTGGCTCTTCTACAATGGGTTAGCTATAAAAAAAGGCAAAAGCTTTCGACAGTTCCAGAGGGTCTAAACCAAACCCGACACTTTTCCCTGAGTCTGATTTTCATTGTCACGTAGCACATATATATTTCTTCAATGTGAGCTACTTTTCTCAAAAGCACTGCTGCAAACTGCCGTCGGAATTTGCTCCTTTCAGAATGACTCAACACACCAGATTTTGTAATTCTTTCAAAAATGTTTGTCCTGTAAAGACCATCCTTATTCAAATAGGTGTTCTTTAATCACGAAACTACAGCAGAAACAGAAAACCATTTGGGTGTTTTATTCTGTGAAACCAGAAAGTCTGTACGGAGCTTGCTGCGACGTTAAACTGCCGCGTGTAGAAAAAACCAGCCGCTGAAATTCTCGTGGTTGTTTGTCTCCACAAAACCCTGGAGATTTAAAAATTAAAAGAAGCCCCTAGCAGAAACCCCTTTTCAAGGCCGTGAGGTAAATCAGGAACATACAACGTAGGAATGCCCGTTCTGGATATCTCATTGCAAGTTCAATCCACGATGAAGTTTAGAAATTTTAAGTACTTACACATCGGAAGACAGAGGCTATAAAAGCTCATCACCTTGAGTTAGAAGGACACGGAGCCTCATTTGGCAGGTAAGCCAACCGCATGAATTGGGAATGAGGTTGCACTTGTGATTTATTTCCCCCGCAAGAGACTTGTATCGCTCAGGACCTCATCACAGTGACCGCTGCTCGGTTTTGGAGCTTCGACCCTCCAGATGTACCAAGGTATATGCAAGGGAGGGGGGAGCTGATATTTGGTAAGGAAGGATGTCGGGAATAGACGGTGGAGGCAGGGACGCCGCTCACGCTCCAGCACGCCGCGGAAGCGGCGCTCAGTGAGGGATGTGCAGGAAAGGGGTACGGACACAAGGGAAGGCCAAAGTACCCATCAGGAAACTTGGCAATTTTATTTTTCACAACTGAAGGTGAAGCAAGGCTGGAGTGACCAAAAAGCGAGATGACAATGGACTAAAGGAGCGTGAATCCTCACGGTTTAAACACAACAGCAACAAGATTGACGAGCATGGCTCAGAGACTAGGAACAATAGAAAACAATAGGAACCGGCTACAGATAGCGGAATCCTAGAGGGGGAACAATGGCAACCTTAGAAGCCAGCAGCAGCATGTAACAAGCAACATGATCCAAGCCTGATGCAGGGTGGACACCTTGCTGCTGCTGCTGAGATTTATCACCCTGCCCACGGCAGCGCAGGGCAGGGTTCGGACAGCGGAGGAACCTCTCTGGGTGCAGCGCAGCGGCACAGAGAGCGCCAAGGGGAACAGCACGATGCACAAGCAACAGGGCAGCTGCCGGTAACGTTGGGGTAAGCAAAGGTCAAGCGAGACGACACGAGGGCGCATCAGACAACTCGGGAAAGTGACTCAGCCCGCCGACATCCGCCGAGGCGCGGGCGCTGGGGCCCCGCGGAGCGGCGAGGACGGACGGAGCGTGTGGGCGCGCAGGCTGTCGCGGGCCGCCCTCGCCTCGGCCCAGAGCCGGCCGCCGCTCTTCCGATGTGGCGCCCTGAGACCCCCGCGGGCGCCGAGGCGGGCGGAGGGCGAGCCGGCGGGGCGGGCCGCGCTGCCCGCCGGGCAGCAGCAGGCGCGTGGTGGCGGGCGACGGGAGCAACCGCCCGGCCCCTACCGCTCACACCACCCGCTCCCTCCCTCCCTCCGCCCGCCCCTCCCTCCCTGCCGCCTGGCGCGGCCCGCGCCTCTCGCACAGGGCCGCCCCCTCCCGCGCGCGCAGCGGCGGGACTGTTAAAACCGTTACAGCTCCCACTTTCGAACTGATTCAAACTCGGCAGCGCCGAGCGGCGCGGCACGGCCCCTCCCCGGGCTGCGCCGCGCTCCCTCCCGGTGCCCGCCAATCCTCTCGCCTCCCTCCTTTCTCCTCCCTCTCCCCCCCCCCCTCCACGTGAGGCGGCGGAGAGTTTCAAGCCTCCCCGGCCCGGCGCGCCCCGGCCCCGCTCCGGTGAGGGGGGAACCGGGGTACGGACGGCGCGGGGCCAGGGGCACGGGGGGCGCGAGGGGGAAGCGCGAGCCCCTCGGTCCCCCGCGAGCGGCGCGAGAACAAAGAGTTCTCCCACCCCTCCCTCCCCCCCCCGCACGTGGGGCGCGAGCTCCCGCCCCTCGCCCCGCCCCTCGCGCCTGATTGGCGAGGGGGGCCCTGTCCTCGTCCATCCAATCGAGGCGGCGCTCGGCGCTCGCCAATGAGCGCGATGCCGATTGGGCCGCCGCGTTTGGCGCTCGGTCCGGGAGGGTGAATCCGGCAGCCGGAGGCTGAGGGGAGGGAGAGCGGGCGAGCGGAGCGGAGCGGCGCGGAGCTGGCGGCGGCGGCAGAGGCGGCGGGGCGGCAGCGGCGCGAGACCGGGGCGGGGGGGCGGGTGAGTGAGCGGGCGAGCGACACCTCGCGGGCTCGAGGCGTTGGCGCCAGGAGCGGCTATTTATAACCGGCTCTTTGTAATGGGGGGAGGGGAGCAGGGCGCGGGAGGAGGGGAGGGGGCGGGAGGGAGGGGGGCGACGGCGGCTCCCGAGGAGCGGCCGCCTCCCGTCCCTTTCCCGCGGGCGCGGCGGGTGGCGCGGGGGGCGGGCACCCGGCGGCGGGGAGCGCCGGCGGCGAGACACGCGCGCGCCCGGCCGGTGACAGCTGGAGGGGAGAGACATGGAGTCTGAAGTGCCCTTTGTCTAAGTTGGCTCCGTCCAGCCCGGCCGGCCGTTCCCGTTCCGACCCCCGCCCGGCGGAGCGCAGCCCCGGGCTGGGGGCGAGCTCGTCGTTCCCCCTTCGAAGGGTGGGGGTCGGCGGGCCGGGCGGCCTCGCGCTGTGTGGGGAGAGGGAGAGCGGGGAAGACCCGGCGGTCTCCTTCCCCTCCTCCCCGTTCCTGCCGACTGCATGCGGCGGCGGCGGCGGCTGCTTCAGGCACAGTTTGATTGAAGGGGCGGGGGGGGGGGTAGGTACGTGTGCCTGACGCGCGCAGGGTAAGGTCTCGGAACGCCCGGCGGGGAGAGCGGCACAGAGCTCTCCCCGCCGAGGCAGGCTCCCGGGAGGCTCGGACGGGTCCGCTCCGGGCTCGGGCGCTCTCAGCCTCCCGGAAGCTGGCGCTCGGCGGGGCGAACCGGGCGGGGAGGCTGAGCGCGCCCCGGGCCGCTCGCCCGCAGCCTGGTGCCCTGGAAACCAGTTCTGGTTTGGGGGCTCGCCGGCCTTGGGGCTCCCGCTGCTGGCCTGAGAGCGTTCCTGGTTCCGGGAGGAAGTTCGGGCGGGCGAGGGGGTAAATCTGTCCGGCGGTGGCTCCGATGAACTTCCTAATCGCTAAGGGCACCGTGCGATCCTGATCTTCCAGAGCGCGGCGAGAAAGTTCATAGGGAGCTGGAAATTCTGGGTTTTCGATGTAAGGTCGCCAAGCACGGGTATACGGAGCTCCCTCTAAAACGAGGGTATCTGAGGAGGTGTGAAGGAGGGTACTGGGCAGAGCTGTCCCCGAGCAACAAATGCACCATTGCATAACGATGGAGAAATCTGTGTGTTCTGGCATCATGCGGATGTGTTTGACATTAACAGGTATTCGCGGTGGTTCAGAAATTGGTATTAGCAGACAAAAGAGAAGCAGTCTGTGCATACATGCGGTAGGAATGGGATAATAAACTTGCATGTTACTCCGGATACATATTTCTAACTTACAAAGCACTCTCCTTATTCTGTTGGAGCTAGAGAAAAGTTTTTTAACTATGGAGCTGAAAGTTCAGATTCTCGCTCTCTGTAATAAGCATGTAGTAGTTTGAACAAGTTTGTTTAATTGTTGCAGGATACATCTGTCTTTGTTTAAGTCGAGCATCTGTAGTTTTAGCTATTATGAGTTTGGTTCTTACTGCTACAAATTTCAGTGAAGATTTGTACAGCCTTTTTCATAGAATCTTCACTTCTAAACTGGGATTTCCTCCTGGATAGGGTCATCTTTTTTTAGGGGTTGGCACATTCAGATTCTCTGTGTGATTTATAAAAATTAAAAGGTCATTCTTTGTTTGTCCCCAGTGTCTATATCAAATTGAGAGTCCGGGGAATGTTTATTTGTGGTAACAATAAAGCATCTTCAGAAGGGTGAGTATTGTACATACTGTACTATAACTACTTTCACTTTAGATTATTAAAATGTGAATATTTAAGATCTACAGACTCTGTCAGAAAACACTCTTCCAGTGTTATAGGAGATACGACTCAAAAGTTCTGTGTGACGTGTCAAGTGTTCTTAACTTGAGAGCTAGTGCTTTATGAAGTACTGGAGTTAAGATTGTTACCTCAAAAATGTTACATTTCTTGCTGTGGAGTTTCCTTTACCAAAAAAAAAAAAAAAAAGAGAGGAAAAATGAATTTTTTTTTTTTCTTCCTCTGTCTACATGGGGAGTGAAAGTAACAATTAAACAACCTGTGGAGAAATCTTTGACAGTAAAATGTTCCATGAGATGCCCACAGCTATTTTGACCTGGCACTTTGGAAGAATTCAAGATTCTAATTTAGGATAAAAATTGGGGGGAAAAAATTTCAGAGGTTTTTTTTTTTTTTAATATGTAATTTCACCCTGGAAAGTGAGAGACACTGAAAATCTGCATTGTCAAAAGGTCATAAAATGAGTTTTAAAATGAGCTAAAGCAATAGTGTATAAACTTAAGCCAGAGACTTGAAATCTGGTTTTTTTTTTCCTAGCTGTATTTTTTTTCCTCTCTTGCTTGAATTGGCAACAAGCTGAAATATGGTGATTTCATTGACGATAAACATTCGAATGGATTTTTGTTCTGTGGTATTCGTAGGTGAAATGTAAATATGTTCTTGCGCTTCTGCTTACCTGCAGAGAAACTTCGGCTTAGCAAGAGAGAAATTTTGTAGGTCGTTACTGAATGCACTGACTATCGTATATAGGGGGAATGCAACCGAACTGCCACTTTCTGTAAAGCTACCTGTGTCAGAATAAGGTACATTTAAGTGCACTCCGACAATGTTCTCTGAAAAGTTGGTACACTCTAAAATTCCTCTGTAGTAAAAAATTAGTCAAAACCCCCCTGTTCTTGACACCGTTTACAAGGAGATTCAGCTTCTTTAGCTGTGTATATCATGTATACATTTTAATGAGTTTGCAGCTGTAATGTTAAAATTGAACCATTTTAGACAACGGTACTGTATTCATACGATTGAACAGTGAGAGTTTTTGTTAAAAATGGCTGCAATACTGACAGAAGGCATGTTTAATAAATATTTGCTTGATGTTGTATTGGAGCAAAAGTGCTGTGGGAAACTTTAATTGTGGCTGTACCCTTAAAATTCTACAGTTAGCGCTATAGATGCATCTTAGCTGACTTAAGGAAAATTATCGGTGAAACTTAAGGGGGAATAAAGTTTTCCCCAGCTGGGATGCTGACAATCTCAGAACAGGACCCAGCCCTTGCTAAGCAAGGAGGTTTACTGAGTCACCTAGGTCATCTTACAGAATTCTTATGCAGGGAGAATTAAGTTTACCAGATTTTTTAAAAAGTGGAGGAAATGGACTACGTACTGTAAATATAATTGTTAATGATTTGGTGGAATCAGGAAAACAAGGCCCCTGTTAACAGAAACTGTAGGACAGTAACAGGAGGTTTACTCTAATGTGGAAGCTGCTACCAACCTGCGGGTCATAGTATCAGCAAGGTCTGTGGAGAGCAGTGCTGGGCAAATTGACACTGTGTCTGATATCTGTGCTGCCTGGATCTATACGTGTATCCATACATTTAGCATCCATGTATATGACTTGTACAGCCCTCCTAGAGTGGCTAAGTCAACCTTTAAATGGATGAGTTATTCCAGTACTGACATAGTTGAAGTGATAACTTCAGGTAAGTGTCTATGTATGGGCGGAAGAAAGCTTAGATAAAGAAAAACCTGTAAAATTGGTGCAAAACAGGGAGATGTGTTTCACAGGGTAACGACAAAAACATCGATTACAAGTTAACAGAGTGCTTGGGTTTGTTTTTTAGCGCTGAGCATATGCCAAAGAGTTTTGTTGAGCTGAAGATGAAAAGGAAAGCAATGTACAGAATTATTAAATAGGTATTCTCTCTGTTCTGACAGAGATGAGTTAGATGATGATGCTGTGTATGTCTATTGATGGATGAGGTGAAACTAAAGAGTAACATTTGTTGGAGGAGGCAGTAGGTTCTACTGAGCTCCTGGCAAGAAACAGTGAAGGTTTCTGAAACGCAGTAGTGACAGTGCTCCTTTTGGTAACTGGTAATAATAGGTAGTTTTGCTTGTTACAGGCTTTTTCTAGTTATATGCCTAGATTTCCACTAAGGTGTGTCAGACTGTGGACCTGAGGTCAGGATCCTCAGCAAAAGTGAGAAAACTACCTCCAGTGTTATAGTCAGAATTTGTATTCTGCACTAAAAAGATAAAGTAACATTAGTAAACTTGGGTAGAGGCAGCTCTTAAGACGACAAGTATAAAGTGCATATAATATTGACAAATATAACTTCTTCTAAAAATAGTAAAAAAAAGAAAGAAATTCTTAAATATATAACTAATTATTTAACCACAGACCTGTAAATTGGTTGTCTTTTAAAAAAATATTGGGAGAGAAGAGAGAGGATGTCTGTTAATGTCCCTGCTGTGTCCAGAAAAAATTGCAAACAGCCCCCACCCCCAGATTAATGTGGGTCATGCCTTTATTTTAGGAATCTTTTGGCTGAAGTCTGCATAAAGGATTTTTCAGTAATTGTGCCTGTGCTCAATTTGTGAAAAATACTGTTGTCTTGGAATGAATTACAGTGCATACTGTGCTTCCTTTCTAAAGGTAAAATCAGTAGTACTTCTAGGGCGCGAAGGCCTTTTGGAAGTCTGGATAGGTACCGTGCACGTTCTGGATGCTGTGGATAAAAATAACGATGCAGTGATGTGAGTGGATCAGTGCAGTATTGTCATTTGCTTGAAAATGTGATGGAGTACTTCCAAAGCTGCTTATTTGTGTGTATATATATATGTCATTGACAAATGAGGTAAAACTGATGCTTGACTGTGTGCAGTTAAAGACTTCCTTGATACACAATTGCAGAAGAACTTCAGAGTTTGCTATGAAATTTATTTTTATATATGCATATGGTGCCTGCTTAAATGACGTTGTACGTGTAATTGTGCAAGCAAAGTAGTACAAATTGCAGTCTGCATCCTGGGCTTTCTAAGATGTGAACTGAAAATAAATCTTTACAGGATGGGATGGTTTCTTTATACTTTAAAATTATTTTTTAATCTAGAACCAGGCCTATTTCCCTTGTCAGTTTTTGTTGCATCTGGCTTCTTCCATTCTGCCTTTTATGTGGTTGGTTCAGTTTTTCCTGCCATGCATTCTCTTTCTCACAGCTTGCATGTTTGGTTTAAATCCCAAAGCCATCAGATGTAATTTAAAGAAACAAAGTATTTGAAAGGAAGGAAACTCAAACCTTACGACTCATATATAATTTTTATTTTTTTTAATGTGAGCTGGTTTCCTTTCTGTGTTTCTTAGCGTGAGTGGATCTGGCAAGCTTTATATTTTTGGTATGTAGTTGTCTGATTTCATTTTTTTGCTAGAAATATAAAAAATTCTAGAGGTGGAATTCAATTTGCTGTTTCTGTCAGGAATTGGGTAGGCGTGTGTTACAGATGCTTGATCTACCTGGAAAACTCAACCACGGCAAATGGATTAAAGTCCTTAAGTTGTTACCGTCTCTTTTTTAGTGATAAAATTTATAATTAGGGACAGCATTAAAATCTGTCCTTTGTGATAACTTTTTCCAGCTGTCTGTCCACTAGTTTGTGCCATGTTTCTGGTGAGTATTTAGTACTGATGCCTTTAGTACAAAGTTAAATCCACTGTTTAACTATTGGAAGGAGAGATTGACATACATTGTTTATTCTTAAAATAGTTTAACTGTTACTGGAGTTCAATGCATCATTGCTTTGAAACTGGGAGACCTGACTGGTCCCAAAGCCTTACTATTTGTAATTCTCTCCACAGCCTAAGGCAGACAATTTTTTTTCACTGGAACGTGGTAGAGATTTTTGGGTTTGTTTGGGTTTTTTTGTTTTGAAGATAAACTGTTTCTCATTAATTTTCTCCATTAAATCAAGCTTCTGGAAAAGTAGTCTCTCTGTTTTTCCCTTTATAAGCAACATCTAATCTAATGTGCTGAATTCCCATATACCTTATTGAATAGGGGTGCCATACGTTAGACCCAGTTATTTTAAAGACTTTAAAATGAGAGTTGTGTAAGTAACTCTTACAGTTGCTTTCATCATTTGAAGCTCATTTTGGAATTTTTCAGACAATTGGCAAATGCCAGTTCAGCTCCAAAATTTGCCAGGCTGTTCTACAGTAAGTACTGGATACATGGATGTGTAATGTCTTTCAAAGGGTAGGCTGTTTGCCTGTGCAGAGAAGGAAGAATGGAATAGCTCCTGAACTGCTTAATTGTTGTGTTGGAGGGTTTCTTCAGTACAGAGTGTGGGTTGCTTTTGTGTGTGTGGATTGAGCTGGAGAACCTGTGGCTATTTTAGAGTTTTTAGAGCAAAAAAGGTGTGTCCACAAAACAAGTTCGGGTGGAATAGTCAGTGCACTTCAAATTCACACCCTAAATTATTTTGCCTGTGGAGACATGCCTTGAGTGTTCCCAGCAAGTGTTACTCTTCCTGCCAGATTTATCCAGGATATCAAAAAGCTAATTTTTAGGAGATGGAGGTGTTAGGAAACAGATGTTATCTGGCAATCTGTATGGGAGTCATCTAACTCTCTGGGTGTCTGTGGATGAGCGTGAAGGGAGAAATCAGGAGGCATGCATTTCAACGACTGGAAGGTGAGGTTCGAGTTTTATGCTTAAATCTTTGCTTTCTCCTGACAAATAGCCAGGCTTGGTCTTGTGTAACAAATGTGCGATGGCTTTAGTGGTGACTTATAAAAAGCATGATCAAAATCAGGATTGAAACTTGTTGCTGCTCTGCTGTTTGGAGTTATAAAAAGTTTTATTTGTCTTTTGATAACAATAGTCTTACTTACGCATGCAAATATAATGAAAAGTATTTATACATGCAGATATCCAAGTAAAAAGGAAATAGATGTGTTACCTGCTGCACAGTGTTCTGTTCATGTTGTCCAAACGATAGTGAGATGTCAGTTGATTTCAGTTAGTGCCCGTTTGGTTTGATCTTGATATAAAATACTTGGTTATGATCTCCCCCGTTTGCTTTCCCCCTTCCCCCACCCAAGTGGATACATACTTGAACTTGTTATTTTTATTTCCGAAACAGTGTTTTTCTAAAAGTATCAAATGTTGAAATGTTCTGAAAGAAAGAAATAATACAGGAAATTTAAAAAAAAAAAGTCTTTGAAATGGTTCCTCTTACTCCTTAGATGGTATTTAGTGATTATTTCATGTCTGGTTTTGTTTGTCTAAATTCTGAAGCTGTAGGGATACAGAGAAAGAACTTAATTCCTGAAGCAAAGAATACCTTTAAAAGCTACAGACTTGCATACACAGACTGATTGAACACTCTAGTAAGGATTTATCTTTTTCTTTTAGGGGCTTTTTGAAAATAAGTTATCCTATATAACTTTTTTGTTCCACTTTTGTATTCGTCTGAGGAGATGTATTGAAAATCTAATTATTTGTATTGAAATCTTACTATTAGCAGACATAATTTTCATTTTTCTCTCCTGAAGAGAGTGGAACTCTGAGAGGTACCCATATCATTGTTTCTTGACGAGTAAATTGTTCTAAACTAAGGACTCCCCCAAGGTGTGATAATGTTAAAATGAATCCAAAGGCAGTGTATTTTTAGGAAAAAAGAAGTCACCAAACTGATGCCCTCCTTCTTTATGGCTGGTAGAAAATCTGAAATAAGCTAGAACGGTTGTAGAACGGTTCTGTCGTTGGCTCTTACTGAGGTACTTCATGATTAATCAAACAAAATTGTTGGTTGATTAAAACTTTTGAAAATGATTATGCCAAAAACTTTTTAAATAATTGGGGGATTTTGTCAAGACCAGGTGAATTCTTACTTTTTTTCCCCTCTTTTTTTATTGTTTAAATTTTTGAAGCAGAAGGATTGAAATTACTTTGGATATGAAGAATGACGGACAATTTTGGCTATATTTTCTGAAATACTTCTGAAAGGTCTGAGTTATTTATAAACTGAGTTGCAGAGCTTTTAGCATGCTGACAGATAGGATAGGGGAGGTTGAATACCTGGTAGTTGCTTTGCTCTGATAGTTTTCAAACCCAGAAAAATAAAAAAAATCTAATGTGAAATCAGCAAGAAGATAAACTGAGATTCCTCATGTTTTTCCAAGAAGAAAAAGGAAGTGAAGGAACATTTCCTCTCTTTAACAAGAGCTGCCTGACTCCTTGTTCTTTCCTTTCTTTCCTCTGTGTCCTTGGTAGAGTTGAATTTCTAATGTCTCCGTGGTCAGTTGATAATGGCGGTAGAAACTCCTGAAAAGAATATTCAAGCAACGTAGTGTTAAACTATCTATGTGAATGATCTGTTAGGGGAGAAAGCAAGAAGTAAAATACAATGGGAGGCTAACTGGTATTTTTTAAAAATCAAATGGGGAGCATGATCTGAAGAAAACGTGAACTTGGTGAGCCCTAGAGTTGACTCATTTCCCTCCTGTCTTGTGTGTCAGTAACTGAACTGCTCTGATTTACTGTGTGAGGTGAGCATTTCAATAGTAGGTGGTACGAGTTTCAGTGCAAATTGAGCACATCCAAACACTGATCTGCAGGCTTAGCCATTTAGTGCTTTCACAAGAATAGAAAATTGAATCTGTTGCAGGAAGCATACATAACTTAGTGATCTGTAAGCTGTGTAACATTTGCTTTATGTTTGCCAGTTGCAATCCAAAGTTACTGCAGAGGATGTGTGCAGAAGGATGCATCAGCCATTTCGAGGAAATTCTGATTGATTGATTAGCTCAGGAACGAGGTATTGCTTATGCTACAATAATTTAGTAACCACTCCATTTAGTTTTAGTTTGGGGAATAATACTGCAAATAAAAATATAGTCATTAGAGTTAATAAGTTAGTTTGGTAGTAGTACTACTACAAATGAGTAGTTTCCTTGGATTAAGTATGTCATGAAGCTGTACTCTTAGTTCACTGACAGCCGTCCATAAAGCTGTAAGAGAAAAGGGTGTGTTTGTTTATGATAGACATCTTGATGAAGGTAGCATGTGGTGATGAGTTGTGAATTTGCCACAAACTGGTGATTTTTTTTTTTTTTTTAAGCCTCTCTTGAAAGGAGCTGAAACTCTTACTCAAAGGTTACAGAAAAGCATCTCCCTAACCTTGAATATCCTGAAGTATCAGTTGGGAGCTATTAACTTAAGGAGCTGCTGGGATAGTAACAAGGCCCCAAAACCATTGTGCTTGGGAAGAAATCATTGTGCAGACACATCTTTGGAGTTGTGGGAAAGCAGTTCTTAGAGTAGTTGATCACTGTGAACACGTGTACCGCTTGACTTGCTTATTAATATCTGCTAGAATTTGAGTTTATCTAAAAGTGGAAAAAAGTGAAATGGAAGTCTGGAAAATAAAAACCACGCACCAAAAAACCCAACCAACCATTTAATGTTTTAGGGTAGAGATCAGGCTCGTGATCTTAAGTACGCCAAGTGCAAGGTGAGGCTGTAGTCACTTAACTGACAGAAAGTAAGAGGTCTGAAAAGAGTGACACTTCAAAGGCACAAAGGTTGGGCTCTAAGAGAAGCAGAACCCTATTAGGATGAGACGACAACTAATTTGAAAAAAACAACCCTTTTATGTTTTTTTTGTTTTAAACATAATGGTAGGTTTATGGAGAGTACGGAGCACTCGAGTTAGACAACGTTCCTAATTAGTGAAGGGCTTTCCAATCCATCTTTTTTTAATTATGATTTCTAAGAAGTAGAACCAAAGGCTCCAACAGCACTGTTAAGCAGAGAAGGTCTCTTTCAGATGAAGAAGCACACGGAATGGTAGTGGGAAGGAGTGTGGGAACTAACTAGTTGATGGATTTAAGGGAGACTGTAACATCACAAATGTTTCTACTGATTAGAACAATGAGCGATTGCACACCAAACCGAAGAGTTCAGTCTGATTAAGCTCTTAAAGGCATTTTAATTGGCAAATTATTATTCTGTTAATTATTCTGTTCTCCAGATTGTACCTGTAGCTGATTGGAATACCAAGAATTCTAGAACGCAGTGGTGATTGTTTTCATCTTCTGAAATATTAAACTGGAATTTTGAAAGGCAAGCCACCTTGGTTTTGAGGTGGTGGGCCCAATTCAGAGTTGTATTGAGTTGTAGGATAGTTTAGGTTGGCAGCTACGTCTAGAAGTCATCTGATCCCGCTCAGGCAAGACCAATACTGAAACTGTCTTTTCCAGACCACTTTTAAAGTGTTTTCAAGAGTGGAAATTCTAGCACCTCTCTGCTTAATGCATTCCTGTATGGGACCACACTCACTGTGAAGGATTTTCTCCCTGTGCTGAAATGAAATCCCTTGCTGAGTCTTGTCTGCTGCCTCCTGTGCTTTCATTTAGCATGGATTAACATGTCTCAGTAGAAGGGCTAGAATAGCGCTCAGCTTCTCTCATCATCTGGGTTTAGCTCTGATTCTCTGTTCCAGGGACTTCATTCTTTTATGTATTGGTTGAAATTCTTGAAATGACTCTTCCAATTTTGATAAGGCCTAGAAACAGGCAAAAACATGACACATGTTTTAAAGAGTTTGTTTAGGAGTTTGGGGGCCTACGTGTAATGTTCTTAAATAATTTTATTAAGATTTATTAGAACATGCCCTGGAGCCTTAGACTTGTACTGATAATAGGAAATGGAATATAACCATTTTTAACCATTGATTTGAATATATGCCATTGTTGTGGAGGGCTATAGTGGGAGGTATGAGGCAGAACTGAGCAAACCTAGTCTAGCTTTTCGCGTGATACAGACATCTTCTGTATTTGTCTTGACTGGCAGCTAATGTAGACACGTCACAAACGGTTGCTGCCATTTTGCCACTCACTGCATCTTTTCAGAGCAGTCTTTAGTAGATCTAGAGATAGCAGGAAACATGCTTCTTGAAAGCAACTCGCACAGCAGTTTGCCATGTTAACTCCTTTGATTGTGCCAAGTCTTGTAAAGAAAAAAATTACACAGTGTGAAAAAGTATGTATAGCCAGGAAAGCCTACAGCCATCACCAGTCTGTACTGGTGTTAGGGGTGACGGTAAAATGGCTTGGATGTGGTTGTTACCAACACTATAGTTGAAACACAGGCTTTTAATTCTGCTTGCAAGCCAAGGTTTTTCTGCTAACTCGAGGGGGAGGAAGAGGAGGTATTCTGAGATTTTGACATCTTGCACACAGACATGACTCCTCAGTTTGGTGTTATGGCATTGGTACATCTGAGGCTGTTGATGGTATGCCTCCTTACGTCAAGTTTGTTAAAATTAGTAGTTTTGTTGTCGACAATAGCTTGTGTAACAGTTTTCATCTCTTGAGTAATCAAAAACATTCTTGCAGAACATGGAATCCCATTAGAGTTTATCATGGGGTGTTTTACTAACCTACGTCATCCACAGTCACTGAAGCCTGTCACAGTGAGGAAGGATAGATGAGCTGTTGGAGTTACCTGCTTAGATCTGTTCCTGAACTGATGAATTTCTTTTAGATACTGTCAAACAGAGCCCAGCAGAGGTTAAGCCTTTGTAGGCCAATACACGCCTGTTGGCGTTTATCTGCCCGAAAAGGGGCATGGCTGGCTTAGGAAATGTTTCCTATTTCTGGTTAAGAAAAATTTTTCTGTACTGGTAAAACTGTGGCGGAGGGACGACATGGCTTCTTTTGATCAGACAGTTCTGTTAGAAGCCTAAACAGCTGCCCTCTCCAATTTCAGTTCTTTGCCTCTTGTTCTTGCCCCAGTGTTGCCCCCCCTTCACTGGTGTTGATTCAAGAATTCATATGGCTGCGGAGCTGATTTTGTTGAAAAATTGTATTTAAAAACTGAGTGTTTAATTTCTTGGCTGTTCAGACAGATTTTTTTTTTTCCCCTGACCAAGTTTGATTAACAGAATCATAAGCACTTAAGCTCTCAGAATAGAGAAGGCTGAGTAGAGGTGGAAGTGAGTGACCAGGGCCATTGATGGACAGTGGACAGATGATGTCTTTTCCACCTGAAACTGACACCAAATAGCATTTGAAGAAGGTGGTTGAACTGATGGTAACATTTGATGTAAGTTCTCTCTCTAAAGTTAAACATCCTTTAATGATACAGAACTTCAGCATATGGAATAACAACATGATGCGAATTTTAAAGCATAGATAAGTATCTCTAGGTATTTCTTGAGTAAAAATAGGTTGACTGCACTGTAAACTTAAAATACCACATTTCTACGATATGGAATAGTAAAAAACCACACTACAGTGTACTGCTCCCATCTAGTTCTCTGTGACTAATTCTGTAAAAGAGTAAATGTGTGGTAGTTGTTTTTGTAGTGAAGTATTATTAATAAAATCTTCCCTACATTGTATTTCAGAGCTAGAGATTTTTGTTAGTCAGTCTGGTGTGGTATCCAAAATACCCAAGCTGACAGCAGCCTTGGGAATATTTTTCTTCCCAGGGAAAGGAGAATGTGCTGTTTTACATAGATAAGTTTGAAAGAAAATAATGTTTTGTTTTGCTTTAGAAAATGCAGAAAGTAGAGTAGCAAGCAACTACAAAACTTCTAGGGGTATTTTTGGTTTTGTGTCTCCTGATAGCACAGGTAAAAAGCCTTTTGAGATGCTGGGAGTGTCTTTCTTCCCCCTGTACCTTGCATAACTTAATGTGAAAATATTTAGCAGCTCTGAAATCAAAGCAGTGAACAATTTTTCTTACTTAGCCTTAGAGAGTAGTATTGTTTCTTGACAGTGTTTTTTCATGAATCTCTGTGCTGTTAACAAAAATTTGGTATAAATGGAGAGACACATCTGGCAGATGACAGCGTTAATTTATAGTTAACTTTCAAGTCAGGTTTTTTTGAAGTCTAGCAATACTCATGCCTTTTATTGATAGTTTATTTTCAGGTGCTTGGTAATTGTATTTATATCTTGGTATTGTATTTTAATCTACTGGAAACTGCTTACTCTGGAAAAGTTTCAGGTAGGTTCATAGAGGGTATTATTTTGCAGTTAGGGTGCATGACGTAAAATAATAAAAGTAAATTTCCCAGAGTTTCTCAGTAATAAAGTTTAGTTTAACATAGCTGAAAAATGCTTAGCTGCAGTTGAACAATCATTTTGTTGTATTATGCTGTTTGAAATCCTGTAAGATAAAAGATCATTTTTTTTTTTAATGAGGTGGTTTTGGAAAGTTAACAGCTTTAGGTCTAAGCTTAATGCATAGATTTCTGATACTTGAAGTGTATTACCTGTTTTTTGTTTGTTTTCTAGCAAGTATTGACTTTTTTGCAGGCTTATGGAAAAATCTGGTTAATCCTTTCTGTTGAAAAAATTCTGCTTTTTGAGTTGAAGGTGAAAGTTGTCCTAGATTTTGCTGCCTGAGCAAAGGTTTTTTTTAATTTGAGGAAAAGCACAGCAGGGTGTGGTGGGGTTGGTTTTTTTATTTAACTAACCCCCAAGTTTTGTAGATGTTTGAAGAAGTTCAATGATGACTTCAAATAGGGTTTAATCCATGATGATGTCTCCATGCTCAGGCTGAGAGATGTGCGTGCTGTCTGGATCTGATAACAGCTCACAGCTGAAGAGCACACCAGCCACTCCAGAGGAAACTGCTGTGGTAAAGCAGGGACTGTGTGTGATGTAATTGCCTGCGCTAGTTTTTCCTGTAGCGTTGGTCTGAGTTCCTAACAAAACCTTCCTGTGTTGTAGTTGTGTACAGGAAGGCCCAGTTGTGGGTGGGATCATCAGATTGATCTGTGATTCAGAAAACAGTCACAAAAGTGAGCTTTTACTTATCATTGGTCAGTTTAACGCAACTTACCATGCCACCGTTTGAGAAGAGTGGCTACAGCTCAATGGGCAGTATTGGGGTGAGAATAAAGAGTGGGAAGAGTGGTATGATTGTACGATGCCATCACTGCTAAAAAAATTATGTGGGTGAGTACCTTCATTATGTAGCATTGAATTTAAGTTAATAACTTTATGGTATCTGAAGTGACAGTTCATGAAGCCAACTCGGGTGCTTTGAGCTTACGAGTGTATCCAGTCCAGAGAACTTAGTGGAAGTGTGTCACTGTTCACAGGGTTGTGGACATGCTAATGGTGAGGTAGAAGAGGTTGAGAAGCAGTGTAGTGTAGTTCATGGAGCAGAACCATGCAGTTAAAGACATTCATTTAGAGCTCAAGGTTCTGAGAAGCAAATGTGAAAGCATTTGTGTTCGGCTTTATGGGAGGTAGCAGTAGTACTTCCTCCCTACCTGTCTGTCTATGTCTAGCCCACATCCAGGGCTAAACTATAGCAGTTGCTCTATCAGCCGCTGACGCCTCCCCAGCAGAGAAGGGAGATAGGGAAAAGGAGAGGAGACCCATGGGTTGAAATGAAAATAGATTCAAGTAAATAGCCAAACTAATACCAATGCCACTATGAAGTATACAAGGTTATACTCAGCCCAGCAAATGTATGGTGGTCACGGTAAATGGGAAAGCAGACCTCAAGAGCAGCAGTAGGAGGAGGAGCATGATCAGAAGGAGCCCAAGCAGGAGGCACCCCCTCTGCAGCAAACTGCCCCCTTTATGATGAGCTCGAGGTTTGTGGTCTGGGATACATCTGTGAGCCAGCTCGGATCAGCTGCCCTGGCTGACTCCAAACTGCTGATGGCCTGCAGACCACGGCCAGCCTAGGGTTCTGTCCCAGCAAAGCCAGGACACTGCCTCTGCCCCATCTGAATTTTTGTATTCCTTCATTACTCTGGCATTACTCTTGGCCACAAAAGCATTACTTAATTTATTGTTCAGTTTGCATCAGGTTGCCTATGCAGTTTCTCTGTTGGGTTGTATATGCTCACCTCCCCTGCCCTACCCAGCCCTTCCGAAACTGTTGGTTAAAGGTGCTCTTAAGTGCGTTACTGTATCAGTGTATGCATATACTTAAAGTATATGAATAACCTTTTGAGTGTAGATTAATTCACAAAAAATAACTGAGAGATTATACTGTATACAGTATATTATAATTCATAAATACCTCCAAAGAGAAATCCTGAGTACAGGGAAGATAATATTGTTACAGTTTAAAATATTGTGGAATACTAAACACAATTACAAACTAACAGCATTCTTTTAAAAGGGCATGTTCTCCCATGCTTTCCAGTCTGAAAATTTTCATTAATTTTTTTTTTTCCTGAAATTTGGCATGGTAGCCAGAGGAGCTTAAATACAGTCTTTGACAGCACTATGACTGCTTGAATAGACTGCCTAATTTAGAGAATTATTTGTGTGCTTGTCTGTCACTGATGGATATTGCCAAATTGATCAAAGGAAATAGAACATTGTCTTTAAATAAGGCTATTTCTATGTTCTGTAGGCAAAACAGGAGCAATTGGAGCTGAAATTTTTCTTTGTGTTTTATTGTGGATTCTAGATATATTGTACCCACTTTGGTTGCTGGTTTAAGCTTGTAGGCATGAAGTTTCTTTAACACTTACCGTAAAGAATGTGGATCTTGTACATAACTTCATTATGAAATGCTCAGCAGAGTTTATTTAAACTGTGAGTATGCTCTAGGACACTGCCATTTTTTTTTTTTAATTTCCAGCAATGCAAGCATGAGTAGAAACTGAAAAGAAAAGCTATGTGTTTTTATTTTCCTGTAGGTTTTTTTTTTTTTTAAATCAATGTGTAGGTAGGTTCAGTATGTCTCATTCCTAATACCGTAGTTCAAACTCCTTGTTCATCAAAAAGAGGTGTTCATTTTGTTATTTTTCTGGTATTAAATGGTGGTCTGTTTAGAATTACATTGGTCCTCTCGGTAGTATAATTATCTAATGTCCAGTTCTACCCGTAGAACCTGCTTAGGTGTACTGTGCACGGGTATACTCCACAGCTCAGGGAATTAGGTAACTGTAATAGTACAAGTAATAGGAAAATCCCGATAGTTTGAGAGCTGGCGAGCAGAGCATAGCAGTGCTGAGCTGGATGGATGGAATAGGCAGTGTGGGGTCACTTCTGTTTAGCAGTGCTGTGCTCCAGGAGGGCACGCCGAGTTCAGTGCAGCTTTGGACCCAAGGTTTTAAGCCTTTGCATTTAAGTGTGGCACATGCTTCTCCTTGCTTGCCGTGACATCAGGGGGGTTGCCCAGACTGGGCTGAGAGAGTCCATCTGTGGCTGTACTGCATTGACTTAATTCTCTTGGGATGTCTCAGTGCAGTTTCCAGTGTTATTTCTTCTGCAAAGAGGGTGCAGGGAGCTATGGCAAGGCTGTTCTCCTCAGTGTGATGTTAGGTAAGATCTGGCAAGGTTAGCTCAGGTTCTGCGAGGAAGTCATTCTGCACTTTGGGAGATGAGCTTTCTCTAGAAACAGTACACCTGCTTTGGGGTTACGCTTCCTTGCTTGTATCTGGTTTGGAGATGAGAAATTGTGCCCATAAATGAGTTGACTGCTATGCAGTTTCTTTCTTTTATCTAAAAGTTCTCAGGACTGGGATCTTTAGCAATTAGATGGTTTCTGTATGCAGAGGATGAAAAAATGGGAAAGAAAAAGATTTTAAAACAATAGAAACATCTAGCAGGATTCAGAAGGGGAAATGGGGACAGAGAAGAGGGACATGGCCTGGGGGCTCTCAGAATCAGACGATTGAACTAAGACAATCCAGTATCATGTTTTTAATATGAAATGGAAACTTTAATCTTATGCTCTCTTCTTAAGACAGGCTTAAGTATTATCAGACAGATGGGATTTACCTTGTGCTACCTTACTGTAGGGAATACTCTGAAACTTTATATGAGAAGTTGACTCGTTGTGACAAATTGATCTTAACATTCACTAGCTTTTCTGCTTTGCGGTCCTAGCTGCAATCTCATACAACATAATTTAATGAAAATGTTTAAGCTTTTTTCTTGTTTGGCAAAGTGAAAACTGTGTAGTTTGTTACAGTGTACTTATGAATAAATAGCAGCAAAAGTGATTTGGGAAAAGTTTTTCTTACACATAGGTACTAGTGCAAGCAGACCAATAGTAGTCTTGCATCCACAATCCTGAATTTGCCCCAGAAATTAAGTTTATGGTGATGTTTCCCTGAAGTCTTTTAATTCTCCAGATTTCAGGGATGAAGGTAGTGTCCAGCACCCTTCTGTAAGAGTTCAATTTTCTGTCTCATTTTTTGTTACCCTAGGCCTGACCCAACATGATCTGTCCTTGTCTGTGAAACTTCTTATCCCAGTTTGTCAGGTTTAGTTTCTTAAGTGTATGGTTTTTTGGGCAACCTTTGAATTGACATTAGAAATTGTTGGTGGCATTTGGCTGGAGTTCTAACGCGAAGATGATGAATCAATTGCACTGTGAGAATTAACTGTCTGCTATGAATATGCTCTTCTCTCCTTGCCCCTGCCTTTTTTTCCCCCCCCCCCCCCCCCCATACTTTATCCTGAGATTAGGGATAGAAAAACAATTACCTCTTACCACAGTACCTGTGTCAACAACACTGTAATTCTGCTTTGGTGATGTTCAACTGCCCAGAAGCATACAGATATGGTTCACATGGTTTGAAAAACTGCTGCTCAAAATAAGAATTCTTTAATAAATTTTCGGGGGTTTTCAAAATTATTGTTTTACAAGCATGCATCCAGGACACTTTGCATTTTTCTTAGCTGTGATCTTTCTATAACATATACATGCATATGCTTCCGTTCTACTCAATGCTGTTTTGTGTTAACACAGCCTTGCCATTTAAGAGGCCATTTCTAATTTGTTTATACATATTTGTCTGAATGCATATGTCTATCCCACTGGCTGTTGCACATTAGCATTATTAAATTATCTAGAAGAGCTTTTTCTTGCTCTAACTTGACATAAGCAACAGTGCATTTTTTTTTTTGTGTTCTGTGATTTGTTATTTGGTGCCTTGAACGTTAAATTGTAGCACCTTAAAACTAGTGCTGGAGGAGAGTGTCCTTGCAAGTCCTGTTTGTTTTCAGATGAATGACCTGAGTGTGCATAAGTTATGCTGTTTTAAACGGAAGCATTTAGCTTGTGAAGTATCGTTCTCACCATTTTAATAAAACAGGTAACAATGATATTCATTACTGAAAAATGTGATAGGGTGGATTTGTTATTTGACGGAGATACAGTTCTCTCAAGTCTTAAATCCTTGTTTGTGGGGTCTTCTCGGGGCTCTATTTCAGTTGTATGAAAAATACTGGAATTATGTTGGTTTGTGTTTGTTTAGTTGTTGGTTTTGATCTAATTATATATGATGATCTTAAAGGTCTCTTCCAACCAGATGATTCTGTGATTTCCATATAGAACTGCTTTTGATGAACAGGGCTTATCTGGCAATTTAATTTTAGTGAAGAAAGCTTTTTTTAAGCCTGAGTCATTTGTTATTCTATAGGAAACTAGCATAAGAAGGGCTGTGGTTGATGCAGTATTAGAATAAGTAAACATAATCTGTGCTTTGTTTTTATGGGATATGCTCCTTCAGTATTGTCAGCTGAGCTTTCATTTGTCTTTTGAATTCATTGGTACGTTTTTCATGCCTTTTGGCTTAACTGTAACAGAAGTGATTTTGATGTTCTGTATTACAAATTAAGATTCTCTCTGTTATTTAATGATACTTACTCTATGTCTAATTTATTTCCAGTTAATGGGATGTTTTTGTGGAATTTTGATTTGCTTAGTTTAGCATGTAATACAATACATTTTCTGTACTTCATAATGCTTTTATGCTGTTCTCTAATCAATATCGTAGTGCACTTTGAATCACTGATTGCCTTTACCATGCTCTGAAGTTGAATGGTCCGGGATTTTTTTTAATAATTATTTTTTTTATCCTTTTCTCTTGTAACCACTGGTGTTGCGTCAAATGAGATACTGGTGGATTCTACTTGCTTTCTTGAGGCATGGAAGCAGAGCAACTGTGTTTGACCCTTTGCTCTATATTTACCTCCTCCAGATGGTTCTCTGTCCTCCCCCTCTGCCTGGTCAGGTGCTTCGGGCATTATGTGAAAGTTATTTATATGCTTTGCCTGTTTTCATCAAAGGATACTTCCCATGATTTGGGTCGGCAATTCTGCCATTTGTTTGTTGGGTCATTTTCACTCTAAATCTAAAAATACAACAGTTTTTCTTACAAAATATGATTTAATGCCTTGCATAAAAATGGGTGTCAGGCGCTCATAGACCTTTTGTTCAATGTAAATGTGTTCAGTGTAAATGAAGGCACAGGACTAGAATAAACACGTTCTGTATTGATTCCCCTCCCAGTCATCATAAAGTCTGATATAACTCAAACCCAACCTGTAAGAAACTGCTGGAAATAGAGCTCTGTCTGCAGCAACAAAGATTGTTTAATAACTGGGGTAAAGCTGTACTCAATGCTGGCAGGGGAGCTGTGGTGTGAGGCAGAGCAGGTAGCACTGGGCATTTGAATCCATCTTGAAAAAGACACCTCTGTTCCTGTTTACCTGCCTTGATAATTAGAAGGGCTGGGATTGTTTCTGCTCAAAGTGATTATGCGGGTTTGAGAATGGGCAACTGGACATTTCAGCCTGTAAGTCCACAACGGCTGTTGTGGGTGCTGCTTTGAGCTGTTCAGTGAACTGCCGTAGCTTGTTCCAGTGCAACTCTTGAGAGGAAGCCAGTCTTTGATGTAGTGGTTTTGTTTCAGGATGCTGTCAAAATAGTCATTGCCAGCATAGTCACAGCATACGGTCCCTGATTTTGAAGAGTGCTGAGCAGATTGGCATATTCTGGCAACGCTTTTGGGTTATAATGTAAAAATACAGCTTCATTGCCAACAGTCCTGTAACATAAAAACAAAGCATTTGGTACTAGGAGGGTGATCAGTAAAAGTGGAATCCGTGTCCAGTTTACAGTTAGCTGGACAGTTTGGGGTTTTGTAGAATACTTGAGAGAAGAGCAAGGTCTCCTATTCTGGCTGTTTCAAAACTTCTAATATCTGAATTTCTAGAACTTTTTGATACCTAAGTGGCTGGGTAGGAGGACTGTACTTGGGTACCTCTCAGTGCTTGAAATCATCTCCAGAAGCCTATTCTAGGATCTGGTATCTTACTAAAGAGGACCACTCCTGCGAGGAGGAGAGGGTTTGTCTGCCTGAATGTGCCTGTCCAGAAGTTAATTTACAGGACTGCTTGCAAGGATTCCAGTCTGTATCTTTGCAGTGGGAATCTTGATTTGATCCACTTTAAATCCATTACGTACCTTTCTGTATAGAGGCATTAGAAGTGCTTAAAGCAAATGTGAATGGTCCCGGTGATTAAAATTACTGTTAATTAAAAACTGTAATTAAAATTACTGTTTTCTAGTGTCTATCACTTAAGTATGTTTTCTTTTTTTTCTTTTAATTGGATTGGGGTGGTATTGCAGTGTCTAATTTAAAGGAATTGAAGGAATTAGATAGGAGAGGTATCAAAGGCGTGTCTCCATCCTACCTAGCTTCACTCTAACTTCCTCTAAGCAGCAGCGTCAGATTTCATAATATTAACATGACATTGTCTCTTGTAGGATAATCATGGGTCAAACTGGAAAAAAATCTGAGAAGGGACCAATTTGTTGGAGAAAACGTGTGAAATCAGAATATATGAGACTGAGGCAGCTCAAGAGGTTCCGACGTGCAGATGAAGTAAAGGTACGTCAGCTTCTGGTTCTATTGCTTAAAAAATGATACAAAAAATAAGCTTTCCTCTGAAGTATGAGTTGTCCTGTAGTTAACAGCTGCGGTAGCAATTTCATTAAATACTTTGTTAACATACTGAAAACTTGTTTTAACTCTGCAATCTGATAAACAGGTGTGAGAAGTTTATATGTGATTGAATCAGGCACGCTGGGTATAGAAGAGACTGTGGAGAGCAATTATGGCAACTTCTTTAGCCACACACTCTTTCTAATTTCATTTAGAATTTAATACCATGCTAAACATCTGTTTCTCTAAACGTGTGAGACATGGTTTGAGTCAAAGAAAGGGATAATGAACTATACTGAGCCTCACTGACATCTGAACAAAATTTAGGCAGTTGAGTTTTGAGTACTTTTTTCTTTATACTGTCTGGTTTTGTTTACTTTTTTAGTAAATGTTATGATGCGTTAAGATGCTAACAGGTGAATTTAGAGTCTTGGATTCATTTGTAATGTATACAATTGTGGTTAATTTCCAGAGTATGTTTAATTCTAATCGTCAGAAGATAGTGGAAAGAACTGAAATCTTAAATCAAGAATGGAAACAACGTAGGATACAGCCTGTTCACATCATGACTTCTGTGAGCTCATTGCGCGGGACCAGGGAGGTTGGTTAACATGTGTTGTGGTAATTCCACTTGCAAGGTTGTTAGCACGTTTTTGTTTTATTACTGGAAAGTTGGCTGTTCTTTATTTTTTATATTTTTTTTCCAGCATGACGTGACTTGGCAGCTAAATATTTTTTGTATGAGTCTTTTAAAGAATTCATTTATTATTTACTTTGATCATCTGACTTCTGGGAAGCCAAATACATAGCAACAACACACAAAAGTGAAACTTTTTTGTTTCTGATAATACTTGGATCGTACTTCAGCATTCTTTGGTCAAACTGATTTGTCTTGCTGGGATTGGGACTTCTTGCTCCTATTGAGGTTCACCCCCAGTGGTACAAATGAATAGCTACTTTGGTACTGAATGAGTTAAGCACATGAAAGCTGTCAACATACCTACTGGGCAAAGTGTTCTCTGGGTTAATTTAACCACAGAGCTTCTAAAGGGAGTTTGAGTTGATGCACCCTTGTGTTGCACAAGCAAGCTGGATGCTAAATTTGGGGTGGGGGCTGGACTGGGGTGGGGAAGTCCATGATTGTGATGCCATTTGAGCACCTAAACTGGCTTTCATGTTGGTAGCTTGAACAGTGGTTTAAGTCTACTCCAACTTTCTGTATTCAGCCCAGGTTAATTTACCTTCTTTTTCAGTTGCTTTTTAGGCATTTCTCCAAAGTAAGCTAGTTTGAAGATATTTCATGTGTAATAAAATAAAAAAAAAGTTTAGGATGAGAGTGAAAAGACTTTACTGTGAATAGGTTAAAACCTAAAACAAAACACTTTCTCTTCGAGGAAATTTGTCAGATTTTCCTTTTCCTAAAATTTTAGGGGGAAACTGTGCGTGTGTGTGTGTGTGTGTCACAGGTACATTTGTGTGCGTGCATGTTCCAATGCAAACAGGCAAGGACCCTTGCCTGAGTGTTTTCTTTTAAACATGATTGAATATGCAATTACTCATATTCAGCTCTATACCTATGACATTGTAGGATCAGAACCTCTGATAATAATTGACACAGGTACACATCCAATTTTCACTTTTCGTTAGTAAAAGATCATTCCTCACCATTCCGCTTCCTTTTTTTTCTTATTTTCTTTTTTCTTTTTTTGCTTGATTCACTGTTCTTTTATGTTAATTTCCTGCCTGAATTGATTTCCTGCCTGAATTGATAGAGCACACAAATTATTACATTCAGATCCAGTCTCTGTCATGTGAATCAGAACTCTAATACTTGATTTAAGGTAGCCATAGTTTATAGTGAGATAAAATCACCACCACCTCTTTGTCTCACTTAAAAGATTACTTTAATTTTTTTTTTTTTCTTAATCTGCTGAATTTCTTCAGAGTTGTGCAGGACACTGGCTAGAAGTTTAGTGACCTGATGGAAAGGTTTTGAGAGTGCCTTCATGTGTTTGGTGAAGACTGCAGGGCATTGCTGGTGACGTAGGCTTTCTCCAGCGGCTAGTCCAGTCAGCGTCAACCAGAGACCGTAACATGTTCTGAGTTCCATACCAAAACAATGGGGCAACGTAACTGAGACACAGTACCAAACACTTTCAGTCATTGCGACACAGCTCTTTTGTCAGCCTGAGACTACTAGTTCCAAATATTGAACTCATTAATTTTTTCACTTCTGTATTTTTCTTCAAAAATACACGAAAAATATGCTAGGTGGCTGCTGGCTAGAAAATGAAACATTAACCTGAAATGGGAGTAAAGCACTAGCATAGGACAGTGTCTCGAGTATTGACATACACAGCAAAAATCTAATTTCATTTGCTGCAGATTCAAAAGAAAATAAATAAATCTGGCTTGTGTCATTCTACCAGGGTACTGTCTCTGTATGCTGTTTGTTACATTACTTTGTGTATTTCTTTAGAAATGTGAAGCTCTGTTCATCTTTCCCTTCTGGAAAGGAGAAAGATCTTTTGTCTCCACTTCTTTTTTCCTTCCAGGTACCTATGATAGCTGTTCTCAACTTTCTTTGAACCTACCTCCAAATCCTTTCTGTTGTACTTTCCCTAGCTTTGTATGTTCCTGTCTGCTTTTTTCAGTTCTTCATGCTGCTGCTGTCCAAATATTTGAGAAAAGTTGATCTCTGTTAACTGTTGAATAGATGCAAGAATAACCTGGAAGTTGTCTGTATTTCTATGTCATGTGTATCTTTTGGAGGCTACATAAACTTCTGAATCTCAAAAATAAAAAAGTCCTGTAGCTGAAAAGCTCATTGACATGTCCAGAGTTGCATATTAGGAGCTAATTTTCATTTTTCTGTTGTAAGCAGAGAGCATAATCAAAGGCTTGAGGATAGGATAAACAGACAATAGGAGGAAAACAGGGCAGGAATTAAGAAGACATGGAGAATTTATTTCCATAAAACATCTTGCTGGCATTAAAGTAAAATTTTAATTTTTTTAGACATTAATAATATATGATTTCCGCAGTGTGTTGATCTGAAGCCAGGGGAATTCAGTTGCCTTTCAGATGACTTGAGTAAATACTCTAACAGCAGTGTAGTAGCAACAGGTGCTCAATCTGTTTTGAGATACCAAACATATTTTGTATTGTAGGTTGAATAGTCTGAATAAAATATGGCAGCCACTTATTATTAACCGGAAAAAATCACTATGACCTATTAGCAAAGGTTTTGACATAGATACAATTCTTGTGTCTTTTTTTCCTGCTAAACCTGTTCATAGTGTTATGCACTAAAAATCTGATGCATTTTTTGAAGGCTGATATGGAGAATTTTGACAAACACAGTGAATTTTGAACATTATAGAGTGTTCTTCTGTGATATTTTTTTTCCCCTTTTTGTTGTTGCTATGTAAATGTAACTTCAGTCTCTTATTTCAGTGCTCTGTTACCAGTGACATAGATTTTCCAAAACAAGTCATCCCACTGAAGACTCTCAATGCTGTTGCTTCTGTGCCTATAATGTATTCTTGGTCTCCCCTTCAACAGAATTTTATGGTAAGTTTATAAAAGTGCTGGGAGGAGAAATGCATGGAAAAAAGGGAGGGGTTAATTTTAGAAATAAACCAGCAAAAATCTCTTGCCCTCCTTAGCTTTTTGGTATTGGTAATAAGGCAGTAATAATCAGAAATAAGCTTGCCCAAATAACATTTAAAAAAAAAAAAAGTAACTTTGATTGCAAACTAAACCTCTGTCCTTAATGAACCTAAGTATCTCTAAAACCTTGCTGTAAAGAGTCTCTAAGCTGATTTAATTCAGGTGACCAATTGTCTCGTAAGGCATTGAACAGAAGTAGATTTATTTGAAGGCAGTGTAATGGGAAATGTTTTCTGAGGGACGTGAAACTCCTGTTTTAAGACAGAATGTGGCAGAACGTAATTCTCACGGAATAAAGAGAACTTAATCCTAAAATGGTCTCCCCACATAATGGCCATTCTCATGTAGCAACCAAGTATATAGCCTTTTCTTATTTGCTTCACTGTATGCAGAAGCCATAAATGGTTAGATTTCTGATATAGATATTTGACCTATTTGAAAAGCTTAGCTTATTACAAATTTTTGTCACATCATACATGATCATCACCTTTGCTGACTGATTATTATGATAATAATCATAGCAAAGTGATTTAAATAACCAGTTTTATCAATATATGTACAGGGTTCTTCCACGCATTTTTTTACTTGCTTTCAATTCATCAGTGTTTGGATATTTTGCACCACTGCAGAATCGTGATCAGCAGGAAAGTTTACATTTATTTTCTTAACAATAGAAGATTCTTCTATACTATTGGAAGATACAGCTGAGTATCAAGATCCGTAAATTCTGCTGATAAAGCATGGGAGTATTAATGCATTTAGTCTATATGTAGACAAAGAACCCCACCACAGTGGAGTTCAGATTAAATTGTTAGGCATGTTTCTGTGCTTGCTGTTTAGACAACTTGAATTTAGAGTCTCTTTGTATTATATATTCTTATCTCTGGCAAAGCAGTGAAGGGATGGTTTCCATTGCACAGTACTGTGGAAGAGAACCAAGGAAGGGAGGATGAACTTATCAAATACAACCTTTCCAAAGCGAGGCAGCTTACTGTGTTCCAGTAGTAGGAGCTTTGTGGAAACAACCCGCTAACCTTAATGTTAGGAGCTAGCGTCAGTATCCGGAGTCACTTACGACCGGTGCAAAAAGCTGTTGAATAAAGATGAGGGTTTTGCTTTATTTCTCCAGTTCATGGTAAATGCACTAGAGCAGTGAGGCCAGTTGGTTAACTGTGATAACTAGGTGCTTGTAGATTGTGATAACAGCACTGCAGACACGGTCAATTGAGAGCACAGTTTAAAGTTGTTTGATTGTAACTGTTGTTACTAGGTAGAGGATGAAACAGTTTTACATAACATTCCGTATATGGGAGATGAAGTGCTTGACCAGGATGGTACCTTTATTGAAGAACTAATCAAGAACTATGATGGGAAAGTGCATGGAGACAGAGGTGAGCCCAAACACTCAGGTATACTACTTTTTCCTACGTAAATAACTGTTGTTAGTGTTGCTTGTTAAGGCCTGATGCTTGATTGTTACAGTAGAATCTCTAGAATCCCTACATTGTGTAAACATTGGGTATTACAGACTTCCTTATGTAAATATATTGCTTTGCATTTTCATAAGGTTGGTGTTAAAGTAGAAGTTTGGAGGCATTAAGTACGTTAACTTTTTTCCTAGACCATAGAGTGATGCATTGTAATGCCTGGGTGCAAGCTGGGGAAGCTCTTGGTCTTCAATCTTATGCTCAGAGCTTGAGAACATAGTAACGTAGTGTCCTACATGTGTTCTGCCTAGCAGAAAGTGGCAGGAGAAGTATGCAAAGCTCTGATAATGACACCACTTGGGAATGTGAATAACCTGTGGTGGGTTCGGGGTGGGTTTTTTTCCCTTTAAGGAAATGATTAGCTATTTAAAAACATCCTTTATATAAGTCAGCTTATATAGCAAAGTTGTATCCTTCTCTTGCTATGCTATACGTAGGTATTCTTGGGTGTAGTTTACCTTTTATTCTGTGTGAGAGCTGAACTACGTGCAATGTCATCTGTCTCTTAGTCTGCTAAAGTTTCAGTATCAGCCTTGCACTTGCTCTGTGTGCCCACTCAGAAGTGGCTTATACAAGCCTGAACTTTAGAGTTGTAAAGGTTTCTGTGACTACTCTGCTTACCCCATCACAGAAACATTACCCAGCCCACCCCCAAATGTGGAATCGTTTCTTAAAATTTATTATATTCCCGTTAATGCTGGAGTGAGTGAGAAAGAGAACTACACTTTTGAGTACATCATGAGCCACTCGTGAAGGTTAAACCTGCGATTCACTAATAAAAGCTACCCGGTCCTACACCAGTCTTGCTAATGTTCTCAGGAAAGTTGGTGCCTTTCTATTTCATGTGGAACATGAAATGTTTAATGGGGTTTTCTCTTTGGATATTTTCACAGATTTACTGCTTGCTCATATCCTTGTCAGAGAACTGGTTATGTCAAAATGGTGATGTTACTAGTAAATGTCTTCCATTACTGATTTAATTTGTTATTAACTGACTCTAGCTAAAAAATTAGTCTCATTTCACCGTCTTGAGTCCCAAGTTTATGATGGCAATTACTGTTATTATGGATCCTTCAAAACTGTATATAGAAAGTAGATGGGTTTTTAGTCTCCCAATAACTAGTATTCTTGTGTGACTGAGTTAAATATAAATAATGTGGAAACCTGTAATCCAGAGGCATTCCCATGTAGGAGTCAGAATTGTAAACTAGCTCTGTAATTGCACTTTTAGGAGAGAAATTCATAGTGCCCTGTGCGTGTATATTACAAGTTCTGTTTAAAATGTCCAAATGAAGTACCTGCCTGGTTTCATTGTCTGCATAGGAATAAAGCTATTAGTTTCCTTCAAGTTACAGTTTGACATCCAACCCCAGTCCAGGTTCAAAAGGATGGTGATAGCTCTATAGTTTCCACAGAGTTCACAGTTATTTTTTGAAAAATAACAGCAGTTTTTATCAACACTAACTATGATTTTCCTCTCTGCAGAAATGCCTTATTGTCTAGCTGTGCTGCCCTCTGAATTTCACAGCAGATTACGAGCTAATAAGCAACTATATGCAGCGTTGCGTCCTTCAGTTTTCTCTTGAATTTTTTGTATATAACTGCATTCTTATCACCTTGCCAGTGGAGTCTATAGCAGGGAAGTGGATGCTATAGAACCACCAACCAAAAATCTCTCTGGAGATTCCCTGGCTGTCCAAGGATAGCTCCATAAACCGTTTGATTGCATTTCCAGGCAGGCTTAACCTAGTCATGTTGTAATTGGGTTTCTGGTATAAAAATCTCTTAAATAGTCTAGCTAGTAAGTTATTTTTTTACCTTCCAGGGAAGAGAGATTTATTTATATCTACTGATATGAAGCGTAGGGAGTCAGGAAAAGATAAATTTCAACAAGTTTCCTTCTCCCCTTCCCGATTATCAGTCTAAGAAATAAATACTGAGTATTTTTAACTTTTCTCAGTTCATACATTGAAACTAAGAGGGGAAAAATGCAAAATTGTTTTTCATAAATAACAGCATTTGCAATAATTTAATTCAAGTGTAGGGAGGATTAGAAACATTTCATGTATGCCTTGTGCTTTTCTGTTCACTCCCAATTTTGCTGAATTTCAGAATGTGGATTTATCAATGACGAAATATTTGTTGAGCTGGTCAATGCACTTGGTCAGTATAGTGATGATGATGATGATGATGATGGAGATGACAATCCTGATGAAAGAGATGACAAGCAAAAAGATCGGGAAGGTAACAGGATGGGTATGTCTGTCTGCAGACTTTAAAAATTAAAACCGAAACCCCCTTTTCTTTAATCACTCAATAAATTTGTTCAGATCCTTCTACTTGATAGTTTTCAGGTCTAAAGTAGCATCATTTTCTTCATCATTTCCTTTGCCGTCTAGTTCAAGAGTTGTACAGAGAATACTACAAAGTGATCTTTTGCCAGTTTGTTTATCTGCATACTGAGACATTCAAATGCACTAAAAATTACTCGGCTATCTGTCTAATAAATGCTTTGGTACTCCTCAAAATACGAAATATCATTATTCTCCAGTAGGCAGAGTTCTGAATTGCCATCTCCATCTGCTGGTGAAACAATGGTTTCTCTAAATTTTAATAATAGAATTCTCTCAGCAGGAAAGATCACTTAATGCAGTTAAAGTTGTCTGTAATTTTTTTCTATTAGGATTTTGGTGAAGTCCCCCTTTCTCTAAACACCATCTTGAAGTAGCAAAGAAGCAGAAATATAATTTTTTTTGTTTGCCAAATTTTTCGCTTCTTTGACAGAGAAAGCAAGCCACCCACCTCGGAGATTTCCTTCTGACAAGATATTTGAAGCCATTTCCTCTATGTTTCCAGACAAGGGTACAGCAGAAGAATTGAAAGAGAAGTAAGAAAGTATTTCTTATTGCTGTGTTGCTTTCTGAAACAAAGGTTTCTGGACTCTCTTAAATATTTGTTGATGAGGAATGGTTCCCCTTGCAGCTAGGTTCTGTGGCAGTTGTGCAATTTCTGCATGTGATACCTGAAGGGAATTGACTGTTCCCTCCAAGTCAGACAATACAGAGGTGTTTAATAGCTTTCCTTTCGAACTATTAAAAAGTGGGTGCTTGCATGTGTTTAAGAATCTGGGTGGGTTTGGCTTTTTTGTTTGTTTGGGTTGTTTTTTTTTTTGAGGAGGTAAAATGAAAACTGCTGTTAGGAAAAAAGTCTCCTTTATGGAGTTAGTGAGTATTATAGATGAGGAGACGACATTCTTTCCTAGCCAATTTTATGTTTGGATTAATGAATATGGAATTAATAACATATCATGTCACTGAACATTGACCTTTCTAGCTGACACACATTTCTTATATTTTATATTTGTCACTGAAAATGCAGAGTGATGCTGGAATCAAAAATTACTACTTTTTTATTATACTGGATAAATAACTTCTATTTCTTTCTTTGAAGATACAAAGAACTCACTGAGCAGCAGCTTCCCGGAGCTCTTCCTCCTGAATGCACACCAAACATAGATGGACCAAATGCCAAATCTGTCCAGAGGGAGCAAAGCCTGCACTCTTTTCACACACTCTTCTGTAGACGCTGTTTTAAATATGATTGCTTCTTACATCGTAAGTACAATGGTAGTGTGCTTGTGTAGCTTTTTTTTCTTGCAAGTCAGGGAACATAAAAGTACCGTAAGATGCAGTACAGAAGGAAGAAAAGAGAGAAAAAGTAAAAACAGTAATATTGCTGAAGTTTGTGAAAACAGCTTGTCCATGTTGACATTGTGCAGTGAAAACTATACCTCAAAAAATGGAATGCACCTGTTTGTAGTTTGTTCTCCTTTTTGCATTTGGGAGTTCATATAGAATTTCTGGCTTGGACCAACCTGTAATGTTACTTCTCTTTATAGTCTTCAAAAAAACTACATTGTTTTCTATGACTTTCTAGCCATTTTACTTGTACCTGGTGATTTGAAGAATTGTTTCAGACCATTGAATTTTAGAAATTGTGATATCCTTTCCACTGAATTGCTTTCATGTTGCCCCATTCTTTTGGGGGAAGGATTTAACAAGAGTGTTAGCAATGACGTTAGTTTTCATTTGCAAAGTGTGAAAATAAGAGAGATTCTGAAGTGCTACTTGAGACAATTCTTTCTGTGAGAATGGAGTCAAACTGTAAAGCGGAACCTAACAGTCAAATATGAAGTGGTTTCGACTTGTAGGTGAATACTGTGACACCCTCTATTTCAAATTGATTTTCTCTTTTGACTTAACTGTTCATTTGCATGTTCCACTGTGAGTGTGCATGCGTGTTCATTTGGAAATCCTCGTGCTTTGTCAGCAGCTCCTCATCCAGCACACATGCAATCTGCCTGTATTTTGTACTTCACACTGAGGGCTCTACGCAGTGCTGCTGCTTTTTTAGTGTCCCTTAGTTGCCTTTCAGTTTGAGAAGGAACTGGAGTTGTTCTCAGATGGTGGAGTGGGAGTGGAAGATTTTCCGGTTCCTAGTTTGTTCCTGGTTCCTTCAGTATTTGTGGCTTTTGGAGTTAGTTCTGTTAGTTTCACTTTCTCCTTGCGTTCTGTTGGCAGGCCTTGCTTGGAAACACCAAGAAAGCAGCTCTAACTTCTGCATAATGCTTAAGAACAATAAGTTTTTGGAGGTAGAGCTGCTGCCCTGTCCAGCCAACTTCCACACAGCCTGTTCCGTGAAGTTGCAGGTTTTGTTTAGAAGTGTCTAAGTTGCCTGGATGGCTCATTGCAAGAAGTGCTGTGTACAACCTTAGTCTGTAGGACAGGGAAGTGAAGCTGTACGCTGCCTCTTGGCAAATCCTGGCAGCAGTTTTATGAGTTCTTGACGCTCTCAGTAGCGTAGCAGGGAGATTGAGTGCCAGGCTAGTTTTCCTTCTTCAAAAGGATTTTGGTTTTTCAGTCAACAAGAAGGCATCGTCCAGACATAGCGAGAAAAAACTTTTTCCAGTAACACCTCAGAAGATTATGGGTACTTCTGCAGCAGTAGTTTTAGGCCATTTTTCTCACTAATTTTGGAAACTTGTAGGAGTTTTCCACTGAAGATATGGGCTTCTCTAAAATATGCATGTATTTGATTATGTATATAGATTTGCCTTTCATAGTCAATTTTGCAGATTGTTAGAAGTAGAACTGAAAGGATCCACAGACCACGTTTTGGTACCCACTTCTCTGAGGAGAGTGGTATTATCAGTTTACAGCTTTCAGGCACCAACTCCGAGAGACTTCTTTTCTTGTAGTGCTGTGAAGGACAGTTGTTGTTCATTTTGACACGTTAAGTGCCAGATTCAGCCAACAACAAAAGTCCAGAGTCATGTCACTGATTGGCTGAAGGACCTCAGTTCTCACACTGGCAGCATCCCTTGAGCTGAAAGCATTGTGGCCCGTTTTTCTGTGTTTATAACCTTCAAAGGTGGTTATGCTCAAAGATTGCCTAAGTTCTTGTGGCTAGTGATTTTTCTGAGTCCCTTAAATAAGTCAGTATTCGTTCAAAAGTGGGTGGTGTATGTCCCAGGCTTCATTTAAAACCATGCCCCGTACTTAGAAAGGCCCAAACTTTAAGTCCTCTCTTCAGGGTTTCAGGGCCATAGCAGAAAGAAGAAAGAATAACATTTGCATTGTAGAGACATTCAAGGTGGAGTGTGAAATTACTGGTTATGATGATGCTTTTCATGACAGCTTACGCAGCACATGCATTGTCGCTGATAAAATATATTTAATACCTGATCGCTACAAAAAGATCTCCAGAAGCTTGATTTACACATTCACTGTGTAGCCTCCAGACTGGACACTGAATGTGGTAAACTGATGCCTCAGTCACCATTTCCTGAAGACATACCCAAATCCCACCCCTGCAACGACCAGTTCACTGCTTTGGATGCATTGCTTCCTTCTGCTTTTGTCTGTAGTAACACCAGAGGAAGAGGGTTGTTTTCTGTCTGTGTGTCTTTCTGTCTGTGTGTCTGTCTAGAGCTAGAAATGTAACTGTTAAAAACTGAGAGACTCAGTTGTAAGACCTCTTCGCTTTTTGTGAAATTTTAAGACTGTTGGTCAAAATCCACCAGATTAATTGCTGGAAATAAGTAACTCATCAAAAAAAGACTACTCTGGTTATTGGGAGGCTGCAATAGCAATTTTCAGTGTCTCTGCAACGATTTAACAATTTAACTTTTTACAAAAGTTGATAACATTTCTACCAGCACCCTAATGAGTTGCCCCTATGTTCTACTTCATGCAATTGCCAAGCACTACAGGATGACGTCCTGGCTTCTGCATTTGACATTTTTGATGAATTACTTTGGTAACGTGGTGGGCTGTGGTGATCAGATTTGTACTTTGAAAGGTGCAAATCTCTGGAGGAGGCATAGAGAATTAAAAAAGTACAGAAATTCTGTTAGGTCTGGTTTTGACTTTCGTAATTCCCCCTCTTAGATTCCATTTTTGTTAAGATTAGCCTTATTTTATGGAGTTTCAAATATTTGTTCTAGAAATTTGAGTTAAATATTGGAAAAGTTATCATTAGATATTTAATGTGTCAAGTCCCCTTGACGACCTGGCAATCCCTTTATGTGCAGGTGATGACATTACTGAAAAAACTTGTGTACCGTCTTCATTTGCTGACAGCAAGGAATTATGCCTAAATGTCTGGACTAACAAAGAATTTAGAAGAAGGAAAAATATCAGGTAGGGAGCATTTCCCAAATAGCTTGACTGTGAAGCAAATGTACATTTCAGGCTAAACTGTTGCCTGTGTACTTTCACATTATGAAAAACATGAGAACTGAGCCCATTGGGGATGAGACAGGTAATAAATCTCAAAGACAGAAAACATGCTTAATGAAGCAGTATTAGAATGACTTTCCTAAGGAAATTATTGAAGAAATATGGAGTTTAGTTATTTAGGAAATTCTGCAAAGTCTTTTGATTTTTGAAAAAAGTTACTGCTGATATTTGCAAGATTCAAGCTGTATTCTTGTCCTGGGATCTTTCTTTTTAATAAGCCACTCCCAAAAATACCTCGTGACAGTGATGGTAGATTCTGACTATAGTTATCAGTAATATATTGTGTTGGGTGTTTGGAATAGCGGAATACAAGATACGATTCTAATATGATGTATCAGAGTGTTTCTGAGGTTTTGCTGATTTAAAAAGTCAAACAGTTTGTTTCATGGCATTACAAACTGGCAATTTCTTCACTGCCTAAAGGAAAACAGTTTTTTGGAAAATAAACGCTCATTTTAGGACCTCACACAAATGAACTTGAAAGAAATGTTTGCATCTGCAAGTGACACCTAAAAAAAATAGTTTTGATTTCTGCACAGTGCAGCAGTCTGATATGAATCGTGGTTTGCAGATGTTTTGCTGTTCTTTTTCATTGTTGCAAAATTATTTTCCTTGCCATATGAAGAGAGGGTAAAACAGTTATGTGGGAAAAAAACCCTGAATGAAGTGGTGTACTGCACAAATTCACAGGTTCAAATATTCAGTGTTGAAAAGTGTGGGGGTTTTCCCCTTCACTTTTGGGTGAGGGGCTTCCATCATCTCACAGTTTCTTAAAAGCTGGGAACAGGTGGAATAACTTGGCATTAAATGTCAAGGTTTCTTTGTTATTTAACATATTTTACCTACAGAATGTATGAACATTTCAGGGGTGTGTGAAACATATGAGAAGAGACATACCACATAAAAGCTTTTGACTGCAGTGTGGGGGAAGAAAGAGTGCTAATAGCAACCGTATGCATAAACTACCTTCCTATACTTGCTTATAAATAAGTTTTACATAATCTATATGTGCATATGTGGAAAATTGAAGGTTATTTGTGCTTATAAAATGTAATGTATTTCTCTGGAGAAGGTGATGCAATATTTAGTTAGTGATACTTTTATATTGTTTATACCTTTTTAACAAAGCTTTGGAAGAATACATTGCTTCCCTGAGGTTCCCGTGTGCCGCAGACCTAAATTCTATAACGTTATGATTTGATTTCCAGCACACCTTCCCTTATGGGAGGGGAGCATGAAGTGGTGGGTTCAAGACAGAGTGGTTTCATCAGAGAAGCTCTGAGTGCTCACCACCGCTGGTCACCCTCCCCACTGGTGCCAAAACAACTGCTTGTGGAGCTACACTGCAAACCAGATCACTAAAATGATATTTGCTTTTAAAAACTTTGTGAATGCATAATATGAGCTCTGCTCACGTTCTTTAAAAGGGAAAAAATGCATTTGAAAAGTTCAGTCTTGAAAGAATAGTGGAGTATTATAAAAAGAAGCCTTATGCACAACCTAGAAATGAGTAGGAAAGCCTATGGTGGTGGCTTATTGAAGGTGTAGTGTGTGGTGGTGGTATGGAACAGCCCTAATGGATTAATGTCAGTAAGAGGGGAGTGATTTCTTTATTTCAGTTCAAACATTAGCACTTTTTATTCATGAGTATAGAAAAACTTAACTGTAAGTTACACTTGCCTAACTGCAGCTGTGGTAAAGCTGCAGCATAAGTGCTTTTACAGTGCTGGGAATTATGTACTTTCAGACAGAGTCTTTTGCAGGCCTTCATGGAGCATTAGGAAATAGCCAGCCAGCACTGAGGAGGTTTTTTGGTTGAATTTTTTTTTTTTTTTAAAAGCTTGGGTGCATTCTCCGTTTTTGTTCCTTGCAGTTGTGTATGCCACTGTTAGCACATGTAGGAGGAAAAAGTATTTATTGATATCTATCCATTAAAACCAAAAAATTAGTTCTTTGAGCACGGAGGAATTTAAAAAAAAAAAAAAAAGAGAATAGCAGAAATCTAAGGCTAGTATTTCAAAAAGCTCCTAATGGAATTTGGGCACATGAGTATATGAGTTCTGTTGAGTGTCTAGCTGCAGGTTTCCCAAGCTTTGGTTAAGAAGGGGATGCAGAAGGGTTCCCAAGACATGCAGCAAAACCAGGAAAGTCAGTCTCTCTGAAAACGTCCTGCTGGGAGGCTGGATTGCATGGAAAGAGCTGGTAGAGACGAGCTCTGGCAAATGAGTATAGAATTCATATAGAATGAGTAGGAAACTCTGCCATCCTCTTATAAAGGTGCTTGTGTTGCATGTGTAATGTGCCCAGTTCCGCTCAATTCTGAGTCACCATCCTGCAGCTTACACAGTCTGTCAGGTACGAGAGCAGACGCGTCTCTGCAGGTTGCAGCCTTACCTGTGGTTGTTCTGATCCAGAGCGACTGTGCGATGCTGACTTACTTTCACCCTGCAGCTGGGGTATGGGAAGTGAACTCTTACACCTGTCAACTAAGAGTAAAAGTGCTTATGTGTCCTTCTCGCTAACAAAAATGAAAAGTGGGTCCATTACCTTTCCAGAATGTGTGGGGTTGAATTCTGTCAAGATAGAAATTGAACACCTGAACCTTAGGTATTGAGAGATGATCATGCATTAATAGAAGCGCTGAATAATTCTGTTTATCATGGTAATGAAAGCAAGTTCTGTTTGTTGGGAAGGGAGATACAGCAAATCTTCCTTGATACATGAGACAAATAGGATGATTGGCTTCACCAATGTAAATGGGCATATGTGAAACTTACCCATGTGCTGTCTCTGTGTATTTAAGTGGTAAGTCAAATAAATGTCACTAGATGGGGTTTATTTTGTGTTTTTTCTTTTTTTTCCCCATTTGTTATCATTTTTATTCTGGTTTTAATAGTCTCGTTAAACCTTATGTTTTGGATACTGTTTGATAGTTAATATGTTTTTTTAAATTAAAACTTACGAATGTGATGTTTTGATTCAACAGCATTCCACGCAACTCCTAATACTTATAAACGAAAGAATACAGAAACAGCATTAGATAATAAGCCTTGTGGACCGCACTGTTATCAACATCTGGTAAGATAATTCTGTATGTTAGCATTCACAAAGTGGTCATGTTAGCTGCAGTATAGCAAGCTGCACTTAGCGTAAGGACATGCTGGACCACTTGCAGTCAAGAATGTTGTCTTCAGTTTGTGCGAAAGAAAAGAGTTAACTTCCAATCATCAGATGAAAATCTAAGTAGGAATAATTTTTAGCTCTATTAGATGTAACCTGAGATATTTTCCCTGTAGAGAAGAAAGATTATTACCTCTTAACAATGTGTTGCTGCTCTTGGGTCCAATCCAGTCAAAGAACTTACAGACTTGGCTCCCTTGTAAGTTATATCACAACTGAAACTTGCAAAGGCTTTTTAGTTTAATGAAGACGGATTCCATCCGGTGATTGTGATCTTAAGGAACAACAGGATGGAAATAAGGTGAAATCCTTAGTAATATAATTTCAAATCTCTCTCATTCTTACCCTAAATTTTTTGTTATGAGAAGCGCTGTAATTTTCCAATTAAAAACTTATGACACATTGTACTATGCCTTTCCTCTAGAAAACAAATTACCAGTGATTGCATTTTAAAAAATGCAGAACGTGTATTGTTTAAGTGCCATGTGGAAGAGAGCTTTTGCATTTTGAAAAGTATTCGTGTGGGAAGTTTGGGGGTTTTTTTTCCCTGTCATCTAGGAAAATAGAAATTTACTACTGAATTATTTACTTGGCACCCAAAATGGAAGTGGATGTGCGATACCGACATAAGTACTTTGTAAATGTAGATTTTTCTCGTGATAGCATCAGAAGAATTTATGTTCATGGTCAGAGTACATTTAACTGGAATTTGTGTGTACATGATTAATGTATGGAATAATGTAAAGTTCTACATTATGCAAGTAGAATATGTTCCCCCCCAATCCCTGACCACAGGTGAAAACACTTGTTAATTCTTTTTCTGAAAATTGTCATGTTTTATGTTTAGGAAGGTGCAAAAGAGTTTGCAGCTGCCTTGACCGCTGAGCGTATAAAGACACCACCAAAGCGCCCGGGTGGCCGGCGAAGGGGAAGACTTCCGAACAACACCAGCAGACCCAGCACGCCAACAATAAATGTATTGGAGTCAAAAGACACAGATAGTGATAGAGAAGCTGGAACTGAAACTGGAGGAGAAAACAATGATAAAGAAGAAGAAGAAAAGAAAGATGAAACATCCAGTTCCTCTGGTAAGGCTTCTTTATTCAATTAGCTGCTGTGCTTGAGAGTATAAAATTAAACCAAAACAGACAAGTGGAGCCACACGATCCTAGAAACCGCGTACTTGGAACACAGGGAACGGAGTGAAAAGGCAGAGAGTAATAGTATGAATTTAATCAAACAGAACCCTGTGAGAAAATGTCCAGATTGACTTGATCTATCGGTAGGGGTGAAGTGCGTGTAATTTCAATAGCTACCGTTACCGAATTCTTAACTTTGTTAAGAGGTATGTGAAAAGTGCTGGTTTGTTGTGGCTCTTGGATTAGGAAACAACAACAAAAACCTGGGTTATTTTTAACTATTAATTTGACATTTTTAAGGGCTGTGGAAGTTTTTTGAAACACAGCCTTACATTGACCCCTGCTCTCACTTGTTTATTACAGAAGCAAATTCTAGGTGTCAGACACCAATAAAGATGAAGCCAAATATTGAGCCTCCGGAGAATGTGGAATGGAGTGGTGCAGAAGCCTCTATGTTTAGAGTTCTTATTGGCACCTACTATGACAATTTCTGTGCAATTGCCAGACTGATTGGGACCAAAACGTGCAGGCAGGTAAGAAAGGAAGCTACTTGCTAAGGATGATGGCATTTTACTTTTAAAACTGAAGTATAGAAATACTAGTATTGATGACTACAAGAGAAAATTAAATAAGTTTTCTTGGTTTTCCCAAGAATGCTGTGATCTAGAATTCATGCCACAAATACATAAAAGTTAGTTTTTAAAACTGCTTTTGAATTAAATTTACAGGAGGTTGAAATTAGACTCTCTGTTCTTAAATGACAGTAATAATGAACTTTAAATGTATTGAAAAGAGCCTGGATATAATCTGTAAGTTGTTGGTTGGAGGAAATCGTACTAACTTAGAAAATGAGAAACGTTCTACTAGTGAGAGATTTATCGTGGATGTATTATGGTATCTCTTGTTAGGTGTATGAGTTTAGAGTAAAGGAATCTAGTATTATTGCTCCAGTCCCTGCTGAAGATGTTGATACTCCTCCCAGAAAGAAGAAAAGGAAACACAGGTAAATCTGTTACTAAATAACCTTAGCATAAAAATAAATTGGAGATGCAGGGGATCAAAACAGAAAGCATTTTGGAGGAAAAGTCATGCATCTCTTCTCCTCTTGCTTCCAAAACCAGGCTTTGCAGCAATAAAAAAAATGGTGTTTGGTCACTCCTCTCCTCTCTCCCTTCTTTTTAGCCTCTTAAACAGCCAGATTTTTGTTAGTAGATTCTTGTAGGTGTATTGCTGCAAGTAGTCAAACTAAATTTAGATTAGAAATACTCTACGCAGCTTGGTATAACATTCAAGATATTGTGGTATGGCTTTGTTTGCAGCAATAAATGCTAATTTGACAAGGAGCATAATGGGATACAATAATGATTATATAGTATTTTGTCAATTAAAACTCAGGGGTTTTGTATGGTGAGGTGTGTTCCATTGAGATTCAGATGATAAGTAAACAAAAATATTGTAGCAAACTATAGTGGGATTGCCTTTTTTTCTTTAAGAGAAACTACTCCTTTGTAGCACTCCCATTTCATTATCAACTAGAACTTCAGCTAAAGAACCACGTTAAAAAGTTATTACTTGAAGTGAAGCTTCATCGAAGAACGACTTCAAGCCTTTTGCTAGAGCCACAAAGACCACCCGAAACAATTTCTGCTGAAATTGTAAACTTGGTGGCTACTGTCTCTCAGTGAAATGCATTTTAATTTTGAGAATCCTGAGGTTGGAAAAAAAAAACTCTGATTATTTTTATTCCCAGGAATAAGAACATAGGAGATAAAAAGCTGGCTGAAAATTAGCAAGAATGTTTCTTTCTGCAAGCACTAAGTACCCTTTTTCCCATGAAGTTTCCCATTTCTCCCTCTAACTTTCCTTATTTCCCTCAAGTTTGTTCTTCCAGTTCTTTTCCTATCAATTCTTCTTGTTTCTGTCTTAGCTTGTCTAAGTATATTTATTATTTCCAGGCTTAGTGTGAAGTTCCTGGCTCAACCATACTGTTGCACGTGAAGTAGTCATGTAGTCTATGCTTTGTAGCACAGAGGCAGCCAGCGTGAGCTAGGAAAAGATTCAGTGACCATCTGGAAGGGGTTTTGTTCTCAGCACAAACTATTGATTTAATGCGTTTGGCACAGTTTTCAAGTTTTGGGGCATTTGGTGGGCTTGGCTGTTTAGATCAGGAGTTGTTAGCCATAGTGCACATTTGGAGTATGCAGTTGGGAATTAGCTTGCTTTCAGAGTCAAGCAAATTGCTACAAAAATGATGCCGCTACATCTGTTTGAAAAGAGCAGCTAGAAGACTTAACTGTAATTTGATGCTGAAATGCACTGTATGGTTACCAGGCTGACTTTGTTTTGGAGGAGTTTTGAGACTTTTTTTGGTTTGGTGTTTGTGGGGTTTTTTTTTTTTTTATCCTCCAATAAATGAAAGCACATACCATTATGTGGAGTTTCTTGAGGTTATTTTGTTCTTATTAGCTGCCAATATAAGACTTTTATGCTAGCAATTTAGTTTTGAAGTGCCTTTTAGTTCTTTTAACTCTCATTGAAGGAAGGAGATAATTTTTATATTTGATTTCACAGAATATGTGGCAATCAAGATATCTCCATTCTTCAATGTGCAGTAGTCTTTTAAAAAAGGAAAACCTTTTAGCTCGCCTACATACTACTGTAATCTCAGCACTCTCTAGAAGATGTCACACAACTAGCAATTTGGAAAACCATCTGGAAGTCTTTCTTACATTTCTTTGAGTTGAGTTTACTCATTCCTAAAAGTAAATCTAGTCCTAGAGCCAAGAAGGCCCTTCTGTCCTGTTTACGCTTTTCCATTGCAAGGGACTTACTGGTGTGCAGGTTTTCCACGTGTACGGGTGGTAGACAGCCTTTTTAGCAAAAGCAGCATTCACCGAAGAGAAAACCAGCCATGGAAGGCTGCTTTTAATGGCCTCTTATAACTGATTTGATGGCAGATTCTCTTACAAGACTTGCCCCACTTCCCGTGCAATCTTGGTGCTCATACAGGCATATTGAGCAACTAGCGGGCAAGACTACACCCCTTTGGAGAGTAAATTATATTCTCTCCGTGTTTCCAGTGTCCTTTTTATTAGGTAGCCATAATAAGGCTGGCCAATGAGAAGAGAAGACTTTTTATATAGCCATTTTTTGGGAGAACTAGTAAGTGTCAGAGCCTGTCCTGAGTATCAAAGGTTAACCTGGCAGTTTGGGAAAAGTCTGCTTTGCCGGAGGAGCAAGTACTTTGCATAGAAGCCAATAGAAAAAACTGAACCAAGCAAGAATTCAGAAAAGCATGAGTGTCTGTTGGAGGGAGAGTACTTCAATACTGTTCATTCTTACGTGTATGTTTTTCTTCCATTGCTGGGAGCTGAATTGTATTTGCTTTAGCGCTCCTTGCTCTGGATTGGGAAGGATCTGTTTTAGGGCTGTGTAATGCTGCTTCTTGATTATTCTTGTTTTCCTTCCCTCCTTCAACCCCTATTTGGATGCAAGTTTACTTAGTAAATTTTCTTTTCTGTTTTCTTGTTTTCCTCCTCCTGTCTGGACCTTCCGCTGGACTGCTGTTCACTGCATATGTTTGAAAAGCTTACATGGTTCCACCTAGAGTTCAGGGTGCCTTTTTATAGGGATTTAAAGTCTTGCTTATTAGGCAAAAGGTGCAGCTGAGGCATGGGCACAGATATTCCTGTGTGCTGCCTGGTTGGAAGGTTGAGTTTTGGAGTGGCAGGGAGGCTGTGGATAAGATGCTGAGGGAACTGGGGTTGTTTAGCCTGGAGAAAAGGAGGCTGAGGAGAGACCTTATCACTCTACAGCTACCTGAAAGAAGGTTGCAGCGAGGTGGGGGTCAGTTTGTTCTCCCAAATAACAAGCAATAGGATAAGAGGAAATTGCCTCAAGTTGTGCCGGGGCGGTTTAGCTTGCATATTAGGAAGAATTTCTTTACAGAAAGGGTTGTGCAGCAGTGGAACAGGCTGCCCAGGGAGGTGGTGGAGTCACCCCTGGAGGTATTTGAAAGATGTCTAGATGTGGTGCTGAGGGACACGGTTTAGTGGTGACGTGGCAGTGCTGGGTTAACGGTTGGACTTGATCTTGAAGGTCTCTTCCAACCGAAATGATTCTGCGGTTCTGTGAAGCACTTGTTTTCTAACCTGGCTGTCCTGCAGATGTAAGCAACCAGATGTACAAATGTACAAATACATCTGCCACTGAGTTTCCAGTTTATTTTTTTAATGAAGCTTCGAGTCAGGAGCGCTTTCTCAGCTTTCTGTTTTTGCCTTGCCTTTGGTTCATGGTGCTTGGGACCAGATCTTGCCTTTTGGTTTTGGTCGAGATACCAGATTATAGGGCGATAGATAAATTAGTCCCCCTTTAGTATGGTACTCGTTCAGGCTTCAGCTTTGTGCCCCAATCAGGGGGACTTGCAGTGCTTCCTGGCAGGTTTTGAAAGTTACAACCCAATGAATGTGCTATTTGGTAGTGCTAATCAAACCTCCTGTCAAATTGGCTGGCACTGGCAGCTTACTTCATACTGTCTTTTGCCATTCCCCACAATTCATGCTCTCACTGTATGTCGCCAGCTCCTTTCTTTCTAGGCTGTCGTCTTCTTGTGACACCAGTCTCTGTTACAAGAGTGCGTAAGCCCGTGCCTTTGCCATCGTGACTGCCGTATTTAATTTTATATCCATTTTGACTTGTTAGTGCTTTGTTGATGGTGGCAATCTTTGTCATATTCAGATGGCCTTGTCCATACAGTCTGTACTTTCCCATAGAAACCAGAAAGTCTCAGATGGCAACTAGTCCAGAAAGTGGCATGGTATTTTTAAAGTATTAGGATAGTACTTAGCTAAGGAAAGGAAAAAAGCTAATTACAATGGCTAATGAAATGCGGTTTTAAGAATTCTATCCACGGAAAGCTTTTAAGGGTTCAGTATCCTAGTAGGTCCTTATTATGAGAGAAGCTTCTGTTAAAGAATTGTTCAAAAATACAGTATATGTTACATTTGTCAAATATCAGCCAGACAAAAAAGTGAAGTAGTTTGAAGTGCATTAGAGTAATTTAAGTCAAAATTGCATTCTTTCTTTCAGTTCTATGTCTTCTTGCAAAGAGTCAGCATCTTTATAGTTCGTAAATATGTGTTGGTAGCCTTATTTTCTAGAGTCACTCTTAATAGGAATGTCATGTGTTTAGGACAGTGCTACGTAATACCGATAGTCTTTGGGTTTGTTCCCTCCCCACAACCTCAGTTACTTGGACAGATCTGCCTTTGTGGGTTTCTAACTTGTATGGGTTCCTTCAAACGCTTGTAAGGAAGTTGGCTGTCGAGCACTTAAGTCTGACGGTAAGGCTTGGAAAGGGCAGTTGCACAAAGAATCTTGTTTCCCCAAAGCTGTTGTGCCTGGTGGGGGAGGCCAGCACACCATTTGGTTAAAGCAGAAATTGATAGGCGTTTATGAAAGAGTAGCAGCTAAGAAGTCCTATTGAAGAGTTACAGCAGGAGATACTTCTTCAGAGGGCAAACTTCTGAGTGTTGCATTCACTGAAGGCAGAACGGGGGATTTTCAAGTATGCATGTTCACCAGTATTTTGGACTGCTCAGTAAACCTGCACAGACAGTGAGGTTGCGAGGTGCAGCTAGCAGGGAATGAGGCTTCTCCCATATTCTCTTAATGTTGCTATATGACATACTAGAAGTCCAAGAAGTATAAACTTTGAAAATTCTTATCTAAATTTTTTATTATGTTTGTTCACTGGAATTCCAGTGCTAATGAAAATGCACAGAATTGAAGAAAAACTAAAACCATTGATTTCTCCTTTAAGGCTACTGAAATTTAAGTCTGGTTTTCCTTTTGGTACCTGGGATACAGACGGGTGTTTTTGCTCGATTGTCTCTGTCACAGCTATTCATGGAATAGGAGACATTTCCTGCCCAAAGAGCTGGCAGTCTGAGATGGATACAAAACAAAAGGGGTAGTTGTAACTTACAGGAACTTTAAAGTGTAGTGAGTTATGTTACGATAACCAAAAGCATGTTGTTATTAAAAAGAAAAAAAAATAACCCACAGCACTACACAACCAAAATTCCACTTCTTGCAAAGGGAATGCTTAGCTGAGCTGATGGAGAAAGAGGACACTGAAGGAAAACTGTAAGGACGTAAGAGAAAGGCATATGAGTTTGCAAGAGAAGGGAAAAGGCTTAGCACAGAACCACCAGTCAGAACAAACTGGGGAAAAGTCTGTCCGACCAGAAGACACAGTGTGGCTGTGCCAGACAGGTGTGATCTCCTGTTGTCATATACCTGGAGCTCAGTGGATGAAGGGGGGTACCTGGCTGTGATCTGAACATTATCAGTGTGGTGCTGGGGCCAGGTCCTGCGGAGCCAACAGCTGACAGACCTTCACTGCCCTATTTAGATGTGTCCCTCTGTATCTGCAACTCCATATCCTTCCTTCTGCTGAGGCTCCGCCAGCAGCCTCCTCTTTGCAGGTTTTCCTTCCAGGCCATCTGAATTTAAGCATCTCTCTAGCCTGGGCTGGGTGGGGGCTGCTTGTCTGTACGATCCCGGGACTAGAGGAATGGTGCGGGGAGGGGGAGGGAGCAGCCCGCAGAGTGTTCATCTTGGCAGCTCCAAGAGGCTGGGCCAGGGTGGTTCTGCTGCAGCCACTTCTGCCTTGTGCGCAGTTGGCAGGTGTTCCTGTTACCAGAAACTTTCCCATTTGAAGTCAAGTGTGGGTGCAAGATGCAGCTACCTTTTCCAGCCCACTGCAGGAGGAGTTCCTGTCAACCTTGTTGTGTTTGTTTTGTGTTTTTTGCAGGTTGTGGGCTGCTCATTGCAGAAAGATACAGCTGAAAAAGGGTTAGCATCTTTCCATTCAATTTATGTCCTGAACTTTTAAGATCCTACTATTGCTTTTTCGGTTTTGTTTTTTGGGGTTTTGGTTTTTTTGGTTAGGCCATTATATACAGAGAGAGATATATATGACAGAGATAATAAATAATAAATAAAAAGAAAAAAGTAAGCTCTCATTGCAGATATTGTAGGGACGAAAGGTCCTGTTTGGTTTATGTAACTGGAAGAGGTCTGTGTAATTCAATAGAAAGGGCAGGAGGCTGAATTCACAATCTTTACAGTATGGCCTCTCTGAAGTATGCATAAAAATGGTATTAACAATAGGAGCTGCGGTAAAAAGCAGCACTTGTTTCTTTTAAAAATCAGTTTGGTTTAGAAATAGTTATCTGGAAACTTGTTGAGAGTGATTGGGACTTGTAGCACCATAAATAATTGATCAGTTTCTGTTCCTTGTTGTTTTGGATGCTGATTGCTAACTTGAGCATCACAACACAAGCTCAGGAGTATTAACAGCAAATATAATTTACATAGCACTGAATTCTCCTGGCTGCTCTGTAGGTAAAGCATCGTCCCTGACAGTCCCTCCTTGCCTATAAGATGTTAGCGTTGTCTGTATTGGAAAATTGACTTGGGAAAGCACGGTGGTATAATGACCAGGTACTGTTTTGCCAGTGTATCTGCTCGAGAGTTGGCCGCTCCAGAGTAAAAACTACTTTGGGTATTTGAGCAAATTTCCTTTGCTGAATAATACCAGTGTTACTCTAGAACATGTTCACACAGGAAATTATACCATTGTAGTTTCGTTTTTCAGTTTTCCACCATAAACAGTTTTCAGCTCGGAATACTTAAAGCAGCCGAATACTGGGAAGAATGAAGTGCACTAGGAAGCAGGCAACAAACCCCTGACTAACGTTACAGTTCTGGTTTGGTGTCTTCTGGGTTTTTAACCTCACTCATTGTAGGTCTAGGGGTTTTTTTGTTCATTTGGGGGGTTTTCTCAGTTAAATTATTAAAGGGGAAGCTCTGCTTTAAAGAGTGAAGGGAACTGCATGGTGTTTGTTTGCACCTTTCAACTTTAGCAAATGTTGCTATTTTTATTCAGATGGGTCATCGAATCATGTTTACAACTACCAGCCATGTGATCACCCACGTCAGCCTTGCGATAGCTCATGCCCTTGTGTCATTGCTCAAAACTTCTGTGAGAAGTTTTGTCAGTGCAGCTCAGAATGTAAGTAAAGCTTTTAAAACCTGTCTATAAATTTCTTTCACTGTCCCAATCGCTAACTCTGTCTCAGCAGTCCGTCCGTACAGTGTTTGCAGGAGCAGCAAATTGTGTCAAATGGTGTGAGAAGGGAGCACATGTTCAGTTTAATTTGGTCCTTTAGTTATCCAACGAATGAAGTCAGAAACAGTCTTTGGACTAAAATAGAGGAAGACTAAAGTAAAATCAGGGAAGGAAAGAATTTACAATCCTTCCGAATGTCCAGTACAGCTATCAGTGGCAGTGGCTTTTTAATATTCTGGTATGTTATAATCTGCACTGGCTTTATTTTACAATGTACTCTCTTCATACTTGCCCTTTTGTTTTCTGTATAGGCCAAAACAGGTTTCCTGGGTGTCGTTGTAAAGCACAGTGCAACACTAAGCAGTGTCCGTGTTACCTCGCTGTACGCGAATGCGATCCTGACCTCTGTTTGACGTGCGGAGCAGCCGACCACTGGGACAGCAAGAACGTGTCGTGCAAGAACTGTAGCATTCAAAGAGGATCCAAAAAAGTACGTACATAGTTATATCTATATATATATATTGTCTTGGCTTTGAGGCATTTTTATATTTTCATGCCAGAGAATGGAATTCCTTTGCCTTCGTGCTGTTTTGCCTTTCTAGCTTGAAGTCCTTAGAATATGTTTTTGTGTTACACCCTGTCCTGGTTTCAGCTGGGATAGAGTTAATTTTGTTCCTGATAGCTGGTACAGTGCTGTGTTTTGGATTTAGTGTGAGAACAATGTTGATAACACAGTGATGTTTTCAGTTGTTGCTAAGTAGCACTTATCCCAAGTTCATGATTTTTCAGTTTCCCATGCTCTGCCACCAAGGAGGTGCACAAGAAAGTGGGGGGAAGCACAGCCAGGGCAGCTGACCCGAACCAGCCAGCGGGGTGTTCCAAACCATAGGATATCAACTGGGGGAGTTGGCTAGGGGAGAGGGATCACTGCTTGGGCATTGCTCAGGGGGCGGTGAGCAATTGCTTGTCTTCTCTTGGGTTTTATTTCTCTCTCTGTTGTATTCCTTTTCTTCTTCATCATCACTATTTATTATGCTGTTACTTTATTTTAGTTATACTGTTCTTATCTCAACCCACAAGTTTTACTTTTTTTCACTGGGAGGAGTGAGCGAGCGAGCGGCTGCATGTTGCTTAGTTGCTGGCTGAGGTTAAACCATGGCACACCTTTACTTCCAGGTTAAACTAAAATTTTTATTGGTTTTCAAGTATTTCACATGATTTTTCTTTCACATACAACTTCTGATCCACAAGCTGTAATTTTAGTGTGCATTTGATAATTAGAAGACTCCACTGTTTGTCTTCTCTCCTGGAGTCCCAGCGTACATTTAATTAAGTGATACAACAGAAACTCCCCAAAACAAATCCAAACCAGACATGTCTCAACTTTTTTTTTTCCTCTCCCACAGCACTTGCTATTGGCACCTTCAGATGTGGCAGGCTGGGGAATTTTCATCAAAGATCCAGTACAGAAGAATGAATTCATCTCTGAATACTGTGGTGAGGTAAGGATGGAGAACACCGGTTACGTGTGAGCTTAACTGGTGAAGCTGTGTGCTGGCTGGCGACCGAGGGATGGCTCCAACGTGGTGTTACGTTTGGACGGAGAGATCACACAGCTACCGCTGACAGGGGCTCCAAACCCAGGAGCTGGATGGCTGAATTGTCACAAAACATTTGACACAGGTTCTCGTGAGAATGAAAGGCTGCGATGTCATTTTTATCATAGATGTAATTTCAATTCAGACGCGCCTCTAATTTTGTGCAAAATCATTTAGTGTCGTACTAAAATTCGGTAGCTGCTTTCACTAAGTTACATTCTGTGTAATAAACCCCTGCATCAGGTACGCAGTCCCGATTTTGAGAAGAGAAGCAATTCTTGCTTTCCTTCTGCTCTGAAAGCACTTACTTTATGCGAAGAGCAAGCCACGGTTGTCTGGTGAGCGCAGAATGCTTGCCGAACCCATTCCTTTATGCTTAGGAATATTTTCAGTCCCAGATAACAACCCCCCCACCTTTCTTCGAGAACATCTGGGGGTTTGACCTTAAGCTGTTGTGGTTACAAGGGGGAAGAGGTGCTCTCTTTTACAAGTACAATTTCTTTCAGATTATTTCTCAGGATGAGGCAGACCGAAGAGGAAAAGTGTATGACAAATACATGTGCAGCTTTCTGTTTAACTTGAATAACGGTATGTATGTCCTAGCCACAACCCTTGCAGCACAAATAAAAGATAAATGCTCACCATTTTCTTCAGCTGTTCTTTTGTAGGCAGCAAGTAATACTGAGGAATTTTTCTGTCTGCACATCTTTCTGTAGCAATGTGTGGATTCCTAATATTGGTAGCTAGTGTGGGGTTTTTTTGGTTTGGTTTTTTTTCTCCCCTAAATCCTGGTCAGCTAGATAGTAGCGATGGAGCCTATTACCCAAGCCAACTCTACAAGATGAGTTGAGTAGAACAGGAATTTCATGGAGTAAAGTTAGGTGCGAGCATCAAGTAGCCTAAAGAATTTAACAGGCTTGGTAGGTACTGTCTGAACTCCTGATTTAAGTCATGGTAAAATTATGATGGTAATTTTGTGTTAGGGGAAAAAAGGCCACACGCAGATACATGGCATGTGGCTACTGCCACTTGAAGAGAAAAACACAGACTGTACTGTGTCAAGTGTGAAATACCGGAAAATATTTCAAAGGAGGGAAAAAAGCTGCTTTATGTCAGTGTTGACTTAGCCTATTTGTGGAGCTTGTCCTTGTGGAACAAAGGTAGGGAGGCTGCAAATGAGAACCAAAGGCAGTGCCACTGTGGCAGGAGATGAATGGAAATGCCCCATAGCGTGGGGCAGCGGCAGTGTCTGAGTCTTACAGAACGATAAAACCCTCACAGGGTGATGTGCCAGCTCGTCCACGTGGGAAGCGAAGCAAAGCAGTTATCTTTCCCAGCTGCTAAAATCCAAGCACACTAGGGATTAAACGCAAGAATTTGTTTCAAGGTGACCTGTCTACCTACCACTTGTGTGTGTTGTTTCCTTCCCTCCCCCCAGATTTTGTGGTTGATGCAACACGCAAGGGCAACAAAATCAGATTTGCAAACCATTCAGTAAATCCCAACTGCTATGCAAAAGGTAAGCTTTAACTTTAGTTGCTTTTAGCAGCGTATGAAACGTTGTAGGACAGTTATTTAGAACACGCAGCGTACCAGTCTTTGTGTAACGGAAGTCTAAATCTCTTCTCAACAGTCATGATGGTTAATGGTGATCACAGAATAGGAATATTTGCAAAAAGAGCCATTCAGACTGGTGAAGAACTCTTCTTTGACTACAGGTTGGTAGATGGGTTTTGTAATTTCCTCCCATCATAGACTGGATTAACTTACAGTATTTCTGCCCAGCTCGTCATTAATCCCTGTGCTTGCCCTCCTACAACCCTGGGTCTCAGCAGCTGAGAAACAGTCCCCTTGCATTTTGTTTTTTAAAGTTGGATACCATGTAAGACTGACTTGAGCAACGCAGCTGGTTAAGATCTGCAGAATTGCAACAGCAGCTTGTTTAGAGAGAAGTTCAGTGACAGCTGGGGACAGACCTGCACAACTTTCGCAGGTCTGCCTGGAAATCAAACTTTTATCTGGTGGGGTTCCCTGGGTGCCACCATGGGTTGTCTCTGCCCTCATTCAGAAATGGGCAAGAAGTATTCGTGGGTTACTGCAGAGACGTGCTTGCTCAGATGTGTTTATACTTGAAGAAAACGAAGCTGTCCGGTGGTGACACTGTGTCAGTCAACCTTGAGAAATGCAGTTGCTTCCCACTAGCTAAAATGAACTTCAGCGTTGTGAGGCTCAAGGTGAAAACGTGCGCTTTTAGCATGCTGTTTCCTTTACCCTCCTCTAAAAGTTTCTTGACTGGGCAGCGTTGTTCTGCAAATTCACTCAAGGCTGGTGAGGAACCTGTGGGATGTCTGGGAGCGTTCCAGGCCGTGCTGTTGGGTCAGAATGACGAAGCTGAAATGTTCAGTGTTACTGGTTTTTATTTTCAGTTCTATTTTTTTCATTTTAGATATAGCCAAGCCGATGCCCTGAAATATGTGGGCATCGAAAGAGAAATGGAAATCCCTTGACACCAGCTACCTCTTCTTTTAAACAAACAGCTGCCTTATCTTCAGGAATTTCTAGTACTGTGGGCAATTTTAGAATAAAAATGATGCAATTTGAAATTCTGTATTTGCAAAGTACTGTAACTAATTTATAGTAACAGATAAAAACAAAACCCAACTTTTTATTGCCTTCTCACCAGCTGCAAAGTGTTTTGTACCTATGAACTTTTGCAATAATGTGGTGTGGTACATTTTTCAACCCTAAATAAAGGATACTTGAACTTCTTCATTTTTACTGGAATGGAGTTGGAATTTTGTGTCAGCCAGTTGAGGAAGCAATGTGAGCACTCACCTTCAACTTCTGAGCCTTCTGTACTTGCCTACTCCTGTTGCTTTTACTTCGGGTCACATTTAAGGTTTAGTGTGAAGACGTAAAAAGCGTAGGAGATGTCAGTCAGGCTGATGGGGGAACTTCAGCAAAAAGCACCTAAGTACTGTAGTCATGTTCTTGCTGTTTTCTTGCACCCTTGGCATGAAGCTCCATTCTCATCCTCTAAAGTGATGGCTGCTGCTGGTTAGGAGCTAACCTCTTGTCCCAGAGCCAACCACCCATCATTTTTTTTAAAGTGATTCTTTACTTTCCTCAGTCTCATCTCAAGGAGTCTGTTCATTAGCAGTAGATGCATTTAAGGGGAGGGGAAGTGTCCCCCCCTGCAAAAAAGAACCCCCTAGCTACCCCAGCAGGTGCTGTGAGTCTCTGCTCACTCACTGTGAAATACCCCTGAGGAGGAGCATTTGATATGGAAACCAGTGGTGGTTTTCCAACAAACTGCAACCCTCCACTGCAGCAGCAAACTGAATAATTAATGCAACAGTAATTACACACATTTCGCTGTAGCTCTTGTTTATCTGTAAGCAGCCACTATTTTCCTTATTACTGCAGTTACTGTCTCTTACTACAAGGTTTTTACATATGTTTTTATCCAAAATTGTTCAGCTTGGAGCTACACGGGGGTTGGTTTGTGACCTGCCAGCTGAGGGGGAGCCCTGCAGCCTCCTGCTCCATGGACCGCAGTGCTCTCGTCAGAACAGCTGGGGTGAGAGAGCAGGCACTGGGACACACCACCGCAAAACCGATGTCAAGGAAGTCCTGTCCGTAACCATGTGCTTCTAGATGGAGCGAGGCTCCAGCTCACCAGGGCCAAAGCAGTGCTCTGTACCTCAAGTACAGCCCTCAGCTGCCAGATGCCATCGTGCTGAGGGGGCCTGACCAAGAACTAAGCATGTGTATCCCTCATCTTCCTCATGAGGAAAAGTCAAAACCTATTTCCCTGCTGGGTAAAGCACAGCTCTTGTCTGAAGCTGGAACAACAGCAGATGGTATTTAAAAACTAAGAGCTCTGCAAGAGACAGTGCGTGAAGCAATGCTGCTTTAACCAGCACGGGGGTGAGGCTAGGCTTGGAGCGGCAGCTTAGAGCAGGTTCTTTCCAGCCTTCTGCATATGAACATCATTCTTTCTGCCTCTTGTCTGTCACTGCACCACTTACATACCACTCACCCCCTGCTGCAAGCGGGGTTTATGAAAACAAAACACAAACCAGCATCTTAAAAAAAAAAAAAAAAGCCTACACCGAAAGTATCACAAGCTCCATTCTCCGAGATTTCAGAAAGCAATTTGATAATGGAACAGCTTTTATGGCCCATGCTGGCAGTCTGGCGTGCAATTACAGTTCTTTCAGAATAGAGACAGACATCATGCCTGAGCTCAAGTGGGGATGAGACTTTGCTCCCTTTGTCCCAACCAGTCTGGATCACAGCTAATACTGCTCCATGATGTTGTTTTTAAACCAGACATTTTTGTAGCTCAGAGCTCAGCTGTAACCCTGAAAAATTAAGTTTCCCTCAGTAAAAAGAGAAAAAAAACCACACCACCAGTATCAACACAAAACCTGTCTCCCCTTTCTTCATGCCAGCATAGACACTGAACAAATCACAAATTCTAAGGGGAAACAAGGGTTTGGCAGCAGCAGTTATACAATTTTCACCATCAAGAGTAGAAACCAAAAATGACCAAACCAGATGCCCATGGGGATGGCGGTAACCATTTTGCTTGTAACACATGGGAGGTTAATACTCATTTCACACGAACACAATGAACACAAAACATTGAGAGAAGAATGGAATGAAGCCTGGTCAATCCATAGATAGGTAGTAACACCCCAAAATACTTTAATTCCCATCACAGGTTGCTTTTAATGAGAATTAATCCTTAGGAACCCACTCAATTTTCTGTTCTAGCCAAAGAAAGGGGCAGCCCAGACCTTACCTATTCAGGGCAGCACTTAGGCACGTGTGATGCATTTCAGAGCACATTGAACACCAGCTGTTTACACTGGAGGAAAGGAGGCTGAGGGGAGACCTCATCACTCCCTACAACTACCTGAAAGCAATGGAACAAGAGGAAATGTCCTCAAGTTGCACCAGGGGAGCTTTAGGCTGGACATTAGGAAAAATTTTACAGAAAGGGTTGTGCAGCATTGGAACAGGCTGCCCAGGGAGGTGGCAGAGTCCCCATCCCTGGAGGTACTAAAAGGACACGTAGATGTGGTGCTGAGGGACATGGTTTAGGGGGGAACTGGCAGTGTAGGGTGAGTGGTTGGACTCGGTGATCTCTGCTAACCAAAACGATTCTATGAACATTAAAACCAAGTAGTGCCACGTATATTCCAAGTAATTTCTATTCTGCACATCTTGTGAAATCATCACAACTTTCTTTAAAGAGGAAATATCTGCACTTTGAAAAGTAACATGCACATTTGATGGTAGATGACAATTTCTTCAGAAAACAAAATGTGCTTAAATCAGCAGAAATCAGGGAAAAGGAGGAAAAGCAAAACGAATGGCTGTAGCTTTCATAACCATTATACCTTTTATTTACATTTAGAAAGATAAGTCATGAAACTTAAAACAATAAAACCAAATGCAACTTGTACAGAAATCTTTTAATTTCTTTTTTTATTTATCACACATTAAAAAATGAAACACACTATACAAATGTTTTTTCATAGCAGATTACACATGGGTCCATTCAGACTCGCTCTCAAAGTGCTGCCAACATTTAAGTGCTGCCTGCGATGGCAGCTGTTTATCATATAGCCAATGTATTGATTTAAATGCAGTAGCATGCAACCCTTAAAGGAGAAGGGTTTGATTCCTTTCTGTTCTTAAATTAGGTTAAATGGCATTGGTGTCCATATTTACATACTTGAAATGTATCAATCCTGAGCAGTTCTGATGTAAATGTGAGACTGGCTGATGGGAGTCCTGGTCTCAGTTCTATAAAAGGGAGGTCCAAATGGCAGCAGGGCAGCTGCTATGAAGTTCCGTTGCTTTCATTCTTTCCATCACATACCTATTTGCCAAGTGTCACCCAGTCAAGTAATTGCTAATAAAAATGTTAAGCCAAGTAGCTGTAGGTGTCCTTCTCACCATCTACACGTTCCAAGTACTCCTTCTCAATCAGAATGTCGATGCATTTCTGTGGGAGAAGCAAACACAAGTGGTGGGACACTGGCAGTCAAGCCCTCTCTGTAGCTGCTACAAACTTTGAACGATTTTGGCCACCAAGTTTTGTGCCAGGTAGAGGACGGGAGCAGGCAAAGGGCATGAACCACAGCAATTCGCCCCCTTTTCTGACTGCAGTCCACTCGACTGAACTACGCTTGATGCCGTTCTAGGCCAGTGACTGGGAGATCAACTGGTCATCAGCACCCCGAGAATCTTCACAGTAGGACAGCAAGTAAGGAGTTAAACCAAGATGCATAGCGCTAACTGTAAGGTTACTCAAGGCAGCTGCAGTAACTCACTGCCTGTTTCATGACAGGACTGGGTGCATCTCTTTCTGCACTGGTGACAGTTAATGCAGCTGCTCTCCACTGCCCGGTGTTTTGCCTCACCGGCCCCACTGGCTGTGGATGTAAAAACACTGCACTGGTGGGACCACTAAAACTGATGAGGAAACCATAACTCAATACAACATCCTCTTCCCCATCATTTTTATTCTAGAAGAGAACAGGGAACAGTTTTACTGAGCCGGCCCACAAGCAGTGGTACTCCCTCCACTGGCAGAGCAGGAACAAGAGGCAAGCCTGGAGCAGAGGCTGCTGAAAGCTGGCACTGATGTGAAAAGATGCAGTCAAGCTGCTTTATCACCAACAACCATTGGGAACACACACACGTTACCGTAAGAGAAACTCTGTATTTCTGGTTAAAACATTTCCTGCTTATTTACAAGGCCAAAAACCTGTCCTTCCCCATCCCATCTCCTTAGCTTCCCTTTTGAATTCAGAAACACGTCTTCCCAACGTGCATCCTCCTCACCTCCTGCAGTATGGGTTCAGAGATGTGGTTCTCACATACCTTAATTACTGGAACTCTTGGCTTAAACCTTGAGGACAGCTGTGTTAGCACTTCTCCAAGCAGTTGCTGGTGTTTTAGAACCTTCCTCATTTTCATGATTCTCACAATAGCAGCCTGCACAGCAAAGTCAGAAAGGTGCGTTAGGAGAAAACAACCTGTCCCGGGTAAAGCCATTCTACTTCCCCAGCGGATCATGGCTGCTAGTGCAGAAGCATCATTGCAGGCAACCTGACTACCAGGTGGGGAGAAGCCTGCCTACAAACACCAACTACTCATGCAGATTTTAAGAACAGAGATTCCACAGAGCAGAAAGTCATCAGCAGCGGCTCTGACACAGGAATTTTAAGAACTCCTCTGCTTATGGTCAGCCATAACAATAGTATCAGCTGGTACCAAGAGCAACATGAAACTACTCATGTGAGAGAAAAGCCTTCATTATGTATTTAACCTTACTGTGACACTCTAGTAGGACATTTGTATTTCCTTCCCCTGCCCCTTTGCTTCTTAGATGGATTCCAAATGAACTGACAGAAAAACAGTTCAGTTCATACTATCCAGGTATTACGCAGGTTGCTCCGAAAGTTGTGCCTCCTATTTATTTCCATGGAAACGACAACAGACACAAAGAGCACAGTAACAGTATTCGATGGAGCAAATTCTCAGCTACATAACACTATTTTTCAACAGTCACCACCATGGGTTGTGTGTTTTCACCAGCGATGAACAAGAGCCTGTGTGCTGCGCTCGGTTTGGTCTCCGTAAACGTTCAGCAGTGTCAATGAACATCAATGGGTGCAATTTTTTCCGCATGGAGGAATTCAGTTACACACCTTTGCCTCACACGCACTGTCGTGTCAGATGCCGTGTTGTCAGGTGGTCCTTCTGCTGCTGTCGCACGACAACAAAATTTAATATTGGCAGGAAGGTTCAACCTCTACTGCCATGCCACCAACATCCACCTCTGACATCGTGGGCCAACATAATGAAACAGGAGGCATTACTTTTGGAGCGGCCCTCGTACTAGTTTTCACCCAGGACAGGTCTGGGGACTGTGTGCATCCATGGAAGCCAAACACTCATGTCAGAACACAGGTGAAGAACAGTGTCCTATCCTGCCTTCCTACAGCGTCTATTACAGACCACAATCGCCTTTTAGGAGTACCATAAACACACTTTTAGCTCCTCCACAGTGCACTGCTGTTGTCTTCTAATAGAAGCTGAGAGAACCCCACAGTCAGCTTCATTAAAGGATGATGAAGCTGTAATTCTGAGTTCACAGCATGGCAGCATTCTGCAACACAAGTCACCTGAATCAGTAGTTTCCTATCTTCCTCTATATTTTTGTGTGTAGTTTCTTGCTCCTGCTTCTGTTCAGTCTTCATTGGCACATTGATGTTTACCCTTAATTTTTTACTGTAAAGAAAAACAGAAGTTAATAAAACTGTTAGCCTGCTTAATAAACAAACAACAAAAAACCCCCAAACAAACCCCAAAGTAAAAGCCACATCACCACAACTACTTTACACCAAGCGAGCCCACTGCCACACCTGACTGCTCTGAAGACACGGTGCTGCGCCTACAAGCTGGGAACGAGCCCCAGCACCAGGGAGCACGGGGCAGCGCTCGGCCTGTTGGGAACGCTGTGGTGGAGAGGGGATCTGTGGTTTTTTTAGGACAGTCCTCTGCGTCATAAATTGGGAACCACCAAGCCGCACAGTGCAGCAACGCAGAGCTGTTACCAGCGCTGCATTAATGTTACCTGACCATGAATTCTTTAGTTATTGGTCAAGGAAGGGAAGAAAGCAGATAGGTACAAGGAAAGGTTGTAAAATGTCCCTTTCACTGGAGATCTTCGCTGAATTTGTGTGTGTTACATCTCTGCTCCAGTGAGCATGATAAAAAGTTACCACAGAACTGCAAACAGCTTAAAATACATGAACGTTGTTAGTAACACTGGCAAAGCAGGTAATAAAAACTACTGAAAATCATGTTTTCAGACCACTGTGCACTCAAATTCTAAAATGAACCTGCTGATCTTCTTGTGTTCATCCACCAGAGACAACATTTAAGACACTGACCTTTGCTGGTCACACTGTATGCTGCTGTGACCTTATAAAACGTGATGTATTTTGCTGAGCGCATGCCAGTCATGCACCTCAGTAATAACCAGCACAATTTCTTACCAGAAATAAATTATACAAAAAGTAGACAAAAATCAAGGAACAAGAAGGACATACGAAAAATCTGTCCAGACCTTGACAGACTTGACAGTCAAAGTCAGAGAGCTGAAACCTTACCCAGCCCCACCACTAGCCAACCCTCTCCTTTACAGCTGGTACGTGTTGGATCTATATTTGAATCGGCGCTTGAACCCCGGAGCTTTCGCCCCAGGTATATCAGGTTTTACCCAAATTTTGAAAGCAGAGAAGGAGGATGTGACCCATTACACATAAGTGATGTACGCTGCTGAAATTTTTTCTTACTTTTTATAACCAAGATACAGTTTTATTAAGGTATCTGGTTTTAACTCCACCTCATCAACATTTGCATTTTCGTCTTCCAAAACCTGCAAGAAATAAATAAAATAAACCAATAAATATTCATTATCCTGTTTTGCTGAATGTTAAGGTCATAAAAAAGCAAGAGGACTTACAAGCAATTTTGATTTCAACAGGATCTGTAGAACTTGTGCCAAGATGTCCTACAAAATTACAGAAAACGTTATCAGCGCAGACAGACAGCACCTTTCTCAAAGTACTTCAACAACAAACGTATTTAATCTGAGAAGTAGTAAGCGCAGAACACTGCAAAATGAGTGAAAAAATAAAACAACAGTAAAAATGCAGTTGATAGAAATAAGATGTAATAAGACCCTTTTTGGGTGTTAGGACACCTTCCCCTTCCGGCTGGTCAAATACCATCAAATTCCTTAGAAAGACTAATTCCAAACACCCTCTGCCTTCTGATTAACACATTTTCTTTCGCTTACACCAGGGACCTGTTCGGGTTGCTGTCCCTAGTCGGTCACCCAGACGGCCACCCTACTGTCCATGTTCTGTGCAGGTTCGCAAAGCTGCTATTCTACCACAGTGGAAATCATCTGGGTTTCATGCAATTAGTTTTCAGCTGTATAAAGGGTTTTATTCTGGTCCAACCATAACCTGGGCCAAATATTTATTTTGCATAAATAAAAATATCTATCTGCCAACAAGCATCTATGACAAATGGCAACCCCATAAACTTCTGAGTCTGCTGTAAGCCATGAGCAGCAGTAAGTCTCCAGATACGCATTTCTAAAAGCACAGGTCTCGCTGACTAGGAATTGCCTAACTTTCCAGAAGTCCCAAGCAGACTTGATTTGAACCTACTAGTAAAGGACACAGACAGCAAATAAACAGTGGGTCAGAAAGCCTACTTGGAAAGAAAAGGACGAAACCTCTTCCACAAGAGAGAATGAGACAATGAAACTGCAGATTTTACTATGTTCATGTGTATAAGCCTTGAGATGTAAAGAAGAATGGAAGTGCAGATCAGTTTAGGGAAAATGCTGTTTTTCCTAGAATGGTGGTTTTTAATATTAAAATGTATGTAGCGAAACACTGGAAACTCACTACCAGAGCTCGGCAGGAAGCCAGACAATTCACTCCAGTTGTGAACAGGAGTATATACACACTAAGACTGGGCAGGTATGATTACAGGAAAGTAAACCAGGAAAGGTACGCTGACCAAGCATAGAGCACATCTGTCTCCTTCAGGACAGAGACCAACCCTAGCTTCAAGCAAATTCCAGTTCCTTACGATAGCAGGAAGAGCCCTGAAGACCAAAAGACTTGTTCACAAGAGCGTGGTAAAACGTGCAAAGTCACTACCATTTTTATTTGAGTGCTGTCCATCAGCTGCTGCACGGTATAGGCATCTTCTGTGTTGTACTGCAGTAAAATCGCCATCTGGAATGTGGATGCCTAACAGATCCAGAAAAGGAGAACAAAGGGGAGAGGGGGGAAACCAGAAAATGAGAACGAGCAAACATACGTTCTGCATTTGAATAGCCTGAAATTCACCAGTTAAACACATACACTGGAATATTGGTACAACAGAGCAGGCCAACCAGTGCTAATCATTACACAACACAGAAAAATCGAGTGTTACTTATATAACCAGAATTCTACTTTCCAGCATTATCTAAACATAAACCCTAAAGTTATGATCGTTTAACTATCTGCAGACACTTCATCAAATCCTCTATTATGGTGCCAAAGCCTTATCTTTGCACTTGCTAATGTAATTTTAAATTATCCTCCATCACTCCCCAACTCTTACCCATCCGATCTTCATTAAAACCTACAGACTACTGGATTCATCCTCCCAACCCCAGCAGAATAACAAAACTAAAGTGATGAACAAGGCAGCTGTCAGTGGCTTATTCATGTCTGTCGCCACAGGGTTAACACATGTTGATGACAAGTTCAAAGTCTGCGATTATCTTGTTTCTTCTCACTGTTGTGAACTCCCCTCCTCTGTCTACTTTTTGAAAGAAAGCAGACTAGAAAGTATGAGATCTTGTGCAACGAGGTTGCAGTTGTCTCACACAACCCAGTTCGACACCTGTTTAAACCACAAGTAACGTATTCCCTTTTCTAAGTCGATTTTCTTCTAAACTTAGATCTCAAGTATCGGCACAGTAAATAGACCAAACCCTTAAAAAGGGATCTATTAATCATAACATCAACAACCATCTGGGGAGGGCTAACATTTATGTTCACTTCAGTAATACACAGATCTGTAGCCATCAGGTCTTGCATCTGTGCTTTGCTTTATTTAAAGACAGTAGCATTATTCACAGGAATAAAGCTAATGAATGTAAGTCAGAATCGTCCACAGTGGCTAACCATGTACGTGTGTGTATACATATGGACGTACACATCCCCCCAATCTTAACCGAGTGATTTAAAATATTTAATTGTGACACATCATTACATAGCGTTAATAAACATTTTGACATACAAATAAAATACAGCTCAGTTCACTGTGTTATCTACTGAAACTAGTTTGTGTGCGGGCACAGGAATTTACACCAACTCCGCTCCTTCAACGTCTACACACCTCACCATTTTAAACGCATTTATCTGCGCACTGGCCCTTGAAACGAGGAGTAAAGAGGTTGAGCAGCTCACTCAGATAATATAAAAGCAGTGAAGCAGAGCATGAGCGCATGGCTTTTAAACCATCAGCTGCAGCCAGTCCTCTGAAAGCCACCATCACCAGTGTTTCTGTTGGCATGCCATGATCCTTACCTGTAACGTATATCTATTTTTGAAACAGTTGGTAACCAATTCCCCTTTGGACAGCTGATACAACCACGTTAATTTTCTTCCACTATGACGACTGGCATAAAATGCAGTAAATCTCTGATAGCTCCGTTCTAACTGTATAAAAACAAGAACAATAAATAAAGAGTATTATTTACCGTCACTTATCATTACTAGAACGTGTTCTGGAATCATCAAAGGAGAATGAGATCTGATCACCCTCAACTGCCACGTTGTCTGAGTGAGACAAACAGAAATCCAACGTATTCAAATTCTTCAGACTGGATGAAAATTTCCCTCGTTTAGGAGTTCCCCTCTAAAGTGACATAACAATACAAACCAAAACAAGCATTTAAGTTCCATTCTTCCTTTTATAATACATTAAAACAAGGCTAGAAAGGTGATTTTTAACCACCTTCATCCTCCAGGTAACAGCCGTTAAGCGTATTTCTCACGTTCAGTATTCCGGTCTTGTCTATTCTGGATGAACACTCAACAGCAAACTAGGGATAACAACAACATCTGAAGATTTTACTGGTCAGAGCCAAAGCCATGGCAAGAAAAAGCTTCTTCAATAAAAGTATACACAGAAAAATGCTCTAACAAAGACTTGCTTCAGTTACTGCTGAAAGTTTTGAAGAATGATTCCTTAACCAGGGCCTTTCCACAGGAGAAAACAGTTACGTATTTCACACAGTTTCCTCCTACTACCTTACTTATCTTGTTCCAAACATCCTCCAGCCAAATAGGCAAACACCAGCGACAGTCCCAGTCCCCTCTGACACACAACAAAACAGGAGGAGACACCGGCCTTGTCAAACAAGTTTGTTTCATGATCATTCCCTGTTCGGATGAACAAGCGCAAGCGCCTCACCTCAGATGGCAGAGCAAACGTGCAGGACTGCTGGAACGGCCACGATCCAGAACTCAGCACCTGGATGCTGAAATCCACTGGAAGAGAGGTGGAGAGGCCGAGCTGCATTATTCCCCTTGCTCCCAGCCCCTCTTCAAACACACTCACAGTTCTGACACAAACAAGAAACGGTTCTGCCTTTTGCCCAAACTAACACGGTGAAAAAACACGAAGCAGTATTTTTATTCAGACCATAAACCAAAGGAATTAATGTAAGATGTCGCTGCAGTTGCAGAGCTTCACATTTACTGGGACAGTCACTCAACTGTAGAAGTTATTACCCTGTTTCTACCCCCACAACAGGTTTCTCTTTTAACACAAGTGTAAAAACTGTAAGTGTTTGCTTTTATATGTAACTAAAACTCATCGCTCCAGAGTCACAACTGCGAGAATAAACATTTCACACTTATACTCGTAAGGCTTTTTGGGCAAGTCAGTAAGAAGAATACAAAAACTAAGTAAAATTTAAGCCTAAATACACAATTCTAAATCTAATAAAAAAAAAATTAACAGTTCTTTAAAGAATTGCATTCAACATGCTTCAATGAAAAAAATATTCTTTATAAATAAGTGATAGGGCTGTTTAACAACCTAAACCACAACATCCCCGTTCCCTCAATACTTTTACACGAGTATGAACCAAAGCCATGCTGTGCTCAAAATCAAAAATGTTTAAAGGAAAATATTTTTCCAATTTAAAAAAAAGGCAGGATTCAACTGAATTCCATTACATACCTAAACATGAGGTGCAAAATCAGGAGGAGACTACCCATAACAGAAGATATAAAGTGCTATTAGAAGACAGAGTACAGACCTAAGAGAGTAATTTAAAATTCCTAGCTATCTTGGTCAAATTAATACCAACTCTAACTTTTGGGGGTACGATGTCTAAACCAAGTATCTTCCTCACATAGTTAGCTCTGTAGAAACAAGAGGAAGCGAAACTACTCAACAGTAACTTAGGTAAATGTATTACTTACAATCTAACGGCTCTGAATTGGTCAGGTGCTTTTTAAATTGCTCGTTCAAGTCCTTGCTTACACCAATATCTTGAAACATCCGCTGTAGCTTGGAGGTGTACTCAAAACCACAAGCTTGCTGTATTTTAAAAGCAAGACACAGTTTTGACTTCGCAGAATGAGAAGAACAAAGTATTGGAGCCTATTTTCTTAAAGTACAAATTTCAGTATTTCCCTTACTGAATGATCCCAACCAGACGTTCTTTAATTGTCACCAAAAACTGAAGAAAATTGTGTTTAAAAATGAAGCAAAACACCCAACGAAACTGATAGCAGGAACTAGTTAATCACAAATAATGTTGAATCAAAACAGGCTACTAAAGGAGTATTAGATCATATCTTTCTTGACCCTGAATGAACAAGGGTTAATGAAATTAAGCAACTTTTCAGCAGTCATTCCCTTGGACAATTACATCCCTGTAATTAATTTGGATAAGAATAATTAAGCTTAACTCCATCTTAACTCCATCAGACAGACAAGCACTACAAGCTCCCACAAAGTAAAAAAAACCAAAAAACCCCAAACCCCAAGACCCAGGGTGTGTATTTTTCTACCTTACCTAAGTTAACAAAAGGAACAGACACACATCAATGCTTTCCAAGGCAGCCTGAAGACCTGCAATACCTAAGTTACAGGACACTCATGGAGTACTCACTTTTAATTTAGAGATCATGCTTGCCTCAGCATCATCACTAGCACTGTTCTGATGTACAAGTCTTTTTGCCAGCATTTTAGCATAGAATTTTTGAAACACATCTTTATCCTCAATGTACTTGAAGACAACCATCTGAAAAAGCCATGATAACTTGTAAGGAAAAAAATATTTAAGCATTTGTCTTGAAAAAGCTGTAGCAGTAGCTACTTCATCTGCATGGACACTTTTAAGGGTTTGGGAAATCTTTTTGGGAGGGGAGTAGTGGTGTATGTTTTAAATGTGGATACTATTTTAAACACATTAACTGTATGTTCCACACGTACAGCCTTATATATGACTGTTTATATCGAATTACACAAAAAATACACTGTAGAAATTATATACAATATGTGTATATATAGAAATATATAAAAATTAAGTAAAAGCATAAATTCCATTTAGCCATTTTAAATCTGCTGTAAAGGGTTGCTTTTTTTAAAATTAAAAATATAAAACCAACATGCCACACAGAGTTGCAGATTATTACTGAAAAGCTGAAATACTAAGCAATGAAGTCCAACATAAAAAATAAAAGGTTTTCTCTCATCTGACTTGTATGACAATCAAATATTACTAACTTGTCAAAGCTTACACAGAGGAGAACTGTATTTATAGACATCTTACCACTTGATTGAGTGTATCTTCCAATTCTGCTTCTTCTGGATTCTTTGAGCTGCAATTAAAGAAGTGCATTTTAAAACAGCATGTGGATATATATGGAAATTTCACAAAGGAACACAGATTGAGTAGCTTCTCCAAAGCAAAGAGTGCAGTGAAACGAACACTCCACTACTCCAGATGTAAACAATTCTAAGTACAGACTTTCAAACCACAGGTTGAAGTCCTGGACCATGAATTGCTTGGGATTTCCTATCTGATAGCCTCATACTTCTCAGGATTTATGGGCTTCAACATGGATATCTCGCTTCCTGCCTTTTTTTCTGCTGCTAAATGTTATCTTTATTTCTTAGAAAGTACAATGAAAAGAAAACAGCTGAGAGAGCTGGGTCTTGACTGGGTGAGAGCTCAGGTGGCACCATATTGTTTTCCTCCTTATCGTGCTTGTCCATCAGGCATACCCCAAATCTACCCTGCAGAAAGCTAGTATTTCTAAAGGGGAAAACAAATGCTTTGTTAAAGGGGATGGGCAGGGGAAAAGCAAGCAAGTTCTTCTGGTTTTGGGTTGTTTGGTGGTGGTGCTTTTCCTCCTCCAAAACAGCTAGAGAAGTTGCCAGTGACAAAACTGACACGAATCCAGTACAAACTGAACTGATACCAACTCAATGTATGAGCTGCTGAGTCATTTGACGCCAAATATCTTAAATTGTGAACCACAAGAGGTTAGAAAGCAGTTTTTGTCATCCTCAATTTCTGCCTGGATGGAGGAAGATACAGAGAGAACAACAGGAGGAAAGCAAGAGTTTTAATGGAAAAGGGAATGTGTGTCTCTTCTTTATAACATACAACTCAAATTCTTTTTTGGGAGGAAGGAAACCAACAAACTAAAAAACCCCTTCTGTTTTAGTAGAAAACTAGAACTCAGTTTCCTGTAAGGAAAGAAAGGTCTTACATGTTTTATTATTTCCATCTCTTCTTTAAAAAAGAAAAGTAAACTCCATATAATCTTTAGGAACAGTCCTATTGAAATGTTTGTATTTAGAATTTGGTATAAGTAATTTCCCTTGAAATGTTAAGTTCTGTTTCTGAAGACACAACATAAAACCTCATATGCTAAAACCTTGTAAAACAAAAGCCAACCTGAAATAATAATTTGTCTTTGAAGACGTACCTTTTCTTTAGTAAAGAGTCACAGTATCGTGCCAGTAGCTCTGGGGATTTACTGGATGATTGAGCCATTTTTGTCACTGCATTATTATTAATAAATCGACCACAAGCCTATAAATCACAAAAGACAGTGAAATTTGGGAGACAAAACACCGAATAGAAAAAAAAAAGTTCCCCGTATGCCACTACATATACTTACTTTGTCTAGTGCAGCCACAAAGCCAGCATCATTGTTGAATGCAGACATGACTAATGCATTGTATTTCTTATGGACATCCAACACTGTCTGTACATACATTTTTGGATCCTGCAATAAAGAGAGATTGGTTTTTGCAACCCACTGACTTTCTGCTTCCTACTTCTTCCATAATGGAGCTCCTCACTGGGTTAAGCAAATTTTTATGGGCAAAGTCTACAAAGTATTAGATTTAAAGGTAAAATAAAATCCAGACCAGTAGTTTAGGTTCTATGTGCAGGACTGACTTAGGTTAAGCACAAGCTTTCATTTACAGCAACCCGAGTGCAGAGGGTACTACATTATGTAGTACAAAAGATGACAAAACCAGTTTCTCGACCACTGCAAACATTTCCAAGGACATTTTCAAAGACATAAGCTTAATTCAAATCAGGCCTGAGAGAACTGAAATACATCGACATACATCTCTGTAGTAAGAACGTAACAGGTGTATCCCCACCTGTTGTACGTACAACCTAGTACAGAGACCTCCGTTGTTGACTGAGTTCTTAAAAATCATCTGCTCAGCACCCAGTGGCAGTCAAATGCCAATAAACATCAAGGTTCCGGCACTGACAGACTGAGTCCTATGTGCAATTACTAATGTCTGCATCGCAATAAAGATGCAGTCAGAGTGGGACCAGTGAAGGGCAACTAAAACATCAGGCAGACAGCGCAGCCTCTATCAACAGACTAAAAAGGCTAGAAGCCTTCTGTTTGGAGATGAGAAGTTTGAAAGGGCATATGACCAAAATCAGGAGGATGAACAATCACTGAAAACCACTTTTTAGGACTATGGAGCATTTGATGAAAGTGGTAAGAAACAAGTTTAAGACAGATAAAGTAAACAACATCTTTACACAGAAGGCAGTGGATTTCTGGAACTTCCTGCCACAGGAGGTTGCTGGAAGCCGAAAATATCAGCAGGTTCAAGAATGGATTAGACAAACTCACAGACAGCAGGTCTATAAATAAAAGCTTAATGGACTGGGCATGGAGATACTCCTGTAACACTCCTGTCATAACAGCTCTGGATGCCGGCAACAAATGGCAAAACATGGACAGGTTTTTCAGGATCCTGATGCAACCATTTCCTGTTGCCATTGACAACAGACAGAAACTATGTGGACCACCAATGTAATGCCAGGCTTGAGATAAAGAACTCAGATTATTGAGAACTTCCTAGACAAGAAATTCAAGTGGACTTGAAGGACCTTCAGAAAGGCATCTACTGATTAGAAGCACTCAAAAAAAAAAAAAAAACAAACCCAAGGCACAAAAAGCAGTAACCTTTTGACTGAAGAAGAGTCTCTAATATAGTTAATAGAATCTACAGCATAACTCATTCTGAATGAAAAATCTAAAATAGGTCAGATGAGTCAAGCTGGTATGACTATTTCTCTCCATTAACTACAGAGAAACTGAGGAGCATTTGCTCAGCTGATTGTTTAGACACTGTAGAGATAAATGAAGTTGGACAGAATCAACCCTACCCAAATGTGATGAAGGTCTAACAAGGCAATGATGAATAGCGATACACTGGTATGAAGGGTACTGGAAGAAGAGGCAAGATGGTTCCCAAGGGAAATAGCCAGAGATACTGTTATGAAAATGAAGAACGCATGTATGGAAAAAGGAACAAAAGAGAAAGATGAAGAAACAAGAAAATGTGCTGTGATCAGGAAGAGTTCTGTACATGGTTGGAGTCAAAGAACTAACACATACAAATCTCAGGCTTCCTCTCTCTCTCAAAGATGAACTAATTCCTGGAGAAAGAGCTTTCATTTTTCTGGGAAATTCTTGAAGGCCTATGTACAAAGAAACTCAAGAGCAATGACCACTAGGGGGATGTGTCAACCACGGAGAGCATCTGATTCAAAATTTAAGATGACATCTACAAATGAAGCTGAAGATTCCTAAACTTACTTCATGAATCATAAAGGATCAACACTGCTGAAAAGCTACACACTCAAAACTACAGCAGTGAACAGACACTGCACACATGTAAAACAGTTTAATTTGTGCAAAGTTTCTACTGTTCTCCATGCAATCATTAGAGATTATTGCTTTAATGATTACTAGTATGAAGCTATTTCAACAATGTCTGAGACCAATAACAGGCTAAAATGAACTCTGTCAAAAAAATCAAACTTAACCCCCATTTTAAATAAAATTTACCAGAATCTCTATTGTATCCTAATTTTGCTTTGTGCAATGTTTCATTCTGTTATTTATTTTCCTAGAAAATATCATATTGTCTGTAGACAAAAAGGTTAGCAAAGGGTTTAAACGTCATGTTGTTTACATCAACACAAAATTAAGTCTGAAATTACAATTATGGGATAAAATCGAATTATATGGCTAAACAATCACAGGGTTGCAGAAGACCTAACCTGCTCCTTATATTGTGACCTCTTCAACCATTGCAGTTATCTTGTCCTCTTAACATTTCTCATGCTTTTCCAAGCAGAATAAAGCCATTCAGAAAAAAAAAAAAAAAACAACAAAACCAACAGAAACTTTCTCCACAGTCCCATCCAAATCTGTAAGATTATGAAATAAAATACAGTCCTCAGGAGATAATGCTTCTTGAAATAGTGGACCTTCAGTTGTATTTGTAAGTGTAAAATATTGCATTTGCACAATCAGCTTTCCAAGCAGCACTGACATCCTGACAGAGAGCAACAACTCAGAAGGAAAATAAACCCCAAACAAAAACCCAAAAACAAACCCCAAAGCTCAGACTAGTAACATGGTGATGTGACTTTTTTAAGCCTACTACCAGCATTTGAAAATTGACTAGTCCTCACAAAATAAATCAATGAGAGGGAAAACACAAGCAGAAAACTAGAAATTCTATCAGGAAGCATTCACCCTCCTCTACTGTGAAACTGGCAGCAACCCCACATTGGCTTATTTTGAGGGGATACTTGCATTTAGAGCAGCTTCTCCACATTTCTCAATTGCAGCCAGACCCTGATTATGAATGTGGGTTTCCAGAAGTTTTTTCAGCTCTCCAAGGCCATCCTGGATTCGAGATACAAGGTTATACATGCGTCCCAAGTCTGAAAAACACAAAAATAAAAAGGAAAGCCAACATCTCCTACTCGTACTAGCTATGACTCCCAATTTCTCATTTACAAAGTTGCCAACAGAAGTTAAACATCCATCATCAACAAAAACACACGTGCCATTGCTCCTGTAAAAAGCCACAAAAAACTACAGCAAAAAATACAGTATAGCAAATCGTTGCAGTAACCTGGAAATTTAAGACTAATTGAAAACAACCTTTTAAATATTAAGACCTGTTTTACCTTCACAATGCCACATTAATTTCAAGAGGAAAAAGAGACTTAAATTATAGCAATATATTTACTTCTGATTTCTATTTTTCACAAATTTAAAGCGGTGCAATGATTTAATAATGGAGTTTAAACCCTCTTATTTAGATGAAGTTTTGAAGAGTTACCATGAATTACAACTGTCATTAGTGTTACTGCTGGCCGTGCTAAGAGTCAGCATTCTCTAGCTGGCCTCCTTTAAATCTTGCTCTGAACAGAGCAGTTCTCAGAGATCTAATACCACCTGTAGCCTTTTGTATACTCACACTTCTGTTTGGGGCAGCATCAGTGGTAACGGTTGGAAATTAAAGGCAAAATATTATGTATTGATAGGTCTTTAGCAGATAAACTGAGACATTATAAACCAACTTCCCTCCAATAAAGCACTGTCAATAAAGCTACCTCTAAAAAAAAAAAAAAAACCCAAACATTTAAGTAACTGATTACCAGTAGCAATAATTATATCTCAAGGAATAAAAATGGTTCTGAATAGCACTACCATGGAACAAAACTAACAACGACAAAAATAAATTGGACGTCATTTCACATATGTTAAAGCTTCATACCAAAACCTCACCAGTTTTCAGCCAAGATCTTCCAAAACCAATTTGTAATTTTTGAAAGTCTAATATTGAAGAGGGTTTTGCTTTTTATTAATTTCAACACAGCAGATGCTTTGTATTGAGTGCAGAACTCTTTAAAAAAAGAGCAAACTTGAACACGTCCATAAACCAGGCACATAAACCCACTAGTTCCCTCTTGTCACCTTGCCCTCACCGAACACGCACTCAAGGGAAACAGCAAACAACCAAATTAGTTACTGTAAACTAATGAGGATATCTCATCTTGCTGAATCCCTTTTCTGGTTGTCAGCTGCATCTAGCACTTCTAAAGTGTAAGGGCTTCTCTGAAGGGCTTATGAGCAATTTATTACCACCTGAGGATCATCGGATTAAATAAAACGTAGCAATCAAGCAGCTGTATCACTACCTAACGCCGAAATACAACACACAGAACCCGATGCCTTTAATACTAAAGTGATGACACCTCTATCCAGACCAGTTTCTGTATAATGCTTTCCCTTCCTTAGAACTTCTGCACGCTTCAACTTTTGGATTTGAAAAGCAAACATTTTTTCCACCTGAAAACCACATTTGCAACCTGATGCCAAACTTTTATAACAATGCGTTATAAAACATATATATAAAACAAATATATAACAAGAATGCTGTTTTTTACCTACAGACTTATAGAAAAAAAGTAGGAAAATAATGCCATGCCTAGATATGATAAGCTGCTGCTAGACCTACCCACAAATACGGTTTCACAGGTTGGTCTATCAGGATGTCTGTATCTGGTGAAATATGGAAAAGCTACTACAAAGCCTCAGGGAAGATTTACACAGTAACTCCACCTAAATCATTACAGCCTGTTTCAAATAAACATAATTATTGCCTTTAGGCATCATACTGATGTGAATAGGTAACACATGACAAGTGTACCCCACAACCTTTATAACCAGTTGCACAATTTTATTCAGAAGTTACAGAACACCAACAGGAGTGGCCTGTGATATGATATGCTTAACATACTTCACATGGGAGGACCTCGAAACCAGTGCACTTTGGAGAGCAAAGCAATAAAGATTTTCATCAAGAGCAAGACTTTATTATAAGTTTAGGATAGTCTGCAATAGGCTATTTTAGTCCGTTACAAATTTGAGAGTGAACTGATTACAGAGATTAAGGAATGAAATCTCAAAGAATCTTTCAAATTAAATGTTTCTAATCTTGAGACTTCATGAAACTTCAGAGGCCAGGGAACTACTGTAAATTGTACAAGTGAAGCTTGAAAATATTTTGAAAAAGCTGAAAAAAAAAAAAAATCAGGCATTTTAAAATACCTAACTAATCTTAGAAATAACCCAAATGAAAGTAAAACCAAAGGGATAGAACAAGACAGCATCCAAGACACAAGGTGGTACTTTTCCTTTTTTACCCTGACAAACTTATGGAAATGCATCACTATGGTAAAGTGACTGTACTAAACGCTCACATCACCTAGGAGCTTGATAAAGTAACCAGAAAAAAGAATAGCCTGGGAAGGCCTCCTGAGTCCAGAAAAATTTTCTTGTTTGTGCTACTACTATTTCTATTGTCAGAAGACATTTTACTGCTCAACTCATCTGTATCAAAATCTGTTCCAATTACAGAGTACATACATTTACTTAAAAACATAAACAACACCTCATTCCTAAATACTAGCATAGGATAAAAAACTTCTATTTACATTTGAAACAGCATTGTCCTTTTCTATTTTGAAGCATTTCTTAGTTATCAACATGATGACTACAGTCACTATTCAAGGTTGCTCTTTTAAGGTTGATATATAAAGAGGCAGAGTCATAGCTGCAATTCACAACTCTCAATTGAACTGGATCATCAACAGTATCATAGAGTCATAGAATCATCTGGTTGGAAGAGACCTTTAAGATTGAGTCCAACTTACCTCTGAAATTCTTCTCTCTTAAATTCCATCACTCTCTTAAAAGCAGTATTTCAGCTATAAAGCCTTACTTTGACTTTCCATATAGATTTAATTAATTGCCCAACCAGAAAAATCAGAAACACCAATCATCCTTATCATGTGCATGATGCACAGGAATTATTTGGCTCTAGTTTTGACTGTTCCTTTGTGCTAAGCACTAACTCCTGAAGAAACTCATACAAACCAATACAACTGACAATTCCTTAAAGATACCCAGATTCTCTGATAATCTTTACTTATATTAGAGGAACCACTGAAGAAGTTTTTATTCTATGTGCTTTCTATGAAGGTATAAACTTGATTTGTTAGTGGCACTTAGGACTCATTTTCACAGCTAAAATTATCTAATCAATTAATAATTTCCACCCTTTCCTTGCGCTCTGTATGCAGCTTTATAGATTTTATATACTGTATTTTAGAAGCTTCTTGTTTGCTTCTATTCCCCTTTTAACATTTCCTATACATCCTTCTAGACAACTTGGGTTTAAAAATTCTCACTGCTGACTCTGAAAAATCCATGGATCACACTGAAACAGCTGATAAAACTACTGGTCTGTTTTTCATCTCACATCTCTCAGGCAAGCTGCTCCTACTGGAAGGATGGCTCTTGGAGCTCTTCCAGACATGTTAAGAGAAATCAAAGTTAGTGTTGTTTTATCTTAATTACAGAATCACAGAATCATCTAGTTGGGAGAGACCTTTAAGATCATCGAGTCCAACCGTTCACCCTGCACTGCCAGGGTCCCTAAACCATGTCCCTCAGCACCACATCGACATGTCTTTTAAACACTTCCAGGGATAGGGACTCCACCACCTCCCTGGGCAGCCTGTTCCAATGCTTAATGACCCTCTGTGTAAAGAAATTTTTCTTGATATCCAATCTAAATTTCCCCTGCTGCAACTTAAGGCCACTTCCTGTCATCCTGTCATTTGTAACAAGGGATCAGAATAGGCTTCCTGAGGCAATACCCTCAGCCATTCCAATTTAATCAAAAGCTGCTTGTCCATCAGCTAAGTGTCTATCTTCTCTCTTAAGCTAATTCCTGAACAAATCACATTTAACTATCACCAGAATTTACAGCATTCACAAATCATCAGGGAAGAGCTCTAAACTTAAAACTCACGTTTGAATCTCCTTACCTTCATTTTTATCAGCATCCAACAAATTCTGAAACTCTGTATGAAATATCTCCAGGTGTTTTTCAATAAGTACTTGCTCACATTTTCGTGCTAATTCATCTTGTGTGCTCTCATGGAGATAGACCTGAACTCTACGCTGTTCCTCAAGAAGACGAGCTTCAGCCTACAGAAGCAAGAGAGAAACATGAAACCCGTATGAAGGCAGAAAAGAAATCCAGCAGCAGACAACAACAAAAATCAAACCTTTCAGTAATGTAGCGTTACTGTCCACCTACTTAAGCAGTTACTTTTCTGGGAATCAGAATATACACATGGAACCGATGTTTGTGTCGATGATAATATTATACACTGTTTAAATGGAAGGGAGAGTCACAGCAAGACTGATTTCCCATTGCTTCTGAACAAGAAGTTTACAGATGGAAATCTGCTGTAAGAGAGAAAGCTGCTGACATGAGATGCTGGCAGTTTTAGCATCAGCAAGCTCTCCAGCTACTGAGGTAGTTTTGTTTATGGCAAACATGAATATATTTCATGCCTCCATAAAACTAAAAGGCGGAAAACTACAATTTAACAGTATGCCTATGACAAATTTATCTGTATGTTCTTATCGACATTCTTACACAGAAAAGCTTCCCAATCATCTAAATTATACTAGCTTTTAATTTGGCATATGAAATGCTACACTTATATATCTTCCCAGCAGACCAAAATTCTAAATGTTACTCAGGGAACAGTACCTATGCCAAAATGTAAAACTGAAGTTGTTGATATAACAATTACCTTTGTTTTGTTTGCAAAAGTGTTTAAGATTCACTTCACAAGCCATCTGTAATTGCACCACATTATTAGGGATAAAGTGCATATGTCTCCTTATTAATTTAAATAATTTAGACCGATAATGACACCAAAAGAAGGAAAATTAAGTCAATGCATTTTCCTAGTATTTTAGAATATTGGCTAAGCATGAAAGATCATATTATGGATAACAACAAAAACCAGTTTCACTGTAACTACACTGCATCATATTCCTATGGCTTTAAATAATCTCTGCCAGTCTTAGACTCACTCATTCCTGTACTAACTTTGTACTTAGCTCTTGTGAAATGGTCCTGGATTACTGTCTCCTAGAGTTAAACCAGTACAGGTCAAAATATGGGAAAAAAAAATCAGCAGTTTGGGAAGGGATATAAACTCATGCTTCAGAGCACATGCCAGTTTCTTACCAGTAAGAATTAACAATCAACTTCCTTAATGACAGCAAACAGCAACAAATCTTCTAACGAACACTGGAAACTGGAATTGGACTAGCGGGACTATTTATCCTACATTTAACTCTGTATTTCTGTAGTTCAGAAAATTCCACCACTTCTAATGCTGCTTCTTAAAATATCCTTAGGCCTTCACTTCTAATGTTAACAGTCAGCTCTCACTTTGAGCTCCTTTCTGACAATAAACATTCATTCTGACTTCAAATTTGCTTATACTATTTCACTTTTTGTGTTCTTATAATTCCATTTTATTTTTAAAGTCATATTTCAGAAATAAGGGCAAAACAATTAGTTCACATGACAGTATCTCTGGCTGGTTTAACTATAAAGATAAAAAGTCCATTTTGAGACTTTATTTCAAGGGACAGCCTTAAGAAATACCAACCTGTTACTCTACAGCACATCAGGCCACGCCAGCTTTACTCATGAGTTCTGGCCTGAGAAGAAAAATTCACAACCCTTCTAAACGCAGTAAGTCTGCCTGTATAACTACACACACATATCGTAACTCTAATTAAGATTTCATTGAGTATTCTACAAGAACCAAGCAGAATTCTACTATACCATGGTAGCACAGTTGTTATGCTGCTGGGCACTAGGGTACTCCAACAGGTCTCATTTTATTTTGCAATGCTATTTATCCCCAATTAGAATTCAACGCTTCAGTGAGAAAGTCAAGTAAGCGTACTAGAAGTAGATTACTTTGTTCGTAGTTCATACTTCCAACAGATGACTTCTAAGACCTTCTTATCGCTAGTGTGCCACGTGACTGCTGGGCAACTTGCAGCTTTACACATCAGTCTCATTTAAGATGATTCATAACAGAAAAGAATCCCAACTCTAGCAATACCCGAGTACTAATTATAGGGAGTGCTCTTCTGTTGCAGGTGTTTAATGGGCACGTCAGATTACAATACCCAAACCGAAAAATAAAAGTTAGGAAGTTTATAAAACCGCCTTCTCGTGTTTAGGTAAAAAATGTTAAGAATTCTGTAAGCATAATGAAGTAAGATAAAACTGAAGGACAAACCTATCTGAATTTTAAATTAGTAGTTCTGAAAACTTGCACAACCTCTCTTGATCTCTCCAGCAGAGCACGCGGACTAGAGAGATCAGACAGCTTCTTCAGTGAACTAGCTTTTAGTTTCAATTAATAAGTTTCCCTCTTCCATTAGGTCACATCCTTTAGTTTCTATCATTTTGCAAACTCTGATCATATTCAGTGTAGAGTCTAATACGCATCTTTCTCAGTTTCATCAGTTAAATCCCAGGAAAAGGGTGATGAAAACAGCTTCTTGTTCAGTTTTATCTTAATGAACGCACATTATCCGTAAGGAGATTTCAAGATGGCCCAAACAGCTTGTATACATCTCTAGTATATTAATTTGAGCAGAGACTTAAGGCTACACACTTTCTTGCTGAAGATTTCCTTTGCCTTCTGCTAGCTTTGTTTTCAGCTTCAAGCAAAGCAAGTTACTCTTTTGTGCATTTCTGAAGTCTTGAAGATTGTTTGGGGTACTAGTAAGTTCTTTCTACTTGCCACTAATCTCCAGCTCTTGAAATAGCAATGACCTTCAGACAGCTTTTTACTGTCCTGTACCAAGGAAGCCTGGATGAGCCAATCAATCAGGTTATGAATGACTGAAATTCCCTTTATATATATATATATATATAAAAAAAAAAATATATATATATATATATAAAAAACTCTGCTTTATTTATATTTTAGGATGAAAGACAAGAAATTGAAGAGGGAAGTAGCAAAAATCATTAATTCGACACCAACAGAAAAGTAAACATAGGTAAGACTAGGAACTACGGGGCAACCATCCCAGTGCTCTAAAAGCAGGATTTGTTTTGCTGTGTTATTTCTAGGACTTTCCCCCACCTCTTTTTTTTTTGGATAAATCATTGACTTTAACACCAAGACTCAAGACAGGACGTGTTCTGTGGCAAAAAACCCACAAAGATACTGCAGGGAGGGACTGTATCTGTGTATTACATACTCATAAAGCTCTCTTCTTTTTAATTAAACTTAAAGGGAAAAAAGAAGCAGCAATTCAGAAAGTGAAGAAACATGCTGAGAAAGATATATAAAGCAGCCCTTGTCCATGATGGAAGATGACCTATCTATTCCACATTCAGCAAGACTGACCCAATAACCAGGCTAGAAATAGTCAATGTTTATCCAGCTTGCTCTTAACTGCCCTTTCTGATATCCTCCAAACCAGAGACTACATAAGAATTTAAATTTGGCCTCTGTTGATCAGAAGTATTGTGTAGGGCTCCTTACATTAAAATATTCTGAGAGAATTACAGCCAGCTTACTCAGGGAAAGATTTCAATAAATCTACCAGCACACAGCTCCCTGCACAGGAACAGTAAACTTGTAGGTCTAAAGCAGAATGACTATTCCGGTGTCCTGAAGTCTAACAAAATCTGAATTTATTTCATTCTCTTCCATTTTGCTAATCAAGAAAGTTTCAAACTTTCATTGTACTTACTGAAATACACTAAGGAGACAAACTTCAGACCAGACAAACATCGAAGCAAATCACCACAGGGAAAAAGAGCTAATGGTTTCTGAAAATGATCAGCATTTTAAGAAACTGATAATAGAAGCTAAGAATTTATATTACTTTACCTCTAAAAATATCTGTATCCAGAAAATCATCATGAAGCTTATTAAATGACTTACCTTCTTCATGTACTCCGTGACGGGGTTCTGTTGCAAGAATTCAGTACTTTCTCGTGTGTAAAATCTCTCTGTGTCAGCAAGAAACTGAGATTCAAATGACTCTTTATAGACAGTTAGTGTAGGTCCTTTTGCAAATGCATCATCTTCATTCAGCCCCAGCTCCACTAAAAAAAAAAAAAAAGAGCAAGTAATGACAAAATTGTCTTTTGTGAAGCGGTCTCTTGCCAATAAACAGGTACCCTCCTCTAACTTACATGAAAGTAATCAATTGGGACAGTAAGGACACCGCTTTGTAAAACTTAAAAGTATATTTTTGCATTTCAAAAATAAGCAGCACAAGACACTACCCACATAAACTGCTCTTTTTGATACATTACTGAATAGATGACAGGATTTGGAAAACTTCACTATCTCAAAAGCTAGTTCAAATTCCTCTTCCATTTTTTCCTCTTAGGAGTTCTAGATTATATGCATATTTTTTTTGCTATTAATGAAACTAGTCATTAATCTGAATGGCAAAAAGCTCATTTTCATGCAAATGGGAAAAAACAATCCCACTCTGCTTTGTAAACTATTATGCTTCCTCTCTTCCAGATTTAGCTCCTGAATAACCGATTCATAAACAATGAATGCTCTTGTCTCTGAGTGGTGCTTTTGAGCTTTACAAATATGGTATAATAAACTGTAATTGTGTCAAGTGCCTCTACAAACATGAGGTTCAACAATATATATCTGAATTTATTTTACTGTAAAAATCTTTACTGGACATCCAAGGAGGTGGGATGCTACTTCTGGGCTTCGATAGGGGATATGTATTTATTTAAGAGAGTAATAAAACCTTAAAGAAATCTCATTTACCATAAGATTGTACAACTCCACTGATCAGCCTTGTATTGATAGTTTCACCATTCCTTTCCTTTTCAATCAATTTCAACACAGCATTTGTTACCTTAGAAAACAGGGATTGAAAGTCAAGCACAGAGAAAGCAGAGAGTAGGTTAAGCACAGTATTTAATGTGTGTTTCTATATTTGAAGTAAGTCAAGCCCCTTGAGAACAAAATGTAAGGACACCCAAATATATAGAATTCCTACAGAGATCACATAGTATGCTACACCTTTAAGCTCCACAATGTAATTACAGTCCGAATAGAGGTGAGCTATAAAAGGGTATGAAATTGCTTGGTGTTTGTTTTGTTGTTTTAAGTTCCAAGAAGCACCTTCTAAACCAAACTTCTGCTTGTTTTATATCTAAAATACAAGAAAACTTTGTAGTAAGAGCTGAACCAAGCACCTGTACTTTACACAAAGAAAGCTATTGGCTTATCCTGATAAATAATGTGTTGCATCTACTGTTCTTTTAAACCACAATATAGCTGATATTTTCATACTATAACACAGTCTTTTCATCATGAAGTACTGGTAAATAGGAGTGAAATCAACATACATAAACACAGTATTTTGTTGTGATGAAATGCGTTGTTTATAGCGGGCTGATTTACTAATTGAAAATACCTGGCTGACATCAATCTCCCAGGCAGCAGTGCAAACTTAAGAGATTCACAGTAACGTTAGAAGAGGCCAAAATCCCAGGCCTGTCACTACCTGCTCTCAGACCATCTTGACCCTCAAACCTTAAGACATGACCGTCAGCCTGTACTTCTACCTGGCTTGGAAATAGCTCAAGCTGTTCCTTCATTTAAGACAACCCCCCTTAGCTTTTTTTTAAAGAAGCCAAGGGTGCTCTCAGAGGGGAGAGAACAGAACACTCTTGGTATCAAGGTGCACTCACACACACAAAGAGAAAGGCCCATTCCCCCCAAATATTTATCTTTTTAACACCACAAAGGAGAAGCAGAATGCTCCCTTCTGTTCTCTGGGTCTGTCCCAACCCAATTCTCCAAATTCTTTTTGGAAGAGTTACTAGCAATATATAAAATTAATCCTATAGAATAACACTATAGTTTTATTTCTCTATATACCTGCTTATTTAACGGCCTGAATAAGCAGTCTCTCCAGGTCACCAAGGCAAGCTAGAAGCAAAGGAAGGTAGATGAAAGATGAAATAAAGAAAATATTTATATATACATATAGAAATATATACAGGATAACTCCTTAAGGAAAGCTCATATAGTATGCTAAACAATCAGAACTTTTTTAATTCTTATATTTTGGCACATCTCATGCAACAAGACTGTCTCCTAATAAAATTTGCTTCATTACTAACTCTAGCTAAGATATCCCCTTTTCTGACAGCGATCCACTGCCAGCTCTGAAAACTAATAAACCATGCCAGTTACTTTGACAACGTAGGCTTTTTTTTTGTTGGTGATTTTCAGGCTAACACAGTCCCTTAGCATTAGGCTAGTGAAGTCACGAGGAAGGGAAGTAAGGATACTAACTGTTCTTCTACCATATGCAAAGTTATTTTAGTGAAGCAGTAAAATAACACCACTGTCCTAATGCTTCACCAGTGAGGACAATAAGTATCCTTTATAAAAAAAAAAGTACTTTTTGTTATTTGAGATACAGAACTTCTGATAGGTTCTTCACCTGTTTATATTCCTTTACATTACAAAAAGATCACATATCAATCTTTCAGAACTGTACCAAAATAACTTATATTATAAACCAAACGTTGTCTGAATCTCAGCAGCTTGAACGCTAAAACATTTGTAGAGATGTACTGAAGTCAACAGAAAAAAAAAAAATGGGATTTACTTCTCCATTCTATATTTGAAACGCTTGACTGAATTCTAAGCGGAATGACAAGGCCACACCAATGCACACAGGTAACAGCATAAGGAGCAAATAGTCAGAAACAGACAGCCCTCAACAGTCTGATAGTGGCAGTTCCAATACACAGAAGGCAGACTGAATACCCCACGTGTTTAGACCCATGAAATTTTCACATATATATTGGGGTGGATGTATGGAAAGAGGGGAGATTGCCCCTATGCCCACTTCTTCAAAACTTCTATGAACTTCCTACAAGTTTAAGGAGCGATCTGCAGGATGATAATGCAAACATGACAGATGGAATGGATAACTCACTTCAAAAAGCTACTTACCGAATAAATTTCATATATTCCTTTACGACCTTCATCGCACTCACGACGAACCCAATGTCGATTGAGGTAGGCACATATCCCATTCAATACTTTGCTTGAAAACCTATAATCTTCCCACTGTTGAGTGTAGAATTTCAGCACACTCTCATCCATCAAATCTTCACCATCCTGAAATAACAAGTTTGCCAGTACTGTTGAGTAATTTTAAGGTACAGCCAAGATATATAAGGGTGTACAAATTGACCGTGTAATAAATTTACGCCACACAATGTATTGATAGAAAACATAGTGCTAACACATTTACTTCTACACTAATAAAGCACTAATAAAGGCCAGAATGAGATTTAGGAATTAAAAGATTGGTAAAAAAAATGCACAGCATAGAGAAAGTGCCAGAAGACACTCCTGTCCCTCCTGTGGGAGAGAGCAAGAGGGCACCACCTTAGAAATGGACAGTGGTGCTGATGAGTGCGCTAGGTAAGAAGTGCCAGTGCCATGGTAATGCATTCAACATGACAATCTCCATAAAATATACCACCCACTTCCACTGCTGCTACTTGGGGAGCTGAAACGAGTAGCATGGATGGGGTCTTCTCTAGGACCCTGTCAAGTAGTAAATGGAACCCCATATTCTTGGAAATGGGTATGGCATCACACTTGTTCTTGTTATAGAAAAAAAAAAAAGAAGATAAAGTTGTAACACATGGAGATTCAAGTATCATTCCAAACTGGACGACTACAGCCTGAATGGACAAGTGAATAAAACGAGGAGCGCATTCTGGATAAGGCCTCAGACACCTTTATGCAGCTTCATAAATTAATTACACAGTAGACTTGATAGAACACCAAGAATTCCTTCATTATTGCTCAAAACTAAAATCCCGAAAGTTAAAAGTACTATTCCTTTCCAAAAATAACTAGGAACCATTCTCTTACAAAGCAGCCCAACATCCAGCTCTATTAGTAGTTTATTTATTAAACTAAATTAATGGCTACCATCAGGCACTTTTGACACCACAGGCAACCATTTTTTCAATATTACTAATATGCTGGCTAATTGGTTCGAAAGTCTAGCTATACTTGTTCAAGATACAGGACAGCTTAAGTTGGCATATAACACTGCTTCTGTAAAACACAGAAACGCTGTTTTGGATGGAAGAGGAAAGGCAGCTCAACAGGTACACTTAGCGACTGATCTCTGCCCGAGATACAGCTTACAAAACATTCCAATGGCTAATGGAGACAGAAGCAAAGTTCAAGATAATCCAGTTAAGTTCCAGTGGCTGCACGCATCTCTACGTTTGTTGATAGAAGCTTTTTTCAATCCAGCCCATATCACTACTATAAATGCAGAATGACCTAACGTCCCATCTTACCTTAAGGAGATTTGTCAAGTAGTTCTTCAGAAATTCTTTTAGCCGTTTGTACAGTTCCAAGCCAACAAACTGAGCACCTCCAGGTGTCTGGCCCTTTTTCGATTTAGAAGGAGGTACTCCAGCTCCCCGCGCTTGATTAGACTGGTGTACACTAGTACAGTAGTTATAAACGTGACTGACAGGAAAGTTAAGGAATACGTACGTGCCAGCATGAGACATTAAAAATACAACAAAACCCAGTATGTTAATTTCATTAAGCTATTTTTATATGACTGTAAATGACTCAATCATAATATATTACAAGATACATTAGCTCACATAAAATGAAACCAAAGCTAAGAAAATGAAGTAATTTTCAGCAGAATTATCTGCAGCAGAAATGTGTCAGACTGCCGAGTACACTACAAATACTACAAATGCCAACATTAAATTTATCCAACGCTTACTTAACAAGACCACCAAGAACACAAAGCAGTGGAATTTGCTAGTAAGATTATTTTCAAGGCTTAAATAGAATTTATTTGATATATATACTGGCCTTCTATAAATACATAAGCTTTCATTTGAACAGGAAAAAATTTCAAATGGCCTCAAGCAACATTCAGTAGTTGAATACCGAGAGGATGGTATTTTTGCATTCTTTCCAACACAATCCTTTATGCAAGATTTGGCCATTTAACACCGGCAGACAGGGGACAACCTAGAAAGCAGTAACAGTAAGACACATACTCTCAAATGCACAGCATAAGATGAGATTCACAGAAACTCAATTTTAGGCTACAAGTATGATCCCAACACTTGCGTATGTGGTAGCAATAATTTTTCCTCTCATACTAATACAGCCTGGAAGACTTGCTCTATCTGTTAATGTAACATTTCAAGAAGACGCTCTGTTTTCTGATCTGCAACATTCGAATATTCAGAATTCTTCCCAAGTAGTAAGTGGAAGACACACTGCTCAGAACACTCCAAATAAAGCACTCTGAAAGAAACTGCACTCCACAAACTAGGAAAATAAACTACCTTGGTAGCATCAAATTCAAAATTGATGAGGACTCAGATCTGACAACAAAAATTACCCTAATGACTCACCTGGCAAACAATTAGCCAACAGGAATGGAGCTACTGCACATTCACACTGCTACTGGCAGTCCGAGGGCAGGCTTTGGAGTCACGTCCCTTGATAGAGAACATCACATTAAGCAATCCAGAAAGTCTAATTTGGTTTGAACTTGTGTTTTAACTAATGGACCAAGCTTTAACCACCAGACAGGCTTCCTCCACAGTATGCCACATATTAGAAAATTAATATGTGGCTGATATTTCCCTTTTATCTTTCCCTTCAGGAAGACCAGCACAATATAATGGAAGACATCAGCAGCATAAAATACCAAGGGAATTATAAACCCCAAAGATATGATGCATTACAGTCATTATGAATAGACTTGTATTTAATCAGTGAAGCTCAAGTACAAAAACCTTTTAAAATACCCAAGTAACTCACTTGTAATTACTTCAAAATACAAGTTTCACAGACAAATCATATCCCGCATGCCAACTGGAACAAGGTTCATGGTCTTTGCGTCAAACTGAAAGGAATTTCTGCTCACGCTCTATACTCACATTCTTGCTCAGAAAGTCAATGCATCTGTCCAAAGGAGTTATGCTCTTTGTCTAAGATGAACCCTTTTGGAAAACATACAGCATACATTTATTTCTTACCTGTTACCTCATCCAGGCACCAAATAATTACAGTTCCCATAATATTAACCAATAACATAAAACCTTTATTTGAGCTTAGCAACTGAAATTTTATCAGCCTCTTATCTCTACCAGCCACTTATTTCCTGGACATTAATGATTTCTTCCAGTTCCCAGCCATTTGTTTGTTCAAATGGCACTGCTGCTTTCCTGGCCTTGTTGCTGCTTTCACCATCTACGCTTCAATCAATGTCAGAATTCCTGGTTCATGTGAGGAATACCGCACAGCATAACAATTCTTCTCTAGATGCAAAATTTACTTTCTCTTCATAAACAAAAAAAGCAGGGCTTACCTCACAGTTTAACTTTAAAATAGTTAATATAAGATCCTCTGAATTGTGTACGTAAAGTCTCTCCATCACGATACAAAGAATTTGGGACTGACTGATATATACCCACTTGTCAGTCTTGCCTGCTTCTTGATCTATCTCTCCTATCCCAAATGACTTTAAGCAAGTCTGAAAATATAAGGATTGTCCAGACAATAGGTAATTCTTACAGTTTTTGTAAATACTGTCTGATGAAAATATTTTTTCTGTTCTCCAAGGATAAACACAGTAGCCTTAAAAAAAAACCAGAAGACCAAGGTTAGGAGCCTTTTTCTAACCCCATACATTTTACTATTAAAACCAGGATTCCTTGTAAAGTAAACACTGAGAGAGACTGAGATCTTTTGTTCACGCCTGACAGTAATCAACTCAGAGCTGGAGTAAAAATATACCGGTAATGTCCATCTTTACTTGTTACTCTGGCTTGAGTGTTGCTAGCCAAAGTGTCCAAGACAGCACTTTGGAAATGCTCAAGTTTAGTTGTTCTATGCAAGTCAAACTGAAGTTATTTTGCCTGTGCAGAAGGCAGTTTGCAAGTGTCAATAACTCCCTGACACATTATACATAAAAGAATGCTCTCTCACGCTTTGTTTACAATCTGTGTCCCCATCTGCTAAAGCCAACCGCTGACAGAAAGACTGACATATTCAAAACAAAATCAGACTGGCGCTGCTCACAATGAAGTATGTGACAGTCCGTCTGAGAATCACAATTCTTTTCTATGAAAAGAACTCCTGGTTGCAGAAGGCAAACTAATCCCCTCAGCCGCTCTGGGTGCTGGAAGCCATATACATATCCAAACTGTCATTAGGAAGCATTTCAGTGGGGGCTTTTCTGCTAGCAATTCACATACTGCAACAAGCAGAGAAGTTAATTCATCAGTAGACTAGTCTGCACCACAGTGAAGCTGCACTGCTCCCCAAGCTTCTGGCTGTTGAACTTCAGAAATTTCCCAGCCAACAGACAAACCATCTACAGGAAGAACAGATCGAAATCAATCTCCTCTAACTTCTACACCTTCCTTACAGTGAAGGTAAAATTACATTTACTTATTGAAATTAAAATGTGAGGTAGAAGACCGCAAGGAAGTTTATAAATTGCTTCAGCATTTTGCTGTTTAAGATGAAAAATCTTCTTCAGAACTTTATTATTCTTTGAAACTCTTTGAAAATGGGATACCAGAAGCAGCCAAAGAGAAATTAATTTTGCCACCTTTGTCTTCAATATAATTTATAGTACTTTTGACAACGCTGACTTCATTTATAAAGCTTGGCAGTGCAAAGGAAAAAAAAATTTCCATGCTGACATGCCATAATGAATTTATGGTCTTGCAGGACATAACTTCCACTGAAGGAAATGATCCTGAACACACAACCCACCTGGAAGGCTTGCTTGTCACCTGCTTTTCCAGTAGCACGGGAGTTCATGCAGGCAATCAATGACTCAGACTGCGGGGAAGTGACTGTCACTACAACTAACCTCTGTTCCCTGTTCCCAGACCCTTTGCTGAGCAGATCTGAACTTCTGTGTCCACACAGGGGAAGTGAAACAGGCTCTTTCAGTAGCAGTGTGTACACTGTTTGAGCAAGGGCACCATCAAAACGCAAGCTTGAGCATGCCATGGTCACCTCTAATCTGCCCTCTGCCCCAGAAAATTACCAAGATACTCCATACAGCATTTTTTTCCTCCAGGAGCAACTGCAGAGATAAATTATGCAAGACAAGTATCAGTTTTGCAATTCAACACACAACAGGAAAACACTAAGATTGTACACTGATGGGTGCAAATCACTCAGTTTAGCGTAAGTCCCTAATCTCAAACTTTTTTACAAAGAAAACACTTACTGCTGAGGTAGGAATTGATTCCCCTTTCAGCAGCATAGCTGGGACCCCTCAGTTTTTCCGTTTTGCTACGAAAAATTAACACAACTGGAACAAGTCTGCTTGAGGAATAGATATGTAAAATTGAAAGGGAAGCAGAATTAATACAACATAGCACAAAACTATAGGGCAGAAAGAAATTATGACAAAGCTTTTGAAGAGGAGGAAGCATGCAACAATAATAAAAGCTGAACAACTCTCTAACCAGAATTTCTCTCTCATCGCTTGCAGTCTCTTTATAATAAAGACCAGTTTTAGGCATAAATTTCGCAGATCTGAAGCAGTACTTTACGCTGAGTGCCCTGTCACCTCAATAGCTGGCCTCAGGAACAAGTTGAGATTAGTTCCATTTTTGTCAAAAATTTCTGTTTCTCTAGATTACACCAAAGCCATGCAAGAACAACATGTAGAACGTTACTAAAAATATTGATAGGAAAATTTTTAGGGAAGATTATAGAAGTTTTGTACTCTTGTAAAACCACTTCTAATACAAACAATATGGCTTACTCTATTTACTAGAGAACAGCTTTACATGTCTTTTTCAAAATAATTAAAGCCATTTCAACTCCTGTGTGACCAGAAGATGAGGCTGTCCTGAAGCTCACAAAACCACCTCATGCATAAGTAAAGTTGCTGAGAGAAGTGGACATGCCTACGTGACTGCAACATCTCACAAGCCAAACAGATGAAGGAATTTTGCACAAGGTTTTGAAATTATGAGGTTGCCAAAAAGCAATCACTTTCCAGAACAAGTGCTTTAAGCACCCACTTCAGCTTTTTGAGGAGCAGCAGTAAAATAAAAACCCCAGAAACCTTCATTCTTTTCAGGGAGGTAGCAGCAAGAGCCTATTTTAAGTATGTTCAGTTCTTCATCCAGTAAGGAAGGGCTACCCCCACAAAGCAGTTCAAAGAAAACAAAGACCCTGTCACCCAACCCCACACATTCTCCATTGTGTTTCAATACACTTTATCCTAAGATCAATTACACATTTAAGTCTTAACGCACAATTGCGCTGTTAAACCATCCCCATTTTAGTCAGGGAAGGACTGAGGAGGGACTGAAGGAGCTATTACAGCATCAGCCATGCAGCTGCTATGAAAATCCAGGCATAACTGAGCTCAGACACGTTTCTACAAGTCTGACATCGGAGAAACTTCCAGCAAAAGCCAGCTGAAGACTAATGGACCACCTCGTTTCCCTCTTCAAGGCATAAACTCAGAATAATAGCAGAGAAGGACTGAGTTTCAAGGAAAACACGAATTTTTCAAAGCCAAATGCACACACAAAGTGCACAGTTTTTATGCCAGGAAGGGGAAGAAACACTGTAACTGAGGCTGGTGTTAGGTTTAAAGTTCTTTGCGTTGACAGAAGTTGCTCTTGTACGGAATATTCTTGGTTACTATAAAAACCAAGTAGAACAGCAAGCAATCATTGTTAAGAGGAACATGAAAAAAAGGAACCTATCGCAGCAATATAAATATATCCTGCACTTCTTTCAAACTGAAACAGCAATTTTTATGAATACACACAAAACCATACAATTATTCTCACCTTTCTACACAAGAAGTGTATAATGTACCCTTCGAACACGTAAACTGATATATTTACTTCTACCTTCCTGTTCCACACAAGCACTAACCGGCACATGAGAAACCCTATGAAATATAATATTGGATGTAAGCAGCATTAGTACAAGCAGACAGCAGTGGCTGCTTTGATGCATCCAGAGTGACCTTAAAAAATTTGACATTAAAGTGACAAGATGGCTTAAAGTAAGAGAATATCAAGAGAAAGTGGAACAGTTTCTGAGATTTAAAAAGTTCATGCCCAAACACCCCAGTATCTTTTCTATACAGACTATAATAATCTGTTTAGAAAAACAAAAAAACCCACCACAACATACCATGCTGCCTGGTAACAACAGATCCATGTGATCAGAAAATAAAAGATTCTCACAGTTTTCAGAACATATTTATATGTTCTATTTTATGAACAGATTTCCCTGCGTCAGATGGTATTTTTAAAATGTAAGCATACGACACTTAATTATTAAATATTTAAGACAATTTTTTCCTTTACCACCTGCTAATATCTGAGAGGGAAAAAAAAATCCCAGCTTATAAAACAGATTATAGTAACCTTTTGTGACGTACAATTACTTGCATTTGGTCCAATGGATAATTGGTAACTTATTTAACTGCGTAAAAAATAAGTTAACAAAATTGAATCACAATAAGCAAATTCAGAAATAAGGTGAAGATTTTTCATAAAATAATGAAACGTGACAGAACAACATAACCTTTACCTAACCTTAAAATACTTAAAGAGATTACTTTTGAAAACAATTACTGTGGCTAATAATGGCACAATAATATAAGAAACCCATCTGTAAAATCCAAATTACGGGTGTAAGACTTGAGCAAATTTTAAGTCATAGTAAATCCAGCCATTTTACTTCAAAGTTTCACATAAGAGCTATATAATAATTCTGCCAAACATGACTACTCAAATGTGTTACAGGAACTGTCGAAATCAACAGTATGATTTTTTTACATACACAGCATTAGAAAGACTTTGAAAGCCAACCTGGACATTGCAGATGCACTTTTTAGTAAAACCACCACACCTTCCATTGTACTGTATACTCGTCAATTAAAAGATTTAAAGACATCTTCATGTAGGAAAAACACCTTATTTGTAACAAATTAATGGTACTTGGAATCTTTAAACAGCCTTATTTTTCCCAATTTAATTTTCTTTAAATATTAAAACTGGACAAAAAGGTTCCTCTGTTCCATATGGGCATAAATTAACTACACTGTTTTAGAAAAAAATTCCTTAAAAATGCTTCTCAGATTCTGTTTTGTAAGTCAAGACTGTGAAAGCATGACTTTATGCCAAAAAAGTCATTTTGACATTTCAAACAAGAAGTATACACATGTGAAATAAAAGCCCACCACTAAGCTTTCCATTCACCAATCATATCTGGAAACTGAAAAGTTGGTGTGTGCTCGAAGGAAGAAAAGAAGAATTACAGAAAGTTATTTAGCTTTTTGTGTAAGCCACTATGAAAAACTATGCTAGTTTAATGTAGTGCAGGGAATTTTTCTGATAGTCTAGTATCTGGTCTGAGAATCTGCTTAAGATACACAAAACAAGAAGAGTAACAACATACTTTCATTCTGTCCACTGTGGAGTTTAATTTCACATGGATATAGATCCCAATTCATCGTCTCACACCATGAGGCCCAAAGAAAATAAATTGTAGACTCACCTAATAATTAGTGTGAAAAAAGTGCATCACCTTCTGACAGAAGAATGAAAAATAGCTCAAGATGTATGAGTATTTTATCATTGCCAAAAGGAGTTAAAGTGACTTACAGCAATATAAATGAGAGTAAGTTGAGGAAGAATAATTCTAGTAAACAAACTAATAGGTCTTCCACCAAAATTCCAAGCAGAAGCTCAACACTTGCTACATGCCAGCACAGTTCTCTCTCAGACATACTAACTGGCAGTTTTCTCCAGACAGACTAAATGCCACAGAGAGATATTCCGTATACACTGCTACTACAATTTCATTACTCCTTGAGTAATCGCAATAAACGAGGTTCCTTTTTTGTTGTTGCAGAACGGCAGCTTGAATTTTTTCCCCTTTGCAGTAAGTAGAGAGAATTACTTCTGTGTGAACCACCCCCTCAGGGGCAGTCTACCAAAACTTGGTGCCGTCCTCCTGAGTTCCAGGAGTGACTCCCGAGTGACTTTATCATTGCTTTAACGTTGACTTTTACGATCTAGTCCTGCGGCAAACTAATTGCCACTAAAGAAAAGATAGGGTGAAAAGGGTCTTCCCTCACAATATTAGTAATGCTGTCAGGTCTACTGTTCCTAGAAATCTAAATCTTATTGACTATTTCTCTTTTCTGCATGAAATCAATTCTTGGCACGTTACTCTAGGCTAGTTTGCAATACCACCTGTCACAAGATGTTAGTTACTACTGGAGGAGCTACCAGGCTCTTCAGTACTAGAAATTACTTACTATCTGGGTAAGGACAGAAAAGCACCCAGATAAAGGACTTCAATTTCAAAAATCTCATACATAGCAAAAGAACCAAACACCACCAAACAAACAAAAACCCACTGCCATGAAAACAACAAACCACACAACAAAATAGCCTCCTCTTCCGCAGCAAGCACCATTCTGAAGGAGATCCGTTTCAACAGAAGTTGTAAATTCTCAATGGGAAACACAAAGAGCATACCTCAAAAAGTAGTTAAAGTACATTAGTACATTGTTGTTCATAATCATGTAAGGAGTGGTACATAAAGATATCACAAGTTCCATAAAGGACTGGTTAGGTGCTTTGGCCCAGCTGGCAGGGCAAAAGGAATCACAAAAATATATGCAGTACTGAAAAACCTCTGGTGATCATCTATCTGACAAAAAAATACATCCTGCAATCAGAAGCACAAATGAATCTAAATTAGACAAAGTAGGGATGAGTATCTTGATAACCAACATTCAGAAACAAGATTTTTTGGTTCATCTCTTCAGCATTCTCAGCTCTAGAAAACCCCTGGAAAAATCAACCTCTTCGCTCGCTGGAATGAAGGAAAAAACCCAACACCTTAAGTACAAGCTCTGGCCTGTACTCAAGCGACTGAATCCAGTGTCTCACAAAAAGAGACAGTCTGAACAAAGAAAATGAGCGGAGGTAGGATGGAGGTACAAACTGTCTGAATTGCATAACTCTTTCCAATTCTTTCCCAGATTCACTGGAACAAGAAACAACAAAAACTTTCACAACTCCAATAAATTTTGACTGGAAATTTGGTATCAGATACAGGCCTAAAGGCAGGTTTGCTTGCGTGCATGGTTCTCCTCTCATATACATTAGTAAATCAGAGGAATTAAACGGAATCCACTTCAGAATCAACACCCTGACCATAGGCAGAGCTTCCCAAAATAAAAGTCTATCAGTCTCCTAGACCTGCTCAGTTTTTGTGTACAGCAAGTGTGTTAAAAATATTGCATCTGAAAGGGAAATAATCTTTTAAGCACAACTTTTGAACACGTGCACTAAGTATAGGACGTAAAGTGCGCTGTTATCTTCACAGCAGATTAAAAACTCTTCGCCTAACCAGTGTCAAATATTCTGAGTTATCAGACTATTAAATTAACCCACAAATGAAAGTCAACCACCAAAAAGATCCACTAAAATTAATTCACTTATGGAAGTAACAGAAACCATCCTTAGTTTCAGACCCAACGACTCCCTGAAGGAGCAACAAGAAGGAATGAATAGTCAAAAGACAACATATCCCTTTTACAGCTTCATTCCAATATTTGTGAACTTCATAAAGAGAGTAAAAAAAAAAAAAGAAAAGAGCAACTGTTTTAACTTTACCATTATAGTAAGTACTTAGACTTTGGCTGCCCTGCTTGACAGACCTCACAAGCAGGAATATATTAAAAGTACTCAGAAGAAAAACCTCTCAGAACTTCTACTGCAGGTCAGATTTCTATCAGACAAGCAACTTTTGCAGACTTGTTTCATTCAATCAAGAACAATGCTGAACCTAGCGCTGCAAGAAATTAGTCATTTTAAGTCTTCAGAAAAGTTCTGATCCTAAAAGCAAATGTTACTTCATCTTCCCATCACTATCAAAGAAGTATCCTAGAAACATCTGCTCAGGGTTCCCCTACCAGGAGCATGGATTCTGCAGACACAGGTGAGATTACACATGAACTGAGACTACATGTACAGAAAACAAATCCTTCTATCTCCTCAGAAAGTCCAGAGAACTACAGAGTTAATTGCTTTATAACCTTCAAGCTCCTTTTATAAAAGCTCTGTCCTTTCAAAAACATTAACACAGACTAGAATTTGATATACAATTCCAAATCAGTGCCAACAACAGCTTTATGTTAATTTATGTATCAGAACAACAACCTCTGTTAAAAAATCTCTAAAAACTGATAAAAAAAAAAGTAGAATTAAAGACAGGAAATGTATTTCTTCTATCATATGTCCACACACTTTGCTGTACCACCACCTTCTTAAGCAGTGCTTATTCTGCTGAGCAATATAAGGTTAAGAGTGAACACAGAAAACAGATGCAAAACAGAGGCGGTTCCTCACCAAGTCCATTCACATGCCACTTCAGAAGCGGAACACAGAAGAATGATTTTTCACTTCCCAGACATAGTCCTGAAGTCAAACACTGATGCTATAATACAGCAAGAGGCACATCTTCCTTTCAAATTAGTCATTAAAGATCCTTATGCACCACCTGACAGAAACAAGTTCCCTACAATCTCCCAAACAATACTTCAGCACACACGTACAACAAGGAACAAAACCCCCTTTACCATCTTATAACAACTCCCTGAATGGGAAGACACCGGAAAATTTCAATAGCTCTGATACAAACGAGGAATTCAAAAGAAATCCACTGAGCGCATTCTCACACCAGCTGGACATTCACAAAACCAACTGAAGAGTAAAGTACTACTTCGAGGCTGACAAGAGAAAAATTTTTCAGGTAACTGGACACTGCCACGAATAAAACCCTCAGCATAATGCCAGAGACTAATATACAAAGGAAAAAGAATTTCTGTTTTCTTCTGATGTAATGCGGACTCAAAATTAGACCTATTAATAAAACCACCTTAAATATCTGCTTTGTCAAAGGTAACAGGAATCAAAGCTGAAATTGAGGTAGCTGTAATTATGAAGACAGTTTTCTAGACAACAGAATATTCCTGCTTATTTACCAGTAGGATTAAATAGAAAAGACTAATCTTCCAAATAAAAATACACTCTTAAAAGCCACCAAGTCAAATAGTTATGAAGCAATTTTGACTTCAGAATGTAAAAAGCTATCTCTAATCTACAAACAGTGAAAGTACTAGCTGCCTTCGGCATTAGGATACGTGTAGAGTTCCATGTATCTGGATTTTGCCATGCTTTGTCTGGTGTAAACCTGTTGAATTCCAGCTCTTAAGTCATCCCATATCTGGTCGAGACCGATCTGTTTAAGTCCATGTGGGTTCTGACTCCGATTCGATGACATTTTGTATTTCCTGTAACGTCTTCCAGTGCAGCAGCCTGAGATCTGGTTATTCCTCCATCAGAATCACAAGTCAAGTAACATGATTCTGTGATTCTAAACTCAGTTACGGCAATTCAGTGAGATAGTCTTTACATGCAAAGAGTGATGTTTCCCAGGAAGGTAATCTGCAAAAGGAAAAGAAAACATGCATGTTATACAACAGCCCAAATTCATTCACATTAGAGCAAAAGATACAAGATTAATGATTTCATTGAAACGTTTTTGTTCACACAAATGCAAAATCCATGATGAGGTCTGAAATACCAGAACCAAGGAACATAATTTTGCAGTTCTGCAATACACTACGAAAGGTGACTGTTAGTGCCCAGACCTCTCCAAAGCCTGTAGGTACTTAGGCCAGTGCTGCTGACAACAAAGCCCTAATGTTAATAGGAAGTAAAAATCTTTCCAAGCAGTAAACACTATCCTAAGAAGTGTTCCCTCCCCATACAACTGCAACACTCCAGTATTTCCAAACAACCTGGGGTTCTCTGGGAACTCACTGTTTAACAAGCATTCTGATGAATATTCAAAATAACCAGAAGATACTAAAAATAACTATTTTCCTTCAATAATCAATGACTCTTCCAGACTTGAGATTCTATTACAGGTAACTTCAAAGTCCAAGGTATTTTGGAGCAGAGACTTTTTCTATCTGGTAAGCACATGCTTTCGTTAATTTCTTTGCTAATTAAATGAAAAACCACTTCTCTCAATCTCATCTTACCAGCAAGAGAACACGCAGCCAATAATGGCGGGAAGAAAGAACAGCTAATGGAGTGCACAAAATACAGATTACGTGAATTATGAATGAAGGAATAAGAAACTAAGAAAATGCACTACGCCCATGAGTGCTTAAGCACACAAAGATTGGGAGGTAGTGAAAAAATGGTTAGAAATTCATCAGCCTCATGAAACGACAGAATAGGAAAGCAGTCACCTGGAAAGGAATCCTGAGAACATCAAGCAGAGAAGAATCATTTTTACACAAGTCCCTAAAAATATTTTGCAATTTTAACACATCTCATCCACTGCAGCAACAGAATTAAGAATACACCCCAAAATTACAAAGGAGGTAATTTTAAAAATTAACCCACAAATAACAGAGTTGTAGTAAGTCAGAACCAACTTACTCTTACTCCAGCCTTTCAATATATAAAAAGGAGGCTTAAAAGAAATACAGAGAAAGCCTTTTTACCAGGGACTGTAGTGACAGGACAAGGGTCAATGGTTTTAAATTCAAAAAGGGTAGATTTACACTACCCAGAGAAGCTGAGGATGCCTCACTCCTGGAAGGGTTCAAGGTCAGGTCAGACAGGGCTTTGTGCAACCTGATCCAGTGCAAGGTGTCACTGCCCAAGGCAGGGAGGTTGGATTAGATGATCTTTAAAGGTCCCTTCCAGCCCAAACCATTCTGTGATTCTGTACTCTAGAGCACATTCACTGAAATACTCAAAACACTTAAAAACACGATGACTTCTTGCCATGCTTCCAGAGACAAGAATACAGCTTTACAATTAACCTGTCCTGTACTGGAGCCTGCTGGCCAAGGCTCATATGAAACCTTCCATAATTTCAAAGAGAGTATAGGCAGAGACCTGATAAATCCTATTATTTGGTTTTGACCTTTGAGCAGTGGAAAATAAAGATATTCCTTCAGGATCTACAGTATGTCATAGTGCTTTGTCGCAGCCACTTCTAGGTTATTGTATGTTCCACTCCAAGTTTCACACTGTTATACCCTCCCTGATCCTTGTCCAATTATTTGTAGGACTTCTCTTCTGCCTCTTCTCCTTGATCCTAAAAAGACCAGCTAAGATTGAAACATTTCTTTAGTTTTTTTAGTCAGTGACTGTCTTACTGCAGTATCACAGAAGTTACCATTCCTCCTAGTCCTTTATTAGCCATCACCCATAAGTATTTAAATCGCAAGCTCTAAGTAAAAAACAGAGAAATATTTTCATTACCTCAGTTTGAGCAACAAGTACTGTCTCATTTCAATCAGACATAAACTGCTTCTGTAGCTAATTTTTCTTTTTACATGAGCAACTATTACTTAGAAGATTAGGTGGAAAAACAAGAATGCAATAAAAATCTATCTTATAAAATGCACAGACAAAATTCAACCTTTCCATTCTGTTTCTATATTTACAGCAAACTGGTTATTAAAGACACATGGGAATAACGCATCACCATGCTGAAGTGCAATACAGATCATACCTTGCTTGTATTTAACTTCTGTAATTTCTGCTGCAGTACTAATAGTGATGGACTTTCACGACTGAGCCATCAAAGACAGAAGGAACAAAGGTCTGTGAGTGGCCATTCGCCTCTACTGCAGGGAACACCCATGATCTTGGACTGTGATCCTAAGTCAGCAATGCAATACAGAGCAAGAAAATTAATTTGATGTCTACAATCTAGGAGAGAAAGCAGGTTTTGGTTCCTTAAATCAGGTACTACTTGAACTCTCTGCAGAAGTGAGAGAAGACACGGTTACAAACCTACAACTCTACTACGACTGCAGTATGTGTAAAAAATAACTGAACATTACACTCTTATTAATCTTCAATAAGCAAGTGGCCTAGAATTAGAGCACAATTTAGTCAAAATATTTTGATGTAACTAATACAAAAACTTCACTGCTCTATAAAAGTTTGTAACAAAAGGCTAACCCCTTGCTAGCCAGCAGAAAGCATAACCATTACAACAGCTCACAAGGTTCCTTCCCAGGGGGGACCCCAGTGTACTCTGTTTATGTTCTCTGGTGCACCTACAAATACTACCTCTCCCCAGAATCTTTTAAACTCAAGGTAAACTCACTATACTAATTTTCTCTCTCCCCCTCCTCAAGTAATCCTCTGTAATTAAGTCAGGATGTAGCCATTAAAAACAATGCCATGAGAAAGAACTTAATTTTTATTTTCTCATGCAGATCACTACATAGAAATACTCTTTATAAGCAATAAATGCCTCTCCAATTGATAACATTACCTCACTGTCCCTTGGCTGGCTTCCAATTTGAATTATGCAGTTGAAGACATGAATACAGAATGATAGCATCACATCACTAACTTCTGAGACTCAAATAATTTACTTCTTCCAGTTAGTTACTAGTTAACACCAATGGGAAATAAAGCAATAGATTAATAATGTTATAAGCTACTAATAATCCTTTTGCAGATTCATTCATGTGCAGAAAATAGAAAGGTAATTATTAATGTATTCCCTTAAGAGGACTAAAGTTTTACTACATAAGAATGCTTTAACTACAAAAGCATATTTAGGAAAGCAACCACTTGTACTTAAAGGTTCAACTAAGCAATAGTGTTACATGCATAGAGAGAGGAGGGGTAAAACAAGGCTTTGTTACTCAGCACAGTTATTCTACACAAACACCCAGTGACAATACAAAATTTTATTTCAAGTGGAAGTGTAGTTGCCCAAATTATTTTTGCGATTCATGCACAGAAAACCTCTGCTTAGGCAAACAGTTCAGGAAGGTCAAATCTGGTCCACGGTAGTTACACCACCACCACTTTACCCAATGTCCGAATTGATAAACTTATAAAGAGCAGGAAAAAAGTTTAGAAGTCTACCACTTCTCAGTACCCAGGCTGTTGGCCACTGCCAAGACCAAGGTGCCCTCCCAAGAACCATGAATTGCTACAGGTGAATTAAAACCTCAACATTAACTCGTAACCTCTACATCAGTGAGCTCTCTATTCAAAGTGCTGTTGGCAGGACTCTGCAGAGTCTTGCACTGAACCATGCTTTCTCACACAAACACGTCAAACTTGCTGATGACCAGCTTCATGGACAGGATCACCTGCCTGAGTTGCAACATCTGCTCTCTAGCTCTGGACCACAGAACCCAGACTTCATTATATCTTCAGGACCAGTTATATTTACACGAAAAAAATTACCCCAGCAGTTTTCAGCTGATATATACACAATTTGACGCAGCAGTATGACAGTGTTCAACACCACCCTGTCTTTCAACCCTGCATTCAAGGCACCAAGCAAGCTTGAGTGTGCTGGTTTTTCACTTCTCTTTGCCTGTTCTTTTATTAGTTCTTTAACATTCTTCCTTTCCTTCTTGATTTCAGCTTTATCCTTGTCTTCCTTGACCAAACAGTTCCTGAAACTTTTATCAGAAATCTTGCCACAGTAATGCAACAGTTAATACAAAAAAAAACCCCACACATCTGAGTGCTGTCTGATAAAGAGAGCTGGGTCTAGACTAGAGAAGGTTTGCTGATAGATCTATTCAAGCAAACTCTCCCGTCTGCATTGCAGCTGAAGTAAGCTTTGGTCAACATTAACAACCCAGCAAACAAGGGAAGTTTCATGGTAGTCCTACTGCACAAACATCAACTTTGCGAATAATATAAGGGACTATATCCTTAACACCACTATACAGGTAAAACTTTACAGGTTTTCTTTGGCCATCTTTAAGAGAGTTCACTTTTCTGCTGTTCAAGTAATCCTTACGTACAAAGTTTGTACACTACTCCAAAACTGAAATATCCTTTCTAACCTGAGGTCTCAGGTTTTCCTGTGCACAAACAGGATGCAGACCCTACTGCAGTACTGAGCATGCAGTAATAGGCTTCAAAGCTTCTTAAAACACTGATTATGCTCAGCTCCTACACCTTGGAAAAAGGAAGGCTGCAGACTGGGAAAAGAACAACACTGTGCAGAGAGAATCAAGATACGAGCGCACTGAAGAGGAAGAAGAAAGGTTTACACAAGACAAAGGGCCTCAAGTATTCCCACTCTCTCTCTGGCTTATATACAGATACAACCTGATTTAAAAAAAATATCAAAAATCCCAACAACAAAACCCAAATACACATAAGCCTTGAAGGACAACACTCATGAAGATGCATTTCTTGAATCAGCCAAGATGCAGAAAGGGAAAATGAGGGAAGACAAGCAATGAAAGCATGATGCTAGATACCCAACACGCCAAGCATAAGACAGAACAATACACCTTTTCTTAGAAAGAAGGAAAAAAAAAATGGTGGTGGCAGTGGGGAGTCATATCAACTGCAATTTAGCAAAAAACAAACACAGAAGACTCTGGAAACTCTGAAATACCTTGGGCCAGTTTATAAAGATCTTAATGATCCTGCAAGGACAATTCTTACATATAACTGCTTTCCTAAAAGCTCTTACCAGCCATCAACACTTTATCCAAATCCAATTTAATAAGCTAAAACACTGCAATCCTACTGACTCCACCAAGAAAATCTTGGAATGGTATTAGAGTCCACTTCAGACACAGCATGGGCAAACCTCTGAACCCCGACACAAATCCCCCTCCATTATAACAGCACTTGGTGCACCACAACATACACTGACCTGTAAGACACAAATAGGAATTCTCACCTGTGACAGTGTTTCCATACAAAATTTTCTCATGCTCCTGGAAGTGGAAGGTGGTGATCCTTATCAGTAACTTTAAAAAGTACTAACATTAATGAGCTTAAAACAATTCTGGCTGGAATCTCTCCCCTACAGCTAGCTTGCTAATTTTACATCTTCCATCTTGATATTTTTGCGAGAGCTCAACTGATGAAGGCAATGCAGCCTGCCACTTCAATTTATACACAAAGATTATGGTCACACCAATTCATCTGGCAAAGAGTCTGACATTTTCAGATGCTCAAATATACTACAAGAGTATGGCTTAAATACTGAAGTTTCCTCCGATATTCACCTTCATGCTAACGTTTCATCCATACATCAGAAACAGTCTACAAATCAAGGACTGATGGTTACTCGCCTTGATTTCCTGCATGGGACACAATCACCACCCTGCGAAAGCTGTCCCCTCTATCTTTTTTTTCCTTTTTAAAATCAGGTGTACATTAAGTGCACAGCTGTATATGCTAGCGATCTAGATCCCTACTATGGTCTAGAAAGGGATTCAGACATGGTTTTTCTGCTTCAACTATGAAATCTGAACTGTAATAGACGTAACTCATAGCGAGGAATTTATACCTCACAAAAAGTTAGTTCTGCATAAATTTAGTACCATTTTCAGCATATTTTTAATGAGTTTTGACCTCTAACGACTGCAACGGGCAGTCATTACTTAAACATACAGATTTTGATTTTATACCGCTTCTGTTTGTAATGCCACTCTAGGAAAGTCACACTTTCAGAGATAACAAAACTTTTCCTAAGTTATCTCTGAAAAAAGCACAGTAAGAGAACTGTCCTGTTTTAAGAAAATGCAAAAATTTTTAAAAAGTCTTTTCAGTTGTAGAGTGAAAAGTTTCTCCTTTGGCTACCCAGAAGCAGAATGTTTGCCCATGACATTATTACCATGAAAAGCAAGATGGAAAAACTAGCAGCCAGCAAAACGAGCTATTTCTTAAAAGCCTCTTTTTTTCCCCTCCTCAAATCAGGCCCCGAACTTTAGATAAAGCTTCCAGATGACAGTCTCCACTGCCATGAGACAAGGAGGAGCTTGCAAGTTTAAATTACAGAGCAAAACAGGGTGAACTAAGGTCACACCAGCAGCCTTACTTCTGAACTCTAGTGCACATTAAGATATTGTCGAACCTTAAACACACAGGGCAACAAAAAGCCAAATTACTTCAAATGCAAATCAAAAATACAAATGAAGTTTCTGAGTTCAGCTATGGCTAAAATTGCACCTCTAATCCAAATTTTTGTAGCTCCCTGCTTCAAATTTAAAAGTTAACTTTTGTCTACCTTGTATATTAGTGAATCAAAGTAGCAAAACTACAAGTATGACCATGAAAATGGGAGAACAGAACCATCTGCGTGGCTTCAAAAGATCAGTACATTATCGGAGCAGAGTGAAAAGCTGCCCGCACTGCAAAAACGTTCAATCATCATGATCCTCACCATCCTCTGCGTGGAATAAAAAGTTCTCAATTCTCCTTCAGAGACAAAGGAGACCAAGTCTGAGAGAAACTGCAACATTAACTACAGCAAGTCTAATGAAATCCAATGACAAGATGCATTTTATATCACCTTTACATACTTCTAATTTAAAGAAAAACAGAAGTCAACAGGACTGACTGATACTCAAATCTGGTGCAAAACTACAAAGACTTCAAAGAAAATGTATTTGATCTTTTATTCTTAGTACTGATGTCAAGCAATGCCTGTACCTGCCAGACCAAGTTACAGCAGTGAACTTCTGACTCCAAAACCAGAACAATCAAAAGGTGAAAAAGAGATAACATTAATTTTTCCTGAATGTTTGGGGAAACATCAAAGTTACACTGTTTATTCAAGAATCATAGAATGGTTTGGGTTGGAATGGACCTTTAAAGATCACCCAGTTCCAAATGCCCTGCCATGGGTAAGGACATCTTTCACTAGATAAGACTGCTCAACGTCCCATCCAATCTGGCCTTGAACACTTCCAGGAGTGGGGTACCCACATCTCCAGGCAACCTGGTCCAGTGTCTCACCACCCTCGTAGTACAAAATGTTTTTCTTATATCTAATCTAAATCTACCCTATTTCAGATTAAAACCATTGCCTCTTGCCTGGTGACCACATGCCCTGGTAAAAAGTCTGTCCCTATCTTTCTTATGAGCCGCTGTCAAGTAGTGAAAGGCCTCAATAAGGTCTCCCTGGAGCCTCCTCTTCTCTAGGCTGAAAAACCCCAACTGTCTCAGGCTTTCTTCATCAGAGAGGTGTTCCAGTCCTCTGACCATTTCTGTGGCCCCCCTCTGGACCTGTTAGAACTGGTCCATGTTGTCTTGTTCTGGGAGCCCCAGCTGGATGCAGTACTGAAGGTGGGGTCTCACGAGAGCGGAATAGAGGGCGAGAATCACCTCTCTCAACCTGCTGGTCTTGGTTCTTTTTACAAGTTCAGGATACAATTAGCAAAGAAGGTAGAGCCATCTTGAGGACAAAGTACAAGAGATCCCAACTCCAGCAAAAATTCATATATGACTCTATACCAGAAGTGCAAAACGGAATTAATATTTTCCTATTTTCACAGTAGCCTTCATTCTTCTTTTTTAAGTTCACAGATGAAGAGGGATTTGAAAAACATTGTATTAAATAGAGTGGAATGTAATGTTTCATTTATTTTTAAAAATGTATTTGATTTTGACCTGTATCATTTATTAGAAGAGGTGAGGTAGCAACTTGAAGCAGTTCACTATCGTGGCAGCAGAGGTTCTGTGGGTAAAAAGAAAACTGTCAGAAAATTACCCACTGGGACACATATTATTTCCTAAACGAGTGCCTCTCCCAGCAGCTGTACTGCAACTATTCCCTGATTTAACCTCATATACCTACTCATGCTGGATAATGCAACCAGTGTTGAAAGCTGACAACGTTTCATCTCTGTAGGTACGTTAAAGGCTACAAGTTACAGCACTACAGCAGGGCACAGTAGCTCAGGACAATTTTATCACCAAGTCATTTAGTCACCTCTGTAACAGGTCTGAACTGCTGTGTTGTAGAAACATCAACAGTCAACCTGTAGTAGTTCTTTCACTGAAAAAACGTACAACTCTTACAATAGAACAGCAAGCTACTTACATAGATAAGCCCAGCAGCTCTCTATTTTCCCAACCACTACATTTTCTTGCCTTTTCCTTACTGAAAATTCTACTTTAACAGGTCAGGAAAACTGAATGGTCCTTGTGACAAATTAAAAAAAAAAAAAAAGTAGTTTGCACACTGTATAGGCTACAACTTTTACCTAAGCCTCTAAATGTTGGTTCCAACAACCAGTTTACTACACGGAGATTTTCTTGAGAAATATGGTAATTAAGAAGGTTTTATTAGTTAACTCTTGACAAAATCCACAATGCTAGCATTTAAGTAGTCAGTTTAAAGCAAGTTCATGCAATTCCTAAAGCACATGCACAACTTCCATGACCAAATTTTCCACACTCTTCTCTCTTCTAGCTCTGTGCAGCTGGAAGACTGCATCAACTTGCAGGCTGCTGGGACTGCCTTTGCAGGTCCTCCTTGAATGCCCATCTAAGGGGACCACCTACCCTGTTTTCTTCCTGATGTACACAGACAGACCCTGTTGAACAGCACAGGAAATACAACAGCATAGCCACCAGCACTGGTGCAGCCACCTTGCATTTTACTCTGATTCTGCCCTTCACAGCTTAGAAAATCCTGGCTGAAAAGTTAGTATGCATGACACCGGTATCTACCTCTAACACACTGACAATCTCTTTCTAGGACAACACCCTCACTTCACATCCGTGATACAAATTTGTCATGTTCAGAGCCGTTTAAGTGCAAGTGGGACATCTTCAAAGCTGTTTCATCCACAAGTTTTTTTGTTTGTTTTTTGTTTTGGTTTTTTTTTTTTACATAAACCACAAACTTCAAAGCCAAGAGAGAAGATCCAGGTATACCAAATTCATGCAATCACGGACACACAGGATGTGACTCATCATTAAGCTGGGCCCTGCTGAAATAATTGTGACTACACAAAGCTAGGCACTACTTGAGAAATGCAACAGATGAAAAGCAGTACTTGAAGATCTTAACATAAGTGGTAAGAAAACACTTTCTAAGTTGAATTTCTAAGATAACTTTCTCATAGGACTCAGTACTGTTTTCATAAGAATATAGCTGGAATGCAAGACCTCCCGCCAAGACTAAGAATAAGCCAAATTAAAAAAAGCCACCCCAAAATCATTATCCAAATAAGGGTGTGCATTAATTTAACTTAAATTAATTTGAATTATTAAAATTAAAGCAATGGGATTTTTTTCATGCCAACAGTCTAAATAACAGGCCCATAATAAGGCAAGTTCAAAACAGTATAAAAAAGGACTAAGATGGAAGAAGAATCATTTAGCTAAACCAGCACAACTATTCTGTCGGCCAAGAAGCGGTGTGCATATGCCTCATTTAGGTACCTAAACGAAGAAACTGTTCTCTACATCATCTTGGGATAGGCAATGGAAAGCTTCCTCCAGAGAGGTAATTCAGATCAGAAGGCTAGTTCTGTTTCTACGATCTGTGTGTACTCAGCTGAGAAAATAAGCTGTTAACACTATGCACCAAACCTGGACTCTACATTTAGGTGTATAAATTTCTCCCAAGATCAAATGTGCTCCTCACGCCTCCTCAGGACAACTATGTCCAGCGTTTCTACTGCTCCTCAAATATATGTTGATGATATGACTGTGAAATGTAACCAATCTTAAGAATCAAAGCAACTAATAAAGATGTAAAATAAGAAGCTGGGCAACAAATACAGAGAAACAAGAGAAGTCATGAAGCAGAGTGAAAAGGCTTCTTGCTAGTAGAGTTACCAGCAGAGACAAAGTGTCAATGCAACACAGACACCTAACCATCGATACACATTACAGCAGTTGACTGTGAGCATCTCTGGAGACAAAACTATGCACCACAGTACCTAGGAAATACCTATCTTACTTCTTTCCCAGGGAGGATGCATCCCAAATACATTCCGTATCAACTAAGTACTTATTCACAATATGGTACTAGAAACAACATAGGGCCCGGTCTAAACTGCAATGCCACTAGGTATTTCTGGTCCTCACGGACCATTCCTCCTAGTCCTGCCAAAAGGATTTCCAAGACAGACTTTGTTTTTCCAGACTAGCATCAGGGTACGTGTGTGTTTTGGGGGGAGGTGTATGATTACATATGAACACATACACCAGGATAAAGGTTCTTAAGGAAGTCACTAACAAAATAAATGAAAACAAAATAAGGTAAAACAAGTAAGTAATCTGTGTTCCCTTAGTGCTGACAAGTATACAGATAACCTAGGATTAAATTCCTTTCTCCTCAAAGGCACAGCTAGAGAATTTAAATACAAAGTAGGAGAGACAGCATGTGAGTCTACCAAGGGAAGGAAAGGAATAAGTAGAAAGGAAAGACTATTAGGTGAGATCACAAGGAAAGTTTTAATGACAGGAAAATAAGATCAGAAGGGCAAAAAAATGTCGTTAAAGAAATAGTTCCTGGGAGAAAAAAAAAATGAAAGGGGAAAGGTAATAGGAGCAGGATGATGGTGATAGCATATAACTTGAAGAGGAAATAAGAGGGATGGGAAAAGGATCCCAGTGAGGACACTGTTAGCCTTCAGTGGCAAAGTTACTGGGAAACAAATGAGGTGATTATTTGCAACAACAAAAACCTGCAGAACTAGTCATCTGGATGGAGGCAATAAACGCACAAACAAACAAACAGATAAAAGGTTACAGGGGGCACCTTCTCTGGTTAAGGCCATAACAGTGGGTGGCAACGAGGCAAAGCCTGGTGCACAGTCCTTGACAGTGAGTGAAACCTGGAGGAGGTGACAAGGAGGAGCTGCAGGAAATATCCCCCAGCACCCACAACGGTAGTGGGGACACAGGAAAATTTCTCTAGGTAGGATCAAGCAGCTCCTAGACAGCACTGAGTATCACTAGGGCTCTAGGGATGGCTGGGATACAAGAGGGTGAAAGGAGGCAGCACAGACAAGGGCAGGGACAAAAGAAGGCAGGTGAACACCCAAAAACAGTAAAACAGTGCCCAGTGAGGTTATGGACAGAAGCTCATGGGGAGATAACAGAGAAGCCTGGGACGGCTGGGGTGAGCAGTCCGGAGTCGGGGAGGGACGGGGGACACAGAGAGAAGGCGCGGAGCTGCGGCAGGACGGACCCGAGGGCCGGGGTCTGAGAGCCCGCGGGACGCAGGGAAAGGCAGGGGCTGCCACCGAGGCGGCCCCGGCCACGCGGGGGCCGCGGTCACGGGGGAGGGCAGGGAGGCGGAAGGGAGGGCCGGACCGGCACAGGGAGGAAGGGAGGAAAGCAGGGAGCGGGCAGGCCGGCCGGCGGGCAGATCCGGCGGGGCCGGGACAGCCGGGCAGTCGGCGGGGCGGGCTCCCGCGCCCCAGTGGGGGCGATGCATTTTGAGTGCGCAGTTAGCGGCCTCCCCACCCCGACCCGCGGCTCCCGCGGCCAGATCCTCGAGCGAGCCAGACAACAGCTCCCGCCGCCGCCTCCCTCGCTCCGGAGCCAGGTGCGCGCCCGGGAAAAGAAAGCCGACCGGGCAGGCCAGGCCCGGTCCCCTCTTCTCCCGCTCCCCGCGGCGTGACTCAGTGCCTGGCCCCTCTCCGCCAGGCCCACACGACCTCAGCCCAGCAGGGCCGCCGCCGTCACAGCCTCCTCCCAAGCCGAGCCAGGCCGGGCCGGGCCCGGCCTCGCTGCGACACAACGCCGCGGCCTCCCGCACTCACCAGCATCGCGCGTCCCGCAGAGTCAGGCCGCGTCCGCCCGCCCCTTCCGCCTCCGCCAGACCCGGATCTGCCACCGCCTCCCCTCAGAGCGGCGCGGCGAGCGCGGAGGCACCGCCTCCCGCCGGCCGCCCCGCCTCGTCTCTAGCCCGCCCGGCTCACGGCACGGGGAGGGCCGAGGGGTCCGGGCTTGTGGCTGCCCGGCCGGGAGGGACCGCCCGCTCCCTCCCCTCCTCTCCCCTGCCGTCCCCTGAAGGCGGGCGGGGCACGCTACAGAGAGAGACGTGGGGCATGGCAACCCTGCGGGGCCTCTGCCCGCCCGCACTGCCGGCAGACCTCGAGGTGACCTGAGCCCGGCCGCTCCCTCCTTCGTCCCTCAGGAGACGAGCTGGTACGGGTCGGGGTCTGGCCCAGCTGCCCGCCGCGCCGGGGTTACCGAGGCGCCTGGGCACCGGATCCCGCCAGGGGTTAGCGGAGCTGGGGAGCTCGGCCCCTTCGCGGAGCCCGGCCGCCGGCATGAGCCTGCTGGTGGCGGGAGGTCGGTGGCGCGGGTGGTGGCCAGCGAAGCGCCATCTCTTCGGCTGCCAGGCCTGTGCACTGCCCGAGGGGTCATCGCTACGCGCCACCCTACAGACACACACCCCCAAATGAGTCCAGTGCCAGAAGAGCTGTCGGATGTGTTTCGGGATGACACGATTCACCGTGATAAGATTTTACTGCGTCCATAACAAAACATTTGCATTTATGATAAACGTTGGTTTCTAGCGTGTCCTGGACTCACTGCACCACACCCGGTGTCGGAGCCTGAGTAGATGGCAAAGCTTTGCTGTAGAAAAGCTCATCCTTGTCGAGCAAGTGTTAAACCAAGCTGCGAGGCTCCTCTGAAGCCTCCCCTGAATTATTTCAATAAAGAGTTACCACCTCGAGGTGAATGTTGCATTGAAGGCTTTGATGGTGAAGGCTGAAGCATCTCTCCCATGAGAACAGGCCAAGGGATTTGGGGTTGTTCAGCCTGCAGAAGAGCCCAGAGAGACCTTATAGCGGCCTTCCAGTAGTTAAAGGGAGCCTAGAGGAAAGGTGGAGAGGAACCCTTTATCAGGGAGCGTAGTGATAGGACAAGAAGTAATGATAGATGTGGTATTAGGCAGAAATTCTTTACTGTGAGCGTGGTGAGACACTGAAACAGGTTGCCTAGAGAAGTTGTGCATGTCCCATACCTAGAAGCGTTTGAGAGCTTTGAGCAACCTGGTCTAGCGGAAGGTCTCGCTGCCCATGACGGGGATTGCAACTACGTGACCTTTAAGGTCCCTTCTAACCCCAACCATTGTATAATTGAAGTCCAGCTGTCATAGCAACATAGTTAGAAATCTTTCTGTAATTGTGAATTTCAGATTAATAGGAAAACAACTTGGAAAACAATATTGCAGAGAGAAGAACAGAGTAGAAATTGAAAGAAAGGAAGTTCTATTGCTCATCTGTAAGCAATAAAGAAGACGTGTGAAGGTACTTGGTCTGACTGATTTAGGGATAAATAGTTACATGAACCTGTTTGTAATCTGTGAACAAAGGTAATCAAAAATACCTGTTGTAGGTAACTTTATGATGATAAAATATAAACTGCCTAGCTTATTTGCATCAATTCTATGTGGCTTGCACATGGAGCAGTTAATTTTTCTTTGGAATAGTATGACATTGATGATACAAAATCATACCAAAATTAAAAGAGATTTCAGAAAACAAATGTTTCTGAGTCAGTCCTGTCTAATTAATTCCTGAGAACTGTGGAATTACATTGCTGGAGGTGTGCTGTAAAGGGAAAGAACTAGGTCTGCATTTCCATGGTGGTGTGCTGTGTTGAGACTCTGCACTGTGCACTCACAAACCATGCTGATTTTCCCTACTGAGATGACTTCGGATTCCGATCCAAATTATCCCAGATTAAAGCAACTCAAATGAGGTCGTAAAAAGTTCTTATCCTTTGCATTAGCATAAAGAGTTCAACCCAGAAAGTGCAGTAGCTTCATAGGAAAGGAAAGAGAACTGGAGAAGCAATAGGAGGAAACAGAAGATTTCTTTGCTCTGCAAGATGCTTTACTTGCATCCTGGTTCCACCAGCTTTACACCATTTTTGAAAATAGACCTTCTCAAAGCTAATGGCCCTTAGTCACCTGAGTGCTTGAAGAATTATTTCCCTGTCTAATAATGCCTTACGATGGCACAGCCTACTGCAGTGGACACAAGCAAATGCATTGACACAGCTCTTCTGATGAAACAGTGCTGACTGAGCACCCAAGAAGCACTGTCTGAGGAACTGGTTTAGTATTTAGCAGAGACTCCGCCTAGGTCGGCTGGGTGACATCGCAACGCTTACGGTAATCTTACCCCTGTAGACGTACTTTGCAAATGTCATTCCTAGGCTTGACTAAATTGCTGGCTTACTAACATGTGTGAGTTGTACTAGTGGAGAGTTTCTGTCAGTCATGCTAGGTGCTGTATCAGCACAGCCAGTTCTGCGTGGTGTGTTAAAGACTGGGGAGAGCGAGGGCAAACAAAATAGTGTGTAGACATAAGACAAGAACCAAATCCAAAGGAGGGTGAACTGATGATAAATAAAAAAAAGGGACCGATTTTTCAGTCTTAGAAAGTTAAGTTTTAATGCTGTGTTTTATAGCAGTTGTATTTACACAGAGATAAAGCCATCATTTTTTAAAATCCTAAAACAAGAGGACAATAGAGCCATGGATAAGCAAGGAAAGTGGAAGAGAAATGACAGGAACAGAAAAAAATATGGGGAGAAGGAAGATCTGAATTAGCACCATCCTGCACCAGAGTGGGTTTTTTTGCTTTTGTAATTAACTGAGGTACAGGCTTGTGATGTGATAGTTTGGAGTGTTGAAGGTTTGTTTCTTTTTTTCCCTAGGTTTGTTTCATGATTTAGGTATGCTTTAAAGAGGCAAGGCACAGTTCTGTGATTTCATTCATGATAGCGTTAGCTTGGTTGGCAGTCTGAAAACGTCAGACATGAAAAAAATCCTCACTAGACAATTTAGGCATGGTGCATAACATGGCTCATTCATACATCCATTGAAAGAATTTCAGTGTCAGGACAAGTGGTCACAGACAGAAAAGAGAATTGGATGCCAAAATAAATATTACCCAATTACTCATAGCAGGCTAGCTAATGCATTTTAAATTGTCCAATGAAATTGATGTACTTTGCATGAAAGAAGCTCCCCTGGAGATTGAGGCAACCAAAATTTCAAGGACAGGCTTCATGAGAGAAATTCACTCCATTTTTGCTCAAGTCAGTATGCAGTGCTGCAGAGAGGGGCATGTAACTTGCAGGTTTCACACTTGTTGCATCAGCAATGGATCAGCACACACGGGGCAAGAAATTTATCATGTCTGTTTCCTGTCAATGCAAGTAGGAAGCCCTGTTGGCAAAGGGGAAAAGACTGAGTCATTCAAAGGTGCAGTGGCTGCTACTACTTGTTCTTGTGGGGTACTTCAACTTATCAGATGTCTGCTGGAAATAAAATACCGGAGAGAGGAAACAGCCCAGGAGGTTCCTAGAGTGTGTGGAGGACAACTTCCTGACACAACTGGTGAGGGAGACAACTAGAGAAGGCTCCCTGCTAGACCTGTTGTTTGTGAACAGAGAAGGACTTGTGGGTGATGTGAAGGTTGGAGGCTGTCTTGGCCATAGTGATCATGAGATGGTAGGGTTTTCAATTTTTGAGGAAGTAAGGAGAGGAAACAGTAGAACTGCCACCTTGGACTTCCAGAGGGCAGACTTTGATATGTTTAGGAGACTGATGGACAGAGTCCCTTGGGAGAGAGTCCTGAAAGGTGAAGAAGTCCAGGAAGGATGGACAATCCTCAAGAGGAAAATCTTTAAGGTGCAAGAACAAGCTGTCCCAGTGTGCTGCAAGATGAGCCGGCAGCATAGAAGACTGGTGTGACTACAGAGAGCTTTGCTGGAACTCAGGAAGAAAAGGAAAGTCTATGGCCTATGGAAGAAGGGACAGAACAATCTGGAAGACTACAAGGATTTTGCAAGGCTGTGCAGGGAGAAAATTAGAAAAGCCAAAGTCAAACTAGAACTTAATATGGCTACTGCCATAAAAGACAATAAAAAATGTTTCTATAAATGCATTAACAGCAAAAGGAGGGCTAAGGAGAATCTCTGCCCTCTGTTGGATGCGGGGGGGGAAACATAGTGACCCAAGAGGAGGAAAAGGCTGAGATACTGAATACCTTCTTTGCCTGTCTTTAAGAGTAAGACCAGTTGTTCTCTGAGTGCCTAGCACACGGAGCTGAAAGACAGAGACAGGGAGCAGAATGAAGCCCCCATAATCCAAGAGGAAATGGTCAGTGACCTATTGCACCACTTAGATGCACACAAGTCTATGGGGCCAGATGGGATCCATTCAAGGGTACTGAGGGAGCTGGCAGAGGTGCTCACCAAGCCACTTTCCATCATTTACTAGCAATCCTGGCTAAGTGGGGAGGTACCAGTTGACTGGAGGTTAGCAAATGTGATGCCCTACTACAGGAAGGGCTGGAAGGAGGACCCAGGGAACTACAGGCCTGTCAGTCTGACCTCAGTGTTGGGGAATGTTATGGAGCAGATCATCTTGAGTGCCATCACATCGCACGTACAGGACAAGCAGATAATCAGGCCCAGGCAGCATGGGTTTATGAAAGGCAGGTCCTGCTTGATGAACTTGATTTCCTTCTATGACAAGGTGATCCGCTTAGTGGATGAGGGAAGGGCTGTGGACACTGTCTACCTAGACCTTGGTAAAGCTTTTGACACTGTTTCCCACAGCATTGTCCTGCAGAAACTGGCTGCTCATGGCTTGGATGAGTGTTCTCTCTGCTGGGTCAAAAACTGGCTGGATGGCTGGGCCTGGAGAGTGGTGGGGATGGAGCCAAATCCAGTTGGTGGCCGGTCACCAGTGGTGTTCCTCAGGGCTCAGTGCTGGGGCCTGTTCTCTTGAACATCTTTATCAATGATCTGGATGAGGGGATCGAGTGCACCCTCAGGAAGTTCACAGACAACACCAAGTTAGATGGGTGTGTCGATCTGCTTGAAGGTCAGGAGGCTCTACAGAGGGATCTGGACAGGCTGAATCGATGGGCCGAGGCCAATTGTGAGACATTCAACAAGGCCAAGTGCCGGGTCCTGCACTTGGGCCACAACAACCCCCTGCAGTGTTACAGGCTTGAGGAAGAGTGGCTGGAAACTGCCCAGTGGAAAAGGACCTGGGGGTGCTGGTCGACAGCCGATTGAAGATGAGCCAGCAGTGTGCCCAGGTGGCCAAGAAGGCCAACAGCATCCTGGCTTGTATCAGTACTAGTGTGGCCAGCAGGAGGAGGGAAGTGATTGTCCCCCTGTACTCGGTGCTGGTGAGGGCACACCTTGAGTGCTGTGTCCAGTTTTGGACCCCTCACTACGAGAAGGACATTGAGGTGCTGGAGCGGGTTCAGAGAAGGGCAACAAAGCTGGTGAAGGGTCTGGAGCACAATTCCTATGAGGAGCGGCTGAGGGAACTGGGGTTGTTTAGTCTGGAGAAGAGGAGGCTGGGGGGAGACCTTATTGCTCTCTACAACTACCTGACAGGAGGTTGTAGCGAGGTGGGGTCGGTCTCTTCTCCCAAGTAACAAGCAATAGAATAAGAGGAAATTACCTCAAGTTGCGCCAGGGGAGGTTTAGGCTGGACATTAGGAAAAATTTCTTTACAGAAAGGGTAAAACCAGTGAATTCTAACACTCACAAAGAGGATGATTTGTAGTAATTTAATGCATTCTCTACCTGTACCAATGCGTGGCACCAATGTAACGCAGCTGTTGGCAGGAGTGCTAAGAAGAGAGGTGACTGGCTGGCGTAGTCAGAACAGACGATACTTGAAAGCTCTCTGAACTCCAGCCTCTGCCGCGTACCATGTGTTTCTCTTAACAGAGGGAAGGGATTTCAATCATCGCCTCCTTTCCCCCTTGGCTCGACTATTCTCCTGGCTAGGGAGGTCGCTATTTCTTGATCCTTTAATTCTAGAGCCCACCCTTTCCTTTCAGTACCAACTCGGGACATTGCGTGAATCGGCGACAAGCTGTCCCTTCCTGGGCTTCTCCTGTTTCCTGCCTTTGCTTGTGAACAGCTCTGGGAAGAGCCCTGCTGCGGCAGTTCCCTCCCACTTGTCTCCCTTTGCCCTGGCTGCAGCTCTGCTGTTTCTAGCTAGCATCCTCAGGCCATGCCTTCCATTGGACTTAGCAGTACTGCTGGGGTGTGAGGGTTTGTTTGCATTAACCCTGGAGACAGGTATAGGTAGGTAGAGATAGACACATGTATGCGCTTATGTGTGTGTGTATTGTTTTTTCATGTTTTTTTCAAAGAGGTGCTTGTACTTATTTTGTACCAGGAGTGGGCAGAGGCATTTTCTACTGTCGTTTTCAATGTGAGTAATGGTGCTTTGCCTACATGGACAGTTGGTTGAGACAGACCCAAACGTTTCCTCATTTCTGATAGGAACCCACCTGGGGCTGTCTTCTGCCCCTGATAGACCACTCAAGAATTAATCCTTATGGGAGAGAGACCAACAGTCCCTCTGCATTTCAAGGATGTGAACAAGGTGGCTGGGGTGATTTGTTGTCAATCTCTCAACCTCTACCCTGTGTACCCTGTCCTTCAGGAATATTTAGCTGCGGTTTTTAAAACTGATCTACACCACTGAGTCAGTTAGTTGTTTTTCCCCAGTGTAGCAAGGAAAACCTGCTTAGTCCACACGGTTTAAAGCAAACTAGGATCCAAGCGCTTTATTGTTCTGTCAACAACATGAAATTAAGCGGCAGTCAGTGAAGTGTTGCATTCAAGATCAACAGTGGTAACACAACAGGTAAACTCTCAAACTAGACGCTAACGTTAATAAACCCAGCAGATTTCTAACCGCCCTCTGTAACAAGGGCAAAAGAGATTTCTGAAGTGCTATGAGCCATTCCATAGGAAAGGCAAGCGTCGTGCAAAGCCTGGTGAGAGCTCACCTTTCCCACTAGGGACCTTTCTCATTTGTCAGGCTCAAGAAAGATAAATTCTGTCTGGGATGAAGGCAAAGAAAGACTAAGCAGTTGATTAGGAGCATGGAGGACCTGTGGAAGATGATGACTGGAAGGAGCAAGACAAAGGCTGAGAGGGCTGCCATCACTGTCAAGAAAGCTATTAAAGGTGAAGGCCAAAGGAGGAGAGTTCTTGAGGTGCAAGGAGTCACAGAATGGTTTTGGGTTGTGAGGGACCTTAAAGGTCATGTAGTTGCAACACTTCTGCTATGGGCAGGGACACCTTCCACTAGATCAGGTTGCTCAAAGCGCTGTCAAACCTGACCTTGCACACTTGCAGGGATAGGGCATCCATAACTTCTCTGGGCAACTTGTTCCTGTGTCTCACCACCCTCACAGTAAAAACATGGTCAAGAACACAAAACAATTTGGGACTTCTCTCCAAGAAGACCTCACCATGAGCAGGGTAGTAGCATGTGTCCCCTGGTGCATTGGTAAGGAATGGTGAAGAAATCCCACGCACATGAAGGAATCCTTCATGCAGAGGGAACCAAAAGCCTTTCTTTCACCTTGAGTATCTCCACAGCCGAAGGAATGTATATGGTATAAATGCCCGTATTTACATAGTCTGGAACACCCAGCAGCTGTGCCCAGTGCATGGCCACCAAGGCCTGCTGGGCACAGGGACTTCCTCAGGCCCAGCACCCTAAAGGCCTTCCTCTGAGGGGTGCTGGGCAGAGGGGTGGGAGGCAGGTCTGCAGTGGGCAGGGCTATGCGTGAGTGTGACATCACACCCATGTCACAGTGCCACCAGCCGGAACGCAGCAGTCACAATACCCTGGGGCAGGACAAAAGGAGCATCTTCCCATGTTCTGCTGCCAGAGCTGGCCGAGGGGCAGCTCAAAGACATGCAAGAGGAAGTTGTTTAGGAGCCAGTGGAATTACTTGGAGTGGGATGAGGAAGGAAGGCTGGAGGAGGCTGGACAAGGGCTCCCTGAGGCACTCAGACATTTTCAGCTGGATGGCAGTGGCAATGCCAAGGGAATGCCTTCTCGAGGAGCACTGCGGAACTTGCTGTCTTCATCTTCAGCAGAACAAGGGGCAGCAGCTGTAAGGAATGGGATGCAGAGGTGTTGCCAGGGGTCCCCGTGCTTTGGAGCACCTGCTGGTGTCCTGCCAGGCATGGGAAGGATTCTTGCTCCCAAGGTTGATCAGGCTGGGGGCATTTGACCGCTCCCGGAAGCTCTCGTGGTGGCTCCAAGTTGAGGGAGAATAGGTCTTGGGCATTTCCTGGGAAGTGTGAACAGCCTGTGGGAACGAGGAGGCAGGTCTAGCTCACATGCTCAGGGATTAGCTGATGGCCAGTGTTGGAGTCAGGAAGGAATTTTCCCCCGGGGCAGATTGGCACTGGTCCCTGGGGCGGGTTCTGCCTTCCTCTGCAGCACTTGCCAGGGCTGCTCTGCTCCCTTGTGGCTGGGTTACTGTCTGCTGCTCATGCTCCAAGAAGGTGGTCAGTAGTGCCCTGCAGATGGGGGGAGGAAGGTTTTTTCCCCCACAGTAGGCTCGCAAGTGTCTACGGAGGTTTTAGCCTTCCTCTGGCACTGAGCACAGCCCCTTGCCAGGGCTCCTCTGGGCCCTTTTGGCTCGGTTCTTGCCCGCTGCTCTGGCCGCTCCAAGGCAGCACTTGTGCCCCGGCTCTCTCCGTCTCTCTTGCCGGTTCCACCTTTGCAGCGGGAGCGAGCTCTGCTCTTCCCTTGGCTCCATTTCCCAGGGGATCGTGCTTGTACAAACCAGCCTGTGCTCGGAGGGTCTCTGGGCTGGCTGCCCCATCAGGAGCTGCCAGTGGTCAGCTCTCCCTGCCTGCCATACCAGCGCAGGGAAGGCACGAGAGCACCTTCCCCTCTTGGCTTTCCTCTGCTATTCACTTCTCTTTGCCCTCCTTTTCTCTACAATCAAAGAGGAGAGGAGAGGAGGAGAGGAGAGGAGAGGAGAGGAGAGGAGAGGAGAGGAGAGGAGAGGAGAGGAGAGGAGAGGAGAGGAGAGGAGAGGAGAGGAGAGGAGAGGAGAGGAGAGGAGAGGAGAGGAGAGGAGAGGAGAGGAGAGGAGAGGAGAGGAGAGGAGAGGAGAGGAGAGGAGAGGAGAGGAGAGGAGAGGAGAGGAGAGGAGAGGAGAGGAGAGGAGAGGAGAGGAGAGGAGAGGAGAGGAGAGGAGAGGAGAGGAGAGGAGAGGAGAGGAGAGGAGGAGAAGAGGGGAGGAGTGCAGGGGAAGAGGAGGAAAAAAAAGAAAAACAAGAAATGAAAAGTAAAAAGAAAAGAAAGAAGTGGAAGAGAAGGGAGGAGAGAAGAGAAAGAGGAAAGAAAAATAAAAAAAAAGAAAAAGAAAAAAATGAGAAAAGAGAAGAGAAAAGGTAAGGAAAGGGGAGAGGACAGGACAGGGGAGTGGAATAACACTGAGACCATTACTTGCCTCAAAGGCCAGAGGTTTTCCAGCTCCTGAAACACTGTTAAGGTCACAAATCAAAAAGGTTACAACTGAAACCAGGATTTTTGGTCATCTTATGATATGTTGTGTTATATTTTTGCTTCGGTTTGTGAGCCGATGCTCCCAAGCACTAACCTCTCTCCTCTCCTCTCTGTGGATGGGAGAGAAGGGGTTAGGAAAGAGATGATTGGAGAGGAAAGGAGAGGAGAGCCCAGAGAATAGGTAGGAGAGGGGGAGATGAGGTATTGGAAGAGAGGTGAGAAGAACAGAGAGGAGAGGAGAGGTTAGAAAAGAGATCAGAGTGGAGGATTGGTATGGGAAAGGAGAGGAGAGCAAAGAAGAACACACAAGTGTAGAGGAGATGATGAGAAAGAAAAGGAAATCGAAAAGAAAAAATATAAGAGAATAAAAGAGAAGTGAGGAAAAGAGAAGAAAAGAAAAAAGAAGAAAGATAAGAATAATTGAATAATAAATGAAAGAGCGGTAGAAATATAAAAATAAGAAAAAATTCAAAATATAAAATATAAAAAATAAATTAAAAATTAAATTAAAAAAGGAAATTATAGAAAAAATAGAAGAAACATAAAGAGAAAGAAAAAATAACTGAAACAAAAATTTAAAGCAAAAGAAAATAAAAAATGCTGTAGGAGAAAATAGATGAAAAAGAAAAAAGGAAAAGAAAAATTAGGTAACAGTAAAAGTGTAGAAAAGAAGGAAAAATAAGGGAAACACAAAAATAAAAAGAAAATTAAATCTAAATCTAAAAAAATGTAAAATATAAAATAAAGGAGAAATAAAGGAAAAGGGAAAATATAGGAAGTATAGATAAAACATAAAAATATGGAAAAAGCAGAAAGAAATACAAGAAAATAAATTAAAAGAAGAAATACAAGGAAAGAAAAGGAAAAAGGAAACAAACAATAAACATTTTATAAAGAGTAAAAAGACAAAAAGAAAAATGAAGAGAAAGAAAAAAATATTTGAGACAAAAACATAATGAAAAATGAAAAGAACTAGGAAACAAAAAAATAAAGACAAGAAACAAAAAAGAAAATACAAATAATTAGGGAAACAGAAAAAGGAAAAGAAATGGAGAATGAAAACAATAAAAAGAAGGGAGGGATGACAAAAAATAAAAAGAGGAAAATTTCTCTCTAGATCAGATAGGGTTTGGTAATCTGTGTGACGAGAGATCTGCCAGAATGCTTTAGTCTTCCTATCCCACAAGTCTGAGGAAACCTAACAAATTTTTTCAGTTGGGAGAGCTCCTCTGGTGGCGATTAACAACTACCCTCCCATCATTGTGAGGAAAAGGTGTTAGACTTACACTCCGTAGAGCAAGTTGTCAGATTTACCCTCATCCTCTGTCCCGCTCGTAGCCAAGAACTAAACCCAGGTAGTAACAGAGGATGTACATTTTTTTTTCTCTCCAAAGGAAGCTAATTTATAAGAAGTCAGCTATGAAGAATTAAAATTGCTGTTGCTCCAATACACCAAGTACATTGTGTTATTTGTGACATGCTTTTAGTTGCCTGGTATGATGTTTGCTTTTATTGCTCAGCGATTTACAGCGGGTCTCCCACACGTGACTGCAAATTGTCCTGCTTTGCTGGGTAACGAATACTTTTATCTCTTCGCTAAGCAAAAGACTGCGTAAAATGAGTAATAGTAATATTAGTATGTGAAAAACCCAGTGCTCCAAAAAGCCATTATAAGTACACTTGAATGGTAATTACAGGCAGCAATGCCTCCGCTCCTTGAAATTTGTCATAGAAATGGTGATAGCACCACACTTGGTCAAAATCTAGGACAGTTTAGAATGCCATCTACTTAAAGACATTACCAGACCACGGATTTAGAAATAAATACCAGAAATACTCCCAAAAGCCGAAAATGTGTTCATTTTCCTCTGTTTTCATGTATTTATTTCGGGAAACAGGGTATTCCCTCTTAACTGCTGTTATTATTAGTGCACCTCTCTGTATGGACCATATGGACTCACACAATATGGCAAGACAACCAAACTACATGATTTGTCAGGAGCTCCAGGTAGCGTTCGGGCCCGGATCCCACATCCAGGTTAGGTGCTCTGGCACTGTGCACGCCCCGCAGCACCATGCCAGCTTTGTTTTTGCTGCTGAAGATACAAAATGCCATAAACTCTGGTCCTTTGACACAGGCTTGGCTGTGTGCTTGGGAAGGATTTCTTATACATCATGGCAATTTTGTTAAATCAGAGTATCAGACTAAGGGTCAAACAGTACACCCCCCACACCCCCGCGCACCATTTAAGGCTATCTGTCAAGATGATGCTATGACGGTAGGGAAAATAATGTTGAATAATACCAGTGATTCCCAAGGCAACTAATCCCTAAGGAACAACATATGAAAACATTGGAAAATAATTGTAATATTAAGGTCAGTAACTCCTGCAGATGCATTGCTCACCCTCGCAGTACACACCGTGAGTGGTTATTTCTCAACCTGTAAAGCTGAAGGCTGAGCACAAACCAGGTGTTCGTCTGGAGATGTTATTTTTCATCTGTTCTTGCCACAAAATACGATGCTGCTTGTTCCTTTTCATTTCCATGCCATGTAAGATGACATGATAACGCTAGGACTAACGATTACCAAGATGGTCTAGACAATGTGTGCCGGACTTAACTGCTCAGGGGGTTTTGGTTTTTTTGACCTTACCATGTTGAAGAAAGCACTTGCAATAAAGCAGGTGAAAGCCCGTGTCCAATAGTCTCAACTGGAAGATTTACCACGCTTTAGAACACGTAAGTGAACAAAATGCTAAGTGCCATTTAGTTTTCCACGTGGACCGTCTTGGTTTTGCCTGATATTTAACATACGCTTCGTTGGTCAGTGTCTGACCGTGGTGTCCACCGGTCTGTGTCACTGTAGCCAAGCTCCACCCCAAGAGATTCTATGTACACAAGCTGGTCAGCTGGTGAAAACGTGCTTGCTCGAGATGCTACATACTGCTGCTGTTTGGCATAAATGTACATAACTTCCTATTTGATTTAAAACATCCTCGATACCATCATTTAATGCTGGAAATGCAACTGAGATGTATTTTCAGTAGCAGAAGACTACCCTTCTTTGCTTACCAGCAGACTCCACCCTACTCCAGAAAATTCCCGAAAGACTGTTGTTGTTCAAATGAAGAAGGTACAGAGATATTTTTAGGATGTGAACCTACGTTCTCGCATCTTATCTTTCTGTTGTATAGTTACGTATTGCTCTGAGTTTCAAAATGAAACCATTTTTAGTCAGAAACCAGCAGTGTGAGGAGGGACCACAAGTTGGTATTCGTTAAACTGATCTCTAATGAGCCAGAAATTTTTATTTGCTCTTTAAGTGACTCAGTCGCCATCATTAAAGTAGTTCAGAACTGTGATCTGTTCTTGGTTTACTTCTGACTAAACAAACAGTAAAAATACCCTAACTTCCAACAGAGTGAATCATACAGCAGGTTCTGGTTGGGTTTATTTTTTCAAAGCAGTACTCATCTCCCTTATGAAGGTCATGTAAAGTCAAGCAATTCCCATTTTGTAAGGACCTCTCAATTTTCATGGGTTTAAGGAGCTCTGTGAAACCAAGATGTTGGGTAAGCGCTGAGCTCTGGCTGCAGCAGGCGGCGCACGTGCCATTAGGCGGCGAGTGATGTGCCTGCGCGTGGTGGGGCGCGGGGAAGAACTGAGGCTCCTGCCCTCGCTGGCACTCCCATGAGCTGATATTTCAGGGTGTCTTAAAGTGGTCATTAATGCACCAGTGTTGCTCCATTGGTAGTCAAGTGGTGTCCGGAACGGATAGCGTCTGTGCTTTAAAGACAGCGGGTTAGTTGGGGCGGGGGGAGAGAACAAGAATCTTTCAATAACAGGGTCTTACCCCGCGTGGTTTCTATTTTGGTATAGCTGGAGGGTTTTGAACTGTCCTGCTTTTAACCTGGAAACACAGGATAGCACAGCAAAACTTCTCAGAGCTGGCTTAGGCATATTGCTCCATATCTGTGCAGCCAAATTACACATAGGCTGAATTTTAGAAGTGCTGAGGAAGTAGTTTCCCTGTGTGCCGTAGGTATTCAGCGCTGAAGGCGCTTCATTGAAGTGCCTAATATTTACGGCTCCAAGTCTGAAAATGAGATCCTTTTAAAAAGAGCACAGAAGCTTTGTAAGATGATTCTGTGACGTTATGATGAGCGAGTCTTTGGTTGCAGTGTGCTCCTTACAGCTGTTGCCTCTTCTTGTCAGCTCTGAGGGCCACCAGTGGAAAGTGTGAACATTTATGAAGCAAATATTAACAGCAGTTCGTGATGGATTGAATAGACTTGACTTCTCTTAGGGGCGTGTGCCAGAGAAAAATCGATCAATGCAGGAATCAAATGCACAGTGCCCGTAGCAGGTGTGGAATTTCTGTAAAGTATAAAACACCGAAAGTCTTTGTAAAAACGTCGTCTATCAGAGAGCAATCAGCTGGTCAGACCGAAGCCGCCGACCAACATCGGGAACACCACACCACTTACAACTAGCTAGGCACGTTAACACTCCTTTTTATCAAATGGCTTAAATGCAACAGCCAAGTGCAGTGGCTCTGGCATACAGACTAGCTTTATTAGGGTACCTAAAGGTAGGCAATCAGTTTTGAGAGGTTCATCTGAAAAAGCTTGCTACGAGTTGCATAGAAAACCTAGGAAAGTAGTCCTTCGGATCTGGGACTTCCAGCCTTCAACTCTGCTCCGTAGCGAAGAGCCCGTTTGGGGATTTCAAACTCCACCTAGTGCAGCGGCACTGTGGATAGCTTTACAAAACACAGCCAGGCAGACCGTTAGGAACGTGGCGTGCCCCAATTTTCACAGGGTGTCGCTGTTGTAAGCTCTGTTTCGGACTGTATTCCGGCAGAGGTGTCAGCACAGCAGCTAAAGCAACGTGGCAGAGGCCGGTAAGGCTGTGGCTGGACCTGTTTGCAGTCTAGCTCCGTCTCGTCTGGAAGCTACATCAAATCTGTGCCTACACACTGACCACTGCTGGCATTGCCTGTAGCTGGTACCAAGAACTGCTGCAAACGCCTTCCCAGATCTCAAAAACACGGTGAAAAGACTCTGTCTGTTTATGGACAGCAGAACTGAGCTCCAGAGGTGTGGGGTGCTTGGCTCGGGCTGGAGCAATCTTCTTGCTCTCCTGCTGCTCAGGCCGCGGTGTCTGACCGTGCCGGCAGGGTGGCTGCCTGGACAAGGGCGAGTGCGGCTGCAGACAGGATACCGGTATGGAAGCAGGAAGGCTCACTGCGGACTCACTGACCTCAGGAGCCTCAGGAGAAGAGGTGTCACCTTTGCAGGGTTCAGCAGGGACCTGTGTGAAGGCTGCGTGAGGAGGAGGAGGGCGAGAGGCAGGAGAGCTAACCTCCAAGGTCCTAACCTTGCTGCTCAGCGATGACATGTTCCTTAGACCATGGCAGAGGTGGAGGGGACAGCAGAAGCGGGTACAACTGTGAGGAACAACCTGATACCTGTTCCTGCTCTTTCAGGCAGCCGTATATCGTAATGCCCCAAGTCTCCCAAGCAGGGCAGATGCTGGGGATGCTCTCACGCCCAGGCGATGCAGGGTGGGCTGTGACTGCTGGCCTCGCACTGCAGCGACAAACACTGTGCTGGCAAGGGATAAACCAACCCTGAACTTCCCCAGCCAGTGCTCAGCTCCAGCAGAGCGCCTGACAGCAGGACCAGCTCAGGAGAGAGCGATTCGATTGCTGCTCTAAGCCTTGGCAAGATTTAGTTCGTGCGTTAGATGTGGTGGGTTTGGTTTTGCTCCCTCTCTTAGTAATGTTACAAACAGAAACAGAAGTCAAGTCGCAGATGCAAATAAAAGTTAACAAAGAAATACCAGGATTCTAAAGATTTTTTTATATGTGTGTGTATGAAAAAGATGTATGGTGTGTGTGTATATCCTACAATTTTTCATTAGCATTTTTGTCCCCATGAAGACGTGCTGCAGCTTCCTGGGAAGGCCACAGCTGGCGTCTTCAAGACACAAGCCCGTTGGTGGCTGTTTCCACGCAGATGTTAACATGTCAATGAGCTCCTGTTTTCAAAGGTTTACAGACAAACCTTTTCCTTTCCCTGCCCTGCCCTCCCCTGCCCAGCCGCTGCGTTCCCTTCACAGCAGGCGTGTTGCTGTGCCCACCGTGGCTAATGGGAAGTCATTTTTAATGAGCTGGAACAACCCACAGGCGTTAACCCAGACTGTCGCCCAACTGCTGGGTCCCACAGCGGTGTCTGAGGTGTTGGCAGTGTCTTAGGTCCAGCTACGTGGCAGCTTTTTCGGATGCTTAGTGTTTCTAGTTCGTGTTTGGCTACGCAGAAGGGATTGCGCTGTCATCCGTGGTAAGCGGCGGTCTATTAGAGGCAACAACCTGGTATGTAATTCTTTATTATTAGATCTGGGGAGCTCCTCAAGTGAGAGAGCCCAAGGAGAAGGAGGGTACACCAGATCTTTTGGAAAAAAGATTCTCATTCCTGAGTGTCACTGGATCTAACACTGGCCTTTCCAATTCCCTGATTCTAATGGTTATAACTAGCTATGAAGCTGATCCTACAGAAAAATAAAAACGCACTCATAGAGCAGAGAATAAATTAAGGATTAAACAATTTAAATAAATGCCAGGTTAAATAAGCAATTTCAGTTATCATTTTCATGGAAATGGTTTTTTTAAGAATTCAGTGAAACTATAATGTTATCTCACCAAGTAATAATTCAGTCTGATCCTTCTCAATATGGAAGATCTTTTGGACACGGGTATGTCTCCCCACAGTTCTAAAAAAACCGAATAAAATAAAAAAGGGGGGGAAAACCCCCACCCTACACAACAAAGACTCTGAAAGACATTTGCCTAGCAAACAGAATAGCTCATTAATCCTGCGCATTACTCAAGTCAGGTGAACCCAGTCCTTGGTGCGTAGAGTGCACCAGACGGCGCTCAAGGAAACGAGCATGCCCCAATGTGAGTACAGGGAAAGCTCTTGCTGCTCACACTGCGTATTGCAGAGCCTTAGGTTTCATTCCAGAAATTGCTAGAAATTGCTATGTTCATATTTTAGTTGCATTTGGGAACAGAAAACAAAACTATTAGTTTTAATTTTTGCAGTTAATTTGTTCCAAACTCGCTGCTTCTTAAGTTTATAAAATGCAAATGCCTGCACAGCTGTTAATTAAAAAAAAAGCTATGCAAAAACTTCTTATGTATTGACTTTACTGTTGGTGACACATTTTTCAACATAAAATTTTGACATCTTTTAAAAGAAACCCAAATCTGTCATCCTCAGTATAATTATTTTAAAGAGAGCTCATTCATTCAACCTGAAGCTCATTAGCTGTTGACTTCAAAACCTTAAACCTTGTGGAGGTTCTCTGTGATCCACAACTGGGTACCAGCAATCTTCTTCCTTTGTCTCACTTCCCAGGCATCGATGCAGAAAGGGAAGCAGCTGAAAAGGTACTGCTGAAAATACTGGATTAAAAGTCTTCCTGTTGACATGGAGTTAGGAGTGAATCAAAGTCGCTACACTGCAGCCATCCCTTCCCCGCGTCCTCCTGAAGCCAACGCTGTCTGAAGACCTGTTCCCTATCAAAGCTATCAAAGGTGGGGTGTTTCACACAAGTCCATGTTCCTTCCGATCGGGAATAACCTGCCTTTGATTTTATCCAAACTAGGATGTGGGCTTTCTTTCCTGATATCCAGAATGATGAATTCCCAACAAAACGTTCAAGGAAAAGTGAAAAAGAAAAGAGCAGCTTTCGGTAGCACTCCTGACACAAGAATTGCTGCGTAAAATAAAAAGATTATCAGTAAGATTTAAAACATTGATTTACAAGTTACATATAGGACGTTTCTTTTCCATTCTAGGTGCAGGACAAGTCTTTGGTATTTTTCGCACGCAGAGAGCGATGTGTGCGTATGTGTGTTGAGCTGTCACAAATCTTTTCAAAGCATTTTTGAGTTCGTACATCATGAAAGAATAGCAGACAAATAGAAGGCTGATTTGCAGTGAAAGGCAAACACGGGCTGACATAGCAAGCTGTCAATCAGGTGCAAATAATGTATGTGTATTTTGCAGTATGCACTTCTGCAGGGGAAAGCAGGAGACTTTGTGGTGTAATTCCCTCAGAGCATAATCTCTGTGCAGATCTACTCAGTGTACCTAAATCCACCTTAGGTAAGTACAGAGTAAGCTGAGATTTAAATTTTCTAAATTATTTCATTTTATTGCAGGGGGATATCCTGGAAGTATATTAGTATTAAATTTGTTCTTCTATGATAAAAGAATAATGAAGTCTTTCCTCTGCTTGGGTTAATTCATTGATCTGGCAACAGGTAGCAAGACCTTCTGCTCCCCCCGCAAGCACTCTGCATAGCAAATATTTGCCTTCAGAACGAAGCAGCGTCAGTGCCAGGTGTAAAGTAAATTTAAAAGAAACTAAATATATCTATAAATGATATATTATAATATAATAAACTGTAGCATGTCATAGACATATATTGTATAATATGTAATATATAGTATATAATGTGCTATATGATAGATGATATGTCATATAACATATACTACAAATACAATTTTTTATTTTTATATATATATATATATAAAACCTTTTTAATGACTTGGTCCTGATTTACTCGGTGGACATATCACTCCTGTGCAAGACCATATTTTCCCAGCAATGCTTCTAGGTTTCCACAATGACTGCTCAAAGCTTTTGGAGCAATAAGCAGGAGTTCAGCTGTGCCTTTTTAATGAACAAAAGCAGAAACATTTCTCTTGCTTATACTTTTAGTAAAAATAAAATAATACTTCTAATTAAACTTTAATGCTAATCTCACATGTCTCTATGAGTGGTATAGCTGGAAAAAGAAAACCCACTCCAAAGACAATTAGAAGTGTTTGGTGATGATCAGGTGCGTATGTGAAAGCTGAATCAGGTATTTTTTTCTTCAGCTTATTAGCTGTTCATCTGCAGTTTATACCACTTGCTTTTAATGTTTTTAATGCTTTTTTGAACCCCCAGCTAGCACTTAACCTCCATCTTATAAATTCTCTTAATTCTTTCAGGGCAGTGGGAAAGTCATGTGAATGTTAAAGAAACACATCACCTTCAAAAGCCATTCTTAGATGGCTGCAGGGGAAATCGTTGAATTTAACAGGAGCTGCAGCATCTAAATTATTGTGTGGTAAATCACAAAAAGGTCGTTCACCCATGATAACTGCTCAATAATTCATTCTTTGACCACATCCACATAGCACAGCAAAATATTTAGTTCATGAGATGGCAACAATATCTCCTGAGCTTTGCACAGATACCGTCTAAACGTCCATAATTCGAAATAATTTACAGACTTTGGAAATTTGGGATTGCAGAATAAGTACATCACAAATTAAAAAAATTATATATACCTAGAAGTATCTATGAAGACGCAGGCTTTGAGTTTAGTCTTGAATACCTCCCACTTCTGTGTGTGTTCCCCTGAATCCCAGGTCAGGTCACCAGTGGTGATGCTACCTGGAATGCAACCTGTAAGTGCAGGATCACTGTAAAGCTTTGGTACACTCTAAAATTATTGAATTACCATAGTTATTAAATTATTACAAAGCTTTCATGGAGGCTGATATGTTTTTACCTTTCACCATGTGTAAGGGATGTGGTTTTATTAACTCTCAGTCCTGCATACTTAACTGGGGACAACTCTGGCTGCATTCTTGTCATGCTTTTTGTTGCTAATAGCCACGCTCCAAACCCAAATAAGCCCTCAGCGATGCCCAAACACCTTTGCTCTCTGTGTTAGGTTTGCATACACCCTGGCTGAGTCTGCACTTGGGAAATTGCTTGCAATTTTTCTGGGGAGCCGCAGGAGAAAGTTACTGCCTGGCTTAACTTTGCCCTTAAAAGCAGTAGAAGTGCTTGAACAGGCTCTAGAAGCAGAGCAGTTACTGAAAAGGGGCTCACTTTGCATGGTCAAACACAGGATAATGCCACACTTTCAGACAAATTTTTGGCATTACCATAATCAGTTTTCACCCCTCTGCTTATGTAAAGCAGCCATTGCAACCAGTTCAACCAGTGCCTTGAGCAATCCCATTACCCGCGGAAGCGAGAAAGCCGTTGGCGCGTTTCCACATCGTTCAGTCAAATGACGCTTTGGTCGGTCTCACAAGGCACTGCCAAGGCTCTGGTGGCACTTCACTCTGCACCCTTGCTGGGGCGAAATGAGGTTCATTTCAAGGTGACCCTCAGGCGGCTGCAGCTCGGCGGTACTGTGCATGCCAAGCACGCCGTCGCCGTCCTGTCGCCGTCCGGGTCTGGGGGTTTGCGCGCTTGCTGTTTCATTTTGCCCACGTTTCTCTGATGGATAAAGAGCGAAGCAATGAGCGTATTCTGTATTTGGTGACCTGCTCAGGGAGGCGGATTTGAAACGTAAACTTCCCTGCGCTGGAGGTAGGAGCAGGGTGGGGGCTGAGGCAGCACTGCAGATACTTGTGCAAGGGAAGGTGACGGCTGGCAAGGATAAGCTGAACTTGGTATTTCTTTAAAACTCCCTAATATAGCAGTATTTTAGAGGCTATAGGGATGAATACCAGGAAAAAAAAAAGGAAAGCAAAGGAAAGGAGCTTGGGCACATGCTGGACCTGACCGTGCTGACGCTTTGAACACGAAGACAGTTGCACAGGGATCAGGGTTGGGACAAGCACATTCAGTGCTCCAGATGTCATGCTGGGGACGTCGCTGAGACGGAGGACAGCTTATGTCGGGACAGCTTGGGAGTCTAGGGTGGGCAGTTTCATAACTCCCTGCCAAACATCATGCGAATGTGTCCTGTGACTTCTCCACTGGTGTTAACTGGTTTTCTATGGCTTAGGTAAGTCTGCACGCACTGCCCCGAGATGAGAAAGGAGAGCAGGAAGGGTACGGGTAGGAAGATGGGAAGAGATGGAAGTAGCAGCAAATCAACTGAGAAGAGGGCATTTTTGTGGATTTCTGATTTCAGAAACCTTCACTGATGATGTGTGAGAGTATTTCCCATCGTGCTGTTGCTGTTTGCTCCCAGGCATTTGCTGAGAACGTTTTTATTTCCCATAGTCCCCAAAAGGCTCAAGTCTTCATATTCCACTTGGACTACTTTATATCAACTGCCTCGGACATTTTTAATTTTCATGTACTTCACTTCTCGTTTCACTTTCTAGAGCAACAGGATGCATCCCCTTAAAGCTTAATAATAACGTAACTCCCTGATCTCGCTGAAAAATCTAAAATGACTAAAAGCACTATATAAAAGCAGCTCAGATTGACTTATGTTCCCGTTTGTGTTTTACCCAATGGAAGACTTTCAAACTGGTGGGTGTACTATTTAACAGAAGTATTTTACAACTGAAAAGAGCCCTTTGGCTTGATGAAAAAAATGAAGGTGATTATATGGTGTTTATAAATGCAAATAATCTAGTCTTACAGGAAATTAAATTATGTTAAACGTTAATAAAACCATAAAGGGAAGTCCGCCAGCCTTTCCTAAAAATCCTGTGTATATTGTGACCATCTTGCAGTTTCCATCCCTGAGTACCTGCCTCCTTGACTCTCTGACTTGCCTTGGGATCCTCTGTCTTTGGGGACAAACTTGCTGTTTTCTTGCCAGTCCGTATCGCTTCCCGGAAGGTTACTACCCCTCGCGCCTTCCACTCGTCTTTTATCCAGACCTTCTCTTCCAACCTAACTTGCCTGCTGGCTAGTTTAGAGTGCTATGTGATTGTTTGTTGCGTCCTGGCACAGAGGCATCGTCCGAGGTAAAGTCTAGCGCTCGTCCCGTAGCTGGCCAACCTGCCCTGGTCACCTTGCAATAGCCTGCTCTGAGCTGAGTCAGGAAAAGCCAGTCTGCTGGATTCAGGTCCAGCAGCGGTGGTGATGATTTCTGCACGTCCGTAAGACAGCACGCGATAGTTTTAGATCAGCGATGCTGTTTGCACTGGACCAGAGCATTTCTAAAGACACCCAATCTGTGTATTCATCTCCGTGGGCCATTAGGGCAGGTCAGGAGAGAGTCAGCTATGCCATCGATTCGCGCGGGGTAGTTGGGCTGATGAAGTCAGAGACAACAGCCCCTACAACGAGGAGATGGGAAGGATGTCTTTCAGAGCCAAGCCAAGCAGGTAAAGCTTTCATTCCCTCACGATAGCTGAAAGCAATCAAAAGGAGCATGATGTGACGATAAGCATCCAGCAGCTCACTCAGCGCGTGTGCAGGATAGCAGCTGAGGGCTTGTCTGTCACTTGTAGGCAGTTCAGACGATGGTTTGCTTCCTCCTGAGCTCTCTCCTCTTGCCTATGGTTGCAGGCTTCCTCCTGTGACTCAGGCACTGGATGCCTTTGGGACTGGAAGATAACATAGTTCGACTTCACAAATGCCGGTGGCCTTTAGCCTGACCTGTGCTGCTGCAAATGGGGCACACAAAATGCCAAACGATCCCCTCCGAGGACATTGTCTGAGGGGCACAGGATTTCTCTCCTCATCCAGGCTGTTCCTCCTCCCGTCGAAGCCAGTTCCCACCAGCAGGAGGACTTGAGGGTCAAGCCTGTAGAGAATTCACCGCTTAAACTGCCACGTGCGTCCCCACCGCCGTGTGCCAACGTGCCATAAACAAGAAAGCAACGCTTGGTGCTGCAGAGGATAACTGCTAGAATAAATCGTCACGACGTAATCCTGGGGAACCGCTGCATCTTTGCAAATCGTGGGTGTTGTGGGTGCAAGCAGAAAAAACCCAAACCCATACAACCACCTCCAGCTTTCACATTCTTCTGCGGGTACAAATGCCAGATTTTTGCAAACGTCAACCTCCCAGAAATCTCTTGTAGCTTTATGACAAACTGAACTGTCTGTTTTCGGAGGACCTCCTCAGATGGCTTTAATGAAAGAAGACCTTCTCCCTGCTAGAAAAGGTTTCTCCCAGGGTTTGTCCCAGCAGCCCTGCAGGTGGTGGGGGTGGAGGGCAGCTCATCGGTGGGGGTGAGCTGTGTTGGTGCTTCCACGGGCTTCTAGCAGAAAAGCAGCTTATGGGCAGGTTCGGCAGAAAGACCCTGTGGGCAAGTGTCTGTCTGTCCTCTTGCCCAGCACCAACTACTGGCCCAACACACCAGACCAGCGCAGTGGCAAGCGAGTCTGGAAACCGGGCTGGGGACATTTGACTCAGAAAGCACGTCCTGCGCCGCCTTTTCCCGTAAACAAGGCGTCTGTACCTATGACCACACCATCAGACCTCCCGGTCTCCTGGTGCAGCTCCTGTTCTGTCCAGCTTTTTGCTACCGTTCACTTCAGCGTTAACCATAAGAAACATCCAACCGACATCTCATTTTTGGGGTACACGGTGCCACCTAGTCCCTACCAAACAGGCCAGAGAGAGTTTTTTAGTGTTCCTGAAATGCTGAAGTGTTTTATCTTACGGGAAAACCTGCAGAAACAGCTTCTGTAGAGGCCAAAGTTCAGCCTTGCTGCGCTTTCCTCCTGCCCTTTTCTTATCTACATCCCATCATCTGCTGGTTTGACCACTACTTCTTGCAGCTGGCTACTTGCAGAGGACTAAAGGACTTTTATCACTTTACCTGGCATGTCACTTCAGTTAGCGACAAGCATTTGACCAAACCCAATCACTTCGCCTGCTTGGATGCCCCTTCCTATCTGACTTTACATTTGCTCCTTTTTTATCGTCCTTCTGGGACCGTTACTGATCGACTCCGCAGGATAACCCGGCACGCTCCGCTGGCTGGCCAGGCAGCAGCTGTAATCGGCAAACGACTTGAAGCCCATTACATCGTTACAAAAATATACAACACATCTTCTCGGCGTACAGCAGATAATCATCAGGGTGGTGGCCTGTGACCTTGTCACGGCGTGGAGCTGAACATACGTGCTGGGAACCGAGGCAAGAAGCCAAGAAGAAAGGCAAAGGAAGGCCTTCCAATGTGCTGCCACTCCTCCGATGCCCTCCTTGAGTAGTCCAGGAGAGCCCCTACTCATCCGGGATGCTCATGTTTCCCGTGTGGTCTCTGTGCCCTCCTTGGGGGCCTTCCCCACCATGCCCTGCCGCTCTGCTGGAGTCCCTGGGGTTGGAGAAGCTCCACTTCCCAGCGGAGAAGCAGCGTTGGCTTCTGAGCCTACAAGCTTAGTGAAACCTGCCCTGCTGAGCGCCTGAAGAGGTTTTCAGCAGCGTGACACTGGAGCTGGTGAGCGCGACATTTGTTCCTCCAGGGACCTTCAGGGACAAAGCTCAAGACATTTATTGGAAAACGAGCCTTCTCAAGGAGATGCTGGTTTGAATGAAGCCTGTTTGCCTGGACAATATTTTGAATGCCAACTGTCACTCGTGTGGCTCATACCTTTTACCATCACAGTTGCAACAGGAGGTGTCTAACAACTACTTAAGGTATTCTCGGGCCAGCTGAAAAATCACTCCGTGCCCAGCTTGAACAGTTCTGTAAAAAGCCCAGCCCACGGGAAGCCACTCAGACTGTGGTGCCTTAACATATAAACTGGTATGATATGAGATGCTTCAATATGAGATGTTTCAGTTGGTTGTTTGCAGCGAGGGAGCACCAGCTTTAGTGTAACACCCCGGAAACCCCAGTAGCTGTCCTTCCAAATAAGAGAATTTGAAAAGAGGTGTAATGGTCTTGTGGTCTAAAGCTTTAGAGCCGTGCGTGACCAAGGAAGAAGAATTGGGGACACAGAGGCAATTTATGGTCTTCCTCCTTCACTACAGCCTGCTATTCGAGCAGCATACCAAGAGCAATGCTGAAGTCTTCCCTCTCGTGTCCATGCTTTCAGACGGCCAAGCTGGTCGTACAAGATGCATCAGTGCCAGTTTAGGCTTGCCTTGAATTTATAAACTCAGAACTAACCTGGGAAAAAATACAACCATAACCTTTCCGCTGTTGCTGAGAGTTGCGGCACTGCTGGGACTGCTGGCCCCTGCTGTGAGTCTCTCAGCTTTGGGTTAGTCCCAAGAGGAAACTAAAGTGGTCTGAGACACCTGAATTCTTCCTATCAGAAAACCAGCTCCAAGCAGAAAGCCACATCCAGCACCGTCTTTGCTGTGCTCACCCGTGCGGCTTGTTCCTGTCAGCAGCAGATGGCACTCTTCGGATTAACTTCGTAAGTAATTGCGGTATTAAGAGAAACAGACACATGTGCACACACAGATATTTGGTTCTCAGCAAAACGTATAAACCATAACAATCTGTTTATCTGAAATTTTACTTTAGGCACCGTAAAAAAAAATTTAAAATCTAAGAAACAGAGAATGAGGACAAAGCCTAACTTAGAGTTTCCAGGAGTTTGTGACTGCACTGCACTCTTTCCAATGTTCCCATCCCTCTTTTTATCTCTATAGTGTAAAGAGATGCCTGGTCTGTCCATCACCTGAACGACCTACACAGATCAACATCCAGTGCCAATGCAAGAACTAGCCTTTCCCACAGCTTCTCCCCAACATGCTCCTGGTATAATGATGGGATGGGATGATAAATTTTCTCGTATCCTTTTTTGAAGTGGGGCAGCACAAACTCACACAAGGACTGTCTGCACCAATCCCGTCCTTCTGCTAGGTCTCTGCTTTCCCGTCTCCCTTTTTATCCTCCCTCTCTGGCTCCAGGGAGGCTCTGCTGGTGTCCCTTGTTTTGCTCAGGTCCAGGGAAACGCCCGACTTCACTCCTTGCTCTCAGCGCTCACACAGGGGCTCTGCCTTTGTTAGAATTCACGCCAGGGCTGGGAAAGTAAACCACGTGCTGCTTCTGCCTGGCTTTGTTGGGGTGTGCGGTGGTTGGGCGTTTGGTTTGGTTTTATTCATTTGTGAAATGCACTTTCAAGGAGCTTTTCTGGTTTCCCAGCAAGCAGGAAGGGCTGTCGTCTCCATCTGCGGGACCTCCTGCCTTCTGCCTCTGCTGCGGTCTTGCCACGCTGCGACGTTTAGCTGATGTGCTGTGACAGCCGCTAGCAAATCCCCGGAGCAGACGGCAAGCCCGGTTCGTTTTCTTCTGTAGCTGACCATGTGGAACTCCTCTAGGAACTGCGGTAATCCGGTGATCGAATGTTTGTGTGCCAGGGTTAGGAAAAACCAACCGCTTGTTAATCCCATAACCTGACACTACCGCAAATCCGTTACGCCCATCCGATCGTGTCGGTGACACCAGGATGCCAGCCACACCTTTGCTGGGGAGGCAAAGCCTGTCATGTGGGATCATAGAAAAACTAACCCTGAGCTGGTCCCACCCACACCTGCACGGGGGATTTCATGGTCACGAACCCTTACAGTTGGGCGCTCCGGTGCGTAGCAGGAAATATGCTGGAGGAAAATGATTCCTGGTGCGTGTTTAGAAGCAAAGGGTATGATCTGAGGCTCTGCTGGCAGTTCGAATCCACTGCTCTTAATTCCGCGGTGTGCATTTACAGAGGTACAACAACTGAAAGCAGAAGTTGGCCAGTATGTTTTATACTTTGGATTTCCCTCTTCTTCCTACCAGCTCTTGCAGGAGGTGGGAGGGACGAGGACTTTGCCCCAGATCACAGTCAGTCAGTGCACAAGTCCGCATGGTCTGTGGCTGTTAGCATATCCATTCCTGACGGCTCTTTGGTTACTGGAAGCTTTTAAAGTTTATTTTCGATTTAGATTTTTTTAAAAACCAGCTTTAATTAGTTATTTTTATCCCAATATTTATCTTCAGCTTCCAGTAACAAAATGCAATTCCTGACAGACGGCCAGAATGCCGTTGCTGCACAGCCATAAATCTCAAGGGCATCCTCTGCAGCAGATGGAAGTATTACTGGAAGAAGTGAGATGGGGAGAGCAAGCTGATGCTGTTCACTGACACCGAGTCTCCAGTGACCGTATCTATCTCTAGCACTAGAAATGCTACTGTTTGGAGGTTACGTGGTGTCCAGCGGCACCCAAACGCTCCTAAACTCACTCCAGAAATTTTTGCATTTCTCTTTTATCCTCCCCGTCCTTTTTCAGCCTTTCTTGTTGCTCGTTGTATCACGCTGAGTGCTCCTCCTGAAACCTTACGCTGCCATCCACGGTGACCTCTTCACACAGGAAAATGGTTGCCATTGCCTTCTCCCATCCTTGCTGCCCTCAAAAGGGAAATGACGTTCACATCTGCAGAGGTACATGGGCTCGCCTGGCCCTCCATCCCTGTCTCACCTCTGGCCACGAGCGGCGGGCCATGCTGCTACTCCTCTGCCCTCTGCATCCCGTTCCCTTGCTCCCCCCACCTCTGTCTGCCCGTCATCGCTAATCGCACTTGAGACAGGCCACGATAACGTCACGAGGCTTTTCCCCATTCTTTTAGCTCAAATCCCTTCCTGTGTCACCTTGGCGCTCCCTGGATTGAATGGCCCTAAAAGCAGTTCAGGTCTGTAGGAAGAAGGATGCTGTAACGGATCTTCCCAGGAGCCTCTCTGAGGGTGAGGGACAAAACCATACATTTAAGGTAAGCATCTAATAATTGCAAAAGAGGAGACTGGAAGAGTGAAAGAAGCTGGGGCTGGAACGCCCCTGTGACCAGAGCCAAATGGTGTCACCTCATTGATGGTTCCCCGGCCAGACTCGGTCTTGCCTCGTGCAGCCCTGCTGGCAGGAAAGTGGTGGGTGCTCCTGTGCACAATCAAATAATTAATAATTTTTTACCCAACCCTTTTCCCTTAGGTAATTCAGTCCTTGCTGTGACACGGTGAGTGAACTGTGATGGCATGCTTGCTCCTGAAATTAATGGTATGAGAGGCAGAAAGGGGAAAAAATGAGGAAAAAGAAGTTAATGCAATTTATTGCAACTTACTGCAATGCATCAGAGTAATTCTTCTTTCTGCCAGTGTGAAAGAGTCCTTGCGGAGTTTGCCAATGGGAGAAAACTGGATAGGTGCAAGGAGAGCAGTCTAGAAAATTGTTCTGGGCTGTAACAAACCCCCTTGTTAGGTCTGGAAGCCCTCATACCCGTCAAACGAAAGTGCCTGGTTAACCAGCGCTGAACCAGCTCGAGCCCTGGCTGCTCTGGGAGGGCACCTGATGGCACGGAGGGGTGCGTCTGCAGCCACTGTCGTTCATCCGCTGCCAAATGGGTTGTGGGGAGCCAGCAGCTAAAACCTCAGTCCCGTTCTCCGGGGCTTCCTGCTGTGTACAAAAGCAGTCCTGGAGAGCTGGCAGCCTCACCAGGGCAGAGGTAAAATCAGCATCGGCTGCATGAGGGAGGGTATGGGCAGGCTGGGCGTGCCTTGCAGGTCCCCCGTGCACCTCCTCATGCTCCTTTTGCTCATCACCATCATCACCGCACGCCTGCAAACCCTCCTTCTGGGTGGCAGCAGGTGGCAGCAAGGTTTTTGCCCTATTTCCTTCCCTTTGGTCGCCTACCTGCAGGGACAGTCCCATCTGGAGGTTCATGGTGCTCTTGCCGTGGTGGGAACTGTGAGTTGGTGCCTGATGGTAACTCCCAGGGCACCTTCCTCCTCACGTCAATGGTTCTACATCACGACACACAGGTTCACCTTCGTCCCATCTCCCTGCGCACAGGGGACCCCGACAGAGCCGCTCTCACACAACACGTTGGTTGGTGTGAAGATCGGTGGTCAGGACGGTGTGGATGGCCGACCATGGTGCTGCAAGCACCTGCAGCAAGTTTCTTAGAGCTGGTCTTGGCGGACCACCAGCGTAATCGGCAGCAAACCAGGAGTGTGCCTTAACCTAAGAAATGCTTGCCTAGGGAAGGCAGCTGGCAGCCAGACTAGGGCATGTGAGCAGGCTTGCAGAAACCATGTTCTCTCCTGCTCCTTCCTCCCTCAACCATCCAACAGACGGCTCTCTCTCTTTCAAAAATAAAATCTAAAAATAAATAAGCCTTACAGTTTGAGTCTCTATCCTTTAATCTTTCTTTCAAAGCAGTAGCAAGCATTCCACCACAAAACCCTTTCACACAAAAGTAGCACTTTCCCTTCATTACTTATCCAGCTAGAGCGACACGCGCAGGCATCTGGAAACGGAGAAAACCCAGGACCGCCAACCTGCCTCCCACATCCCCTCGTGAAACAACAGGAGCATTGGGAGATTAACAGGCTTACCCAGCTTAACTCTGCCAAGGGAAATCCCGTCTCATTGACTTCTGAGGCTTAGTGCTTGATAGGATTTAAAATGCATCTTTACCACAGCCCCTATAAATCAAATGGAGCAGCTCAATCCCTCCCTTCTCCCCTCCCCTTCACCGTACTCTGTGAAGACACTCTGCGATTGGAATCTGCAGTTCTTTGCCTCGTTGTAGCGACCAAACCATCAGGAGGGAGCGGGAACCCTTTTTCCAGCTAGGGAAGGTTCCCTTCCTAACACTCCTGGGAAAAAGGTGTCGGAAAGACCCAGCCTCCATAGATGAGGAGCTGGCACCGCAAGGATGCCTCTTCAGCATCATTCAGACCTGTCGGAAGAGGAGTAGCTGAAATTTGTCCAGACCTTCAGGGTCTGTAACTGTGTCCTCTGGAGGCAGAAGCTGATGCGTGTTGGCCACGGTTCAGGGACAACCAGTGTTTAACCCGCTGTGCTTACGGATGCTCACAAAACCGAGACGGACAAAAAGCTGCGTGTGCTGTGAGGGGGTAGCACAAAGGCTGGTGGGAGAGCTGAAGCCGTAAAAGTTGCTGACTTTTGCTCTCCTTCAGTGGCTTTTGCATCCATGGGGAGAACAGCTCTGCCAGGAGCTCTGCTAGCCCTGAACCCCTGGAAGGTGCTGCCACACCCGGGGGATCTGGGCACGACTGGTCGTCAAGATGAGGTAAACCCCTCCCCTTGGAAGATTTCTGCAGAGGTACAGGATGAAACACCAGAGGTAACGCAAGGTGAGCAGGAACGGGGAGGGCTGGAGCAGCTGGGCACCTCTGGCTGTTCCTGCTTTACGTGTGATCGGGACCCGCGGTCAGCCAGCACTTTGAGGTAGCACTGTCTATGGTTCTTCCTCAGCGGAAGGAGCGTGCTGTTCAACCACACCGTGAGGATTCATTTACAAGCAAACTGGCACGAGGGAACTTCTGAAAACAGAGCAAAGCAGAACAAAACATCCTCTCAGGTTTGATGGATGATTCAGAACAGAAACACCGTCTGCACTGCCTTCCCACGCCAGCCCCTTTCCTTCATCCTCGCCCTCAGTTCGACAACTTTCCAGCCCTCCTGGGTTGCAGCAAACTTCACAAAGCCTCTTTCAGGGCCGTAGGACAACTCTTTCTTTCTGCCATTCCTGAAGCCCGTTGTCGTGCTCTTACTCCAGGAGGCCCCCCGGCCCCTCCCTGCGCTGCCATTCCTCACCTTGCACCCGCTCAGCGCCCCAGCAGGTCCCCACGGGAGGGGTGGGGGGTGGGCAGGGTAAGGTGACCCCCGCCGTGCTGCTGGGGGGCTGCCTCTACGCAGGGGGTAACAGCAGGCAGCTCCCACAGCGAAGCAGCCCCCTGCCTCCTGCAGGAGACATGACTATCCATGGACAGTGATAGGACAGGAGTCAATTGACAGAGATTTATTTGGGTATCGGGACTATGGAGTTTGTCCTCAGTGTATCACAATAAAACGCGGTGACCTTTGTGGGCACGTGCAGAGATGTAACGGGAACCGTGCAAAGCATCAATTAGATTTGAGAAGTTTCTTTTGCGTCTCTGCTTTAAGACACGTTGAGGCTGTTTCATCAGCAAGCGGAGCTGAAGAACAAAGGCCCCCTCTCGCTCAGCTGCCAGCTGTTCTATTTACATGAATTGCACAGCAGTTTTCCGTTTGAGAAGGACGGGAGTCCTGCTTGCTCTGCACAAGCTCATGGCGAGTCGGGGTGAGACAGGTGACTAAAGGTATAAAACCAGCTCTGCCCTAGGAAGTCGTTACTGTCCATAGTTGGTAGACGAGGAGCTTTTCTGAGGATGTGTCACAGGGACATCGCTCTACGTACCGCCCTCGTCATCGTTGCCCCCAGGCTTCTGCTTTCGGGGCACGCACCTTTGATCTGACCTACATCCCTCGGAGGCTGGAGGCAGCTCCGGAGAGTCGATTAACAAACTGGAGGGGGGCAGAGACGAGAGTCCCCCCCCGCAAACCCCTGGGCAGACCTTTTTTTCTCGTGCTGAGCTGCGGTGAAGGGCTCACGTAGTGCGGTGAGGGAGGAAGAGCTGCCTGCTACGAGGAGCAGCTGAGGGCTTGCACTGGGGAAAAAGAAGACCTTGCACGAAGAGGCGGAAGGCCATTGCAAGCAGCCGGTGCTCCGTGAGGACAGGAGGTGGTTTTCCATCCTGCGGGCAGCACCGGTGTGTTTGCAGCACCCGCGGGAGCCAGCTGGACTGCCTGCGGAGGGGGAGCTGCAGGAGGAGCAGGAGCGCGGTTCCGCCATGAACCACCAAGCTGTCCGTGGTCTGCTCGGGGGCCGGCAGGAGGATGGCTGCAGGAGCAGCCTCGGGGATGTCCGTTCCCCTACGAGGAGCCTCATGAGCAGTACGGGTCATTGCTCACGTGCACGTGGTCTGTCTGGGGCAGGGACGGATACGCTCCATTTGGACAGACAGACAGACGCGTAAGGGGTGCATGGGGAAAGAGCGGCAGGACCGCAGCCTGCGACACCCCAGCTCCTGCTCTGAAGGGGCCTAAAGCTTCCCTAGGTCCTTCCCCCGTTAAATAAACCCTGTTGGATGGGCAGTGGCAGCAGTAGTCTGAATTCTCACTATTACCAACGCCTCTTCTAGAAGTCTCCAGGCAGTCGGTGGCGCTACCAGCCATTCTTGTTGCCAAACAAAACTGAACTCGTCTTGTGCAGAAGAACAGGGTCACCTGCCCCCTCCCTGCAGCCCTTGAGCACAGAAATCTGACGAGCATCCTGCACGTCACCTCAGGCTCTCAGACACACAGCTTTGCAGAGCTTTTTTCTTTTTTTTTGTTAAATGAAAATTTCAAACATCCAAAAGCAACCGTACGTGCACGCACACAAAAAACCAGTCCTCGTCTGGCAAGGCTCTTTTAATGTTGTACTTTTACCAAACCACAGTACATACCCCAAATAAGGCCTAACAGATTATACGCTTTATAAATTTACAAAGTTTATTCTCCTTAAAGAGCGCGTGTTACTCTTACCAGTCGTGTGTATTCCAATGACTGAGATGTTTATTCAAGCATAACATAGCAAATGTAGCCATAAATCTCAGACTGTCTATAACAGAGGAATCTCAGAGACACTATACTTTCAGATTAGGAGATTTTTTTTTAATATACACATTTTGTTTAAATAGAATAACCATCACATCCTGGTTATGCTTCCCACGGGAGAATTGTGCTCAGGAAAGAAACCTGTGGACTAGAATAACTGCCAACAGGCAAGGTCTTGGGTCACCGGCCAGCTGTGTAGGCACGCGGCGCTGGGACTGGCGTTCAACCTGGTTTGGAGGGAAGGGGGCGAGAGGCTGGTTGGGCTTTCACGTAGCTAACGGCCCTGGTCCTCTCCCCGGTACCGACTCCGCGGCAGCAGGAACGAGGTCGGTACGGATGAGATCCGTAAGGAAGTACAGCTACATTTCTACCTCTAACCAAGAGCCCAGGCTATTGAGAGCTGGCTGGCCGCTGGAGATGCATTTCTCAGAGGTGACACACGAGGAGAGGGTATTAAAAAAAAAAAAAGGAATAAAAGAAAAAAGGAAGTAAAATGACCTGTCTCAGTAGCAATTTTGGCAGTCATTTGCTACTGCTATTTTTATGAATCTACTTCTGAATCCTCATTTGTGTCCTAGCCTCTGCTGAGCCCTTCTCCTGCTCACGAGGCTGGACCCGTCGCCCAGCTGTTGCTAGCTTGCTGTCTTGCCAAGCAAAGCTAGAGAAACAGCAGCACCTCACTAAACTGTGAAAACCCCAAGAGCTTGCTAAGGAAAGTGTGTTTTGAAGCCCTCACATTGATCAACGTTACGGGCTGTGCAAGGCAGGTGTTTCCAAAGCGTTATACGGCACCGGTGGCTTCGATCCATCTCTCAAAGGCTGAGAAGGAAGTTCCTGTTTGAGCCCACTATGTCCCTGCCAGAGAACCAATAAGGGAAAAAAAAAAAAAGACACCAAGACAAAACCCAGATGCAAACCATGCAAATTATAGCTGAATAATAAAAATCAAAATCCAAGCCCGTACCCCAAGTCCCCCTTGCAACAGAGACAGATGGTTGCTTTCTCAACGGCAGAACCAGCCACTCTGTAGCTCCTAAATAGCAAGAGTTTGGCAATAATTACCATGCACAAAGTAAAGGCCACTTATAAAACCTCTCCATAAAAATATCTATTTATCTCTATATCTCTATTTATATATGTCAATAAGAAGCTTCAGACTGAGCACATCCCAAGCACTTGGTTCTGGAAGGGAATCTATTTAATCCCCACGAAATAAAGCGCTCTTAGTTCGGGTTGGCGTCCACATGGAGGATTAAGTCAGTAGAGATCCTTTCCAGCAGTCTTCTGTTAATTAGCACTAGTAAATGAGGGAGCAGGGTTGTTGAGGAGCTGAAGCCTTTCAGGAATATTGTGCCAAATGAGAGGAACTCCCTGCACATGGTTCGCTTCACTAGGACTGATGGTATTTCTTGTGACACCTACCTGGCCCGCTGATGGGTGTCGATCCACTGAAGGGTGGAGCCAAAGAAAAGATCCTCCTTACCAGGGTATGAGTGAGATCGACTACGCAGAACAGATTTGTCTCCAGGCAGTTCCCTGGGCTTCAAAGAGTTAATGGAGATCAAGTGATGCCTTAACGTTCTTTATTCAGTGTCTGATCCCATAGCTAATGCAGCTGGAGCTTCAAAATATCACACGCGATGCAGGAGTTGCAACAGGGTGACTATAGTATCCCACGTATTGCAAATACAGAAGCATTTTTTTTCCCTCTCTGAGATGCTGGTCCAATGAAAATAAAACTCTTTAATAACTAATATGTTGAGAATTTTCTTGGATGTGCTAATAACTGACATCTGTAGGAGGGCTGACTTGTTGCCCCTGTTGAGATGGACCTTTAAAACTCCAGGAGACTAAAACCACTAGAGGGGCTTTTATAATGTCCCTATTTCTGTGTCCTCCTTTGGAGGCTACTGGTGGCCTTGTACGCATGCCACAAAAGCACAGGCGAAAGGGATGGCCGAGGGTTAATTCTGACGTCGGTGGCCCGCAGGAAAGTAGAAGCTGGCTTTTGCTAGACATTTATTTTAGTACCGATATCTCTTGGCAGTACTTGAGCCAAGCAGAAGCAGGTCACTACGCTTAATGGCATGAGGTGCAGCCGCCTCACGGTCAGGCTCTTTGCAAGCCGCTGCTGGGGGTCTGGAGCAACGACAACCAGGTTATAGAGCCATGCTGCAGGTGGCAGAACCCCAACTTTGACTTTCAGTCACCGAGTACTCTAAACAGATAAAAACCAGCTGCAAATAGAACAGATGAGAGGAATTAGTAGCATTCAACTCTGCCACTACAATAGTCACGTTGTAGGAAGGCGAGAAGCGTCACCTCGGTCACGGTAGAAAGCCTTGCTGGGAAGGAGTTTAAAGATGACAGTGAAAGGTGATGGGTTTATCAGCAAGGGGGAATGTTTCTAAAGTCGAGGAAGAAATAGGGGAAAAAACCCAGCACTGCCAGCCGATTGCTTTCCATGCTGGGGCGGTGGGTAGGGGCTTTGGAAAAGAGATGTTACGTGTGCGCAGAGATCCTGCTCCTGTACCAGGAACCGTGGAACAAAAAGGACTTTACGTTGTGATTCAGGGTGTGCAGCAAAGGGAACTTCTATTTGCTGCCTCACCCTGTCGCAGTAGTTTGTTTCAGGGATAAAGGTCTCATTAGTGCAAGTCACACAGGAAATCTCTGCAGACAGACCTTTTTTAATAACAGAATTTTATAACAGACATAAATTACAACTAGCTGCTGGTAGGGTGTCCAGTGCTTTCTGACGGCCACCACAGATATATTTTTAAGCCCTTACCCAATGGAGGTTTTTAAGACAAAGCAGTACAGGGCTGTTGGGCCAGATTATGAATGACTTATTGACTGTGCCAAGGTCAGACGCCTTCAGTGACAGGCGAACCGTAAGCACGAGGATGCGCGGTTTAGAGAATAAACATCAGCATACAGGGGAGGGCTACCTTGTCTTTATTCAGCCAAGTTTATTTATCTTACGTACCTCAATGTGGGTTTAAAAAAGTAATACGCAGACTTGGCTGTTTGCTCCACTGCTAACCAAAGCCCTGACTAAATGTAGGAGAGCCGTTAGGCTGGAAATTTTCCAGAAGAAGCCCGCTTCCACCTGACACAAGTCATCTAAATTTATTGCTTTCCAGCTGATTCAAGAGTTTGTTGACTTGCTCCGGTGTCTCTTTCAGTCTGTCTTAAACAGGAGCCTGCTGATAGCCTATCGCCCTGAAAAGGAGTCAGTGGGGAGAAAAGCGTGACTAGATGCAATGCTAGATAGTCTCACCTCGGCTCCCCTTCCCATGGAAGGCTGGACCAGAAGGTTTTTGGAGATCCCTTCCGACCTGGGCTGCTCTGTGGTTCTGTAAGATGTGGGGAAGGGGACAACAGACAGGGACAGGTGACAACAAATCTGAGAATTGTCTTCCAAGCAAGGACAGGGCAGCAGGTAGAAGAGCTTGGAACTAGTGAATCCATGCTCTCACCAGCAGCCCAGAGCAGCTTGCTTAAGTTTCACGTCTTCAGCTGCAGTCTTGCAATCGCCTGTTTTAAAGCACGTGAAAGACGGGAGAAGCTTTAATATTTTGACCAAAAGGGCAATGCACACATGGTGATACATGACCAGCCACAGCACTGAACCTACCCCACACCCCTAACTGGAAGGCAAGAAGAAGCTCTTTCTGGTGGAGTTTATTGTTCAGGACTCTAAACATTCCCTCAAATGGTTTCTGCTCTAGTGTTATTCCCGTAATCTACTTCTCTCACTTGTCAGAAAATGTCATCTCCCCGCCTTGACACGGGTTTTAACAAATAAGACTTTCTTAGAGCAGCCCTTTACAGGAGCCCAGAATGCCAGCTGTTCAATACGATCAGTACAAGTACCTCTCCAGTCTAGTCATTAGTATGGTGATGGTACACCTCTGACCCGTGGAGACGGCGGAATGAATGCTGTGAGATCTGAGGAAACCACCATTTGCTATTCCCTATTAGCCTGTTACACACCGAGCACCAACATGAATCCACGGTAAAACAAAGGGGAGGCACTTCGCTATTCTGTTTGTTGTTTAATCCAGATGTTTCTTCCATTAAGGAAGAAGTGGCAGGATCACAGAAGGAGTGGGATGCACTAAATCTGTTACTCGATTCTACATATGTTTGCAGAGTGTACCTCACCCCCCTTTCACAGAAGGGGCTCTGGTTCTGCTTTATATCACACGGAGTAAATTGCTTAACTTTTCTCATATGATGTTTTGCAACCAGAAAACTAGTCAAACGAAACATTTTCCTGTGAAAGAACCTGTTGATACCAAACTTTTCTTTTTCTACATGAAAAGGCTTAAAAAAACTTCCTTTTGTAAAGAAGCCACAAATCGGCCACTTTTCTTCCTGGTTCTTACGTTGTTGGCGTAATCAGGGTTTTGAGCATACTGCTTCAAGAAGTCTGCTTCTGTGTGAAAGTCAGAGTTCAGCAGCGCGTTAGAAGAACTGTGTTACAGGTTGTTAAGTGCTCTTTGGTACCCAGGTCCAAGTCTGCTCTCATTTGAGGCACCATACGTGCCCACCTCTGCAGGGCAAAGCCTGGGTTTACAGAATTGGACTTAATTTCAAGAGCGAGTGACTTCGCTAGCACTGCAGACTCGTGCATTTGAAGCAAGTTTGGTATCTTCTTATCCACCCACGTTACGGCAGTAATTACCCAAGAGCTGCAGACATCCCATCCTGAATAGGCTTGGCCTTCAGAGGTGCATGGGCACAGCCACACACTTCCGGCTGCAGTGAGACACACGTGGTGACAACAAGAAGCAAAGTCTCTTCTCCTTGTCACAGCGCACAAGTATCAGAAGGGCTTGAAACTTGAACCTTCACTCCCATCTCTTTGTTCTAGAGCTTCCCTATATAAATGAAAAATACTCCTGTAGAAAGCGTGAGTCTCCTTCTACAGGTTACAAGAGCCAGTACAAACAGTCAAAACACGGTCACGAGGCATCACAGCAACTTTGCCACTATTGTATTCCACAAAGTTAGTGAAGGTCTTGGATGGGGCCAGGGCTTTGGGTCGGTGGTTAAGGCAATTCACACCGCAGACAGAACGAGTTTGGGACAAACCCGTCCCGCTGACTGGGGCTGCTGTTGCACTGCTGCTCCTTCGCCTACGTTTCACCCACTCCCATTCGGGTGCACTTAACGTAGTTCTCTTATAGAATGTTCCGCACCATAACACCTTTCTAAAGCCTGACAAGGTAGTTTATTAAAAGGAACAGACAAGTCAGTTAAGCTGGGCATACATTTTTCTTAATGACTTCAATAAAAGGCTCACATTCAGGAAGGAAGGGACGGAGCTACGGTAGCAAAGGAAGGCAAAACCCCCCCCCTCAGGCATTTGTAGTGTGCAGCTCTCGTGACGCTGGCAATGCCACAGAGCCTGCAACAACAGACGTGAGCAGAACTGAGGGCAGACTGCCTGCAAAGTGATCAGAAAAACCTCAGAAAGGCGGGCATTTAGTCTGTAACAAAGCCGTGCTCTCAGACCCTCAGCCCACCTGCACAAGGACAGAATGGCACTGCCGGAGAGTTTTCTCCGTAACGGGTAACCAGGGCTGCCTGGGGCAGGAGGAACAGCCCTGCACTTGAGTAAATCCTCCCTGGTTTTAGCACCCTCTCTTCGTGTGTAACTACATTCTGAAGCCCCTCTTTTCATGCACTGTGGGCCTTTTCTTAAGAGACCTTTCCAACTTCTGTCCTTTCCAAACTGATTCCCTGGTACTAGAGAAGGAAAGAGGATAGACAATGATCAGAACATACAAAGCACAAGGAAACAGCTGTTACGGTAATTCAAACGGGGTTGAATTTCGTTCTTTTTTCTTTTCTTTTTTTTTCTTTTTATTTACCAATCCGGTTCCTAATAGAACTTTGTTAAACAGAAAGACATTCACAGAGGATATTAGGCGTACATACACACTGTCCTTTCATTCTAGTTTACATGCTGTTGCTCTTAGAAGGCAAGGTTTCTGCTTGATTTCTCTAGGAAGAATAGTAGAATCTGATTAACAGAATTTAGGTTCTGCTTTTCAACAACGGCACCTGTTCAGGATCACTGTGCTTGCCGGAATGTAAAACCGTTCACGGGAGAAACCGGATTAAAAGCTATTGCTTGTCAAACGGAGATAGCTTCACACCTCAACAGACACCCTGGAAGTAAGACACATATGCCATTGAAGGACACTGTTTTAACTGAAATGGAATTATTTACTAGACTCTTAAACCAAATTCTTACCAAGACAAGGAACTTGTACACATACACCACTGCTCTGGCAGCCTTACTAAAATATTTATGAACCATCCCTTTACATACATCATGCTACCCAGAGCATGATATTAAAATGCTGCCATACCTTTGAAGTGGTTACTGCTCATCATCATCATCATCATCATCGATGATGATACCTTTGAAGTGGTTACTGCTAGAAGAGAGATAAAAGGTATAGGTAATGCTTAAGACAATCTGCATTTTCTATCAGTAAACACGGCATAAGCAGTGTGTGAAAGACTTCATTCAAACCTGCCAGATCGGATTGCGGATTTCCCCTTGAGACAGGGCTGACGTCGAAATCAGTTTTCCACTGTTTTGGCTCTTTGGAGCATCACGACTCATTACCCGGTGGTTTGCGTGCGTTGTGAATGAGGGTGTGAAATATTGCTCACGGTATTTCCCTAACAGTGAGGGCCCCAGTCTCCAGACCAGTCTTGCTCTCCCACTGCTGGTGCCATCGATTCCTGTGGAATCAGGAACGAACCTTTTAGAAACACAACTGGGATACTTCAGTTCCCCAACCAGTACACGAGGCTGCATTTTTTCTGCACAGTTCCAATAGGTGAAGCAGCTAAGAAGAGGTCATAAAAGACTGCTTACTTGAATATTCTTTGGGGAGTGTATAGTTTTATGAAAGCAGAATCCACTCTCCCCTCCAACAGATTTCCCCCCTACAGGCACACGGATAGCACCTGTTGAACAACATGGAGTTTTGGCACAAGGAAGAGTGGGTGAAGTAAACTGTGCATCGTTTCAACATTCAGTCATAGACTCGCAGAGGAAGCAATCCTCAGAGCAGATCCAGTGCTGGCAGGGCACACAGGCTGCTTCGCTGAGCCTGCTCCTGCTCCACTGCTGAACGACCACGCCATTCCCCAAAATTAAATACAAAGCAGAGAGGCAGGAATTCACCTCCAGTCACCAAATGCCTACACGGAGACCAGCTGCTAGTCTACAATGTCATGTCTAAGGTCCAGTTTAAGAAGAAACAAGCATGCTAATAAGTAGAAAGGTTGCGGGAGTTATGAAAGCGACCGTATCACGAAAATAATGACGCGATTGAAGATTATCAATGTTCTACCACAGCACTAATGAACTTCGCATGAAGAGCTCCATGGTGTGCGGACAAGGGAGAGATGCAGATGCTTGCGATTTGATTTCGGAAATTTAAAACTTGTTTTTCAAATTTAAAACACTGCTTTACAACTATTGCTTGTGCAATGGTCAAAGGCTGCTTTCCACAAGGTCTTGTTCACAGGGTTGTGAACATCTTTTCGGAGTCAGAGATCAGATGTCACAGGCCCTACTACCACAACCCAGACCACTGCCCCGAGCTTTGCCAGGGACTCGGGCACGAAGACCAAGCCATCTTTCCCCTCTAGTGCCACGCTGGGGCATTTGGCAGATCTGCTCTGTGGCTGCTAAGCCTGGCTCTCCCACATGAAGCAGAAGAGGACTTGAGTCTCTCAGGATACCCAAGTCTGACCCTCCTCCCAGACATTAAGTGCAGAATATACCAAGTACCTTTTTGCCGCAAACCAAATCCCAGTCTATGCAAATGATGCTGTATTCACTTTTCGTGGTAACCTGGAGTTGCAGGCAAGAATGTTTTTCAGAGTCGACTAAAATACCATTAAAATAAAATTAATCCTAAAATAATAAAGATAAGAGAATGCCTTTTCAAATCCTACAAAGGCACTGGTGATGGCTACGGATTTTGCTGAATAAATAGTGGCGCGCACTAGATCCGTCCCATGCTGATACTCTCCAAGGGGTGGAGACTGATCTTACACTCATGATTTAACAAGACTAAGAGCTCATCCACTCGGTTAAACACCAAAGAGGGAGAGGCTAATACTGGAGGCAAGGCAAAAGAGTACAGAGCACAAGAGTGACAGAGGTGACTTTTATGCCTACCTGAACCCCTCTGCCACGTAATATTACCTCAGGAACGGTCATTTTGTTTTGAAACTGGCAGGTTTTTTTTTTTTTTGTATGATAATTCCAAATCCATGAACAGAAGAAATCAATGGGCTTGATTTGCCCTGATATCTTTATTCAATGAATCCAGAAAATGACTTGAGGCCACCATCCTTAAACCCCAAACTATCTGGACTTGTCTGTCAGACAAGCTGTGCTTATAAATTTCTTGTCTGGTAAGACTCCAGTATTTTCTTCCCTCTCCAGGATTTTTTTTTTTTTTTTTATTTTAAAGCATCAACTAGAATAACGAAAGATACAGCCAAAAAGATAAGGAAATTAAAGATGCCAGCGCTGCTCAGTGTAGCAGATTGCAGATTGGGGTGAAAAATAAATCTTTCTTGTACAGAAAAATGGATTAAATCTGTGCATACTAACCCCAGCAATATTACAGACAATGCAAACCTAGGACTGTCACGAACATAAATTTTTTAAAGGGAAATTCCTGGTATAGTTTCTGTTTTTAGCACATAGCAAGTGCCCTGCAACACATTAATTCCTTCATTCTGCGCCACTGCAAAACCGGCCCATTAAAGCCTTAAACTCCTGTTCCACTGGAGAACCACGCTCCTCTACAGAGGGCACGCTAAAGCCACGTTATTGCCGACACAGGATATTAGGTCCTCGGGATGCCCCTTTGCCTTTCCTACGAGCTGCCTCTCTCCTTCTCAGGTGACACCTACAACTTCCTTGGTCCGAAAGGGGACACGGCGTGCAATGACGCACTCGGCATCGGCCTTGCTATTCTTGAAAACGCCCTACAGATACAGCAAAATAGTTCAGGGAAATCTCTGTGGTGAAAAGGAACTCTTCCCTGTGCGCTCTGTGTTGCCCACGTGCTCTGGCCAGGGTCTCCAAGCCTCGTGTGCCTCACTTGCCTTTCTGCGTGAACACTACCAGCAGAGTCTTTCCTTGCAAAGGGACTGAAAAAAAGAATTTAAAGATTAAATTGCTACGCACAGAGGTGGAAAAAAAAGTATTATGTGAAGCCTGTGGGTTCAAACGCATTTAGAACTGTACGAATATTTCTGCAACGGCCTATAAAACAGAAACAGAAGCAAACAAAGTCTGGCTCTAATTCCCTACTACAATGCTTATGCCTAAGTACAGTATATGCCAATATGCCACAGGTAGAGCTGAGTTTAAACTGGCATGTGCCTCAAGTTACCAGGGCCAAAGACACATGAACAGACTAGGTCTACAGACCCACGCAGCATCACCCACCCTCAGAGACCACCAAAATAATAATAATAGTAATAATAATAACCCCCCAAAGCTTCCTGTGCTTTCAGCTCGTCCTCTCCGGTAGTAGTAATACATATAGTAACAGTATTTTTGCTGATGAGAATTGTATGCAATCATCAAAGTGCCGGGGTCAAGAAGACGGATCCTGCCAGGGCTGGCACAGGCTGATGACACTTTGAAAAACTGGCAAGTAAGATTTGCATCAACCCTCGCCCCTCTGTCTCACCCCCAGCCCTGAACCCGGGGTTCAATGCCACCAAAATGACCGGTGGTACCGTCAAGGTGCAGGGCTGAGGGCAGCCTGCGGGCAAGCGGCCAGCCATGAAGGAACACGCCGCCGGCAAGAAGGGTCTGCCACTTGTTCTCAGGACAGAACTACCCACGGTTTAAAAAAGGTAAAAAACCAGCCCCACTTCTTGTGGCGGGTATCTAGAACACCTCTAAACACACACAGAAATAGACGGGTATTACTGAAAGTTTTAACCAACGCTGAAGCTGCAAAACAGCTCTTTGTTGCAGTTGTTGCGATACGGAAGGGGCAATTTGCTGTAAATAAATATGAAAAAGTATTTTTTCTTAAATGCTTGAGATATTCTTTTTTTTTTCCTCCAGTCTCAGTGGTATTTTCCTGTCACTTGCTCCTCCAGTTGTGCTGATCTTTTTACCATACGTGTGCTCAAGCGTCCGACGCTGAGTGTTCTCTCCCCACTGCAAGAATCATCCCAGTCCCACCCTGGCCCAGCTCGTGTCCCACCCCAGGCCCCATCCCCGTGGGTTTAGATAAGCCATTCCTTCTTGCTCTCGTCGATGGTCTCCGTGAAGTTGGGGTCATTGTTCATGATGGCGGCGTCGGCGCTCTCGGCTGACTCTGCTCCTTTGGCCTCGTTGGTGTGGTAGGTTCCCTTGTGACGAAACATGTAGCGGATGAGGAACACCAAGGTGCAGAGGATGGTGAAGATCACCACTGCGATGACGCCTACACAGAGGAGGAAAGAAAAGATGTCACTAGTGAGGAGAACACCTACAGATTCTGACACTAAGAAAGGGTCCCACAACTCCTCCGAGCTGAGCCGAAGCCACCTGGGCAATTAAACATCACCAAAGCTGCTTGGTTTCCACTACGCTAACGTTTATATATAGTTTTCTCTACACACAAAATGTCACTGAGTGGTCTGTTAGAGACTTGCATCCTGCAGGTAATTAATAATTAATCACCATTAATACCTACTTACAGAGGTGAAGCTTTGCTGACCATGAGGCAGAGAGTGCCACGTGCTCCCAAAACACGCAATGGTGACGTGTCCCAGCCTAGGCAGCTCTTTGTGGATGGAGTCACCGATGTATACTTCCCGGTCAAGGGACATATAGATCTACCAGAGCCCCTCAACACGGCTTGGAAAACTGGCTTGGCTCACTGTTGGCTCACTCCACCCACTAGGCACTGGCTCTACATAATTACAGATTAAGTGCTTTATCATCAGACCTAGCCTTACTTGCTCCCCCTGCGATGGGCTGTTGGGGGTTCAGCCCTGTAACGGAGAAGCCTCATGTATCTTACCCTCTTAGGCATACGTAACTATGTGCTAAAAGAGCACTGTACCTTTATTTTGGCTCTTCTCTACAGGCCTGAAGATCTTCCAGGATGAAGACGTAATAAAATTCTGAGGTTAAAGTGATCTTGCAATCAGCCAGAATTATGTTATGCCACTTCTGTTAACTGACGTGTCGGACAGCCAGGCTGTTCAGGAGTGGCCTGAATTTTTCTGGGGAATGCAATGCTACCCTTCTAGTATTGTAAGGTTTCAAAGTATTAAGGAAAAGTTTTAAGTTGTAGTAAAAATATAAATTAAAAAGGAAAAATAACATATCAAATCAAAGGCAAAGCAGCTACTCTAAACCTGGATATGGAAACAGAGACCCTTGAGGGGGCCAGGGAAGGGAAACAAGAAATTCCATTGGACTGCATGTACTCCTATACTCAGAGTGGCTTTACATGACAAAAATCACCATCACTATGTCATTTTACATGCATTTAGAACTGACTGAAAGCCAGTAGGCTGATCTTTACACCTTTTTTTTCACAAGCCTTCAGAATTTGATGCAGTGGCAACGTGCTCCCAAGGAGAGTTATGGTTCAACACTTCCACGCTACTGGACAGGGCAGAGAAAATTGCATACGTGCAATTATTTTAATTATTAATTAAAATTAATGAGAATCCTTATTTCTGGAGGCAGCTGGCCAGAATGCCTTCAATGGAATGCTAATGTAAAGTTCCAGTTCTGGTATTACTTAGCATCACCTATCACACGGAATGGGACCCTCTGGGATATAACTTAGAGCAGAACTTGGCTGCTGAAAACCCAAGGCAGGATCATGAGGGATTTTTGTCAAGGGTGGAGCAAATAGTGTTTGACATAGATTCATGTTGAACATGCTGTAACTGGAAAAGTGTCCTTGCCACTTCCTATAAATTAATTACTCTGTTAACATAAGTAACTACTGCAAAGTCGTTCCCCACGTGGATGCTTAATATGTAGGTTATGAATATCCGTATTTTGGTTTGGTTAGAACTGAATCTGAGGGGACAAACTAAGTGAGAACAAACCATTTCACTAGGGCAATGTGCCCGAATGGACTTACACAAATTTCTATTTAACTTTGTTCAGGTGTCGCTTTCCCACATAGTCAGCTCTTCGCTAAGAGCTTGAAGATGTTACCAGCTGCAGTTCAGCCATCACAGTCACACTGCGAAGTATCTTAGAAAAGCAAACAGTTTTCCTACCTCCAATAATGGCAGAGTTTCTGTTAACTCCATCTCCTATAGCTTGCCCGTTGTATGGAAAATCAGCACTGGCTGTAAACATGGAAATAAAGATTCATGTTGTAATAGCAGTGAAACTTCACACGGTAGTTCAGAAAAACATCTCACATCCTCAAATACAACTGAAAGACAATTGTGTTCCCTAGATATTTATCTAAAGAAGAAGAAAAGAAAAAATCTTTCACTATTATCTAATCCCTCAGAACTTTTTCCTTCGTCCTGTTAACAAAAATAAAATTAAAAATAAAATAAAAATAAAGGAGGTACGCAGTGCTGTTAAGACAGTTTTGTTGCTCTAGCATAAATTCAGTAAGTTTCTTTAGCAAAAACCTTTCTTTCAAAAGCATGTGATCCTACATAGATATTATTATAGAGACTTTTGCCTTCATCACTGCTATCCATGGAAGACTTCATAAATTTCCAGGATATTGTGACCGCCATTGGGTACAACTGCAAGCTCTTTGGAAGAAAACCTGCCATCCCTTTTGCTGCTGCACAGCCCAAGGTAAGCGAGGGGTTACATCTGCTGTCGGCCAGAGCTGCGGAGCAGTTACCCAAAGGAGCACGTGCCAGCACCTTTGCTACTCCGGGGAAAGCCCCATGGGTCAGCTTAGCTGCTGCTGGAGGTGCTTTGGAGCTGAGACGCGCGACTGCAAGTTGGAGGAGCTGAGGCATGGCAGGCAGGAGCACCCGTGGGAGAGGAGAGCCTCCAACCGACAGATGAGGAGAGGAAACACAGGCAGTGCCAGCACGCATCTGCCAGCGCCTGAAAAGGAGACGATCCTTGCAGCAGAGCTGGATGAAGGAATCAGTACAGGTTCAAAGTAGAATTTGGATGGTCGTCTTGGTTTTAACCTCCAGAAAACATTACAGAGACTTTTCAAAGGCAAACTCATCAATTAAACCTATCATCAGCATTTGTTTTATAGTCAGGCATTGCAACTAGACCCTGCAGTGACAAAGCAAGCCCGGGAAGCTAGGTCAGTGGTCACACTCGTGCCCTTCTTTGCCACTGGACTATGGCATTGATTTTGAAATAGAGAAAACGTTGCTAAAAGTACTTAACTGTCTCCAGTTAAAATAATCAAGGCTATGAATTGCTGCTTAGGTCAGTACTTACACCCCAGCTGTACTTTCCTTGTTTGATGGATTAGGTGATACTGTGTTAAAGTAACCAACTGCCCTTACAGGCCAACCCAAAAACTGGTTAAGGGAGTTCAACTGCCTTTCTGCTAGCATGGAGTAAAACCCATAATAAAGTTCTTTCTGTATCGCGAAGCAGCTGCATAAAAGCATGAATGGCTTCAGCTCACCACGTGGCCTGAAAAGAGGTTTGGGGCTGGAGCAGCCTCCTGTGTGCCTGCTCTGGAGGAGAGTCCAACCAGCTGGTTTTTGGCTGGTTGCCCGTGGGACAAACAAGGGAGCGCTTCTCAGCGCCCAGTGGAGGGGACCTGGCCAGCAGCACTTGTGCCTTTGACATTAGCTGGTGCTCTGGCTCCTGCAAACAGCATTTCTGCACCTCTCAGAAACAAACCGCGCTAAAAAATGTAAAAGATAAACCCATGCCCGATTCCATAAAAGGAGAAAAGCACCAGTTTGCCATTTGCAAGGAATTCCTCTCCGCCACCCTAACCCAGAAGGAGGCCTCTCACCACAGGAGCAGCACCACGAGTACTTCACAAATCCTGCCGCTTGCCACTTGGTTTGGAGTTGCTCTCCTGTGTACCCACACAAGAAATCTTAAAACCAGCAGTGGTCACAGCTCCCCCTTCCTTTACAACTCAACAGCAGGTTTTATCTTCTTTCAAAAGGTTGTTTCAAGGACCGCAGCACGACTGAAGTGTGAAGAAAGAGGAAAGCTGCTGTTCAGGGCAGCATGATCCCTCCCGAGGGGCCACAGCACGCTGGCTACGCTACAAAGGATTCCGGGCAGGTGGAAGAGGACAGTTTACGATGTCCCACAGGAGTACACCGTGGGACAACGAAGCACATGAAGCAGGAAGCCAAGCTACATCCTTGACCTTGTCTGAGACCTGCTGCTAGGACGGGACCCGATGCCTTTGTCCAAAGCTGCTTCCCATTGCCATCAGACACGCTCAGGAGATGTCCACTGGACCAACAGGCAGATGTGACTAACTCCGAGACTCCCACCTCTGACAGAGAGGAAACAGGAACATGAGTCTGGGGGCAGGGGACAGCCTATTTCAGCAAGAGTTCACCACCAGATTGGATAAATTGTGCCCTGCTGCAACTGCTGGAGAACCAGGAGTGCTGTAGTGAAAAAATGAGCTTAGACATTCACGACTCTTTTTTTCAAAGCACCTGTGGCAGTGTTGGCAGATATTTTCTCCATAATTAAGGAATTCCTGTTCTATTACTCTTAGGTAAGCCAGAGACTGACTTTTTTATCAGACTGAAAAGTTGTATCTAAAATCGCAGCCAAATGTGGGGTTATAGGAGATCTTTTGCTGCAGAAGTGCCTATAGCAGTTTTTTACTTAATGTATTACTACAGATGGGTAGAGGAGGAAGAAAAGAACTCATTACTTCCTTTTTTAGTTGGAAGTTCCCTTGAAATCCTTCTGGGCAGCAGTAGCTTCTCGAACGATCAGAAATAGCTACAGACCAGAGAACTGCAAAAAAAGGGTAAATCCTGCCACAGCAATTAGGCAGAAGAGAACGTTTGAGGGCACATTCCTTGACTCTCCAAGGTGTGCTAAACAACAGAGTACTGTCACCAACAGGCGCCAAGTACAGGTATTCCAGACAGCGTTGTGTCACTCAGACGTGGCGATTCGTCTCTGACTTTAGTACAGTCATATTCCTTGGCAATATTAAGCAACTTTGTTAAGAAGACACCTAATGAGATTCTTTCTTCCATCCCTGCTGAAATCCAGGAACGAACCGAGGTAAGATCACGTTCGAGCAGGCTGACAAAGGCACAACAGGAACACTGACGCTCTGGTAAAAGCACAGAAGACTACTGAGTGCCGTTCCCGGGTTGTAAAGAGTAACTCCTAAAATGTTTTAAAATGACTGGTCAGATAAAATTAATAGTTACTCCTGACTCTCATGTTCCACGGGAATCTAAATCACACGAGTAAAATAACTCGCTCGCATGGCTATAATATGCAGATGAAGTACAGCGTGAGTTGCTAGTGGACAAGTGTGCGCCTTGACTTCTCTTTCGCAGCTGAGAACACCTCCTTCCTGTTCAGATTCCTCCCTTACCACGGTGACATTAATTCTAACTACATGTCTCAGCAAGCCCTTTTGTGATGCCTGATACTCGTACCTCGACAGCTTCACATCACCACTTGCCCACGGCAAATAGGTGCCACGGAGCTGCGGTTACTCTGTAGTGACGCTGCAGAGCCCCTCTGGGCAGTAAGTGGGTTGTGAATGCAATGTAAGGTGGGCGTGGGGAGGATACTCCCGGAGTTTTGGTCTACGTACTGTGCGACGCAATTGTTAGCTGAGGCCATGAATAGGGTTATTCAGTTCTCCTTTATTAACTGGTCTACAGCGGCTGGTTTTGAGCAGCTGATTCCCATCTGGCCTGGGAAGGGTACTGGGAAGGCTCCCTTACCTCAGGAGCTTTTTCTGAACCTTCCCTAGGTTCCTCTGAGCAGCCAGAGCCTCACTTGTGTGAAACAAAACTTGGAAGAACGGAGCACAGAGCTTTGTGATCTATCCTGGAAAACAGTTACGTACTGGCCCAAGAGATGTGCTGCCAGTTCCCTGAAATCCTCTGCTACGCGGCTGTGGCACAGCCATCGGTTTGCCGCCCGAAGATATGTTCCTAAAACCTAGAGCTAGTGTAGGGACAGATCAAACTGCACCAGCAAATGCTAAGCTCATCTGCGGTTTACCATCAGCACTTCACCTGGTTCCCTCGCAGAACCGAAGCTGGGCGATGCTGTTCTTCGCACCCCGTCTTCCCGCAGCAGGCCAGCGGGCGTGCTTCAAACGCCGTCCTCCTGAAGCTCATTTATGGACAAGAAGACAGCATACTCTGCTTTCTCTTTCTCTCATGGGCTGCTGTCTACGAGGCCATAGGCTAAATCTACAGGCTCTGAACTATGCTTTGCACTTCTCCACTTTCTGTTACAAGTAGACAAGTGGTCCGGAATGTGGATGTGGGTAGAGAAATGAGCAAAAGGCTATTCAGTGAAGGCAAGAGGCAAACCCAACCCGAACTTTTGGTTTGGAGACTTTTCAGCTAGAGAGAAGTACCGAGAAGTACAAAGTGAAAGGCAAATCTCATTTTGACGTACGCTACCAGGAGTGTGACGTGTATGTGGCTGGAAGCAATTTTTTTAACAACTTTTTTACTGCGTGGGCAAGCCTTAGTGAAAATACACCACACTACAAAGGAAGAGACAGTTTAGATTTGCTCCAAAAAAGAAAGGGTAGGAGTGATCACAGGTCTAAAACAAACAACGGGGAAAACCTGTGAAATGCTGGAAACCGAGTTTGTTGAGCCGAGAACTAACACGCTGCGAGGCTGCTGTCACCTGTCAGCTTTACGGATGCCCACAATTTTGAGAGATGTTCTCCCATTATGAACATCCAAATACGAACTAGAGAAGCAACTGGAACTACTGGATCTGGTGATCACAAGGTATATAAAACCCCCAGCAAAAAGACACTGATTAAAAGTAGAACAGTGAGAGAAGAAAATAAAGCAAAGATTTGAAGTACAACTCCTCCTTCCTAATGCTATTTTGCAGCCAGGCACCCAGAATTGAGCTTGTAAAGCGAGCCCCCACTCGCTGACACCTTAGGATTTTGAGAAAGTGTTGGACACTAGATCCACCCACTAAGCTATTTCTCCACGGGACCATAACGCAGAGGAGAACAAAAGGCTGCGTTTGGTCAAATTCTGTCAGCTTGACTGGTCAGGTGAGACTGTACTGCTGCGGTTTGGAATTACAGAGCACTCCTTACTACAGCCTGTAAGTACAGAAACTGGTAAGAGAATGGGCGGTCGCAGTTGCGCTCCCCTTCCTGAAGGGTCTGGATTACAAGAGGAACTCTAAACCCACGTACAGAAACGATGGAGCAGGAGGAAACAGCTCCCCTACACAGCTCGGCATCACAGGTGAACCTCAGAGCCCGGAGACCCCGGCTGCCCGTTCTCGCTCGTGCCACCGCTCGTGCCCATCCCACCCACTGCTCTCCTCTTGGGTGTGCAGAGCTCCCATGACAAGTAAACTACAGCAATTCTGACAAATAAGAAAATTTTTGGAAGCAGTATTAAAAATGCTGTGTCTTTTTATGCTGCTAAGCACATCTTGTATTGAAAACTGTTTTTTTTTTTTTCCTTACTTCTCCAAGCTGAAAACAGAGAAAGGAGGAAAACTACCTCTACTCCTGCTTTTCTAGGCATTTGAGAGCAAATTCTGCGGGAGGACTGTGTAACATTAAACTCTGTTAATAGATTTTACTTGATGTCCCACTAACATCAGCTTAATTACAGAACTGAGAATTTAGCTGGAATTATTTTTAATACTAAACACTTCCAAGTTTAAATAAAAAAACCTAACCCACACTTACCCAACCATAAAATATTTAAAAGATATTATTAACCATATTGTTTGTAAAAGGTAATTTTTGTTCTAACATACTATACAGGGTCAATCATCGTTCCTGAATTCCCCTCAACTGTAGCGTTAAAGGGTTACAAGTAAATCCCTATTATGAACCATTTTTCTGTCTTTATGGAAATAGAAGTCTTCACAGTCACAGACTTGATAATTTTTTTTGGTGTGAGTTACAGGATATTGGAAAAAAATACACCCACATAGCAATTCTGAAAATTCCAGAGCAGATGCGCAGCTTAGAGGAAAAATTAGGGCTTTTCACTTTAAAAATGTCATCTTCTTCTCTCAGCCGCCAGTAATGCAAATTATTTGGAAGATGGAAGCGTCAACATTGCATAAAAATCAACTAATTTCTTCAACCCTTTGCAACCTCCTTGGCTGGGAGGGGTAGGGAGGAAAGAAAGCCGGATTAAAACCTTCATAAATGACAAAAAAGTCCTCTAACACGTTAGTCCTACTTGGACAAATTCTTTAAGTTTGATCAGGTATGTTCTGTTAGATCAGAAACATTTTGTAGGGTTGAATTTTTTTTCCTAAGAATTTTTCACTGAATCTAAGTGGGTTTACTGACAGCTACTGGAGACTTCTGCTGAGAGGCAGAGACATACACAGAGGAAGGAAGACACAGAACCTGCGGTTTTACAGTTTTGGTGTGGAGGCTCTCCAATCGCATCCTTTTATTCCTTTGATTTATGAGTATAAATCCAAAAATCCTCTGAAATGATGGCTTAATTGAAACGTTGTCCTCCGAACAGCCCTGCTGCATGCAAACACCTGTGGGAAAGTAAGTGGGGATTTCAGAAGAAAGAGTTGGATGTTTCTGTTGAACGAAGCGTGAGTTTCTGAGGGCACAATGGAAATGCCAACAACGAACAACGGCAGCACTGGGGGAAGATTCACTGAACACTCCCAAGTCAAAGAACTGGGGCAATGCAAATTCTCAACACTAGACACCCGAGCTGACAACCCAGTCTGTGAAGACAGTTGCCTCTGAACTGTTAATAGCCCTTTAATTTCCTTCTGCCGGCGACTTGCTGTCCGTACTCTTAAGGAGGTGGAGGAGATGGAGGTTTATGAATGGCTTGCTCCGAGAAAGCAGCACAATATTCTTTCTTTCAGTTTAAAAAGCAATCCTCCCAGCAAAGGGACAGAAAAACTTGTGCCGTATTAGAAGACCCATCCTCGCATCTTAAACTCCCCCAAAGCAGTGCTGGGGGAAATTCCTGTACTGTCTGTTGGGTGGGTTAGGCGACTCCGCCCTGCCTCCTCCTTTGTACCGTCATTGCCCCCCAGTAACTTCTACACTTTCTTCTGTACACGCGCAAGTAATTGTACAAAGTCGTGGCAAGACCAAGACACTTTTTCAATTTAGTAACTGGTACTTGTATACTACAGAATTTTAGTCTTTATTTTTATAGGAGTGTTTGTCTGCAGTTTGAACCTCAGCAAGTTCTGTCTCTGAAGTTGTATTTTGAACATTTACTCTGCTAAATTTCCAGTTGATTTGCAGCTCACTAGAACACACCCATCCATCAAAGACCTAAACTCATCTGCCTTTAAGTTCTGGTAGTATCGTCTGACTGACACTGGGTCTGACTGTGACTCCAGACAAGAACTACTAGTGTATCAGTCATGCTGGCCTAAGCTATTACTTCCATGAAAATTTTATGAGCAGAGCTTACATTTCACCTGTTAAGGCAGACAAACAAATACTTCCTTTTATAATTAATGTAGAGTATGAAACCCCTCGGTGCTCTCACAGGAACAGTGGAGTTCAGTGCTGGTCAAAGCCTAGCTGTATGTAGCTAATCGCTGATAACGGACCCACAGGGAATGCTTGAAAGAAACAAAACAATCCAACCCAACTAACAGGAATACTGAACACCCCTGTAAGCTTATGACAGCTACAAAAAAGGAGGAAAAAAAAAAATGGACTTTATTTACTGAGGTCTTTGGAAGAAAGGGCTTCTCACAGCCAGGATACGAACAACAAGATCAGGTTTTGCACTTGTAGCATTCATACGCTTATGGAAAAAGAAAGCTTTGGGTTGGGGATGAGGAATGGGTTGGACTGGAGAGTTTAAACCTAAAATAAACATGAACAGCTGTAATGACCTGACTTATCTAGAATAACCTCTTAAAAAGGAAGTGAAGTGCGTTTCAGCCTAAGGAAAGGAAAAAGAAGGCAGTCACATGAAGAGCTCAGGCACCTAAATGCTTCCTTCTCTACTCCATTTTTTCCCTAATTTATGCCAGCCCTATGTTCCTCGTTAAGGTTGGTACTTGTGGAAAAAATATAGTCTTTGCAGAGGATGGAAAACACTTTGTTTTTAACATTACCACCTTCTTTTCTTGACGTTAGGTAGCAGCATTAACATTCAAATCACTACTTAGGAAATAGCTACAATGCTGGTCTCTCAATGAACGCCAGAAGGATTTACAAGCTTGGCAGTCTGTCAGCTGTCTGATAGACTAGACAGAGTGTCAGAAATTTCACACTGAAATTACATATTCCTAAAGGAAAGAGAAAGCCATGTATAATTGTGTGAAGGAACTGGATGAGACTGAGGGAGGCATTTTTATTGCCAATCAATAGAGAGATTTACAGTAATTCAAGCACCATAATTAAGCCCTTTAAGGATGAAGCACTGATTGTGCCAAATCTCAGACAGATGCTCTTCCTACTTAGCTGCTCGATGGGGAGGAGAAAAATAGAAACTCCATGTTTACCACTTACCTTCTTGCGCGCAAGAAACACTTGGTGCTTAGAAACTGAGCTGCGAGTTTCTGTTAGACTTAAACCGCGACTCTCTGAAAAAACCGCCACCTTCCTGTTTGCAAAGAGCTCAGGTCAGAGCTCTGGACCGCTGCGGGAGAATCGGGGATGAATGCTGGTCACTCTCAGCAGAGGAAACGTAGGCTTGCAGGGCAGTTTGCAAGTGCATCCTCCATCTCTTGTATAGGGAATATAAATATTAACCCAGCTTACAGGCAGACGAAGAGCCTCCCTGTGTTCACGTGCTATGTTAATTAAAAGAACCCAACCACCTCGCGTGATCAATAACTTCAAAGAGAGATTCTGGCATCATTCTCTGACTGAAGGACAGGTAACTAATCCTGTTTGCTATGCTTGAAAAAGTACGAGCGTCGTTTTATTCTAGCAACTGCCTTCACACCCATTTCTAATTTTGCTTACACCTAGGAGATCACATCTAGAGGTGTAAGGTGGCATCATGACCAAAAGCGGTGCACCTCTTTTGTCCCTCCTGCCAGGACCCGCTTGCCTCTTGCAGGGCGCCTGTCGAAGTGACCCTACTCCCCCGCTGTGCCTTAGAGGAGAGAACGAGCGCGGCGTCACACATTGCCATTGATTTTAATCCTCCTGCTGCTGGATTCACCGATGCGTACAAGACTCTTTTAATGTCTGTGGCCAGGAGAAGACCCTTTTGTTCATGTGTTTGTAACCTCAGACCACTTTGAGGACTGACTTGACACCCTCCAGCAAGTTACGCCTTTGATCCTTACTTCGCGCTGGACCATTCCTAACGAGCCCGTGCCAAGGGCAAGAGCTGTTCCCTGTCTCTCCAGCCACATCCATACCAGTGGACATTTGACACAGCTTCTCTTCAGATGCTGCCACTCTGCCCTCGGAGGTGTAGGTACCAGCCGTCAGAGGGTGGGATGGCAACCCAGCTGATGGTGTCTGAATTGGGACGGCGGCGCCTTCTCTTAGTCCAGAAATCAACTGCAACCTTCCACTTGGCAAAGTACTTGGCTAATTATGTGAGCATAGATCATATGGCCAGTACTCAACTCTCCCACCCTCTTCTCCTGACATCGCTTGTTAAAGGAAGAGGGATGAATTTGTACAAAAGGGAGTTAATGCTGCAGGAGGCCTTTTTCATCTTGCTGACAGCGTTGCGTGTCTTCATACAATGTTCTTGCCAGCCATGCTCAACATAGGTTTCAAAGTAAGCTGCCGATTCTTAAAAGGCAAAGCCTTTCACCTTCCACAAAAAATAAACAGCTTTTAGGGTTTAAATATATACGCTCAGAAAAAAGTCACACCACTTGGAAGAACATTGCAAACGTAGCATTTAATCCTGCTCCATTTAATTCTCAGAATGTTGAAGCTCATCTGGGTTTAATGAAACCCAGATTAAAGGCTCTAGATGCCGTTCTGTTCGTACGCAGAATAAAAGCATCTTGCAGCCACATAGTGCCGTGGCAGCTTAGAGGTGCTAAAGCCTGGTTTGTCCCCTGCGGTAGGTACCTTGCCTCTCCTGGCACCTCCTGCTCATACTAACAGCAAGATTGGACAGTTTGGGAAGCTGGAGCATATTTTACCTAAAATGGAGAGGCATTTACGTATAGTAGGTTTCTTTTATCCTTTTTATATAAATAGGACAAGTTTATAAGTGAACCTTAATTAGTAACTGCAGAACCTTTGTCCTAGATAAAAACACCCACAAACGGAACAGCCCCCCTCAATAATATGCATCTTCCGATTGTAAGTACAAGGCATTTTAGATGTGGGCATTTATCTACCACAAAAATAATCGTCTGTTTAGGCTTTTGTTTGCTTCCCTACAATGAGCGAGATGTCAGTTACCAGTGACATACATCTTAGTTAATTTGTAGTGAGAGATATTTAGAAGACCCTTGGTGATTAGCTTTTTTTTTTACATATGCTACAGTAATAGATACTTAAATGCATGCTAATATAGTTAAAGGCATGCAATTATAAATTCTTTATTGAAATGTATGCCAGACAGGTAATTCACTGGGTTTAGACAAAACAACCTTATAAAGGTAGGACATGTCATTTTAAAATAATGTAGTCATTGATCAGGCTCTTTTTCGCCTCCTTACCATACTCCTTTTGTTGTAGCCAAGGTAAATCAGATTGTCTGACATGAAGTGAGATATTACACATGGGAGGAAAACACACGAAGGGGACTGTATTGATGACCTGCTTGGTTTTGATCATTGACTTTTTTGTTTTTTAAATTACCAGAAAGTCACATGCTAGAAAAGAATGACTTGTGGAATTCCCGTGCTTTATCACCACCAAGAAAGGATCACCATAGCAACAGGAGAAGACTATGTATTGTAACAACGCTCACAAGCTGAACAAGGGAATGGTTTAAGATAACGTCCCAGTAGCGTGGCAAAACGAGAGCCAGGGGTGGGAAGGAAGGGACGAGGCATTTTTATAATGAAAAAAAAAAATAAAAAGAACTAATATTGTAATATATGCTAATTCAAGGCTAATGGAAAGTGCACGACACAAATCAAGAAGCTGTATGGCCCATTTTTCTGGGGAACAACTCGGCAAGGTTTCTCGTTGATAAATCCCTGAACTCGTCTCTAAGGGTCAACTGCAAGTGACTGATGTGTGGCTTTATGATTTTCCCTGTGGCCTCCCTGTTAGGGCATCCACAATATTTTCAGCTAGCAGGTGTCCACACAGTAACTCCACGGAAGAGTTTAAGGCAAACATTTCATGTAGGTCACCGGTCAGGCAGAACCTGCTTAGCATCTAGCACTTACCTGTAAGGTCTGATCCACCACTGCAGTTTGGAGGCGAAAGGATCCTTAGATTTACCTTCTGGTGTATCTGTCCTATTTAGACACTTACGTTTGATCCCCTCCTGCAACGTTTCCCATCCTCAAAGTTCAGTTCTACAGGATTTGAGACGCAAAGCTATAAACTACGTGTAACTCAAGATATGAAGCAGGATGAAGTGCAGAGTGTGTCGCTGAAAGAGATTTAAACTACACGACACTTGCCACGGTTTTTTTCCTGCTTTAATCTTTTCACTACGAACCACTTGGCCTCAACTCTCAAACTTTGTTAAGATCTATTTAAAATGAAACAGGTGACATAATAATAAAAATTACAGATAAAAATATGCATGAAATGAGAAATCCTGTACCTAATAACTGCTGCCTTCAAAGCTATGTTCTCTGCAACCATTTCTTTGTGGCAGCGTGACTGTGGCTTTTGCTTTAGCACCACTACCAGTGTTTCTGGAATATCAAAACAACTTCTTGTCTTTGTCCCTTCAGCCCTTTCAGTTAAGGAGTAAACTCACACTGAGAGTACTGAGACTATTCCAGCTCTAGAGCCAGTGGGAACCATTACTTATACCTCTGATTCTTCCATTTTCTTTCAACTTAGAAAGTCTTGTAGTAGGGATTGGGAAACACAGAAAAATCCTCAGAGCAAACTGCCCATTTGCTACTGCAAAATGACACTAAACCCAAACGTTTTCATTCACCAGTCATCAAGATCATCTATGTGTGAGGTTGCACGGTCTACAGTATACACCTTTCCTGAGTCTGAAGCAGAGCCAGCTGTGACAGACCACCAGAGGTACTCTTACAAAAACTGAGTTGTTCTCACCTGATACTGATAAATGAGTTGCGGTGATACCTTCTCTTAGTATGCAAATGGCACCCAGAAAGGCACCCCTAACCCTCACCCGAACCTGAACCCTAACCCTAATCATTTTTTAAGGGGGGGGACACAGGGGGCACCCAAGGCGGGGCGTTAGTCAAGTCCAGCTATGGCAATGAGATTTTTTTACTGGGCAGAAGTTAACAGACAGCTTGAGCCAACCTAATTGTATGCTGTACGTTCCCTGATATCCTTCATGCTGGCTCCATGAACGAGTACTACAATTAATCCAGAAGAAAATGCATTAATTTCTGATTTGTCAGGTGAACAAAGCTGAATCAACTCAGCAAAAGTTTCCAAGATGAGACTGAGCCAACACAAGGGCAAGCGTAATGGCATGTGGCAAGGACAACCAGGATTTCCCTCTTCTAACACCAGGAGCTATTAGGAAAGTTTAACTGTCTGCAATAAATCTCACCATAGTCCTTCACTAGCCTGCAGTCAAATTATCTGTAGGAAAAAGAAACCAAACAAAATTAACAACCAATACCCATTAGCTGCACGGGATTCACAGCAGCAGTGCATCCTCGAGAAGTTTATGGCACACTTTTTAAAGATACAAGCCAGTGAGGTATCCTTCAGGAAATGGGCTTTTAGAGGAACAGGAGCACAGAACATAACTTTCAGGTACAAACTGACGTATTAATTTCAGAGGAGAAACAGACTACTAATTTGTAAGGAAAAAATTCAAGTAGGAGACTGCATTATAAAGACAGAAAAGACGTACTGAAGTCTTACAATGGCACGGCCATAAGGAGGGAGTGACAGATTTTAGGGCATGATACTGCTTGTATAGATATTTGGGACCCTCAGCCCTGGAATATCTGCCTCTCCCTACATACTTCCATGAAAGACATATATATCTGTCCCCTCTCATATGAAAACTGGCAGATAGATGCACCCTCAAACATAACAGGCAAAGGATAATTGATATCAAAATAATTACGGTCCCAGTTTTTTCTCTAGAATTTTTCATTTTATACTGCTGTGAACCCGACCACTTTGCCAGGACAGGTTCTCATTCACACTGCTAAAAGGCAAATCAGAAGAGGGACAAAATACAAGAGAAAGGTCGACACACAGCTGACCCTACATATGTAAAGGGAACAGATTTTCTTTTTTTTTTTTTTTTAAAGTATTTATCTGACACCCAAGAAGCAAAATCAAAATCAAAAAACCCCTCAACATTTAGGCACAATGTATAATTTCAAAGACTGTCGGTCACAAAGCAGGATGAGATTGCTGGGATCAGCAAATTGTTTTGGCTTTCCAGCATTTTCAGCATGAGATGAATGCAATCACGACTAATGGGATTTCCCATTAAACATGGTCCACGGTAAGCAGACGTTTCAGAAAACAAATCAGCACTTTTTAATATATTTATGCCTAAAATTAGATTTACTTTTTTGTGTGTAGCTGACTACAATATACTCACTTACTGGGAATGCAGCATAAGAAATGCTGCTGTACCTTTTCTACCTGTACTCGCAACCTTTTGCTGACTACAAACCCAATGCTGCCGAGAAAATGCTATCACAGCAGTTAGGTCAAAACTCAACACTCAAACAGTGTGAGACTTATGGGAAGGAAAAATAAAGCAGAATATTAAAAAAGGAAAGTATCTGTAACTGCAGTTAGAATTGGTGGCAAATCTCCGTCCTTCCAACTTTTCATTTCCTACAGTGGTTACAGCCCTATCGTCATCTCTCAATCACATCCACTCTGTTTGGGTTCTCCTTACAGAAGGTGGACGTATTTCTTCTCTGAACTGCTCTGCTGAGCTACCAAGGCATGCACCCCAGCTTACCTGAGTCTAAGTGCCAAGGGTCGGTAGCAGCCGACATTGGTGGGATGGTGAGGGGAGACGCTCCACAGTTGGACTCCACCAGTTCTCCTTGGATGTGGACGTGAGAGGAGGCGTTGGTAGGTCTCAGAGCTGCTTTGAGTGGAGCAATCTGGTTGAACTGTACTCTTGACAGGCAGCCAGTGAATCCTGGGGTGTTGTATTTATATATATCTTGGTCAATCTTCCCGATTTCTATGGGAAATTACGGAGGAAAAAAAAAAGATTAATCAAAACAATTCACTGCTTTGGGAAGCACAGTTGGTCTGACACTTGATTCCCAGAGCTCAGTGCCCAAGTCTCACTCTCAGGAGACTGAGAACATGTCAGACCTTGCCAAGTTTTTTTACATTTCATTACAGATGGGAACCTTCAGGCATCGCTGTGACTCGGTGTCACTGCTATGCTATCACTAAAATGAAAGGCTGGCGTGAAGGAGTCAGCAGAGGACAAAAGGCCAGGAAAAAATCTTTTCCCCAAGGAAGAGGTGGCAAACGAGAGGGCAGAGGGACAGTTGTTGCCAGCGCCTCTTCTCCCAGCGGAAGCTGCTGCTGGAGACACGCTCCTTCTTGCACCCCGGCCTGTCCGGTACCTCTTGGTGGACCAGGCCCCCTCCTGTTGGCTCCCATGCCCCTCCCGTCTCCTGGTCAGCACACCGAGTGTCCCTTCACCAGGAGACCACGTGTCCCTTCACCAGGAGACCACGCGTCCCTTCACCAGGAGACCACGTGTCCCTTCACCAGGAGACCACGTGTCCCTTCACCAGGAGACCACGTGTCCCTTCACCAGGAGACCACGCGTCCCTTCACCAGGAGACCACGTGTCCCTTCACCAGGAGACCACGTGTCCCTTCACCAGGAGACCACGTGTCCCTTCACCAGGAGACCACAGGTCCCTTCACCAGGAGACCACGCGTCCCTTCACCAGGAGACCACGTGTCCCTTCACCAGGAGACCACGTGTCCCTTCACCAGGAGACCACGTGTCCCTTCACCAGGAGACCACAGGTCCCTTCACCAGGAGACCACGCGTCCCTTCACCAGGAGACCACGCGTCCCTTCACCAGGAGACCACGTGTCCCTTCACCAGGAGACCACGTGTCCCTTCACCAGGAGACCACAGGTCCCTTCGCCAGGAGACCACAGGTCCCTTCGCCAGGAGACCACAGGTCCCTTCACCAGGAGACCACGTGTCCCTTCACCAGGAGACCGTGTGACCCTTTGGCTTGAGGTGGAAAAGTGCCCCTCTGTGGTCTCCTCCCTTCCTCCGGCAGTGATGAGAGGTGGCAGGAGCCCACCCACCCCTGCTGCAGGCCGAGGAGCAGTGCGTGCTCGATGCCTCCACAACCGGGACCACGTCGGCTGAGAGCCTGCTCGACCCTCCGCCACTGCGGGCTGATCGGCCAGCTGGCATCTACCAGCAGAGCACGGGGCTCCACCATGGCTCCCTAGAAGAGCCGCTGTCCCTCAAGTCGTTCCCCAAGCAGCTTTCTTCCTTCTAAAACGCCAGTTAAGATGACCCCAAAGCGGCAGCCATAAAACGTGGCACATGCCCTTGCTACCCAGGAACCTGCGGGCGGCTCACCGCTGAGTTAAGTCTTCTTAAGCCTGAGTCCCAGCTGAAACAAAACTGGCACACTGTCAGCTGGCGGCGTTAGAGGGTGCAAGAACACTTCAAACCTCGCTGCAGTGTCTAATATTCACATGGCAGAGAGGAACGTGGCTGCTTTTCTTCTGTGGCAGCACAACGTAAATGGGCTGTACCAGAGAGCATGGCTCCAGAGACAGTGAGATGCTTCCAACTGCCCTTCCCTGGATCAGCAGGGGCAGGAGTCAATGTCTGGCCCGTGAAGACAGTGGGAAAAAGTCAGACTGAGCCAAGCAAAGCAAGATGGTATGCCAGGGGCAGAGAACAGGGAGCAGCCCCACGTTGGTCAAAGGCAACTTTTTCAGATAGGAACAAGGATAATGGCTTGAAAAATCATCTTTCTTGAAAAAATGATGTACATAAATCACAAGGTAGTGTCATAAAGAAAGAAAGAGGGTTCTCCTGAGAGGTGTGAGGAGCCAGAGGGAAAGAGCTTTATTGTAAAAGTTTGTGGAAGAGCTGGGAACCAAAGCGACCAAAGCACATCTGGGAACCAAAGCAACCAAAGCACATCTGGGAACCAAAGCGACCAAAGCACATCTGGGTTTGAGTTTTGCTACCAAAAAAAAAACCCACCATCAAATTAGAGTTATTACAAAACACATTAGAAACCTTTTGGATGAGTCTGTGTTCCGTTCTAACCAGCCTGGGATCAATTATATGAGGTCTGAGCTGCTGATGGGCTCCCTAAAAACTACCATGACACCTATGTCAGTGCTATTCCCAAGAGTACCGAGGGTTTTACACCGGGGATACGTACGGGGAGTTTCAAGGCTACCAACGAGGCAGGGCCTTTCAAGTACACTTTATTTTTGGAGTTTACATATTAAACATGAAGCAGGGGAAAACTGGTGGGAACTGGACAAATCTTGAGCATGATTAAAACAGCTTCTTGGTTTTTCACACAGAATTAAACTGCACCTTGTCTTTCTTTGCAACCATATTAGAATACAACATTCAAGTCTACGCCACACCTACCATGAGGAAACTTAAAGGAAGATGCATCATCTGAAAATCACTTGCACTAGATCCTTATGTGATCCACTTACGTGTACAAGGATGGACTCGATCTATTCTCCCCCATTTTCCCTTTTCCTTCTCGATTGAGAATGTCCTTTCTCTGCTAGTGCTTATCCAGCCTGGATCAATGTAACAGCCACCTTTCACAAGCTGTCACTGAGCAGTACCTGTCCCCTGTGACAAAGTGGAAGCACGCTCAGGACTCAGCTAGGGACTGGCTTAAATGCATTAAAATCACTTTATTAGTTACGTGGGTCTTTCACCCAGCTCTCCTTTAAGAAAGTGGCTTGACCAAACTTCTAGCATCATCTCCCTCAAAAATTTGATAGTAAGTAAAAAAAAATCACGCTTGCACACACACTTTCCATAGGTAGTAGAAAAGCTGTGCAAAAGCCAGAGCTCATGCAGACCATTCCATTCAGACAAGGTTTCTATCTGACCACAGTATTCACTGTCTCTTACTTCAATAAAATATTCATGGTATATTCAGTGAACAGATGCAATTTTGAGTAATCCTTATAATCTAAGAAACAATTAGAAGACCGTATTTCTCTTTAAACGCTGTAACCGCTGTCTATAACAGTTTACTGGTTACCTTTCATTCATATTTTTATATATTCTAGGGAACTTCATGCTAGTAGCCTCCCACTCACAATCCTGAATGACAAGAACAAAATTAGTATCATTGTGCTACTTCAGTGGCTTCAGCACCATCCTTCTCCAACTCAGTGAATAATAAGTGATGGATAGATCCTGAAGGAATTAAAGAAAAAAACCCAAAAACCCCTACCATGGCATCTGGATGAAGACCTGAATTTTTGTTTAAAATATTCCACAAATGATGGTTGTGCAAGTCAGCTCATGCAAATCTACCCCCAGCTCGCATCGCAACAGCGCTAAAACAAGATGGATCGACTTCCATGACTGGGACCAGGTTCCTCCCCATACGTGTCCCACTGGCTCAGCACACCGCTAGTCTCCGATGTTAGGTCATCATCCTTCGCTTCCCTGTGTATCTGAGACCGCTCTGAAACCATCCCTGGCGAGCGTAATGATTGTATAATTAAATATGTCTTTGCTGTCATGACTAAAATTCCCTATAAGAATGGAGGGAGAACAGGAAAGGAAGATGACAGTCACATTACTTAAAAGAAAAGGAAATGTACAGTGCAACGATGCTGCACTGTTCCCGTTTTCAGCATATAAACTAGTGCAAAATCGTGTAAGCATTATAGTATATAGCATTATCATTAGCCAATAAGCAACATTAGTATTAAATGCGTTCAGATCTGCTGCAGCAATCTGCTGGCTCCCTACCCACAAGAATTTCTGTAACGAAAGACTTCCAAAAATACCACTAACAGGCCTCTTCTAACTTCAGCTGGTTTTAACCATTTGCTGCCTTGACCATACAACCTGTTGACTTGAGATGAAGACCATCACCACAGGACTGAGGCCATTCAGGAGAACCCACTCCAGCACAGAAGCACTGCAGTATACAAATCCTTAACACTGAACATCCACACAATAATTATGCAACTGTCTGCCCAGATTACTTAACATTTAAAAAATGTCTATAAATAGTAAATAGTACACTAAGAAGCTCACAGATGTTGTCCCATGTCTTGTGTGTTCACTGAAGATATACTTCACTTCAGTTACTTGTTATTTATGGGTTTTAATTTTTAACAGTAAAAAGATACAGGAATTTAGTTCTGCCACATAGTGATGAAAACAGTACTATTTCCCTTGAAAATAATGTGCTCCTACTGAAGAAGCTATTGAAAAGACATAAAGAACATCTATTTTTGAGCATGCTTATGACGTAAGACACCATTCATGAGTACACAACAAGCTGAAATTCATTATTCCATGAATCTAGACAAAAAAAGAGCAAAAACAAATTGTATAGAGGAAGTAACTGTGACTGGACCTGTGTATAAGTAACAAATGTATAAGTAGCTCGTAGCAATACTAATCAGTGTCATTAGGTTATCTGTTTTTAAGACATCTTGCCCCTACTACACTACGCGTAGATGCGGAGTTGTGGCTCCTGCCTAGGCACTATTACAAGACCAAGGAAGAAACACTTGGGTTCAGATTATTGCCAAAGCTGACCCAGTTCCCATGCATCTGAGGAGCTACCTGTAGAAGCAGAGACATTGCTCAGTATAAATTTTACCTATTCCCTCTCACTCTCCCTTCTCGACTTTCCGTATCTACCAGTAAAAGACTCAGAGAGTAGCTTAAAGGGCATCTAGCTTCGAACAGCACAAAAACCTTACTGGACTGCTGGAGAGGTCCAGCTCTGCTTACTTCTACCACTTATTTTTCACACGCTCTTGTAGCACTATTTATAAAGACCAGAGAGAAATGACAGCCTGGTTTAGCAGAAAAAAAGGTGATGTGTTTGGTCCCACAGCCCTGAGCAGGTTTTTGATAGATGAAACAGAAATGCTGGTGCTTTCCATGGAGGTAAAGTTCCCCATGTGAGGATCCTCGAACGATTCGCTCCTACACAAGGCTCTGAAGCACAAAGCTGTACAATCCAGTACAGTCCCGTCCCATACCGGTACATCAGGCCACAGACAGAAAGACGGCCTCGGACTGCGTTACACATTGACCTCAGAAAGAGGGGAGGGGAGAGAGAGTCAGCCACGAGGGAAGAGGGAAACACTCCCACGGCAAACCTTCGTAAGCACAGAAGAACTGGTTTCATTACACAGATGTGCTGAACGTCTTTGCGGAATATCTTTTCTATTCTAGCTGATCTGCACATTTTTTCCCTTTATAGGACTCTGAAATGCAGATCGATACAGAAAGTTGTAATAAATAATAAACCTTGCAGAGCGTGCGATATATACACAGAGGATCGAGGGATCTATTTATCGTCAATTACGTTCCATTAGGAAGGAAATGTAACAGAACTCGAAGTACAGTTTGTGGGTACGAACAGCAATCTCTGTAATAAATACCCGGTTCTGGATTCCCTTGGAGTTTTCCAGAGATGCCCTTCGAAGCAGAAATAAGGCATAGCTAAGGGTACTTCCAGCGCAGCAAGGCTCTCAGTAAATGTTATAGCCACCCAGCCCTTCTCTGTGCTTTGACAGCGGGAAAGCCCCGCCTGAAGCAGCACATAGCCGCGCAGGGAGAAGAAAAGCACTATATACTGGAGGGACTGGGGTTGTGACGGAAGATGCCTTTTAAACAAAGGCAAGTCTCAGCAGCACAACCGAAGCCTTTCAGTTCAATTTTCTAGAGACTATTTCTTACACAACTGACACAAGACATCACTTGAGTTTTGCTTTGAAAATGCTGAAAAATCCTGCTGTTTGGATGGAGCACCATGACCTAGTTATATGTGCCCATGCCCAGAAATACAACAGTTTAATGATTCGGGAAAGACATGTCCGTAGTGGGAGAAGTCCAGCTTTGTCCCAGGGTGGTATTTCCAGCTGAACTACCAGGATGCTCTGCTGATACACTTGAGACTAAGCATCCACTCGGTGGGTAGGTAGAGGTAATCCATTATAAAACTCTATAACCCTTCAGCTAGCTGTACCAAACCGAGCCTAAATTATCTCTGTATAATACTTTAATAGACTGCACAGGTGAATTCACCAATTCAATTAAATGAACCACCAATCGCTTTTGGGTCAATCCCAGCAATGGATTTTCTCTTCGCAATAAAGCACCTTGTGTTCCCTTGTCCCCTGCACCCAGAAAGATATCTCCTTACATCACCCGCTGGTAAAAGATCAGCCCAATCAGAATCTTAAACATCTCTGCTACTGTGTCAGGCTCCACGTAATGGAAAGCAGTTTAAACTCCGCTGAGAGGAAGCTATTGATTGCAAGAAGGCACAGTCCACCGAGGTTACTAAAGCGCTTTCTCTTATTTACAGAATTTGATGCCTAGATGAGCAGTTCAATGCAACACCAAACCCTGGCACACGCCAATACCTGAGGATTGGCGTGGTGTAAAAAACCCAAGAAAGTAAGTAAATTCACTTGAAAGTAAGTAAATTTGCTTGACTCGCATAGGGAAAACCTATCTGGGGTGGCATATATCTGCCAGACCAAAGCCACAGGGCTAAGAAGTCCACTTCAGGAGCAACTATACACCCATATTGCGGCTAACACCAGGCAAAGGGAAAATTATGTCCTGACACATCATCTGGGTCTTCTGACGAACATCCTACAGCATGAAGATCGAGCACCGGTTTGCTTACTGGCTGTCTATATCTCCTCTGTCCTAAGATCAGCAATTTCTATAAAAAATGGTACGAATGCCAGTTAACTGTGTGGTATCAGATGTGCCAAACAGCCGCCGTACAAAGCAAAGAAGCTAAACTCCCAGACCACCATTCAATGAGCTGTAGTTAATGTAAAACCGCGAGGCATGTGTGGGTGCTGAGCTAAGCTACTGTAAAGACTTTCCACAGCCCTAAAACTTCCCTGGCTTTTCATTTCAGTCTCAGAAATAAAATTCACTAAATGGGACAAACAGGATAAAACAACAGGAACTTTACTTTGCCCATTACTCAAAATATGGCCTTAAGTTGTGCCAGGGGAAATTTAGGTTGGATATCAGGAAAAATTTCTTTACACAGAGGGTCATGAAGCACTGGAACAGGCTGCCCAGGGAGGTGGTGGAGTTCCCATCCCTGGAGGTGTTTAAAAGCCACATAGATGTGGTGCTGAGGGACATGGTTTAGGGACCCTGGCAGTGCAGGGTGAGCAGTTGGACTCGATGATCTCCAAGGTCTCTTCCAACCAGATGATTCTGTGATTCTGTGAAAATCAAGCTTGTGCATACTGCTCTCTATACACTCTTACTGGAGGAACAAGATGCTCATTTCTGGAGAACTTTTTATAGGGGAGCTGGGGGCAGCAAAGGGGCGGGAGGTGCCCGAGAACGGGCACCTGAGCTTCACAGGACCCAAGTGCAAATGACTACCAACTGCTCTTTAGGCAATAAGTCACATCTCATGCAGCAGACCTGCTTTTTTCAGTCCACAGGTCTGCGAGGGCCGGGTGGTACCCAGATGTCTCCGCACACGTCCCGTTCCTGTCATGCTAACAGGCTTACACTGCCCCGTGGCCTGCAGGGATGGAGTGAACGTGGTGAGAAGCTGCCGGGTGGCCTCCAGCTCCCTTTTCTGGCACACGTCATGAGAGACTAGCCGTCCCCTTCACCCTGGACCCCCGAGCAGATCCCAAAGTCAGATGCTTTCAGACACGCCTACACCTGATGGCTTTCCAAAGCCTTCAGGTACTGCCCGCAGTATGGCCCGATTGTGTGACGTGGTCCTTCCGTGGCTATTTTAACTTCTTCTTTGTAACTTTCCCAATTTCCTTTTATAAGAAATCACAGCTAGTACAGAATAATTGTGTTAAGACAGGCTATGTCTAGACTGACAAACTCACCGACCACCCACTGAAACAGGGAGAAGATGCTATTTGTGGTGCACGAAGCATTATGCAAGAACTCAGAGGATTTAACATTAACCCAGCGGTACCGAGCGATAACGATGCCCAGCGAACACACGGTGCTTTCACTTGCTGTCTGACACTTCAGAAACAGCCTTATCGGTGGTGCAAGCAGGAGGAAAATTACTTATGAAGACTGAAACTGCTCTGAATGTTGATCAGCGCTGCCGAAACGAAGGCCATTTCTAATGAAAGGTTCTTGATACTTTCTGCAGAGGCTGGAAATGATTGAACCAGTGAAAAGTACAGAGGACTAGAGAAGCTCAGCTGGCCTGCAAGCTGCACCGGGGCCCTGGAGCGCCTCTAGAACCATTTCTGGTGGAGGAGTTACAGCGTTCGGCTGACGCTGTGATGGAGACAGTAAATCAGCGACATGAAATGCGGTCCTATCAGAGACCCATTATTTCAGAACTAATAAAGACTAGTGCTGGACTACAGCTCCTCAGTCAAAAAAGGCACTGGGAAGGACGCTGTGAAACGGAGATGTCATTTGGCAGCAGCCTGGTTTCCCACTGCCACAAGTGAAGACAGTTTGAGAACCACAAGTTGAATGGTTTTTTTGCCCTTTCGTACTGATGGTATAGTTACTGAATGTTTCAAGATTTCATACTCTTTGCATGATGCAAGAACACTGGGATCATGGGTTGAAGGCAGCAGAAGGAGAGCAACCACCTGGTGTTTCATCCACAACAAAGAAACATGGTGGTAAACACAGTGATCCAGGAGGAGGAGAAGGCTGAGGTACCGAATGCCTTCTTTGTCTCAGTGCTTAATAGCAAAACCAGTTGTTCTCTGAGTACCCAGCTCCTTGAGAGACGGGGAGCGGAATGAAGCCCCCATAATCCAAGAGGAAATGGTCAGTGACCTATTGCACCACTTAGATGCACACAAGTCTATGGGGCCAGATGGGATCCATCCAAGGGTACTGAGGGAGCTGGCAGAGGTGCTCACCGAGCCACTTTCCATCATTTACTAGCAATCCTGGCTAAGTGGGGAGGTACCAGTTGACTGGAGATCAGCAAATGTGAGACCCACCTACTAGAAGGGCTGGAAGGAGGACCCAGGGAACTACAGGCCTGTCAGTCTGACCTCAGTGCTGGGGAATGTTATGGAGCAGATCATCCTGAGTGCCATCACATCGCACGTACAGGACAACCAGGGGATCAGGCCCAGTCAGCATGGGTTGATGAAAGGCAGGTCCTGTTCGACCAACTTGATCTCCTTCTATGACAGGGTGACCCGCTTGGTGGATGAGGGAAGGGCTGTGGACACTGTCTACCTAGACCTTGGTAAAGCTTTTGACACAGTTTCCCACAGCATTCTCCTGGAGAAACTGGCTGCTCATGGCTTGGATGAGTGTTCTCTCTGCTGGGTCAAAAACTGGCTGGATGGCCGGGCCTGGAGAGTGGTGGGGATGGAGCCAAATCCAGTTGGTGGCCGGTCACCAGTGGTGTCCCCCAGGGCTCAGTGCTGGGGCCTGTTCTCTTCAACATCTTTATCAAGGATCTGGATGAGGGGATCGAGTGCACCCTTAGGAAGTTTGCAGATGACACCAAGTTGGGTGGGTGTGTTGATCTGCTTGAAGGTCAGGAGTCTCCACAGAGGGATCTGGACAGGCTGAATCGATGGGCCAAGGCCAATGGTATGAAGTTCAACAAGGCCAAGTGCCGGGTCCTGCACTTGGGCCACAACAACCCCCTGCAGCGTTACAGGCTTGGGGAAGAGTGGCTGGAAACTGCCCAGTGGAAAAGGACCTGGGGGTGCTGGTCGACAGCCGATTGAACATGAGCCAGCAGTGTGCCCAGGTGGCCAAGAAGGCCAACAGCATCCTGGCTGGTGCCAGCACTAGTGTGGCCAGCAGGAGCAGGGCAGTGATTGTCCCCCTGTACTCGGTGCTGGTGAGGGCACACCTTGAGTGCTGTGTCCACTTTTGGACCCCTCACTACGAGAAGGACATTGAGGTGCTGGAGTGGGTTCAGAGAAGGGCAGTGAAGCTGGTGAAGGGTCTGGAGCACAAGTCTTATGAGGAGCGGCTGAGGGAACTGGGGTTGTTTAGTCTGGAGAAGAGGAGGCTGGGGGGAGACCTTATCACTCTACAACTACCTGACAGGAGGTTGTAGCGAGGTGGGGGTCGGTCTCTTCTCCCATGTAACGAGCGACAGGATGAGAGGAAATGGCCTCAAGTTGCGCCAGGGGAGGTTTAGGCTGGACATTAGGAAAAATTTCTTTGCAGAGAGGGTTGTGCAGCATTGGAACAGGCTGCCCATTGGAACAGGTGCAGTCCCCACCCCTGGAGGTGTTTAACAGACGTGTAGCTGTGGTGCTGAGGGACGTGGTTTACGGACCCCGGCAGTGCAGGGTGAACGGTTGGACTGGATGATCTTAAAGGTCTCTTCCAACCAAAATGATTCTGTGATTCTGTGAAAGAATGAAATGTTTCACCTATTTTTTGTCTACAGGCAGGGTCTAAACAGAGTGAGAGGAATCAGACAATGGGGGAAGAGAAGAAATGATATAGCTGGAAGTTCTTTTAAAAAAAACCCAAACAAACCACAGATCTAAATAACTGACAAAATAATTAAGTAATTTTATCGTCATTGATATTACTATGAAAAAATAAAAATTGTTACCACAGACGAAACATCCTTCGAATTAGCTGGGATACTATTTCAGCAGGATTTATAAATTCTGATTTATGCTCATGGTAAATAATCTTCACAGCATCATTGCCAACCCGTAGAGAAGGATGTAAAACACACACACAGAGGTAGCAATTATTACGCAACAGAAATATGCGGTTTCATTCATATGCTTCGCCTAAATGTGCTTTTATGTCTTACGGAAGCTGGCTGCAGTGTAAGTCAGCAAATTATTTTCCGGCCAGAAAAGAAAGAAAGAAACGATCAAACAGGACTCCTGCAGCCTGTAACGTGTCTTGGCCAAAGTCCAATGGGTTTAGTTATATTGTGCTTTTGTTAAAACTACACGAAAATAATACAACTTCCGTCTGATTATTACTCTGCGGTTTAATGGGTACCCTTCGGTGACCGTCTGCGAAGGTCACACTGCGCCTGGCGTTCTGAATCGCCAGGGTCAAATTTCCTAATAAAAGCGCAGTCTCATCAGGGAGCGGGCAGGCTGAAATGCCCCCTCTTGCCTCCCTCCTCCCCTGCCTATCCCACCGTCTCGCTTGGAGAGGCTGAAAAAACTAGAAGAACTTTTTGAAGAAGATTCATGGCATGCAATTAAAACTGGAAAATGATTTTTCAGTAAGATATTATTTTTATTCATATACCATGTATGCCTTAAAATTTTTGTGGCTGGTTTTTTTTTTTTAATTAAAAAGGTAAGGCTCTGCAATCTGTCAAGAAACAACTTTTCGGGATGTTAATATCACAAAGATAAAACTTATTCATCAGTCCCACATAATTTTTCTTTTAAAAGAAATCCATGGCTCTTGCACCTACAATTTGGATTTCAATTCAATGTAATATATAGATAAACGGTTTTTAGGAACTGACATTTTTCAGAAGGTAAATACACTGCAACATTATGAACAAACAATGACCTTTCTAAGTAGTGGCAATTTTAATTCAGTTATCAAAAGCCTGAATATAGCAAGCAAATAAAAAGCAGAATGCCAGCAAGGATGAGAATGCTATAATTTAATGGGCCGTTTTTCTTCCAACATTTTCACTCTGTTTGCTTTACTTCTTTATTTGGAATTTATCTTCTTCTCGGATGAAAACATCCACTTTTTGTATGGACAATACCAACCTGTATTGGCGTAGTACTGAAAACCACCTTTTATTTTAACAATTGGAAAAATACTGTAGGACAGTGCAGGGAAAAAGAATAAATTTCATTTATTAGAAGCAATTTCTTGCTTTTTTCCCAGTAATGCATGCTTCACAATTTGAAGATGAGCAATTCCTATTTGAATAGTCTCTGTTAGATCTCAAAGTCAGTGATGGGGTGGATCCAAAAAAACGCTGAAGTCTTTTGCTTCTTTTCTTTGTTAAAAGTATGCAGATATGCAACACTCTTTTGGAATTCCTCTGCTGGAACATGCTTATGTGCGATAAATTCACTCCTGAGAAGAATTGCTATTGGATGCACAATGTCAAATTATCATAAAAATTTAACGGCCACATTAGATAGATCAATGACTTATCTAGCTCATTGTTCTCTCTTCAGAAAAATGGTGACCGGTAGTTGGTGATTCACAAGAGTTCTTTACGTGGGCTTTAACCGTCCTGAGATGAAGGCTGCATCTTGCCTTTTATATTTAGCGACCTGCAGAATCGTCTCCTGGGAACGTGTCCAATCTTTTTGGAAACCATTAATGCTTCTGGGCCGCCACAGTGTCCCACGCCAGCGAGCTCCAGTGCTGAGCTGCTCGCTCAGGGACAAACGACCTCCTGCAGCTCGTTTTAAGGCTGCAGCCCGGCGAGGTAATTGAGCGTCTCAACGTGTGGTGTGGAAAGCACTGCGCGCCCCCACCAGCAAAGGGCTGTACTGTCGCAAAATCTGGGTAGACCAACTAAATCACCGAAAAAGAGAGCTCTTTACAAGAAGCCTTCATGCACTTTAGTTAGAGTGGCAAAGCCCTGCGGAAGACCCTCGCTGCCGCTGGGCAGTGGAAATCATAATTCCACGAAGAACGAAATGTAAAGCATTACCCCATGGTGTGGAAACCAAAACCGCTCCCTCGTTCAACAAATACACTGGGGATGAGAGAAACAGGAGCAGCTTGATGCCAGCCAACGAATTTCATTCCATGAGAAACCGTTAAGGAAGCACACCTCCTTGGCCAGTCCTGCCAGTCTCGGGTTTAATACGCAGAGTTTAACTGGACCTTTCCTGCTTTTCAGATCGGATGCAGAATGTCACACGCCAGGCATCCTCAGAGTGCATATTTTTGCCATTTCTATGACTTGCTCATCCGCAGTTTTATTCAGGAGGTAACGATAAGAGACACGGTGACAAAAAGACACGGCTGACTGTGCGGAGGGCTGATGGAGGAAGAGAACCAGACAACACGCAAGGACTAACCGAGTACCTCTGCATCTCATTAGATGCTGTAAACTGAGCACTTCCACATGGCCTAAATCAAACCGGGCATCACCAACACGCTTCACCATCACTACTGCTACATCCAGGCAAGGAACGCTATTCGGGAGCCCCGGCTGAGGCACGATGCCATTCGCAGTTTAATGGCTTTGTTAACAAGCTGCAGCAAGCGCTCTCACCCAAATACCGAAACGCAGCTTTGCGTGTTTCTGATCTCAAACCTCATGCCTTTCTTCGGAGCGACAGGGAGCCCTTCGATCAAGCCGCAACAAAAATAAATCTAAAAAATACTAGAACTGTAGCGTTACGCTTGTTCTAGCACAGAAATACATTAAACCCGCATTAAGTTAGCTCGAGATGCCATACTGACAAGAAATACCATCATTTGCTTTTTTCCCCCTTCAATCTTGCACTAAACTGTCGCACCAGCGGGATGAGGAAGCGGACGTGTCTGACAGACCTGCTCCTTCCCAGCCACTTCAGACACAAACACACGGACACTCGCAGGTGGGGCGCCGCACCAGCACCAGCACCAGCACCAGCACCAGCACCAGCACCAGCACCAGCACCAGCACCAGCAGGCGATCGAAAGGCATCGCCCTCCACCGCCCCTTCGAGCTGCCCCTCTCTCTCGCCCCAGCCCCCCGGTTAACCGAACCCCACGCAGAGACAGATGACAAGCTCGGGAACCGCCCCCCCCCACCCCCGGCGGGCAGCCCGGAGCCTCGCCGCACGCCCCGCAGCTTTCTTCCGGCAGGAGACGTACGGTCAGCGGTGCTCCGCCCGGCGGGCTCCCGGCCACCGGGCACCGGCTGCGGACACCCCGCCCGGCCCGCCCGCCGCCTCCTTCCAGGCTGAGAACTGGCGCCAGCTCATCACACGCGTGCCCCCGGCCCGGCGTGCCCCGGCAGAAGCGGCCCCGCGGGCAGCCGTCCCCCCCCCCGCCTCCAGGGCAAGCCCTCCTCCTCCCTCGCACCCAGGCTACCTGCCGTGTTCCCGGCCCTGCCCTCCGTCCCTCGGGGCGGCCCGGCCGGCAGCGGCGGGGCAGCGGCGGCAGCGGCGCCCCGCACGGCGAGGCTGCGCGGGGGAGCGGGCGGAAAACGCGGAGCGGAGCGGAGCGGAGCGGAACGCAGAGCCTCCCTCCGACCTGCCCGCTGCGGGCGCGCCGCGCCGAGCGGAGACGGAAATACCCGGACTGGATCTGCCGTGGGAGCGGGCGGGGGAGCCGCCGGGGGCTCCAGGAGCGCCGCTGCGGGCAGGTCCCGGGGCTCCGAGCGCGGCTGGAGCCCCGGCACGCCGCGGGGCCAAAGCCCTCCGTGCCCGGCGCCGGCAGCCCGCAGCCCCCGGAGGCGTGGGGGAAGCTTGTTTGTTCTTTTGCTTTGCTTTTTTTTTAGCACTACAGGGGCATTAAAGCTTTGAAATTGTCTTTGTCTTGATGCTGCTCAGCATCACCAGCCAGTGCTTTTTAAGCCGCTGTTCTCGGGGAGAAGGTAGCTGAAGGTTATTCTGGTATTTGATGGGTTTTGAAAGGTAGAGTTGCAATTGTTTTGCTTTTAATTTAACTCGCCCACAAGGGCGAGGAAAACCCAAAGAGAACACGCGCAGAATGGTTTTAAAAAGTTAAAACTACTGAGACGACTTTGCTTGATTATTTTTAGCATTAAAAAATGGAGACTCAGCAGCCTGCCTACAGGGCATCGGGAAAAGGGGGGTTAAAATAGCTAATTACCAACTCACTATCCATCAATTAACACGGAGATTATGAGATCACCTCTTCCTTCTCTCCCTGCCTCAGGCTGGGAACTGCCTCCTTTGCTCTCTCCTCCTCTGCTGGCTGCACCACCACCTTCCTCCCCTTACCCCTGCTCCGTCACCCCCGCTGCCGACAGGAGAGAGGGTCCCTCCTGCTGCGGGAGCGCAGGAAGACAGAGGAGCAGATTCAATCTGGGGATTGGCACGAACCCTGAAGAGTCACTGATAACACAGGCTATGGCTCACGCGGGGCTATCTGCCGCTCATCCTGCACTTGCGGTGGCACCAGCGGCTAGAGATGCTGCTCGGCTTTGGGGAAGGAGGCTGCCAGCACTGATTCCGACCAGAAGTATCACTGCAGCCAGCAAAACGCGCTGGCCGGGGACCAGATCATTACATGGGTCTGCTCAGCTCCTTCTCCAGAGAGGAGCCAGAGGGGAACGCACACAGCCAAAATATCTAGCACTTCACCAGAAGCATGCGGTAATGGAAATAATTGATCCTGGAGGAACCAGGATGGAGGGGATGTGGGACCAGAGTCTCAGATCACCGGAGCGATAAGCTGTCACTCAAGGGATAGCGGTGCTCATCAGCAGGACCTCACCCGAGATCGTTCCCCAGCCGGCAGGGTATCACAGCTAGCCGCACCAATTCAACCCCCAGTTTCAGCATCCTGTCCCCATCTTGGACGCTTCTGTGTTGTCTAGAACAGCACAACTTTCCGAAGGTCGCTGCTGAGTCAATCAGCTCTTACCGCTAGAGAAAACAACCAGAGTTGCAACAGTTCAGTCGGAGTACTTTTTAGATAAATTCCAGAAGAAAAGCAGTCGTCTCTCCTCTCCGTATTTCCAGAGATACATTACTGCTTGCGTATACTCATGGCTGGTTTCTTGTTCCGCCTATTTTTGTGTTAAAGGAGGACTGCTCACTGGAAACACAATTTGAAATGTGAACTGTCACTTTTTTTTTGGGGGGGGGTGTGTTACAGCAAGCATTTCCACCTGCGTAAAAGGTGCTTCCTCGATTCGATCCTTTCCCCTCCCCTCTCACTTGAGCTGTATCACTAATGACGCATCTTGAAGAGCGTTTGCCGTAGCATTTCGCTGACACCACTGCATGCAGGAGCGGGTCCTTTCCTCACTGAACGACCGTAAAATGGTCATGCATTTAAAATTCTGTGATGTTGACCTCTCAACTAGAAACTCGGCACGGCTGATCTTCTCTGAGAGAACCCAGCAGCAGCAGCAGATACTCGACTGGCTTTATTAAACGAGAATGTGAAACGGAAGGCTTTGTAGAACGAAGCGGTCACTGACGGTACCTACAATCTACGTATTTCTGAGGAGGCTGCGATCTGAGACCTGTAAACCATCTCTCATCGTAACTGTACTGACGTCTGTTATCGTTGTCCGTTCTGAACCAAGTCAGCTTTGATGGAGTAAAATCGGGTCCTGTCCTGCACAGGCACACTATGTCCTGGTCTGGTTGAGCATCTGCCATCGAAAACTCACGGAGAGCTTCCTCCATTCCACCAGGAACCTGCATGAACCTGCTCATTTCTATAAGGAAAAAAAACCTCAGTAAATGAGGACTCTCTAACTTGGTCGTTCGTAATAATCCTCGCTGAGACAAGGTGCAGTTTGTGAAAGCTGTAGCTCAGCCACAGGTACTGAAGGTACCCAGCGTTTAGCAGGGAGCCGGAAGGTCTCTCAGGCTGGCAATCCGCGATTTAGAGGGATTCAGCCCACATTTACAGGAGTTGGCCCAAGTACTGGAAGCAGCTGAGCTGCAGAGGAACACAGCTCTGGGCAGGGTATCTATTCCACCTCTTGGAAGTATAAAATAATAAGTCAGTAGAAAAAGACCCTGCCAGAATAAATTTTTAATTGGCTGTGTTTGTAAGCTCTGAATCTGAGATATAAACGAAGAGAACGGAAAATTCTCACTTGTAATTACATTCTAGCGAGATGATTTTCTTGACAGGAATGTTAATTGCTGGCTGCAGAATGCTGAGGACAGCTTGAGATAGATGGTAGGGAAAGAGCACATCACTGGCAGATTTCTGTTGGTGAATAACTTAAATGTAGGTGTCCCAAAATGTATGCTAATAAAGTTCATGAAGAGGGGATGTTGGGCATGTCTGCTGTGTGTGCAAAAAACCCCTCGTTCTCATTCCCTAGATACTTCACTTCGGGATGCTCGTGCTGGAGTCCCATGCAGCCAATAGTAAAGCATCATTAGATTATTGAAAAAAAAATTCCTAAACATTTTACTGAGTATGACAGAAGGTAATTAGTTTGGACTTCATTATGATGAATAAAGATGCCTTAATCACTGGACTGGAAGACAGTGGTTGCCTAGGGACCAACAATCATAACCGCATTATGTTCAATATGCGATGTATGTGCCTAGCTGGCCAAAGCCAGGGCAAAAAGGAAAGAAAGCAAGAGGGAGGAGAGGCAGGAAGAAATCCGTGGGTGGACATGGATAGCTAAGAACAGCTTGGATCTCAAAGAGAAAGCTTCCACGCTTTTAAGACTTTATGCTTGTATCAGATGAGGATGGGACCGTTCCTTTAATTAGAGGAAAACACCAAATAAAATCTAAACCACATGAGTTTATTTGGATCTATACATAAGTGTTCTTTAAATCGGAAGTATCGTTGTTCCTACAGTGTTCAATAGACCTTTAAGCACTGGAGTAGCTACAGAAGACCAGAAGAGCCCTTAGGTCTTTTCAAAAAAATTGAAAATTTTTGAGAAAGGTGATGTTAAAAAATGAGGTGATTAACTATTGAATAATTAGCCTGATATCCCTTTTCATAAAAGCAGTGGAGGAATCATTGTAGAATTCTGTAAGTTAAAAATAAGTTAAAAAGAATATAAGTAAATAAATGAAATCTTCAAACAAATGAATAAATAAAATTGTTTCCTTAAATATATTTCAAATTTTGGACTTTGAGTACAAGTCTGGTCAAGCTATATAACTTGGACAACATTTTAGAAAGGTGTCTGTGCCTTCACGGCATGTTGGATTAATGACATTGGAATCCACAAGATCAATAAAGCACACGCCCAACGGAAGCAAGTCGTACATCACAAGCCCAGAAGCTGAGACGCTTCCTCAGACACAACGAGCTCAAGAGCTCTGTAACCAAGCCAAGGACGTCGTAGCAAGGGTCAGCGTCTGTCACAGAAGCCAAACACGTTACGGAAATGAACGGCAGTTTTGAAAGGTGCAGCAGACTAACTGTTGGCAGAAGCTACCCGAGGAGGGGGTGGCTTCAAACACAGAACGTGCGCCCTTTCTGCAAGATACCTTTTACACAGGCAAGTTTTTGGAGCCGACTGAGAGGTTTCACAACCTGAACATTCACCCAGATTGAACAGTCCTTTCTGGCCATGAGAGCTCTGGACGTGCTACTGAAATGAAACAAGTTTCTACTCTGAACTGTCTCTTCTGAGATATATAAACAGGGAAAGCCGTGGAGAGGAAGGATGCTCTTCAAACGGAGGAACTACGGTAACGTTCGCTTCCTGAATGAGTGGACGTTACACGTACGGAGATCTTCTGTTACAGAGTATTGGGGGCAAAAACGAATGAATACAGAAATATTTTGATTATCCTCTGATGCTGAATACCCTCCATATAATAGGTGAATAATATCCTCTAATGCCCTAAACACTACAGCTACAAGCACTGGATGCTTTCTGTTCAGTATACCCAACCAAGAAGGCAGAACTTGCATTTAGCTCTTACTTTCGCTCAAGAGGGGTGAGAGGTGAAGAATATAGACAAGATTAAGAACACATCTTCTGGCTATAATTGCAATTATTTCTTAATTAAGTATTTTTGTCACCATATTAGGACTATTCTTTCAAAGCACATGTAGCCTATCACAGTGAAGTTGAACTTTTGCTTTAATCAACCCTGTTGTATTTTTTTTTTTAGGGACTAACCATGATTCTACTGAATTAAGAAATTATTTTAAAAAGTCCAAGCCCAAGATTATGGTGCGTTATTTTATGCTTCTTGCTCCGATTTGCATGATTCTGTTAAGTTGTGCTTCAGCACAAGCATTAGAGTTTTGTGATGCTATCTAGCTAGGTTCCTTCTCACTCCTTCTGAAATCTATATTTAAACTGATGGCTGCTCTAACTGAAAGGAGTGGGATTATTCTTGGGACTCATCACAAGTGCTTACTCATGACACTAAACGCTCCCGTGATTATTAAATGATGAGTGCCCTGTCATCACCTGATGTTGCGTTCCAGTTCCAGAAGCACGTTCAGCTTTTCCATCAAGTATTTGAATGTGAGCAGTACGGCCTTGCTTTCAGTATGATTTCTGGCACCTCTTTCACGTTCCTGGAACATCAATACTTGTCTCTCGCTCGCTTATTACACCCACCTCTATTGCTCACTTGGTTGGAAGAAAGCATGTGCAAATTTTCTACTATCCCAAAGTCATGCATGAGGTGAGATTCCCCCAACTATGTATGAAAACATGATTGAGAGGCATCCTCAGAGGAACGCTTGAAGAAAGACAGCACGCACAGCCACACCCCTTCCAAAAAACCGCTGCAAACACACCCTCTTAGACATAGAGAACCTAGACACAAGTTCAACGGACACCAGCTGGCAAAGGTCCCATTGGCGTCACTGTTAAGGGTGCATCACTGAAGGCAACTCCAGACTGCTCCGTCTGGCTCCATCCAGCCCCAAACACAGCCACCACCACCTGTCTGCTAGAGCTGGAACTGCTTCCTTCCACCGCCAAGGGAGCAAGAGAAGCCACTTGAACTAGTCACCTGCAAATGGGGATGAGAACAGTCGCTTAGCAAATCTGCTGTTACTTAATAACATAAAAACACTGGCTGAAATGCCAAGAGTATTGCCGTTATTTTTTTCTGTCCTAAGTACAGAAAGTTAGTAAAAAGGTTAGAAAAAATAAGATCTGTTAAAACTGACAACAGAAAAGCTACGCAGTGAGCCTGATTAATTTGTGTTAACACAGCAATACCCTTAGTCTTACGCCTAAGCCTTTCTCTGTTGTGAGAAGGAAAAAGACAGAAACATTATCTTTCACTCCCCCGAATGAAAGCAGTGATGCTGTACCTCAGCTCACTAAGTCAAAGTGCCTAGTTACAGCACAGGGTGCCGAGTTGAACGTCTCGACCAGTCTTTGGCTGAGAAACTAGGAGCAATCTCAGGATTTTTAATAGGGATAACCCCCTTTACCATATTTACTCGTGTGCTCTCTGAGCGCAAGGAGTCCTTCCCAGTGGTGTAACAAGGCTTATTCAAAGTCCATCACAACCTGGGTGAAGTCCTCCCCAAAGAGCAATCAGGCAGCTGGGGTGCTCTCGTATTTTCTGAGACCTGCAGCCCAATGCACAATTAATCACGTTTACGCTAGGGCCATGCGGTAATTGAGTAACACAATATTTCTTTTTACTCTGTGGGGAGATTGTCTGGGGATGACAAAAAGAGACTCAAAAGACATTGGAAGACTTTCTTTAAGGAAAACGCCTTCTTGCATCACATGTGGCATATGCTTCCAGTAATTGTTCCATACATTAAAAAAGAAAACTCATCAATCATTTCAAACCCTGCTATTGTCTCAGCAGTAAATCCTGTTGGCAATCGAGTTGATGTTAAGCGAGATGTTCCTAAATAATAAATTCAGGGAGGTTCCTTTTGGAAGCCGTCTGGGAAATGGCTCCTCTTTCATGGAAAATTTGAGCAAATTGTCACTGATTGGTGGGGTTTTTTTCTGCACATGCTTTTTCCAAAAACAATAACTGCAGATTGAAGGCTAACTTTGTGGATGAGGGGTGTGAGAATACTGATACACATGGCCAAATGATGTTGCTCTTGGCATACTGGGGACAGTAAATTAGATGTACTTGATAGTAGGGAAAAAACCATGGAAAAATGCCTACAACACGTAGGCACTCTAAATAATATATAATGGGGCAGTGATTTAGCTAAAGCCTTTTAACTGGAGGGTTTCCAGTGCTTTGTTTCAGATCTTCAGAGTACTTTATCAGTGAAATACGGAAGTGGATCAGGACGAAGTGCAGGTTACCGTCTCTCCAGGTCTGCTCTCAAACCTGGCTCTAACTTTTAGGGACTAAGCTAGTTATCAACATGTAAGATACATCTCAAACACCCAGGCATGGGGGTCAGTGCCTGAAGGAATTGTAACTTAAATTTCACCGAACGGGGGAAAAGTACCAGTCTCCTTTTCCCGTTTCAAGAGGCAACACCTGGACAAGAAGGTTGACACAATGACTCCGGTACTGGCTCTTGAGTTTCAAAAGCTACCTACAAGTCTCTTCACTCAGCCAAAGTTGCTTTTGGCCTCATTTTTGCATCGATAAAAAGAGGTGAAAGGCATTTCATAACTTCTTCGCTGAATTTTGAGGCTAAATACATTTGGAGGTACTTTGCCATGAGGAAAAGGTCTGGACAAGAGGCACATTACTCTGGTGACCACCACCAGAAGGTCTACACAAAGGTCTACACAGCCCAGAGGCTGTGATAAATCAGTGCGTCCCTCTGATTGCAGGAGGGAGCGGGACGGGCTTGCATTCCTTCATGTCACCTGGAAGCGTAAGATTGCTCTTTTCTCTCTCAAATAAAGGCAGACAGCTATGAAATAATTGTAGAAAGAGTTTGTATGCCTCTTGCCGACACACCTGCTCTCCTTCTGTGTTAGAAGGAAAGACTAACACAGCCTTTCCTGCTTGTAGGATGACTCCTAGTCTCCCCAAGAAGCAGACTGCCACAGGATTTAATTCTTGACTGCAGAGATTATGAATAAACCCCCTAAAATCCGGTTTCACACATTTTGCTTCAATGAAACCTTCAGCCAATGGCCTTTGAATACGTGGTCATTGGTTGGTTGGAGTGAGCTGGGTACCCATGCAGCCCTTCCTGAGTTCACGCTTCAATTTAGGAGATAAATATGATTTCCCTGGCTAGCAAAATTTCCTGGCACCATTGAAATGTCAAAAGTAATTTGTTCCTTTATAAACAAAGTAAGCCAATCACGGATTACCATGATTTTATTCTATGGCTTTCCAATTTCTGGCTCATCGCTAGACCAGTAGCCTTTGCAGTACAGATCAAACTTGCTTTCAATACATACAAATACGAGACCATGATTTGAGCTTTTCAAACACTTAGCAGGACTCTTAAGCTGAATTACCGTCACAGCTGAGAGCCAATATGTTTTCTATTATCTAATCAGCTATAATTGAAATTAACAATTATTAACGTACGCCAAAACAACAAATACCTCATGAGGTTTAGGGTATATTCTACCCAGATAACAATGATGTCAGTAGTCACTGACAGCACACGGCAAATACCAAAGACAGATCCAATTCGGAAGGAAATTCCCATCTTAATTACTGAGACATGATGATTCAAATGGCAATAATTAGTCCCCAAAATGAACTTCTTGAAGTCCGCTGTAAGAATGGAAAGTCATCTTGCCATCATCTGCTAGGAAGCCACTTGTTCTCTCACTGCAGCACCTGCTCAATTTGCTGTCCTGTAAATTACTGAATTTAGGATAATCAATCAGTGTAATTTTGCCTTCACAAGCACTATGTGTTTCCCTCCTACGGGGTACTATCGTGTCAGAGAACAGATTTTTCAAGAGATAAAAGGAATCCAGGAGCCATTATCTGTTATAGGGAACAGAGTGATGCGATACTCATTATAAACACACACTTCCCACTTTTATGTGCCTGACAACTTTCACGAGCCAAAATAAATCAGTACACTGGATTTCGTTTGCTATTACTTGCCTCTGGGCTGTAGCGGTGCATCAGAGGTAAATCTCTTCTCGGTGTTTGGAGCACCGTAGCAGAATGCTGAGTGTTGAGGAGTTCGTCCCTCATGATGGATAGACATGCCTAATTATCTCTCCAAAGGGTGAAGCCTGTTTGCAAAGGTCAACGCTGCTCAAGCAACTTACATGACAGCTTTGCTGCTCTGTTTAAAAAGGATTTTAATATTTAAAACTGTTCAGAGACGTGACCTAAAGGTACTTCTGCGCTCTCCTTTAGAAAGTCACCATCACCAAAGTCTGTCATTAGTTAGGTTCAGTTCTGAACTCGACTGTTTCTCAGGTTTTATTTTAATACCGCAATATTCTCTATCTGCTCTTGCCACCCATCACCATGTATTTACTGCTTACACGGCTCTTCATTTGATTATAAAAGAATTGAGGTGACCTTCACAGCAGGGCTGCGATCATCAAAACGCCGCACGTTCCTGTTGGAGTAATACTCGCGTGTGTCCGAAACAAGACGCAATTTGTGTTCAGTTTGTCAAAATGGCTAGCATCGCCATCTGACAGCTGGGAACGAAGCAAGAACGATCCTTCCACGCACCGGCTAGTCTGTAACATTGGCATTGTCAAGGCTTCCCGTTACTTCCCTCGAGCTGAACTCTGAAACTCACTCTAAAGGCTCCAGTTGGATTTCAGCGCCGTTGGGCTCAATGGTGATCCAACACAGCTTGAGGCAGGGCCAGGTACGACAAGGGAAGAAAAAAGCACGTGGTAGAATTGAAATTCCTCTGGTTCTTAGATGAAGCCAACTTGATTTTGACAGAGTATCAGCCTGACATTTAGGAATCAAATCTGAAGGGAAACGAAATGCAAGGACAGAAGCAATCCTCTTTGGAGCCAGGATGGCTACGTTTGGAACATGTTCAGGTGTTGTTTGGCCTGGGATTATCAGGAGAGCATTTTCCATTGGGGTGAAATTAATAAACATTATCTCAACATGGAGAACCACTATGAAATAAGGAATAAGAAAGATTTTGTTACACACCCTTGAAGAACTAAATCAAAGAATTTTCTTAACTACATTCAGAAATCCACATCCCTATCGCAAAGCCCATTACTCCGGGTCACCAGGCTCTCCAGTATGGAGTCTGCTCCTGTAAACCAGGAACGCTTTCGAGCCTGACATTTCCCCAGAGTAGTATATAAAGCAGGTTCCCTCTATAAAAAGAAGATAAAAGAGTCAACAGAAGTGTATCTATAATGTGTCTGCATAAAGAGACAGGCATTTGGCAGTAAGACAAGAGTTTGCTTTATGCCTTTGCTGTCTTGAGTCAGAAAAACTGAACTCCGTGGATCTCTGCCTACGCAGCGTGTTGAAAAGACCAGAAATGAGATGTTCCTTCTGATCAGAAGTTTAAAAAATAAAGTTGAGTTTTACGATATCGAACAACTCATTAAAAATAACTCTTTAATATCCTGTTTAGGTAAAATCTATCTCCAAGACTGACAATGCAGAACACAGCTGCAATGGCAGGATGCTTACAAAGCTGCTGGGGTGCCTCCACAGCCCGGATCAGATACGCTGCATGATTCTTTGATCAGTCAGAAGGCTACTGCTGCCATCGTCTTGTAACTACTGCGAGTTTTGCACTTGTGCAAAGACAGATGGCACTGCGCTCCTTTGAACCGTTTCTGAAACTCTGGATCTCAAATCCCAGACTAGCAGACTGGCTTATTTCCCACCGCATCGTTCCAGCTGACACTGCCAATGCACTCCCCCTCCTGCCAGCGCAGTCTCCGGCACTGTCTCTCTCCATCCTACTGAACATCCACCACCTCTCTAAAGGGCTCACCCAAACAGGCTGGCTGGTCACATAGGTGTTGCAAGAAGCCTTAAAACCCCCCAAAGAGGCTGTGCAAAACAAAGCTGGAACCAGGGAGGCTTGGGTTTGACTGTTGTATGGGACATGCCCCAGCTGGGCACCAACTGGGGAACTAGGGAAGTGAAAAGAGGGGATGAATGTGTAGGAGGCGTAAGGCTGCACAACCGTCTCTACTCTTATGTCAAACACTAACGAGGCTGTGAAACACTGAAAACCAGCAGTGATGCGATGTCTCAGAGCCTAACGCAAGAGCAGCATTTCCCAGCACTCAAAACCAGGCCTGGGATCAGCCGTCCGACAGCAACACGTGCTTTTGTGCAAATGCTGGAAGCCTTCACTATGGATATTTCACCAAAAAAGGTCATGTGGCAGATGAGGAACAAATGAAACTGTTGTCCAGTCACAAAAGCAATAATAAAATGACAACCCTGAAGTATAAACATTTTTTCGACTACTTCCCGACTGCCCAGATAAAATTCATGGAACAGAAACGCCCCCTGTTGATACACCCCAGTGTGAAGACCGAGCATCATCTCGTAATAATTGGGTACTTCAATTTGTTTGGAATATATAATAATATATATTCCAATAACAGAAGTGCTGCAACTCCATGTCACAAAGAGATGTATCTCCCGCTGATTTGAGATTTTATTTTTTTCTTGGATGAATGCCCTTTCAATTTATAACACAATGCACCAAGGTTAAAAAGGGATAACGGATTAATTACGGTGAGACAGCAAAGAGAAGAAAATTATATAATTAAAATAAGAGCTTCTTTTAAAAAAATGAATATTTAAGTCATGATTCTCTTCCTCAAGGAATGAATTTATTCTTTCCAATCAAAAGGGTAATATTGAATAAGCCGACAAAACATTAGCTTCAAATCAGAGACCCAACTAGAAAATTAGATATTTAATTAATATATACAGAAATGCATGAACTGTAAAATCTCCAGAATGGAAGACTATTCAGCTAAGATTTCACAGGAAGATGAGAAATGGTATTTGAATAGACAAAGAAGCTGCAGTCTTTAGTATGCTGAAGCATGCACGCATTCTCGGAAGAAATAATTTTCCTTCTACAGCCTGCTTGGTATCATTGTCTTTGAATTTTTTTGTTCGACGTATGTAAATGTATATACAATTTTATAAAAATAACTGTGTAAAAATCAATCTCTATCACACTTTACGATTAATGTGTTAAGTAAGTTTTAGTCACGAAATACACGTATGTTGAACTATTAGAGCCAAATCTTCCTTGAACTAAGGTGCTGAATCATTTGCAGTATGAATAAAAGGAAGACACCAGAGAATTAATATTAGAAGAAAGAACTCCAAGACCTGAGGAATTGAATTAAAGAAAAAAGTGCTTGATACAATGAGCAAAGGTTTTTGCTAAAAGTCATCTAAAGAAATGCAGGTTTTAAGTAGAATTTGATGGCTTGTCTGGAGTAAAGCTTGCGGTGTTTTACTACGTTTGTCACCACATGGCTCAAGAGTTTTCTGCTCAAGTATTTCATGCGGATTATGTAGGGTTTCCCATTCAGTGTTTTCTCCCCAGGTCTCAATCCACCTCACCGTCCCCACATGTAACCCAGACTTCCTCAGCTTCCCTATGAGGATGTTATGGGAGACAGCGTCAAAAGCCTTGCTGAAGTTGCGGTAGACATCCACTGCTCTCCTCTCATCTATCCAGCTAGTCGCATGACCATCGAAGTCTGTTGGATTGGTCAAGCATGATTTCCCCTTGGTGAATCCATGTTGAGCATGCCTGATAACCGTCTGTTCCTCAACATGCTTAGAGACGACCTCCAGAATGAGCTGTTCTGTCACCTCTCCAGGGATGGAGGTGCGGCTGACTGGCCTGTAGTTTCCTGGGTCCTTCTTCTTGCCCTTTTTGAAGGGCAATGACACTGGCTTTCCTCCAGTCCTCAGGCACCTCCTGTTCTCCATGACCTTTCAAAGACGATGGACAGTAGCTTAGGCTAATATCTGCCAATTCCCTCAACACTCATGGGTGCATCCCCATCAGAGCCTGAGGATTTGTGGGTGTCCATCTTGCCTGAATGACCTCTAATCCTCCTTGACCAAGGGAGCATTTTCCTTCCTCCAGACTTTGTCTCTTTCCTCCAGGGACTGGGATTCCTGAGGGCCAGCCTTAGCAGTAAAGACTGAAGCAGGGAAAGCGTTCAGTAACTCTACCCTCTCTGCATTCTCTGTCGCTAGGGCATCCACCTCATTCAGCAATGGCCCCACATTTTCCCTAGTCGTCTTCTTCCTGCTGACGTACTTAAAGAAGCTCTTCTGTTGTCTTTTGGATCCCTTGCCAGATTTAACTCCAAGTGGACCTTAGCCCTCCTCGTGGCAGCCCTGCACACTCTGGCAACGTTCCTACAGCTGCATGCAAGCTTAGCTGTCAGCCAGGCATTCCTTCGTTCCCGGAGGGGACATTATTAAAAAGTCCAAATAAGAGTCGTCAGCAATTAAGATATGCTCTGTGCATTCATGGGGAGAAATCTGTGGGCTCCCGCAAGCTTGCAGGCACTTCCTGGGGAGCTGCTGAACAGGCTTCTTCTCAAGGTAAAGAAAGCATCTGCGAGTATACGCCAGTGTACAATGCCATTTGCTTCAGCCGAGAAAGCCACAATATCGCTTAAAAATAGTGCCTTCTCACTCTGGCACGGGACCTCAGCAGAGCCGTGTGCCTTGTGAAAGGGCCGTGGTGGTTCCTTTGCTGCCCGAGGAAATGCCCAGGAGCGTCCGTGCAGGGTGCCGTGGGACAGTGCCTTTCCACAGCGGGGCTGGGGGTGCCGAGAGCGAGGTGGCGGAGAATAAAGAAGAGAGGTTGACCAGAAGCATCTCGGGTAAAGCTGAAAACCAGCGCTGACTGCAGAGAGCTCAGTGTCTTGGTGAAAAGGAGCAATCCTTTAACACGTAGAGCTGTTCGCCAACTGTACTGTTCCATCGCGATCCTTACTCCGCTCTCTCTTCTGGTGCTTCCGCACTCCATAGCCTAGCTCCCTGGGTTCATTGGCTTTTTAACTGACAGCAAGGATTTATTGAAAAAGAGCGACTTCACCTGAGAAAAAACATATCCAGGCAGTTGAGAAAATACTTGAGTAACATCCTGTACCGAATGCAAGGGTCCTAGCTCGCCTTAGCTGAATGGGCGTAGGTAATAATTTGACAACTGCCTTGAAGATACTTGGAAAAAGGCACTAGCTTTTATGTGTGATTCTTGTCATAACACAAATATTTGAGGGAAATCACCACTAGTATTTCTGGACAACAGTTTTGCCAAACCAAACAGGAATGACGACAATAAAAAAAAAATCACCACAGATGAGGTGCAGTTACAATGCATGAAACCTGCCCTTCACTGATTCATGAAAATAGTTTATTTTACACGAGTGCTGGAAACGGGAGGAATGCAGGAACTGCATTTTGTTGTTGCATGTGTAGGCTGGGGCAGTATTACAGCACGCTAATAACGCGACCAGAAGGAAATGGGCAATGACGGATGAGCTACCGTCTTAAAAAAGAGGAAAAAATGCCATCAGTTTCCTGTTTGGAAATGCATCCAAGAGCTGAAAAGTCACGATCAAACCACAAACTAGTGTCAAACAACTGCGTCAGTCTGAAACTTTTCTGGAATACGTTTCAGCGTATATGAAATAGCACATGAAGAACACAGGTGGTGCAAAAATGCAAATAAAGTGTGTGTTATAGCTCGTTACCGGTGAACGTCTGAGACGCGGCAAGCAGCGGTGATGGGTTTGGGGTGACTGGTGCCAGCGTCTTCCTCCTAAGCACACCTTAATGCCACGCAAATAACCAGGGACAAAGAGTCTGTGCTGAGCGTCACCACAGCTATACTGCTCCGGCAAGTTTTAGTCGAGGAAATGACACGAGCGATCTTTTGAGCGAGTTCCTTCATCATGGCAACTAACAGTGTTTTAACTGTTCCCCGAAATATGCAGGTGGAGCATACATTATTGTACCTATCCGAAAGAGCTTAATTAAAGGGTGTACGTATATACATATAGCTTTCAAATTTGCTGGGCAGAAACACTAAAGAAGACATCCATTGGGGTTTGGTTCTGTAAGATAAATTCTGAGAGCATTTGCTTTAAAAGAAATGCAAAGTCACCTACAGTCAAAGGTCTGGCTTAACAGAAAAGAGTTAAATTACCTTCTCGTAACTGGTTTCCTACTTAAGAGAAACAAGAGTTTAGTTACGCAAAGATTTTGCGTTGAGCCTTTGAACTGGGATGAATTTCCTCCTACAAAGCTGTACAGCTTCGACCCGCTCTGCACGGACAGGTCCAGACTTCTCTGAGAGAATGAAAGCAGCAGCTGTTTCTGCTCAGAACATGGGTGCGTATTCATATTACTTTTGAATGTTTTCTATCTGGAGCCATGGACAGTCTTTGCCCACGTTAGGTAAAAATCATGTAAAATTTAAAGACTTGTGCCTTGGCCTAGTAAAGACAATTTTTCGTTAATTCTATCTTTCTATTATTTTCGGGTAGAACCATTCTGGTTTTTTTTATTTTTCCTCCAAATATATTTGGAGGAAAATTGTAACATGCTCTCACTTTCCACTTCAGGTGCCTTTGGCTTTCAATTTTCAGGTTGTCTAACACTTTATGATTCACAAGCCTTCAATGTAGTCTCAGGTCTCCGATTTTGCTGTCTATGCCATTATAATTTTATGGGGCCAACAGTAGGTTTTATTGATGCCGCTGGTGATCTTGTGTGGTGGTACGGTCCCCCTGCCACTTGAAGCCCACTCAAGACCTGAGGCAATTTCTTTCCTACCCCCACCCACCCTGGATCCTGCTCCCCAGGCCACAAAGCAGCCCACGGTAAGTCAGGCACGGATTGCCAAAGATGGCAGAACAGGACACTAAGGAGCCTCCTTGGTGTGCTGGTCCTGCTTTCCCAGCCTTGCACTGCTCTCCCTGTCACTTGGGAGAGAGTCACCTCCGGATAGCCTGGTACACCTCTACTTGGGTCAGGATAACCTGGTACACCTGTACTTGGGTCACGATAACCTGGTACATCTGTACTTGGGTCAGGATAACCTGGTACACCTGTACTTGGGTCACGATAACCTGGTACATCTGTACTTGGGTCAGGATAACCTGGTACACCTCTACTTGGGTCACGATAACCTGGTACATCTGTACTTGGGTCAGGATAACCTGGTACACCTGTACTTGGGTCACGATAACCTGGTACACCTCTACTTGGGTCACGATAACCTGCTACACCTCTACTTGGGTCACGATAACCTGCTACACCTGTACTTGGGTCAGGATAACCTGGTACACCTCTACTTGGGTCATGATAACCTGGTACATCTGTACTTGGGTCAGGATAACCTGGTACACCTCTACTTGGGTCACGATAACCTGCTACACCTGTACTTGGGTCACAATAACCTGGTACATCTGTACTTGGGTCACAATAACCTGGTACACCTCTACTTGGGTCACGATAACCTGGTACATCTGTACTTGGGTCACGATAACCTGGTACATCTGTACTTGGGTCACAATAACCTGGTACACCTCTACTTGGGTCACGATAACCTGATACGTCGGTACTTGAGTCGATGCCAACGGGGGGCAATACCAAACATCGGAAATCAACAGTTTCTGGGCCTGCTCAACTGGGGGAAAATACCAGAATATTTCAACACCCGAAGGGGACAAGAGTGGGAAAATACCTGACGGAAGTCAGTCATCTTGGACCCTATAAATAGCGATCCTAACGCGAGACCCTTTGAGCTCTCCTGGATCACAGCGGGCTGGGGCCAGCAGCTCCCCTGAGTTGTGACACCTCTCAGTACAAACCGTGCGAAGGGCCAGGAGAAAGTCAAACTTCTCGAGACTCAGTTATCATCCACTGAGATTGCCGGAGCATTGTGAGTGTTTGCTCTGAACTCAGGAAGGAAATTTTAACTCTGGGCTGGCCTTTCTTTCACCCACCTCTCTCCTTATCTGTGGGTTTGAATATACACATTTGCTAACACGAGTGTGGAGGGGTAGATATTGCACTGGATCCAAATAACGCTGTGCATTTGTGTGCTTTGTCGTTGTGTGAGTGTGCATATATATATATATATATGTATATATAAAGAAGATCCTGCAGTAAGGTACTGTGAATCTTGTCATTATCAAATCTGTAACCAAGTCACTATTTGGATTATAATATATTCTACTGAATTATCTTGTTGATTTTAAATTGGTCAGTGACTAAGTGCCGCTAAAAAATCAACCGTTTGATCTACTGCTCACCATTAATAAATCTCAGGCTGATGCCTAATCAGAGCTGTGCCATATTTTCTCCTGTGACATCCTGGCAAGTTCAGTTCCCCTCTTTGATGCATGTGAACTGTATTCGGACTAGATACTGCACAGCACCAGTGAAATAGTTCCTCTCTTCCTGCGGTAGGGAAAAGCTGTGTAACTAAGAGACGCCACCTGAATAAAATACAGAAGTTAGGAAAAGGTCACTCTAATTACTGAAGTTAAAGTTTTCATTTTATTCCATTAATTTTAAATAGTGTTATCACATGGTTTTGAATGTCAGATAAGACCTGTGCAAATACTCTGTTCAAAATGGCACTAGATTAGATGCCTTTACAATCTCCTCTTTTTTTTTTTTCTTTTTTTTCAGAGCCAATAGATATGTACCTTGGAAAGAACTATAAAGCATTGGGATTATTTTCTCTGAAAGATTCGGTAGAGCGATTTACATGAAAAAAAATTCTGAGACATTTTAAAGCATAAAGGGAAAGAATTTTATAGTTTAGGAACTAGGAGATTCTTGCATCCTATTATAAGCTGGCTTATAATATGAATATATTCTTGAATGAGAGAAAAAAAAAAGGTAGTTGACCTTCTGGAGCTGCTGAATGCCCACAGAGGATTTGAAGATTAGTAATGGTGAAGTCTTTTTACGGACAATGGTGCAATTAGCAAATGAAAGGGCAGCCACCAGATACCAAGTATGAGCGAGGGGCTGGGAGATGGAGAATGGCCTGAAGTGGGAGTGCAAAGTTAGTGGGAGGAGATGACGCCAGATAATTTTTGGAAGAGCAGAGCTGGCTGAAGTCATGACTCCTGAGACTACCGCAATACCTGATTTAGTCCAGCTTGCCTGGGGTCTACCTTCCGCCTCTCTGGAGCTGCCAGCTGAACAATATGGCAGAGGCTGAACACCAAGATGTTCTGAAAAACGGAAAGAAGATGCAGCACAGATGCTGAGGCAAATGGCAGCAATGGATATTCTTCGCTCCTCTTTATTTCAGTTTTCAAACAAAGATGAAATTCACCTGGTGTCCTGGTTTGACTTACAACAGAACTCAGTCTGTTCAGTGATGTTAATTTTCAGCTCAGCCTCTTCTAACTGCACTGTCTGAAGTTAACCGTGTATTTTTGCAGACAGTGTCTGCTTCGAGCAGTGACAGCGCTTGATGCTTACAGTCACCACCAGGGACTGGTCTGCAGAAAGGCTCTGGCTGACGCTTGCTGCTGTGCAGACCCAGGTCACTGCTCAATCCTGTGTGCCACGGTGGGGTGCAGTGAGTGAGAGGCTGCACCTGCGGGGAGGAGCGGACGGGACAGGGGACCCTGCACTGACCAGCAAGGGGTTCCATCCCATAGACGGCATCTTCAGTATGAGGCTGAGGGATCACGAGGGTCAAGCTCTCTCCTTCAGCGGCCGGTGTCTGAGAACTCTGTCCGTTCTGCCTTCTATCCCAGTCCGTGCATCCCTGGATCCAGTTCCAGAATCCAGCTCCTGCATCCGGTTCCCATCTGCTGCTGACCCAGTCTGGGGCTTCCCCAGCGTCTGCCCACAGCATCAGTGGTGACGGTGGCACAGTTGCCATCAGTGGGGTTGGGTTCGATATTGGTTTTGTAGGTACTTGTATATATTTACTTTTATTGTTATTACTGTCATTAAAGCAGTTTAAGTTTTCTTTTCCAATCTACAAGTCTCTCTCCCTTCTTCCCTTTCTCTTCCCCTTTTGGCAGGGACAGATGTCAATAGAGAGCATCTGTCGTTTATCTAGTGGCCAGCCCAGCCCTAACCCTTGACACGCGGGCTACCCTAATTTCTCCCTCAGAAGTTATTGGGGTGGAACCGGCAAGTCAAAGTGTTTATCGTGTCCCCTCAGACGGGAGGTCTGTAGATGGAAATGTTCCTTTCTGAATAGGACTCGTCGGTAGGATTTCCCAGAGAAACTACATAGGTCAAAACCTCAGACGTCTGAAAGAGAAAACCGCTTTACTTTTACTTTATTTCTTGTTTGAACTAGAAGAGCTGTGGAACATTTTCACTGTTACCGGAAATACTTCAAAGAGTGAGATAGGGACAGATAGACAGATCTGAGGTCAGAGAGACGGGTAATATTAAATGCCAGAGGAGTTTCAGCCAGGCTGATGCTATTATACAGGAGGAGAAGAAAAATTGTCCCGATGTTGTATTTTTATATGATAATTCATGTGTGACTCATGCATGGGAAAACACATCTTTAATATTCAACTGCTATTGTAGCAGGAAGGCTCCTGATTATAACAATATACATATGCATTGTCCCTGAAATTCGAGTAGTGAATGGTAATGACGGCGCTCAGAAACGAAGCAGCAGGCAGGTACTTTGAAGTTAGGGGATGAGTTTACTGCAGGTTAGCTATCTTCTACGCTGTTATCAGTGAAAGTAGGCTAAGCTACCCTGCTCTCAGATTATCTGTCTACACTGCAAAATCAAGGACACCCACAGAGCAAACTGAAGCTGTGGAGCGCTGACTGCCACGCTACTCTGTCTCTAATGAGGTGCTACCCTCATTATGAGCATGAGGTAGAAGGAGATACATGTCAGTCCAGTAGAAGAATACTTTTATTCACAATCTATTTACAGCTCTTCATTATCTTCTGGGATCCAAATTTAAGAGCTGAGCAAAGCACCTTACAGTAGCAGAGACCTAATTCTGAAGCCCTATTTGGTTCGATGATTTCTTTGATTGACATTAACTTTATATCAAATTATGTCAGCGACAAGCAGCGTACCCAGACTGGGTGCCAATGATGACAATGCCTATGTCCCTTGCAGAATTTTTTATCAAGGTTATCGAAACCCCCTTTTCAATGATGGTAAATATTCTCAAAGAGAGGAGATGTTCATCCTTTGGCGTGAAAGAAACCCTCTAAGTGCTAAACCTCTGCAGTTATGTGGAATCATGGACAGTGAAGCTGGTTTTGAAAGTGTGAGATGGTTTTTTGTAGGATGAATTACATTGTAGGTCATTTCTGGTATTCAGTTAGACGTGTTGAAGCATCAAACTGCCAGGCTTGTTCTATGGAAAGTATCTTTCTTAGAAGTGAAGAATGATTATCTTTCAGAAAAATTGCCATTGTCCCCACCGGTAGTTCAAAGGATTTTGAACTTTTGCCTCCTATTGTTCAGTATCTATTTGTGGAGAGATGCCACCCAAGAAAAAAGCAGCTCCCATTTCTACTTTATCTAAGCCACGTAAGCAACGTCATTTATCTCCCACTTTTTTGTGAAGTTTTTCTATATGTTCTCTCCTTTGCACACTTGAAACTAATGACTTGGCTAGCTGTAAGCTGCTCGTACCCCCCATCAGTCCAAGGCAGTGAATGTCACACTGAATCCAGAGAAATGTCTCCTGAGCGGTTTTCATTTTCACCACACACAGTAAAGAAACAGAGAAACTTCAGCCAGGGAAAAATTAAAAAAATTTCATTGACACCAGGGAAATAAGACGTCTAGAAACTGACCTTCTACCTCTTCTTGAGGAAACCACCTTTTGAGAAAAGACTCCAGGCCCTTGGCGTTGATTTCCAGGATCAGTTAGAAAAATACATATATATGTATGTGTGTGTATATATATAGAGAGAGAGAGAGATGGAGAGAGAGAGAGAGATCCTATTCCAGGATTATTTATAGAGCGATGGCAACTGCTTTTACAAGAAGGAAGGAAGACCTGAAAGGTATTTTCCTTTTTCCTACTCTCACTGGAAGTACCTGAAAAGCACTAGGGTGAGGCAGAGACATGAATGGAGCCTCCAGAGATCAGCTGTGGGGACAGCTGTCAGTTCTGAAATCGATAACCTGTGCTGGAGACGACTGGTATTATGTTGATTGATTCCAAATGGATATTTAAGTATTTTTGAAAAGATGTATGTTGGTGGAGATGGAAAGCAGACAAGGAGCACTTTTCCTTTACTTCCCTGCCACGTTCTCAAGAGCAGCTCTTGCCTGATCTCGATAGTTCCGTTAAGGAAGTCTCCAATTATTTCTCTTCACCAGAATGATACTTTTACAAAATCAGGTTTAATTATGTGGAGCTAATTCTTTATAAAGGCAAATTAAATGCCAAGGAAACAGTAATACAGACTATGACATCAGGTCCCTGTACAGCAAGTTCTCATAACAGAAATTGTAGGTCCGAGTGTCCATCCAAACTCACTAGAATTAGTGGGAAAATCAAACCTCTGCCCTCTTCTACCTCAGTAATGAGTCTAAAGTTGCAGCTTAAAAGAAAATGTAGATTCAGGTCTGACCTATTCCATATTAACACGTCTTGTAGCACTGGTGATCCAGATAGCCAGCTTTCCCTCTCACCTCATCTGTGTTCATCATCAAAGCCTAAGGATGTTGAAATAACAAATTAGACAACTTCCTTGAAACATTGGAATTCCCTTCTATTGTTTTAATAAAACCCTGCATTTCTCTAGTGCCATTACTTTTATTACTACACACTCACATAAAACAGGATTTTTCATTCAGTGTCTCCTTCAGCTTTATTTCACATCTCAAATCTCAATCCATTTTACCTGGGTAAGAATTACACACTGAATGCCTTTACATCCAGTTTCCCACAAGGCTAAAAATAATTTATATCAGTGTTTTTCAAGCCAGTGAACAACTGCATTTTCTGGAAATAATTATTTCAGGAAAGCAGAAAACACCTCAACTTAAAGAATAAGAAATGGTCCCTGATTACAACTGCAATTCAATAATTTATTTTCGTTTCTGATGTGACCCCCCTGCTTTATAGAAACGCTACGAACAGTTAGGAGCCACAGAGCCGTTTTGTCACCGTTTTTTTTTACCAGCCGTATTGTTTTAACACCTAAGGCAGAGAGTGGTGTTGCGTGGTGATAGGTGTTGTACAAGTGATCATTTCTGACTGGCAGCAGATGAGCTATCACAGCAGGCACAAATGGGGCAGAGGGGGCTGCTCCTGGGGAAAGAACCCTAATAAAAATGGAAATAAGACAGGCAGAAGATCAGTTTCCTAGTAAGATTGTTCCAGAGCGCTCTTTAAAAACCCATCTGTCTTTACAAATAGGGCCTTGCCTTCATTTTTGATGACAAACAAGCATGGGACCAACAGAATCTGAATGCACCTGATGACAGACGAGCGGTGAAATAGGGGGCCACTCCCATACTGCCCACGCAGAGACCGTAATTGCAGGTGGGTAAAAATTGTAACTCGACACGCTTATCTAGATCTGTTGGTGCTAATCCCTGCGGACCACTGAGATATGCCTAGCCAGTATGATGAGACAATTCGAAGCTTTATTCCCCATTCCTCCGAGAGCGGCACAGTAAAGCTGATCAATAGACACGGCCGGTTGCACAACAGTTCTACATCAGGAAATCCATGTCTCTGTAGGGAAGTTAAATTACTCTTTGACAGAAAGAATAAAGGGTTTTTGCGTTTGTTTCGGTATACTGATTGGCTCTTTTGCTTAATAAAATATCCTGTTTTGCAGAGCGTAACACAAGCAGAGAAGGGACATCAAAAGAATCCTATTGCCAACCTGCTAGGATAATCCTACGCTGTTAAAAAATGAAGTATTCAATCCCAGGGATGCAAAACATACAACAAATGCATAGAGTGGATGACAAATAGCATTGTCAGAAACAGTCGTCTGAGACTTAAAACCAAGTAGCACAGGAAAACAGAAGCATTAGCTACCCAGAAATCCCTCCTTCAGGGTATCCCAAGACCTTTCCCTGTTCCTGAAGTTAGCAGAGTAGCTGAAGGTGGGCATTGGTGGTAGATGTGATTGCTTTTATGCTGCCTGATGACAATCTTCAACTGTACCATATTATTTATGGGACAGATTTTTTCAGGACTGTGTTTACTCTTTCAACTTCTTGATTTGACACTTGTTTTTAATTGCTCTTGTCAGGTTACTATATTTACAAAGAGGGAGAGGAATATAAATTGTAAGGTCCCAGGTATTTAAAACTTATTACAAATACTTATAATAAAAATGAAATTATATTCACTGACCTCTGCTATTTTTTTTTTCAATATGTCCTTATTCTGTAAAAGTCCAGTGAATCCTACGATCAAGCTTCTGACATTAACAGGCACAATACAGTTACTGTTCTGCTACCAAGCTTCATTTCTCATTAGGTAGGATCCAACTGAAACTGTCAGAGGAGACTTAAAACTCTGTTTTCGATCACGTACATGACTGGAAAGGAGGCAAACACGAGGTGGTGTGGGTTTAGATCCGTAGGAATGGAGCTGCGTGGATGACTGATTTTATTTGGACCTCTCGGGCGGTTATCATGCCTTTCAGGCAATGCCAACGTTGAAACAAGTATCCTAGGCACGAATGGTTGTACCACGGACCCTCTGAGCTGCCCAGTCCTTGCAGCTCCTTTATTCTCCACAAATCCCTGGAAAAATTTTCAGAATGTGAGTATTTAAACACAGCAAAGAAACCAGCACTTGGGCGTGGGGTTACGTGGGAGGCAGCTGGGTGGACCGTGATTTCGCAGAGCTACGAACCTGCTTAAAAATTCAGCTCCGAAAGGTGCAGTGCAAAGAGTAAACCTCCCACCCATGTCACAGGTCCATCCAGATGTTACATGGTAGTTCCCCGGCCGGCTCGGCCGTTCAACGGAAGCAGCGGGTTCCTCGCAGAGCCCTGTCTCACACTCCTTGCTCAGTCTCCTCCAAAGCATTACCTGATTACAATGGTTGGGAAAGCACCATTTTTAGCCGGATCCCAACGACCATTCAAAACAGTCAAGCTTGTTTACAGGGCTGAGCTGTGGAGGCAGAGCTGCCGTATTGTGGTGGTTTCTCAGACACAGGAAATTTTACGGAGACCTGCCACATCAAAGCAAAGAGAACTTCTCTGGCAATGAATCCACTCATAGCAGGTGGATGCTGCAGCACTTTTCAGCTGACGTTTTTGCTCATGGTCACCTAGCAGGAAAGAGTCAAGCCCCATTCCTTGCCTGCGGAGTTATTCCAGCTGCTGAATGCTCAGCCTGAAGTCCTCTGTCTCCTCACTCTGAATTAATGAATGAAAAGGCCAGCAGCCTGCCTGGGGCAGAGAGTCAGCTCCAGTCCAGCTGCCCTAATTCAGTGAGGTGAGGTGCGAATACACCCAGTTTCCGGAGATTCGCCAAGACCAGACTGCATCATCTTTTGTTCTGTCTGCAGGATTGCCTTGGGAAGTACCAGAAAATAGTTCACGTCTCCCTTGCCAACCAACCATTTTAAAGGCTTGAATTTCCTACTTTATAGAAGTTCAACACGGTACATTTTAAAAACAAAGCACGTGGAAAAGCATATCTTCAAAAAGTCACATTAGCTACGTGGTCACTTGCTTTTCCACTTCAAAAATCAGTGCACAGGGTTCACAGATTACTGTCTTGCATCACTAAAGAACAATAAAAAGTTTACAATTTTCTGAATTAAACCCTCCACTGCAGTTCAACCAATCACATCTCTGTACAAAGTACTTAGAGGAAATAATATCGATACCCCCTTATCTCTGAAAAGGGGAAAAAGCCCTCCTTAAAAGCTGTAAATATCAGGGGAATAACTGATTCCTGAAGTGAGTAACCCCGGAAATTCATGGAAGATGCCAGTCGTAGAAAAAACAAGCAATGGAAAGTAGGGATGACCTGGATAGCGAGGGCAAGGCAGTTTACGATGCATCTCTATTGCCTCTTTAGTTCAGGTGGGAAGCTGGCCAGGAAGCTGCTGCCCTGGGAAATATTGATGAGGTCTGTGAAGGGAGTGAAAAATGTGTAGATGGGTGTTGCTGTAGGTGTTGCAGACTTCCAAAGGGCTGGTGGGCTTCACTGTGAAGAAGTGTCAGTCTGGCCAGAGTGATGAGTGTTAAGCCACAAGAGGATGCACTGGGCTAACTGCATGGATAAAGGGAATCACACAGTGTATGGCAACTTCACAGTGAGTGGTCATATTCCAAAGAGCTTCAACATCTCCTTGCAGAAGCAGCAGTCTCAATGATTTCCTCATACTCCCTCCGCCTGACACTGAGGGTAATGGAATTTCACAAATACCGTGTTACAAGTGGCTCTGTACCTGTACCCGGTATTTTTTTCCATGCCAGGGGCAGACCATCACTTATTTGTGTGCACATCAGCCACGTGTGAACACAGACAGCCCTTTCTTTAGGTGCAACTCCAAGAGCACCACTTTCTAGTCAAGAATGACATGTGTGGCAAGTGTCCTGCTGCAAACACCACACGCATCATAATCCCCGTGCTCACGTTTCTCAGTATTCTCTGAAAACACCTCATAAAACAACCACTCACGAACCGAAATCTTACCTATAACTTTTCCTAGGAAGAGTGCCTTTGGGGAGTTGAACTGCGTGTCAGATGCGGTGGGCAGGCTGTAACTTGTCGGAGGATAGTGGTCAAGCTGGGGAAAGAGAAAAGAACTGATGAGTGTTTTGAGCTGATCAGCTTTCTTGCAGTGCTACTGATCCAGATCTCCTTGATGGAGTTTAGGCCACCGCTTATATCTGTCTGATATGCTCTGGTTTTGTTCTGATAAAGGGAAAATAACAGTTAATACCCTCCCTTCCACATCTGCCTTCTCCACAGTTCCCAAGGTCTGGAAAATACCTGTATTGGATATTTGTTTGTCCTGCTTCAGCTTTTGCTTGTGTGCTTCAATATAATTGCTGAAAATAACAAAAGCATCGACACCAACAATAAAACAGCCTGTTATTTCAGCATAAGATTTCCACTGGGGAAAATCCTATGTTACTGCTAAAGCTAGATTTACACGGCTGAGAATCTGAGAGCAATTCAGGTGTTAGGCATTCTCTTTTCTCTCAGGAAAGTCATCAATCAGTATGACATACTTTTTTGCACTTCGTGTTTATTATTTTCTTGTGGAAAATGTTCAATTTAATTGCGAATTTAATTACTCTTAAATTCAAGAGCAATCAACTTAGCTAACGTGTAGCTTAGTTTAGTTTAATGCGTAGGAACCTCATATTGTCCCTGATATGGCACCGCAATCCCATTACATTAACGTATTTTTTCTTGTTTTCCAACTATTTAACAGAAGAAGGTGAAGAGAGAAGAATAAACTAAATTGCCTACGCTTAGCAATAGCACTATTAAGATAGTTCAATGCAGCTCAATAGGGTTTTGACGTTCACATTTCATAAAATGAACTGAGGTGAATTCTTTGCTGTTGTAATTCATTTTCTCGGCTTTGCGTGTTTATTGCACAGGATTAAAGAGGGCAGAAGAACAATAGCTTATTTTATTCTGGACTTACCTTGGCACAAACCAGGACAAACACCTCATGTATGTGATTTAAACCAGCATTATCCAATAAAAGGAAGCTTTTTTAGCGGCACTTAACCCAGGACCTTAAACTAGGTCAGCGAGGTACAAGACCAAGCAGAATTCTCTCCAAAGCTGTATGTGACTGCCATCCAGTGGGTACGCAAAAGTAAGCAGCTGGGGCTGAGCAGCCTGCCGCCTTTGTATGAAATACTGGGCTACCAACTGAAGACACATAATAAAAAAGGAATTACTAGTGTCAAATGGTATTTGAAAAAAGATAGTACGTTATTTAAGGAAAATTAAATAGAACCTCTGCATACACAGAGGTTGATGTACTGAATTTGTATTAAATTACAGGTTTTAAATTATAATTTAAGATTTTCCATTACAGCTACTTTTCTTTAAAAACTCATTAATTTCGTTTGAGCTTAATACAAACACACAGTGTGGCTTTGAGTATTGCACAGATGAAAGTAGATGGCAGTTGCTGAGGAACCGGCAGTTTCAGTTCTCAAGTCACGTCACGCCAAGGCAGACTGTCTTTAGCTGAAGTTGCTGGGGTTTAAGCAGAAGTTCAATAAAATGCTATTTCTTTTAAATTACTGTTCACTTAGATAATAAAACTAATCTTGACGGGAGTGCTGGGATTAACAGACGTATCAATCTAAGGGCAAACACAATGCCTACAGCACCTTAGGAGGCTTGGAAAAGAATATAAAAAGATGTATCTATCTACAGAGATACAAGATGTAGACACATATGCACACGTCGTGTTCTCCCTGTGGATGTATCTACATCCGTATCACCGTCAATCCAGCCTCTGCGTGCGTACTGCTATAAAGCTAAGGTTTTTCTTTATGCTGAAGACATTTTATGGTTTTTTTTCACAATTATATGGAATAATAACGCCGTCAGGCTTAATCTCACACCATCCGAAGTCAGTACAGCTTTGCTGTGGACTTCAGCAATAGCAGGATAAAGAAGGGGATGCGTTACCATCGTGACCCATGTAGTATTTCTCTTCTGCATTGTTATGATGACTTCTCACTGTATTAAAAAGCTTCTCTAGTCCTGAACAAGGGCTTTTTGTGCTAAGTGCTATAACAGTGCATAACAAAAAGAAGGTTCCTGCTCAAAAATGCCAACAAAGTTAGACCAGACGGAGCACGAGAGCCCACGGCAATACCAAGGTGCAGCTGTTGGATGGAGCCCCTCCCGAGCACAGCAGTCACGGAGGAGAAAGCAGAAGGTTGGCTATGAAAACCCAATAGGAGATGTTATCACTTCTTATTGGAGACATATAGACCATTATTCCCCTGCTGAACGTTTTTTCGGAAAAAACTTTTAAACAAGACTTTGAATATTGTCGTATTTGGAAATATTTTTTAATACCACAGGAAAGGAGCGGATTCAGGTGGCAATTCTGCGGCTCCCGAGGCTGCTCAGAGCCGCTGCTGCAGTTCAGCTCCTTCCGTAGTGTGGCACTAGCGCTTCGCGGATCTTTTCCTGCCAGGTGAGGTGCTTGACCCAGGTTATGTGGATCAGACCAGAGCCAGAGCGGGGACAAGCCGGCGGCTGTAAATGAGTACTGGATTCAGAGCAAAAGGCAGGACCATAAACCCGGCGGCTTTTACGGGCTTAAACTGTCACAGAGCTGCCGCCTCACCGCGCATCGGGAACCCAGGAGGAGGCACACACCTCACCAGCACGATGCAACGTGAATTTAAGGTTTGCACCGTGCTTTGAGCTCGTCAGATAAAAATTCCACAGAGGTACAGCTTAAACTGTTGTGAGACCCACTCCAAATGTGTTCTGCTAGTTTAATGCGCTGGCTTAGCCTTTTGGCGCTTTTTAAAATAAATGTCAACCGCAGTCTTTGATGATAAAGTCTCTTATTCCCAGGGATTTAAATTAAATACACGATCAAATGGGATACAGAAAAAACATAGACACATTGCAGAATAAAATAAAATAAAGTTTTTCTTTTTCTATTTAAAAACTTGAATCCTTCATGTGCGATAGGCTTGGATATATTCCTGAAGCTGCTGTTGCTCTGGTAAATAATGTCAGGGATACTTTGCCTCAGTGCAAAAAAATGCAAAAACCGGGATAAAATGTAAATGGAAATGTAGATCCATAACTCAAAATGTAACGGAAGCACTGATAAGGAAAAGGACACTGCTTAGTGCGGCTGCCTTCAATTGAAACAATTCTCTGACGCTTCTTTCACATATCTGTTGACTTTTTATTGCTCTCTTTAATAGATGAATTGCAACAAATGTTAACAGAAGCAATAGCAGGTCATATAATGCCAAGTTATTAAAATTAAAGAGATCCACCTCAGGTACCTAAAAATGACTTTCACAGGACATTAATTTGTCCAATGTGTGCTGCCGTATAATGGAAAGCACCCATTTCATGTGAAGTTTTGACTTTTTTAGTTTTAGACTCTGAAAATACTTAATGATTCTTTTGTTCTTTCTTTCTTTCTTTAATTCCAATAAAGAATGATGCCTAACCAGTAATGATCCAGGCCAAGGAGACTCCACATTCCTCACTGGAAATGCATTACAGAGGAAGGAAATACCCTCAGTGTACGCCAATGCAGGTAACGCAGGTTGTGACTTGGAGAATCCTGCTGATGAGCTCTGCAGACCTTCGCTCCCTTATTCCTTTTATACATATATTCCCTTCATACATATATTCCTTACATTTTGGAAAACAGAGGGAGTTTAGGGTTATAGCAACGGGATACTATATCAGTGTAAGCTTTGTTTTAGTTTCAAAACTTCTCATGTAAATAGCTTTTTAAGCTGTTTTGTCATCCATTTGCAAAAACCCCCTGCATTTTCATATCTAAGCAAGAAACCATTTCCGTGTGACTTCTGGTCTTTTTGAGAAAAGGGCTCAGCAGCTATGTTTAAACTGAGTGCTAATGCATTAAACATGCAGATGTAACGTATGGGTCTGCTCTAGAAAATGCTCTGAGTTTGCCTTTCTGTTGCACTAGCGTTTTGAGTAATACATTGCCATTGCAGAATGGCAATACATAGTAGAAATGATGTAGCTCCAGGGATTTTAAATAATTCATTTCAGCAGGAAGGCTTTTACTATTAATAGAAAAAAATGTGGTTTTTTCTTTTAAAGCAAAACCTGCTTTGAAATTCATTAAATCTTCCTTTTATATAGTCGAATGACCTGATAATTAGAAATAAAACAACAGAGGTTACGGTTGCCTTGATACTAACTACGGTTTACATGTTTACCCGTGGTTAAAGTCCTGGATATTTAAAACATGCTTTATTCAGGCCAGCTGCTATGGAAAGTCTCAGTACTGTATGGCTGTTTTCTTTCAAATCATGGACATTACTTCCCCATTCCCTACCAGTCAGTGAAATGCTAGTTAAAACAGTCTTCAAATTAATCAGGAGTCTAGACAATTTACAGCACTGTCCAAAGGATGCTGTGGCAGTATGACTGCCCAGAAAATTAAGGCAATAAATAAATAAATAAAGCATGTCTACATTATTTTGATGCCATAACCACCATTACCAAGTGTAATCCTAGGGCAAAGGTTTTCAAAACGTGACTCAGTGGGAGAGTTCGCAGAGAAGAGTTCTAAATTGTTTTATGGTTCAAAAATAATAGACTTCTGATGGTTAAATTTCAATTTATCTAGCTTCTTACAGACAAGATGAAAAGGTGTTTTAATCAGCATCTCTAAGAAAGTGTGAAGGGGAGTGACACCTGGCACCGAAAAGCCTTTCATCTATCAGGCACAGACCCAACGATGCCAAAGCTGAATGCTGAAGTCTGCAGAATTCAAACTGTAAACTAGGTGCAAGTTCTTTACAGGAGCGGCACTTAACCGTTGGAAGACATGGCCAAAGGATATGGTAAATTTTCTATCATTTGAAGTCTTTAAAGCTAGATAAAATGTCTTTTTAGAAAATGTGTTATGCTGCTATCATTACTTTTTGGGTTAGCTGCAGAAAATCATTCGGTGAAATTTTATGGCCCCCGTTAAGCAAGAGCTCAAACAGAGTGATCGTATTCTGTGGAGGCTTCAAAAGATACGACACATGATAGTCAGGTCTGATCCTACAGCACCAGTAACGAGAAGAGGTGAAATTACAGCCTCACTGAAGTCTGTGAGAAAGTTTCCACTCCCTTTAATGAGTCCAAGATCTAATCTATATTTGTAAAAGTCTTTGAGATATTCATTGCATTGAAGCTTGGGATTAGATGCAGATTGCTTAGCTCTACTTCACCCGTTTTATTTTACTGCTCTTATGTTTACCATTCCATTTTGTCCTTCAGATTTACATTTTTTAAGTATCTAGGGGGTTCCGAATGTTCCCTCTTTTCAAGTACTGCAGAGTTCTAAACGGAAATAAAAGAATGGACTTGCACAAGTTCTATTTCTTGGTTTCATTTGGGTAAGGGTCAAATATTTCATTGGTTATTTTTCACAGGAGATGGGTATTTTTACCGCTTGCCTCTGATGGAGCTGGAAAATGGAGATCTGTACGGATAAATTTTCTGAATTATTCGCGCTCTTATGAACAGCTGAGGTCAGGTCAAGATTTCCATAAAGATGCATAATTAAGTTCACTTTGAATGAAGTCAGCAATTAACATTGTGACTATACAGTATTGGGGTGTATAGGCTCTCTACCACAGTTTTTCCACGTTGTTCAAGCCTGAAAGAGAGAACTGTTGGTTATCCTTCCGTACGGTCTTCTGAGCAGATAGGCACCGGCTGCTGATTGTTGTCCTGAGAGCGTACGGATGGATTTGGGACACGGGAGTCCTGAAGAAGTTGCTCGAGTCTAATCCCTTCCAGGAACAAAGAAGGGAATAGATTACGTGATTCATAACCCGTTCCTAGAAATGGCTTTAAAGCAGGTATGAAGAACTGGAGATCTATTGAGACCATAGAAGAATATCTTAGTATGGAAGCTGAGAGGCCCAGTCCAAGTCTGTTGACTATCAGCTTTACTCCACTCAAAATTAAAGCACATCATATGGCTTGGGGTTTTTTTTTTTTTCTTTTTTTCTTTGTAACGTGCTCATACAGCTTTGTGCAGCAGAACCGAAATGCCTCTGATCCAGATGCCGCTGCTGGTTTACTCTGGGGGCACTCGGAGAAGCGGGAGCTTCGAGGCTTGCACCAAGGATGCAGCTGCTGCCGTTCTTTACGGTACCATTTTAAGCCTGCTGGAGTCAATGGAAGGCTCTGCGTTGACTTCAGTGGGCTTTGGATCAGAACCTCTGCTAGGGAGTTTTTGTCCTTGGCTTTCTTAAAAGAAGAATTTACTGATGCGTGAATAGCGTTAATCACCCATGAACTCTTGGTAAAGACTGAGCTGTTCTTTATGATATGGAAAATACCCTGCTGAAGCATGAAACCTTTTATGAAGTCCAACAAAGTAAAACCTGCCCTCCATGACCTAAGACTGAGCTCTTGAAATGTCATTTACTGGGATAATGCATTCCCCATCTGCCAGTCTGGGCTTTGTCTTACCACAGGTGAACTAATGAAGCCTTGGAGGTGTGCCATGATGACTAGTATCTGACATTTTACTAGAAGCAAGAGACAGGAATTCTTATAAGCAAATGTTGATTTGGCCCACCTCATGGAAACAACAGAAAATAAGCAGATCTTTGTCCCTGAATTCATGTCATTTTGTTTCCTGACACATAAATCAACTGTATAGCCTTAATATTATCCTTGAAAAACTACTGGCATCACAAATGGGAGCTTGTTATTTAATGTAGAACTAATTATTGATTTGTCTGCCACTAGTAAGTACAGAAAAAAAATATAAAAACCTTTTGACAGAGCCTTTGCTACTAGCTTTAGTCTTGACTGTCTTGGTATATTAGGAATAGGGATGTAATTCTAATGGAAACAATTCACACTCCATATTTGTTCTTGTGCTTGTTTGTGACCTTATGGATAAAAAATGGGATTAGGTTTATTTCAAAGCTCACCTCGCATTCTATTTGATTGGACATTAACTCCGATTTCATGTACGTAATCAGTGGTCGCCTGTCTGACAGCCTCGGGTGAGGTCTCATAGAGTTCAATAATGAGTCTTTGACTGCATTTACATATAAGTGAAACTCCTGAGAATCATGATAAAACTCCAGTTCACATGTTCATATGGTAGCAATTTATTGCCTGGCTGCAGAGTTTTTAAATCTCTCCAGCACCACCAGGTTATTGCAGTGAGTTAGAAAGACAGGTATGCTAAGTATGAACGTGCTGTTAAGATCTCAAAAATACTAACGAGTGCTCTTGAATTCAAGCTTTGATTGGAAATAAATCCTTCTTGTGACACTTTTATGCCATGTAGAGATGTGGAAGCGAGAGCAACAGCAGCTGGCAAGCAAGCTGTCTTCTTTAAAAGCAAGAAAACCAGCTGCTCGTCAGGTTGGAGAAGGATTTAGCAGGAAATAAAAGTCTACTCAAATGTTCATTGCTCAGATCTGCAAGAGAAACCTCATACTTTATGATTTGTCCTCTGGATACTGAAAAAAATTGTATCTATATCTTCTGTATTTTCAGACACCATGAAGAGTTTATATTTGAAAACAGGACTCATTTTCAGCGGAACAATCTACTTAACAGATCCATTTCTGTTCACATCAGTTCTCTCATTTGCAGAACGTAACCAGGTAAGGAACAAAATCAACTTCCTTGTGGAGAAGAAACCAAATTTGATGGAAATCTTCTGTTTCAGGATGCAGTAGGGGTAGGCTTTCTGGATTTTCTTTGTATGCGTTCCTCCTTTCCCAACGCTTGCAAGTGCATCAAACAGATCATCTCGTTTATTAAACCTCAAATGTATCTGCTTTCTGATTACACAACCCAGCTGTGTTTTACACACACGGAGTAGATTAAGAAATTTTTACCGCAGCAGAGCAATGCTAACCAAAAAGCTTCTGGCTGCTCAAAGTCCTAGATAAATAGCAGTCTCATAAAACTCTAGGAAAAAAATGTTAGGCTCCAAAGATAGGTGAGTTTATGCAAGGCTGGGATACTTAACTGTGTACATATTTTCCAACTGGGCAATGTATCTCACCTGATACCTTCAGAAAATAAATCATTTAGTTTTACAGATGCCTAAATCAGCCAGCGATGACTCCATAGAAAACATGCCACATCTCCTCAGAATAGAAGCATTTAATAGCAGGAAGGGAACTTAACTGTCGGTCTTCCTTAGCTTTCATTTAGCAGCTGGAGAAATAAATCCAAAAGCAACAGCAAACAAGAAAGGTGCATATATCAATATATACCTCTCCCAGCCTCCGAAAGCCTGAAAAGTGTTTGGATGTATCACCTATGTATTTTTTAGTTTATCTGGCACTGCGCAAATAATTTGATGACAATCCTACGTCAGTGCATCCAAAAGCCTCGTCTAATGATGTTGTAATGCACTGAAAAGGTTCGCTCTTGATGCCTTGAAAAAAGTAACTGTGGGGGACCTATTTTAATCTTTAGGTAGATAATACCGTGACAGCTGCTACCCTTCACCTTTCAGCTTGGTTCCCAAGGAGACTTCCCATTTTTGTATTCCATTTGTTATTGGTTTTGGTTTGTTTCTTATGAACTATCAAAGCCAGATTAATCTATCCCATCCACCTGTCTCTCCTGCCAACAAAACTGTTCTCATACCCTGCTGCAATCTCCGTGTTTGCGGACTGACAAACAGGGAATGAAAACAGAGTGCTGTAATGACCACAGAGAGAAAGCTGCCTGGGAACATCGATTGCCTCTTGCAGCGCTCCCCTCAGTTATTTAAATAGTATTGTATTATCTCAAAAGTTTGTGAACTGAGATACGCAGAGATGAAGTTCCTGCCTGTGCTGTACCAAACCTAAACAAGCCAGAGCTATGCTCCCTCAATAATACCCTCTGTCTCAGACTCCTGTCACACAAACACTTCAGCATCTGCTCACCTTTGCAGAACAGCTCTTCCCACTTCACTGGACTGCAGGGTAAATTTAAATTTAAAGACATTCTCATTTGCAGACTCAGGACATATGGCAAGATATTTAGTTGTCTGAGCATCAGGCTCTACTGACATTTAAGGTGCTGTAGGGTATCCCTCCGAACTTCCAGCTGCTGCTCCAGAATGGCGCAGGTTTATCCTAAGTCCCATGTTATCTATCAGCCCAGATGTCTCTGATGCCCTCGAGCATCTACAGTGACACCTGTATTAACCCCACTGTCATCGCCCTAGAATGAGGATTTCAGAACAACATGACTTGATGCAAGAGAGAGCGAATAGCTTTTGTGAACTCCTAGGAGCGTGATCTGCAAGCCGAACCCCATCTACTGTACTTTTGATTTCCTAAATTGCACTGATGTCTTCAGAGGGATGGAGATCATCAAGACAAAAAGTACTACAAGCCACAAGTAACGGAACCAAGCAGCCTACAACTTACCTGAAGTACTATGTCCCTTCCGTTCCGTGTGACGTTAACAGTATGGGGCTGTCCATTAGCCATGTTTCTGTGGTCAACATCAATGTTATACGGCTCTTTGGTGCCTCCTAGACTGTACCGAATTTGCAGATTCCCTAGTGAAAGAAATGTGAAAGCACCCTCAGCTATTTTATCTTTATTCACCAGCTATTTCCCCTCTTTATTTTCACATACAACTGTTACCATTTTACACTTAAATTGCTCTCCAAGCTGGTCTCTGCAGTTTGAGAACAGCTAGTATTTGAGATTATAAAGCTACTGGGCTGAAAACTGCCTCTAGTTTACAGCCCAGAATGGTGACAATGACCTGCATCTCAAAAGCAAAGTGTCTGCAAACACTCCAGCCTGGAAACCAAATAAACTGGAGCTGTGCTTTGAACCATATGGACAATCGGTACAAACGTGAGACATCAAGTAGCACTTTGTTGTTGAGATTACACAAAGTTATACAGAGCGTGTTTTCTAAAGAATAAACCATAGATAGGCATTGACTAAAGGCAACATTACAACAAATTAACACCGACACATAATTTACGCAAGGGACTTCCTTGCTCTCACATTTAATTGCTGTTGACGGGTGACCGTCTGGTCTTTTATGGAAGTTTAATAATATATAGTGAAAAGAAAATTTCACATTATGTTGTTAGAAAAGTATAGTCCAAAGTGGTTAACTGATGCTCATGACATACTGCCAGACAGATTTTTGTTTTCTAAACAAAAGTGAAGTGTCTGCTCTTCATAACAAATTTTAATTTTGATTAAAAGGAAGAATGTTTGGAAGGGGAAATGCAGACCCCATTACTGATCAAAACCAGAAATATTCTGGCCCAGAAGAGCAGCTCTAGACCTTTAAAATATAATTTAGATGTCTGACATGGGAGTTCTCTGATGCACGCTCTTTCTTCCCCTTGAACTGAAAAAAGTGAGTGGCATGTGGAATACTCATAGTAACTTATCCCATAAAGGAGAATGGTAGTAAAATCACCCTATTTATGATTTTTCTGGGGCACTAAGGCACTACTTGGAGTCAAAGTACATTCAGTTTATATACCATTTTAATATTGTAACAGCAAACGGTCCATATCCAACCTTCAACCATCACCAAGACGTCTAGGACCTTATGAACTACGCCACATCCATATTTTAGCCTCCTCAGTGGCTCGGATTTTCAGAACAGTACATTACACTTTACACTGACTAGTGGAGATAGTGCCATAAGCTCAGCAATTAAGGTGCCTACATGTAGATGCCTCCATGTGCCCTGCATAATGCTAGTTCATGGCATGGATCTGACAGTTACAGCAGGTTTTTTTGTCGGGTTGTTTTTACGCATTGTCTTGAGAGGAAGGGTTGGCTAATGAAACCCTACTAAATTGAACAGTTACACCAGTACAAAACCTAGTACAGCAGAATACAAGTTCAGGTCCCGTGTACTTTACTTGTACATGACAAGGGTGAAGAGACTTTCTCATTAGTTCAGAGCTTCAGCTGAACGTCAGCCTGGTGTTATTACCAACTGCGCCTTCAACGGAGAGAGCCCAGAGCAGTTGCTTACCGGATGGCTTGACAAGCACAGCTATGAAGTCCGGGGTATAGGAGCTGATGTACACTAGGACACAAGGGGACTTGGTGGTACTGAAGCTGAAGCTGAGCTCTTCTTTACTCAAGTTGAGGTCAGGCGCTGTGGTCTCTGAATCTGTAGAACTCAAAAGTGTTCGGCTAACTAAATCCTTCATGCTGGTTCCCGGGGAGTGGAAGTTGTAACGAAGCCACATTCCTTCTTCAAAAAATGCTCCAACATCTTGAATGTAAGAGAAAAAAAAAAAAGAAAAAGAGAAACTAAATGTGCTGACACCTTTTGGATGAAAAATATTACTACTGACTAGATCAGTACTAATCTGGGTGTGTTTCTACTGCTGCATTATTTAAGCACTTTGCCAAAGGAAATTTTTAATTACATGAACTTAATTAGAAAGGTATGTTGATGAACATTTCATAAGAGATTTAAAAATTATGAATAAAGATTATGAGATAGCGTAGGAGTACTGTATTTAAAGAACGGTTAGAAGCAATGCTTAAACAGGTGACCAGTCCTTAAAAAATTTCTTTCATAATTTACCACCTTCCTACAGGATGCAAAGTTGCCACAGATTGGTACAAAACCTGCCCATCTAAACTTCTGAAAAAACCAACACACTATCTTTATTTTAAAGGAAATTTATTTTTTATTCCCTTTTAGCATTTGGAGTCTTCACACAATTCTAAGCAAAGGCTTTATCTCAAAACATGGGAAGCAAGATGTTCATTTTACAAGCTGAGCAGTGACGCAGAGCAAGTCAGGAAAGAGGCTGCAGACTGAATAGAGCAGCTGAGCAGAGAAAAGATAAGAAGAGAGGTAACATTATAATAGACCTTATTGATGCTCATTTTCAGAATTTTGTTACATCTAGTGCTGGCAAAGCTTTATGTTGTCCTGTCACCATATAAAAAATCTCCAATGATTAAAATACCATAGTCGTTGTCACTGTGCGGCTGTAGAAGTCAAGTTGTGGTCCCAAGATGCTATAAATAATCTGATCATTCTGATAGATTTATAACTGTCATTTTACAGGAGAAACCTTAAATCACCCAGAAACAACTATGGGAGAGGTAATTCGGTTTAACAACTGTATTTTGCAGTAGTCTCAACTTCAGTACTCCTGGAGTAGAAGTGAGGGGCCCTATCCTGACAACGCTTCTCCAAACTGTGATGCCTTCTGCCGTTAACAGCAGTGCTGAAAATAAGCAGCAGAACTGACAGATCTAAAGCAGCGTACACTGCTGGCTTCAAAATATCCCTATGACCGCCAGTTTGTTCTTCCTCACCCTCTGCTCCTCGCTCACGCCAGCTGCTCCTCGGGCAGATGCTCCATCAATTACGCTGCGGCGGCGCTGGCAGAGCCGCTCGCCGGAGCCGGCGTGCCGGGTCCCGGGGCTCCAGGCAGCCCGGCCGTTTGACACCGCCGCGCTGCTGGCGGCGACCGCAGCCCCGGCGGAGGCTCTGCGCGCACACGCTGCATACCGATGCAAAATCGTGTTCGCCTCCAGCCTGTTTACTGCTTGTCACGCCTTTTATTTCAGCAGTGATCCTCGGGACTGCCTCGCGCTGCGCTTGCCCAGGGCCTCACGCACTGGGAATACTGGGGCTTCCAGTCCTGACCTCAGCGCTGCTCTGCGGCTGAGCTGGAAAGCGTGCAACGCATTTCGCCACAGCTGTAGGCGTTACGAATTGCTGCTTCAGATGTTCGTTACAACAAAGAAAGATTTAAGCAAATGGTGCTCTCTGAAACGGTAGGAGTTTTTTTTCTCCAAGAGGGTTTCACGACAGAGCAAAGAACGTTCTGTATGTTTACTTCGATTTGCGCTGAGAAAATAATTTTCAGTATAGCTGTGTTATTCCAGCTGCACAAGCTATTGTGACGAGCCCTGAGATGCTCCTCACATGCACACAACCTCTTCTAAGAGGAAGGACAAGAGGAAGCTTCTCCTTGGCTGTGCTGAGGCTGTATTAGACCCTCACCAGGGAAGAGACTGAATCTCCCCACGATCGCACTGTCTCCGGCATGAAGCTAGAGTCCCTGCAGCAGGGCTGCACAGCGCTCGGCAGCTCCGAGGAGGAGACTGCTTCAACTGTTAGGAAACACTGGAAAAAGCTAAAAGATAATTTTCTCTGTATTGAATGTAGCTAAAAGATAACTTGGAAATGCTGAGGGCGGATCAATGGAAGAACGATCTACTCGGAGCTATCATCTTCCTGAAGCTCTGACAGAAGGACTGTCAGAGCCGTCCACTCAGAAAACCATTCAAGCTGCCTGAACAAAACGGGTAACCTGCAGCACGACGTGCTGCTGCAAAGCGGGGGAGGTTCCCAGGCACAAGCCTCTGCTTTCTTTTGTAATATTTCAAACGCTACCCGACGAGGCGACTCTTGGGAGATCAGGCACACGGCGGAACGAAGGGTTCGAAGCGTTCCACTGCAAACTGCCCTTTTAAGGGCAAAGCCTTGGGGAAATGAACGTGGTGGTAACAACCAGCTTTCTTCAGAAGGCACTACCTATCCCCGCATCCACAGGCAGTGCGGTCCCTCTCTGCTGACGGACTTTGGGAACACATACAGTCTGGGCTTGCTCTTGTAAAGGACCCGGAACAGGAACTGTGGACCGTCAGACATGGCTTTATCAAGCGAGATGCGTACCCCCAGTGTGAACTGCACAAACTTCACTAAGCTGTCCCGCTCCCAACTGAAAATGGATGAAGCAAAAGCTGATCCAAAAACTTCCAGACAGAATGCCCATGTACTCAGAACTGACAAACTTATTTTGAAGGTTACAATTCTTTGGTTATCTTCCCAGCCCCCCTCTCCCCAGTCAGCTACTTATTTTTGTCAACTCTCATTCTGTCTGGGATCAGGACTATTGAAAGACTGGAGGAAAACGCCAAATACCACCAAAGAAAAGCATTTCTCTTACAAAAGTTCCAAAATTTCATGACAATTGTAGACCTAAGAAAATAGAGGTAGGAACGTGATTCTCCTTTGTTGCTGGTTTAACGTTAGTGAAATATCAGTGGGGGCTCTTCTCTTCTCAGGTAGCTATGATGATTCTGGTAACCACACACTCAGTCACACCCACGTCTTCTTTCTCCACTACTTTTACCTCACATCGCCAGCATGGCACAGATGTGGCTGAACACAGCTTCAGCAAGATTTCCCATCTGGAGGTGTACATACCAAAGATACAGAACTCGGCGGGCTTTACGGCAACTGAATTGTCCCTGTGCTGACAGCTGGGATAGGACTGCTAATAGAGAATGTCACGAATCAAGTGCAAGATATTGCTCCTGATAAAGAATCAACAGATCCATGGAGCTAAAGAAAAAATCACTCCCCCCCCCACCCCCCCCCGGCCAAAACCCCCCCAATTTCAACACAGGAACTTTTCGAGAGCAGCACCGTAAGAGGTGGAATCGACCTTCTGCACTAGGACAGCGGTCACTGTCACAAGTGCCATCTCACTTTTTTTTCAAGTAAATTCAAGACCTGGCTTGTGTCACCTTTTTATCTGGGAACCAAGGAGAAAACAATGCTGGTTACTTCCCTGGTTTTACTGTACTTGGCTTTTCTGAGGCTCGACCTGCAAAGCAATCTTATTAATAGGCACTAACAGGGTTAAATCCTTGCCTCACTGAAGCTGGAAATAAAACCCTCAAGATTATGAAGCCTGGCCAGGACACATGGAAACTGCAGCAGAGAAAGATTTTCTCCTTAGTTTCACAAAGCTGACTGGGATGCTTTCCTACAGCTGCAAGCACGTCCCATCTGGAGACCCCAAATGCCTCCCTGGCCCTGCTTAGACTCGGTCCATTGAAAATACTACTCTGTGATTTTGCTTGCCAGTGCTCATGGCTGTGTCTTCCCTGCACGGCGTCATGGATGTGAAAAGCAGCATTTTCAGAATCCTACGCAAGGACAGTCACTGGAGGCGTTCTAACACTCGATGCATGCACAAGGATTGTTAGGGCCATGTAGACAGTTGAACAAAAACTCCCTCCCCCTGCATGATTTTCTTTCCTTTTTGATTTACCGTATGGTTAGGAATATTGACTATAGATTAACTAGAGCTTGCTTGTCTGGCTTACGGCTAAAAATGTGCTAGAGAGCACCAGAAATTGCAGCTGCTTCCAGGCTGTGGTCATAAAGACTAAGACTGTTTGCTGAGGTACCTCCTGGCCGTAGGGCATCAGTAAAGGGTCAGAATCCCACCGCTGGTCATCTGGGAGACGTCACTTTGCGTACTCTGAAGCTGGTCATGCTCATCATTTGTCTGCTTAGCTCACTCAAGGTTTTACTCTACCTTCAGGCTCACAGTATTTGGTTTGTAAAACCAAGAAGCGGGGATTGAACTGTTTTGTCCTCCATCCTCAAGTCTCCTATTTGGCTGTTGTTACTATAATAAACGGTGATGCATGTTTGAATTTTCCGCGTGTGGCGCAAAATACCAAGCCACTGTTATTTCTTGTTGCATTAATAGAATACAAACCCACTGAGAGCTCGCTGCTTCTACACGAATATATCAGTACTCAGAGTAAATAAGCTTTCTTGAACAAATGACCATCAGAATCGGGGGATATGTAAAATAAAGTGCACCAGGGAAACTCTGGGGCCTGATCATAATTCATGCAAAGTTTCCTGCTGCCTTCAGTAGAACAGGATGAGTGCCACAGTAGATGGGGTTAAGCTACCTGATTTATTAGCCCTTCAAGTCAATGCCGACAGGCAGATTGTGCCGGGAAGCAGCGTGGCATACCTAAAGCAAGGCTGAGCTCTGAACTTCCTTTTGTGATAGCCCTGTAAAGCAGGTGCCTTTTATTCTACCTTGCTATTCCTGGACGGAATTGAACTTGCCAAGGAAAGCCAAAAAATGTCAGGAAAATCACAACCGCGGCTCATTCTGCACCGACGTGAAATTACTAGAGATGTTCCTACAGCTACAGCGGTTTGATCTGACGTCTAGGACAGCAGACGCAGACTAAGGGAACGGCAACCTGCGCTGTGTATTCTGAATGTAAATGAAAAGCCAGCTTCCTTTCTCATGGAAATATTCATAGCGGTTAAAAAAGCCCCCATCAAATAAAACAGGGCGGATGAAGAAAAATGCAATGTCAAATACACAACACATCAGGTTTCCTAATTTCCTGCCAGGAAGTCCTTTGGAGGTGCTCTTTAGGTAACCTCAGAGACAAACTCGCAGAAATGTTAGAGACTGCCACTTGCTGACGGCACAGTATTCAGAGTGACAACTCTGATAGGTGAGAGCTGCCTTCAACCCCTTCCTGTACCACAGGTATCCGCGCTACGAGTGAGCAGCTCCTCGCTCCCCTCGTTATTTGGTTCGCTTCCTGCATTACCACCATAAAACCACCTTCTCACATCTCAGAGACGACGTAAGGGTAAATACCTTATCGCTTCTGAGGTGCCCACACCGCCCCAGCAGCACGGAGCTGCATCACTATTGCACGCGGGTGGCTGGGGCGAGACTCTCCGATGTCTCCGCTGCCTTGGCACAGGCAGGCGGCAGCTGGCAACGGTGCTGAAGCTGCTCTACTGGTCTGTCACAGAACAGCTGCATTCGGTGAGCAATGACACCAGAGCAGGCCTATTGGTTGGCTGGCAAAGAAATGGAAAGTTTATCCCACCTCCTGAGCCAGGATTTAGTACTTTTTAACTTATTGCCCTGACTAATTTGCTTTCTTTATACAGAATAAGAAATCCTTGAATTTTATAAGTAGTTTATTGTGGTTGGTAAGTGGGATGGCAAGTTCAGTTTACGATCAGGTTGATATCTCCTCGAGATAGGTATGACATTCAGTTGATATCTCCTCAAGATATGTAAGTAGTATGGGGAAGGTTAATTTTGCTTTAAAAAGAATTAAAAAAAAGCACCTGCATTTTTTGCAATAAGACAATTCTTGCAAATTAAGCGAAATGCAATTTTCAAGGCACTAGAGCACAACTGTGCATATTTAATAAGGCAGTATTGACAGATAGCAGAATAGAATAGCGTATATATGTTAGAGTAGCGTATATATAGTAGAATAGAGTACATATAGTAGAATAGAGTATATATATGTTTTTGTGAGTATACGTATTTACTCAGTAGAGGCTAAGACCCAAGTCTTGAAGTTTGATCAGGCAGAAAAACCTGACTGCAGCATTCAGACTTACCAGACTGGGAGCCTAACATTCCCAACCCAAGGAAAACGTCAGCTTTCAGCTGACAGGTCACAATCACAATTTTTTTGGGGGATGGGAGGGAATGTTGCCTTGGTATTCCAGGTTCTGGGATTACGAACAACGAAAATTAAACTTTAAACCACTCAACAACCACATGCCCATTACTTATAGCAAAGCAATGAAACGTATTTGCAACCAGCAAAGTAAAGGTCTGAGCCTGTGGAAGGATGCAGAGCTGCTTCACCCGTGTGCTGTAGCACCAGATCTAGCACGTCTTGTCTGCACCCACTCCGCCTGGTAAAAAGCCGATTTTTCTCTCTGAGGCATAGAAGGGAGCAAGAAAGGAAGGAAATCTGACCATGACAATACTACTGTAAGAGATTCCGGGGTACACGCAATTATGAAAACAAACCTGAAGAGTTCCGTTTGGGCATTGGCAATAATTGCCAGCGTGAACCTGAGCTTTACTCCAAAGAAAGAACAAAGCGTGCTCATCTCCTCGGTGTTTGCTGATGGAAACCGAGGAACTGCACAGAAACTGGGAAGCACACCTGAAGGCGCACGCACCGCGGCACCAGCTAGTTTATTGTACTGGGTTTGCCACACGCTTCTGGTGGTGGGCAATTCCTTCTACGGTAGAGGCACAGCACGCCGATCCCCGGAGGAGGAATGCTTTCTTCCCGGGGGATCCCCCACATCACAGTGCTCTCACACATTCTGCACTGACATGTCAGCATCTGACCTTCTGTCTTTTTGTTTAAAGGAAGGAAAGAGTTTGGTTTTTATAGCATTTAATTGTTTTCTCAGAAATGCTTTCATGATGATAGGGCAGCTGTGGGAGGGAAAAAAAGGAGAATTTATGCTTAAGCAAAAGGCAGGGAAAGGTCAGAACGCAATCTGTAGGGCTGCAGAAACACTGCAGCTATTCCTCAGAACAATTTCTCTGAGCAATGAAAGGAGAAGTGAAACCAACTGCATATGCCCCAAATGCAAAACAAAAATAAAGCTAAAATAGATATCTGACTGCATTTTTGCACAGTTTTTTTTGTCCTTGTAAAAAAATAGTGTAATTTCCAGGGGACTTCCACATCAATCATATTGCGATCTGCTTCTAATAAGGCTGGAGACAATGCAATTTCTTGTCAGTCATCAGTTAGTGGCTCTGAGGATGGATTTCATCAACAAAAGAACCCGCAGTAGGCACGGGCAGTTTTTTCTGTGAGATGTGCTTATGGCTTATGAACCGCTGTATGGTGATTTCGCTTATAGTAATGATTTTTTTTTTCCCCTTTGATTTTTCCTATCACTTCTGCTAGCAGTTCCAGTATGTGAGCAACCTCAAAAGGTTTACCATGGGGAAGTGACTTGAATATCAGAATGAAACAGCTGGATAAGAAAAGCTTCCTGTACACAATTAAAATCAACGGGAAGAGAAGACTGTGCTGTACTGAAAGGTATTATACGATGCTCCCTTTCACTTTTGCTGAGTAGCATTTTTTTTTTCTGGTAATACCTCGTATTGGTTTGAATGGGATGACTTAAAAAGTCAGGCACTCTTGATTATGAAATCAGCCTGGAAGATTGACTCAGAGGAGTGAAATAATGAAACCTAGTCCGGAAAGCACTAACCTTGTTATTTATTGGCAGCTGATGTGAATTCCCAGGATAGGTAACAAAGGAAAATATTCTTACTTGCTTCATATTAGACTCACCCAACACCCCAGCATCCCCCTGCGCACTGTGGTGCAGGTTAGAAAATCAAAAACGACAGAGAAGTATTCAGCTATGTCCTTCCTATAAAGAATGGAATTGGTTGAAATCGGAGAATATAGTCTTTAAAAGCATGTTCTCAGACATTTCAGAGCTTTTACAGAGGGGAAAGTGTCGAAGTGTTAATAAAAAATGAATTGAAATATCAGAATGTGATGTCTTCATCAAAGAAACTAAAATACAGTTTAGGTGACATTTTAATTTTACGGGAAAAGCAGGGAAAGATTCCCTGCTATTTTCCAACAAATCTTACAATTTTAATAAATTTTTGATTTTTTTTTTTTTAAATAAAATACAGTCAGCTGTTTTGACAGTATTTATTTTGCTGTTATTAGCACTATACATTTGCCCTTTGTATCTACAAAATAAATCCAGTCTGGTCTCATGGCCCAAAAGGACAAGGTACAAGATCGCTTTTGGAAAGAAAATGTGGGATCCCCTTCTTTCACAAATCCGGGGGGGTTGATAACGTGCACGAGGTGTTCCAGTGCTGCACTTCAGTTAAAAGGCTTAATGCAAGTTAAATTTAGAATGCAATGTTTAACGGGCTGAAAATGAACTCTTTTAAAGGTCTCCTTATCAAGACTATTGTTAGAGAGGTTTTACAATCATTTTGCTCACGGGACGTCCCAAACCCAGTCTAATTTGTGTTTAATTTATGCTCTCACTTCACCCCAGTGACACGCTGTTGCTTCTCCAGAGAAGCCCCGTGAAGTCAACCACACTACGTCACGCTTGGGGGCATTCTCGACGAGTACATCAGGGTTCAGGACTAACAGGTCACCAGTTGATAATTTGCATTTCATACACAAGGTCTTAAGGATTTAGAGAGATATTTTTAGCCTGGAATAGCTTTGATACTTAAAGCAGAGATCCGATGCGACCTTTAAAAGGGACAACACCGCATGGCACAGAGGTCCCCACGCTAGCACGAGCACCTTGGCATGACGCAGCGCTGCACAACAGCAGCGGCAGGAACAAGTTTGACTGCATGCCCAAAGCATCGCTGTCAGAGCCCTGGGCCTTTGGCTCAGCTGGGAGGATGAGGAGGAGAATGTTATACCATCATAGAGTATAATGTTACTGCTGTTGCTATGACAGTGCGTACCGACCGGCCAAAACCTGGGCTTGCCTGGGCTAGGTGCTCAATCACTCCCCTAGTGACAGTTTTTATTCTGTTAGCTCCACATCCGTGAAAAATAGAACACGTCAGCTCAGAGCTATGTTTGGTAGGAGTTCAGGGTTTATCTAGCCATAAGAGAAACAGAAGAACATGATGAGAGCAAGTGTGGCGAGTTTTGGCAATGCAGAAAAAACCTAAAAAGTGAATTCACTTTTTTTTTTTTTTTGAGTCCGTGCACGTGATCTGTAAGAGACTGACGCAGCTCCAACCCGAATGGGTTTCCTCTAACGTAACTGCGCTAGCGAACCAAAATACTAAACACGCATTACCAGTCTTCAACTCACGACAGGCCATTTGCTAAAGTAATGGAAATCACGGTACTCACGTTCTCAGGAGTTACTGTACGTACAGTCCTGAAGGTGATGGACATGTTCTAAAATTCGTCTTTGAAGCAACACAACACAGTGAAACCTGATGAAATTCCTACATGCAACCACAGTGGAATCCATCACCTAGAGCAGCAGCTGCTTCACTTCTGCTCCACTAGATATTTTTAGAATATATTTATTTTTTATAATAAATTTACTAATAAATATAAATGATGTATTTAATAGAATAGAAATATTATTAGAAAATAATCATGCTAGAGATTCCCCGGAATTCCTGGTGATCCCTTAGCTTTTAGAAGGGGGAGCTCCAATGCGTGAGCAACACCAGCAATGGACAAAACTGTTACGATAAGATGAAATGAACGTGGAGACGTACGGATATAAATGAGGGTGGCTGAAGTGTGTGAGGAGAAAATAGAGTCCATGACCCAGCATCAGGTGAGAAGACTGCCTCTTCCTGTCATAAATTTGGTTGCCTCTAAGTGTGGCTAGAAAAGAACAGTGTATGGATGCTTGCAAAGTACTCCTCAAAGTTTGACTTGAAATAAAACAGAGAAGTTTGAAACCAGGATGTCAAAGAGCAGGAGCTTTCCCCTACTGCCAGGACAGCGTCAGGAAGGGAATGTGGGGACTGGCGACGCAGCCTGCGGCGGGACTCCTGGTACAGTGGCTAACGTAAAAGCAGAAGAGCAGTTTATGAGGCTAGAGGTTTCTTCAACACCCCAGAGACTGATGAGAACAGCCTTCGCGGGTTTAGTTGAAACTGTAGGAGTAGTGCCTTTTGAGAAAGCTTTTAAAATCATTAGGAAGAGTACCAGATGCGGTGTACCAGTAAAAGCAGAGTGAAAGTTGCTGGGAAGTATTAGCACCTCAGTCAGATATGTTGAAACCTTTAGAGGTGTGGAGAATATTTCGAGAACATGATGTCCTATGAAATACAAGGGAACCAAATGGCTGCAAAGCCTGCAAACCGTGCAAACAGCAAATGGCAAAATCATATGCTGATTACCACTTACTTTGTCACGATCATTTCTGGTCAAAGTAAGAAAAAACATGTGGAAATAAATTAGTATCTTTATTCTCAATTGTATTTTTGTTAGGTAAGGTCCCTCCTTCCCTCATTCCTTGACTTTCTTTCTTATGCAGGCATGTGTGTCCATAGTGAGTCGATCTCTTACAGTCATTGTTTTTGAAAATTCAGAACATACTTTAGGCGTTTCTACTAAAAGACTTGATCTTGTTATGGACGGATAAAATTTATAATCCAAATGCTGGCTGCCCAATTTATAAGATATTCAACCCAAAGCTCACACCTATGTATGTCCAAATGTGTTTCTGAATGGGACTAAGTAGCTTCTGTTTAAATCCGTGATTTTTTCGAAAGAAATAACCATGACATTGTACCAGTAGGAATTTACTGTTCAACAGCTCAAGACTATGGAATGCAGTCTGCCAGACCTGCTAGGACTACCCGCATTGCTGACATGTTTTGTTGTCGTGTTACTTCATTTAGACAGGTAGCTTATATCAGTACTAATGAGTGATGTGGTTTTAAATCATCACACTTACATCCTGGGTGTATAATGTGACTTGTTTGTAAGAAGTATTAAACAAGACTTACTTGTTTAATTAATAAAGCCGAAGCATTGATTCTACTCAGAAGATAGTTCTCCCATACTCTGCCTCCTGCACTAAAGCATTTACCTTTAATGCAAAACGGTCCGTCATAGGCAGTTTTGGAGCAGTCACAGGAGTAGCCATTGTATTTCTCGACACATTTACCGCCGTTTGCACAGTACATCCCATAGCTCGTGCAATGGCCAGAGCAGCCAGGCTTCACCCCTGGCGTGACTTTCGCTCTCTCCTCCAGGTCCAGCGTCACCCCATTCATCCTTAATGAACGAATGCAACCTAGGAACCCTCGCTGGCCTCCTGCAGCACCTGAGAGGGAATGTAAAACTGTGAGGCAACACTGAACAGATTTCATTGTACTGCTTTACACGAATATTCTGCTAAGCTTGTGACAACAGCTAGAAATAAGTAACTTCTCTGTAAAGGGAAGGAACTGCCTTGGCGTGATGACAATGAAATCAATGACACCCAGCCTTTTGATACCATACCTTCAGAAAGCATAAATAGTAGGTGTGTTTCCTTCACACTGATTAGAGATTCTAACCCTCCACTGTAAGACTTCCTTTCTTTGCAACCTCAAGATTTTTAGAGATAATAGTGGAAGAAATGGGCTTGGCTTGATTGCTAAGGTATAGCCTTACTCTCCATATGATTAGTGATGACGGATGCTAGTAAGAATGCCGTAATACGTTATGCGGTGTTACATTTTTCAAAGCCATGATGGGGAAAGAAGGAAAAGATTTAAATCCCCACTCTCAGTTGCAATAGGAAATATAGACATTAATTTCCAAGAAACATCGGGTGTAGGGTGAAGGACATAACCTTGAAGAGCTACATCTGAAAATGTGGGTTGAGATGGCTTTTCCTGGCGGTCAATAAGAACTGTTCCTTTTTGCCCCCGGTAAACACTTGCTGAAAAATGTGATTTTAGCTAGGAAAGTCTTATCTGGAGCTGGATTAGAAACAAAAAACGCCTAAAAAATCACAAGCAAATAACAATGCGTGGCTGTCATCCTTTCTTCTCATCCTCTCATCTCTTTGATTACTGCAGTGCCGCAGGTGCTCAAGAGTCCCTGAGGAGATCCGAACGCTCCTCAGCACAGGGCACGAAGGCTGATATTTACCTGAGTGGGGAAGAGGACAAAATAAAAACCAAAGAGAGAGCGAGCTGCTTCAAATCAGCTGCTGGTGAATGGATGATTTGGAGTAAAAGAAGGCAATGCTTGACCTCTGCCGAGTGCACAGGGTAGAGGGTGTTCTGGTGTGGCTCTATCCTATAGATATATTGTATATATCCCATATACACTGCTGTGACAAAAAAAACCCTAACACACCCAGTTTCCTTCTTTCACCTCCTGGTGACTGTCCTAGTTCCTAGGACATGAAGTCATCATCCCTCAGGCTCTCTTGCTGGCCCAAAGACTAGATATTTATTCCTCGGGAAGGGAAATAGGAGGCACTGAAACAAGTCTTCTTCTGCACTGCTCCCAGGATCTGATCTTCAGGGTGTTCATTTGGGACATTCCAACTTGTTGATTCTCAGTCTGACTCGGGGTAAGGATTTAAATCTGTTCTTCGCCTTGTGCGCCCCAAGCACCCAGTTATATGAGATGGGTATGATTCAGAAAGAAAGGAAATCTGGGGCGGATTTGGATGTCCAGGTTTTGGCAGCACAGGCATTAGGTATTTCAAAACATTGGCAGCGTTACGGTTAATTCAACATTACCAATAAAAATCATCACTATTAACTTCCCAAGAACTCAAGCTGGAAAAAATTCCCCTCTTCCTGTTTTCAGCAAAAGGTATTTCTTTTAAAAGGTTAAGGATCTCTCTTTTAAACAAAATTCACATTTCAGCTTAGTTTGAAACTGCCTTTTGTTGGGATCACGGTCAGCAGTAAAGCAGAATCTGAGCTTGTAAATAACGACAGCACATCTGGTGACAGGTTGTACATGATTTCCAATGACACTGTGCTGTTTACTAAGGCAGTGATGGCTTTAAACATATTTTTAATTCATTTTGGCTGTTGAACCCTGCCTAGCATGGAAAAAAAATGAGAGAATGTCTTTTTTTCCTCCCCCTTCTCTCTTCTCCTCTTAGCAGATATCTAGAGAGGTACGAAAGTGATTCTTTGTTCCACATTTCAGGCAGATCTGCTTCCAGCTAATGGCACTTGGCACGTCTGCACTTCACAGCCCCAGGGCTAACAGGCAGGGAAACACAAGTGCTGCTGGAGGAGCCTGCCCAAAACGTAGCAAACGCCAGCAGCTCCAGAAAGCAGCTGGGCTAACTCGGTCCAAAGTTACTTGTGTAACTCTGCGTGACGCTTTCCTACACTGAACGCTCGAAAAGCCTAGGGGTCTGAAGGGAAACGACTGCAGCCATAGCGGCGAACGCAAAAGTCTGGGCAATGATCAAACCTAAAGAGGATGAAAGCGCTGCCGAGGCTAGGATGAGCGCTGCAGGTACACGCACGCCTGGCAAGAACTACGCGGAATTTTTTGCCTCTGTGGTGAATAAGTGTGTGTGTGTGAGAGAGACACTCGGCAAAAAAGGAGTTTGGCACTACTGCCTGCTAGAGGCACTTTAAGCCAGGAGCTGCAGGTGGGGAAAGGCAAACGTGACAAGTTGCCAGCATAGAATATTTTTCTTTTTGTTGATCTTCCTGTTTCTGCAATTATGGCCATGCTTGTGTTGTCTTCTTTTTTGTTTTTTTTTTTTTTCTTCCCCACCTGTGCAGTCCTGCAAGTGCTTCAGGAGTGCAACTTTCCTCATTAAACTACCTGCTGCTGGCAAAGAGTGTTCAGCATGTGAGAGCAAACCCCGGTCACCTGCTCTGCATCTTACCGACATAGAGCTGGCTGTACAGTTCCAGCCGCGTGTGTCCTTCTGTTGGTGCCTTCCGGACCTCCAGGGGTAACTGGTCTACCTGCAGGCTGGCCTGTTGGACGTTCCTCTCGGCATTGACTCGGTGCCACTGGTCATCATTGAGCTGGTTGGGAGATCTAACGACGATTTCCACCGGCCCATTTCCAACATCAAATGAAAAGGAAACCTCCGTAGCAGCTGAAACACCAAGCAAAAAGGATCCCATCTTATGTTGTAAACAAATTATACTTCCTAAAGAGAAAGGAGTCGTATCTACTAGAAATACGCACTGCTCAGCCACCTTTCAGAATTTATAAGCACGTTCAGTTCATGCTACCTTGAGTAGGATTTAAAGAATTGCCACAGAAACCACTGTGGAAAGTTTCTACAGGATGTGATGGAAATCAAATCATTTTGGCTTGTAAAATGTAGCCAGAATAAATTTTATCCTTGAAGAGGATTTTTTATTTCCACTAATAATTTCAACAGTATTGGAAAAAGCTGATCATCAGCTTTTAGAAGAAATCATCAACAGACCCTGAAGCAATGACATTAATCTTTTACTTCTACAGCATTCAAGTTTCCATAGGGGTTTTTTTTTTGATTTTTCTTTTTTTTTTAATGAAATAAGCATTTTGATAAAAAGAGTGGTGCAGAAGTTTATATTTTTTTTTCCTTTAAGGGACAATTAATTTTAATAATAAATTAATAATGCAGTGGTAATGACCCACCTGAGATTTTCTGACTGAAAAAGAAATGGATTCTTAGCAAGCACTACAGTGCTCTGGTTATAGTGGATGACTCAAAACATGTTTAGAAACTTTACAAATGTCCATTCGGCTCCACTAGACACTCCTCCAGGTCATCCTCAGCAAACTATATAATTGATACTTATTATTAAACAGGGGGTGTGATCAGTAATATATAGATGATTTTGGAATGAAGAAATATAATTTTGACTCTCCTATTGATATTTAGTTTATATAATTTGGGGCTGTAAATTATATTATGGTGGCAAAACATCAAATGAAAGTGTTACCATAAAATGGATTATTGATGATAGCATTCACAAAGGAGGATACCAGACAAAAGACAACCAAGAGTTCCATTTACTTTGTTTTTCTTACTTACAAAATAAAAAAAAGTACAGCACCCTTTTAATTCTTCTCAAAAATCCTGGGTGCCCAATTATGGTCTCAGTGTTCCAGTACATCTCTGGTTTCTCGTTTGCTTGAATTAATAAAAGACTCTGATACAAATGTTACTCAGCAAGGCTATTAAATTGTGATAGAAGCACCACTCCACGATCATATCATTAACAATACCGATAAATAGTGGGAAATATTTTTGTACGTGGTCTAATAGCTTTTCACAGGCTATGTCAGACTGAATCAAATGCATTATTATGAAAACTGGAAGGATAGGAGTAAACTTTTTACACAGTGTTTTTTCAAACCAAATTTATTATACAATTGACACCTTTAATTTTTTTTCTGCAAAATTGGCATATTTTGTTGCTGTTGTACTCTGTTGTCTGCTGAATAAAATAATTTAATTTCTTGAATGAACTGCCTTTCATAAGCCATGAATTTAGTCTGTTTGGCCTTTTGCACTTTACAAGACAGAAAATCCGTATGAGCCAAAGCTTGCCATTAAAGAAATAAAGACGTTTCATTTTACTGTTATTATGTCTTATAACTTCCGTGGTTCTGTCAATGAACTCGGGCAAATTAGGCAATAGAGTAAGATCTCTCCAGTAGTTAAGCTGTATGTTGTGGTCAAGTCTGTTTTCAAGGGCATGTAATTTTTCATTACTTTTTGATTTGAGGAATCACCCCAGAGGTCTTCACTGCCAGGCTCGAATGCTTTCCCAAAAGTCATCTGTTGTCTGCAAGGCTGTAAAATGAGAACCCCTTAGCAGACTTTCCATCTTATTGGGAGGCAACAGATGGCCCTGTTGATGTTGCTCATGGGTACCTTGAGTTAAACCCCATCCAGGATTTTGAAAACCTCTGCAAGAATGCTTCCTTGTTTGCAAGCTCTTGGTCTTCTGGATGGAAGCATCTCTAATTTTTTTTAAAGAAAGATTATTCTTCCTTTAAAATGGAAAGTACAGAGAATTGGCAAGCAGAGATATTGCAAGTAGAAGTTCTGTGCCTGCATAGTCTAGCTTTGTGCATGGCTCTAAACTGAAATCTGTATCTCAGCCTGAAAGAATTAAAACGAAATTTGTACTTATCGGAGAAAATTATTCACTTTGACGCAAGAGTACCATTTGTATAAATTCATATAATATTTTTATATTTAATCTTATAGTTAGGGAAGGTAAGGCATTCTGGAAAAATCTCCTCAATGACCATTTTCAGTGCGTATACCTGCTGACACGCTGAAGGTTAGGGAGGGCAGTACAGCATCTCTGGACGGTGCTGATTCATCCCTGAGCAACCTAAAAACATGACTCTCATAAAACAAAGGGGAAGAAACTTATTTGCTAGACTGATGGACTGGAAAAACTTGAAGTATGTCAATGGAAGGAGCTTTGCAGATGGGCAGAGGCTGCACAACAGCATGTCTCACATGTAAGTTTTGTTGCTGGTTCTGACTGTTCATTCCCAGTTTCCATTGGAATGAATTTTTGAGTCTACAGATTAAGTATACTCTCCGACCACAGGTGTCTCTCGGTACAATAACTGGTGATTGTACCTTAAATGAAACGGTTGAACATCTGATAACAGGCATGTTAGTCAGAAAAGGAAGACAAAAGAAATTGTACCTTCCCAATAAATCAGACAAGAGATCTGGTGACAACTGACATGGAGAAGGCTGAGGTACTCCACATCTTTTTTGTCTCAGTTTCCATGGGCAGTTGATCTTCTCACATCTCTGGAGTTCTTGAATCTTAAGGCAAGGACTGGAGGAGCAAAGTGTTCAAGGTCTGGCTGGATGGGTCTTTGAGAACACTGCCCTGACCTGCTCCTTGTTTTTCCTCTACTCCAGCTTTACCGCTGAGCACGGTGAGGAGTACGGCATGGAGTATCCCTTTGGCCAATGGTCAACTATCCTGGCTGCGTCCCTTTCCAAATCCTTTGCTGCCCTCAGCACACTGACGGGGGGAGAAGTGGGAAACAGGGAAAGCTGTGATGCTGTGCGAGCACTGCTCAGCAACAACCAAAAAAATGGTGAGGTATCAGCACTGGTTTAGGCACAGATCCAAAACACAGCACCATATGGACTGCTGTGGAGAAAGCTGACTTGTGTCTCAGCCAGACCCATCACAACATGAGATTTGTTCACAAGTTCTGCATAACTAGTTATGCAGGACAGTAGCAATTCCTTAGGGTTTTTTTTTTCCTAAGTATGGTTTACTTTTCAATCTCTCTCTGTCCTCACATACAACCCTTGCATGATACGGCATCTTTGTCATGAATACATCCACGGTTGACGTGACAGTATTATTATCCTACCGGACCTCTGACGGGGATGATTAAAAGATGTGTAACATACATGTGCACATATGACTATTTATTCACAGACACCAGCTGAAACAGAGCAGGATTTTTTCAGGAACATGTAGAAAATGAGCTGCACAGGTCCCAGAGATTTCTACTGGTCAGGCACCAAGGAGAATGAGGATCAGGCATTGAACAAATGTCTGAGATTGCTTAATTATGAAATAAAAAAGAAAATAAATGTGGGTATTAGTTTATTCAGTCAGTACAAAGTTTTGTGATGGAAACTTCATAAAATTGAACAAGGGTGAATTTTTTATGTGCTCTTGCCACATATATTCACTCAATAAACTGCGGCTTTTGGTTTAGTTTTACCCTTTCTGTGCCTTGTGCAATTACATATAATTAAATCTGAACATGTTTCTTTCATCGATTCAATCTTCTAAGGTCTCAGGTCATTGTCAGCCATCTGTTCAGAACACAGAAGTGCAACTTTGGCAAACAAAATGTACTTCTCATTCTTTGGTCTGTGTTCTTGTTTTCCAGCTCTATTCAGATCCCACCATTTCCTCATCTTAAACCTACGAGGCATTTGCCCATAAAAAGGAAGGGACATGGCTGAGCCACTCTGCAGGAAGACCTGGATAGGCTGCAAGAGTGGGCTAACAAGAACCCTATGAAGTTCAACAGGGGCAAGCATAAGGTTTTTGCATCTGGGAGAACATAATCCAGGAGTGCAGCACAGGCTGGCACATACCCTACTGGGGAGCAGCTCCACGGGAAGGGACCTGGGCGTTCTGGTGGACAACCAGCTCAATATGAGTGAACAGTGTTCTGCTGCAGGAAAGAAAGCCAACAGGGTGCTGGGTTGCATCAACAAGGGCATCACCAGCCGGGACAAAGAAATCATTATCCCACTCTACTCAGCGCTTGTCAGGCCACTTGGGGAATACTGTGGTATACAGTCCCCGCTATACAAAAAAGATGTGGACAGGCTGGAGAGCGTCCAGAGAGGGGACACAAAGGTGACCAAAGGACTGGGAAGCTGCCACGTGAGGAAAGGCAGAGAGAATTGGGTTTGTTCAGCCTGGAGAAAAGAAGGTTATGTTGCAATATTTAAAAGGCAGCTACACAGGAGATGAAGATTTTCTTTTCCCATGGAAAAGACAAGGGGTAATGGGTACAAGTTACTCTTGGGAAGATTCTGATTGGACACAAGAGGAAAACTGTTCACAACAAGGACAATGAGCTACCGGAATAACTTCCCCAGGGAAGTGGTGGAATCCCCAACATTGGACACCTGTAGGATTCAGCTGGACAGGGCGCTGGGCCGTCTTGTCCAGACCACTGTTTTGCCAAGAAAGGTTGGATCAGATGATCCTTAAGGTCCCTTCCAACCTGGTACTCTATGATTCTCTGACTGCATTGTTGGTGGGATTCTGCATTCCAAGGGTCCTTCCCTTCAAAGATTTCTGGTAGACATGCTTTAGTTAAAAACAAGTTCTTAGGCTCAACAGCACAGGAAGGGGCAGGCACTTCTATGTCCTTTGCTGTGCAGTGTCAACCTAAATAAGCTGATAGACTTTTCTGGCATTCGAGATCTATGAGGAGCTACACCTCATATTTTCTTAGAACTCCTTGTGTTTCAAATATCTTTCTCCCTCTATTTTCCTAGTTTGATCCTTGTTGATAAATTGCAGTCTAGGATCTCCAGCTGTAACGAGGCTGCCAGCAAAGAAAGAGATGCTGACAGGTAGGCGGGTCTCACAAGATACTAAGCAGTAGGTGGAGATTCTCAAGACGCATCATCTGCGAAAAAAAAGGAGGAGGGACTACAACCCTCCTCACAGACAGTTTTGTATGCCTCTCTATTTCTCTCCTCTCCCATCACCCTTTCTTTGAAACATATACTTTCATCTCCTCTCTTGTACTTTCTTCCTCTTATCTCTCTGATGTATTTTTATACCCTTCAATGGACTTGCTGATGTTTTAGTTGACTTAAATCAAAGAGAATAGTATCTAACGTCTTTAGGATCCTTTTGAAATCCCATTCTTAGAACATATATACCTTGTTATGGCGAGAATCGGAGCTCACTTGCTTGGCCGTAAAACAGGGTATGACAATAAACTGTAGACTAAAACCTGCCAGACAAATATTCCCCCCCTCCACTTTTCTCACTTATTACGTGAAAACAATAGCTTGAAAATATTCTCTCTCTCTAAGGACAACACCTGCCAAACTTCTTGGACAGTTTCTTTCTAAATACACCTCTGACGAAGGGCTCACTGACCAAACCAGTAGACAGAATTCAGTGACATGATTGAAAATGAATGAAAACTTAATCAGTAGACAGAGATGCTACACATCTCTGAAACGGGTGGTTTATGTATCTTTATATGGAACCCATCAGCATGGTCAAGATCAAGTCTTGTATCTGTAGTCATTGGACTCTTTCCCACTAACTTTATCAGACTCTGGATAGAAAAGAGGGCTTCCCAGGATTTGAAAGCAACTATCTTGTCCACCTTTCCTTCTTATACTCAGACAGCTGAGTTTAAAGATAGTTTTACAAAGCCATCTCTAATTACCTGCCTTGCCGCCCTCATTTGCCCAGTGATGGGAGATGGCCATGCAAATGCTGACATTGAAACAGCCTTGGGAGGTTGTTCCTGGCTGCTGAAAATATGTGGAAAGGGCTACAGATGCTACCCTGAAGTGCCATATTGGAACACAGGACCTGCTTTGAGAAGGCCACTTCTCAAGGGACACAACTGAAAATTAAAGCCACCAACATCTCAGAGAGAAATTGTTGATCCAAGTTTCTTGACTGCAATGCAGGAATTACTGCGTAGCTTGGCTGGCTGTTAATCATCAGGTAGTTGTCAAAAATCATGACCATATTTACAGTAATTGGACTAAGCATCTGGAAGATTTCATCATTTATCTAATTCCCAAATGAAATGGCCATTTGAACTAATGAGCGAAAGCTTCACTCATTTGACCAAACGACAGTGCACATCTATGCCCAAGGCTGCAGCGATCCCTGAGCTAAGTGCCAAATGAACTAGCTCTGGAAGCTGCGCAGCTGCATCAGCACGATGTTGTGCCAAGAGTAATTAGTTCTAATGAGAGGCTATACTGCACCTCGCATCAAACCTAGCGTAGCTGAGTACTGATTTATGTTGACACGCTATCTTTCTCAGAATTAGCTCAGGTATGGCTCTAACGTGGGGGTTCATTGCACAGACTAGACACACTTTACATTTGCCTGTAGGTTAACAAGTCAAACAACAAAAAAAATCATGCAACTGTGCACTCCTAGGATCTTACATAGTCATTTACATAAGTGTCAAGGAAGGAAGTGTGAGTAAAGCTATTGCTTTGATTTAATGTAATTTAGCATCCACCTCTCAAGGTATAAATCCATCCATAAGACAAAATAAAATAACAAGAGAGGCTCAGGGTCTTTCTGAACCTTTAGAAAAAGCTGATATTCTGTATGGAGTAAACAATCCATTGGGCAATCACAGAATCACAGAACCATAGCATGGCTTGAGTTGGAATGGACCTTTAAAGGTCATCTAGTCCAACCCCCCTGCCATAGGCAGGGCCATCATTCACTAGATCAGGTTGCTCAGAGTCCCATCCAACCTGACCATGAACACTTGCAATTATGGGGCATCAACAACTTCTCCGGGCCACTTGGTCCACTGTCTCACCACCCTCATCGTAAAGATTTTCTTCCTTATAACCAATGTAAATCTACCCTCTTTCAGTTTCAAACAATTGCCCCTAGCCCCCTTGTGCTCTCACTACAAGCGGTCATGAAAAGTCTTTCTCTGTCTTTCTGCTAAGTCCCTCATATATTAATAGGCAGCAAGAGGGTCTCCCTGGAGCCGCCTTCTCTAGGCTCAACAATCCCAACTCTCTCAGCCTTTCTTCATGGAAGCAGTGTTCCAATCCCTCTGATCATTTTCATGTCCCTCCTTTTGACCCACTCTAACAGGTCCATGTCCATCTTGTGCTGGGAACCCCAGAACTGGATGGAGTACTTCTGCAGTACAGGTGGGGATCTCACAAGAGCCTCCCTCGACCTGATGGTCATGCTCTTTTTTATGTAGCCCAGGATATGATTGGTTTTCTGGGCTGTAAATGCACATTGCCAGCTCATATCCACTATGTCACTGATGAAGGTGTGGCTGGGAAAGATGCCTGGTGGAAAAGGTCCTGGGGGTGTTGGTGAACAGCCAGCTGAAGATGAGCCAGCAGTATGCCCAGGTGGCCAAGAAGGCCAACAGCATCCTGGCTTGTGTCAGAAAGTGTGGCCAGCAGGAGCAGGGAAGCGATTGTCCCCCTGTACTCGGCACTGGTGAGGCCACACCTTGAGTGCTGTGTCCAGTTTTGGGCCCCTCACTCCAAGAAGGACATTGAGGTGCTGGAGCGGGTTCAGAGGATGGCAATGTAGCTGGTGAAGGGTCTAGAGAAGAAGTCTTATGAGGAGCAGCTGAGGAAACTGGCGTTGTTTAGCCTGGAGGAGGGTCAGGGGAGACCTTATCACTCTCTAAAACTACCTGAAAGGAGGTTGTAGTGAGGTGGGCTTGGACTCTTCTCCCATGTGACAAGTAGAAAGGACTAGAGAAATGGCCTTAAGTTGTGCCGGGGTGATTTAGGTTGGACATTAGCAAGAATTTGTTGTGAAGCATTGGAAGAGGCTGCCCAGGGAAGTGGTGGAGTCACCATCCCTGGAGGTATTTAACAGATGTGTAGATGTGATGCTGAGGGACATGGTCTAGTGGTGAACTTGGCAATGCCAGGGTAACGGTTGGACTTGGTGATCTTAAAGGTCTCTTTCAACCTAAACTATTCTACGTTTCTAGGATCATATGATATTAAACAACATTAGTCACAGTATGGACCCTTGAGGGACACCACTCGTTACTGTTTTCCACTTGGACATTGAACGATTGCCTGTAACTCTTTGGACATGGTCATCCACCCAGTTCCTTATCCATCTAACTGTCCTTCCATCAAACCCATACCCCTTCAATTTAGTGGCAAGAATGTCGTGAAGGACCATATCAAAGGCCTTCCAGAAGTGCAGATGACATCATCATTAGCTCTTCCCTTGTCTACTGATGCAGTCACTCCATCGTAGAAGGCTGCTAGATGAGTCAGGCACAATTTCAGTTTGGTGAAGCCAGGTAGGTTGTCTCTAATCACCTCCCTGTCATGCAAATTCCTTCACATAGCTTACAGGAGGATCCGTTGCATGATCTTACCAGATAGAAAGGTGAGGCTGACTGGTCGGTAGTTCCCAGGGTCCTCCTTTCTGCCCTTTTTAAATATGGATATGATGTTTCTCCCTTTTTCCAGTCACTGGGAACTTCATCTGAATGCCATAAGATTTCAAATATGATGGAGCGTGGCTTGGCAACTCCATCAGCCAATTCTCTCAGCACCCAGGGATGCATCTCGTCAGGTCCCAGAGACTTACGTGTGTTCAGGTTCCTCAGGTGGTCTTGAACCTGAGTTGGGTTACAATGGGAGGTACTTTGTTCCCTCAGTCCCTGCCTTATTGTTCAGGGACTTGCAATATGTTGGAAGAGAGATTACTATATATATTGATAAAATGTTCCCTGTGAAAAAGGAATGACAGTGACTGCCATGAGCATTAACATTTCGAGGATATAACTGTAAAGTTAATTTTTAAATATGAGTGATCTCACACATTCTGTAACAGTATTACTGAGTTATGCTCAGCAAAATTCTTGTTTTCTGGAGAAAATATTTTTAAAGACATTTTACCTTCAATTATAGGAAATCTAGAAACATGTATAGACAGGAGAAGAGAAATTAAATTTTCAATGAAAGGTAAAGAAATGAAAAAATGTACAGCTGAATGGCTTTAGCTGTTAAAGGTTTGGGAAAAAATGATACCACAATATTTAGAAAAAAGATGAATAGTAATCCAAGGGTGTTTTTTGCAAAGATTAGAGAAACTAATTTACGGTGGATAGGATTTATTAAATTCCTCTGCAAATACATCAGGAATACAGAGCTCTTCAGAATGTCTGAAGCTTCTTATGACCTTTTCGTTGTGTTTTCATATAATGTTTTCATTTTGAATTTTTCAAAGTATCCCGCAGACCAAAAAAAACCAAATCAGAATGAAAAATAAAGAAAAAGGCTCTGTCAAACACAGAAAGGCACATCCTCTGAAGTGACGATCATTCTCGTATTTTTGATCCTCCATCATTTAGTCTGCAGCCTGGAGGCACTTCTTTGTCTCTGCTGTGTGCAGTATCTCTGTCTGGTAGCGGCAAACTTGCAGTGCCATTTCTTTGTGAATGGACCTGGGACTAGATGTACTGAGACATCGTCGCCATTCAGCAAGAGCTGCTGTTTCCCTACGCATATGACTGTCGTAAGACACTGTAAGACAAGGCTGCACACAAATAAATTGTTTCGCTCTATACTGAAAAGATGTGAACTTCATCTTGTCCTTCTTCCCTGATAGTTTTACGTCTTCTTTCGAGTAAGATTTACAACTGGAACAGTAATTTCAACAACTGGACAAACAATAAGCCAAGGAATAACCTTTCCTTACAGGAACCTAGCGTCTTCGGATTAATGGGAATTGCATATGTTAAAATCCTGCTCTCATAATTTCATTTTATGACTATTCAAACGTATTTTCATATACCTGGCTGCCTGACTGAATAGCTAGCTGTTTTCCTGGTCCTTCGTTGCCTCTGTGGACGAGACTCCCTCTACTATAATAATCTTCGCCTATTGTCTGCATGCTGAGCTCCTGAAATTCCTTATCCTCTCCTGTGGTTTTAATCTTAGATATCCGATGTATACCAGTTGACTCAGAAGTACTGCACTACACTGCAGCATAGTCCTGGGAAATCCTGGGACTCCCATAGTTTGGGGTTCCCAGAGTTACTGGGGAGAGGAGACGACAGAAAACATTTTGGAAAGTGCAAGTGAAGAGAAGGCAGATGGAAGCTGAAAGGTAGGAAAGAGAGTAAGTAGAGGTGTACCCCGGGAGTCAATCTTGGCTTCAGTCCTCTTCAGATCTTCACGAATGATCTAGATGATGCCAGGGCAGAGCGTAACCTCAGCAGGTTCGCAGATATCCCAGAAGTGGTATGTCCATGCTGCCATCCAGAGGGACGTAGACAGGCTGAAGAAATGGGCTCACAGGAACCTCATGAAGTCCATCAAAGGGAAGTACATACTGGGGGTCACTCAGCTGCAAAGCAGCTTTGCAGAAAAGGCCCTGGGGGTCCTGGTGGAGACCAAGTTGAACATGAACCAGCAATGTGCCCTGGTACGCAAACGGTATCCTAGGTCGGATTGTTGCCAGAAGGTTCAAGGAGGTGATCTTTCCCCTTTGCTTAGCCTGGAATGCCCACACATGGAGTCCTGTGTCAATTCTGATCTCCACAGTAAGAGAGAGACATGGACATACTGGAGAGAGTCCAGTGAAGGGCCACAAGGATGACGAAGGGACTGGAGCACCTCACATACCAGGAAAGGCTGAGAGAGCTGGGACTGTGCAGCCTGGAGAAGGCTCAGGAGGGATCTCATCAATGTCTATAAACACCTGCAGGGAGAGCGCAAAAGGGATGGAGCCAGGCTCTCTTCAGTGGTGCCCAGTGACAGGACCAGAGGCAAACTGAAACACAGGAGGTTCTCTCTGAATGTCAGGAAACATTTTTTCAGTGTGTGATTGACAAGTTGAAGCCCACTGTTATTTTTTCATCAACTTCAGTGAAAAAGCATGATGATGGACTGCAAGACTGTTAGTTTGCTGATGATAACCTGTTTGTGGTCTCTGTTTCCCTTGATTAACCTCTAAGGGTGAATAAGTGCCTCTATATGGAATTGGAACATAACAGTGAGATGGTTTGCTGAAGCTCATGCTAGATAAGACTACAGTGATAGTAGCAGGTAGGAGGAAAAAATTAAGAAGTATATGAATTGCCAGCAGTGTATCAATCACAGTAAATGCGTGTTTCTGCATCATGGCACCAGGATGTCTACCACCTGTATTCATATGGTGAGGGGATTCAAATAATGTCTACTAAATAAGTTTCTGCTAGTGTGATCTATATGTCTGGCAGCTAAAATTGTGCATTATTGCACGCTGCATAATTCAGTTCCAAAAAGTAAATCACAAGGTCCTATATTTTCCATTTTTCTCCAGTGCATGATTAGTCCTCTTGGATTGCATTAGAAAAGTCAAAGAAATTACAGTTTGTTACGAGTAAATATATAAGAAATAAAAAATAGCAGGTCTTTGTTCTGCTAGCCTGTTGTTCAGTCTGCAGCATCAAGCGTAATTTTGTTGTGCACGTGCCGCTTGCACCAATATCGATCCCTGTCTACATATTCTGATACACTTGCAGGTGTAGTTCAGTGCTTCCTCATTGCTGTTTTACACGACTTCAGCTCTTCAGCTAGCAGCACTCTCTCCCACAGCAACCCCGCGCCCCCACCCTTCTGGTTTCCAGTATTTAAGGGAATTATAGACCAGGACAGCACTGTGTGGAGTAACTTCCTCAAGTGCACATTTCCAGCTGCACGGTTTGCACAACGCTAATAGGAGGAGTGGGCTGTTCACCACCACACTGCTCTCAAACGGTTAATAAGTGGCTTATAGAAAGAAGCTTATCTGTTAGCTGCAGCACTTCTCGGTTACAGCTTGTTTCTGGAGCGAGCCATGATGCCAGCAAGCCCTCGTGTTTCCATGCATGCACAAGATTAGAACACTCCTTTGGAGCAGGAGCTGGAGCAGAGAACGGTGCAGACAATCCTCCACCGAGTCCTCCCTTGGGTGGTCCACCCCGGTGTCTGACGGCAGCTCAGGGGAACTTCTAACTGCTGGAAACCTGTCTGGACCTTTCCCAAAGCACACGGGCTACCTGCACCTAGCTAAAGGCTCTCCAGGTGCAGGTGAGTAAAAACCACGTGGTCCTGGCTCCTCTCACCTTGCGGACAGACACCAGTACTTCTTCTACTGGCAGGCAACCACTTATGTATGTTATTTGCAATATTTTGGAAAGACATAACTGTACTGGAGCTCGGTATGAAGCGATGTCAGAACTGAGTGCAGCACCTTCCTCATCATGATTGAACATCTGTGTGAGTACAAAGATAAGGAGGGATCTGATTTTGGTAATAACTAAAATAATCACTTACCTTTATTTCACTTGAAAATAATCTCAACTATCAACCAACCGATTGAACAGAAATGCCAGTCTTCCTACACAGTAGATTAGATCGCTTTGGGGGATAAAAAATATTCTCTTTAAATAGAAGTACCAGATTTTCTCATGAAAGATCATGCAAAGGCCAAATATGCCCTAAGAAGATAATTATTTATAATTATTATTTATTAATTACTTATCCTAATTGCACTCCAGCTGTCTTGTAGATAAGCACTTGGAAACAACTCTAATTTATGATTACATTTTAGTTGTTGGAGCAATTTTCAGCCATGAACATCAAGAATGAAAAATAATATTATCAGCCCTACATAAACAGCTAACCAAAACAAAGAGACGTGAAAGGACTTGTCTAAGGTCAAACACCAGATGGTTAGAGCAGGGCTTGAAAAACTCCCTCCTTGCTTTACTTTTAGAGAAACAAATAGAATTTCAGATGGGCAACGTTATCTCCCAGCCAGCCAGCCCTTTTCCAAGAACTACTTAGCTGCCTGGAAGGGAAGTGATTCGGCTGAAGTTCTTGTTGATTCATCTTATGCGAGCTACTAAAGCTTGAAAAAAATCCGGCAGCAATATCTTCTGGTCTCTTTTGTGAGCGATGGTTCACACAAAGGGAACTGCAGTCAGAGCGGAAAAGGAGAGGAGGTGTGTGCCTTCCTGTCTACAGTGTGATACTTCATTATATCCTTCTAACTGCAGCACTTTACCGCGCAACTTAATTGGTCCCTCGCAACAGAAGATGCTGCGACAAGGGGGGAGAACAGACATCAAAGCAGAGCTCTCCCATGCAGCATACAAAGGGTTTTGTGTAAGTGGTAGTTATTTCTTGGTGGATGAAAGGCAGAATAAAAGCGGGTGCTAACATTCATAAAATCAGATTACGTCTGAGCATGGGGAAGTATCCAAGAGATTTTTTGAGAGGAGAGAGTGGCTTCTTTTCCTATGAATTCTAAATTGTTTGTAAAAGTGCTGAGCAATGGGTCTGGGTTCTTGCAAGCAGATATAAAGGATATCGCCCTCCCTCTTGAATATGTCACATTTGAATGTCATAAAAATCAGCAAAAATTGTCAATTGTGCATCATACTAGAAGCGGTAAGAGCCTAGTGCAAGCCGGAAAAGTAGATATCCGGAGTGCCACACTTCCGTGGTGTGATTTTGAGAAAGCACGTTGCCCGTGTCCTTTTCTTCCTGTCCTGTGGTGCTTCTCTTAGTCTGTAGTTCGTATATTAGCTGTAGGTTCTGCTGTAGGCTGTGGTCAAGGCTTGTAAAGGTATTCAGGTACCTGGGTGGTAGCTTCCAAAAACCTTTTACATCTGGCCAGGTGCTCATGATGGTACGAACGTAGTGATTTTTCTGCCTGGCCAGGTAAGTTTTTGTCATTTGTAGTGGCTGTTTTATCAACAATTTTTCATGGAGACTATTTATTTCTCTGTGGCCGTCCAGGGGTCACCACCAGGGTAAGGACCCTGGTGCACTAACAGCATAAAAAGGCCATCCAACAATATGACTCAAGTTCACTTTTACTGTAGTAATTCTGTATACGAAAAAGGTGTGTGTGAGGGGACAGGGTGGATGGACCCTGCTAACTGGGGCTCCCTTTTCCAAAAGCTTTGGACAAAGATTTTCTTCCCTGAAAACTATACTTGTAAAAATTTACTGTTGTCAGCATCCAGGGCAGACCACCCCGCCACACACACAAATGGAAGATGATGTCTTTGGTATTATTAGTTTTTTTATTCTGCATCAGGAAAAAATACCTCCCAAAAATACAAAGCAGGAGTATCATGGAATGGTGCAGGAGAGTGGGAGACAGAATTGACATGTTGCAGGTAAAAAGATGTGCTCTGACTTCCCGGTAATTAGAGGTAGAAAACTCCTGTAACACACTGGCTGTGAACAACATCTGTTGTTAAGGATTCCCAGTCACGCAGAGCTGTCTGCAGTGCCCGAGCAGGGACAAAATGCACTGCAGTGATCCAACGCTATTTTAACAACAAAGTCAAGACAGTCGAGGATATCGAAAGTCTAAACTCTGCGAGACAGTGTAATAGCAGTCCTACGATAGCAACTGCCTTCACGCTCTTCTCAAAAACTAGATAAATGGTTTTATTAACTTTTAAACAAAATTTTTCATGAATGTTTTTTCTTGTCTTTTAAAATGTAAGAAATTATACCTGTGTGCAAAGTTTCTGAATGAAAAGTCAGGAGAAGAAATATTCTTTTTCCTTGTCCTCAGAACAACTGTAGCAAGGCAAGGCAGAGGGACAGAGAGACAGAATTAAGAGTGACTTAAAAATGAATTAATTTTCCCTGTGATTTAACTTGGTATTTTTTAACTAGCATTTAAACCACGATGAAAGGCTGCAAAGTGTTAGGAAAATCTGTAACCAAAACTTTATATGAACATTTAGCATCTGCCACATTATAATGTTCTTGCAAATGCTTAAAGAGAAAAAAATTATATTTACTAGAATCAATCTGTTGACATTAATCTATTTGAATTAATTGTGTGCATAAATTTTTGAAGCATCATGGATACAATTGTATTATTATTAAAAACACCTCCTCTTTCATTATGTCTAATCATTTAGTCACAGAAAATCTTTGGTGAAAACAATAAAGAATAATTTAGACTCTCAATAGGCTGACTAAGCAATTGCCAATTCTTTATCTCAAAAGTCCAACTTAAGAGAAAAAAAAGTCGTTTACAGCCTCAGCAAATGATGCAGCTTGGTTGGACCATTTCAGGTTTCCTCACTCATGGCATTTAAAAGTATGGGATAACGTTGATGATTAGGTTAAAAGGTAAGGATTAAAGACAGAGTGGTACGGGTGACAGCGTAGCGGGTGTCTGCTATAGGCCACCTGACCAGGAAGAACAAGTGGATGAGAACTTCTAGAGACACCTACAAGTAGCCTCATGCTCACAGGTCCTGAGCCTCACATGGGTCTTCAACCACCGCATTATCTGCTGGAGGCACAACACAGGAGACAGAGCACAACCAAGGTTCCTGATGACAACCTCCTGATGCAAGCAAAAAAGCAGCCAACGAGGACAGATGCTCTGGGTCCTAGAAGGTAGGTCAAGGTTAAAGAAGGAAAAAAATGGCCACGGCAAGGGGAGCGGGGGGCTTGTATAAATGATCGAAGTTACGTCCTCAATGGTGTTTTTATAGGGAGACTGGATGTTAGGTTAAACCCTCCTAAAACTGTACAGGAAAGCTCTGAAAGAGAAAGCAGAATTTTTTTCTCTCTCTCTAAAAATCAGTTTTATTCCGAAAAACATCCAGAAATTTTGATCAGAGAGGTATGATTTCTGGAAGCACTGCTTTACAGAAGATTCTGTACCTTACCTACTACCTCCTTTGGAAGTAATTCTAGCTGTTGTCAGCTGATCAGTCAGCTATAAAAATGATGGGGTTCTGTAGATTTACTGATGTATGTAAAAACCGAGGCTTCAGGTAATTCTACATCTCTGCCAACTGTTCCATGAATGGTGACAAGTAGAAGCCTGCCAGAGGAACTGCTTGATAAATGGAATAACTAAAGACTTCAGCCACATTCATAGTGGCATTTTATCACTGGTTTTTTCATGACAGTCCTCCTTGTCAGCTGTTTGGAAAAGCTGTTTCTTAAACCAGAGACACAAGTTCCTCCCCTCCTGTATTCCCCCTCTCCTCACACATGGCGATATGGGGCTTTGCTGAAGGCACATGAAGTTACTTTTTAAGATAGAACAAGTCCTTTTCTTATAAATCTAGATAGTTAGAAAATAATCTGTGCAGATATTAGACCTTAAGAAGCTCCAAGACAGCACACCAGTAAAATAATTTAATGAGTGTTCCTAGTGACAGCTCTTGTGCTTAGAATAAAGCATTGAATAGCAAACTCCCTTCCAAAGGCTTGAAGCTAAGAATTTTTATAGACTTTATGATTTGTTTCCCTAATGCATTGACCAAGTGCAGCAAGCTGATTAAAATGCTGGATATTGTAGAACCTTTCAGTTCCTGGCCTGTAGAACTAAGCTTAGGCATCCCTCACCATATATTACAGGTACCCCCAGGTATTTCACACGAGGGGAAGAAGAAAACAGAATTTGCACTGTCTGCCGTTAGGACACTGATCTCAATATTTTCCTTTTGGAAAAAGTAAAGCAGTCAAGAAGAAGTTTTGTAGGCAGTCATTCCTCTCCAATGAGAATGGTGCCTGTATGAGAAGGCAATTAACAGACAGACTCAACACACCCGCAGCCTGAAGTGCAGCAGGTTGCAGCAGATACGCGATGGAGCCATTCTGCAAAAGCTTTAATCCAAAATAGACGAGCTACTGGGGAACTTGATGGGTTAGCTGGGAAGCTTCTTGCCAAAGGAAAACTTTGTGGTTTACTGACTTAACTTTACGCATACTCACATATTAATGATTTCTTTAAAGGGGAAACAGACTTTTAAGAAGCTGCAAAGTCTACCGTAAGCCATGTGAGGAACTTCCAAAATTCAGAAACTTTACTTTTCATTTTATGAATTAAAAAACCCCACAAGTGCAGACTAGAATGAAACAAACATGAAAACTGTATAAAACAGATATTCATTAAGTAAACATGTTATTCAGAAGACAGAACAAGTTCCTCTTTGATACTAAACCCACAGTGTCCAACTCCTCCTGAGCTGTAACCGGTAGAACATTCAAGTCGCAGAAAGACTTATTTTCTGGGGCTGTTCACTTTAAAGCAATAGTTTCCAGGAAAGAAAGGGTAGAGTGAATGCCATTATATTGAATAAACCGCTTCGTACTTGATTGCAAATACAGTCAGGATAGTTTTAATCGAGTACTTTAAACAGCAAGAGTGTATTTGACCTTACAGACTGTTTTTACAGGTGATATTTCAATTTCTGTCATCGAGAATTTGTAATCTAAGGTTTAGCTTCAGGGACACGAGGCAGAGGCTGAATTTATGCGTGTGTCACCTCACAGCAAAGTCAGTGGGTCTCAAGCATAGCCTTAAAATGAAACTCCGTTTTAACGATACTCTCGGTACGCTGCCACATGCTTTCTTGAACTGGTGCATCTCTCCAGCGAGCCACTGCAGCTTCATTATTCTTTAAACTCGGGTGAGTTCAGAAGAATTACAGTCACCGCCAAGTCACCTTTACTCATTGTTATTGCCGCCTTTTAGCGCAGTGAACACCACGGCTGCTCTGATAACTGCAGTGGCTGAGAACACCTCGCAGCAGTGTAAGAGCAAGAAGCTCTGGAGGTGCCCACCTCAGCTGTAAGTGCTGCTTCAATTCAAAGTGAAATGAGAAATAGAATGCTTCCTAGAATCATAGCACGTTCTGGGATGGCAGGGACCTTCAAAGGTCATCTAGTCCAATCCCCCGCAGCCACTTTGTTATTAATGGGCTGTGCCCCTTGTTAATACGAGTGAGGCTATCTGTGACTCAGTAGGAGCTATTTTGATTTGCACCAATTGCAGATTATAGAAAATGCTGGGATTAAGCAACATCAACTGAATTTCTTGTAGAAAGAGGGGAAGAAGCTATCATCTCTTTGGAACTCGGCACTTTACTCTCACCTGAAGGGAAAATTGGGTGACGTTTTAAAGGGGCCTCCTGGTGGTTTCTAAATTTCCACATTCTAATTTGGGTGTTTAGACTTTGGGAAGTGTCAAAAATGGCCTTTTGTTTAAAAGTTAAATGGGCGCGTATAAATCACATTAAACCTGTATAGAAATAGATTATTTGGGGTACGCAAACAATTTCTTCTCTTTCAACATCAGTGACTTTTGATGCTGACTTTTGTGCACCAATATTTAGAGCTGGGTCCTTCGCGTCCCGAGCAGCTCCTACAGCAAAAGGCACGGCGAAAGCTTTCCACGGTGCTAGAGGGCAGGGAGGCAGCTTGCTGCACGCAGGTAACCCTGCCGCCGCCGTGCTGCTAGAGGCCGTGACAACAGCCACACGCACAGCAGACCTGCCACTGCTCCCGTTTATGGCAGGGTAAACTGGGTCAAGGGGGAACAAAGGCGACATAAAACGTTTCCCCCACCCAATTCAACTGCTTCAACTTCACTATGCAGAATTTTGGGACAGCTGAGGATTTCAGCACCTTCCTGGGAAATTTTGTCCCTGGGCCATTAAAAATGGTTTAAATAATAAAATTAACTTGACTCTTGATAGCATTGTGCCCTCCTTTTCAGATCAGTGATTTTATTAACAGATAATGCTGATAAAATTTTATTTTTATGAGATTTTTTTAGGGCTTTTAAGTGTCATATGCAGGTTTTCAGCTCTTTGTCTCCTTACAGTGCTGATTAGGATGGCCCCTCTTTTTTCTTTCTTTCTTTCTTTCACCTGTTTCTAAAACAACCATGAGATAAAATAGAAAAACCCACAGTGCTGAAGACATACACTTTAAAAAGAAATAAATCGAGCATGCAATTTTTAAAAATCTTTTCAGGTCAGTGTCATGTTCGTAACTGATGTTACCCGTTCTATCCTTTGTATTTCTCCCCTCAATAAATAATCCAAATACACGTCGAGTGCTCCTCCCATGTAAGGCCACTCAAAAATACGTCAAGCAGCTTGATTTGTAACTTTTCCCAGAACTTAGTGAGCTTACACGTTTTACTGAACGGTACACATCTCTTGAAACCTGCTGTCTGACATAAACCCACTTCAGGTGCCAAGAAGCGCGATGAGAAACACATACTTACATTTCAGCTCGAGTTTGATGAAGTCGGTGTTCCCCAGATTCTCCAGAAACACCCCGTCTGAGGCCGATGTTTTGAAATAGAAAGAGATGTCTGCACTGGTTTCGCCTTGGAAGGTGGAGAAGTGAAGGTAGGATGACGAAGTAACAAAAGACGCCGCATTCCAGTAATTCCCTGCACGGAATAGACAGGAAAGGCTCACGTTTCGGTGCTTCCTTGAAGCTGTCTGAAAAGTTGAAGCTTTTAATGTCAACATACACTGCAGTGTTGTCTACGCTGAAAAAAAAAAGCCACACACCTTGATTCTACTACCTCCTTTTTGTTTTTCTGGATATGGTGTGTCCGTTTTGAGAAAGCGGAGAAAGTTAATGGTAATGCAGGTTCCGAACTTATCGCATTCCGTCACAGAGAAATGTGTTGCGACTGCATGTTTAGCATAGTAACGCTGGATTCATGGAGATTGGACAGATGGGAAAAACCTTACTGATTTGGTGACTGCCTCACCTCAGGCACGTGGTTTGCCTTCACACATTGCCTCGGGTGTAAGGTATCTCTCTTAGAATTTATTCTACACAACTACACCCATTTCTTCTGAAAATAGAGCTGTGTCTATAAGAAGTCTATTAATAGATATCACAGAAAAATCCAATAAATGAAGCTAAGCAATAGACACAATTAACATATGCCCCTAATAGTCCCCTAATACATTTCCACTGGAGAAATGTCGTAATTATTAATATTCAAGAACTACAACAATACTTCAGCTAGCATGTCAGTCAACATTCTGTGTAAGAAGGTAGCATTATATTGCGAAGATAAAAAGATTTGTAAGATATAGGTGATATGGTAAGCCAATGAGAGACTGAAATAGCTAATTCTAGTTTCATCAGGATGCTTCCGTATCCAGATTCAGAAAGTTATTAAAATATTACTCATTAACTCTCCACGGCTGAGTCCTTAGCATTCCAGCTAATAAACACAATAAGAAGCTACTTTCCATTCCAGTCAAAACTCCTGGAGATCTGTTTTCCGTTATTTGGTTACTGAACTAGGTGATAATGCTATTACTTCCCTGTTTACCACTGGATGAATATGAATGAGCACGCTGAAGCTCCACAAGCTCAACACTGCTTATACATAATGCCACTGGCCCACACCCAAGTCCAAAGTGTTTCAAGTTGTGTAATTTATTAATCTCTATTCAAATTTAAATTGAACATCTGAACTAACAGAAGAAGGCTTTAGATTTAAATACATGCATACTATTACCTTCCATACGTCTATCCCATCCCCTCCATTCAATTCTGCCTCCCTCAAGAACGCACAATGAGAGGCTTTGGAAAAAGCAGCAGGTTTCCATACACTTTAATGTATCCCAAGAGGAAAGTTGTAACTGAGATTTTGTGTGTATGTGTCTGCATGCACGTGTGAGCAGTGAAAAGGGGATGCCATGGACGTTCACCACCCAGATATACAGCTTTGTGAATTAACCGGTCTAGGTCAGCAGGTCTTCAACAAGCTTATTTACCCTATTACCTTCTTTACCCTATTTAGACTAACTGGTAATTTCCAGATTGAATATTATTAATGATTTCTATAGAAATAATCTTCATATCTTAAACAAGTTCGGCAAGACAAGTCTGCTAATTAAGGTCTTTCTCTGAAAAGATGTCTAGTGATAAAGCAACACAGATAAAGGTCTAGAATTTTATTTTCACCCATGGTCTTTTTCCACCTCTCACATTTCAGAGGTGCTCCCTCAATATTAGGTTCCTTATGGTATAGGTACCTGAGTGCTTTGTCAATAATCTGTTAGTACAGGATCCAGATGGACTCCCATGTACGCTTCCCCCTCGCAGATGTCCCTGGGCAACGACATTTCCTTCTCCTGGTTGCCACAGATATGCTAGACCCTGGCAGACTCTCAAAACTGGTTTTATTCCACTTGATGAATAAGCAGCACACAGAATAAACAGAACTTAGACAAAAAATCAGGAATATATATTAACATAATCCTTTTCAAGGAGCTACTTGGGCTAGCCTGAATAAGCTTGTAGAAATGCTTGCATGTCTTCATAAGTTAAATAGATCGCTTAGTCCCCTTGCTTTATGTTCTCTGAATACTACCCAAGTCAAAAGCTTAAACCACAAAGAACTCACGACAAGGGAAAGAGCTGTGAGCGCTGCAGGAAACCTGCTACGCGATGGAGACCAATACCACCTCAGTGAGAAAGGCTCCCCAGCCACCTCAGTACCCCGAACGGGACCAGCGTGAGTACGCAGCTGTGCCGCTGTGCAGCCAATGGCACAGCTGCCCCAGGCTCTGCTGTGAGCCTTCCTCCTCCGGCCAGGGATGCTGGTTGCGGACCAGCCTTGCCAACATCAGCCAGCCATCAGTCACTCCAGGCAAGTCCCGCACTGGCACCATGCTTACGTCTTCTGTGAGCCTCACACCGCTCAAGGGCTACAAGTTAGACACCTATCTTCACTAATCACTTCTGCTGACGGCTAACCAATCAATCAGTCCCGCTGACGGCTAACCAATCAATCAGTCCCGCTGACGGCTAACCAGTCAGTCCCGCTGACGGCTAACCAGTCAGTCCCACTGACAACGGCTTTGTTGAAAGGTTTTTTGTTTTGTCAGGTCCTAGAACAATGAGACCTTAGTCCCTCAACTGTAGCACCCACTGCAATACGGTATATTATTATCATTACTACTGCAATTAAGTAAAAGGAGGAGCTGCCACATGAAATGGCTATTTATTTTGCAATTTTTTAAATATCTTTTTAATTGCCTTGCAAACCTGAAAGCATTAAATGCAATCTAACATAGACTCAGTCTGCAATGCTAGGATACCCTGGGTTAAATCCTTAACCATGACAGTGCAGGTTTGCCTTTGCAGGGAATTAATTTTCGGTTGTACGTGACCATTCCTTTGTACGGCCAGAGGAGACTTCACTTTCTGAGTTTGCAAAGCAAAATATGGATTTCAGAGTTTATAGGACTGCTGCTGTTTTTTGGTTTATCCAACAAGCTCCAGCCATATGGTGAAGATTTCAAACCATTACCACAGCACGCTTACAGGTAGGTCTACCACTACTGAGTACAACTACGGGGCCAGGTTCATACTGGAATGCATGTCACCATTTGGTTGAAAAAAATCAATCAATTTTCATTTAGTGCTACATCTAGTCTCCTGAAGAGGTCCATCGCTAAGGATTTTACACTGCATTCAAAATGCTCTGATCGGACTCTGCAGAAAGCCTTGGCTGCAGATGCTGCTGGCGAGAGGATAAATACAAACAGTGCAGATTGAATGGAAAAACCTGCAGCCTGAAAGAGATATTTTCAAAGACTACTCATAACAAAACACCATAAAGATAAAATCACGTTTTCGCACATCGGGATACATTCATCTCAAAACACTTTGAGGGAAAAAGAAATTTTATTAAGGGTACAATGGAAATTTTTTCTAAACATACATAATGATTTTTATCATAAAACGCTATCTTTTGATAAGAAGGAGCTGCCTAAGGAAATCTTGAATAAAAATCCACTTTACACACATTATTATTGTTGCTTGCTGGGAACCTTTGTCAGTTACTATGCCTCAAAATTTCTTTGGCACATTGTCGCACTCTTTCATCAAATGATCTGAACCTACAGGCATTTTTCTCCCACTTTAGGCTGAGCAAGCTGTAGCGGGAGAACACTGACCGGGAATGGATGTTATGGCAGCAGGGATAGCGAACTAATAGGAGGTGGGGAACGAACACCCGAAACGCTAAGTTTGTAATGCATCCTGTTAATAATTACTGTGTCATGACCCTTGCCTGGGCTTAACTAGACCTTACAAAATGTTAAACTTATGGGATATGATAAAGTCTTGCAAGAAATTTTCTGCTTTGTAAAACTAGTCACTCAAGCTAGGAGGTTCGGTGTCTTTCAGGGATGCAGTAGGCTTGGAAACATTAAGGTAGGGAAGGCAGACAGGCTTCTATCTTGAAGATGGAAAGAAAGAGATGCTCAGAGACACCCTTTCTTCGTCCTTTCTTCCTCCTGATAGCCAAAATACCATAAGAGCTAAGAAGGACCTTTGTTGTATAGTATAGTCTGAAATAAAACATTATGATTTTATTTTCTTCTTTGTAACCTCATCTATAATTCTGTAATCAAGACCACAGCTCTGTTGTACAGCTCTGTGTTTAAATTTTATTTAAACCAATTACACCGATACAGAGCATGCTGCTGCCGTCCTGAAAGCAAAAATACAAATAAATCAAGACAGCAGACAAGGCTTTTCAGTTATTTGGAATCCAAGTTAAACATGGACATCCCCAAAGTATGTGCCCTGTTTCTTGGTGATGGAATCAAGCCTTAGCACGTGGGGTACCCAGAGCAAGGCAAGGGAAGGGCTTACCACAGCCCCTGAGGAAACCCTGTCCCGGCCGTTTGCCTGCATCCACGCAGGGCAGTCAGAGCCCTAGCTGTGTCAGAGGGGGTTCGGTGGACCGCGTAACGCTTTGTGATTCTGTGTTCGTGTCAGCGTTGCTCACAGCTCTGGTTGTCTGCTGTGGAAATTAAAATCCTACTCAGTAAGCTGCTGCAAACCAGCCTTACCTCTTTCTCATGAGTTTTGCTAACTCTGATGACCGTGTTCTTGATAATCTGCAAGGTACGAAGTGTCTCTTCTGCCGCTCTATAAAGACTCGCTCTCAGACAGAACGCTGCACTATAATTACACAGGGATGATTTTTACAAGAAGGATGATAATCTGTGGCCACAAGAAATCACCCAGACTACGAAGATTAATGAGAAGAGACACTTTGAGCCCCAGATAAAAAACCGAATAAAGGCTTGAAGATTTTTCCCATGGAGTCCCACCTCAGGGAGGAGGAAAGAGATGTTTGCCTTAATATCGACAAGGACAAATTCACCTCGTCCTGAGTTAAGCAACATGAACTGACATCTTTTATTGTATGGTAGCTCTAAGTTGGTAACACAGAGTCACTGGGCTTACAGCAATCAGCCTTTCAGCTTCTTCCTTGCAATGTTTTTGACCAGAACTCCCTTGCTAGCTCCCATCAATATCTTCTTTCTTGGCATGATTGAAATTCATGCTCTAACACCATCAATTTCACTCTTACATTTAAACCGCATTGAAATGGATAATGGCAATAGCACAACTGTAAAAGATGTCAGTGCTTTTAGCCCTGCTAGGCAATAGCACTAGAGAACGAATGCTGCAATGTCAGGCAGCTCTTACGGATTACAATAGACCAAAAACCTCCAGGGCCCTCATCTGCAGCAAAACAGATTTTCTATCGAAACCATTATGTGAATAAAATGTAAGAATAGTCTCCTATTTCAGAGAAGATGGATGTGTGAATGGAAAACTGTTCTGTGCCACAAAGTAATGGATTGAGATTATCCATGCAATTATGCTCCACAAATCAAGTTTGGGGTTGTTTCTTTTTTTTCCCCTTTCTTCTTTTTCCATTCTGGGAGCAGAATCGGCACACACACAGAGCAGTTTGGGTATCAGCACAGCAACAATCACAGCTTTGATTCAAGTCTTCAGATCTGCTTCACGAGTGGAATTGGCTCTAGTGAAATCTAAATTCGCTGCTGGACTTCATCCAACTTCACTGTCAATGAAACAAGGAGGGGAAGGAGGAGCGGTAATCCAATCAAAAACGAATGGCACCAGTTATTCAGGAAACGAAAGGAAAGTCAAATAAAATTGGCAGTGCTTCTCGCACGGAGCTGTTCCTTCTTCTCAGAGGTGTAACTGCAACTTGGAAACAAGGCAGCCCCTCTTCTGTCAAGAGCACTGACCTGAGCGGAGCCGAGAGCACAGCTTCAGTGTGAGCAGGAGTCGCACGTGTTGTGGGGAGAGGACAGAAAGGATGGTAAATCGTCACCTTCCTAAGTCCGTTGCCAAGAGGACTACAATGTGGGTGTCTTCTTCCTCAGTGAAGGATCTGCTTGGGGTCATTGTCATTTTTGGTTGTGCTGACACGCATTTACACCTTTGTTCATCACGGGTCTGCAACCCTGCCGCATTTACTATATGTTTCACTGTGGTACAGTTACTACACTTAATGCATATAAATTTTAATGTACATGATAAGCTTGGCATATATTCTTCGATTTCTTTGGTTCCCCTGAAATCAGTTTTGTCCAGCTCCAGCCCTGAATTTATCTGATTGTGGTGAATTGTTTATAGCCCTTTGGTCCCCCGCATCCGTCAGTGCCCAGCCTTGTATCGTCCCATCCCTGAACTCCTTTGCCCTGAACTCCACGATCCCACTTTTCAAGGCTGCTGCTATCAAAGCAGGTACGTATTCCTCTGCATAGCACCATTACGGCAGTCATCAACATCTCATGCTGACAAAGTAACTACTCTTTACTAACAGCTATATAAAAATGTGGCTATGCCATAAGAAGGTGAGCAAAACAAATTAGGCACAGCACTCCTTGTCCTTACAAAAAAAAAAAAAGGTGTTTCAGCTAAATCAAGTCGAAAAAAGCTTGAGTCAGGGGCCAAAAGAGTGCAAGTCTGGCAAGCCTTGGAGTGGCTGTGCACCCTCAGTACGAGACCCACAGGCACTAACTAGGGTTGGCAATATCGTATTTCTTGGGCTATGGGTTTACAATTTATCGACATCACGGCAGAATGCCATTTGAAAAGAAGCATGTAGATTGCTACTTAATTTAAAATTAAGATGTTAACATCCTGATCTACTTAATCCAAACATGAGTCAAGAAAAATAAGCTAAATGGAACTACTACACAAGGTGTTGGCTTATTAGCAGAAAAGTCAACAGATGAAGAGTGTATTAACACTGCGCAACAGCCAAATGAATCACACCCTTTCCGGTGAAGTAAAAATACAGGCTAGGTTTCGATTTTCAAGATGAAACTAGCTCTGTCTCTTTCAACAAAGGAACAAATGGCTGGAAGTCCAGAACAAAAACTGCTGAGAAGATCAGCACACCTGAAGATAAGTTCAGAATTAGCAAAACAGAAAAGTTAGCTCTGCTGTGGTGACTGTCACATTAAAGACAATTCCAATCTCAAAGGATAAATGCTAGGTTTTAGACAAAAAATTCCTTTTTTTTTTTTTTTTTGTTACAATTACCTCAACTCTAGTAGGCTGTAGCATTGTAATGGAGTGCACTTAGAATAAAATAGACTAGACTAGACTTATTCAGTTGGAAGGGACCTAAAATGATCACTCAGTCCAACCGCCTGACCATTTCAGGGCTGACCAATAGTTAAAGTATGTTATTAAGGGCATTAAGGGTATTATCAAGAGCATTGTCCAAATGCCTGTTAAACACTTTCCCTTTAAGAACCCTCGTTGACTATGCCTGATGACTGCATTGTTCTTTAATTTTTTTAAACAATTTCAGAGCCCAGAAATAGAATGTCACTGTTCCCACAGTCGTGATCCTCTGGCTCACAGGACTGGACAGCCTAGGATCTATCAGTATTATTAAAGACTGAGGCAAAAACTGCATTGAATACCTCTGTCGGGTGCCCATCTTCAACAAGTATCAGTCTAATGCTTTATTTAGACCTCCTCCTCCTATTAGTGTACTTAAAAAAGCCTTCCTGGCTATCCGACACAACAGTGCCCAGTTTCAACACTAATTGAGCGTTGGCATTTCCTTTCTTCTCCCTGCACAGCTCTGTAATCTTCCTGTGAAGGCTGACCTCGCTTCCAGAGATAATACAATTTCTTTTTCCTCCTGAGCTCCACAAGGAGTTCCCTGTTCAGCCCAGCTGGGCTTCTGTCCAGCTTGCTTGACTTTCAACACAACAGGATCGCCTGCTCCTGTGCTTCTAAAAGGTGGTTCTTACAGACTGACCGGCCCTCATGGGTTGCTAAGCCCTCAAAAGCAGACCCCCAGTGTACTCTAACTAGCTCCCCGAGTTTGCTTTCCTGAAGTCCAGGGTAGCAACTCTGCTGTCTTTTCTTCTCATTGCACCAAAAATCTTAAACTTACTCATTCCGTGATCACTGTGGCCAAGACAGCCACCTACCAACGCATTCCCATCACATCACAAGTCCTCTATTCACAAACAGCAAGTCTAAAAGGGCATCCTTCCTATTGGCTCACCGAGCAGCTGCGACAAGAAGTTATCTCCTACAAACTTCAAGAATTTCCAAGGCTTGCTTTTCACAACATATTTTGGCTGATCTAACTAAAACTGTGTCCTTGTAAAGAACGGGAGTGTTAAAAACCTTGAGAGATGGAGGAAACCTGGCAGAATTGAACTGAGAGTCCACCTTTGAGAGGATCTGCAGGACGTTTGCAGGGGTCTAGAGTTTCAAAGCCAGGAAGAGATCAATATGTTCAGATGCAGGCAAAGAAAGTACACTTAAACTGAAAAACTCTGCTTATGGTTTTTAATCTCTTTAATTTCTATACTACACCTCAAACTCAACAGTCATTCCCGGAGGCTTCTCTTCTGGAAGTTCACGGCATGTATCTTTTCTGCAAGTGCGATCCTGAAAGGGTCAGCTGTCTCTGCGCATTTGGATGGTGTTCTCCCTCTGATGCCCTTGCTCCTCTATTGAGGGAAGGTTGGTTGGCCTTCACTCATAGTCCTTTGCCACCTCTTCCTTTACTGCAAATGCCAGAAGTCCTGCATGCCCGACACCGCTGTGACAATGGTTCATCTCATTACAGTATTTGTCACCTTTTCACACACGCCCAAGGTCTAAAGCCCCAAACTCTTTTATGTAGAACAAGATACTGAGGAGAAGATGAGTGTCCTTCCGAATTACAAATGCAGGCAAATTAAATTGCTTATTTAGAAATGGAAGAGTCTGCCCTATGGTCTGGGTTCAGCTTGAGTACTACAGTCAGTAATGAAGGACGTAAAGCAGCTTACTTGAAGACTGCAGCAAGATGGGTAGCAGGTTAACTCCTTGCTGTTAAAATTCACTGTTTTCATAAAGATTCTCAAGAGACATAACCCGTACAAGACATAGATCAATGGATATAAACACGGATGCTAAAGTTTGCTTTACTCTGCCACTCACTATATTTGCTGAGTGAGGGAAAAATTCAATCACATTTATCAGTGAAATGTTGGAGTCAATGAAACAGACTCAGTGATGCAGAAAAGTTTCCAGCACCTGCTGTGTTACCTGCAATCGTCTTTGGAAGATCATTTTTCAAAAGTCTTGCCTCCTGGTCACAACGCCTAATCACAATGCATACCCCGTCACTGCTGGCATCATTACTTTCATCCATCTAAAGCATGAAAGGTCCTGAGCTGGCATGGTTTACAACCTGGAGCTCTGTAATGTGCTGATGGTGCTTTAATGATGCATGTAAACTGATGTCCTTTCAAGGGAATTTCTTTACACTAGAACTGACCTGCACACATCAGCTTGATCACCCCTGTGCCACAGTCAAGGCAGTGCGTAGGAACCCTGCCATGGCACCAGAATGGTAAACATTAAATACAGGAACCTGCTCTTGTCCACAAACCATGTCACTAATTAGGAGGGTCTGATTCTCCGACGCCTTGTACTGCCTAGACTTGGGTGTTTATAGCTGTGCAATGCGATGACAAGAGCTTACCGTTCCCATTTCTTCATACCGCATAACCACTGCATGCTCAGGGCGAGATGTAAGGCAAAGACGCAACAACAGTAACGTAAGAAAATAACGTAAAAAGTTAAAGAAAGTAACGTAAAAAAACCTTTCTTAACAGCTCAGTTCCTCTGCAGTACTACATTTATTCCCTGTGCTGTGGAGAAAAGGGTAGTTCTAAGACGCCTCCCTTCTGCTCTCCAGATCCTTGGCTAGGCACGTGGACAAGGAGACGCAGCTCTAGAGTTCAGTAGAGGCATGGGGCCATTACAGTGGCTCAACACCATGTGGACATCCCAGTCCAATAACAATTCCTATTTCTGCCATTTCCACCTGCTATCCCTGGCATGACTTTTTATAAGAAGAATGTGCTAGGTAACCTTACAAAGCTCTTTCCCTCTACATTTTCTCATTTCTGGAGGAAAGTTTCTCTGCTTAGGGTGACTTTTCTGTTCCTCTGGGTGGCTGCAAAGTCACCACTGTTTGGCTATGGACCTGGCCTCACTGTCCTGGCTTTTTGACCATGTGATTTGTGTTCTCCTTGAGGAGCTCCACTTTCACAATGAAAAATGTTCTTCAGAATTAAAATGTAAGACGCAATTTAGTTTGATGTAGCACATTAACTATTCTTCATGCCATTGATTCCAGAATTGCCTGTTATTCACAGATTCCATAAAATTATTTTGCTTGATCTTCTATTACTGGATGAATTTCAGAGCTTTCTGAACTAAAACTGAGAATATTTAACTCACAAGATATGACTAGGTCCTTTGATGAATCACAGTCCTCTGAGCGTTGATGAAACCTATGGCTAAAAGCATTTTCTTGAAGTATAATTTAATTCAGCAGGTGCACTAATACAAAGTTATGCTGTTCTACTGCTTATCTGTAGAAATATACTTTCGATTATTCATGTTCTAATCCCAATTTCACAGCAATTAAGAAATACTTAAGATGTACGTCTAACCTACAGTTAAGGCATAAAACTATAATCTTCATTCTCATGGTGCCACTCCAGTTTTATGTCACTGTACCATCATTCCAGGTCCCATAATCTATTTTCTAGGCATGTGTTTTTTACTGATGGTTCCTGTTTATACTATCTAGGCCATCAATTAAAAGCATTTGTGGGGTATTTGAGTTCTAGAGATGTAGAACCCAAACAGTCAAGGACTTAACAGCTCTGTGACCCCCAGTCCTAGACTGCTCTAGGAACTGAGAAGAACCAGAGGAGTCTATGTTATAGTACTGTTCCACCCTGTAAACTGATGCTTGGGCTAGAACATTTGCTGAATTATGTGCTCTGGCCCTGGACAGGGTCTATGCTGACCTAGACTTTCCCCCCTCAGATACTAATATCATACTTTGCAAGAGAGTCTTTGGAAAGTCATTTCATGATTCATTTCTATATTGTCTGTGGCAGAGAAACATCTCACTTGACTGCACTGGAGCCTTTCTTCCATTTGATGCCTGTTTCTTACCTTTAAAATAACTCAAGACTATTGCTGTGCCCAAAGATCTATCCCTTCCTTCCTTCTTTCCTTCCTTCCTCCCTTCCCCACTTTCTCTGTTCCCTCACCACTTTCTTTCTTCCCTCACCACTTTCTTTCAACACCAAAAGACTGCAGAGAAAAACAGCTTTAGCATGGCAAAAAGCAGGAAAAGCACGCACATCTAAACTAGATTTCCGGAACCAAAAGGACTCCATTGCAGTGAAGATTTTTATCTGAAAGGGAAGGAAGACTTGGGATAAAGGCACTGCGCCATAATTCAGTCATATTAAATTAAATTTCTTGGCTTTGACATTCTTATCCTACATCGCCCTGGCCAAGATGTTTATGGCTTATGGCTCCAGAGTCCAAGATTCCCGAGGTGAAGAAAATACCTCTTCTCTCTTTTCCTTTGTAAGGTCTTTCTGAATCTTGATTTGTAGGACTGTCAACATACGCAGTGATCTGCGGGTACAATCTTAGACTGCAAGAGGCAGCTTTTTTTCTTGAAGCACAGTACTGAACTTGGCTAAAAATCGAACACATTACTGTCATACAAGTGTCGACAGTCATCTTCCATACATTTGCTTCTTACCTTTCACATTAGCCAAACGTTTTGCTGTTGTGTGAAGTCATTAAATGAGTGTCAAAACATAGCAAAAATAGAGAACACAATGCTTAACATTGTTCTGCCTGCTCAAGGAGCAACCTACCAATGTGGCAACATAATTTATGGATAAAAATATACACACGCATAAATCAACACGTAAAAAAACAAAGATGACAAATATTTCACTATGTGTTAAGAAATGAATGTTTCTTCAGTGTTTTGTAACCCTGCACGAGTGTAATTATCTCCAAGATACCCATCATGTCGCAGTACTTGTTACAACGTTTCTTTCCAATATAAATATAAATAAATATAAATATAAATATAAATAAATTTAATAAATTACTGTGATCATTGAGGATTGCTGGTGAATTTTACTCAGGCTCTGCTTGAGCCTCTAATGTGACATCACGCAGTCCAGAGCAGAAGGCTCCTCAGCACTCCATTTATCAGAGAAATAGCTAAACATCTGCCATGGTAGATCTCAACTTTTTGAAAGGGAACATCACAGTTTTGCTTACTATCACAGCTACTAGATCAGGCATTTGGTGTTGAGGAAGAGTTCAGGCTGTACTAAAGAACGGTATCTTCGGTCTGTATTTGATCTAAATAAGGAACTACTCAAAAGCTGTGAGGAAGATGGGCTGCTTGACCCCAGAGGTGTACTTTGCTGTGATCTATGAAGTCTTTCTTCTTTTGCTGGAGGGAAGAGCTCTATCTGACACTGCATTTGACAATTTTCTTCATTAAGAAAAGGTAGTATTTGTGAATGGCAATCTTAAGTCGCATAAGGGCACAGACACACCAAAACTTGCTTGTACTGGATCAACCAAGACTTCAAATTTACAGCTACAAGGCAGTTTTGGAGGAAATACCTGGCTGGACCGAAACTGATGTGAATCAGGATCTGGTTTAGGTAAACCACCTAATTTCATAGGACTTCGCTGTTGCATGACAGCCTCTGCTCTCGAAGGAAATCCCCTGACGGACAGAAGCAAACACAGTGTTTCTCTAAGGAAACGCTGACAAGAGTCAAGAAATGCCTTGGAACAAAACCAGAGCTAAACCTGGAGATGAAAGCACTCGAACTGTGTGGGCGCACCCCGGTCACCGGAGCATGTACACCTACGCAGGCACTGAGACGGAGGGCCAGTGAGTCGAGAGCAGAAGCTGGCCACCACAGCCTGCCCGTCGCCAGCGCTAAGGCAGGCTCTCCGCGCTGCACTGCATCCTCGTCATTTAGCTGCGCCAGCTTGGCTGGAGTTCGTTACTGTATATAGTGCTGCACGGTGCCTTGTAAACTTAATGTATGCCCGTACTAATTACTTTGACTGCCGTTTGACCCTCTGAGTGGGGCTGGTCTGGCTCAGACTCAGCTTCCATCTAAGTCGCTATAATGAAAACTAATCTCGGTCCCCCCTTCCCAGACTATAAATAGGCAGCCTGTAACCAGCATTCCGTATTTCCCGTGTAGTCATCGCTAACAGACAGAACAGCTGCTAAACGAGACTCCCGGCTGCGAATCTTGGCAGTATCAGGTCTGGGCGTGCGATGGTGGGTCACCTTCTCAGCCGCCTTACACCGCTTGCTTAAGAACACGCTGAGCAGAGCGCTTGGCATCACCAGCTCTGATCTGGGGATACTTCACCTCGTCTGCTGGGGTGCTGTGTTCATAGGCATTTCTTTCCGAATGTGCTAGGTGTTCTTTGGGAGCTAAAAACCCAAGTACACGCAGGCTAAAATAAAAAAATTGATGAGGAGGTACCAGATGGAACTCTGCTCTTGCAATGAAGGAAATGTGGTGACCAGGCTCTATTATATTGTCTCTGTGTGAGTGAACAGTTTTAAGATATATTATTATTTATGCATGTCAGTATTTGTCAGCAATCCAGGGTCTTCTCATTTTCCTCTAGAAATAATACTTTCAGAACCCCTCAGTGACAGCAGGCTCAAAGGTAAATACCGCAGTATCACATAAAGATTGCCATTCTCCCTCCACATCCCCTGTTCTTCTTCTCTCTCCCTCCTTCCTTCTCCTTCCCTGAAAAAAACCACGCCAAGCAAACAAACCAACCAGGAAGAATAAAGAGTACCAATTAATGATAGATTAAAATTTGATTTTTCCGGGAATGTAAACAAGATGGTTAGCCAGCAAAGGGTTAGCAAAAAACCACCTCAGAGCTCAGTCTCTGCTGAGCTCGCCTTGCCATTTCTGATTTCATTACTGAGTTTCTAGCAGAACGGTTGAACTTGCAAAATGTCCTTTCTCTCCCGCTTGCTGAGCACGGTAAGCCAGCTGCCGTGAGTGCTGAGACAATGGGGCTGGCAAATAGGGTGGCAGCAAAGAGGATTACTCCAGCTGCCTCTAAAAATGTATGAATTCTGCAGAGACAGAGCAACAGGTCCCGTTGCAGAAGAGCATTGATGGGCTTTTCTAAAAAAAAAAAAATAGGTCATGACTCAGTGAAAAGCTCAAACGTTCATAGGAAGGAAAGAAACATATTTATAGTCTTCATATAAATAGCCTAAGAACAATTCTGTCCATAAGTATTTGTTGAGAAAAGCACACAAATGGCAGAGACTGAAAATGTACTTTTTATTCTGCAGATTAAACCTGTCCTCCCAGGGTTTGGTTTGGTTTGGATTGGTTTGGATTGGTTTGGATTGGTTTGGTTTTTTCCTCCCTATGATAAGTGATTATTCAGTCTTTGGCTCTTCCTTATTATGATATTACTGGTTATATTTTTACTGAGTAAAATCAGTCTTCTTTCACGAGTGCATATCTGCACTATTTCCTTTAAGAGACACCACGATGCAAAGGCAAGTTCTTCAGTTCTGTCTTGATTTCAAGGAGTTCATGGTCAATATATAAACTGGGAAGAGTTGGCTGGGAGGGGTGGATCACTGCTTTAGCATCAGTCAGCAGGTGATGAGCGCTTGCCTTTTCTTGGGGTTTATTTCTTTATTTTTTTGTTATATTCCTTTTCATTACAATTAAAAATACTATTATAATAATTTCTTCTTATTATATAATATTTTATTTTAGTTATTAAACCTTTCTTATCTCATCCCATGAGTTTTGGGGTTTTTTTTAATTCTCCTCCTCATCCCACTGGGAGACAGAAGGAGTGAACCAGCGTTTTTGTGGTGTTTAGTTGCCGGCTTGGTTTAAAACAACAAGTTTCAATAGCAGTTGATGCTATTTGCCTCATCAGAGGGAAGAGGAACTTAGAAGCATCATACCGGCGCTTAGCAGTATATATGTCTTCCCTGACGGTAACAGTATTAGCAGCCTCTCCTTTTAGGGAAAGCAAAGCTGCAGATTACCAAATCAGTAGTCTATTCTATTCTATTCTATTCTATTCTATTCTATTCTATTCTATTCTATTCTATTCTATTCTATTCTATTCTATTCTATTCTATTCTATTCTATTCTATTCTATTCTATTCTATTCTATTGTCAAATAACTGAAAGAGCAAACATCCCTAAGTCAACAGATAAAAGGTGCTTAGAAGATGTTTATTTGCAAAGTCATTTGGTTTTGCCCTGCCAAAAGCAAGACGGTAAGCCAAAGTCTAGCCTTCCTCTTGGTAAGCTTCTAACTTTGCATTTTCCTCATTTGTTACTGTTTTTTTAGATTTGAAAATGAGTATCAGTGGGAATTTTTTGTGTCATCCTCCTCCGCCTCATCCACACATTTATGAATGTTGGCTCAAAAAAGAATGAAACATATTTTTTAATCAGCTGATTGTTTATCTGCAGGCTGGTGCAATCTGGTAACCAAACTCATCTTACTCCTGTGTAATCACCTAAACAGAATGTTTTTCAAAAATAAACAATAATAGAACTGTATGCCAAATTTTACTTTAAGACAAGGTTTCTTGAATGAGATGAACCAGTATTTTATGGTGTAAATAAGATTACTCTTTAAAATGGATAGGACATATTCTGCTGCTGATTATAAATGCAAATCAGGAAACGGTATATTGACCTTAACAGGTTTTAGTTCTTCTACTACTTGAATATGCCACTGCTATAAAATCTCTTCAGCTTACTCAACCTATTTAATGTAGTAAGGAATTTTATCTGACACTACCACAGTTGAAGAGAGAGATGGTTGGAACTAAAAGCCTGGGAAGAAAAAATATCTGTATGCACATGGAGTTTTGAGGGACTTTTTAAAGCTCTGTACAGATTGCCTGCTTAAGCTTTGCAGCAATATGGCAAGCACAGCTTTTCCTCCTGGACTCAAAGCCTAATGCCCAGTTTTCTGCTTGCCTTAACTCCTTATAAGTATTCCTGTGGAGCAGCTTTAGCAGACCAGCCTCTTAAAGTAAAAGATTAAACCTTTTCTCCTGTTCCCATGAGTTTTAATCTCGTGGGAGACAAATCGAAATGATTGAAAAGGCAACACGAAGAGTCACATCTAGCCATGGAGGGTAATGACCAAGTATAGAAAGGTTTCGATATTGACACAATCTGACATTAGTTTTGTTCGAAGGTGGCTTAATCACAGTTTTCCGCACAAAAAGGATCCAGCCTTCCAACAGTTGTGCTGGGCTTGCTGCCAGCAAACATCAGAACTGAGTGCTGCTATCAGCCCTTCAGAAATGAAAAGCAGAAAAAAAGGCAAAAAGGGAAAGTCCTCGTCCTTCTAATGAGCTTGGCATGGGAACGTGCTTGTGCGAGAGATACCCGCTCCAAATCCTAATTTTTACCTTAACGAACAGAAGGACTTTGGTCTTGGTTCCACATGGGGCTTAAACACAGGCCTGTCTGAAGATACACAATACTAGTAACTTATGTCACTATTATCGTAGGTTGTGCCTTCTGCAAAAAGGCTGAGGAAGAGAAACTGGTACCTGCCTTAATGGCCACTACAATTTGAGCCTCAAGTAGCACCTGTCAGCTACCAAGGAGAGGTCCAGAAAAAGAGAAATGCTCAGGAGCAGTTAGCCCAGAGCAGTGAAAACAGATGGGCAAACAAAAAAACCCAGGCAGAAAACCTTAGCTTTTGGGGGAGACTAATTCTCATCAACAACAGCTTGATCTGAAGCAAAGCTGATGGCTCTCAGCCTTGTTGCTTTTTGAGTCTCCCCTTCTTGTTCCAAAGCATAGCTCATTATGAAGCTTTCTCTCATCCAAGCTTCTTCATCACAAGCACCAACTCCATGTCTTGCCTATTCATCTACCACCACACCGGTTTGTCTCAATATGGACATCGCAAGGGAATGTGCCAACAGCATTTGATCAGAAATTTGGATCAGAAACAGTGTTTGCATCAGAAGTAATGTGGCCAGCAGGACTAGTGAAGAGATTGTCCCTTCGTACTCAGCACTGGTGAGGCCGCATCTGGACTGCGTTGTCCAGTCTTGGACCTCTCACTACAGGAAGGACACTGAGGTGCTGGAGTGTGTCCAAAACAAGCAATGAAGCTCGTGAGGGGTCTAGAGCACATATCTTACGAGATGTGGCTGAGTGTCTCTCCAGACAAAACAATGTCTGGAGAAAAGGAGGCTCAAGGGGAGACCTTACAGCTCTTTACAACCACCTGAAAGAAATGCTGGGTCTGTGCCTCTGTCTCTGGTCACACGAGAAGTCTGAACACTCATCCACAGAGCAGTTGACTGTCTTCTACGCACCACTGCTAATTTGTTTACTTGCTTGTTTGAGCTATTTTTACAGCTTTCTTACTATTTCTCCTGTGGCAGCTAGATTGCTGCACATCTGGAGGGGTGTTCTCTGATCTTCTTGGCCCATACAACTGCAACGACGTTAACTCTCCACCCAGCCTGAAGCCATTCTCTGGCTCTGTCAGCCGTGGCTCACGCAGAGCTGGGGCAGGGCTGTTTGGCAGGGGGCGGTTAGTGCCGATTACTCACATGATTAGGCTGAGCAGAGCCGAACAGAGCCCTAACGGCAAGACGTCTGAGACGCGGGAAGCAGTTCTTCCTGCTGGCAGGCTGATAGCGAGCTCTCTGCGTGTCACAGCAATGGAAGGAAAGCGGTGCGAGAGGAGAGGTGGCCAGGGCATTAGCTCACCCGCACTGCACTTGAGGAATTAAGAGAAGTTAATTTAGGCCTTTACCCTGTGCATTGTACACAGCTGTACATACAGCTGTGTAACCTCGAGAGCCTGCTCAGAGCTTCCCAGAGCATTTCCTTATCGTGTCTCCTTTCCGTGCTACATCCAAGGCGATTTCACTGTGAGGGCGGATAAACATCCGCGAACACCACTACAGTGACCACAGTGAGGTGGAAGACAAGCTACAATTCCATCCTAATCTGGTTTCACAAGAGACTTGAAGAGGTACCGTTGGCACTTCTGAGGCCAAATTTGGTATGTGCAGCCACAGCTCTGCAGCTAGTTCTCCATAAGTGTTTGCAATAAATAATGCAATTTTAATTAACGTGAGCTATAATAACTCTTATTAAATCTAAATTGAATGCATGTTAGGGAGCTTAAATTTGTCGTATTGCCCAATACAAACTGCCAGAAGTGGCAGCTTCAATCCCATTACTCCACGTTTTATCACTATGCTAAAACTGACCTGCTAAATGGCTCCCCTGGGTGATGCATAATGCCATAAAATTAAACACTGATTTATTACTTAAATAAAAGACATCAGAGATTGTCAGGGTGTTAAACATCAGGGCTGGCTTGTGTTGCAAACCATATTTAATGGCAGACACAGCTGGTACTGCTTAAACAGAACTCAACCAACCAACCAACCTTTTTTCTAAATGAAGGCAGACAAAAGCAAAGGTGGGCTAACGGCTCTTCAAGAGTTTGGGATTTCATACTTTTTTCCCAATGGAAAACATGGATCACAACGGATCACATGGTAATGGAACCACTATATCCACGAGTGCCGCTGGTGACTGGCAGAATCACATCTTCCCGAAACAAACCCATTATTTACAGAGATCACCCCCTGGGACCAGCGGTTTACGAAAGCACCCTGTCTGCAGCGTTCGTGCTTCCAGCCCACCGTCTGCTGCTCTTCACCGCTGCTGCTCCGTGTCAGCTTTGCCAGCCAGATACGTGACTGATAACACCCGTTCTAAAGGCTCAGTGGCAGCTCTCCCATTGACACCAAACGACAGCACCTTCTCTTTCATGGGTGCTTTATTGTGTTCCCTCCTCCTAGAGTTGGTGCAGAAATGTGACAGAGCAAGCGGCACTCCTCCATCAGCTCCGTATTTGAGGAGGAAGAATTAGGCATGCAAGAGTCGCTATTGCTGCACTGTAATTAATTCTTCTCCAAGTGCTGGAAGTTGATAATAACCGATCAGTCTAGGTCTTCAGAAGGATTCCAAGGGGGCGGCAGGTGATCGCAGAAATGTCGCAGTGTTGAAATTTTATTTTCTTATATGATAGCTGAATCCAAGTTTCTTTGCTCTGACGCCACGTAGGTACCTGGTCTATTCTGCCTCTTTCAAACAATCGTCCATCAGATGGCAGCAGGGTACAAGCTTTTGTAAAACGCAAAGCAGGAGGACAGGAGTTTTGCCTGGGTATCTAAGGAGGTGTCAACAAATAGGTTAGCTTTTTAATCAGCTTTTTTTCATGTCTGTTCAAAAGGATGGCTAATATACTGCCCCGTTACACCAGCTCTCCAGCCTGTGTACGCCGTTCCCGGCTGATGTGTTTCAAGCATCCCGCGTCTCTGGCTACTCAGGGGCTGGAGGTGTCTTGCGGGGTTTGTCTTGCCTAAGCAGGGCAGCAAGGAAAGGTCACGCGGCTTCGCAAGGAGGCCCAGCCTTGGCCTCCTCGCCGCTTTCTGTGGAGCATCTCTCCCTGTGGGTACCCAACGCTGCCTGCAGTGCAGCCGCAGGGCCCTAGGCAGTGGGTTTCAAGCCCTCCCGAGCCCCCACGACCCTTTGGGAAGCTGCTTATCAGTTTCTCTGTGCTTTAGACATGAACGCCTGCCCTCCCTGGTCCTGGCAGCCAAGCTGGCAGTAGCTGCCCGTCAGTCTTTTAAAGCCAGGAGATATTCCTAACAGCTGCTAGCTGTGGGCGCCAGGGCTGAGGAACCGGGCGCAGCAAGTTCAAAGCCTGCTGAGATGCCTCTTAGGACGGTCCAGACCCTGATGACTGGAAAGCCGCACTCTTCGCTCGTGAAGGATCGGTGGATAACTGGCGTAGCACTAAACCCAACCGTTTTCACTGCACAGATAAAGGCAGAGGGACTGACCCACAGCACGGGGGATAGCTGCTCCGGTGTCATCTCCTGATGCCTCCTGCTCTGACAGTAAGGTGTCTCGCCCTTCGCCACACTGCTCTGTGTCAGTACTGGCGCTCGGTACTCATTCCTCAGTCTTCCTTCAACATTTTTCTTCCACTCTGCTTTCCTGGCGGCTTTCAAACACCGTGTCTCCAACCACTTTGTAACTTCTGCGCAGTGAAGAGCGTGTGCAGCTCCTGCCAAGCGCTCGTGCCGGCTGCCCCACAATGACCACAAACCCCAGTAAACCCAGGGAGTCTCTGCTTCCCTTGTAAGATGCACAGATCTGTGTCATCAACAAGGACAGAATGATCACTTAGCACTGTGCAGGAGAAGAAGAGGGTCTGCGGCAGGTGGGTGGGAGTCAGCTGGAGGGGAAGGAGGCTGGCGGGAGGCTGGCTGGAGCCTGGCTGAGACAGCAGGCAGTGTTCTCTGACAGCCTGCTCTCTTCCCGGAGCAGAAGGAAGAGCTCCAGGCAGATCTCGACTCAGATTTATAATCTGCTTCCCGGGCTTCTCCAGCGGCAGCACAGAAATACCCTGTCTGGATGATCTCCCTGCATGAGACAGCCCAAATGGCTGGGAGTTCTGTAGCTGGGTGCACGGGGTGTGTGTGCCAGTCTGATGTGGGAGGAAGAGTCGCCCTCTCTTAAATTATACCCGACAGAGCATTTTCTCAGATAATACGAACTGAAGCTCAAGAGGTCTGTGCAGACCACGAGAAGCAGCCAAAGATAAAATACAGCCTCATGGCTGCATGCAAAAAGGTTTTTTTCTTTAAGCTTGAAATAGCAGCTACAAATGGAATAAAAATCAGCCCTTACATTTTTATCACAACAACGGTCTACGTGGCTTTTTTCACCCCATTCGTTAGTTTTCATGTTTCTCTAGTGGTCTCCACGTTCTGTATGCTTCTTTGTCAGTATACCCAAGAGGTAAAAAATACTGTTCAGCAACCACTACCAGAAGAGCTCCAATCTTTGGAAGTCTCTCAGGAGCGCATCTTCCTAGCTGTGCTGGGTTCAGGACACCAAATTGTCCCTTTGGCCCTAGAGAGGCTGAGGGCCATGAAAAAGGACAGTTCATCCCGCTTTCGCTGCTGCTTTGGAAAGCCCTAGGCATCCTGTTTTCTCTCAAACTCTGGAAACGCATACATATGCAGTGAACACCAAAAAAGCAGGTGCAAGAAAGGTACAAATCATCGCTCCTATCTTTAAAATGGATGGTGCCTGCTCGGAAAGTTTTCTGTTAAGTAGAAAATAAGTTTGCTATAAATAAGCAAAAATAGTTTGCTAGACACGGTGAATAGTATTTTCTCATGCATGTTTTCCAACACACTCAGCATGGCATATTCATCACCTTCAAAGACGTCCTACTCTGCTGGTTCTCTATGTGCTACTATAGGGTTCTCTATGTACTGGGGGGTTGAGAAAAAATTCTCAAACTCACAAGCCTGAGTACAGTTTCCTAATTCCTATTCTTGGATATTTATGGAAGTAGCCAATTTGATCAAAATTAACCATGTGGTGGAAAATACTTCTGAAATATAGATTCAGTATTCTGGTTTTCCTGAATTTCAACTCCAGTAAACTTGTTTTTCGTTTTCTTTTTTTTTTTTACCATGCTGAATTCAGATGAGAATTATATTCACAGATACAAAGATAGAAAATTTTTGCACCTCACAGAGGGATGTATAAAACTATCTTAAAGATCCACCAACCAACATCACATAAAACCTTTTTTTCACAGTATTTAAAATCTGGCAACTTTAAGCAATTTTTTGTTTTTTGAAGGTACTGGGTTGATAAATCTTCAAGCTCCAGCTCAACTGAGAACTTCGGCCATAGAATTTATCTTTCTTTTAGAAGACCTTATCATTCCTATGGAAAATGATACCTTCCCAAACACGGCAGTGGCAGGAGGAGTTCGTTTTTATTACTAGCTTTTCTCACACACAATAGTTGCAGTGTATGGAAGGATAATTCTTTTATTCAGCAGAAAACTTTCTGCATTTCAACAGCACTAAGACAAGGATTAGCAGTTTCTCGACAGAAACACAGTTCTGGTAATTCTAACCAAATACCCACAGTGATCAGAAGTGGGACAGACACCACTTTGGATTAGTACGCGAAAGCCACTATTAATACCTACAACTTGTAGTCTGCGTTCCCTGACCATCCCTAATGTGAGAAGAGCAGCCCCGCTGTGCGCCGGTTATTATGAGCAAAATCAGCACACATTTACTGTCTTGTAAGTACCATAGAAAGCATCTGTACCGTTCAAATAACGCTTAAATTAGGGAATTAGGAAGCCAGCTAGGGAATTAGCAAGCCAACTCATTTCATTATAATGAAAGGGCAGAAGAAAAAACCTGGATAGATATTTTGAGAGCTTTCAGGGTAAAAGGAAGCCACGGTCTGAGGAAATAAATATTCATGTGAATTTACATGCACAAGACAAAAATATCCCTCTACATTGTAAATTGGATAAGAGATTCTATGCTGTCTGTATTTTCCCTATAGGGTTATAGTAAATGTTTCTCATTCACATTTTATTCTTTATCTCCAACAAACCATTGCAATGTTGTCTACTGGGGGCTGATGACATTTGAATATATGGAGACAAAACTGGTACCAAAAAAGAGTGTGTGGAGAAAAATCCTGCATTGTAATATGCATATCAGAGCGGGTAGAAACATATGGCCCTATAGGATACTCAAAATTGTTCGGGTAAAGCAAGCATTTCACTCAATGCTGACCCCAATTTTGCTGTTATTTCTTTATTCTGGACTGACAGAGTGAAACGTCCATTACAGGAAATCCTACATCTATTTGGAGAATACCTGTTGCAATCTCAACCTCTGATTTTTAAAGAAAAATCTCCCCCCTAATTATTTTGCCTCTTGTACAAATATCTTCAGCCTTTGGATTAAACCAGCAGCAACCTAGATAGCACAGAGATCTCTCTCAGACCAGAGAGACTGAGACACTAGATTCCCACTTAAACACTTCAGATCTTTTTCACTTCAGTGAAATACTCCAAATCAGAGCTCAACCCACTGCTTGCCTTGGAAAACAGCCTACGAGTTGCTATTATTTTGGGCGGGTGAGTTCTTGAACAGGAACAAATTACCCGAATACCGCTGCGGATGTGAGCCACGGCGCAGGACACGGGTCTGTTTTACAAACTCAGTGCATGCCCAGGAACGCCTGCGGGTTCTGGTGAAGGGGGGGTACCACGATGGGAGCTGTACGCCCGTTCAGCTGCTCCCATGGCGCAGTCATCCCTCCCCAGCAACCTGCCAGCTGCAGGCTTTAGGATCTGCTCCTCAGAATCTCTCCACATCACGTCCTCCCTGGATTGATTTCCTCTCATTTACACGCTGCTTTCAAGCTCTCCTGTACAGGACCTGATCTTTGTTTTTAAAAGCGCGAGCCCTCTTGTTCACTGACTGTATGCTGTCTCGATCATTAGCCCGTTCCAGGAGTGCAGCCGGGAAGGTGAAGGAGTGATGGACTTGCGGAAGATGCCCCCTCCTCTCGCCCCAGTATGGGCACTGGCAAAAAGGAGGTATCAACATCTGAGCTGGAGGGAGGGAGGGAGGAGGAACAGGCTTACACAAGAACTTAGAAGCTGGTAGGAGAGGAATTTGTTTTGTATCAGCCTTTTCAGGAACAGAGCATCATCTTAATAGCAGGTTTTACCATGCTGGACAGAGTAATTTCCAGCTCCCATTGTTGATTTTTCCCCAACCACCTATTTTCCTAATGTTATTTTCCAGAATATACTGAATCTTAAGGCTATTTTCATTTCTTCATTTCCTTCTACTCTCAACATTACGGTCCTTACAGTCCGCCTAATCTCTTCCCAAAGGCAGGGAGCACAGAGTCTCCCATTTTTCCAAGGACTGCCCCTAGCCAGTCAGTCATCAAAAACAAGCGTACCAAATGTGAACATTTACGAGACCGACACATTTACAATAAGGGTAAAAGTTAATAATGGAGGGAAAGTAATAGGAGTGAGCAATGGTTAAAAGGAAGTCAGTTAAAGACATTTAATCGTTTTTTCATTGTCTGAATTAACATGGTGGCAATGGTCCCAGCCTATTTTTCTTGAGCTGAGAGACAGTTTGTGATGCGCTGTGTCTCCATGAATACCTCTAGCACGCAAATGGAATGCCTTACAACTGCAAAAGGCAATTGCTCTCGTATGCATAATGAAATCTGACTGCATTATATTTTTGCCCTAAAAAGACCAGTTTACATTTCGCAATTTGTGATGCATTTTTCTCCTTTAAGATACCTATTTGCATGGTGCTATCTATTAAAAAGAGGGAGGAACAAAAGAAGTAATACAGGTCAAGCAGACCAAAAAAATATATTCAGGATGGAACCATGGCATTGCTAATTACGACGAAGCCAACAAAGAAGCAAGCATTTATACACGGACATGCCTTCCTCTCTAAATCGCAGAGGAGACAGCTCAAGAATTGGTCAGTGTCTGACACTTTGGGCCACTGCCACGTGTCTCTGGAGAACGGAGCTGCACACACTGAACCAACACCAAGCCCTCGTGCCTGTCGTCTAACTGACGGGGCTGCCCAGCAGGAACATGCTCTGAGCCTGACAGCCTGTGCTGTGGTGATGCCCTGGGAGATCAAAGAGTACCAGGGCTGTTCCAATAAAGTCAATGGCTTGTAGAAATACACATCGAATTTGTAAGTGCACAATCATCTATCCATTGATTTATCTATCTGGGGCTTCAATGACTCCCCTTTTCTACCATGACATACTGTAACTTTACCGAGATTCTTTTACTGAATATTGTAAATAAGTACGATTGTGATATTGAACACAACTCCTCAGTAGCTGCCCAGAGTTCAGCAGCTCTTGCGTGCTGTAGTCCAATAATGGGGACTTGCACAAGTTTTTAGCGAGTTTGATGGGAGTGCGGAACCATCAGACAGGGTTGTTGATTCTGTTCAACATGAATAATTCCTGGGCATCTCTGAACAGATGTGAACATGTTAGTTGAAATAATGCATTTCTGTGTGGTCATGAAGAACTACAGGTATTCAGATAACCTGTTTAATTTATGCAATTAGCAAACTGTCTCTATATGCTTAGTTTCAAATAGATTGATAGGTGATGGTTTAGCAAAAACTTCAATCCCAGCAGCTCATGCTCATTGTTCCACTGAGTCACATTGAGCTCTGTTTCAGCATGCCAGAAAGATAGAACATGCAGCCCATCAAGCTGCCACAAATATGAAGGGTGGAATATAAATAGATGTTTTTAGTATCACAGGTGCTGCTGAATTGTCTGGAGACACATTATTCAAATTTGCAGTTAATACTCCATCTATCCTATCCAGAGATGATGTTCTCTGTTATTTCTGAAAGCACTGTCCTCGAAATCATTAATATGACTGGTTTCTCACGGGAAATGGAAAAGTTGTGCAATTTGAGATGGGGCTCTTTCAAGACTGCTATGTAACCCACCTGTAACAAAAAAGAAGAGCCTCATGCTCTTAGATTATACTTGGTACATTGCAGGCTTTTACTTCTCTTAGTGTTGAGCCCTCGCAGGCAGAAGAGATTATTTGCTCTGGGTTATATACTCCATCATGGTGCCTGACTTCTGTGTTCAAGTGTGATACAAAACGATGGGTTGGGTTACTGCTAGTCAAAAAACAAACTGTGAACATAGCAGCAAAAAATATTGCTGCAAAGAAATTGTTGTACCCTACATTTCTTTAGTTTTCACGTTCTGAAGTATCTCCTACAAACCATGCTGGCCATATGAAAAGGTTTAAAGTAGCTGCAGTCGTTCATGGAAGAATTCTTTTCGGACTGAAGCAGCTCATGGTGTTTGCAAACTGCTCTGGAAAACCTCCATAAAGTGCTAGGACTGCTGGGTTTTTTCCTCTTCCAGGTTCTTCTCCACTGTAGAAACTACGCAGCCCAGCTACCCAGCCCCAGATTTAAGTTTTCACTGTCCTTCCTGAGAATTACAGCACAGAGTATTAATTGACACCTTCAGTCTCTATTACTAGACTAACAATTGTCATCTGAATTTCACATTGCACATGGAGGACAACTGAATCAGAAAGTCAGGACTATTTGCTTTGACATCTAAGTCTATTTCCATGACAAAGCTGGAACCAGGTTCCCCCAGGACCTCATCATCAATCTTCCTGGCAATACCTCCAGTATTTGAGGTGTGGCCTCACCAGTGCCAAGCACAGGGGGACAATCACTGCCCTGCTCCTGCTGGTCACACCATTGCTGATACTAGCCAGGATGCTGTTGGCCTTCTTGGCCACCTGGGCACACTGCTGGCTCACATTCAGCATTACTGACCGACACCCCCATACTGACCACCACCTCCAGGTCCTTTTCCTCTGTGCAGCTTTCCAGCCACTCTCCCCCAAGCCTGTAGCGTTGCAGGAGATTATTGTGACCCAAGTGCAAGATCCAGCACTTGGCCTTGTTGAACCTCACACCATTGGCCTCGGCCGATGAATCCAGTCTGTCCAGATCCCTCTGTAGAGCCTCCTGACCTTCAAGCAGATCAACACTCCCACCCAACTTGGTGTCATCTGCAAACTTCCTGAGGGTGCACTCGATCCCCTCATCCAGATCCTTGATAAAGATGTTGAAGAGAACAGGCCCCAGCACTGAGCCCTGGGGGACACCACTGGTGACCGGCCACCAACTGGATTGAACTCCAGTCACCAATACTCTCCAGGCCCAGCCATCCAGCCAGTTTTTGACCCAGCAGAGAGAACACTCATCCAAGCCATGAGCAGCCAGTTTCTGCAGGACAATGCTGTGGGAAACAGTGTCAAAAGCTTTACCAAGGTCTAGGTAGACAGTGTCCACAGCCCTTCCCTCATCCACCAAGCGGATCACCTTGTCATAGAAGGAAATCAAGTTCATCAAGCAGGACCTGCCTTTCATCAACTCATGCTGACTGGGCCTGATCCCCTGCTTGTCCTGTACGTGCGGTGTGATGGCACTCAAGATGATCTGCTCCATAACATTCCCCAACACTGAGGTCAGACTGACAGGCCTGTAGGTCCCTGGGTCCTCCTTCCGGCCATTGTTGTAGATGGGTGTCACATTTGCCAACCTCCAGTCAACTGGTACCTCCTCAGTTAGCCAGGTAAACCATGTTAGCATATTTAATCCATATTCTGTTTGTGCCTTTTGGTTCCAACACCTTTGTATCATTCATTCAGCGTGTGTGGTGGCAATCACTGCTGCAATCTTTGAGTGCTTCCGCAATATCAACAACTGCTCCTTCTAAATAACTTTAAATCACGTTTATATTGCAACTCTGACACATGCCTGTGTGTCTAAGTACCCTTACACCAGTCATTTTCAGAGTCTAATATTGCATAAACGTCTTTTACAATAACGCTAGCTCACTGCTACACAACCCAAAAGCCCTCAGATGTTTTATTATTAAATATAGGCTTTTATGACATTCTTTTAAAAGGCAGATCCTTCCGAATGAAATGCTGGCTCGGTATTTTAGCTCTTTGAACCCTTTATTCCTGAGGGTTTGACTTTAACCTTCCTCTCTCAAATTGTAAAGGTAACTTGAGTGACATTGCTGAAATACACAGCTCCTCTGTGATTTTTCCAGATTAGGTGTGATTTAGGTAGCTGCAGTTTGGTCTTTAGTAACCTACAGTGGTTGTCACCCCAAGTGAAAACACATTTTACTGTTCCTCTGGGAGGGTGTACGCTGTGTACAGTGCACGTGTTCTCACTTCAATGACAATAAAGACTCTAAATTACCTCATCATTCAAGGGTTCAAGACCTTCGGTTCCCCTGGACATTTAGTTAAGAGAACGCATGATGATGGAAAATAGTGCGGAAATCCTGGATGTTGTTCTGGCAGCTATATGCCATCGCTCTTTCAATTTCTCAAAATAATTTCATAGGGTATATGTAAAAGATTCTTTAGGGATTTAATTTACCCTAGAACTATACATAACAGTTCATTTATTTTTCCACAGCGTTCTTTGGACTGTGCTTCCATTCTCAACGCTGACGTTCAAAAGTAGGCATTTTATTTTGTTTAGTGAAAAAAATAACCCTTTTCTTCCTCTCCTTACGTACCTCCAGTCCTATACACATGGCGTTATTTCTCTGTGGCTCAAACTCCACGACCAGCTGTGACGCCCATGGCTGGTTAAATGCTTACCAAAGTTTGATCTGTGTGTCTGCAGTTCTGTTCACAAAGTTGCTCAGGTATAATTAAGGGCCTACCCATAATTACAGAGTGGCTCTCTGTCCCTGCAGAGTGGGCCGCACAGATGGACACCGTAACGGAAAGGAGTTAGCCGCCTGGCCGTGATTGATGAGCCGGTAAGGAGCCCAGCTCTCACCCTCGCTGGAGTAGAGGTGCTCTTAGACCACGTCAGCAGAAAGAAGAGCAGGCAGCATTTTGATGCTCACGTTAGCAGGTGGTCCTGAGCAAGCAAATCTCCTGAGGGTAAGGTGACATCCCCATATAGCCAGTTTGCAGACCAGAATTGGTTTTTAGCTAGGAAATGTCTCTCTCTCAGAGAAAGATATGACAATAAGCACTTAAATGCTGCTCTGGGCTCTTCTTTTTGCCTCAGGAACATAGACAAATTCCAGACAAATAAGCTTTCTTAAATGCAGAGACAGCAGCTCTGTACTTATTTGACTCACATTACTAAAGATAATTTGAACACGGGGTCTGGCCGTGCTCATGGTTTACGACCAGACTCAGTGCGAGCTGCTGAAACTCCTATTAATTCTCCAAGAAAGCCGTCAGGCTCCGTTTTGATCGCGTGCCTAATGAGAAAGGTTTGTCATGCTCTCTGAAGAACACCGGGCAAGCCTTACGGGTTCCTCAAATCTCATTTTCATTCCTTCCCTTTCTGACTCCCGGCTCAGAAATGGCTGAGGGGCAGAGGAGGCAACGCCAGCGTGAGCTGGCTCGGGTCAACGCCGTGGCCAGGAGATCAGCACGCAGGAAGCGCGCATCAGCCGGGGAAGTGCAGACGCAGGCACAGTGCCAAGGGACGCCACGACAGCTTATGAATCAACCTGTACTGCAAGCATCATGCGAGGATCCTTTTTCTTTAAACAGAATGGATGAGAAGGAGCGGTAAATACACGAGGAGAGAGGGAAGTGATTCTGTGAGCCTCCTGAGATCAAGTATGAGGGAACGAACTTGGGTGCTTAACAAATGAGTGACTTTAAAGACCCATACTTTTTGCTGTCAATCCCTTGCCCTTCAACAGGTATAAAATGGTAATATCAAGACTAATCGTTACGGGCTGGAGCTCTTCATTATCTGAAGTGACGTGCCCGTCGCTGTGCTGCACAAGAACTAGGGAGGAGAACTTCTCACCAATGTGTGAACATTTCTGCCTTGTTTGAGGCTGTGACTAATTCTTGCTGTGAGTTTTAGTTTCCTCATGCAGAGAGATTAAACTTTTACTGTTTCCAGCTCTTTGGATCTTGTCATTAGTCTTTTGACTGTGTAAAAGACTCAGCTCCCAGAGGTACAGAAAAATGTAGGTATTTTAGCTTCCTCCAAAACCCCTCACCCCTCAAAAATGAAAAAAAAAAAAAGAAATAAAATAATAAAAAGAAAATGGATATAGCTTTAATGATTGCATTGGAAAATTTCTGAAAACATGAGATGCATATTCAGAAACTAGAAGGCAGCGAAAGGAACTTACCTTAAAAAAAAAAACCAATCCCATGATATACTATAGAAACCTGTAGTTGCAACATTGCAAGGCGCTAATCTGAACGCCAGATTAAAAATGTTTGTGCTATGTGCACGTAGAAACAAATGTAGAGAGCACACTTTCATTAAGCAGCTGTGGGTACGACATTGCTACGCAACACCAGATCTTTGCCCTGTGGGAACTTTTCGAAGGTTTTCCTAAAGCTGATGGCTATCCCAAATGGAATCTAAATCTTCCTATACATTGAAACTGTAATAAAGCACATTTGTACTTGCAGCTGTGGAACTGCCACCAGCAAATACTGCGTACAAAAAAATCCCAAACCTATAGCTAATATGCTGCTTAATGCCATGAAGACTAATTAGAATGTCATTATCACGGCTGCTGCTCCATCTACTTCGGATAAATTAATAACTGGCGTTAAATATAAATTGTCACAAATCTGGAAACTGTCGACATGATTGCTTTGCCATTCGCCATTACCATTCAAAAACAATTGAAAAAGAGAACTCGCAAAGGCTGTAGAATTCCCTAAATTATCATTTCCCATCTCCTGCTGAAAAGTGTTTAAATCCCTTTGTGCTGCCCAAATCTTTGCAAGAGAATAGACGACAAAATGATAAAACTTTGAAACGCAATGCAATGCAACAAGTGACGAACTATGGCTAGCCATTGCTTTAGCAGACTACTCCTCTGAAAACACATTTCCTAGCAACCTCAGTTATTATTTCCTTACTCCTATTTCTAACCACATAGCAAAATTAAAGGCAGAAATAATGTTTGCATTATTTCAGCAAAGAACAAGTATATTTGTTCTGATTCCGAGTCGTGCCCTGTGGTGGGCAGGGCAGGCACGGCAAAGAGGTCTGAATATCTCTTGTGTCTCCTGAACACTGGCCGGGTAGATGGGTTTGTGCACGCAGTAACACGCATTAAAGCAGCTCCAGGGACTTGCTGCTCACATCTCCCTGTGAAGCTCTTCCAAAGCCCCAGTTAAATCTCCTTCAATTCCGCCCCTGCCAGGCTCATTTGCAGGCTTCAGGGAGAGCAGCGGGGAAGCAATACACACCTCCTGAGATCTTCCTCTTAATGCTTCTGTCCTGGGGCCTTTCCCTCCAAGCACGGCCCAAAACTAAGATCCTATTATGAGAAGAAAATGTGAATTCTCCACACTGAGAAAAGTTAACAGAATAATAGTTCTGAGCAGAAGGCTAGGATTGACCTCAGCTCGCCCTGAAATGCGGAGCTTGTCCAGTTTCACATTGCCCAAATACTGGCTTAATGTTTTAGAGCGGTGTGTATCAAAACTCCATCCACTTTACATAACCACCATGTGAAACGTAGAATGTTTTGGGATTATATACATAATTTTCTTATTTTCACTCTTGCTCTGCTTAGCTGCAAAATACTCCTTGGAAGTGCTGCAGGGTATGTGACTTACACATACATTACAATATGATTTGACTTGCTCCATTTGATTAATGTTTTGAGTAAAAATTCCAAGTGCTTCCCCCCCTGCGCCTCTGAAAAATGACTGTATAAGATGGCACTATGGAGTCCATTTTCTGGAGAATTTCCATATCAGATGTGTTCAGTTGAAGTATATAAAAGAAAAACATGGGTTTCTTTCCCAGTCAGCCTAAATCCAAACTTGAGAACTAAAGTATCTTTCCCTCTTTGCATCAAAGGAGTAAGGAAGAATGTAGAAATTCAGCCCATAGTTAACACTGGTGCATTTCTGCTCTTTCCCATTTATACTTTCACCGTCACTGTCATTAAAAAAAAAAAAAAAGCAGCAAGCTTTTAATTGATTTAGTTGACATTTTACTTGACTTGTTTGCAGCTGCATTCCTAGGGCTTTGCCAAGGCACAAAGGCTTCGGTTCCTATGCAGCAAGCATTACTCCTGCCAGTGCAATTTAGAAATGAAAACTGTTACTGCCAGCGATGGAAAGAAAAGAAAGATGAACATGGGGTGTCCCCAAAATGCAAAAGATCTGCAATGAACATGGTGCAAAAAGGAAAAAATTAGGAAGATGCCTGTGTTCATGAGCGAAGAAAACTTAAATCTAGGGCAAACCTTTTAAGCTCTCCTCCTGGAAGAGGCACTCCTAAAATGTTCCGAAAATGACAAATTCTCATGGAAGTCAGAGAGGGAAGGCATGTTTGTAGTGCAGTTTTAGCCTGAAACACATCCACATTTCTATCCAAAAATATTTTAGAGACAGGGTTGATAGGCACAGCTCTGAGTACGGAATGTGTGGATCAATCAGTGGATCACAACTGTGCACAGCTTACCTTGGTAAGGGTATTGTAGATAGCGGTGGACTATCCATAAGGTTGCTCCACAATAGAGACAATCAATCTGTCTTTGCTTGTTACGCTTCCTCTCAGTCCAAACAAACCCCTTCAAATTTGCTGGAGAGCAAAAAATTTGCTTATAAAATTAAATGTACTGGATTCTGAATATGCTGAATGACCATCACTTTGTAGGTCTATATAATGTATATTTATTCCAAATCAGTTTACTGTAAAACTTAACTCAAAATTGAATTTATGGTGTTAATAGTTATGCAAGTTTAAATGACCTCTAGCATAAGCAGAAACGTTATAGCTGTTAAAATATATCACTCTCTAATGTCTAGCTAAAAAAGCTTTGAATTGCATAACAGAACTAAATGATGTGCTCCATCTTGTAAATCTGAGCCCCGTTAAAAGAGCTGAACACTTCGGCAATCGCGTGAGCTGATGCTGTGATCCTGGGAGAGCCCAGTAAAGGAAAGCTGACTCAGAATTAAGGAGAGAAGGGGGCTTCTATCGGAACCGTTTGCTGCTAGAAGCTGTGGATATGGTATTTATTTAGTATTTGGCATTGTGATCATCAGCAACAAACAAAGGCTTCAGGACAATACTAGAAGGTACACTTTGACTTGCCTTTTAAATAAGATCTAATATTAAGGACTTGATCCATTGTAATTATGAGGGTTTCAGAAAAAAAAAGATCAGATAAGCCTATAATTAAGGCAAATAAATTCTGGGTGAGGATGGCCCCAGCACATATTTTTGTGCTTTGATCAACCAACATCCAAAACTCCTATAGCACTTCTCAAAGGCAGGGTGCTAGTTCACACGTCTAAGTGAAATGCTGCAAGGAGGAAGCCTGTGTTCTGCCTACTCTTCTTTCACTCCCGTTATTTTCCAACTAGCTTCTCGTGTGGCCCTCTTACAGCTGAAGGTTTTTCAGCTGGTGGAGGTTTCCAAACCAGGTTGAATTCAACAGTTACTTTCCTCCTTTCCTATCACCTCCTCTTCTTGTATGGAAATTAAGTCAGGGTTTCTTAGGCTTTTCACAGCAAAAACTAAGAGGAAGTCTTGGTGGTGAGCATTGTCCTTCCTTCTCACCTTCACCCACTGACCCATTAGAGGTAAGCTGTCTCAGAAAGGCTGAACGGTTACATTCAGTGTTACCAAGTCTCACAACATCCATGGTGCATCAGGGGATGCTCAAGGACTTTGTTTAGTATATTTAGCTTTGAAGTCTCAATTCTGGCCATTGTGAAATTCAAAGAATTTTTCTGCCATTATGATTGCAAGGAAATTAAAGTTAAGAACTTGGAAGAAAGAACTTCTAAAGACACCCCCCCCGCCCCCAAAATCCGCCAGATGGAAAGTGTTTCATATTCACTTATTTTACAAATCATCAGAATTCATCTCAGTGTCACCTTTTATGGGAATCAGGTATTTAAACCAGAGATATAATCTTACAGTGTTATTTAGACTATGTTCATGCTCTATCCTCTCTTTCTGATTATTTTTTGCACGGAAACATACTGCATGATTAGATCGGTGGTGTATTTCCAAGAGTTTGCTCAGCCAGACTCTGACCTTTGTGTCTAACTGCTATTCATGGGTAATTCTTGACTCTGGAATAGTCATGACAAACTGCTCACTAAAAAGCAAAATGCAAATTATTATTACACCAAGTAATTCCACAATACAAGTAATTTCACACACGTTTGTGACTCTGGTGTCAGTCTCCTCCTTCAGGGAGAAGGTTTGGGAAGGAAGGATGGTTTGAGCAGAGCCTCAGAGTGTCCCTGATTAGTGCAGAGCTGAATGGATAGAATTGTTCAGTTTCTAATCAGCCTCTTTCTTTCTTTTCTTTCTTTTTTTTTTTAACTGTACCAGGGCCTGAGCTTGCTTTCCTGCATTTTTTAGGGAATGCCATTTCTTGATTTTATTTGTAGTATTATTATGTAGAAGCAACGGACACATTCTTAGGATATAGTGGCTCTTGGCAAGAGATCAAAACTTTTATTTTGAACTCTCTACTTGACGGTCTTTAGATACTCGCCTCCTATCTGACAACCAGCAAGGTTTCCCTGGATTTTTCGTTCTGTCCCTCAAAACCATAAACAAGCTATGTTCTGGTGAAATGAGAAGAGAGCAGTGGGGATGCTCAAAGAAATTATAAGGCTTGCTTTCTCCAGGTGGCTCAAACAACGATTTATTTCTTCTCTGCATGCCTGAGCCTGCAACAAATATACCACTTTCTACCTATGAAGTTGCTTGGAATATATTAAATGGGTTCCCCATCATATCTGATATTCATAAACTCACATAAACATCTTACTGCAATTTCCCAAACTGTTTTTTCCCAGAAGCCTTTGATGAGGAAGGAGCTGCTATTTTCTTTCATTATGGGGAATGATAAAATTTCACAAATTAGAGTTAAAATCAGAATTTGTGGTCATTCTTTGCAATGCATGCATTTAAATTATGATGACAATATCAAATTGTTTACTGCTGAGGGTGGTGATTAAGCATATGCACAAAAGCAATAACATTTAAGCATGTTAACAGCTTTAATAACGGTAGCTTCACAACCTGTGTTTTGATCTATTAAGACTAAAATTGTATTCCAAGTTCCAATTTTAAATTTCATTATCTGATTAGGCTTAGTTTATTATTAACATCAGCAAAACAAAGTGCAAATCGCTCAAAGCTCAGTATCCAGGAGACTTTGATTCAACCCATTCAAGTGCTAATGCAACTACTGAGACCCAAAGGCTTTGGTGAGGAACTGCGGGGGCAGCATGAAAAAGAACTAGAGCTGGATGGCGTGGACAGGAAAACCCCATGTCCTTTGCCAGGGCACATCCTTAAACAGAAACCAGAAAACACTTCCAAAGTCATCAGACACCAGTACTCACCCAAGGAAACATAAATGGCAGGTTGAACTTCCATTCTCTGGAAAAGAGTATTCATTTGTTCCTATCAGTCTTACACTGCTTCCATTACCTACCCTCAATTTTTGTGACCAAGATATCACCAGGGCCAGTCAGTTCTCCTGACACAAGCATGTCCTGGTTATTTTGGCAGTGATCTCTTAAAGACAGAAAGAAACCTCCACACCACAGTACTACAAAAGAAATGAATGTTTAAACTTAACTACGTATCACCAGATGGCTGCATAAAATGTACTGCTCGGCGGTGCACGCAGATACCTCCACACAGGTTCTGATGGCGATGAGTGAAATGCTGTATGGCGACACAAACGATACACACCAGGGTCCTCCCTTTGAAACAGCTGCCCTGAACGCAGAAATTTTCCTCTCTGAAATGCCACAGGAGCCAAGGGAACTGACTCTTTTTCAATTGTGGACTGGGTCTGTACACGAGTTATGTTGTGATGCCGCACGCTGTTACACAAAGAAGCAACACGACCCACAGAACGCGGAAACCGACGCTTACGTGCATACGTGATCCGCAGTGGAAAATAGATATAGCACGTATTGCTACACCTGGCCTTTGTTCCACACCACGGCTGCAGTGATGAGACAAGGAGGAAGCTACATCCTAGGTCCAGTTATAAGCTTTTGTGTAACATAGTCATAACTAAGGCATCGTAATTTGACTCTGTTTTGCATAAGGTACAATGAGCTGAGACAGCATTGCTGCACTCCCCCAAGGGATGCTAATGATCACCAAGTTTTCGGTAATTCACAAAGTTGAATTCCAATCATTACTCTTAATATTAGGAATGAAAATACTCTAGCACCATGGAGTTTCTGGTCATTATCAGACTCAACCAAAAGATTTCGCTGGCCATTTAGTAATGACCCTTGCCTCGCCCCTTTCTAGGGGTGAAAACCCTTGAACTCCCTAGTTAGGCAGTAGGAACCTCAGAACAAGCACTGTTGGCTGCATACGAATCAAGCTCCCTCTTCAGTTATGCCAGCTCCTTACAGATGAGCTAAACATACGCCTCATGTTTTAAATACATGGATTGCCTTGAATGTTTCTACTAACTGAAAGTAAATAGTTAAACATTGTTATGCATCACCTTTATGTATATGGCATATTGTCTTACGGTGTTTAAAAATAGAAATCTTTTAAACCACATTAATAAAAAGTGTGCTTTTCCTTGTTTAGGAATAATGCAGCTGTCTATCACTGTATTTGAATTGAAAAAGTAAAACATCACTGGCGGCAGGAACAGCAGGGAAAGGTACCCTGGTGCTTAATTTGGACCAAATATTCATAGTGAGCTTACTAATTAAATTGCTCATTTAAAGGTATTGCACTATTTCTGATAGGTCACTAAAAACTGAAACAGAGAGACTGATCCGTTTTATTTTTCCAAATTAAAGTAACAGTGAGCATCAAGACCTAACTCATGTCACAGAACTAATATGAACTGAATATTTCATTTCCTTTGGTGCTAAATAAAAAGATACTTGTCCTTTGCAAAGATTCTACTTGTGTATCTGTTAGGAATATCCTAAATGAGCCAAAGAAAAGCTAGGGCACACAGGACAAGGACTGTATTTTTATTATTTATATGGTACTGGTACTTTACTAAAAATAATTAGAATAATATTAATACTATCACTTCATTAAATCACGACATTCTACTTTACATTATGGCATTTAAGTTTTTGCTTAATGTTAAAAATGGCCATTAAATGCTCTGCTGTTATGGTTCCAATATCATTACCTCCAAGGTACTCAATCTGGGATGACCTCTCCAGTAACAATTCAGATGATGTAAAAGTTAAGAAGATAAGAATAGTGCATCATGTCACACTAAAGGTCCGTCCAGCTTTGCATCTTTCTTCTGCTCAGGACAATAGTGGATGCCGGGGGAAGAGTACAACAACAGGACAAGCAGAGAGTAATATTCCCGTGAATACTTCCTGAACGCTTAGAGACCTGTATCTCATATACTTTGTGATGCAGAAGTGTCTGTACATTTAATAACCACGGGTATGGTTTTCCTCCTTGAATTTGTCAATCCCTTTGTGAATCATGTAAGATCCTAGCATCTGTAGGGTCTTGTGGCAGGGAGTCCCCATGCCTACATATTATTGTGTGAGGAAATGTTTTTGCAGTTAGGTCTGCTAAGGATGACTGAAAATCAAGAGATGTTCTCAGAAAGAGTAGTGTTTACCTGCAGTAAAATTAGAGTTTGGGTGATTACAACCCGTCTTCCTAAATTTCCCTAGTAACTTCATGATACTCATCTGGCTTTAAGTTCTCCATATGCTGTTGAGCTCTGTGTCCTACAGCACTGTAAGTCAGCAGCAAGTAAACTTGTTTGCCCTAAAAAATGCACGTCTGAGTCCTTTGGGATCAAAACTACAGCTTGAGTACAAAACTACAGCAATTATATTGCAAACGGTCTAGAAATCTCACGGACTGCATTATGGTGAATACACTTTAATATACTTTACATTTCTATCTTATAATTCACATTGAACTTGAGAACCTGGTATGCTTCAGGGAGCTTTTGTGTGTGGAAAAAATAAAAATAATTACTAATCTGCACTGTGCACAATGAATGACTAAGTTCATCTACTTCCCTGTAAACACTTTCACAGTAGAAACAGTATTATTTCAGCATTTCATTTTTTTCCCCCATTAAAATAAAAACTGTCAGTTTACTTTCTTCTAATCTGAAAGCCTGCCAATGAAAGTTTTTTCATATATTCACTCATCTCAAATAAACGCAAAACAGCAGCATGGCACTGAGTGATTTCCATTTCCACCCCAAATTTGAATTCCAACAAGTTTTAGTATAAATTTGTATCTAAAATATATTACTGAGGATCAGCAGTTGAAGAAAGGGGTTTGATTCCAAAAGTTCTGTGCACAGCAGGGCTAAGACAGCCATCTCCAGAGAGTTTCTCTGGTGCCTGACGAGCTGAAAGTCGGTTTGATGTGGAAATGGTATGGCTAGACTTCACCTCTTCTGCTGAAAACACGAGTGCTGAAGGTGACTCCTCATCCGACGGGCGAGGCTGAGGACAGGAGAAGCTCTGCTTCTGAATCACGTGAAGCTCTTTCTGCCCTTGCTCTGCTCCCAGCTGTGTATTTGTATACTTTATTTTTCCCCAGAGGTGAGGGACTGTTCAGTTACTACAGGTTTACTCTTCTGTAAAAATGAACAATACTGAGGAAAAACGCCCTACTGTTAGAGTTAACAGCATTGGCATTTAAGAACTCATCTGTAGCTATGCTTTTCCTGCATAGGTGTGTGCATCATCTTTGTCTCTGAGATGCCTTTTTGGATGTGCACATGTACTCCAGCCAAAAGAGATATGAGAATTAATGCAGAATACAGAAAATTTAAAAAGAAGAAGAAAAAAAAAACTTGAAGAGGCCAAATCATTAAAAAGGGTGAACATGTGAAAACCAGTGAAGACAAATATTGTAAAATATGTATGTTAGATTTTAAACGAATGTACCCTTCCTGTAAGGCCTAGTATTCTTCTGTGTCATGCTTGCAAAGTGTGTTTCTTGCTGCCTTCTCTCGAATTCAAAGGTATAGAGATGTCAGCATTTCGGAAGATGCGTATTTTCCCAGTGCTCCCCAATACCAGGAATGCAACTGAGCCCAAGTGTGTTAGTCCCTCACCAATTGTAACTGCAAATGAAAAAGCCTGGCATAGTCAACCGTCAATAATTGTTGACATTTTCATGACATTGTTTCCTAGGTGTATAATATTGTAAGTACCTAAAAAATTGCACGGCAATCTCCAGAAATTACTTATTCATCAGATGTTACAGCTGGCAGTAGTTCTCGTTGCTACGGTGTCCATTTGATTTGAATCTAATACCTTTGTGGCAAAAGACTTATTTAAATAGTTATTGGAATAGAAAAAGACTTAAAGTAAGAATAATGAAAAAGTCAAAATGTATTTAACTGATTTTAAAAAGAGGGAAAATGATGCATGTAAATCCCAAGCAGTCTTTGCAAGAACTGGCTTTGCTGGAGCATATCTTTTCTATAAATCGTACGTGCAGCTGCAGGAAGCAGTATAACCACAAGGTGAAAACCACAAAAATACCTCACCCCATACAGACCCAGAAGTTGTGCTTCGAAAAGCAAACAATATCAATTCTAGATTTACACCTGGTAAGCTTAATCTGTCCGGAGGAGTCTGCACTCGCTTCTATTTACTGCTCTCCAGATCAGCTCAACGCGGAACGCTGGGGCTGCGTACGCCTGGCGTTCAGAAATGCAGAGGGACGAGGGGAGAGATAGTGCTTATTTGCAGGCAGCAGAGAGACAGCAGGGCTTTGTCTCCATATGCTGTACAGAATTATTAAACGAGACAGAACAACGCAGAAAACACACACACACACAAGCACACACGCTCAACTGTCGGGTTATTTCTATTGCCCTTTCTGACAACATAACGGCCTTCCGTCTTTGTATGGACCCAAACAAAACCTACCGTGTCTCCCAAACAGTGCTTCAGCTGAGTTTAACCTTTCCCAGTTCAGAATCCTAGATGATCTGGAACATGGATCTTGGGTGAAAGAACTAAAGGAGATGGAAGTATTGAAAAGAATTCATCGAGCATCTCATAGCTTTGTCTGCCTGCAGCCCTGGCGACTGTGAAGTTCACCAGAGAAGGCTCCCAGGAATGTCGAGGACAGTGGCTACCGGGGCTTCAGTGACATCTGAAAGCCTTGAAGGCAGCATGGCCAGCTCTATGAACTCCTACTGACTGGATCCCTCTGCCTCTCTGCCCCTTATAACTTGCACAGGGTTTTGAACACTCCAAGGAGAGTTAGAAGTCTAAATATCTGAGTACAGAAATACAGATTTAGGCAGGACAAACACTGTAACTGACTGTCCCTGACCTCACCCATGAGAACCAAGAGTACGTAAGCGGTATGTCCTATCCAAGTCACCCCAGTGTTCTGATACGTGGTTGGGTGCAACAGAAATGTTTAGTAATCTGTACCACCGAGAGCCTGGACGGTAAGAATTATTATCATACCGAATAGCATCCTATGCCATTAGTAATTCCGCCGAAGTAAATTATTTGTGAACTAAGGCACAACTGGCTGGGTTTAATTATCAGAAGGATTTCCCTGGCACGCGGAACATTAGTGAGCAGGCATTAACCCCTCTGCTGCTCTGTATGGCTGCGGGCAGACTGGGAAGCGCTGGGGTCAGCGCAATGGGGCACTCAAATGGGCTCCAGGGAGAGAGAGAGGGAAGTAGGCAGCTGTGCAAGATGCTTTGCTCTCTTATTGTTTACCATGAGCATATATATAGCAAAATAAAATGTTTCTTGCAAAAGGGTGGAGCGACTTCTTTTGTAAAGAAACCACGATTCTCTCTTAAGTCTAGGTCTGCCACCGGGGCAGAGCAGCAATCCGCTATGCCTCTTTTAGAGTAGGTTATAAAATCACGTCTAAGGATTCAGCGCTAGCATGGCCAGGAATATCTTTGCACTGGGAAGACTTCATGCTCCATGTTAGAGGCAGTCCTAGGAATCTGGGTGCAGGGAGGGCTACAACTAATAACCCTTTTGTGAACTAAATCTTCCTCAACTTCTTTTCAACCACGTGGGTTCTCTTTAAAGCATCCTCCTAGATTCTGTCAGGCTCCTAGTGTCCGGGATTTTAAAGCTGTGAATTCAGCGTTCAGTTTGGTGATAAGTGTTAGCAAACTTACCTTGAGCTTGATGGAGTTTTTCATCGAGTCATGGCTATTTCAGCTCCCCTAGGAGCTCTTCTCTATCTGTGTTTTCAAAGCTCACATCTCTTTTGGTTGCCTTCATGTCATGAGAAGTGTTTCCTCAGTTCATTTACAGATGGCCGTGCAAAAAGCAGCCTCTGGAAATGGCTGGTGTGCAGCGTATCATAGACCCCAAACCTGACACAAAAAGATACCATTAAACCTTTTAAAAACTACAGGTAGCCCTGCTATCTGCATCTGCTCCTCGCAGAAACAACCTGATGCTCTTCCAACTACAACGTTAAAGGTCTGTGGAGCGCTACCTGGTGTTAATACATCAATGGGCAGATAGTTCCTGTCACCGCTTGGGTTACCCTCCCTGGGTACTCCCTGCAGAGGTATGTGATGTTCGGAGTACTACACTGGTGACTCTGACCACGGCGACAGCGCTGAGGGGGAGGCACAGAGTGGTGGGTAAGGGAAGGGAGTGCATGAAGATAACATGGTTCACAGGCTGCTGTTCAGAGGGTCAAACAGGTCTATGCTCATGTTCGGAGAATGCGGGGTGGACTCAAAAGGCTTTGGTCGCTCCTTGCTGTGCGAGAGCTGTGCACAGTACAGACCATCGTGGGGGCAGGGCACTGCCTGGAGGCTGGAGGACTGCAGAAGACACCATTGCAGGGGCTCCGCTTGCTGATCCCACTGCCTGCTGTCCCACCCCCAAGGACGATCTGTGCTTAAAAGCTGCAGGAGAGCTCGTACTGTTCAATTTATTTGAGTATATGTGATAATTTAATTTCCTGTCAAATATAATGGGGAGTATGCGTATTTGTCCTAGCTATTTCTTCCCACAATGTGTGTTTATTTGTTATCCACTCAGCTATCCGTCTTTAATTAGTTCCTCAGCTGAGCACTTCAAGCTGTGCTGTGTGCGTCTGGAATGTTTCTTGTTTTACTAATGAATATAATTTCAGAAATCTCCTTGATCATAGCTCAGTCACTACGAACTACTGACTCTTCGTGTGTAAATAAAAGGAAAGACGTGGAGGGCCCCAGGCTTGCTTTCTGTGGTAAGTGATGATGTTTACTCGTCTAAGTCTCTTCAAGGAAGGGAGTACCGCTAGTAGAGAGGAGACGAGGGACAAGGTGGAGAGATAAATCTACAGCATAAACCATCATTTCTCTAAAGATCTCAAGGGAAGGATCTAGTCTAATAATTCTTCCTACCATGCATATTTAATACAGTCAGCAAAGTTCAGAATCCCTGGAGCCCAGAAAAATAAATTTTGCAGGTGGACTCTGGAAACATCTGAATGTTCTTTATGAATAATTTTGTCTTTTATATATTGAGCTTGCAGAAGTAAAAAATTAGCGTGGCAAATCACTGATCACTTTCCTTATTTTCATAAATCGTATTGCATAGAATAAGGCTGATACGAATCAAGGCCGATAGCCTTACATGTTATGTGTTCTTTCAATGTCAAAAAGTATTTGTTTGAGGCAGGACACTCTTGTTTTGTCCTGAAAAATCACTATGCACGTATGCAATTTCCTACTGTTTTCGGATCTTTCTTGGATTGGGGTTTTACTCATTGATTTTTGGATGTGAGTGGGGATTAGTAGCCCAAGCCCTGGATCCCGAGCAGTAGCTCTTGTTGGTAGTTACAAAGGAACGGAAATGCTTGAGATGGTCTTCAGGTCAGTTCTAACCTTGGCCCTGTAGAAGCACAATGACTATCTTCTGGCGTCTGAGTAACTTGAATGGAACGATGGACTGTGGTCAGATTTCCATAGAGGAATGACTCTGGTACTTGGGAAAGGCCATCACGATGATTACTGAAAGGAACACATTTTACAAGAAATTAATCAGAAGAGTTTGGCTAGGTTAGTTTAGATAAAGGACTGAGAGGAGACAAGATGACAGTTCATTAATACGTTTTGGACGTACCGATTAGGAAGCAAGCAAAAGATTAATACAGCTCCAAGATCAAGGATATAGATTGGACACGAACTCATGATGACTGCAAATTAGAAGTTGTTTTCAGACAGGAGAATTACATGATGGGATTTCGCTAGGTTTCTGGAAGTGATTGCAGGACAATAGATGGAGATAGGCGATGCAGCTCCTGATGTATGTCCTACGGTCTCTGGTTGTAGGATGTCCACAAGAGGTTGAGAAGAGACTGGATTACTGTTTACAATATTCACTGTTGCTTCCACACTACCGAGGATCAGGAAGGAACTGGAGTAATTTTTGTGCCATTATTCACCCTCTCTGAACACTATAGATTTGTGATTGCTGGACAGGCACAAGTGAATCACGCTGAAGTCTCTCAGCTGCTTGGTTATGCGGTTGGCAGTGGTTAAAGAGAACTGCCATACGTGGAAAGACATCCTGTGTCGGTTGGGCTACTGCATCAGTAGCAGTTACCTGTTAGCAGGATTGTCCTTCACAACCCAGGAGAAGAACAGGCCCTGACTCATGAAAACCAATCAGCACGTGATCTCCGCCTGTTTCTTGATCCTCAAGGTATCTCACAGTTAACAACCATCGGGGACTGACGCATGAGAGATATGAGGGCAGTCTGAGGGAACCGGGTTTGCTTATCCTGAGAAAGGCTTGGAGAGGAGCTGATCGCTGCTTTCACTGCCTCATGGACAGTTAGAGAGACCACAAATCCTGTCTCTTCTCAGAGGTGCAAAGCAAAAGGTCAAGAGACAAGTCACAAATTGCAACACAGAAAATTCCCACTGGATATAACGAAAGTATTTTCACAATTACAGTGATTAAGCGCTGGAACAGATTGCTCAGAGAGACGGCAGAAACTACATCCTCAGAAATTTTCATAAAATGAATAGAAAAGCCAACTAAGCAACTTGATTAGTTTTGAAGATAGTCTGCTTTGAGCAGGAGTTTGGACTGAATGACCTCCACAGGTCCCTTCCAGGCCAAATTAACTTATGATCCTAAGCTCCATTCTCCCAGCTGAGTGCAGAAGCACTTGCAGAATCTCTTATCTTTTATGATCTTTAAGAATTTAATGTCTTGCTCTGGATGGTGAGAAAGATATAAAACAATTTGTGACAACAGAATAAAATGTAGCTTTTTTTTCCCTGCGTCCAACAGATCTTTTTCATCAGATATTCTGACTGTAAGGTGGCAGACTCTCCGCTTTTGAAATATTGCTTTATTGTTGTGTTTGATATCGTTGGCTTCTATATATCCTCTTTGAACAACTGGTACCTTCCCACCCCACCCTTTGGAAACTATTTTCAAGACAATGCAAAAGAATTTTATCAACTAAGGGCTAAAAAGAACTACAACAATGGAAGTCTACTAATTTTTATTATTTAACGGTTCAAACAGTTCATGGATTAAAGCAAAACCTCCACAAAACACTGTTCCTTTCTTGTTGCTATGGGAAGTTGTTAAGTTGCTAAAAATGACACACCTACCTGTTGAATTTGCTGCTTCAGATGCTGCTTTCCGTTTTTTTCTCAAATCCTCCCTGTTGCTATTAAGCATCTTAATTTTATTTCATTGTATCTTGGACTACTAAAGATTTTCTGAGACTGGGATAGCTGCAATGCACTGTATGATAATAATAGTTTAATTTAACATCTGACTGTCCTTATGGGATCCCGGAGTTGCCTTATGATATTACGGAGAACAATCAGATTAGCCACCTGAAATACAGTGTGTGTACTGCACACAGCACAGGAGAGAGCTCTCTCTGCACGGTGACGTACAGAGAGAAACTTCAGAAGACAGCGGATAGAATATCAGTTAATCACCGCTTAAGCTAAGCAGGAATGAAAGCTACTGCAAGAATGTTTATTTTTAGTAAGCGAAAACTCACAGGTCTCCATCTCAGCATAGGAAATTAGTGTTGGAAGACAGGCAAGGAGGAGTGTCCCTCCCATGAAGCAAATAATTCTGTTAGTTACACATTTTCTAATGAAACCTCGCCATTGTTACAAACACTGAATCTTCTGAAAGTTTTGAAAGAAATTGAAAGCTTATGGAAACTCTTCATGACATGTAACTACACTCAGCTGATTGGAACATTTTGCTCCGATTTGGAGATTTTAGAAAGTCTTCTAATTAAAAACCTATTTATTTATGAAATCCAATTAAACAGTGATGAAAAGGCTCTTTCATAAAACATTGAAAGTCAAAGTCACAAAGATGTCCTTTCACTAATGGGAATTGGACTTGATAACCAGCGTGTTCTGTTTCAAATTACTGCTTATGTTTTCAGTGTTGGTATGGCCAGTGCTTTTGAGAATTTCTCTCCTTTTGGAGAGATGGGCAATTACCTTCCTTTACCATGTTTTTGGAATCTTAACTTTCCCAGAAAAATCCTGCCAACTACGGATCAAGTTTACATCTGCCTGCATCTGAAGTATGAAGATACAATAGCAGCTCATAGCAATAAATTGGTTTAAATTTAACCCTAGCATAGCCAATCTAAAATAAATGATAGTCAAGTGCATGGGACGCAGACACATGAACTGTGTTCTGTGGCTAATAACTGATTCAGACTGATGTAGGTCCTGAGTTTTCGGAAGCAGAACTATTTGCAGTGATAAGGCGAAAGTTTTTCATCTGCAGGAATTCATGAAAACAAGGGTAAATAATAAAATAGAGACACAGAGTGCACCTTGGAAAATGCCTAGTGAAAGAAAAGGCTGAAAAGATTTTTAAACCGTAAGTCACTATGGCCTCTCTTTCCATAACTGCTTCCTTGGAAGCTCTTCTCATGAAAAGTATTGCTCCTCTGAATTAGACCAAATCAGATGTGTCGACAGTTCTTCACAAATGAGAGTTCACCTACAGGCATATAAAAATGTTAGAATTTGCTGCTTAATATTGTAAAGCTGAAAGCTTCATGATTCTGAAAGCTTAACTAAGACTTTCCAAGTACAGATTACTGTAAGCTCCCAACAATAAATGGATATAACTGCCTTGAATTGTTTTAATGAGAAAAAAAAGTGGTTTTGTAAAGTAAAGGGTTTTCCACTCATCTCCTTTTAATTATATCAGAGCTGATTCAAAGTTAAAGCCTTGACTAAAATTATCAGTATTTTCAAAATTCTTTTTTCTTTTGCCTTAAAGAACCAAATAGGCACCTCACAAAAGATAAGGTTTTAGCACACAAAAGAGGAAGAATGAAAAGGAACTGAAACCTGTCTTCTGAAACCTGCTCTCTAAATGTTGAATTTATGGCACTTCACAGGTCACAGCTTTAATTTGGAACCCGGCATATTCAATCCCAGAAATTTAACAGTGGGAGTTCTCCATGGTGTCACCCATGGAAAAGGAAGGAGGCAATTCTTCACATCTCTCTTACAGTTTTCTAGCCCTTTCCCCCCTACATTTGCAAGTTTTTCCATAGAAGACAAAAGTCAGAAAAAACTGTTAAAAAATAGAACAGAGAAAAGAAATAGGAGATTACTTCTTCACATCGTATCTATTCTGCTTCTCTCGAGCTATCGTTACATTCCCTTTCCCCAGCCCAGACTTCTAATCACTTGCCCAATATGTGTTAACTTCGCAGCCCTGTGTTAATAGGTACTAAAACCGCGCCTTTGGGGACCACATCAAAGATCTTCATAAAAATCTAGAATTACCATGTTCTTCGAGAGAGAAGGACCAGGATACATCCCTTAGAAAATCCTGGTAAGTGCTGAGTGGGATGGGATAAGCACACCCAATACGGTGTATGCACAAGTAGTAGGGCTTGAGGACAGGACTGTTTTGAACAGAAGCTGTCAGAGAGGAGCCTGCAGGATGAGAAATCATTACGAAGAGCAGCCGTGGTTGTGGAACACATACCTGACCTTCCTTTTTATTCAACCACTGGGTAGAAGAAGTTCAGCTATTTTAAAATCTTGTAATAAGATGTAATTAGAGTTAACTTGGTTCCCTAGTACAGAGATCAACAGTGCAAGCCTAACGAACATCGAGGGTCCCCAACTTCTTCTTTATTAGTTTCTCCATCTCGGTAGTTGGGCATTTCTCAGTGTTCCTGAGTTACTTTATGTTGTGTGCCAGGTGTCGGGCGCTGCTAGGTGAGCCAAGCCCCGTTAGAACTGCATACCCTCCATCCTGCTGCCACTCGCTTATCTGTGTCTAAATGAGTCTGAATTTGCATACCTTACACATAGTGATGAATGAGACTGACCTCACTCTACCTCACCCTCAATCATTTTTTGCCTTTTCCTGTCCTTTCTGCTCTTTAAATGTCAGTGGGTGCTGCAGCAATATGCAGGTCAAAAAGTATTAAAGTGAGAAAGAGTTCCATGTAAAAAAATGAATACAGATAATTTCCTCCATCTTGTACCTCATTTCTGAGATTATTCAGGCTTATGGGGTGAAATTTAAAGGTGCCCATAAATCTGTGCATGTATTTGACAGCATTCCAGCAACTTCTCATTCCCAGGTCTCTGCTTTAGCCTCCGGTTCTCCTAGTTCCTTATCGCTTTACCGGCAACTCCTTTTCATCCCTCCTGGACACTGGGAATTGTTCGATCTTTGCATTCTGAGAGTTTGCACCCTGCACAGTTGCCTTTCTTACTCTGCTGTAGTTAAGTAGTAAGGTACTAATATGCATTACAATCACATAGATGGCAAACTGTTTGAAATGATAATTAAAGCATATCTTTAACAGGATTTGAGTTTAATACGAACAGATATTGTAAGTCATCTATCAGACTAACGACTCTTTGCTTTAATTCCCTAGAAATTTAGAGACAATACTTTATGTGAAAGGTTTCAGATACTTCTTTTTTGCATTAAAGAAGATAAAATTAACCTGTAATACAATCATAATGATGAGGGGAATTTGAATAAAATTAGCTTTTAATTGCATTTGAATTCTGTATCTCTGAAACATAAAGCTCATAACTGCCCTATGGAGTTTCGCCACTTTTTTTCTTTTATGATCAGCTTGAGAACTGATCATGGACATTGACTGCCGTACGTTTTCATTACTTCAGCAAATACATAAAGAGAGTAAAATTTATTAGTGCTTTGAAATTCGAATGAACTGCCTTCTGTAGTTTATACCAACATCCACATTTAGGTAGAACGGAATCCGTGTGAGAATTAATTAATAGTAGGTAGGTCCATTCCTATCTTAAACGAGGTAAAAATGTCTCTGCAAGCGTGTGTTTTATGTTTCATGATGAATCTGGGAAGTGTGGAGATGTAAATTGTGGAATCTAAATTCAATATGTGTGTAAAACAGGTGTGACTTTCATTTTAGAAGCCATTAAAGAGTGCACAGAAAAAGTAACTGGCAGGAAAGTATACAGTAAAGACGACAAGGATTAAACGTATTTCCCCTCAAAAGATACCCAGAGCATACTGCTTTCTTGTCCTTAAGGAAAAGTCTCAGCAATGTAAATTGTATTTGTGATGAAAATACACACTAAATGACAGTGTACTCTACAATATTGTCATACCCTACCAGGTACAGGCAAAATGGCATAAATCTTGCTTTTCTGAACCAAACAGACTCTACCAGATCTTGGTAAAGTTTGAAAAGCATTAAAAGAAGGGGTCGAACTACATCAAGAGTCCATGCTTGCTGTTAAAAAGACCTATCTTCTGTAGGTTCTAACAAGATCAATCCCATATGAAGGTTTTCTTTCTCTTTTTTTTTTGTTTCCCCCTTGGATTACTGACTTGCCTATGGCACAACCTGTATGAGTCGCTGGTTTTCCCAGTATGTCAGAATTATAATCTTAACTCTAGTTTTCCTTTATTCTCTTGCACTATTTGCAGGCATCCTGCTGCTTCAGTCAGAGATAGGATGATGGTTAAATTTTATCTGAGTAGCATTCATGGGTAGAGTTGGCTTTCAGAAAGCAAACAGATCAAAACCTGACAGTGAGTGGGATACGACAGAGACTGTTCATATATGACCGACGAGTCAATATGATTTATGTTAAAAATGGATCACTTTACAAGAGTTTATTCTATAATCACCCTTGTATGCAAAGTTTGAACTGAAAGATAATTTTATGCCCGTTATAAACCTCAGAAAAAGGCATTTTGCAGTAGAAGTGCTGACAGCTTCTAGAAACGCTGTCAGCTTGTAACGAGTGCATGACCCCAGAGATCAATCTTACCAATTCCTTGTTGGGTTTTTGAGATTATATGAAACGAACCTTACAAGCAGAGTGGTGTGTAGAAAGAGCTCACAACGAAACTTATACTGCTCTAGAGACTATTTCCTTCCAATTTTCTAGGGCAAAATGTCTCCTGTTGTACAAATGCAAAAGAGTAGGAGAAAAGCATCTCGAGTGATTAGCTCGATTAAGTACTATCATGAAGAAATAAAATATTTTTTGGAACTTAAATAAATGTTCAGAGGCTCTTCACACTGCCTAACACCCCCCAGCTCCCAAACCTCAAGACAATTCCAAGCTGATTTGCAATTCCAGAGACAACAGGTCTTCCCATTTTGGTACTGTCAAAGGATCATCTAAGGTAGAGCTTATCTTGTTGAAAACTTACCTAACAGTAGGTTATAAATTTTAAAGGTTTTTGATTTACGACATCAGAGAATCACTTTTGAGTGTAGTCATAGTGCTTCTGAGAATTGGGAAGGGATAACAAAACCACCAGCCAAAAAGCCAGCACCTGGAACACTCAGGTGCTAAGGGAGGATGTAAGAACATGCGTAAGAGATGCTATGAGAGGACATACTCTATCCTATGTCCACCTCTAAACCTCTCTGCATATTTCAGCGTGAGAGAGAAATGCTCTAAATCCATGTGAACGATGGAGGTTTTCCAGCTCCTGTTTTCAGGACAGTTTTACTCACATGGCCAGAAATGGCCTATGCTTCTATGAGACAACCGGCCAACATCTGCGATCTCCTGAGTGGTGAGGAAAGGAAGAGTTCTCTTAGAAACATAAAGGCGCTGCAGGAGGACATTCCAGCACTGATTGATGGAGAAAACATTTCTGTGCAAATTGCTAATATAAATTCCAGTTAACCTTAACAAAGCAAATTATGTGGTATGAAACAGGGTTAAAGGTGAGGAGAAAGAGATAGACTTAACTATGTGTTACTTAAATCAGATATTCAACATCTGTAAAGGAGTGGATTTTTTACTTTTTAGAAAGATGACCTAGTGGGTCAATTGTTTTTCTTGGGTTTCTGAGGCAAGCAACTGCATATAAAGAATAATCACCGCAATTTGATTAACTGAACTGGACGATCCCTACACAAATCCTAAATGGACATCGTTACTTTATCACCTCAAGAAAATCCACTGAAAGAAATCAAGAGTCTGAAATAGTACTTCTCACTTGTCAGGCTGCTTGCATTGAAAGAAAACTTTTCTTTCTCCTGTTTTGCTGGTAGCATTGGAATGACTGTGATAAACAGTGAGCCCAATGTTCTGATCTTCTTTGGATGAATCCGTATTCCACGTGAACGGCACAACGTACCATCCCCGTGCAACAGATAAAGACGTGCTGAGGCAATAGCTGTGGAAATCCAGCAGACACGTTTACGTTTACTAAAGGGAGCTTCAGGTACTGGGGAAAAAAAGTTAAACTCTTAGATGGGTCAAGTTGTGACCTGTATTCACCCTACTGAATCACAATTGATTGGGAAGTCATAAGAAATCCATAAAAAATAAATGTGTGTAGATATATCTAGCAACACAAGCAAAAACTAGGGAAATGGAGAAAAATCTTGAGGTTTTGATTAGTTTTCTAAGCTGAGTAGCAGAGAAGTAATTAAAACGTCAAATGGGAATTGCCTATATTTCAGATATGTAATCCCATCACACAAGCTTCCAGTGGAATCATTGCTTCAGAAATTTCAAAAAATGAATTTTTGAGTTTTTCACATCTCATTATACATTTAAGAGGCTAGCTGAAAGCACTGAGGCTTGATTTTTTTTTTTTTTTCAGTTGTGGGGGGGTTATCATAGATATTAATTTTGATATAGTGTTTTTACTTCCAGTAACTTGTAAGACGAGTCACTGTATTACTGGCATATTATCTAAGATACAGTAGGAGTGAATTGCTTCTACTGAAATTCCAGACGGATCTTTTACCAATTCCTTTTTTTTTTTTTCCCTGGAATACTCTTCAGCTTCCCTTACCTATGTATGCAACATCACTGCTGGTCTGGGTCAACACACTGTGTATTCTACGAGAGAACCGACCTTCTTCACAGGTTTCATGTGTAACTGCAAACTTGCACTGAAAGGTAGTGCTATTTTTTTCTTAAACTCAGCTGGCACCATTGAAAAACAAGTTCAAGATGTTGAAAGAGCCCTCAATTTGGAATGCAATAAAAATGGACTAATCATGCATATGAAACAGTAAATTTATTTTTCTTGACAAGTAACAGTTCTGAGTCACCAACCTGCACAGGTGATGCTTAAGGAATACAAAACCTCACCTTGCCAAGGATACCAGCCTGTACGCACGGACCCTGGCAGTGGCTGAGATATCTGCAGAGTGGCTTTAACACAAACCTAGAGTCACAAGAAATGCCCATGCCCACACCACTGCCTGATTAAATAAGCCAACTCTACTGGAAAATTCTAAAAGGGAGTGTAAGAGTAAAGCCAAAAGCAGTGTTTAGAAGTGAAAGAAACAAAGCGTCACGTCGTGAAAGGAGTAACCATGAGCCGATCAAAACGCCTGAATAAAAGAACTCCAGGTGTATTTCCCTCGAGAACACACATGGAGTCACACACAGACATGCACGAACAAAATCTGTGCCCCGATGTAAGAAACGAGTTTTGATTTCTTCCCCAATTTCTGTCATCTGTCAAGCAGACTTCCTTGTCTGTCACTGCAGATCCTTCAGGAGCAGTGTTAGTACGAGTCTTCAGGAAAACTGTCCTGGTCTGAGTTAGAGCACAAGGACTTCTGCCCTATGGTTTTACTGTTCAGCTCAGCCTCTTCTAACTATCTGCACTGGCTGAAGTTAACTGTGTATTTTTGCAGACAGTGCCTGTTCTAGAAGTGACAACACTTGATATTTACGGTTACTACTTCTGGTCTGCAGAAAGGCTCTTGCTTCTACTCTCTGCTGTGCAGACCCAGGTCACTGCTCAATCCTGTGTGCCACGGTGGGGTGCACTGAGTGAGAGGCTGCACCTGCGGGGAGGAGCGGACAGGACAGGGGACCCTGCACTGACCAACAAGGGGTTCCATCCCATAGACGGCATCTTCGGGATAAAGCTCAGGCATCACAAGGGTCTTGCTCTCTTGCTTCAATGGCCAGTGTCCAAGAAGGACTCTGTCCATTCTCCCTTCTATCCCAGTCCGTGCATCCCTGGATCCAGTTCCAGAATCCAGCTCCTGCATCCGGTTCCCATCTGCTGCTGACCCAGTCTGGGGCTTCCCCAGCGTCTGCCCACAGCATCAGTGGTGATGGTGATGTGGTTGCCAGCCGGGGAGTTGGGTTGGGTGTTGCTATTGTATATATTTTTATATATATATCTCATTTTACTATTAACGTTGTCGTTGAAGCCATTTTAGTTTTCTTTTCCAATCTATAAGACTCTCTCCCTTACTCCTTTTCTTCTTCCCCTGTTTGGGAAGGTGGAGATAGGGGAAGGGATGATAAGAGAGCGTCTGTCACTTGTCTAGTGGCCGGCCCAGCTCTAACCCTTGACAGAAACTCAGCTTAGAGAGAAGCACAGTCAATGGAGCTGCTTCCTCCTCCACATTCTGAAGATTAAAGATTATAGAAATAAAACACAAAAAATGATTCATAGCTCAGAAATCAAAGTCTTAAGGGGAGGGTAAAAACAGTTCACCAGAGGAGATGGAAAAAACATAAATTTGAGTTGTGTAGAAAACATCTCCCCCTTAAATTCTGTTTTTGCTCTAGTGGAAAAGGGACAAAAGGAAAATAAACTCAAGGAGAAAGGCAAACCTAGAGCAGAAGAGTCAGTTTGTTCCCCTCTGGGCTTATAAAGAGCAGACTTGAATCAAAATCCTTGGAAATCCTTGGGAAAAGGATACTCGTAGGAGGTTACAAATATAGGAGCATTAAGAACACCAATGTTTTCCTAAGAGGAATGCAAAGAAAGTCTTGAAAAGGTGCAAAAGTCATAAAAGCAATTTTAATTCAATATGATTATTGATGAAATCTCTGCAGTCACAGCACCAACACAGTAAGCTAAGTTTTTCAGTTTGGTTTCAGAAGAAATCATCAGATCTATTTTTGCAGCCTTTATCTACCACCTCAGACTAAGCTTACACAGAAAAAAAACCCCCAACTTAATCCTGTCCTTCTCTAAATGGAGAAGGCTCAAGGTGCCCCTTTGCATTACAGCGCGTAACATAAAGGGACGGATAAGGTCTTTCTACTACTGGTTGGACAAGGCCAAATGCAGCAGGGCTGAGGAGTCCAGGAGCTATTGCATTAGTATTAGTACAACTGTAATAGGTCTGTAAAGGGATTTTAACCAGTGTCTCAAAGACACCTGAGGAGTAACTCTATGTTGGCCCTTTTTTCTAGATCCTGGACAGAACATATTCACTTGAGAAAAACAAGAGTAGTTTCCTTACCCAATATTACTATGGAGTCTCAGGACTGGTGAATGTCAAAGTTACATACACATGTTCCCTGTTTCCTTTTTTAACTCCAGTTCAGCTTAGAGGATCTCGAGAATCTGCTGATAAACTGGAATTGTCATTCTGTGAGTACAAAGCTCATACAGTAGTGACCAGGAAACAGCTTTGCTTGAAGTCTGGGTAGACTTGACATTTGCTCAAAGTCCTTGCTTGATCTCTGGATGCAATATAATGCCAAAACACCACCAAATCCATCTGCTCTCCGTAAAATTGGCTAAGTCTGCTCTCCTGGTAGGTCACAACTTAGAAAAATCACAAAATGTTTAGCAAGCATTCCTCAGCACTAAAATAGCAAATGGAAAAGACATCCTGGATATTTTACCCAAGGTACAAGACAGGCCCCAGCCAAGATTTATGGGATTTTTACCACAATGATCAGATGAGTCTTCATCATTCTGGTAGAACAGAGCCGATCAAGCAGATCTTTAGAGGGGTAATACAGATCCATTTTGCTGCCTACTTTTCAAGATGTAAATAGCGGTTTGTGAGGTGCAGTTAAATATGAAAAATACTTCTGGAACACAAAGATGTATAATCATGCATGGCCAAGTTTTCTGATTTTATTTCCAACAACAGCTACTGTCCAAGCTTGCCCAGAGCAGCCTTAACCAGGTCATAAATCAGTGGAATAGAAAAATGAAATTGTCATTTGTGGGACCAAAATGAAATCTGTATTTGTGAAAGAAGAGTCTAGTGATTTTTGCAACAGGAGAATAATTACAATTCTACATGTGTACCGCATTCCTAATGTTCCTTGGTTCGTGTCAAACAAATGGCTCTGAGATGAATGACTTTCAGATTTACTTTGGCCAGTCAATAGCGGAGGAATGGTTAATTGCTGTGGCCCAAATTGATTAATTGATTCTTTAAGAATGTGATGGGTATGGCAGGAAGGGAACTGCACAAAACAACACATATTTGTGCTTTCTTGAATCAAATAGCACACTTTCAGCTGGCTATTACAGACTGCAAAAACCAGCTGCTCTGCTGTACTCTTACAGTTCTCGGGTACAGCTGTGACTGGGTCTAGGTGACATGTCAGTGTCTCTAGATGTTACACAGAAGCAGTAAAAAGTGTGTGGCAAATGATACCGTTAATTCTGATGTGAGAATATGGCCCTTCATGTGCTGCAAAATATCACTGGACTATGGGTTGATACATCACATGCCATGGGCAACCCTCAGGGCAATATGAAATAAGCTGTCACAGTACTGGCAGGCTCTACAACCACAACAAGAAATCCTTCTAAATAGGTACATTTTTATTTGACTGTTTAGGCACTCTTACTTTTCCCATCTTCCTTCCAACTGGACCAAAAATTTGTATTTCCCTGCCAGTCTTCATATCTCTAACTGAATTTCATTTTCTGCCTTCAAAAGTGACACAATGATAACTACATACAAACCACATGCAACTGAACTTCTTGTGCTGTGATGAGAGTCAACATCTTTAGTATTAATAATGTTAGCTTTGATGCATGTAATACACCAAAAATGGATGAATTGGTTTTTTTTAAAAATCCCATTCCATAGATTCAGCACTTTGGATCTTTATTCCCTTTGGAACAAAAGTATATTTTGAAATGTTTAAGTTTTCCCCAGGACAGAAACCCAGTTTTCCACAAGCTCTTATCCATGGTGAGACAGTACTGGTCTGGGGTACAGCAGCTGTTGTGGAGAAAGAGTATGAATGCTTCGTAAATGCACTGGGAATATAAAATGGGAGCTTTTCCTAACTGCAAAGGACTGGGGTTTATATTAGCTCCTGTGAGAAAACTTATATCAGCTTTTTTGGCAATAATATATGATCACGGAAGGAAATTCAACTTTATTCACAGGCAAAGTTTTAAAAAAACCTGTAAATCGTATCTGTAAAGTTCAAACCGAAAATTCAGTTAATCGGGATGTTGGGAGTACATCGTTCAGTTTCCTAAGCGGCCGTGCCGCTCAGTCACACTCTAAGAAAGGCTACTGCTCAAACGAGATTTATTTATACTAACGTTTAGAAATGGTTTACGTTTTAAAGACTGGTATTCCTAGCAGCACTCAGATCCAGATGTGAGGAACACACGTGAAAGAAAGATGCTATCTGTTGTTTCTTAGTCGTCAGTTGTAAAATCCTATCACAAAAGCGCTTGTCAAACATAGCTGAGAAATGAACACAAACCAACTTGGGACTGGACAAACACCACAAATCAGAAGCACCAAACAGGTGATGTGGAGGTTTGCAAACACCTCACGATATTTGTAAAGGGGCAGAGGAGGAAGGACAAACCGTACTCATCGCTGTCGCGCCGTGTTAGAACCAGGTTGTTCAACCTGCACGTACTATGCCCACCCATTCAATAATTCTCCGTCACTGCAATCTCATAGGCCGTCTTACAGCACTCTTTACCAGCACCCGAGGATGGACTGTGTATTCCTTATAGACCATGTAAATATTAGTTATTGTAAATTAAATCAGGCAACTTCTCCTTACTGCACCTCTTGTAACAGAATGGCCTTCAAAGACTGAAGACAAATACAACACGTGCCAACTGCATAGAATTTAAGTTTTTGAAGTGCGATTTAAACCAGCCTTAAGCAGTTGCTCTGCCTTTGGTGGCGAATTTCACCTTCTGAAATATAAAACAGACTGAAGGAAGAAGAAAATACTCTTTACTGCACCCCAACTTTTCTCTGTGTGTGAAGTGGAAATTTATCCATTATACTGATGTACGCTGCCACTAGTAGATCAAGCTAGAGGATGTACACTTCTTATCAGCACAGCCCGGAAATCAGCGACTACTACAAAAACCTCCCAATGTTTGACATGGAAACAACTGGCCCTGATACAGTGAACGCTTGACAACAGTCTTGTCAAATTTTATACACCTGTAAACAGAGTTTACAGTGACAAGCTTTGCCATCATGCTGCTATTTATATCCCATAAAGAGATATACACAGCAATGATAATGACACTGACAAGAGCACTCAACAGAAGCGCAGATGTTGAGAGATGTTCTTACGCAATCTGTAGTCCTGCTTATATCGACATCAACTTCGTTGAATAATCGAAGTTGCCACATTTACCATAAAATAAAGACAAATATCGGTATTTTAAATGCAAAGATGAGCCTTAATAAGTGCAGTTTTATGGACAAAATTTCTCAGATCACATCATAATTTCATAGAAAAAAGTCTCTGAGTAGACAGCTACTTCTCTAAATTTGCATAGGGTGCCTACAAAGAGACCAATTTCCAGTTTCTTTTGGTTTCTACCCAGGAACAAGTGGAAAAAACCCAGCCAACTTACGATCTCCTTGGCAACGCACTGGACCCACAGATATCTTGGCTTCAGACCCAGGCCGGTCAACATCTCCAACCACTACCTGACTCACTGGTAGGTGTTCTTTGTATGACAACATCCCGGTGTCTTTTCTCCTGAATTACAGAGAGAGAAAAAGCAAGCAGTTGTGAACTATAGTAAAATAATTTCAGTGACCATTATTATTGTTCAATGAACTAAGCACCACAAGAATAGGTACGCAACAAGTACACTAGTAGAGTGGTAACGTCTAAAAACCTGTCTCAAATGGCACCAGTTTGAGCAATAACACTGCCCATTCACTGGAAAATGGATAGCAGCTACCGTCACCCAGGAGCACAGCCAGAGGGGCAGCTTGCTTTGTGGCCAGTAGTAGACTCGCCTGGTCTTGTGTGGGTTTCCCCGCTTTCCAGACTGACCAGCTCCATGCTAGTGGGTAACACTTTGCTGTTGATCTTGCTAATGTCTTCTGAGAGGGAGCAAAATCTTAATGCATCTTTTTTTCTCCAGTTGCCACCAGTTACTATCCTAACAATACAACCTCTGCATACCAAGGAGACAACGCTTCTTTTATTTATCGTTCTTAGTATTCTACTTAAGAAGATAAAAACTAGTTATCTAAAAAGGCTTGTCACCTGAGTCCTGTCATTTTTAACACTAAGTGCCTAAGTTCAAGAAATCTAAACTTGTGAATTTGACCATGAGTATGCAGCTCTAACCCCATTCGAGTCAGCAAGATGACTAAACTTCAACTTACAGTCAAGTCTAAAAGCTCCTTATTTCAACTGCAGTGAGTAACCTGGTATCTTTTTCAAGCCAAGACCAAATCACCATGTACAAATCAAACATCTGTACAGCTACAACATTTTTCCTTTATTATTTCAAGAGCTCAACCCATCTGGCATGTTGAGTGCTGCTTCTTCCAAATAGAAAATAAAATAAACCAAAGTTAATTAAGTACCTTATCTCTCAGGTGCTTTTTCATTTTTTTTTACGTAAACACATTGAAAGCCAAAAATATCCACTCAGGAAAAAACACACTATACATTTGCACATTCACACAAATGGACTATACTAGTTAGAATTATACTTTTTGTCACCAAAGAAAGTAAGCAAAATAAAACCATCTTTTTTTTCCTCTTTCTTTTTAGCTGTACCTTGCCATGTAATTGAGTACCTAAAGCAAGCAACTGTTCAACTCCTTTGTTCAAAAATGCCACAGCTTGAAGGATGTATTCAGGATCTGGAAAAGTTACTGAAGTGCACAGTACGACTAGAACTGGGAACCTACAAGGATTTTGGGAAACTGAGAGACTTCCTCATCTCTAACTTGGATGACTCCAGGATCTGACTCATTCGATTGCTAACAACTGGGAAGCCCAGCAGGGATCTCCATGAGCTGTGGTAATGCTTGGAGTTTTCCAGCAGCACAACAGTATTTTCCAGTAGCATCTCCAGCCATCATCCTCACTGGGCCCTTCTGAAGAGAGGGAAGGCAAAACATTCTTTTCAAAAGAAGCACAACTAAAGTAATTAAGAAAATAGCTATCACATTTTCGAACACCAGTTCCTTGGAACTTGTGTCTGCTCTCTGTGATCAAGAGAGCAATTAGAGATTTAATTACTGGAGTTTTTCAGACAGTAGATGACTGTTTTCCTTAATCTGTATGTTCTTCCCCTTCAGTGCCTTTCTCTGTGAGCCCTTTGCATTGCTCAGAGCACGAACCCTCCGGCTGGAGACGGCTGTACCAGGTGTACGTCGGTGAGGCTGCTACAAGGACTCTTAGGAAGGAAGGAAAATGGAGAGGAGAGACCCACACGGGCTGCTTCTGCGGACTGTGCTAGTCCATCGCATCCTGCTTTTCCTCCACAGACTCCTATGCCCTTGACACAGGTATCCTAGTCATCACTTTGGAGACAGGCGGCGTAAGAAAAGGGAGATTAAAGGACTTGCACTTAAGAAAGAAAAGAGTGAATAACCAAACCAGGTATGTAGACCTTAATCTTCCATCTCTGCTAAAGACCTATATCCAGGGGACCCGCTCCCTTCTAATAGAGGGTAAATGTAGGTCATCACTTTAGTCTTTCTGAGATTTTCCGCCGAGACTGGCTTTCTCTGATGATTGCTACTCTTTCAAAGAATGCTTTAAAGATGGATGTGTCTTTCTGAAATAAAGAATTCTTCAAAGTGCAGTAAAAAGAAAACTATTGGCATGTCCCTTCATTCTTTCCCCTCTCACAAAAAGAGGGAATATTTCAGTTCCAAATAAGGATTCAAAGGGCAGCCTTCTTCCTGAAACCAATAGCTTTAACCTCCTTTGAAGGAAATAAGGAGCAGTTTTTATGATCTTTACTGATCATGTTCCGACTCATTTTAATATTTTATTTATGTATTTAGTGATATGGTCATTTTAAAGCTGTTGTCATTGCAATAAAACTAAATGTTAGAGTTCTTCTCAGAAATAGACATTTCCTGCCAATTGCTCACTTGTCACTGTAGGAAATGCATTCTCCCCTGCAAAGAAGCTGCTGAGGGATGGGAGTACTGGACTGAGTTGCCTCTTCTCCAGCAGAACCTGTGGAGTTCATTTGCTCTTAACGCAAAAGGGATAATGACAGCTTTTGGCCCACATGAGCACCAAAAAGAGAAATATGCTCAAGAGACTGAGTGGCTCTGTTATGCTTTTCTAAGGTACTTGTAGTTCCTCTGGACATAATAATCAGGGCTGAAAAAAGTAAAAAAAAAGTTCTAAACCAAAGACTGATTACAATGCTTGACTTTGTACTACACACTTAGAAATAATCACAGCTGGAACACTCAATTCCTGCAAGTGATAATGCTTCTGCCAGTATTTAAAGACTTTGCACATTAAGAGGGTGGTGAAAGTCTCTGAAGTTCTTCCTCACCAAAGAAAATCCCCTTAAGAGAATAAAGATTGAATTCAGAGTGTGTCATATGCCTATTAATAGCCAAATGGGAGATGAGCGAATCTGATCAAATCCTGTAATTATTACCAGGAGATATTGATGAAATCTCAGAGTAATTTTCTATTTCTAATTTATTTTCCTATATAGAACAGTCTGTGAAGTGCCTCAGGGGGCCTTTGAATGAAAGAAGCAGATATTAGTGTAAGATTTATCCTTGTTTTGATTACAATCATCTACTGACTCTTAAGAAGCATTTGTGGTATGTAAAAAAAGTAATTCGTTATGCGTATATCAGCAAATGACATATTCAAAGAAATCAGAAGATTCTGTAATGCTATTAATTTGTTTCTATAATGATTTCATAACATGAGACTTCTGTTACTAATTCTTTTTCTGCAGTTTTGTTAGACCTCACTTAATTGCCCAGTCCTACAAAGGAAAACACCTGAAGAATGTACTATAGGTAGGAATAGACTTCATTTTAAAATATGCGCTTACATGAGCTGAGGAACCGGAACTGTTTTGAGAATACAAATAAAACACCTACTGGGTTGAAACTGCAGTGTTAAACGTAGTTATCAGCAGTGGTCTGAAGAATACAGACTCCCAAGCACTCCCATTTCAGGGGTATGCAATCGTCCACCTCTCACAAGACCCAGATTTTTACTATGCACGCACCAATGTTGTAATCTCTGAATTTTCATAATCTACCCGCGAGATGTATAAAGCAGTTTAGTCCAGCTAACACCTGCAAATGAATGTCTGTAAAACCATTGTGAAGGGTGCAGACACGCCAAGTTTTAATATTTTTCTCTTCCAGAAATAGCTGGCAAGAATGTTATTTGTATTAGAACTGCTAAGAAGAGCTAATATTACAGAGAATTTCATGAACAATGCAATTTTGGCAGCAGCCTTAATAATCTGGAAGCGAGTTACTTGTGGAAATATGCAAGCTCTAATTAACAGGATTAAAAACAGGGCAAACAAAAGCTAGGATTACAGCAGAACTAGCTAACTTTTGAAAGGTTTTGATAAGATGTACTTACATTTTTTATGTACATACTGTGCAGCACAAAAGCTGTACTTTTAGATTCACCCTGTTCCCAGGGCTCTGCCCTTAGGAACTGCAAACTGCCAACAATATACTCGATGCTGAAAGCTTTAATTGCCTCACGAATTTGTGGTTTTCAGGGATTCTTATAGATCTCTTGTTCCTTTCCCACGTGTCTTCTCACCTCAGATACTCTTATATGTTAAGCCGGAGCTAAACACTCACCCTTGATTTGGCTGCCAAGGGTATTATGGAAAATTTCTCGTTACTATACAGGATCATATGAACTGACAATAGAGTTGTAACCCGACTCAAGTTTTTTCCCCACTGCCATTGGATTGGCTGAGGTCCTATGAAATAGGTTGTTCTCATATTCCTAAGAGCAAAAGAAGAAGTTTGAACTCTTACGATTAAGACTGATCTCAAGGCAGTGAAGCTTCTTCTCTAGGACACTGAGAAAGTGCCATTGACCTTTATCAACACGTAACACATGTTACATGTACTTCAGCAACATGTTATGATGTAACAGACATCTCGGTTGAGTAAGCAAAGCCTACATTCAGGCACAACTATTGGGGCAAACAAGGGTCTGCAAGTGCTTTGTTTCTGTGGAAAATGCAGAATTAAACCAGGGAAGCCGTCTGGATTTTTATCACTCTCCTCCTGAAAATCTGAACGATGTGATCAAAGACCTTGTAATCCCAGCACCCAAATTACTAACATAAATAAATCCACCCTTTGACATCTATCAACAAAGACAAATTATACCAAAGACATGAGGCTGATGGTGCTGCAGGCATAAGTAATCCTTGTTCAGAAATTATAACAGATCGAATAGATTAAAGTAACTGAGTACAGAAGCATCACATTCAGAAATAGTCCCACCAGAAGAATGATGAACAAATTTAGGATGCTCTCAATGCCAATGAACTCTCCAAAAGAAAAACCGGCATTTGCATTTAGCACAGGTCCCTGCTTTCAGGAACTTCAAACCTTCTTTGAAGAAGAAATCAGTTTAAATTAGCCATGCAAAGATACGTTTAATTCACACCTTTTTCCTGAGACTGAGGCTTAGATCTCCTTTTTCACTTTAACAGTCTATCCCTCCCCTGACCTTTAAGATGAAAAAACTTCAAAATTACATTAGGATATAAATTTGCTCCTTTAGACACCTCTCAAATATTATAATCCCATAACACCAGACTCTTAATTAAATGCAGGTTAATTTGAACCATTATAAGCATCCTTATGAGGATTATATGCTTTAACAGTAATTAGAAAATTAGTAGTTTATAAGGTATAAAATGTACAATTTTAAAACTTGCCAATAAAATGCCTATTTTTTTAAAAAAAAGGTTGTAACATCTTGATTATATTTTTTTTTACTGAACCACCATGAGTTTTCCAAAGACAGCATCTAAACAACACTTTCCAGTATGACCAGATATGTAGGATTTTGTTGAACAATTTAAGATGTCTGATTCTACATCACCGAGGAATTTACGAAAGCAGTTTGGTGAGAGTTTGTGAGTTAAGAAGTTGATGGGAAGTCTCCTGCATTTCTTCCCTTTTCTCTGCTTGGCAGAAGATGAGACGCAGAAACATCTCAGAAGAAACCCTGAAGTCCAGAATAGCCAATTCTATCACGGCACTTCCTGAGTCCACGTGTGCTAGATTTGAAGTGAGATACAGTGACAAATTGGGGAGAAATGTGTCTCATTTGAAAAATCCAGCAGGAAGGAGAGCAAGATACTTTAGGCTGGTTCTACAGGGGTCTTGCCTGAAAGGACTTCTTGACTTTCCTCTCAAATAGGAGTTTGTGAGAAACTGAATAACCACAGCAAAAGGTGAATAATGGGGAGAGCAAACTGGGCTCTGCTTTCTTTTGAACAATACAGATCAAATTCAAGGAAAAACCTGCCTTTTTCTGAGTATTTGCTCTTATTTGCCTTCCGACAAGACAGTGGAGATGGAAGGTATCTCCTTCAAGTGGACCAGCTCCTCTTATGACCATCACTTCTTCAGTGTTCCTTCCCAGGGAAAAAAACAAAACCAAAGAAATTTGGGGCTCCTTTTCTTTTGGGTCCAGTAATTCCTCTGACTTGACTGTTAATTTTTCTTATTTCCATACCAAGATATTTTAAGAATGGAATCTAGGAATGCTGTAACTGATCTCCAGCACGATCTTTGCATCTGTCAACAATTTCATTAATTTTCTGTCTCAGTTTCAACATTTTTTAAGTAGGACAGGGAATACGTGTGCATCTTGAATTGGAATGTCCCTTCCACCTTGGGTGATTATGGCGACAAGATTACTTGGGATTCATCTGAAGCCAAGAGAAGAAAGTTCTCTTGTGGATCTATAGCTGAAATGGGATGCTAAGGGAATTTTCCAGGAAAAATCAACATTGGAAAGGGCAAAGAAACTTGCTCAAAGAAACATTCTGTTATAAAGTTACTTAAAAATTTCATTTGGCATTCTCAAAACAGTATGACTCTTTTATCTCAAAATATTTCAAAATTAAAAAGATCTTTTGTAAAATAATAGTTAATAAATAAAAATATAAAAAATAATCCACAATGCCAAAAAACTTTCTAGACATCCTCAGAAAGTTTTAAATGCTTTCTTTTATGACAGAAACATGAGAAAACTCTGTTCTCAACAGGTGTTATCAAATAAAGGACAATAAATTAAATGATCCATTCAACTATTCAACATGCTCAGGAAAGTTTAATGGCTTTCTTCCTAATCACTTTGACAAAGACAAATCTGTATTCATTCCATGATCCATTCACACTTGCTGAAACTTCCAAAGAAATAGCAGGCTACCTTAGTTCTGAGGGAAGAAAACCATGAAGGACTCTCCTTTCAAATTCTCTATTTTCAAAAATTCTCTATTTTAAAACCCCAAGTATTTTTAATGACATTTTTGTATGCATCTGAACACATTTTTGTACATCTGAATGCACGGTAATAACGGTAATATTTTACTGTGTGCACTAAAAGCAGTTATCTAATGAACTGTGTGCTTTAAATATCTGTACTATTGAATATACTATTGCAAGAGCTATGCAGATAAACGATTAATTCTTTGCAGCTATCTAGTCTACTAACTATCCACAAGCCTTTGGATCATGCCCTCTCGAACCATCAGGCCAAACGTGCTTCTGGTAGGATTCTTAAGGCATGAGGATCTGTATTGGAAGAAATACTAAAAGTCCCAGAGCAGCTGCTCAGAGGCTTAATTTCTTGGGATTCTTGACAACTTTGACAGTTTTATTTCACATGACTGAAAGAGCTAAATAAAAATAATTGAGTATGGCATGACAAAATAACAAATGGGTATAGTTAATGCTGACTTCAGCCTCTATATGCCTGTTGAGTTCAATAAGGTACTAAAGTGCATAACTTCAGTGTTGAACTTGGTCCAGAAACTTAATGACGTGTGGGACTTACCGCACCTAGAAAATGTCAGTAAAACCCACTGGTATAAATATCATGGCTCCTACCCTTTCACTGGCACTGCCTGTAGTGTTCATCCTTACATCACATCTAGGCATATACCTCATATACTGAAACCAATCTACGCTTCATACAAAGGCACCCTGGGGAACACAGGGGTGCTCCCCACTTCCATTTCTCGTATAGCTATGGAACTAAATATTTGGGGAAAAAATCTAGGTTGATCACACTTGGAACAGAGTGCTTGATTAGATAACCTCACAAAATCTCCTTCATACATATGATTAAGTATGCCCAAAGAAGGGCAACAAAGCTGGTGAATGGTTTAGGGCACAAGCCATTGGGGAGCTGCTGAGGGAACTGGAGTTGTTTAGGCTGGAGAAAAGGACCCTCAGGGGAGACCTTATCGTTCCCTACAATTACATGAATGGAGGTTGTAGTGACGTGGGTGTTGGTCTGTTCTCCCAAGTAAAAAGCGACAAGAAAAGAGGAAATAGCCTCAACTTGTGCTAGGGGAAGTTTAGTTTGGATATTAGGAAAAATTTCTTCACTGAAAGTGTTGTCAAGCATTGGATCAGGCTGCCAGGGGAGTGGCAGAGTCACCATGCCTAGAGGTATTTAAAAATATATATAGATGTGGCAGTTAGGGACATGGTTTAGTGGTGGACTTGGCAGTGCTGAGTTAGTGGTTGGACTCGATGATCTTACAGGTCTTTTCCAACCTAAATAATTCTGTGTTGCCATAAGTAGGTTGGTTCTGCCATCCAAATCTGTATGTCCTGGTAAGACTCTTTCGTGCTTATTCTCCCCTTCGTCTTTTTATGCCAAACTATTTTTTCATTTGGAATTGTTTACTCTTAATATAGATGACATCTGAGCCCTTTTAGCCTTATTTCTGGGCGTTTATAAAATAGAGTTTGTTAGTAAGCAGAAAGCTGTCACATGAAAAATGTATTCAGGTGTGTTGGATTCTGCACTGTGTAAAAAAATCACACTTACCCTACTTCCGTATCATAGGTGACATTTTGGAAGACACGGAAAAATTACATTACTTGCGAGATATCACATGGAAAATAAGCATACCAACATCCTCCTTCAAAATAATAAACTAAGTAGCCAACATAGACACAAAAAATGGGAAAGGAAGGAATGTCATATACTACTAAAAGTAAAATTCCAAGAGAAGTTATAATTCAGCTATTTATTTCCTTTCTGTAAAGGCCCCAACCACGTCTGTATTGATTTTTAAGAAAACAGGTATTTAGCCCAGTTTTCAGTAAGCTCTTTCTATTCTGACTGCTCTCAACTCTTAATTGTAACAACCACAACATCTTATTTTCTGTATCTAAAATCAGTTCTCATCCTTGAAATACTGTCTTTTTCTGGTACTACACATGATCTGCTCATTGCCTCCCCTCAGAACACATCAGTTTCCCTTCCGTCCTTAGAGGTTGCTGTCACATTGTTCTTTAACTTTGCGTCCAGTCTCAGCCCCAGAAGATTGCTTCCCATTTTACTGTCATGGGCATGTGGAAGGCGGCAAACCCACAACGATGATGCTTTTCTCAAAGGGGCACTTACCCAGCAGGACAGATGACCAGTTTTATTTATCTATTCATTTATTATGTACCATGTAGTTGTACATCTGTAGCTCCTTTCTCAGCATGAGGATTTCATAACCTACTGCAGTCCAGAGTTGGAATCAGTGATCCTACAAATTATTATTTTTTTTGTCTTTCTACTTGCCTAATAAACGGAAAAGTTGTTGCTAACTGTAAAATGATTAATAAAAGTGGTCTCAAAACAAATTCTGCTTTTTCCTAACTGCTTAAAAGCATCTCTCAGCATAGTGGAGTCATCAGGGTTGTGGGGTTTTTTATGCTGTTGTCATAATTTGTTTGTTTTGTTTGACCTGTGAAAGGTAGACCACTTAAATTATCCTGGAACTGGTAAGGAGATGGAGAACAAGCAGCTGTTTGAAACATCAAGCCATGCCAAAGCCAAATGGAAGAAGAAATTTGTATCAGCCATTGCTAAAAAACCAAAAAACAAAATTCATCAAAAAATTCAAAAGATGATTGTCTACAAATGGTGCTATAAACATAATGCATGATGTTGCTTCATCTACTGAGGTAGGAAAGTGGGGTCTGTTATGATGCAAGTGCTCTAGTTAGAAGAAGAGTTAGATATCCCACTAAAAAGCCTTTTAAATGTACCCCCGTTCACCAGAAATAATTACCTGAAACGGAATGCTCCAAGATACTCAAGCACATTTAAAGCAATGGTGCAGCACGGAGGTAATTAACAGATGCCTTTTTTAATTGTGTAAACACTTTGCTATAAAGCACAAGCAAAACATGGGTACTTGTCCTTTCCCCCTGCATCTAAACACGCACATGTCTCTCAGAATTAATTTCATTTCAATTAGGTGTCCTATTCATGCTTTTGCTGAAAACATGAGCTTGTTTTGCAGTGATATTCCACTTTATCCATAGGTTAATTGCTTCATGGCCTTTTCACGTTGTTATGACACCCTCATCTCTTGTCTGCGTGTGCATATCCGCACACGCGTACTACAGTGGAAACGAGAAGGGATATTAACAAGGTACTTATTAAAGTCTTAAAAAATTCTATTGCTGCACTGTGTTACAACTGGGTCACCCCCAGAGGCTGCTGGGCACTGCGGGGCTGGGGCTAGCGATTCTCTTGCTGCATTTATCGACAGTGTTCTGAGACAACTGAGTGACTGAGTGTCCTGGTTTGAGCTAGAACAGAGCTCAGTCTGTTCAGTGGTTTTACTATTCAGCTCAGTCTCTTCTAACTATCTGCACTGGCTGAAGTTAACAGCATATTTTTTCAGACAGTGTCTGCTTCGAGCAGTGACAGCACTTGATGTTTACAGTCACCACCAGGGACTGGTCTGCAGAAAGGCTCTGGCTGATGCTTGCTGCTGTGCAGACCCAGGTCACTGCTCAATCCTGTGTGCCACGGTGGGGTGCAGTGAGTGAGAGGCTGCACCTGCGGGGAGGAGCGGACAGGACAGGGGACCCTGCACTGACCAACAAGGGGTTCCATCCCATAGACGGCATCTTCGGGATAAAGCTCAGGGATCACAAGGGTCAAGCCCCTCTATTCCTCTCTTCTTCAATGGCTGGTGTCCAAGCAGGACTCTCTGTTCTGCCTTCTATCCCAGTCCTTGCATCCCTGAATCCAGTTCCAGAATCCAGCTCCTGCATCTGGTTCCCATCTGCTGCTCAGTCCAGGCTGGAACTTCCCCAGTGTCTACCCACAGCACCAGTGGTGACAGTGGCACAGTTGCCATCAGGGGGTTGTGTTCGGTATTGGCATTGTATATATTTGTACATATTTCATTTTCTTGCTATTATTGTCATTAAAGCAGTTTTAGTTTTCCAATAATAAGTCAGTCTCCCTCATTCCCTTTCTCTTCCCCTGTTTGGGATGCAGGGAGGTAACAGAGACCATCTGCCGTTCATCCAGTGGCCCACCCAGCCCTAACCCGTGACACTGAGATTAGGACTTGAGCTACAGGAAAGGAATGGCCTGCGATGCTTCTTGCTAAGCATTACGCCAAATGCAGATGCCCTTGTTTAGAAAAATCAGTTTTGCTTCACTGACTGTAGAATGTCAAGTATTTGTTCAGCATTTTGTTGATCACACTTATACAGGATTAATGACCTCTTAGTTAGCCAGTTCACTCCACTTCATTGCCCTGATGGATTTCCATGATCCTTCTTGTCAGCCTTTGAGTTCAGCTCTCCTTGTATTATACATCACCACCTTTCCTTCAACGAGACTGAAGCAAATTTAGCAGAACTCACCATTCATTTCCTAGAGCAATTCCCTCTGAGCTGAGCTTGTCTTTTCCTAGCACACCACTTGATAAACCTCCCCAAGGTATTTTACTGCATTGTGTGCTGTCACTGCCCTTTGTGGACTGCATGGACTGAAAAGACTCTGGGCCATGAGTCTCTAACCACCCATGAGAATATGGTCATGGCCAAAGGAGGCTGACACGAAGTCTGCGAGAAGTCCCCTCACTTATCCATAAGAACGGTGCTTTTCAGGACTCCAAGCAACCCTGGGCAAACCTTATGGGGAAGCTGACCCTGCAGCAGCTAGGTTGTGCTCCTCTGATACGTCAGCCTGCAGCACTTTTATCAGCATTAGGTGAAGACGGAAATGAAAACGTAATACTTTGAGACCAGAGGCCTAGGTTCCTGAGTGTTTGCAGTTGGTGCACCTAGAGCCCTGACAATGTTCTGCTGCATTTTAATGCATAAGTATGCTAATTTGCCAAATGTTGATGGATCTTTTCTTTTCTGATGGTTTAAATGTAGTTTACTGCAGATGCTTCTTGCCTTAAAACAAGTCCATCGGATAAAAGTTGCCTCACGGATGCAGGGATCCTAAGAAGTCTCTTGCTTCTACCTCTAAGCAAGGACTGCACAGGCAACGCAGGAGAGGCTGCAGTCATTTAGGACAGCTCTCTGCTATTACAGGCGGCTGCGTCACCTAATTTTCAGCAGATTTTCAGATCAAATCTCTACCGGTTTTGTCTGGAAGGAAGGCTATTTTCTTCATAGTAGCTCCTATGGTACTATGTTCTGGATCTGTGCTGTAAACAGTGTTGATGACACAGGGATGTTTTCATTACTGCTGAGCGGTGCTTACGCAGAGTCAAGGCTTTTCTGCCTCTTGCATCACCTCACCAGTGAGTAGGCTGCGGGTGCACAAGACACTGAGAGGGGGACACAGCTGGGACGGCTGAACCCAACTGTCCCATGGTATCGTGTTCCCATAATACTGTGCAAAGACTGTAGTTCAGCCCTGAAGAGCAGCCTGGCTCCGTGGGCAAGAACCATGGCTGAACAAATAAACCTTGCCAAAAGCCTTCTGAAGAATTCTAGAAAAAAATGTCCCGTAGGATCAAACAAACAAACAAAAAACCCAGTTCACCTACTCCATCATCCTGTTGTGGACAGCGGCAATAAAAGTTCTACTTAAGGCAAGTGTGTGAGCTTGGCCACTGTTGTCACACTGTCACCTTTCACTCCCCCACCATCGACCAGGACTGCATTAAAAATGTTGCAGTGTGTACGGTGCTTACAGTACCCGTTGATGGACCTATTTTCCATGAATCTGTTTAATCCTTTTCTGAACCTATTAATGACACCTGCTTGCACAGCTTCCTCCAACAGCAAGTTCCTGAAGTTTACCAGTGGCTGTGTAAAGTAGTACTTCTCTTCCCCATCTCTTTTAAGCTGGTCTTACACCAATTCACAGGTCTGTTCTAGCTTTCCATGGCTTTCTGCTGTGCTAACAGTGTCTTTCATGACCACAAAGAAAGTCAGTACTTCCTCTAAGGGATTACGATGCTGAATTATCTGATTCCGTTTGTCTGCTTTTCCACAGTATGTGTATATAATATGGTGTAACGACATACCGAAATGTGAAACCAATGCCAATTATACCAGTTAACTATTAGAAGACAATGTAGAATGAGTTTCTGCCAAAGACGGACCTCCCTGTGATTGAATTCCCACACACGATAATCTTCAATGTCTTGTTCCTGCTCTTGCACTTTCTCACAAGCTCCATGTTTTTCCCTCTTCAGCTCTTTGACTTTTTACCCATCCCCTACTGTCTCTTCTTCATTTTTCTAATTTCCTTTTGTTGTTTTCCATTATAAAATGGAGATGAAAACACAGCTTTTTAAAAATTCCCTTCATAGTAGAGTTTATAAAGATTCCTCAGATTAACAATTGTGTCTGTGCAGTTTTGCCTCCCTTTTCACAGATTTTGTGGTTTTCTTCCCTGACTACAACAGCTCGGTTGCTCGACTTTGTCTTGGGTTTTTTTTGGCAAATCTACTCTTGCGAGGAGGGGTATAAGAAAGAGAACCTTTTACTCTCAAACATCTCTGACTTCCTGTCATTCTGCACACCCAGCGTGAAAAGCTTCAGATCATTCTTCCAAGAACACTGTAAATTCCCATTATATGAAGGTCAGATGACAAACCACCACCAAAATAACTGTGCATAAGGGCTTTTATAGAACTTAGGTCATAACAGTCTCTGTGTAGATGCCACCGTACTCATCTCTGCACTAAGGTTGAGCTGGCAAGCTAAAAACACAAATGCATTATTTTCTTCATTGTCCAACTAAACCAAAGATACAACTAGAGATATAACTAACAGAATATCCACTTCCCCCTACAAATTGGAACTATTTCATTCACACACTGTCACACTTAGCACCTACAACTAAGTGTTCCATGTAAAAATCTCTCAGTTACAGACTGAATCAGCATAAATACTGTGAGCAGTAAAACCCAGGAGTAGCACAGGCATTCAAAACCATGTAACTTACTGAGTAACTGAAGCGGAACTACTACTCCGACAATGAAAGCAAGAACAACATCATGTTTTGCCCGCATTTTGCTTCCTTATAATATATATTTCATCGTGTTTTGCAGATGGCAAGAGTAAAACTGACATTGATCCAGGGAAGAAACAAACCCTGAATTTTACAAAAATCTGTAGCTTTCTCAGACCGCTTACACGCAGAAAGTCCACCAGAAAACTGATGAATTTGTCTAAGCAACAAAGTCAGCTGCCAGACGTGAGGAACTGTTGCCAGATGCCTTTCTTTTTCCTATTTACTGGGGTGGTTTGTTTTCTTTGGTTTTGGGTTGGGTTTGGGTTTGTTTTTTTTTTTTTGGTCTATTGTTTTTTTACATCCTCTGATAGGCAAAAATGTACCAAAAAATACATGTATTTTGAATCACAGTACTCTCTTTTCCTTTTCACAAAATACAGAAAATCTGTAATTTTACGAGGAATTTACGGCCAATCATAAGACTGTTGTGTTATTTTTCAACAAATCAAGAGCACAAATTTCAGAAAATGCATGTAACCCAGCCACAGCACATCAATTAACAAATATTAGCAGAAAATACCCGGAAGATCCCAGTGTTGTGAAGCCTAACCCCTGCAAGCTCTGCAACTGGACACTTTGATATTTATCATGGACAACCTGTTGGATATGTTAGAGTTAAAGAGTTCTTTCTTACCCATTTTCTATAAGTGCAATATGAAATTAAAATCCAAAGCATGCCTTAGGAGTGTGCAGTAACTCTCAATGCCTTTACTTCAGTTTTTTTCACCATCTCCATATGCTCCTCCACGGCAACAGGGAAGATACCCGATTCTACAAAAGGTTGTTAGAAATACCTGATTTAGTCAGCAGTATCTGGTTTAAATCAAATGTTCTGCTCTCTGAAAGGCTCCCTGTTGTCCTTACATCACCTCCACATTAGAACCAGCTACGTGTGCTTGTAGATACATGTAGACATGCATGCACACATATATAAATATACATACAAAGAAGTAACCAACTAAAGCTGAACCATGGGAGATTCAAATTCGATAGAAGGAAAAATTTTTCATCATGACACTGGCACAGGTTGTCCAGAGGGATTCTGGGAAGTCCATCCTTGGAGGCATTCAGGACTCAGATGTTCACAGCCCTCAGCCACCCAGTCTGATCCCATCAGCCCTGAGCAGCAGGTCAGACTAGATGACCTCTGGAGGCTATTTCCAGACTGCATTACTCTGTGATCTGATGAGCTTATGTATGCATAGATGAGTATAGTGCAAACCCCAACCACCCTCAAAGAGTCTCTGAATTGATCCGTCTTTAGCAAAAGTATTTAATAAACTTAAGCTTCTGCTGCCCTGCTCAGTTTCCTCAACGATTTCCCGAGCTCTTTAAAGTTAAGCAAGTCAATGTTTATCTTCATTCCAAACATCTTTTTGCTTTTCTCCAGCTTTCAGAACAGAAGACAACAGTATTTCTTGCTAAACCTTTTGGTCTGTTCTGCTTCACAATCATCGCATTCAGTAATTTAAGAGTTAATAAAATGATATTAATAAAGTAAGCTAATAACTGATATTTCTGAGCTTTCTGTTCACTTTTGCCATCACCTGATCTGTTATCTTGATTCAAGGGATTTACATCAGTCGATAGTAACTATTTTGTTGGTTTTCTTCCTGATTCTTAAGGGAACTCACAGATTCTCTGCTTTTGATGTCAGTGATTAAAAATTTCTTGTTCTGGACTTTTTTACTGAACAAAACTGCATCATGTCAGTTTTAAGGGCATCATTTGTAACTGTGCTGTGCAAATTAGGAGTTTGGATTTGATTCCTGGGTCTTAACGAAATCCTTTAAACGTTTCTGCTATAATTTCTTTCAGGAACAATGGATAAATACCTTAGATTTGACATAAAATACTTAAATTCATACTCTTTTGCAAAATACATTAGCTGAACAGACAAACTGCTGACCATTAAATGTTATTACGACATCTTCTGTCATACCCAGCTAATAACGGGGTTTAGACTTGAGATTACCTGTTCAGTGATAACATTTTAAACATTTCTGTTTCATAGAAATAGGTGCAAATTAATTTGTTTTTCCAATGACAAAAAGAAACTTTTTCATCATGGATATTTTTTTTTATATTTGCCGTATTTTTTCTTCATCACATTTTCTAACTCTGTCAGTAGATTTTATCTTATTATCTTTATACTTGCCTGCTTGATCGGAAATCCACTTTCTCTTCATTTTCATTTGTCTCTACTTTCTCTTTAATGATTTATATAAATAAATATATATATATACACACACACCCAGGTACTTCAATAAAGGCAACTCTATAGCTTAAGGAACAACCGCAACTCATAACTCAGGAAAGGTTTTGCTTCCCACAATCTACATAATTAACATAATCTCGTAAACAATTTTTGCTTGACCAGAAGCTGAGCAAAATACAGTATTTGGGATAATATAAAGGAATACACATTAGCTGTTCCAACATATTGGTTTAGATAGAACTATTTTTTCCCAGTAAAACATTTCTTCTTCTTCAGCAAATTATGAAAAAAAAAAAATACATCTGAATCCCAACAGCAAGCTTGCTCATATAGACACACTGTTAGCGTGAAGAATCCATGTAGCGTTTTAATGCCAATTTAAAGATCATTGAAAACAACATGAGATAAAAAATGCAACAAATTACCTTGGACCCTATTTACAAACCCTACATTGCATACTCAGACAGCTCTTAGAAACTTTGAGGGATCTCCAGGGATCCTATCTCCTACATTTACTAATTTTCACCACTATCGTATTCTGCATGTGAACAGGAGGCAGAGGAAAGAAGAATAGCTGGAGAACTGCAGGAGGGGTTGCAGCTAGGACGGAATGTCTGCCCATGATGAATTACCGGTAAGTAGTAGTTTGGAAAGCTTGGGGCATTCATTGATTATGCAACACACACACACAAACCCCCTAAAACAGGAGGGAGACATGAATGGTGACTAAGACAAAACCACACGTGGTTCACAGTATTAAAAGCATTTATAGAATTTAATCTTCTTTTACAGGTCTGAGTACAATTAAAAAAAAAAAAAAATCCGTTTCTCCCTTTTCTCTGGGTATTAGAATCACTGCCTTTATTGCTCAGTTTGCAGAACTTGTGACAGGTTACGGGATTGCCTTGAGTGTTTATCTTAGTGCAAGCAAACTTCTTGGGCAACCAACTGTATCCTAGGCTGCATCGAAAGACTCATGACCAGCAGGTCAAGGGAGGTGATTCCCCCCTCTACTCTGCTCTGCTGAGACGCCACCTGGAGTACTGTGTCCAGCTCCGGAGTCCTCAGCACAGGAAGGACATGGACCTGTTGGAGTGGAGGGCCACAGAAATGATCAGAGGGATGGAACACCTCTGCTGTGAGGACAGGCGGAGAGAGATGGGGTTGTTCGGCTGGGAAAAGAGAAGACTCCAGGGAGACCTTATTGCAGCCTTTCAGTACTTAGAGGAGGCTTCTAAGAGAAATGGGGACAGTCTTTCCAGCAGGGCCTGATGCGTCAGGACACGGGGTAATGGTTTTTAGACTAAAAGAGGGGAGATTTAGACTAGATGGAAGAAATTTTTTACCATGAGGGTGGTGGAATAGTGGAACAAGTTGCCCAGACAGGTGGTAGAAACATTCCGGGTCAGGCTGGACAGGGCGGTGGGCAACCTGATCTAGTTGAGGATGTCCTGCTCACTGCAGAGAGGTTGGACTAGATGACTTCTAAAGAACCGTTCCAACCCAAAGCATTCTATAATTCTATGAAGTAAAATAATGCACTATGCGTATAACAATAGTTTCCAAACAAACAGTGATATCGCAGGTGACCTTTGCCTTTTTTTTCTTTTTTCCTTATCAGGTCTTTTGCAGTGCTAAAAATGTGCTGCGCAAAATGAGAAAAGGACAGAGAATGATTCTTCCTCTAGAGGCTGAAGTTTTGCCACTCTCTGAGTGATAAACTGACATGAAATTTTGATCAGTGGCTCTGAAGAAAGTATCTCTATCACATCTCAGATCTGATACAAAAAATGTAACTTAGGGCTTCTGGGCTCACTCTTCCTCAACCCTCTCTCTTCCCTCTCCATCCCTGTCCCTCCACACCACCCCCCATCCCCTTCCTCTCTCTTCTTATATATACATATGCATATACACACACATATACATATACATATATATCTCCTGGTACGCCAAAGAATGAACTGTGAAAAAAGATGCCTCTTGTTTTCACTGGAGGCTTAATACCATCAGCCTGATGGACTTCCTTGTGATTGTTTCAGCTAAAATATGAGTGATAATAGTAATAACAGCCAAGCATGCACTGCGGTCTTCATCTACCCTACAATACAGGTTGTCACATATACGTCCTACATAGGTTTGCACTGAGTCAGGAAAAAATAGGGTCAGCAGAAGTAAAAAAAATAGGAAAGCACTCCCTTCAAGAGCTAAGCAGTGCCAGGTACTGAGTGAGACACACTGGGCTGGTCAGCATTGGGGTGATTTCATTTTCATAGCACTGCACTGAGGGCAGAGTCATTACTCTTCAAGTTGGCACACAAATAAAAAGAGGAGGAGGAGGAGGAAAAAAATTGACAACTGAAGTTCTGTGGTGCACAGTTCTCAGTGTACTCTGCCCTCACCTAACAAGCTGTAACAGTAAGGTCATTTGCTTTTAAAGTTAAGACCCATAAGCTTCTCATTCAGACTAAAAATTCCGTATGTTTCTAGGCAAGACATAGCAGACAGTTTTGTTCTTGGTCTCTTGATTTGCCACTTGCACTAATCAAGAAGTTTAACAACAAAAAGAACGCAAACATGCTAGGAATTACATTTTACATCATCAGTATGGTAGAAACCAAATGATGTATCTGTATTTTCACCTACTAATTCATAAGCCTCTCATAAATGTCTTAAAATACTCCAAAAACAATGGGCTGTTTCTAACAATAGCAATAATATCCCAGAGAGTACTAATTACAGGTACCTAATTCTGATGGATTTTTTTCAGCACCACCGTTAAGGATTCTGTACCTTAAAAAGATAGGAGGCGAGCAGCTGTCTGTGAGCGGCTGGAACTGAGGTCAGCTGAACGCAGGAAAACCTGAACAACCTGAGCAACCCTCAGAAGTGAGGTCGGCAGCAGGAGGAACACTCACTTTTTGTCTCATGGTGATTTACAGAGCAAATCAGTAAAGAAGGATAATGTCTGGTCATCACTCTCCCCTTTCGGTTTATCCATTTCTGCTGGCATTGAATGGTGAATGAAGCTGAATGCAAAGGGCAATCATCTTCAGTCCTAGCAGGCTGCTAGAGCTCCACCATTTCCACAAGTGCAGCAAAGACTCTGCTTGTGACGCATGAAGTATAGATTCCCCTCTCCTCATCCTCATCTATGCTAGTTTTATACCGCTTGTGAGTTGAAAAATCATAGGAATAGGCAAAATAGGCACACAGGAGCGAATACAGAACACGGAACAGGACGGTGCCATTTTAACAAAGATAAGGAGGCTGCCAAACAGTTATTTCATGTCACAGCAATGTCCATATTCTCTTGTGTTTTCAGTTTTGGAAAAGGCTAAGGCTTGGTTCCTCTACTGTTCGGTCACTGCCAAAGCATTAGGAAAATGCTTTCTCTAACTGTCAGTAAGTAGGATGACAGCTAAATGTCAAGTGGTATCAGCCCCAAAGGTGGATAATACAGGAGGAAAAAAGAGAGAAAACAGGAATAATGGTTGCAAGTTTTATGATTCATTAAATCTCCAAACTCCTAATGCCCTCAACCTGTATTAGTTCAGGCTGCAAATCTGTCAGGTCCCATAAGCTACGTCCGCACAGCAGTTGTTAGTACTTGCTGATAACATCTCTAAAGGAGGAAGAGCAATCTAGATGATCCTTAGATTGCCCAGATCCTGACTGGAGCTGCAAGCTGTGGGCTATGCAATAGCAGTAGAACACAAACCGTAGGCTAACTCCAGGGCAGCAGGGACCGCCTACTGTCTTCAGAGTCTCATACAACGGAACGCTTATTGTGCAGGTGATGCTATGGCCTCCGTCTGCCCTGAAACTAACTTTTACATCACTCACATTAGTTGTACATACATGTTTACGATAGTATGCGCAGTGAGGAAAAAACCAGCCCTTTTGTGTTGGCAGACAACCCTGTCTAATAGAGCCCTGGTCTGTGGCCACAGCCCTGTGGTGGTACTTAGGGACGAGCAAAGGAGAATTTGAAAGGTGCTACTTGGTACATCTGTAGCACGACCAAGTGCTGGATGGAGTTAATCTCTTCACTTTCATTCCTGTTCCCTGAACTCTTAATCTGTTGTTATCAGTAACAAAACCATTCAGCCTCCTCCCGTGGGAGAAGCAGAAAACAGGAGTGCACAATGGACAAACACAAGGTACACATAGTTTCTACAGAAGAAAATATAGAACAGATTATAAAAAAGAGACCAAAATTCACTTAACAGGAAGATTCCACATTTTTTAGCATGCAAAATCTGTTTCAGTATTGCACACCAGTTAGAGCTGATGAGCACAGCTGAGACATGCAGAAAAGGCAGCAGCCTCTTTAATAGTCAGTCACTTGACCCCTTCCCCTACTAGAGTAATGCTAATGGCCAAACTATAACTAGTAGGAATGAACTTCCTGGCTTCTGGCTGCTTTTCTCTTGCTGGAAGTTTCAGCTCAAATCTATCACTCATTCAGAAAAAAAAAGTACCACCGGTTGCATTAAATCTAACATTTCCTAAGGTTTGAATGCTTGACTTTGTCTTTAGTGTTCCTCTTTATGCAGATTTTTACTCTGTGCCATTACACACTGCCCTAGTGCTAAATTTTGATTGACTGGAATTACCGTAACGCTGGTGCCAATGTCAATGTACAGGGGAGCTCTGAAAGGCAACCCTAAAAACCTACCAAAGGCCTCCTGAATTTGTAAGGTACAAGAAAAACAACCACATGATCTAAGTTGTCGGCTAAGCTTCCCCACCTTCTCCCACAAAACTATTTCATCACTTAAGCGTTAACTAAAAAATAACTTTTCATATTGCAGCTTTCATGCAGTTTGAACAGGTGTAATTACTGCATGAAAGCTGCAACGCAAAACATAGGTACTAATTGTGTTTTCTGGTCTGTCATTTCAAAGATGGCCTTTAAGCTGTGCAAAAATGTTGAATTTCAGTTTTCAAAGCGGTACAGCTTAATGCTAGAAAATTCCCTCAATTTCTAGGAAATTGCATTTTGTCTTCTTTATCAGATGCCAGGCAAAACAGCAGAACATCATGAATATTACTAGATAATATTCTGTTATTTTTATTTTTTTTCTGGTTTCATGCAATACAAACCAGTAAGTTTTCTTGTTAAATACAGCTCTCCATATTTTAGCAAAAGTGACTGGTTTGCCAGGCACGGCTTAAACATATGGCCACATTACATAAATACTTCATTTTTGTATGCAGTCAATCTATCTGGTTAAATTGCAATTTTTTCATACATATATATATATACATACATATATGATATTTATAGTCATGCATGTTCCTCACTGCAACTCCTATAGTCTTTCAAGTCCTTTTAGATATATTAATATTCGATCCCTTTCACTTGTTTAAGATTTCTCTAAAGACTGTGAAAAAGTAAGTAAATTTAATCAAAATATAATCAAGTAGAGCCAATGGTAAGTCCTCAGTTTGGTTTATGATCTTGTTAGCTTTTTTTCACAGAGAATGTCTAACCTAGACACTTCTGATCACATAACACCTCCGTGGAAATTCCAGTTGCTGCCTAGATGGGAAAGTCATGGTAAAAAAATATCCAAAGACTTTGTTAGCAGCTTCTAATGAAGGACAGGAGAAGCTGTTACTGAGAGTGCACAGGTTAAAGGACAGATGGATTTTCAAAAGTGCCTACGGGAGCCAGGAACTGAAATATCAGTGATTTCAATAGGAATTAGTACATACTATACTCAAACCCTGATGTCTACCAATAGCTCCAGGAGTCTTTAACATCCTGTTAATTCTGGCTACAAATGACCTACCTGTCATTGCCAGAGCCACAGGCTGGCGGTGAACAGGATGTCCACCCATATTCCTGTCACTCAAAACTCATGTCAATCAGCCTGGCTTAATTGTCTTTTCCCATGACCTGAAACTTTCTTCTGAAAGGCCCACTGCAGGAGAAGAGTTGTGAAGGGAAGGGGCGATGCATCCTGCAGACTATTCCAGCAAACACCTCACTAAATTTTGCAGGCTCTGGAGAAAGAAACTTTAATTTCCAAACTGTGACAGAGGATAAAGAAGAAAATGATGATCCCTTCCTCTGTCTTCATTGCTCATTTCCTCCGTTTGCCCAAACCACTGTTATCTCCAAATTCTCCTTGATCCCTTTTGTTCATCTTTAGGGCCACCAATAGTTCTTGAAGATTAGCAGTCACTTCAATAGCTGGCAGTGAAGACCATGCTCTACTTTGTAACCTGAAGGGCATCCTTATCACGAAATGCTAAAGGAAAAAGCTTCTTATGTCACCTTTTCCCAGTAAATCCAGGCACAGGATCGTATTATGTCTTCTCACATATTGTAGCTGTCATGTAAGAAAAAGTAAGGAGCCTATGGTGTAGGAACTTTGGCCAATTCGGGTGTTTCACTGAATTTAGGGTCAAAGAAGAGTAGGAACCAAAATTTCTTTGCAGAACTTTACTTTTGTTCCTTAACTGGTACGGTTTGTCTGTTTCTACAATGCCAACCGTTTTTTAAGGAACTGTATAAATGGTAATTATACTAATGTTTGTAGTCAAATAAGATGTTTGGTGGTTTTTTTTTCTTTTTAAAGCCTTACATTTTACCTAAAATTACTCATTTGAAGAAGAATTTCTTTTAACAGCAACCAGAGAATTTATTGCCACTAATAACAGCATCCTCAACAGAGTTTATTTTCTCAAGGTTGAGGCAATCTGACTTTCAATGTCAACCACACACTCTTAAATGATCTTTGTTAGCAAGCAAAACTAAACTTTTTCAATAATATGACTCACTTATCTCTGAATTAATTTCATTTTGAACTCAAATCATGGATAATTTTAGACCAAGGTTCATTTGGTAGGATTGCTCTGGGTGAAGCTCTCCCACCTGTGTTTTTGTTTCTGTATCATGACAAAAATGGTTACTGAATATTTATATTGCAGCAATGACATGGGCTTCTCCTAAGGAACAGGTTCTATTTTAGATGATGTGTGCAAATACTCATAAATTTGAATTCCGTATCTCATATTCCCTGCCAATACCTACCGTTTGGCTTATCTATCATCTGAGACTGATCATCCACACATTAGGAGTGCGATAAATAGCTCTGCAACTTACAGAAAACTCTTTTCTGTTTTATTCAGAGAGACAAAGTGCAAAGTTGCTCAGTAAACTTTTAAAAAACATTAATAGAAAAACCGTCCGGAGTTAACGTATATCAAGCCTGGGGTAGTAAGGTGGCCCCTGGGAAAAACTGTATTGTAACTGAGTGTCACTGGTTGGCCAAGGCTGGCCAACCACAGCACAGACTCCCTCTAATTAGAGATAAGGAGAAAAAAAAAGTTTGTGAGGCCTCTGTTGAGTTACAAAACTCAAACACTTTTAATAACAAACAGTATAAAGATATGATATAAAGAAGAGATTAAGAGGTTTATATAGGAGCAGAACCGGTGCAACCGCTGTTAAGGACGAGCAGCAGCAAAGGCTACCAGGCTGGTCAGGCGGCAGCACGTGGTGCGGCCGGGCCAGCAGCAGCAGCACCAGCAGTGGTGGTGATGTGGGCAGAGCCGGCAAAGCGATGGCAGCCGTTCGGCAGCTCGGCGGAGCAGCAGGAGCACGCGGCAGCACCTGGGCCGTGGAACACAGCAATGGCAGCGTGGAGTGGCCATAGCAAGGTGGCAGCAGCACCGAGCGGTGGGGAAAAAGGGACGCCGGTTGCATGTGCACGCCGGTTTTAAGGAAGCTCCATGGCCCTCCGAGAACTCCACAGCCGGTGAGGTGTTAGCATTACAGGAGGAGTACACCACTGGCTGTTTGACGCGTCCATCAAGATAAACTAACCCTGCTATCCTAAACCAGGACACTGAGTCCATAATTAACCAGCTGGTTCTGTAGTTATAGAAAATTACTCATTCACTTGGTAAAAAAAATTAAATCAAACAAAAAATTTAGGAAAAGCAAATATTTCAGACTGCTTAAAGAGCTTTGATTTGTTCCCTGCACCTATCACCATGATACAGTCCTTTTCCGGTCACCGATGATTATTTTTTCAGAGGGCTCCAACATTATTCAGTACAGGAGGCAGACAATATGCCCGTAGTAAAACACTGCTCACTATCCTAATTTACTCCCATGCTTCAAGATGTGAACCCCATTTTATATTTAATGTGTATTCCAACTCTTTCTATAAAGACTGCATTTCTCATTGGATATTCTATAGTGCTCATTACTACGGTAGATAATTGCTTCATAAATCTACCTATCTTTGCAATACCTCCATGAGGTGAGTATCTGGCATCACCTCCATTCTACCGAGTGGATGTTAAGGCTGAAAGATGTTAAGGTTAAAAGCACATATACATTTTTAGTGATCAATCTGAGATGCCTACAGGCATTTTTAGGGGTTTTTGTTGTTGTTGTTTTTAAGGACAGCATTAGATACATTCAGAAAGAGTGATCATTTATTCCAGTTGCAGCTGTGACCGTTTGGTATTTCCACAAAGTGGACTTCTGGGTTTCCAGTTAGGTACCCAGAAAATTAGGATCACACTAATGACTGCTCTGTGATGAAATGGCTTATGAAATTTGGCAAGCGTCACGCAGGACTGTGGTTCCACAGACAGAGTTAGAATCCAGTTCTCCGGGGGAGCATTCTCCTGCCTTCACCATGAGCTTGTTCATCAAACTGCAATTCCTGTCTTAATTTCTAACGAAATTTCTAACTTCTACAATAAAAATTGTGGACAATATTCTACTTACACCATGTCATTCTGATTCAGTCTGACGCACCCTTCAGTGGCTCCTCAATCTCCTTTAAAAAGAGTGCCCTGCGCTTCAAAATCTGAATCTCTTTGCTGAATCTCTCTCTCTCCTTCAGCTTTCATTCCCACAATTTCAACTCAGCAGACTTCCCTTAATAATTATATTAATCTATTTATGAATAAACTCCATACAATCTCCATACAGAGGGGGCATAGATGTTACAGAAAGATTGAGTGAATGCATCCGTGACTCTTAGAGAAGCCACAAGAAGAGATGAAAAGTCAATAGTATTTCCCCCGTGCATTTCATCCCTGGCTTAAAACAATCAACATATGGTACAGAGACTGTTCTGTATGGGTACACATCCAGTGCCGCAAGCAACGAGCACTGTAAGTGCTCCTAATCCTGCCATTATCGTAATTATTATTACAAGATCTTCCTTTTATTGCTACCATTTTGACACAGAAGCAAACCTCCCTCCCTCCTGCCGCACTGCTCTAGCGCCTGTGTTTGACTCAGAGTCTTCTGACTTTGTATTCTTCGCTCTCTGTATAATTCTAGCGCTGGAGTTTGGCACCGTTTCTGATTGCTCTGTCTCTAATGTTGACTCCTCTATCTCTGTGGTGCTCTGTAGTTCACCCCATATCACAGCTAACAGCACACTACCCTAGCAAAAGTCAAAGCTTAGGGTGGCAATGGCTGTGGCAATGTTAGATTTCCCTCATCCCAATCGACTGTCTTTGCAGGGCCTGGAAGTCTTCCTTTATTACTCTACTTTTGTATTTTTCACGCTGCCTTTTTGCAGACAGCATCGAACTGGGAGAAGTGGCTGGTATGCCAGAGGGTCATGCAGCCATCCAGAGGGACCTTGACAAGCCACAGAAATGGGCTCACAGAAATACCATGAAGTTCAACAGGTAGAATTGTAAAGTCTTGCATCTGGGGAAAAACATCACCATGTGCCAGTATATACTGGGGGCCACTCAGATGGGAAGCAAATGGGCAGAAAAGTCCCTGAGGGTCTTGGTGGGTGCCAAGTTGAACATGAGTCAGAAATGTGCTCTTGTGGCCAAGAAGGCTAATGGTAGGCTGGGCTGCCTTAGGCAAAGTATTGCCAGCAGGTTGAGAGCGATGAGCCTTCCTCTCGGCACTGGTGAGACCACACCTGGAGTGCTATGTCCAGCACTGGGCTCCCCAGTACAGGAGAGAGATGGATGTACCGGAGAAAATCCAGCAAAGGGACATGAAGGTCATTAAGGGACTGCAGCATCTCTACTGTAAGGAAGGCTGAGAGATGCGGGACTGTTTGGCCTAGAGAAGAGAAGGCTGAGGAGGGGGATCTCATCAATATGTACAAACACCTGAAGGGAGGGTGCAACGAGGATGGAGACAGGCTCCTGGATGGTGGTGGTGCCCGGTAGCAGGACCAGAGGCAATGGGCACAATCTGAAATACTGGAAGTCCTCTTTGAACATCACGAATCACTTCTTTACTACAGGTGACCAAGCACTGGCACAGGTTGCCCAGGGAAGCTGCAGAGTCTCCATCCTTCGTGATATTTAAAAGCCATACAGACACAGTCCTAGGCTGGACACTGTCTCGAGGTGGCCCTGATTCAGCAGGGGGTTTGGATTAGATGAACTCTGGTGTCTCTTCCAACTTCAACTATGCCATGGTTCTGTGATTCTTCCTACTCTCTTTTTTTTTCATTCCTGACATACCATTAGAGTTCTGTAGCCCTATATTCATTAACAGCTGTATGAATTTCTGAACTAACACAAAATGGTTTACGAGCCAGTATTGATTCAATTACCAACAGGTTGCTACTAATGGGAAAAGTGTTCATAAAAGTATGGTTCCAACTGGCGACCGAACATTGCGTACCATGTAAAATAGGATGCTGCCTGTCATGACAAAAGAGATGGTTAAAGCTTACAAACAAAGCTTCTAAGAACACAGAGAGGGTCTCAAACAAAATCATGAGCTTTACGCAGTATGTTCATTGTTAAAGTGTTCATGGGGAATATCAGAGATGCAGGTTTAATTCTCTTTTCTGCCTGAAGGGATTTAAACCCACATCAATTACCTCACAGCAGGCCGCCCCTGTTACCAGTCTGTAAAGTACTCTGGGGTAGGACTTCCTCAGTCCCTCAGTTAAAATTGTTCCATCTGGGATGAATCGATAACTATTTATTAGGGAAGAAACTAGAATCAGTTCTCACTGCCTCATCCCCAACAGGCTGTAGTTTTGTATTCTCAACCAAAAGGCCAATGAATATTTAATTATCTCATGCAGAGTGCAATAGTTTCCTTTGAAATATAGAGCCTCATTCCATAATACTCTTTAAGCCCATTTCTTGACACATTTTCCTCATGAAAGATGGCTAATGAGAATTTGAGTCACTCGATGAGTGATTTCAACTCGTATCTCTCACATTCTACAGGCAAATGCAGCAATAGTACTCCAAAAAGGAGAAATTCTGAGAAAAATAAAAGGAGTTGCTGAGATAAAATTAAATACTCTATTGTAATATAACTGAATAGGATGAAGACAAAGTTGCATGGGCAGCCAAAACGCTGGCCTTTCCTATTAGGAGTTGACTTTGCAATTTTAGCATTCTTTTCTACAGTTCAGCTGACCTGAAAACATAAATATACTCCTTGTATTCGACAGTCACAGATTCCATGAATAAAATGGAGGTGAAGAGATTGGTGGATACTTTGCAGAAGGGAAAGCAAATATAATATTTCTGCCTTTGTTCTTTGCTAAAAAATGAAATATATAAACAAAGACATTCAAAACAATGACAGTATTGTAAAATTGAGATTCGCATCCTGCCTTCTTGTAAACCACTCACCATTGCTTATAATCGGCATCACAGTTGCAGTAGTACTTGGGGTCAGTACAGTTGCGTTCGATGCCACAGGCACATTTTTGAATGCCGGGTCCTGATCCGCCCCAATAGTAGTGCTTCTCATTGGCTTTTCCAACCCACCAGGTGTACGGATTCCCTTCTGCAAGGAATGAAAATGCAAGGTTATGATGCATCAAAGAGGTAGAGCTCCAGAATGCATTAATTGCGCTTAGCTGTTCAATATGCAGATGTTAATGACAAACAACTGGACAGCCACACTGCATTGCTGGCAAACAAACGCAGTCATTAATACTGAGCGATTCAGAGGACCTTGCCAGGTAAACAAAACAAATTTTGTTTTCTGTATTCATGCAATAGAAAAGAATTGAAATTAATTAATTATTTTTTGTCTTGTATGCTCTTTGTATAGCTTTTTAATAGTTCTCAGTTTCTATAATGATAATACACAGGCAGGTTCCATAATTATTTGCAATTAATTTCAAGTTCATATAGAAAGCCATCAGATGAATTATTCAATACTTGACCACAAATGCTGCACGGAAAGATGCATTCATTTTCTCTCTCTTTTTTTTTTTTTAAATAACAGCTTTTAACTGGAAGTTAATCTGCCTTCACTGGAAAACAAACATGTTCATTGTGCTCTCTTCAGCTTGTCTAAAGCAGAGCATAAAGAGATGTTATCAAACTCCAAAAGTACCTTAACTCTTCTTAAAAAATGTATAATTTTTTTTTTTTTTAGTGAATACTTGAGCAAAGGTGATCTGAACTTTGATGTAATCATATATCTTGGCACTAGGTCTGTAACTTGATATTGTCATATACTGCTCTAGGTTTATTTCTAATGCTTTTGGACTAACTAAGCACCTGCTGTGTAAATAAATAAATAAACTCCCTCTACTTGAATTTCTAATTTGAAAAACACCCTGACTGAAAAGTTTCTTTTTATTCCTCCAGTTCAGCAAGACACTTAAATACGAGCTTAATTTTAACTTAATCAATATCAATGCACTTATCTTAATGATTTTTCACATTTAGAAAACATGATTGAACTCAGCCTATAAACATGTTTCTTTAAGATATCTTTTTCCCTCATCTAATCTGATGCTGGTATTTTCTCATTAAATCAAACAAAGCCGTTTGCATGGAATTCACTTATTAATAAATTTTACAATTAAATTCCTATGTAGCAGATATTCTTCTTTTCATTATTTTCTGTTTTTGCATCTCACTTAGACATCTTCAAAAACCAAATTCATAATCCTAAAAATCACCACTTCACAATTAGATCTGATTATTTGGGTCATAAGTCTACTTATCCCAGTCACATGTTGAAAGTAATTCACACAGAACTTTAAAGAAAATTAAATTCCAGAGATGGAGAGAGCAACCAAAAGACACAGCTCTGCGCAAACACTCGCTTTGTCAATGCTTTTGAATTGTTAAGCATCCTATAAAATAACACCATTGAAGATACAGTCGTGTGGAAAACGCGCGGGGGCTGAAGGTTACTGGATGTCGCTGTGCTGCACAGGATGACCACTCAGCGCCAGTGCTAATGCAATAGGTACGGGAACCGTGGGACTCGATTCTAGACTTTAAATTAGTCATTTTACCTTCCGTGACTTGATTATCACGGAACAAAGTGCTGTGAGTTAGACGACAGCGGCACATGAACACTGCAGCAGCATTTCCAACCTGCAGTACCATCTATCAGACAGGAGAGTACGTAGCCCAGGCTTCCACAAGATTATTTAATGAGCATGTAAGGGTAAATGTTAGCTTTCCACAGTGAGTGAAAGACTTACTTTTATTGATACAGCATCCAACTACAGCATTAATGATATTTCAAGCTTCTCCTGTATTTTTTCTCCTGTCATCTCTGAAGTTAGTTTTTATGCTGTAGTGGAAATGCTGTAATTGTGACTGTTAGTCAGAATTCTCTTTGTTTACACCCTTCCTGTCAAGTGAAGCATTACGCGATTCAGTCAGCAAGCACTTCATCGGGAAGCAAAACTGCTAATTAAAGCACCAGAAGAAAATACTTAGAATTGTTAAAAGGAGGATTAAAAATTCATAAAAAGGTAGAAATAATTAAAGAAGATGAAAGTGATAGCAGAATTACAGACCACTGTGACAAACTCAAATGGGGCATGTTTTAACTCATTTAAATCCAACGGCGTACAGTTGGAAACCCAGAATGTATTCTAGCATAGATGGAGACATTTTTCACAGCTATTGTTTTCAGCGTGCACATACATTAGCTGGGGGTCTTGCCCGATTTGGACGCATGCTTCCTCATTGTGAAGGAAAGACCTCCTGGCTCGCTCAGGGAACACAAATTAGTTTAGGAAGATACAACATGCATGATTAAACTCCCAGAAAGGTCAACGCGGCAACATATGATTTCAGGGCGTTTGCATTCAGCACATATTCTGTTAGTCAGCCCCACAACCAGTAATTCCAGCACTGCCCGTGTGGGCACCACCACAGCCTGTAATTGCCCAGGATACGGTGCAAGGGCTTGCCACCAAGAGGCTCTTGGTAGACAGCTCTCGGTAACTGGCTGCCATGCGGTGGGACAGACTTTCCATCAGGACATAACCCATGCGCTGGAACAGGATGAGCCTCCCAGCAGAGGAGTCAGACTTATCATTAATGCATATCATTCTAAGCATCAGACTATTTTATCATACATGATTATTCTGCTAAAATATCAATACTATTGGTCTTATGACATTAACAGTGTATAAATTCAGTTTAAGGACAAGAAATAGAGGAGGGGAAAATTACATGTGTAAGTTGTCAAGTGTATTGCAATGACAACTAATACCAGAAGATATTTCTTCTGGTTTTGAAGTTATCTTTTCTTACCATAGGAACAAATTTTGAGTCATGAGATAGCTTCTTTGTTCTTTTCATTTACTGACTGTTTTTTTTTTTTCCTAAGCTTTTGTGGACAAACAGCATCACAAGAAGGAGAAGCAAGAGAGAGACTGCCTGACTTGGGCTGACTTGGTATTTTGGTGAGAATCAAGTCTTGATATGGAACTGCTCTTTGGGTACAAACCAGCTCTCCTTTGAGGGCTCCTGTAGGAAGTGTTTGTGTCTACTGAGTTATGACCAGGATGCTTTTCCATTTCCCTTCTTGAAGAGAAGCCTCTTGCAAGGCGTTGTGTGCTAAATCCTCAGTGACTTGGCAGAAAAGTAATGATGGTATCAGAGTAAGATGTGGATATCACAAAAATGGACAAAGATATCCAGCTTTTAGGGAGTTCATCAACTTTACAGACGAAGTTAATAGCTGTGGTGTGAGAACAGTCTTCCAAGGGCAAAATGGTTAATCTTATTTTAACGGTGCATGTGGACTTAAGAGTATGGCTGGAACATCAGTATCAAACCATATTTTTAGTGATCCAGATCTCTTTCTCTCCCTTACACACAAAAAAGCCTTTAACATTTACATGCGATACAGTTATCAGTGGTTGCAATGGCTTTGTAGTGTTGGACTTTGGTTAAAATTAATGCAAAATATGAGTTCTTATTTAAATCCATATGCAATGTCAGCCCACATTTCCCTTATTAAATCAAAGTATGTAAAGAATCTAGTCATTGGCATTTTCTATCAAGAAGTACTCCCCCTCTACAGAATATTCAGAAAAAAAATAAAGAGAACTTCTTTGTATTCTCACAGATCTTTGACTGTCATAAAAAAGTGATTCCTCTTTCATCTCATAAACGTATCTTTGTGCGAACCATTTCATTTAATATAAAAACATACCTAACCAAAGTTAATGTAGTATGAACAGAACTCTGAACAGTTAATAATATATTTATTTCTAACATAGCCAAATAGTCTCAAAGTGTATAACTTTTGAAAGCACACTTCATATTCTACTGAGCATTTGATAAAACCAACTGCTTTTATTATTTTTAAATGCAACTGATTAATGAAAACGGCATTACTTTCAATGGGTTTGGACTGTTACTTCAAAGCTCTTCAGTACCAGTAATTGAAGCTGCAATACCAAGAGCACTCAGACTAGGGAACTGAGCACAGCAGACGGATGCTCCATGGCACTCTGCATTCAGTACGCTTCCCTGACAATACTGCCCCCAGAGGGCTGGTTACGCTCTTTCTTGTTTGTAAACTACGTGGAGAACCTAAATGCTCCTCTTTCATTCACCATCTCTATGTAGAAAATTTTCCTCCAGTCTCTTTACTCTTCCTTCATTAAAAGACAGCACTTTTTGCAGCGAGGGTCTGCAAAGCTGGGCTAACTCCTGTGGCTGCTGCAGGAAGACTGGAAGTGGTTGCTCCTGCTGCAAGGGATGAGGCTGTTCTCCACTCCAGCAATGACTCTTACGCATCTTTTCCAGCCTCCAGAAACAAAGAAGCAACAGTAGTGGCTGTGTAAGGCACTTCCTTTGGTTCTCTGTCCCAGCTCTTTACCATTCCTAGCACTTTATTTTGGGAAAAATAGCAACAGAAATTAATATTGGCAACATGGCCAATCCTGCCCAGAGTTCTGTGCCTGAAAAGCAAAATGGGAGGCAAAATTTAGAAAAAAGATCAGAGTTTGGCTATGACTTGTGGCTGATTATCTTTGACTCCCTCAGCATCCCTTCACTGCGTTAAGGATGTTAGAGGGTGTATTTCTGCCTATTCCTATTAGTGATCTTTATAGATCCAGTGCCCGCGGATTTGCCTAATTCCTTTCTGAACTTGTATACCCTGCCCGCATATGCAGCCTCTTGTGAATCAAAACAAGCTGCAACTTGCTCTGAATAAGGATTATCCTGCTTCTGCCTGTCAGGAAATTTTCCTGACCTCTATTTGGTCATTTAAATCAAAGAGATAGTTTATAAAGAAAGTCTAGGAACGCTTTCAAACTTAAGCCAATGGCTCAGAACCTCTGAAAAACAAGACCAGTAAAAATTGCTCTGGGGACCCTGCCTAAATTAAACAACTACATTTAGCTGTTCCCCTACAAGCAATTAGGTGTTAATTTACTGGACTGGAGAGCTTTGAATTTAACTTTTTTTTTTAATGTGACCATTTCAGTTATCCATTAGTATTACAAATTCCCTAATAAATACTAAGGAATGTCAACAACAATCACAGGATGCATATAATTGGCATTATTTTCAGAAAAGATTCTTTTGTTCACTTCTTCCCTTCTTTGTTAATGGAACAGATTAAAACAGCACAGGTTGAAGTAATTGCCCAGTTCTCATTACTGACAGAACAGGCCCAAGATGTCTTTCAAAAATCAACTTTGGAAGCCTAAATTAATCAGAGATAATATACGATGATTAAAAAAAATATAACTTCAGAAGTAGTCAATCTGCACATGTGGAAAGGCAGGTATAATTCTATTTTTGAATGAAATATATTCTTCACGCGTGCATTTTGCATTAAGTCACGCTACAACATACAGTACCTTTGGCCTCACACAAGGGTAACTTGATTTTTGGTCACGGTTCATTAGAGCCTGTGCAGCAATTCTATCTGATACTGGAATGCAGAAACAGGCATTGAAAGAATAATTTGGTCACAGTCTGAAAAGTTCAGCATGCTAATATGGCTGCGTGCTTCATGGCTTTCACCTTGCTTCTCTTTCTATTGCCATCTCTTTTCCTTACACCATCAGCAGTGCTATTCCACTCCGATCAAATCATTTTTATGAACCTCGCGTGCCATTTATCTCCGCTTTTGAAGAGTGCATTTGGAAGAACTAAGCAAATGTGGTTTGATGCCACTCGTGCATTAAGCACATCCACACGTTCCAATTCAGGATTCTTAAAGTCAACGGTGTCAAAGCTGAGTAGGATTTGCTGACCTAGTTTATTTCGTGCTGATTTGATTTTGCTCATCTTTATTACTACATATACGCTTAGGACCTTCAGGGAGCTGATCAGACCCTCTGCGGGTTTGCTGCCCCTGCCTCGTGGCTCGGGAGCGCCTGCCTAGACTGACCGCGCAGCTGCTGAGGAGTCTCATGGCAACAGCAGATACTCCCAACTGAAGAGCAGATTCTGCTCCTGCTTGCACCCCAGGCGGGCTGTGAAAAAGCCGTGTCAGTTTGAGTGTTCACCCAGAAGGACAAATAATTTGAAGCTGAGAGAATGAAGCTGAGAGTTATCTGGCTGGCAGGTCACATTTCCAGATTTCCGTGGAAATGCAGAAAGCAACTTCTCGAGTGAACCTCCTAAGATAAAATGACAATTCATATATAAGATCTGTATGTGATACTATTGAGATGGCATTTCTTTTAATTAATATTTCCTCAGTTTTCCAATTTCTCAGTAACACTTATACAGTATATATACATGAATTGAAGAGAACTAAATCCTTATGTTATTATTGTTATTTTGTAACTGACAAATCATTTTTCATTGCAAGCCCTAGGGAAGGTGTAAGGAGTTCTTAGCATTTATGAAAAGAGGTTACGACAGGGGTCATCATCCTACTAATGACTAAGAGATTAGGCAAACCCTCATGGGAACACAAATGGGGATTTGAGAACACTGGGAACTTGGGGCAGAAAACAGAGATTCAAAACCAAACTAGCAAAAGGCAAATAATAAAAAAAGAACCCTTGGCCACTTCAGAAAACTAGGGACAACAGTTTATAGCGGCTTGTGAGTTTAACGGAAATATTACCTGAAACTTTGAGTTTGTAATTTATGATAACTTTCATTCTGTAGGTACTTCTGTCCATTTTAGTTCTTTTTTCACAGTGTTAGTATCCAATATTTTTTTTTCCTTTTTTGTTTTACTATAGATAGCCTGGAGCATTCATTTTCTATATAAGCTCACTGAGGTGGTTAGTCTATTTGACAGCACTATTTATCTGCAAAAGCTGTGTAAACTGTGCACAAATTTAAGATTTAAAGTCTGCTCAGAAGCAGAAGCCTGAAATATATAATTTCTCAGCCTGCTTATTAATAGAAGAATTGATAAGACTTGGTGTCTAAATTCATGGTCAAGGCATTTTAATGTGACAATACTTAGAAAGAGGTATTTTTTTCCTCAAGCTATTCAGAATTATGTTATACTTCAAAAGTAATCTATAAATGAAAAATGTTGTTAGGATTTTAATAGAAAATCAAGATAATTATTGGAAAATACTTGTGAAAAGCATACAAAATACTACTGATTTTACCTTGAAATATTCAAAAGAACATTTCCAACCTAGGAGTTAATTGCTGTTCCTTTCCTCCACAGTGCATTTTGCAGTGGAGGCAAGGATAAACATCTCCATAACCCGAAAAAGAACTTCCATGACCTTCAGTATCAGAAACTGGAATCAGATGTTTAGATGCCCAGCCAGGAGCCCTGGCTCTTCCACGTATCCTGGAAGAGACGACTCCCTCTATCAGTCCTTGCCATGCTTCTTAGACTTCAATTACTTTTCAGTACATAAAGACCGATCTAACTGAGAGGAGCCTAAATTTTGTCATCTACATCCAGTAGAGACAGAGAAGGGAATCTATTCAAGTGCTTGAGAAACAAAATTGCTGCCTGATTACTGGCCTCAAACCGATGGCCACTGCTGTGTGCTCCAGCGCATGAAAGTGTTCTCCTGTGTTCCAGTATCTCCCTGATAATTTTCCAGAGAACACATTTCATATATGCATATATCAATTTCAAAATATAAAGCAGCAAATACAGAATCTTATCCTAGATATGAGATGTTTGGTTAAAGCATCTTTTCGCTCTGGCAAGAGGGGTACTCCTGGTTATTGAGTAGCACCTGCACTCTTGTTCCAGTACACAACTGCTTAGAATTTCACTGCCTGGATCCAGAAAGATGTAGGCAAAGATGACTTTTCTTTCAGAATTAGCAACCTATAAAAAAGATCAGGAGAGAGAGCTGTCCTATTGCTGTCCAGTTGCATCTTGCGAAAAAGCTGTCTGACAGCTTTATTTTGCCAGTGGAGAGATTTACTCTGTGCCTCCGCTCATGAAAAGCTAGTGCAGCGCAAATGATTTTTCCCGTTGTCAAGGCTTGTATTCCAAGCTGCAGCACTACTAGCCAAGCCTGACTTGTTATTTTTCTTGGAATCAAGTCTCAGTGGTGAGATTTAGCTGGGGAAAGCAGCTGTCAGATGTCCTTGTATGCTACTATTCGCTGGGTTTTGAAGTGAATTCATTATAAAATCACCACAGTCCCTACCCTTAACAACACAGCGTGTCAGACTCGCTGATGTTGCAATTAATTGTGTACTGTAAATTCACCGGATCATTTAAGGCCAAAGAACAGTGTCTTTGCTTAAGGTAATGCTAAGGGGAAAAAGAAAAGTAGAGTACTTTTAAACAGCAAAATGTCATTCAAGGGATAAAAAGAATATATAAATACCTAAATATTCTCAAAAAGAGTTCACTGCAATTTTCACTCTGTGTGCTGAACCATGGGCTTATGGTGTTTGTTCTGGGAGGAGGACATACGGGATTTCTCTATCACAGTTAGAATATCAATTTTAGATGAATTTCTTTGCTGTTGATATATAATGAAGACAATTAAAACATTCCTTAAATAAATAAATTTTAAAAACCAAATAATTATTGGGATCTTGCTTCACACACCCACATAGGAATGCCCTTCACCTATCTGAAGTAAAAAAAATAGATAACATTCCTACGCGTACCTCCATCATTCAGCACGGAATGCCTTGCTGGTCCATTTTATCTGACTTGCAGGAATAACAGCCTACACGTACCTAAATATGACAACTCCTTAAGAGTAGATGCCACTATTTTGCTAATGAGTGAATTAACACTAACAAGATCCCACGGTAAATTAAGCTACGCTCTTGGTGAGCAGAACTGATGGAAGTTTTTGTGCAAGTAGACTTTGCTCAGAGGTCCCATACCTCCCTCAAGCACTTCTTTCAAACTGCTCCTCCCTGCCCCCAGCACAATCCAACTGCAGTTTAAGCTGAAAGAAAAAAGCCATTACAAGTGCCAGGACTTCAGGCTGCTCTCCACCCGTGAGTACTTAATATCTGCTACTTCACATGGAACACGGACTGTGACACAACTGGAAATTGGTTTTGGGGAGCACAAGGGTTTTCTTTTGTTGACGAAATTGCTGCAGCAATTGCTGCTGCTGACAATTTTCTTTCCCCCCTGACCCCTGAGGAACCTCAAAACAAACAGCTTTACTTCTTCCTTTCCATCACACCTCCAATGTTGTCTTGAGAGCCATTAATTCTCGATAACACTGATATTCCTCTGTCAGATCACGCTGTCTCAGAAAGTTTGCCTCTCTCTTTTTTTTCTTCCCCCCCAATTACACAGTGTATATGCTCCCAAGCTGCCCACCACTCCAAATCCAGAAGGTATCAGATCCTTTGGAAATAAAAATGACACAAAACATGTGTTACCATGACTTGTCATGTGCTGTGTTCTGTACAACAGCAATGGATTTCAAGTGAGGAAAAAAAAGACCTGATAAGCCTCGGCACTGAGGATTACAGCAGGCTGGCTACCGAGCATATTCAAATTGAAATAAAGGAAGCTACACCACACAAAAACCATCATTCTGGGGCCAATAAAGATTAAAGCTGGAGGTCCAAAACCAAGCCATCTGTTAAGCAAAGGCTATTTGCAACAGAAATGAAACGTGTAAAATAACAACACTCCCAAACAAGCCCTCCCGTCAGAATGCATTTCCAATTCTTCTCACATTTCTGTAGTTCAAACCCCTTCATTTCACCAGGCTTCTGCTGCTGGAGATTAACCTGTAAATTATTACTGACTATTGTAGTATCTTACTAAAAATCAGAGAAATGTATGAATAGCCTTTTAAAGGGTATACTTAGTACACACAGATTTCAGAAGTTGTATGAACCATCAATAACAACGATGTTGCTACAGAGAAGTCTAAACAAACGCAAATGTCAGTGTAAAAGGGGACAAGCCCGCAAGTGGGGTAACTGACTTCAGATGCGCGATGTGGTCTTTTCAGCCTGAGCTGGAGAAAACTGTCTTGCATCCAATGCTGGGATATGAAACAAAAATAATCACAGTCCTTTTTAGCCGATCATTTGTCAGACTTGATGGTGGACTTGTGTTTTGCTATTTAGATTATCTTCTAGGGCATGCTGGTCTCAGAGCTACTGTAAGAACCATGTCTGCATTGATTGCTGGGAAACGGACAAACACATTGATTGGGACTGACACTGGGAAGTTTAGGTGATGCGTTTTACATTGTCAAGCTACCACTGTCCACAGTCTGAGCTCAGGGCACTCTTTTTCCTCGCTGAAGCTTGTTTCATCAGTCCATTCAAGCACATTAATTCTCACATGTGGGTTTCAGATTTCTCTATGGGAAAATAGAAATTGGCTAATGACGCACTTTATTGAAGACCTAATATGATATTATGATAATCTCTTACTCTATGAGTTGAAATGGCATTTCTTAACTATCGTTATACTCTCACGAGGCAGAGGAATTACACTGATGAAGGGTATGGAGTGCTAGTTGCAGTATTAACGGTAGAAACAGAACTCCAATTTCACTGGCTGCAGTAAAACTTGACTTTAAAATCCCACGTTACTGCTCTGACACAAAGAATGACTTCCCCTGCTTTGAGTGATAAAGTTTCACAGTCTGGAGAGATAATGATATATTGGTGAAGACAACAACATCAACAGTTTTTTCCTTGGTCAATTCTCTGGAGTTCCTTTGATCCGGCATGCCATTTTCTTTTGTCAGGACCAGGAGTTTACCTCACTGCCTGAAAGGTCAGCATGCTAAGACAGCCCTTTGAGAAGTCTCAGCTGACTTTGCAGCTTCCCCAGAAGAAGGAGGAGGAAGCTTTAGCAGAGACTCCCTCTGAAACAGCTCTGCCAGGAGGTCTCACTGGGGGGGTCCTCTTTTTCTTGGGATCTCCTTTCAGGATGATGCCCTCCAGTATGCTCCCACCTGAGTGACACTGCAGCTGCGTCGTAGCCGTGGACCTCTCTGATTCAGACCCAGACCCAATGGACTAATCTTGTCACTACGGACTTGCCTGGTGATTGCTGGTCTTTGAACCTGGCAGTTGTCTCTGGACCTGATCCTGACCATGCTTTGATATGGAAATGCTTTCTTCAAATACCAATATTAATGAGAACAAATTGGATAACCCTTGATTCACACAGTATTGAAGTAGTTTACACTGGAAGAAGTGTTTTGAATGTTTTGAACTAGGTGCAGCAAAAATTTTTTCTCCAATTAATGAATGTCTCCTATGCACAAAGTCCATAATCTGGGCATACTCCTGTACTTCAGAATGTTACATTGTCCTCTACATCAAATATATCTTTTCTTAAATCTACCTGCCAAGATAACTGTGGTCAGTTCTATTTAGAGCTATTGTGATCTTCTGAACAATGAGTATACATGTGTTTACAGAAAACAGATCTCAATGAACACAGAATTTTAAGGCATTTTTTGATTTAACTGGGAAAAAAATAAAGATCAAGTGAAGTTTTAATTAAGAGATTCAAACAATGCAAAACTGATATGGGCACTCACTAAATGGATATAAAATCAATAGATGAATCTCAAAATAGAATTGTAAACAGAAAACCATCATTGATCACGATGTAAACACCACGAAGTAAGAAAATATGTCAAATATCGCAGAGGAGAAATTATGGTACAGACAGACCAAGCTGGATCACTTCATAAGCTCAACATTAAGCAAAGTCTGTGGACGAACAAAAGGTCAAACACTTGGAAACCGAGAAGAGTCTAAAAACCCCACAGACTAGTCATGGATAATCCATTCTTTGTTAAAAGAAACACACAAACTGATCCACTCCACCCCAAACAGACAGACAGATATTGTGTAATCTATTTTTAAATGTATTTAGCCCGTTACATGACTGTTGATGAAACCGCACACCCATCCCTTCTTCCCATGAAGAAAGTTGAAACATGGAGGGAGATTAAAAACAATGCCCTGAAATAGCTGTTTTAGAATGAGCATTTTGAAGGGCCTGAATATTTAATCACACAGAGCCCTTCTCGACTTGTGAGTCAAAAGTATTTTGCAAGTGGGCTGTCCTGCTGAACCCTAGTTATCCCATGAAGTCCTTCCCGCGGCAACCAGGCTTCACGAGGCCCAGAGGACTGCCAGCTCTAGAAGTGACGTTCGCTATCAGGACCTAAAAACCCTGGAGTAAAGTGGTAAAAAGCATTCTTGGTTATGCTCTCTAAATACTTAGAGGGAAAGCAGAAATTTCAGAAGCTGTTATGAAGTTTCTCAATGTAGCAGGCAAAACATAAAATCAACCCACCAGCAGAAGATGAAGCCAGGCATTTTTAAGCTGGAAATAAAGTTCAGTGAAGTTCATTAACCTTTGGCCCCATTTGCTGACAGTAATGTTAGATTCTTTATCACTAAAAATTCATATTGTGAAAAATGAGATCTTTTCCAAAACATATGCTACATATAAACAGAAAATGCTATGCATGTTTTAAATAGGAGCTCAGATGAAGTGATTGTAAAAATCCCTTATGGATTTATAATCTACTTTGCAAATAAAACAAAGATATTGGCTACCCTTGAAAACTACTTGGAAGCTTTAGTGATGCAGAACAAGACTGATTTTCTACTTGTACTTGCTACACAATTTACAGGATGGATACCCCATCATTCCTCTGCAAACAGCACTGGATTCTTCTTTCCTTTTGGAAGGGGATCCTGGGGCTGCTATTTTCATGCTGTGTCGAGAGCTCCTTTTCTTGTTGTGTTTCACTATCATAACGTTATCACTGTCCAGTGAACACACATGATCCAAGCACACATGGCACTGCCAAGCCATGCAGCAGTACAAAGCCCTCTCCTCAGCCCGCTTAGCTTCCACCTGCCCATCAATCCCTGGTCAAAATTTGTTTCCTCCATTAGTCCCAAAGAAACAGAATAATTTAGAGTAGAAAGGCCACCTGGAGGTCATTTGCTCCAAACAGCTGCTTAGAGCAGTGCTAACTTCAAACTTAGATCAGGGCACTCACAGACTTGAAAAATCTGTAGAGCTTGGGACTCCTCAGCCCTTCCAGACAGCTTGCTGCAAAGGCTCTCTGCTCTCAGTGGAGTGCTTTTCCTTACGACCAGCTGGAATTTCCTCTGCTGTAACTCATGTCCGTTGACTCCTAGACTTCCTGTGCCCACCTCAGAGAAGTGCGTATCCCTGCCTTCTCTAAAACCACCCTTGAGGTAATGGAAGACAGCAGTTAGATCTCCCCTTGGCTCTCTCTTCCTCAGCCTGAACCAGCCCAGCTCTCTCTTTTCTGCCATGCTCTGTGGGGCAGAACTAATTCTATAAATCCAAATAGATTTGAATGTACATGTAATCCTCAAAGTTACGTTAAGTGAGTGCCTTTTTCAGTATGTTTTTCCTACAAAGGAAAACTCACTGCAACTCTGAAACTCACTAAAAACTCACTAAACAATTCACTAAAAGTCTGAGAAAAGACCACTAAAATTATTTTTAAAAGTTTTTGCGGGATATGCAGTAATTAAGATTATTTTTCAGATATTTGTGCTATACAGATAAAGACAATTAGCATCCACTTAAACTTGTACTCTATTTCTGCTTGATTCAATGGGAATATTTTTAGAAATATGCTCAATTTGTGCTAAATAATACAAAAACTTAGTATTTCGCTGCCCGGGTCACACAAGATGATCGGAATTAGATGCACTTGCAATTGTTTTCACGGAATACCTGTTCACACTATAGTTACGCTACAACATCTCCCATTCCACCACAAACTAGAATGCAGTTTCAAAGAAGATTTAATATTTGGACCGACTGGCACAATTCATTACCAGTTTGTAGGCAGAGATCGACCTTTAGGGAGAAACTGGAAAAAACCCACTATTGATGACCAGAAAGAAAAAACCAGTTGTATAGTGTGGAGTTACTGGGTGAGGTCCAAAAGGATCTGCAAGCTGCAAGCCTGTTAATGAGTAACTTATAATATTGATTGCATGTTCTGTATCCAATGTATATTTTATTTATGACTTACTGTGCTCACTTGTGTTTTATCAGCAATGACCATGCCCCCAGCTGCTGTCTCTTCCTCATGTCTTAAACTTTGCCAGTCTCTGGAAAAACAGGGGTATTGTACCATCTGACCTAACAGAACCAGCAGCTGTGAGTCTGCTTTATTGATGAATGATCTGAACAAACTATCACCAGGGAAACCCTGCCTTTGGGCTGGATTTATTTCGGAAAGAGAAAGACTGGAGGGTGGCCATGGAGTGAAGCAGTAAAAAGTAGTTTTGCATCATAATGTAGAATTTTTCAGTTATTCCCAATAAATTGGGAATATTTCCCCATTCTAACAATTCTCATTACTCCAGCAGTCTAGTTCAGTGCTTCTCCAGCTGTGAATCACATACTCTTCTTGAGTGATTTGGAGCTGAGTATGAAGCAGAATACACTCTTACCTGTGATCTATCCTGTGATAAAGCACAATGAGACAGTAATTAGCTAGAAACTAAACTCATGAAGAACTCTGTCATTTTGTAAATAATCCATTACAAACTGCTGAGAGCCACCATAGAGTAAGAATGTCTGGTAGCTTTAAGTCTCCTAGTACCAAACTAGAAGTAGTGCAAATGCGTGATGGAAAAGGCACTGATTTGGTACGGACTCACTCTGTTCAAATTTGTTCCGAACACAACGATGGAATGCTTGCATAGGCAGGCTTTATGGTACATCCACCACTGTCTTCTATGCAACGCTAACTGTGCACCAGCTCAGGTACCACCTGACATCTCTTCTGCTGCAGGTGACATAAAACCAGCTTAAGTGCATGAAACTGTGAACTTCATTATCATCTTCTCAAAAAAACATCAGGAGAGATTCAGTGATACTCACCTGCCTCAACTAGATCAGATAGACATTTTTGTGGCATCCAGTACTGCACAGATCTGGCATTAGTGACTATGAAACAGATACAGATACTCTTTGCCAAGTTCCCAAAACTCTATTTCTTGATCAGAAACAGACAGCAGCATCGATTATGGCAAACGAGCAGGTTTGATAAATGATCTAAGACACAATGTGTATAGCTCCAGAAAGCTCATGTCTATAGTCCCAGAAGCATGCCAGATGTTTATTGCAACTTTTGACTGAGAATGTAATAAAAAGAATGAGAGGACTATTTAAGCCAACACTTTTCTAGGAAGATGCTAGAACATATTAACTCTATCGTGCCAAAGAGTAGTTATATACTGTAATATCACAACTTTACATTTTGGGTTTGAAAGAAATGCTCGGATTGTTGTGATGCAGTATTTTCTTAGACACCTGTAACAAGCAGGAAAGAAATTTGTTCTTTGCCTTAATCTTTCAATATAGCATTATTTGGTATAGAAGTGGTCCCCAAATGAATGCTCTCACTTTAATTAGTGAGTGACGGGATCAGTACTTGCCATTGTGGGGAGGAAACATCACAGACAAAAGCAAAGTTTTCTTTTTGGGGAAAGGGCCGGGGCTGAATACCCACATGCACAGCTTATGGCTCATAAAAGGGATCAGAACTGTTTCTCTCTGTGACCCCTACAGGCAGCCATTTACAATGGGTTTTCTGCAAATGGAATTTTGAGACTTTTCAGATGAGGCACCAGCTCCCGCCATGCTTCACGGGAGATGACACAAATATTTGCACAATGAATTATGGGGTGTTTCTGACATCTGATGAGTTCCACCAGACTGAACAAATCTCTGCGTCACTGAAGCATTCGAGACAGGTGATAGCAAAAGATCAAGCTCTTTGGAGGAGACAGTATTTTCTTCTCTGTGCTACAATGCAGAATACAGATGCAATATAATATATAGATTTTTCTATACACTTCAGTAAATTGGCAAAATCTAACAGTTAAAGCTCTACACTGTTATTTATAAAAATAGTCGGAAATAAAATTTTTAATTAAGGGACACAAGCAAAACATGAAAACATGCATTTGAATATACAACTTAGAGAAATATGACAGCTTGAATGATAATTAACTGACAATTAATATATGGATTGCTGTTCAATTAATGTCTGCTGGACAATTATTGCTCTATCTGCTCAGTTCTTTGGTCACTACATTTCAGGATTCACAAAAGTTATTGTTATTACAGTTGTCCCCAATTGTTATGATTCATCTGTGTAAAGAGCGATAATGGGCTCACACCAAACATGAAACAAATTAAAACATTTGGACAAAATGAAATTATGATCCATATGGCTCTAGGTGTGTTGGGGAATAAGCTGATGGCTAGGAAGTATTCTCTGAAAAAACTGAGCATTCCTTCAAACTTTGTCAAAAAAGTGTTTCTTTTATTTTCTTTTTGAATACTGCATCTAACTTCCAAATAGCTTTTTTCCCTACCTTTTATCTGCCTTATCTCACTTTTACATCTCTTTTTTTTTTTTTTCTGGTAAACTAAGGGATTTTTTTTGTCAGAGAGGTGATGAGTAGAGACAAGAAAGGTGGTACATAAGAACTAGGGAGGCCCAAATTGTCTCTGCTTACCTATTTAGGAAACTTTACAAGGAACCAAACTCAAAATTAATTAATTTCATAACAAAAAAACCTCCCTGTGTCTTATTAAATGCCATGTGGAGGATTACCATGTTCCGAAATGAGGCAGACAAAGCAAGAACCCAAAATGGATTGCTGCTAGCTCAATGGATTCCAATATGTAGATGCGTGCAGGTGTGCATGCATAAATATAGGTACCATGTATAAATGTATGCACACATACAGCTATCTATGTAGATGGATTTGTGTGCAGATGTCTTTAGCACATGCATGTTCTATTTAATTTCACTTTATCAGCTAACACACTCTATTTATTAGACAAGAAATATTTTTCATGCTGATGATTCTGCACTGCAGAACAGCATCTGTCTGTCTGTCCGTCCTGGCAGCCCCGCAGTGACCAGTACAATAGCTGACAGCACAGAGAATGACATTTCAGTTACAGGGTTCAGCATGAATAACGGAAGAACAAAACAGTTTTCTGGAAACTTGTCCCACCACACCTCCACCAGCACAGCTCAGTGGTTGCCTGGAGCACTTGCATGACAGAGAGAAATGCTGGTACTTCAAGGATTTCGTTCAAAGCCCTCGTTTCACTAAGCTGCCCAGAAAGTACTGTAAATCAATACGCGATAGCTCTGCAGGAGGTGTTATGACTTCTGTCTCCAATTAGTTATAATAACCTAAATAAGAGCAGCAATGAGGAAACAGGGAAGTCTCTCTAACAATCCCCAGGTCTCTCAAACTGAGGACTTGCTTTTCTGCACTGAGCCCCCGCAAAATGGGATTCTAATTCTGGTGCTCAGAAGGGCTCAGTACTTAGATAAATTTCTTTCACACATGCACTGTTTCGGCCGTCACACACACAAATCCCGTATCTTAACCGATTTAAAAGTCCACTTCAAATTAAACTTCAGAAAAACAAAATGACATGCCTTTCCTACACACTGTTGAGTAGGGACAGACGCCAAGCACAAACACAAACCAGGGAAGCCGCTGAACCATGGCTCTTCAGAAAAAGCTGGAAGAGCAGGGAGGACCACCAGTGAAATCTGGGACACCACCACCACAAAAAAGATGAACACGACACACATGCATATAAACAAAAGAGAGCTTCCAAGAGATGTGCAGTAATTTTTTCTGTTTCAACCTCGGGACACTTCATTACCAAAAAAAAAAAAAAAAAAACCCCAAACCTCAAAACCAACAAGTAGCAAGAAGAGAAAGGAAAGGAGGCAAGGGGGAAGGGCGAGGTTGACTGGAGAGGAACCAGTAGATAGCAATGAGAATAATCAGAGGCTGGGAGCTACATCTAGACCTCACCGCAAGGCCTATCCCGCAAATCAGTGATGTTGAGCAGCCTAGAAGCACATCCAGAGCTGTCTAGTCTTGAGTTTTCTGCCTCTTCTTGCAAAGCTCAAGACACACTGGCTTGTTTAAGTCTTTGCTTTCTTTGCTAACTGCCATTGGATACTACTCATTAGCCTTCTACTCATTATTTACCGATGAAGGATGCGTGATCTTTGACCAAAACCAGTCACACTAAATATCAGCGTTGCGCCAGAGCTGCATACGTAATCACCCCCGGTCTTTGCACTGCTTAACATGTTAGCATGAGAAAGGCAAAACTCTTCTCTGTAACGGAAAACCAGGTTTTATCGCAAAATCTCTTTCCTGACTCACGCCTCATTAAGGACTAAAGAGCACTTATTTCATGCGCTAAGCTCCTTCCCTTCCACCCACTGGTAAAGTGGTGGAAAAGATGACCAAAATGCAGAAGGCAACACCTGATTTCATATGAACATCTGAGCCAATGTGGGTCATGAGAACAAGCCCCGACACTGAGCTCGTGCACGTTCATCATTCGTCTCAGGTAGCACCATCCTCTTTGACAGGGCCTATTTACACCTGTCTGCTCAGCGATCCCAATGCCGATCAGCAACTTTGCTGTGATGAGACCCCTATTCAGCAGCGAGATTGGAGGCTACCGGAACAATGTCCTTTTCCCCACCCAACTCCCCCCTGCCAAAATCAAACCCTTAAGAGTCCCATATAAAATTGAGAGGAAACGGACCAGTTTTTCAATTAATGCTTCATGTATGTGTTAAGCAGCACACGGAAATTCTCTTACATTTCTAGCATCTTATTTAGGTTTCAGCAGTTTAAAAACTGTTTCCTTCTAGATCAGGTACAATAAACATAACCACGTACACATATTTATATGCACATTATTGCCATTGTCCTGGGGTCTAGCGCTTATAACACCACATCTCTCCTAAGCGCCACTGAAAGGATAGCAAGACTAAAGCCCACAGCTGTGCTGCGAACTCTGATTTAGCAAGTGCTTAGGCAGAGACTTAGAGACAGCGGAAGTGCTCCCACTGGTTTTGATGAGCTTTGGATTAGACCTCAGCATCGACTCTTCTTACAGAACGGGGAAGGTGGCTGGGCAGCAGTGATTGATCTTGCCTGTATTTCTGCTTCTGCGTGGAGCTGCTCTGTGGGATTCCTTAGTTGCATTACTTAGAAGACAGGGTAGTCTGAGAGAAACTGTCCTTAGCAGAGTGTTTTTACAGCACCTAAACCAACAGATTACCAACCCAGACTATCCTCGAGTCGTATGATAACAGCAGAACGGACCTTATACATTTTCTTGGAATGCTGTAATACTTCTTGCTGCAAACTTCTCCTTGTTTGTCCTGGGCTATTTGTCATTAATGGTTTGTAATTAAGGAATGACATAGCATAGACAAATATAATTTGCTGTTTGCTTCATTTCTGTATTACTAGTCCATCATTCCTAAAATATTATTTTACTTCACCAAAGACAAACCATTCAGATTCATTCTTTATGCAGAAATTCCTAGACTACCTTCTTCTCTTGATTACCAAATTTAATTATTACATTTCTGAACAAGGTACAGTTTAAGAGCCTCTATCTCCTGAAGTCTTTCTCCATAGTATTTCCTAACTAATCACTTATAAAAGCCATCGCAGTGTTTAAGTCTTAACAGAACAAAATATACTATAATTCTGGGGTTTGTAACATATACTAAAAATAAATTATGTCAAGCAGAATGGCAGGAACATGCAGTTAGCTGTGCCCTCAGGATAAAAAGCTCTCCAGACAGCCAGTGACCATGCCAGAGAGAAATTACCCAGGGACTGGGTAAAATCCACATTGACTTGCCTTCAAGAAATTGTTATGAAAATTAATACAGTTCTATAAAGGTAGAAACAAACCAAACCCCATCAAGTTAAAATCAAAGAGAAGAGAAACACACAAGGGCTTACATGACAAATTGAAACATGAAAGGCTGGAGACAAAAGAATAACTGACCAATGGCAGAAATGGATCATAGCTTCTAGTCATGGAATCCAACCTATAAAAACGTTAAAACCATCACCCGAACAACTCCAGTGTTCCCAGTTCTGCATTTCATATTAACAGAGGAAGAAGTTACGTAACACAGTTTGTGGTCCGAGTACTGAATGCTTTGGAGAACGCTCTTCCCTGCGCTGTGTGCATCGGGAGAATGCACATGCTACCAGGCTTAACACCCTACTTCAACGAGAGTTCACGTTTAAGACCTTGAACAGGTGAGCCAATAGTCCTAAAAGAGGAATTTTGGCCCATTTGTTGTCCCTAAACCACTACGATGAAGTTCACATTTACTTCCGAAAAGGACTATCTCAAGTCTTTTACCTTGCTCGCAAACCCTATTCTGGATAAGCTGCATTTCCTCTCAGGAGCATTGCACTGGGCTGCTGCAGAGGGGTGAATTTCACCATCGTGATGCCCTTACTGCTCATTATGAGGTCCTGTCCTGTCTGAAAAGGGCTGCAGTAGTAGACAAATTGCTGCTGGCAAATGAGAGAGAAATCCCTCCAAACTTGAGCAATGCACAGTTCTCCGTTCTTAAGGCGAGCACAGTACCAGTTGCTGTACAGCATGACTGAATACAAAACAGCTACAAAGGCTTTAGAGTTTTTTGTGAGGGAAAGACAATTAATACAGAAAATTCAATGTATTGCTAATGCAATATGCAGATGGTTTTTTGAGGAAGAAGTTAGTGTATACTATTCTCACGGCATGCAAAATTTTACTGTTTGAATTGTCTACAGGCTTTCTGCTGGTACGAAGATAATCTTTTCTCTCTAGTATTTAGAAGAAAGAAATTATTTGCTTCATTTATAACTATAAATGATTTAAAACCGAGTCGATGAACTTCTCTTGTTTTGTAAAACTTTGCTAACTTTTTTTCACTTGCTTTATTGTCATGCTCCTTAAAATATGTACAGAGTGTGTTATGCTCTTTACCCTCTTTTCAGTTCAGTAACTCCATCTGGCAGTTTTAATGATCAGTCTAGCATGTCCAATCAAAAATGGACTCTTGCAATGCTTTGATCAATGTGTATTTGAATATATAAATATATAGCACACATAACTGAATTGTTTTCTGGTACTTCATGTATCAGTAACTGCCAAGATTTTACTGTACTGGTGTGCAACTCAGATGGATGCTGAGACCTGGGTAAAACAACCCAGATTCTGTGAGACACTTACCCCACCATTAATACGGAATAATCTTTCAGAAAATCCAAACATAACTGAATGCAGACTCTTCTTGGATAATTTTATGACAGAACTCTGCCATGAAGTAAGTGCTCCAGAAAAAGTGATAAGTCTTGGAGAACGAATAATAACATCTCTAAAAATGACCCATACTATTAGCAATTTGTTTCACGTTTAACAAGTTTGGCTCCAAAATATTGTTGTGGCTACTATTGAAATTACTGTCAGACACAACATATTATTGCAGGGCTTCTAATTTAGTAGCACAGTTGAACCACTGATGGACTCAGTTTTTTCTTTTTCTGGGGCTAGTTTTTTTTCCCATACTACAAAATATTTTCAGATCTTTTCATCAAGTGGTTACACCTTCTTCTTCTCTCTTTTCTTTGCAATTGCTTTACTAAGTACCATACTGTTCTTTTTGGTTGTACATTTTTTTTCTTTCACTACACTCAGCTAGACATCTCACTATTCTCCATACATTTGCTATTAGAAGTATTAGAAGGGCTTCTATCTAGTTCATTGAATTCTATGCAGAAAAAAAAGTTTCACAAATCTAGAGGATTTCAAAAGCAGCTTTATATGGAAATTGTCATGACTCATTTTCTCATATTTAATCATTTGGTTGATTTCTCTTTATCAACACTAAAACTTTGTGACTCAGCAGCAGCCAGGATAAGGAGGTAGACCTATAATAGACTAATAATACATGACCCAATCCCATCCGTTAATTCCACTGTTCACAGAATTGTCTGAATTGCCTGTTAATTACTACTCATCTGCTATTGACTCATTCATCTGTCACTTTTTGGAAATCAGAACACAAAATCCTGACTAACATTTCACCTATCAAGTCTTTCCTGAAGGACAACAGGGCTATTTGGACAGAATGGCAGTGAGCTCAGAGGTAGTAGAATCAAACACACAAGAGACGTAAGGAATAAGAAGCCATCTGAAAATATTTTAACCTGTGTTATGGACACATACTTCCTTAGCCATGCAGATAAAGTGTACAACCCTTTAAATAAAGCCATCCTTTCAGCATGATGATTATCTGGGCAGTTATAAGTACTAAAAACTAATATTAGAAAGGAAGCTCTTGACAAAGAACACCAGTGCACATACAAACAATAATTTACATCTTGCAAGGGCAACCCGCATTGTAACCATGAGTCACCTCTTACAGGTATTAAAACACATGTTGATTCTCACTACTGATAAAATCTATTTCACCTTAGCTTCTAAAACCATCTTAGAGTTTCACTGATGTAACAGCCTTATTCAAAGTTAGGTACTTTTGTCTGAAGTATTACAAAGGCAGAGATATGCTCCAAAGTATGATTTTTCTCACTTGCTTCTCTTCATGTAGCCCAGACACAGGCTTTGTGCCAACTTGACAGAACAGCATCTCAGGACGTGTCTGGGTTTGCCTGGGCCTGAGCTGGTTGTATCTTGGTTATCAATCACCAGTGGCCACCTGACTGGTGCTTGACCTGGATGGACTTCAGCTCAATGAATCCCCTGGACAGTGAAGAGCCAGCAGACCTTGCAGTCCCAGCAAAACAAGCAGTAGCCCTTTGGGTTAATGAGGTATGAGAGGTAGTTGTGCAACTTTTAACCTCTAGCTGTGGACTGATGAGACTGAAGCAGACTGTGATGAGAAGACAAAGAAATGGAGCCCGATATGAACCCAAGGCTGATGAGGAAGAAAACTTCACCATGCGCATCACACTTGATCTAGAAAAGGACTTGAGTTACCCATTGTGAGCCTTTCTACTACAGTACTAATCTTGGGATCCAGAGGAACACTGAAAATTTCAAAGGAAGAAAGGAGTAGACGGTAGGAAGTGTCCTTAGACAATAATTTTAATTCTATTATCAACAAAGCTTTTTAGCATTAGTTAATTTGGATTGTTAGACTGGTAAAACATTAATTGTATTAAAACAGATCCCTGCCTCCATGTATGAGTTCCCTTTTGCTCCCGACAAGAGTGTAATGAGTACTTTGAGAGTAACATCTAGCTCTCATAAAGTAATAATTTGCTGCTGTCACCAAGGCACTAGCTCACATACTCTGCACTGCAAGCTGAGTTGTGGTGCACAGGCACTGCCCGTTTTATACCCTTCACTGCACCTTAACTACAAAATGGTATTTTGTGTAGGGAGAAAAGATGAGGCTTCTTATTCCCATGTATGAAACATAGTCCTAATTAAGATAGCTATAGTTCTTTGTCTGTAGCTGGCTAACTTCTATGTCTGCTCTCCAACAAGGAGACCACAGACGTGCATCTAAAACCAAAGTCATTACTCTCTGAAGTTTTTACTCCCCCTTGGATCAAATGTCAAACATCTATACCTTTTTTTTTTTCTTTGATTATAGTCGTTACCATTTCCTTGCTGGATAAAATTATTACATTATTTTAGCAGCTGGCTTCCTACTCTGTGATCTACTGATGAACTATTTTTTCACTCTGTTCCCCTTTTTCCCTTCTTGTCATCACGAGGCAGAACCTTCTACCACCTTACTTTTAAAGACTAATTTAGTTCTAACACGTTCTCTTTTGATTTAACCTTTCTCTTTCCATTCACCTCTACCTTTCTTTCCCATCTAACCTTTATCTGTTTCTATCCTACTTTTCAAGGAAGACTCTGTGATCAAACCATAACTTTTCATCTCACACTATTTCTGATGTGCCATTTAATAGCCCTGTTTCCCTTTTGATACCTACAGGCTGATGTAGAATGTATCTTCCAATATACTGTATACACATTAAATTTCCATGAGGTCATTTTTGAGGGAAGAATTATTAAAAGCTTTGCTTATTTTCAGTGCCATCTAGATGTTCTTCTGGATATTTGATGGGACCCACCAGAGCAACAAGATTAGTGAATGGCAGAAGATTTTCTCAGTATGAAAAAACCTTTTTTAAACCTCAAATTAAGGATACATAATTTATAGGAAGGATTTTCTTTGTGGCTCAGAGCTAACAATTTCATGCATCTACGAAGTTTCCATTGCTACATTATCAAATTATGCATTTGAGATATATGAGTGATTAGAGCTTGCAGGCACAGTTGGTGACAAGTTCTCAAGGAAATGAATCATTAAATCTGCTAGAAAGGCACAGTGCATACAGTCACCTAAAATTTTCTTATGAGTGAGATAAAGAGTAGGATTTCAACCTGGAATAGGCAAGGTTCCTAGGGTTGAGATGCACATACCGAACTGGGAGAGGAACTAATGTGGAAGAGAATTTCCTGCAGATGACTGAAAGAGAAGCCTAACTTCTAATATCCCCTAGCAATGAAAACGGTGAATTGTTTTGGGACACTTCTATCTTTTAATGATACGGAGTTTCTCTTTCCGTTGCACTAAATGTTACGGTGATACCTTGCTTTACTCTGACCCACGAAGGCAACATTACTATTGCACTCTGTGGAGAACTGATTTCTTGTTAATAGCACAGGTTTTCTAGCTCCTTGGAAATTAGGGATATTGTAAGTGGTCCTAGGAGACAGGTATTAGAGTAAAACCAAGGGCAGCAGCACCACCTCCTACTTGAAGTTAGATTTCAAAGCCTGTAATTAAAGTATTCTAATATATGGGCTTTTAAAGCTGAAATTAGATCACACCAAAATCTGACTTTCCCAGGACGCAGCTTCCTAATAGCGTCTTTTCGTGCTATTTCTCTTTCCTCCACATTAAACAATGGCTTATTGAGACACAAACCAAGAGGACTTAAATTCTTTCCCTGGGTCCTAGCTGTTTTCTCCGGCAACCCAATACAGAGCCTAGAGATTATTTTAATTCAACAAAATGGTTTCTCTTGGGAAGGATGGAAAGGGTTTCTTTGATCACTCTTCCTCTTGAATTTTTAGCCAGGCAAATTCTTGAAAACCTATTTAGAATCAAATACTAGCGCTTAAAGTAACATAACAGGAAAATGCTAGAGTTTTCATCATATGATAAGCTTTAACAGACCTAAACCCCTAGGACCTTACTGTGACAAGCTTAAATACGGCTGGGGAATATGATGCAAACCCCATCTCCCTCATTGGATACTGTCTGCACACACGCAATCCTGGCCTCTGGCCACCCAGCTATTCAGGAAGGGCCATGAGGCAGGGCCACAGCAGGAGGTTTTAGGCTCTCTTTTGACACATGCCACTGTATAACTATTATCATTTGAAGCTCATATTCAGGCTACTAACAAAAATACAAATGCCCAAACTCACCAGCTTTGTTAGAAGCACTGCATAAATAGGTTGAAGGAGCGGATGAAGGGACTGTGGCTCAAGGGATGCTCTGTAGTTATCCTTCGGCATGTGCTCACACCCAGAGCAAGCTGCAGCCAAATGAGCACCTGCCTCAGACTCAGGAACTGAGCTGCTCTGTATCAACTCTGTCCTCTTGTGCTTATGCCTTTAATCCACTTTTTTTGGTTGACATCTGCTCCTGGACCTGCTCAATCAACCACTAATAGTAAGTTAAGATAAATGTTTAGGGGGAGTTCAGTTTGCACCTTTGAAGCAGCATTGCCTCTTACTGCTCTCACAGGACTAAAAATTACAAGGGAAGATAACTCATGACCAAGGCTCGGCAGGTACGCTATTCTAATATTTTCCTGACTTCCACGGAGATGCTATCAGTTCCTAACAGCACTATAAGCAGATGGTTAATTGTTACAAAGCTGCATACTGTTAATTTTGAAACTTGCATATGCTATGATTTTCAGGGTAACATATGGCTTAAAGGTATCATAGAACATTTATAATAATGTAAGGACAAGAACAGCAAAAAAAAAAATCTTTAAAATGCGATGCTCTATTGTGAGTCACAGTTCTGCTTTTTGTGGCATAGCTTTTTAAAGATGATAAAACAGAACAAACCTTTCTAGCAAATGAATGCAGTCCCATAGGCCACTACGAGGTGCTGCTGAATATTTAAAGAGCTGGCATTCCGCTACTAGGAATTTTTCATGTTCTCTTCTGAGCGAAATGAGCCACTGATGTGCAACTTCTCATTTCTTCCTTTGAAATCCTGGGGATTTTTTTGCTTTTAATACTGTGCAGTCTGCCTTATATGATTATCCATTACCATAACATCCTCAATCAGATCATTAGAAGGGTAAGAATTTTTCTTCAACCATGCTAGTAATGGCATATTAAACAAATTCATTTGTAAGCCCTCCAAATTTCTGAAGCTACATCTTCAAGAATGAAATATTTTCCTTATTTCCTTAAGTTTTCCCTATTTCCTTATGCTTTCCTTATTTCCATTGAGTTTTTTATTAATTAAATACTCGTAATGGATAGAATGGCTTGATAACCCCAATGGGTACAACTCCCTGTTTGGTCAGTATTTATGTATCTGGAGCATATATGGAACTTCACTGGCTTTTATTGTTAGAAAATACTAAACCAAAACAATCTCCCAAGGAGCAAAAAAAAGCACTCACAGCTGCCAGGGTTTTTTTGGTGATACATTCACACTTCTTTGTCCCTTGACTGGCTACAGGTATAGAAAAAAACTTCAGAGAAGGAGAAACAGCAAAAAATGTTATGAGATTTCTTATCAGAACTATCTGTAGTATAAAATACATACGTAAAAAGATGTTGAATTACTTAGCTGACCTTATATACAGTGGCAAAGGTCATGGTAGGTGTTGAAATTTTATTATTTTTAAACAAATACACTTTTAAAAAATGGACAGCTTGCAAAAAATACAAAATAACATAAATTTGCAACTGATAAAAACAGTTGGTTTTGGAAGACTACCACTGGAGGGATGGATAGGAGGGGAGAACAGTTAGTTTTACCAAAGACCAAAAAAATATGTTTCTACACAAGGCAAGTTGAGTGAAACCCAATATTCATGTAAAGTGTGGAGGAGACAGGAGTAATTCTTAAAAGTATGTAGAAGTGAGTAAAAAGAGGGGAAAATGTTTCAACCTCAGCCAGAAAGCTTGACTCAGTTGCTCCATACAGACATAGCTTGCAACATTTTAAAAATATACTGCTATACCACTGAGTAGCTGGCTTGCATTTTCCCTCCATGTATACGCCTGCTGTTCTCATGTCCCTGCTGGATTTATATTTCCATCCCTTTAGAATAAATGCTTGGACATTTTATGTATAGAACCTAACCTGTGTGATGACATCTATTCCCAGGTCCTTGTATCCCAAAGGATTCAATTAGGAATGTGATGGAAATCTCCCCTGAATGATAAACTTAAAAGATGTGCTCTTGAAGCATCATTAATCTTTCCAGGCATAGAAATCAGTGTACGGTCACCATCCATTCACTGTGACAGGTAAAACGAGGTTTTCCCCCAGACTTACGGAAAACAAAAATGAATGCACTGTGGTCATGAGTCTGATCAAGAAAGGGAGCATAATTCATATGTTGTCTAAAGAAGGCTTGGCAAACTCCATTACTTCAGATTTTATTCTGCGCTCAACTTCATGAACCTCCTCTCTATTCTCAGCACCTTTAGAAGAAAAGCTAAATTCTTGGAAGGAAAAGCCACTGCTGTCTGTATCCTGGCAATCTAAACTCAAATAATAACCGGTGGGATTTAGAGACTGTTGACTGGACTGTGAAAATAAGAAGGTATTTCCTCAAAAACTTACATCAAGACTGATGTCAGCTAGAATAGTTCATAAATCACTTTTCTCCATCTTCCTTACAGTGAGTGTCAGAGAATCTTAGAGATAGAAAATACATATCTAAGACAAGGAAAAAAGAATATGCCTTGTTGATTAGTTACAGCTGCCATTAATATATAACTGTTTTCAGTTGATTTTTCTCTTCTTTAAAAAAAGTAGCAAAGATGTATATCTGCTATGAATGCCAAAAAAATCGCAAAGCTATCCTACGCGACCCTCTTTGGGTTTTTAGAGGCATTTCTAACAATCTGAGTAAACTGTTTAAAGTGAAGTAGAAAAAAATATAAGGAAAAGAAGGAAAATAAAAATGGTAAAATGAGCAGCATGTAAAAGATATTTAACTATTTACGACTCACTGTACCATAAAGAGGTCTTGAACATCTTAAATTATTGCCTCCTGGCATTAACCCACATTAGTGAGCCCCATATTAGTGACTACTACAAATAAGTGAACAAATTACTTGACAAATTTCCTTCAGTTACAAATAATCACAGGCTTATCCAAAGGTGTAGCTGAAATTAAAAATAAATGTAATTAGAAACATACTTCAACTCTTTTTGTCTATCTCTTCCTACTTTCTTACGCCCAAAATATTCTTTGAAACAAACAAATAAAAAATCGTATTACATTTTTTGAGACTGACGGGGGTTAGTTTTGCTCTAGTCTCATCCCGGAGTAACCGTTAAGCCACTGTAGTTGGCACAGTGTCTCTGTGAGAGACTTCGACTGTTTTAGGATATGTGTGACCTGAATGTCCTCTGATTCTTGACTCTACAGACTTGTTCAGATGTCAATATAAGTTCCCTTTCAAAGAATCACGGGAGAGCTCCAAAGGCACTCCTGGTTTCTCCTTCCCCAGTACGTTTGTTCCTGTCTCCACCTCCACCCACTTGCTCTAGCAGGTCATGCTCTAGCTGCAGCGCTCTGTCCCCTGACCTGGGCGGACTCAGTTGTTTGCCTGGTGGCACTGTAGCCTAGAACACAAGAATATCATCAGATAAAAATAACTACTATCTCCACTACCAAGAGCTGCTCTTTAACCTGGAGTTAGTTCAGCGATGATAAGTCAACAATAGTCGACTAGATAATTAGTACACAGATGGAGGAACCAGACTTCATCAGAACCAGAACGCACTCATCATTACGGAATACGCTCTCTGCAATAAGATAGCTGCTGTAGGCAGCGTTCCTTGGTGAATAAGAGGTAAACGGAGGACTCATCAGAGCCGAACCCCGCATCTACTGTTCTTTTCATAAATGTGTGAGATTCTTCCGCAAACATATAATTTCTCATGAATTCAGAAGTGTGGAATTTCTGTAGCTGTTCAAATAACACATTTAATAACGTATTTTACAAACTCTCAACCTCCCCCCCAACTCCAGAATATTTGAGGGGTGGGATTTTTTAATACTTTGCAAATCAAAACCAAGCCCCTAATGTTTTAATGGACTTTAAAAATCTGTAAGCTAGGACTGCAGTTGTTACCGTATTTTGGACCCATTTCCATCTGGATCCAGAATGCACTAACTCATACAGTGTTAAAAGAACTGTACCTACCACGATCATGCCTAGTGCAAGGCAACATTGCGGAAAAAGTTGAGATTCATTTGAGGTTCTAGCAGACTTAAAGCCAAGCACATACCATTGCAATTCAGTAATAATGAAAAACAAAGACAGTAGTATTTTAGTGGATGACACAGTCTTGCTAGGAAAAATGTCTGCCATATAAAAATGCCTGCTGTCAGTACACGCTTATATATAGCATGAGACTTGCAGAGCTCAAAGCTTTTTATTATGTGTTTATAAAAAACTGCACAAGATAAACTAGGTGCATTTATTGCCACAGAAATCCAGATATCTAGGGTTAAAGCGAAATAATAAGAAAATATAAAAATGTAAAAAACTATACTAGACAGGAGCATCGATCCAGCGAACATGAGAGAATTCGTAATTCTATAGTGGCAGTGTTAGTCTGTGTCTGAGAAAAAAAAAAAAAAATGAAGACTGTAGTTAAAGCCAAGTCTTGTTTAAACTTCATGATGCCTTCTCACATGGATCTCAAAGAGTGATAAAGTGAATAAAAAATAAAATGTAAGTTAGAAACTGCCTCGAGAAAAAACATGCAGACCTTCAGTCAGTGCTCAGGATGAAGACAGGAAACATCACACACTATACCGTAGCAAAATAACCCCAAGGAATAACAGCATCATTACATCTGGTGACAATATTTGAGGTGTAAATGGAACACGCAGCATTTCAGATATACCATAGTGCACTGCATTATTTCGATTAGCTATATGTCTAACTGTGGGTTTGATCTTCACTCCTTATTTTCTGAACGACATTGGCTGTGAGGGAATTTAACGTGCAAACACCGCTTTAATAAACATGATTACTGAAAAATAACATGCTTAGAGGTTCTTGACCTGACACATGCAATCAGTGTAAATAACCACTTGAAGAATAAAAACAAAATTATGCTCTACTAAGCTAGGTTCAGTACTTCTTAGAGAAAGCTGGCTTGATAGTAGCAAGGAACTTTTTCTTATGCAGATCTATGCATAGTTACAAAAAACTAATTTTTGTCCTCAAACAGTTTTAGCAGTTTTAAATAGATGCCTCCTTCACCATGTTTAAACCAGTGACTTTCTGTGTGATTGAGCATCAAAATCATCTGGTTTATCAGCTGAAATTAAACTTCACAAGTTTCAAACTTAGCGTGACACATTTCACAAAGAGTACTAATTTGATAGTTTAGAACACCTTTTTTGCTACGGATGGTATCCAAGTGCTCTGTAAAGCAAGATCAAGAAAGCAAAAGAATGACAGAGCCCAAGAAATTCATGAATGAAAAAAGAGTTATTTAGTAATTACCAGCAATAACTCTTAAAAAAAGGTATGAGAGTTGAGAGAGATTTTTTTACAATTCCTCTATCATAATAAGTAAAGCAATAAGCTGAAATTTATGAAGAAACGAGTTCTGATTGCTTCATAATCCTGACTCGATACTTGGCATTCATCACTTCCAAAACAAATGATATATATGGATTTGATGTAATGAGATCTGAATACTTTTGGAAAAAAAATAAATGCAACACATTTACTTGACATTTAAAGATGCAGTAGGTTTTTAATACACTTTCTTCTTCATATTTAGAATCATTAGCAATTTGGGAAAGAAACAGTGGTTAATTAAACTCGTGAAATGTTATTGTTCCTTTCAAGTGCATAGTTAAAGTTTCATATCAGTTCTTTTTCCCCGGAGAAGAAGGTTTGTTAGTATCTTGTCTTATTCTAAAATTTAATAATTTGTCTCTCTGTGCACAGGCAACAGTGATCTGTGGCTTTTTGCATGGTAGAAAGTGCAAAATAATTATGAATCATAGAATCATTTAGGTTGGAAAAGACCTGTAAGATCATTGAGTCCAACCATTAACCCAGCACTGCCAAGTCCACCACTAAACCATGTCCCCAAACACCACATCTATAGTCTTTTGAACACGTTCAGGGATGGGGACTCCACCACTTCCTTCACCCTTTTGGTGAAGAAATTTTTCCTACTATCCAATCTAAACCTCCCTTGGTGCAACTTGAGAGTGTTTCCTCGTGTCTTATTGCTTGTTACTTGGGAGCAGAGACTGACATGCACCTCACTACAACCTCCTTTCAGGTAGCTGCTTGAGGACTGAGCAAATCTGCCATGGTATACGCATTTAATTTCCCTGCACCTGAAGTACGAAGCCATCCCACAATGACATACTCAAATGGTAGCCACAAACTTTTTAGCTCTGCTGCAAATGGTATAAGGCTAATAAAAAGAGAGAAAACAAAGATATTTTAGCTTTGTATTTATTGTCACAACTAACCTTGCTTTTGCAGAGAGCAAAAGGGCTGCACGCTGAGCCAACTTTTCCTTTTTCCAGTGCTCTGGACATTTTGTGCCACTGTGCTGGCCATTCAAAACAGCTTGCAGGCAAACTGGTGGCTTCCAGGGGGGTTTAGAGAGTTTGGCTTCACCAGAGCGGCGACAGCATCAGCATGCAGGGTAGATGGGCACGCTGTTTGTAAATTCTGCTGCCTGGTGTGTAGCTCTCACTTCAGAGGAAGGTGATTGCTGCTGCTCTAGCTCCTGCGAATGAGTTAGCACCTCGCTCTACCCTTGAACCTTTGAAGAGGTAGTAAGAAAACCCTGTCTTTGTTAAGCAATAGGCTAAGTTCTCCTTTCCAGCACAGCGCAGAAATAAAGGCTGCCAAAACACGATTCTTTGTAATTTCTGACCTTCAAATACCAGTTTTGTCTTTGGGACTGATGGGTTAATTATGGCCACATAAAAAGCAGGATACAAAACCCAGCAGGAACCATGGCCAGCAGGAGCTATGACTGTTGCACTGCATGTTTCCTTGCCGGGATGTTCCATTTTCCTACTCCACGCACGATGCCAAGGAACTATATTCCACCATAGCCCATTTCAAACCACGGGAAGTAACGTACCTAGAGCAGGAATGTATAACCCCGCTTTCCCCGACCAGCAGAGCCCATACTGTTTATCATTGACAGCTTGCCACTGGGAACACTTTTAACGGTGAGTCCTGAGGGGATTGTGCAGAGGTGTACTTAGTGGATGCTCCGCCCCTCCCATCCGCCCCTTGCCAAAAAGCAGCAAACGCTCACCAGGTTCAAAATCCTGAGCTAGCTGTCTGTACCCCCAGAAGGGGAAACAGAGCTGTCTCTCCTGCCTACAGCAGTGTAATACGAAGGGCTTGGGTGTATGAACAGGGAATTTTGACATCGCCACCTTCAGACGGATCGGTCTTTCAAATCAGTAATTTGTGAAACCCCCCAGCTAACAACTGGGGGTGGAGAGAGAGAGGGAGGGAAGTTTTTCCTGAAAATTTTTGGTAAAAGCAAAGTGTTGCTGGGAAGAATAGGCACTGAACAGAAGGGTATGCTGTTTTATGTAGATAAGGCTGTCTGTAAAGCAACCAAATACTTCCTTACTTCCTAGGGAGACAAAGACAAACCTCATTCACCCAGGGAGCTGGATATTTGAAAGTTACGCCTATTATTCAAACATTTACATCTGGTTTCTTAGTGTTTTCAGTTCACATTTATCTATTGTTGCAGGGTATCATAAATTGTTACAAAAATTTTTAAAACCATGAAAAAGATGTCTTCTTGGAAAAGGTGGAAGCATGTTTGAGAGTCTTTAATTGCATGTGAATTTTTATATTTAAAATTTCTGTGTACCTTTTGGTCATACTGATTTTACTGGTAACAGGTGGTATTTCATTTTAAGTCCAGCTATTTTCCGGCTCTCGGTCTCCCATACACTCAGGGCATAGTTTTCATCTCACTTATATAATGTCACTGATGTCAGTGAAGACAGTCCTTCTTTATCCAATGCAATCGGGATCAGGCCTTCAGCCGATGGAACCAAAAGCTCTTCAGCTCAGAGAAACCACCACCAAGCAATGAGTGAGCTCCAGGACATAAATCTCCTAGGACAAACATGGTTCTTGTACCACCTTTTAGTTGAAAGACTGCCCTGTACTACTGCATTATTCACAAACATAATGGATGAAATAAGTTAGGAGCTGAAGTATTTAGTTAACAGAGCTGCTCATGCCATAAGATTAAAAAAAGAAAAAATTCATAAAACCATAAAAGGATAAAAAGAAGTAGGCAGCATTTTTATGAAATAGCCCTCAGGAGAAGCTGAGAGCAGCCCTCTGCCACTAAATCAGCATATCCAACCAGCTCAGTCATTAACAATATTGGCACTAATAACCTTCGGCAGCACAGCAGCATGCTGATACCAGTTGGGATTCCCGTGATCATTACTGCAGAAGGAAGGAGAACCGGAACTTGCACAGATGGAGGACATGGGAAGAAATGTGGTTTTGAGAGAGAGAAAATAAAGTTTACGGACTAGAAAAAGTGACAACTTTTGAACTACACTAGCTCAAGTTTTAAGCTTCGGTTCCAACTGTACCACTTCTCAAGTATACCGCTATTTAAAAAAGGAAGGGAAAACACGCTTCATGGTTTGAAAATAACTGACCATTTTAAAGCAGAGTGAAATTACTGCTTATGAACAGCATCTTTAAATTTGAAAAGCAGTTAGGGCATAGTTGGAGTAGCTCTTAAAATCCTCTGGTCATTCATTTTCGGTTAACCCAAATGACCACTTTCTGTATCAAGCATAACAATCTTCTGGTTGCTGGTAAGAGAAAAATGAGCATGTATTAAATGGAAAGAGGCTGTGGGTGAGAAACCTTGTGAAACACACGACCGGACTACACCCTCAACAGAAGCCTGTGGAAAGTTGAACAATTGGTGATCAGCTGTGGTAAGAGTCAATTAAGAAGTTGTATACAATTTCCCAGTGACATTTCTGGGGTCGGGCCAATCCAACTGGCTTTTCATAGCACCTTCCCTTAAGCAACGCTGAAACAGCTTTCACATAATACTGTGAAATACTTTACACAAAAGAATGCATTGGCAAAAGGAGTCTGCAGATGTCTTGAGACTAGACGGGAGACAGTCACTGAGAATGGAGCCAGCTCGATGACATTTTTCAGAGGTATTGTGATATAGCCATGCTCTCCTCTGAGCAAGTGGAAACTTCGGTGAGGCTCCTTACTTACTTGAGTTAGTAAAAAATAAAAATTATTCAGCAGTCTCTTATGAGACTGAGCAGCTGGGAAATAAAATGAAATTAAATGTTGAAAAATATAGAGCAATGTTTGTGGGAAAAAATCCTAATGCACAATAATGAGCTTTTAGTGAACTTAAAACACCCAGGAAAGAGATATTGGTGTTGTAAGAGCTAGTCCTGTGAAAACTTCAGTAAATTTTGAGTACTAGGAATTGTTAATGAAAAAGTGGAGAGAGAAATTGAAGACAATATTCTGCTACTGTATAAACGCATCTGCATTCTAAAAACTATCTGCAGTTCTAGTATTTGAACCAGCTCACCGAGGTTATGGAAGAATTAGAAAAGGCACTGAGCGAGAGGGGAAGGATGACATAAAAAATGCAATGGCACCTATACAAGGAGAAATTAAATACAGAGTACTACTAAAGCTGCATTTCTCCACACTGGAAAAGAGATTAAAACAAACAGACAGAATACTAACTTATCATAAATGGCATGGAAAATACAAACACGGACCTGTTTTTGATAATATGAAATCACCGAGTCATCAAATGAGATGATCAGGTGAAAGACTGGAAACAAGAAGACCCATCTTTTACATGCAGCATATTTATACTGTGCGACTCACTCTGTGATGACTCTATGGATATTCGGGGTGGGGTGGGGGGAAAGTAAGGCCATTTTTGAAAACAAGTATAGCCCAAATCATGGACGAAATGATCCATTTAAATGTTAGCAGCACAAAGACACCTCCTGCAATTCAGGAAGTCCTCAAGTCACAGACTGAGGAAAGCTGCTCTCAAACGCTTGCTCTATTTTTATACTCTTGTCTAGGCAAATGATACTTTTGCTAGACATAGGATGCAAATGTAGCTATTGGGTTTGACTCAGTGTGTCATTCTATGTGTTTATTACCACTCAATATTTCTAATTCATGTATTACAACAACGAACTGAAAAAATAAATCTGAGTTGCGGCTGTATCTGCTGGATGGATGTACTTTCACCAGCCTAGAAGCCAGTAAGATAAACTGTCTGGACTAAGAGAAACAATGGATCAAGCGAACCAATGCAGTTCTGTAGGCTGTCATTCATAAATGATGGTCAAAACATTGACATACTTCCCACACAGTATATAGATAGACACACTAGAAATATTCTTCATAGAACTGCGCCATAAACAGACCTTTCCCAGGTCACTCTGCAAGTGTTCTGCATGATGTAAGAATCCCCTTGACACGAGCAGCATTTATAGCTTCATTCAAAAGAGATGATTTATATCCTCACGCTTTGAAAAAACCAGTTCAGACTCATTTTAGAGAAATATGTGAAATCACCTGTAGTTATTTTTATCCCTGGCCGAATACTACCGGTACTCAGCCTTTCAAGCTCTACACTAGCACAGACCAACGTCTACCACTTTCGTACACAAGACTTAGAATATTATTTAAAATAAAGCTTTGAATGACAGTCTGCAGAAAGCAGCATAGGATATTCATTCGTATTAAGAACAGGTTAAAAAAAGTCATCAAGAGGATAAAAGATGAAGAGGATATGTGCAGAGAAATAGGACCTTTCATTTACTTAAACTATTTTATTAATTGCTCTCCCTCATAAGGTGTGTCTCGGGAAAATGAAACTTAATAAGGGGAAAGAATAATAATTAAGCATCTAAAAATGAATAAAGGTTCGGATTAGCATATCAAAGGCTTTGAAAGTACAGAAAATTGGAGGTGATGAAAAAGAATACAAAGATTAGAAAAATCAGAGCAGAAAGACTTAGAATAGAACTTCATGGTTAACAACTGATTCTTCGTACCTCCAGTCTTTCTTTTTCACTCACAAACATCCAAAGCAATTCTCATCTACATGAAGAAACCATTTATCTTTTAATACCAAAAATATCCATATTTTTGGCAAATTGTTGCCTGGTCATTGACCTAAAATTAAATTAAAACTATTCCCGCTGGGATGCTCTGAGACACCCCAAAGAGAGCATCCAAGAACACTTCATGATCTGAGGGTTCTACAGACAGTGCCATTGCATTTCCATCCCTGCTCCCCCACTTAAGGGTAAGTTTCATAGCTTCCCTCTTCTGATTTGAAGTGCAATGGATATAAAAAAACAATGCTTACTGCAATCGTAGTTCACTGCAATCATGTCACGTTAAAGGAAAGGAACAGAGATTTAAGATTACTGAAGAGAAATGGAGACAGCAAATCACATTAGAAATGAAAAATACGTTTAGTGAAATATCTCGTTTTCTGAAACATTCTTCAAATATTTTTGTCTAAAGCCAAACAGGAAAATCATAGCACAGATCATACTCCACAGGAAGAAGGTATAACCAGAGTAAAGGCAAACACTGTTTAGTTATTACACTTAAACATAAAAAGCATTCTGTATCTGAAAAGTTAAATTCTAAAGCAAAATTGGGAGACCTTTCTTCTCAAATGTACTAACCATAATAATGAAATAAATCTGGTCAGATACAGATCTCTAACATAATGCGCATGGTTTTATTTTATTTTGAGCTCATGAGTCAAATGTCTGTATAATAATATATATGTATATTCAGATGCACAGGATACTGGGATGCTAGTGATAGTTTTGTGCTCATCCTAAAAGTATGCTACCTTTTATTTTTTTATGGACTCGGATCATCTTGGCAATCAAAATACAAATCTATGTAACAGTTCTGAGCCACATTTCACATTTCATGATATCCAGCTATTCTGTAGAAGTGCCCACTATGACACAAGCATACTCAAAGGACTGGAAGGTCATCTCGCTAATAAAACCTGAAGCTCCCTGAATTGGAGCTCGCTCACAGTATTGTGTTGTTTAATCATCATCACACCACTCAGAACTTCAGCAAAAGGAGGATCCCTGTGGAACTGGCCATGCATTGCCACACAACGTGTTTTTGAACCTAGAAAGTAACCAAAGCCCAGGAAAGCCCCAACCTCACAGCAAGACTCAGATATGCAAAAAGTATTTAAATGAGACTCGGAGCAACTACATATGTGCAGCTTTAAAGGGTTCCTTGCATGGGAAGTGAGTAAAGATTTCTGTACAGTCTCGGTGAGTCTCAGACCAGAAGAATGAAAAAAATTATCTTGAGGATGACGAAGTCAGTAAATGGTGTGCTGAGCTTGGTTTTGATCCCACTTCACTGCTTTCTCAGTTAGTGTTTTCAACTTATTTTCATAATTTATTCTTCAATTGCACTGGCATCAGAATTAGACCCCATGTGCAGAAGCAAATTCGAAGGAAACACCTCTCAGTGAATACACCACTGAGGTCTTTACCACACAAACGTAGATCTGATAACAATTGAAAATGGATCACTTTGAGAAGCAAGACATTGTGTCTTTGGCCTTAACTTCTAGACTGAACTCCGGTATAATTCCTCATGAAAAGCAGCGGTGATCCTGCCCAGACGGAGACTGCTATGCAAGCCTTAAATTCTGAAAGAAGGGATTCTACAGGGAGCAATCACTCTGTAAAGGCAGCCAATAATCTAGTGACAAGAAATGTATATTAGAGATTAACAGTCACTCACCATATTGGGAATGTTAAAGAATATTTTATATATGAATGAAAAATGATAATCACAAAAAATTAACAATTAAGAAAAAGGCACCCTGGGACATACTCAGGGTTGTGATTAAAACTTGTAGAATTACTCTTAGTGATTGATAGTGATTTTTTTTGCCTCTCCTTCTCTTCAAAGGTTTTCGATGATAGACTTCTCAAGATCTGCTTATTTGCAGTGTATCTCCTATCCAAGTACTGTTCCTCTCTACTGGGGGACTAGAAAACTGAATTTTGCACCTGTGTGGCAGCATGTGCTTGAGCTACCAAGTGAAAAAAAAAAAAAGATTAATATGAAACATAAAAGATGAGAAAATGAAAGCTGAATACAGAGGAGATAAATACAATTTTGGTAACCTATTATTTACCACACGAGAGTTCCAAAGATATTTAAGATCAGTAAACTTTCAAAAACCGTTCTACACAACCCACATTTCAAAGAATTAAACAAATCTGAGAGAACTCAGTCTCTATATTAAACAGATATTAATTTTAAAAATGCTAATCCTCTAAAATGTATTCAATCAAACTATGTGCAGTGAGTATATCATTCAGCAAGGTTTATTATTCCTGCGGGCTGTACTTCCACTCCAATTTTCTTTTAAGAATGTGGGAGCCCCAGGAACTATAAAAATAACAACAAAATTACTAAACAGCAGAAATCATATTAGAAAATACTTACCTATATTTTGTCATGTTGTTACTAGTATACATAAAGTTTTCCTGTTACATGCACACATTTTATGTCTAAGTCCCGTAGAATTTTTCATATTGATATTATATTCAGTTGTCACTCATTGTATCAGTGATTCCCAGCTGTGCAATTACTAGCAAATTTTGCAGGCTCAAGACTCATCATACAGAATAAGAAATACCTCCTTTCTGAATAACTAAGTTAATCCCCAAAATGTGTTTCAGAACAAAACTCTTAAAGAAGATTTTCACAATAAGCAGGGCAGATGTTAACTGTTGTGTCTCCCAACACTTGTTCCCACAGCTTCCAGCTTTTGCCCTTATGAGGAGCAGCTGGGGAAGAAGAGCATTTCCCTGCTCACCAGATCTAATCCCATCGTGCCTTTGATCACCTCTGCCTGCTTGCATGACCACAGGAAATCTCCAATTGCTTTCTACTTTATGCATGACAAAACCACCACGAAAACAGGAGACTAAGCAGCATTCGTTGTTAGTACACTAGAGAGAGCTTGGCTTATTAAATCCCGCTCGGTTACATCCATGCAGGACCACAGCCAGCCCCAGGGGTATGCAGTTACCCCAGAAGCCAGCACCTGAACAGGACCAAGCTGCTGAAGTGTTGCTGATAGTATAATTTGGTCAAAAGAATTTTCCAAGGAATGATGGTGCCTGAGAAAGAAAAATACCTCTATTTGACTTTCTTACTCAGTGTTGAACTAGTGAGACTTAGTTACAAGAACAGAGCCAACACCTCAACAGGTTGATTGTTACAGAACAGCCCCATAAATCATTACATTTCACACCACAGCATGCACAGCTTCAACTCCTCTTTCTGAGACAATCCTCCTTTCACATCAGCTGTTAACCAGCGCCTCTCACACAGCACCTTGGAGTGGTGTCAGCTAGCCATTCTTTAATGGTTCAAATCTCTTTAACACATTACCCCACAGCTGAAATGATGGTATTTTACAATCATAAATCCCCACAATACAACAGCACAGATTAAACTGGTACTTTTGTGCAACACTCATCCAACTGGATTTGGTAGCTGCTGCTTCACAGAATACTCTGGCTGCAGATCTTCAGAATACAGATAGAAACATGAGTAATCACCTTTACTTGTTGAATTTCTTTGACATCATTTGAATGACCAATGCTTGCTGAACAAATTCCTTAATACTGCTTCCAGTATAACTAAAGGAAAAGATACTTCAATACGAGCCTGCACAGAACAGAAATATTTCAATTTAATCAGATGGCCAAACCAGTTCGTGGGAACGGCAATTGCAATTCAATAACGAGATCTGTACGTTGTCGTATTTTATAATGAACGTTGACAGAGCCGTTAAGGATTAGCAAGGACAATAGCAGAATGCATTTTTCATTCCTAACTCTATCGCTACAAGGCTTTCCCTCCAGAATGGAAGTGAAAACTTGGGATTGTAAAAGGCTGCAATGCTTTTAGAAACAAAATTTAAGACTTTCATATCTGCATACGCAAACTTTGTTAACAAACAATTTGGTTGTTTCTGCCTATTTTGACCCCAGTGCAAGGACTTCGGTTTCATGAATGCAAAACTTAGGCCTAGGTGGTTTTTTAACAAACACATACAACTTACTCTATCACTTGGCAAAGTTATTGTGACTTTTTTTGTTGAGTACAAAATCAAGTACCACCTTTGTTAAGGAAGAAGGTTTCCACTGTTTGTTTAGAATATTTTCTGGACAGCAAGAAAATGCAGGGCCAAGCTGTAAGAATTATATTATAATAAGTGCTAATAAACCCCTCACGAACTTGATTGGGGTAGCCACGTGGAGCTGAATTCTACTAAATTAGAGTATGTATGAAAAGCTTAAAAACAAAACCAAAGATGCGGCATATGTTCAATACGGAGGGCACTTTCAGACTTTTCCCAGAGTAATGACTGAGAAGTCCGTCTCAGCCTATATCAGGATAAACAACGTACAGCTCTGCACAGTGTACAAACTGTAAATAATATCACATTTATTTCTTGTTTTCTGCTTTCACAAACTTCAGATGTACTGTCATACGGCAGTGTATTAGAAGGAAATTTAGTAAAGGTATAAATTATGTAATGAACTCTATCAAAAATCAACATAAGGCTGACAATGACACCATCTCTTTGAAAATATAAAATCTTGTAATCCTGATCTGTGTCACTGCTTTGGCCTGGAAGACCATGTTTAGATACCATGTTTAGATAACTTCCCTCCAAAATAAGGAATTAATAAAACACAGGTGAGTATTGGACAATGCACATTTATAAAACATTCCTCCATTCATTTCAATTTAGTATTTCAGTACAAACAGATTGGAGGAAAGGACTAGTAATATGTGATGTTCAAGGCACTAAAAGGCCTTATTATCATGGTCAGCAGAAAGGTTATCCTAATTTTACACCTCCTTGCAACTTAGCACAGATAAAGTAACTGATGAACTGGGCCAGTGGTGTTATAACCAAAGCAAATTCAGAAGATGGAAGAAGAAATTCAGGTATTCTGTAGCAACAGATTTCTCCATAAAAGCACTCATATATATTGAAGACATTTTTGTCATTCAGGGCTGCTTAGTTATCAAAATAAAAAGTTAATTTAGAAGATTTAATTTAATAATGAATTATGCAATATATTCTGACGATTTCAAGTTCTGTGTTCATTAAAAGCATTGTAGTAATCATTGGGAAAAATATTGGTAGCACTGAGAATTGCAGAGGTGAGTGAATTAACAGTCTTCTTTAAACTTCTGAAGGTTTGATTTAAATCAGTTCTGAGATATCCTGTCAAACGAGCGAGGAGAATGAGTAGAGGCTTAGATCTACTGACACTGCTGAAGGTGTCCCACAGAATGCTAAAACCACTTCCACTGAAAACCTTTGCCTACCTTAAGATATGTTGACTGGCCACAATTTACCTTGATCAGCTTTGGCCTTTGGCTGGCAAGAACTCTACCAATGTTATTGGATAAGGAAATACAAATTTTTTTAAGAGGTAATACAAATGCCATATTTCTAAGCAGAGACAGAGAACATGTATAATACTGTCTAAATTGTTGGAGGTGCAGTACAAGGGACTTACAGCCACTGTACAATAACGTAAACCTGGGGATTTTGGCATGTTTGATTTTGGCTTAATTAACGAGAGGTTGCTTGGAAGAACAATCAGAAGCAAGAGAGTAGATCAAGATGACCCACCATTCAGCAAATCCCAGGTTGGTTCTACAGGACAATGGAAGATCTTTCTTGCTTCAGTGTTTTCATCTTCCCTCCAGCTAGCTGATAAAACTGGCTGAAGACCAACAGTGCTCTAATGAAGCTTTAAGACGATTCCCCCAGCAGGTGACTTGAGGAGTAGATACTAGGGAGGAGGCCAACATTCCTTGATACAGCATGTATGAAGAATCTAGGTCTGCCTAAACTGCAAGGTCTGACTTAGCAAATACAAATGGAAAATGGCGTACTGTTTCATGCTTTTATTTTAAAAGATTTTTCTGCACCCCATTTAAGAAAGCTAAGGATTACTGTACCACTGTACTACTGACCGTACATTTACCAAGGGCTGAGAGCCCTTTCGAAGTCTCATTTGGACTACCTAAAGGATGTTGTGACTCAGAACGCTGGTTAAGAACGGAAGAATTTTGTCACAGGATCCCAGCTCAATAGAAGGCAGATGACATTAGAGATGATACACATGTTTTGGTCAAACTTCTCTATAAGACTTATTGTGTTTTACACACTATATAAAGGGCATTGCTTTGAAAAGGCACTTACTGGAAATACTTCTCTGGACAAGTCAAAAAGAGGAACGATAAATTCAGTCACAGAGGCACTGCTTCTAGGGCATATTGAATGGTTATAATACGGCTGGGCTTACCGGTTCCTATCGAAAGAATCACAGCTTCTGCAAGGCATGACTGTCAACGCTGGCTCTCCTCACCAGCTCAGGGAATTCTGCACTTGAAAAAAGTGCACAGTTTTGAGCTGCTAAATGCAGTTCTTACTGCTGAAGGCTCAAGTGATGCTCTATGGTCCAAATATCAGTTTAGGAAGACTTTGGGATCCTTAGAGATGAAACAGCACATAAATATTTCTGCTCTCTCATACTCCAAACGCATTGGCATTTCTAATCAGCGATCTCATGCATTGCAGTAACTCGCAGCCCCAGACACGATTGTGCTGAAAGAACTAAACACTGCAGTGCCACTAGAATCAGTTCCCATCATCCTCCACCATCAGTTTCAAGCCAAAGAATTAACCCAATGGAAAAATGGTTATAGGTTAATTCTAGGCACCTTAAGGCACGGACATCTGTAGTGTCTACATAAATTCAGCCTGCTCCACCACATATTATTTACTCCTAGTCAGAGAAAGAAGATATCTACTTTGCCCTTTTGCTCTTGTTTTTAGGATTATTTGATTTATTGTTATTATTCTTTAGATAGTCTTCTCAAAGATCTTGCATTGAAAACACAGAATACTGCCACAATTTACACATGGACAAGAAGAAGTGGTGAAAGAACTGTCCTATAGAAGTTCATGCATACAGTAATTATCTCTGGTTTGCAGAGTACGTTTGGGTTTATGCATAACTTTTACCTTTTACATATTCATTAAGCTGTTTATATTAAATGTTGTTTTAAAATGAGTCCAGGCTAATTTTGCTGATAAAAAAAAATGATTACTAGCTCTCATTATTGCTTAATGTGTTTGGCTAATTACTTGTTATTTAGACTAAGAATGCTACCACTAATGTTCTGTTAATAGTCTGCACTCTTGGCTAGGCTTTTGGGAAGAAATCTATGTTTATGCATGTAGTTGGTTATATCTCCACTCTGAATGCCCTTGCAAATTATTGCTTAGTCTTGCCTTCCTTATTAAATATTTTCAGCTAGAGATATCTATGGTGTGCCTCATGGTAAAGCTGGAAGCCTCCTGTATGCACTTGTATGGACTGCTAGTGAAGTTTCCCAACACAGATTCCTGAGAGGTAAATGCCAAGAAGTGAAGTTTGTTCCCAGAAACAAGAACCATTATATTTTAGTGAAACAACTTCCAGAAAGTGCTGGGGTTAGTTCAGCTCAGTTTTATGCCAGCTCCTGCAAGCAGACGACTGAAACAGGTCTGTCTCAGAGAAAGATGACTGAAGGGAGACCAGCACTGCCTGCCACCTGCGAGCCGAAATGATTCTGAAGCAGAGTGCGGGCTCAGATAAGGAGAAGATAGGCAAAATGGCCCATTCAGTTGCTCTCACCATTATCTGCTAGCTGGTCTCTTATGTTCTTACGGAAAATTAATTGACATCACATTTGGATGAGCAAATAGGATTGCGAAGGATCATTTACACTGTTGTTTGTCATGTGCAATGAATTTAACATTTTTCCTGTAAACCTGCTTGACTTTTTTCTGTGTTATAGTCATAAATAAGAAGATTTTTCAATAGAAAAAGAAATTCAAATATTGTACCACTGTTGAACACAGCAAGTACGTAGAACAGCTGATTGTATAAAGTTTAACTGTATACAGGTTTCTTAGTGGAGTGTTAACATATCAGATATGAAAAAGCAATAATAATGTTACCTTTTGGGAAGAATACATTTAAAATATAATTTGTATTTCTGAGAAAATATAGTTACATGCACAGTTGGTGAATACAAAACAATCCAGACCCTATACAGACAATGGTTTATCTTATTTTCCTTTTGATCTGTTTTATAACTGAATGGTTATTTTTCACCAGCTCAAAACAACCATGGGATCCTCTGGAGACTCAAAATTGAATATTATTCTGTAGTAAAAATATTAACATATGTTATTCACAGAAATATTTTTGAAAAGGGATTTCTATGTAACTAATCCATGTCTAATCTTTTTACAGCCTTTATTACTACAAAGAAGAATATCTTCCTCCCTCATCTTTTAGAAACAATCTGATAGCACAGAGGTGGTACGTGCACAAGAAAAAGATATTTTACTTAAGGTATTACAAAGCTTTTAATAGATCCACAGTAGTGATTTGGCCAACACAGAATTACTTTCAGGCTTGAAACAACATTTCTGTTCCTAATATTGACAAACTCCAAGAGAGCGGAGATTCAGACTCATGCTTTAACACGAAAAAACCTCCAGGAATTCATCAAAACAAATTATAAACTCTGATTCGCTGTCGCATTGAGACTTGCTTTCTTAAAAGTGTGTGTTAGCTTACAGAAATGAACTCCAAAATTCTGCCACTGGCCACACATTTCCTAGACAGAATAAGTAGATAAAGTTATAGCAGGTTTCTTCCTTCAGCAACCTACCATCTGCAAGGTTATTGGATTTTCCTCACAGAAAATTTACCGAAGAATACGGCAAGCTTTTGTTTTTAGGGGAAACTGCACACTTTTGGACTTTTAACCACAGAAACTTGACTGAGGTCAGCAGCAAATGTACTAACTTTAAGACCGTACTTAATTTTCAAGCAGTTAAGTATCACAATGAAGTTTCTGCTGTTGGACATTTCAGCTAGGTTCACCCATCCTCACCTGAATATGTCCACTAGGTGTTAAAATCATCATTCAAGATTTTCCCTTTGAAGTCAAAGGCAATGCTAAGCTCCCAAGTACAGGTTTGGAAATACAAACGAAAACATAGGATTTGCAAAAATAAGAAACAGTCAAGTTTCTAATTCCTTATTGTCCAGTATCTTGGAACACTCCACTTGCGCTTCGATCCAGAATAAGAAGATCCTGCAAACCCCAGCTATGGCAGGAATGACACTATTTCCTTGGAAGTCATCTTTTTAAACAATAGTCTTGAGAGTGCTTCAGTACCACAAAAACAAACACGAGCGCTTTGAAACCTTGCAATAAATTATGTATGTGTCTCAGAGAGATGTCAAGCAGTTAACCAATCAGTTTAATTGAAAAACAAACAAAAAGCTAGTGAATGCCATTTTAAAAGTGCCAGCTTAATATAAAACTAAGTGATGTTAATAGGAATAAATTTGTTTGTAGCATAGCAACTGCGGCTAATTTTCCTCAACATCTCTCTCTACTGACAGGTTTTTTTGATCCTGGATACTAGCGCAGGTTTTCAAGCTGAGAAGGACAATTTTCTAAAACGGGCATTTTGCTCCTTCGCAAACCTTCACCGTGTTTACTGATTTGCTGTGTTGTTTTGCTTCTCTTGAATTGTCCACGTTGTTCCTTCTCCTTGGTCTATATTTAAAAATACGTTACTATAAATCAGTACCTGTCCACATGAATGGACAGCCATCTGTGAATTGCTGTAAACTACACACAGGATAAAGCTATAAAAAAATACTATTTGATCAAAAAGTCACTCCAGATTAAAAACCTTTTTTCTCTGCAACGGTGAATTTTCAGATTTGTTTTTATGTTTAAAGATTCAGAATAAAAGAGAATTTCATCAGCATAAAATTCATCTCTCGAGTTCAGACAGAACATGAATTCACAGTAGCATAAAAAACAGATTTCAGCCGTAATGTTGCTAGACAATGGACTGTGATTCATAGATGCAATGCCATTTGGCCCTATAAATTCACGAAATCTATGTGACACCTGTAAGTTGTAAGAATCCATTACTTACAGTAAATGGCATATAATGAACACCTGCAAGACCTTGCTACAGCTACCCAGTCTCTGAAAACATGAAAAAATTGATACCTTTATAGTGTTGGTAACAACACGTAAGCTTTTTAATTAATGAAATGAAATCCAGAAACCGGTCCAACAATACCAACTGTCAGCTAAGCGTGAATTAACTCACAGTGCATGGCTGAAAGACCTGCACAGAGACAAAACAGCTGCCTCTCTGCCCACAGATTGAACTTGATTGTTTTCAGGAACTGGAGCACTACTGCCTACATAGTTACGCAGTACGGTCAGTCTCTGGCATGTCTTTAGCCAGAGCTAATGCATGTTCTCCCAAACAATTTGGGAACATGATTCAGTAGGGAGTCAGGAAAGGTTCCCAAAATGCTCATGGCTGCCTTGTTCTGTATGGCAATACAGCCATTTGGGTATGGGTGGGCATAGGTAGTACTTGGCCTCACCAAAGAACTTGGCTACATTCGCTGTTCATTTGCCTCCATACTATATTCTGCTTTCAAAACTCAAATCTAACTTAACTCAGAACAGTCAAGTTACACAGATATAAATCCAGTCAAGTAAGAGAGGGTCAGAAACTATTGCTCCTGCCAAAGAGGTTACAATGACATCAGGAAGGGGTTGTAGCAAGCTCTTTTAATTGATCATGCAAATATTTGTTTGCCACCTTGCATCTAAACAAAAATAAATTAGAATAGACTAGACAAGTTGTTTCCAAACGATTGTTTATGGAATATAGTTTGTTGAAAGTAAGAAAAGGATGTATGGAACAAGGGACTAATCAAAGGTTCTGGACGAAAGATAAATTAAAATAACAAACTGAGACATGTAGACAGCTAAACCACTGTGGATAATTGCTGGTTACTGAAAACATCAGTCAGAAAGTAAAGGGTGATTATATCTTCTTATTGGCAACTTTCATGTGAATGTGTGATCTGCGTGTAGCTTTGGAATCACATCTGCTGATCATATAACAGCTGTTTGTACAAACATTCTATTTTCTTAATACCATCTCCATCTGGCCTAAAGAATGGGACTTTTGGGGTGGGCAACGTGGACCTTGTTAATGAAATTTACACTGTTCTCAATTCAAGATTGGATTGCTGCAATACGATCTGCAGGAATAAAATCTTCAATTAGTTTGCAAACTGAAGCCGATGTTCAGTTCAAGACCATTTTACTAATTAGCATCTCATAAGGTGCAGTGCCTGAAGATTTATGCTGCCTTGAGTTGATGGTAATTAAAATGTAAGTACACAGGGCAACAATAGTAAACCTGTGGTTTATGCACTTAAGTCAGCATATTGTCTTTTCCTCTAATGGATTCATTCTGTCTTCAGCACCGCTGTTTCCTCTAATGTTGCATTGCCATATCTCATGTTTTGTCTACAGTGGGACAGCTCATCTCTGACTCAACCTCCCCCCAATGCCAGATGAAAGAAAAAAACAAGTGGAAGCACTGCATTAGAAAGGAGGAGATAAATAGTTAATGTCTTCACCAGGAACGCCACAACAGTGTGCCTTGAGCCTAAGACCCTTAGTATTAAGTACTGGGAAATACGACACACAAAAGGTTTGTCTTGACAGTTGCTAAATATGAAATTGCTTGAGAGTTACCTACGCAAATATTGGCCCTGCACCACTGTTACGTTGACCTGGCTGCGTTAAAGGCAATACTGCCTACTGCCTCAGTATATAGATAATTAAGTCTCAACTCATAATTCTTTGGGGAGAGGGTGGAGAGAGAGCACACACTGCTGTGTAAGTGCTGACTTTGAGAACTCTAGATCCACAGAACACACAAACAGTCTCTGAAGAGAGTAGCTGGAGTTGGAATATGTTGTTATAACACAATTAGTAAAAGAAGAAACTTGCAAAAGAAAAAAGCTTGAGGAAAATCTATGAAAATCTTCCATTGTGATATCATATAAAGAAAGGAATTCAGCTTGAGTTCCTTGAAGGACTAGAATCCTATCTCAAGCATCCAGAAATTACAGCAAGGACTTGATTATTTCACTCCTGGGTGTACAGTAACATGGACGAGTCCCTTACCTTTCCTTGTGTCCAACAGCAAGTAGCAGAGCACGAGTAAGAGCAGACCTGGAGCAAAGCAGTTAAGGGTAAGCATCTGAAGTCCACCATTTGGAGGGGGATGGAGAGCAGGGTTTGGTATTTTGGATGAAGAGTAATCAAGTCCTGTGGACCGACTGCTTGTTAGTTGTTGAGATACAGCAGGGCAGCTCCCAGAGTGCAGCTTTCTGCTTCACTTCATCCCAAAGGCATAAAACGTGCTCTGGAATCATTTCATGATATGAACCAGAACGCAGGAGGAGCAACAACCGGCAATTCACTTGCAAAGCACATGCCTGCTCTGGACTATCATAGCTGAGATGCATCTGATGTCTCCCTCAGTGGTCCTTTTAACCGAAATGAGGTTAACGATGGTGTTTAGCATCACCTGTGAAGCAGTGAAAGCTACCTAAGGAGGTACATACCAGGTGCTTTCATTTACAGCCCAAGTTTGCTGGTGTGAAGTCACTAGATGGATGCAGTTTTCAGAGGATCTCCATGGGATGGTTGTACAAACGTATCTCACACCATGCAAGCAATTTAGCGCCAGATACCTCAGCACTGCATCCCAGCTGTTTTGCAATATCCCAAAGGCCCAAAGAGGCCATAAGCCCAATTTAACTGGTCTGTTAAGTTGGGTTCATGGTTGCTTTGTGCCACCAGGCTGCTGAAATGTGCTGGTGAATTTGTCCTGTATTCTGTCTACTAAATAGTAGAAAACCTTGAATAGTCACACCTGAAGCAGTGTATTATTATATACACCAAATTAGCAACCTATCTGGAAATCTTGCTGCAAAGTGGAAACACAAATAAAAAGAAACTGCTCATTCAGTAAAAAGAATGAAGATACCATTAAAAATGGGCTCATTCTCTGTTTCTGGTTCACCTGCTGTTGGTGTTCAACACGACAGAGAACACTCCCTCAAAGGTGTGTACAGCCAGTGGTTGTTAAACCAGACTTTCTTTGTTCTACCAGGAAGCACTTACTGAAGCTATTAGAAATCAAGAAGGCTCTTCTTGGCACTGTGTTTTATTCCTACTCTCTTTAATAAAAGGTATAGAGCAAACTGTATACTTCAAAAACACAGCAACTTCAACACTGTCAGAGATCTTTCCTGAAGTCTACTTTTTTTTTTTCCCAAGAAAGAATAAAAATGCTGTTTCACTGACTGGGAAAACTTTATGCATCTAGTATTATGATATCTGGGGGCCTGTACTGTATGGGCAACAATAAATTCCAATAAATAATAATTTCTTCAACTGTCTTTAAAAAAAAAAAGTAATAGTGATGTTCTATAATTGCAAATGCTCTTTTACACCGCAGTAATTCAGTCTCCTTCCCTTAACATCCACCCAGGCTAAAATGGTCTATTCTCGAGACGTTAACTATGTTGTTTCCAATCTCTACAAAGCTACTGACAAAAGTAATGTGTTTACTGGGATCTTACAGGCTCACTGAAAGGTTAGCATTTCTCACAAGATACATTTAAAGATACACACTTAGTCCAGACAACTCTTTATTACATGGTAGCTTTCAGGAGACAATAGTTTTAGATATTTATATGCCTGCACTCCACCAAAAAAGTGCTGTCCTTAGTTGCACTCCTATGAAAGCCAAGGTCTACAAAAGAAGCTTGAAGGAAATAGTTCTCGTGTTTGACTTTTTATTCTCCACCTTTTTGGTGACTCCCCAGTCACTTATCCTAAATAAACCATCTGTCAGTAGGAAGGCAACAGAAAATTAAATGATCTGTGCTGGTTTTCTTGGTTGCCTGGATCTCACAGAAAACTGGTCAGTAGCAGTAGCTGTAGCAACCTCAGGCCACCTCCATGTGCGTATGTACATCTAGCTGCAGAGAAATGACGGAAAGAGAAGCTGGCCTTTATCTTTAAAACAATGAGACTGGTCACATAGGATGCTAGATTTAAGCAAACCACACATTTTAGTCTCTGCCTCGGATGATACAGAACTCTCCCTCAATAACTGCATACAGGGATCTTCCAAATACTACATATTGAAAGGGTGTGGCTGGCTTCTCTATTTCATCCCAGTCGGTAATTGATGGACAGTGTCCACTCGTGGCTAACCGCAATTAATCCCCTTGTGATGCTATCTGGAAACTACAACCCTTTTGACTGTAAAACATAAAATTACACTGCCTTCATATCTTACCCTTTTAATGTATCTCTATCTAATTGGCAGACATACAGGGAGCACATAGCTTATTACGTGCAAGTTTGGAGGTCCACAACTTGGAGATTACATATAGCTCCTAATTAATCCAGCTTGTAGTGCTGAAAACACTGTTTTCTGACAAAGTGTTTCAAAGCTTAAAGATATTATTTAGTGTGGATCCCCAGTAAACAGTAGGTAAGTACAGTATTCCTTACCCAGGAACATGGCCCCAGTTGGAAACAGTCTATCAGAGCTCAGGTTTCAGAAGTGTGAACAACAAGGGGAGGACATAACCCCTACACAAACTTTGACAGACCACAGACAAAAGGTTATATACAGTCTTTGGGTGAATTCCCAACATGCAGAGTTGGGGGCGCAGACGTCTAAACCGGACCTCATTTGCAGTTACAAAGGATGAGTACCTAAAGTCAACATGTCTTTACTACGCTGAAAGAAAATAATCGTTTATGTTATCTTAATGAGGAAAGGATACCTGCCCTTTCCATACTAGGCTATAGTTAAACTACCTCTAGAATGATTGCATAAAGAGTATTTATAGCGCTAGTAAAGCTGAAACGCTGCAAGACATGCAACAACTTAATATTCCATTCACTAGTGCTGTGTGAAAGACTTGGAAAAAATTTGCTAGGAACCTTAAATCTCAATATTTATCTCATGAGCCGATATGTCTTTCACCAAAGCCACATGGGCTTAGCTTAAATAAGGGAAGCCTTCAGGTAACTGCCTAAAAAAGTACAAAGCCCAAAAGAATCAAGCTCCCAAAACTTCACAGAAGCAATCAACGCTCTTCCAGTGGTGAGGAGATTAAAGCTGTCCTCTGGTGACCAATTCAAAATGCAGAAAATCACAAAGTTGAAGACATTGAAGCATACTATATTAGGCTGTCCTCAACAAACAAAAGAAAACTTCTCTCCTTTCTCTCTGTGTCTCTATCACACACACAAACACATTTTCGTATTATATATGTCCTCCTGGTTCTTACCTTTCTGTATGTTTTTAATTCACTCTCATTTAGGTTCTGCATTAACTGACCACTTTCACAACAGCTGGAACCTTGGTTATTTCTTGGTTAACAGAGATCTACTTTCATATTGCTACCTCTCCAGTTTTAAATCTTGAGTTCTCATTTTTCTACTTCATGTAAGTCTTCATAAACCAAAAGATATCCTTCTTAACATTTGTTTTATAATTTAATTTTAAAATTTAAATTAAAATTACTTAAATTAATTATAATTCAATTTATACATTTTGTTTCTATGATTTATATGATTCATATTATTATGAATATTTTATTTAAGAGATGGGAACATACTTTTTATTAAGGTGTGGTGGTTAAATGAGGTTTTTGGAAAGGAAGACATCATCTTAGCGTGGAAATATATGCTTAGGGTTGTGTATTTCAAGATACAACCACGTGAAAGGCAGTTAACCACATCATTGAAGTAAAATTAGAAATGACTATAAACTCAACAAGCTACATACTCTTAATCCTGAGATTCATTGCCATGGCTTTATTCAGTAGTCTTTCAAGAACTCTGTTAATAACATTGAATTTCCTCAGTATTTAAAATGGATACTTAACCATAATGATGTAAGAAGATTAGCTAGCCATTAAATTTGTAGACATCGGGGCTTGTATTTAATAACTCAAGATGATTCATATTTCTAGGTTGAAGGAAGCCTTTTGAAATATTTTGAATAGGTCATCTTTGATGACAATCTGATATAGCGAGTAAGAATGTGGCTATGCAAACCTCAGGATAAATTTAAGCATAAAAGCTGAATCTTGTGAATCTCTCTTTAACAGCAAACCTAACAAGAACAAATAAATTCTGTTCTTGGGACCACAGCCTGAAATTAATCTTAAACAAAAAATACAAGATGTTTTGTCAAAAAAAAAAAAAAAAAGAAAAGAAAAGAAGAAAAATTCTTCAGACTTCTAAAACATAAAGATAAAAACTTTTCCATATGACTAAAGGATAACAATAGTAATTAAACTTTAAGTATTAGAAAGTGAATGAGTCTAGTGGTAAAAGAAATGCTTGGTCCTCAAGGTTAAGGGGCTAAACTTAATATGCTGTTGCACCACACACTTCCTGCATGCTTTTGTTTAAATTACTTGGCCCAGATTTTTACGGATACTTCGATATGTCACTCCCCTACAATCACTTATAGGTATTAAATTAATGAGAATAAAGTCACTGAATACTTTTGACAATCTAGGCCCTAGTTTTTCTGTGTCCCAGTTCTTCCATTTGTAAGAATGTGCATTAACTAATCATGGTAGAGTGCTTCTTTGATGCACCAAATGGTGGTCAAACCTATGGAGCACGTGGAAAACAGGAGAATTTTGGGGAAAAAAAAAGGAAGGAAAAAGGAAATAAGTATTTTTTGTTGTTATTATTTTTAGTCTGATTTAAAGATGTATGAATCAAATCACCGAAATCAAACAACCTCCCCAGGGAAAGACAAAATTCTCTAGCCTTTTGCCTTGCTATTTTGGTAGATGAGCTGTGAAGAACCAAGTAAGCTATTATGAGGCTGACCACAATCATGCACCTGAGGCAGCCAAACAACCACATTTTACAGCGAGTGCGTTGAATTATGACAAAACTCTGCTCCAAATTCAGATTAACTTTGACTGATGTAGCTTGTCCTTGGTCACAAAATTCTAGTTAGTGTTACACTAGCTAGCTTAACTTTACAGACTTGTTTGAGCATGAAACTGTTTCATACTTGAAGACAAGATCAAGAGATTCTGGAAGAGAGCGTTAATTAATCTGTAGATTGGTGTTTCAGCTACAAGGAATTGCTTCCCTGAAGTTCTTTTCATGATAAAATGAGTGAAAACAGGATTGGAGACAGTGAGTGAATGTAGTAGCTTTGTACTGAGATTGAGAGTTAGTCTGAATTCCTGTTTAGCCCTGGATTGGTTTCAAGCTTTGTGTGCTTTCAGTCTAATCCTCCAGGAATGTAATAAAGTGTTACCCGAGGTCAGCAGGAAGGTGAAAGCAGCATTTGAGTTCCCAGGGTTATCAAACCTCTGCTGTTAGACCTCCTTTTTCATACTCTCAAATATAATCCACATCTTCTTTTAAATTGAGATTAAGCAATGTAGAAATGTATCATAACCCTCTGGGGCCATCAATATAAAGAAATAAAAATAAAAGTCGATATATCAGCAGGAGAAGTACAGCAAGTATTCTGTTGGCTCCATTGCTAACTTTTACTCAGCTAGTGTAACACAGTATGCCTGGCTTTATAACTAGAAGACATTTGGTTGCTAAACACAGGAATTACTGAATTTCCAAATTAGTTGCCTCATAATGCAAATATGGAGAAGGAAATGTCTGCTACGAATCACTAAATATAGTTATAGAACAGTAATAATCCCTTCAAAAATCTTCCATTACTGCATTTAATGACTGGCTCACTGGAACATTATGGACTTTCAACATCATATTGGTTCATTAGCTGTCAAATTGGCCATCGGTGCTGGCACTGACCAACCCTGTAATGAGCATTGGGTATCCTTTCTACATAAACCCAACAGAACCCATTATTATAAAGAAATAGGTATCATAAGTTGGAAATATACATTTAAAGTACATACTTGAACTTTATGAAAATGTTTTGCTTGGAACATAATAAATACATCTCTATTGCAATCCAGCAAGAGTAATTCGCAGCTGCGTAAAAATGCATCCTTTAGTTTCACTGAGATAACAGGATAAGGAAACCTGATGTGATCAGCACAGAGTTCCGTGAAAGCTGCAAGGCTCCACAACTGCTGATCCCAGCACCCTGTCAGGAACCTCGTCTTGCCATAGCTACAGTGTTATCAGTATTCAAGACAGCTAATTTAGAGCCAAGTCTGCTCTGTCTACATGATACAGCAGTACGAACTTTGGCTGGTACAGTAAGGACAATAAAAATAACAGGAGAAGTTACAAACACAATATGTAATAAAAACTAACAAACATAATCATTACAAACAAGTTGAAACCACCCCTGCAAAATTTCACCTAAGCAGTTGAAAGGCCAATAATTTTTTTTCAAACCAGTGTTTCTGATTAGTGAATAACACATACTGGGTTTTTAGTCAATATTAAATATCAAGGTGAACAGTAGGAATGTGGTCTTTTACTTAGGATAACAATTTTTTTCATGGCAGCTTTCAGGAGAGTGAAAAAAGTTTTCAATTTACACAATTAGCTCAACATAAATGTGCCGTTATATAAATAAGTATTGTAAAATTATGCGGTTAGTACATTAGAAGAGCATGAATGTCTCCCCAGGTTAGCCACACCAACATGGGGGGACTGAATACTCAGCTCAGCCCAACGTAGAGTATAAAAATCGAACAACCATCAAAATAATTTTGAAGACAGCAACGGGTTTGGGCTGGCTTGAACCCACAGTGATTTGGGATGCTCAGCATTGTGATGGTGAGCCCATTATAGAGACTGGTAATGGGACGGATATTGCTTTTGTGACTGAACTGTATATTGCAATTGCTATATAGATTTTGTTAAGTGTAACTTCCATTTGTATTGTTGTCCAATATACTATCATTCGGCTAAATCAGAAATTGTATGCTACATCAAGTACATTTAAATAAGAAAATCTGATAGTAAATGTTACGTCTTCCATCTGTGGAATACCTGAAAGAGCCTGGTCAGAGAATACTGGACATAAATGAACCAGCAGATTTACGCCCATCTTTTATGATATGGATATGAAAAAAATTGAGCACATCCACTCCAGTCCACCACAAATCCATGGGAAAGATGAAGAACATGAATTGTGGAAATCTGCTCTTTGCATGCCCAACTCATATTTTATGTTCCTGGTTGGAATTGTTATTAAAATTGCAGTGCTGTTATCTCATAACCTTTCTTCCTCAGAACTGTAAATGTTTTCTATAACTTTTCAGTGATTCTTGCAACACTTTAATTAAAGTACACCTGATAAGGTGAATTCTACTGGGATGCACTCTGTCCACACTGCTTGGTTCTGAGGAGTAGAGAAACAGGTTGTTCCATTCAAAGAGTAGTATTTTATTCAATACTAAATTCTTCTTTAGGCATGTAAATGAGAAAAAGTCAACAACTTTTCTTTAAATAACCAACACAATGGTCTCATTCCTTTGTAAATGTTTTTTAGTCATAGGTCAGAACTATTACTCGAGCAAAAAACTTCCTGATGATCTCAACACAGGTGAACTTTATTACAGAAAGAAAATACCTGACCTAAAAACAAGGGCTTTTGAGTCACTTTTTCTTAGGAAAAAGTAAGAAAAGGACATCACTTGCTATAAAGTGCTATTAATAGATTCCTTGAGGCCACATCATACTGGTAGCACTTAAAAATGAGTTTGGTAAGAGTACAAATATAACTCTGGAGGAATATTGTTGCTGTAATTATACCCCTGAGGACAGGGGACAGAGGATGAAAATTTGGTTTTAATAAAATGAGCACAAGAGAAATGAAAGGTGATTGTTTCATTACATCCATAACCTTTATTAATTAATTAGTCTCATCACTTCAGAAGCAGGACCTCAAGAAATTACACATATTTTAATAGTACTAGAGTAATTATCTCAACGTTGCTCCAGAGCTGTTGGAAGTGGTAAAGTGAACACAACCATTTTATCTCGAATTGCTATGCATGCATCTCTTGCCTACAAATTATAGTCAAAACAGTAATTTAAGACTTGATTTTCAGATTTGCCAAACACCTAAAGTTCCTACGTATTTAAATAGAACAAGCTGCTGGTAAATTGTTTTGAAAATGAAGGGTCTTACATTATTTGCTTTGAAATTAGCTAATAGGCTAACTGTAGGGAAGGAAGTAGTGTTAAAATCTCCAGCCTGGGTGTCCCACTTCTTAGCCACTTTCCTTAGTGCATTGCAACGGAATACATTTTTGGCTCATTTCAATCACCATCCGCTATTTTACCTCACAAGCTAACGGTGTAGATTATCTGCGCTCCAAAACAAAAATTCAGTGTGACTCAAGATAAATTTCAGATTTTTGCATCACAATGTGGTCCATCCCAACAGGTTCTTTGTTATTCTCAAGCCTCTTGACATTTGTCTGTTGTCAAGCTGACAGGGCACAACCTGGCACAATAGAGAGATGCCCTAGTGACTCCACCCAGGAGACAGCCCGCAAACTTCCCAGGGCTTTTTGCAGCTTGGCAAATGTCAGACCACACTGAGTTGTCTCAGGTGGGAAGAGCTGCAAGCTCTAGGAAAGGTCAGGCAGCAGTGATGCTGGATGTGCTGCCAATAACAGTAAAGAATCATTTAAAAATTCATCCTTGCTTTTTTTGCTATGTTAAAAAAATCAGATTTTTAAAATCTCGTTCTTTAATATAAACCAATGTTATTTTCCTAACTTATCACTGCAGACATAGCAGAATTCTAAATTAATTTCTGACTCATCTTTACTAGATTTACAACTTACAAAGCCCTGTGATCCTAAGCCTGATTTATAACTCTCTGACACATAGCAAATAAAGAGTATGACGCTATTTAAACATGAAAGCATAGTGCCAAAGGAGCCTCTTCCGACACCAGTACAGAAGTTAGAACAGACAATATGCTCATCATACAGAAAGTCTGCCATTATCTAGCATTCCAGAGATTAAAGCAGATAAAAAGGTGACCCTTCTTAAAAGATTACTCATTGTAATAATGTACAAGTTGAGGATAAATATTATAGCACTTGACCAAGGCCAAAAGAGACACTTAAAATAAAATAACTACGATTCAAAGTTCAGGGTTTCAGTGGCTACAACCTATATACTGAATCCCCTGGAACAACCTGCTTCCAAAAACCAAGGAAGTAGAGAACACTGTATCTAAGGGAAAGAATAATACAAGTAATTGGAAAATAACATTTACTCAAATGGCAGCAATTTATTCCAAGATGGTTTTGATCGAGGAGATGAATCTACCACGGATCAAAATTAACTGCATTAATTAATTAACTGGACGCCAAGTAAAATGCATGAGGTGGTGTAATTTGGGGCAGGTTTTTTTCAGTCCTGCTATAAAAGATTTTTAGAATTATAACTCAAGTTTAAAGTAAAAGACACTCACACTGAGCTTTTCCTATTAATGTATATGCATTTTACTCATTTATTTTGCATTACAGTATGACGAAGGAAAAAGAATATTCGTCCTACAGACATTCTAAGGGTATTTTTCTATGCACTTACAAGAATTACTCTGATATTCAAGTGATGGTTCAAAAACACACTGTCAATGGCAGTATTCTGCTGAAACACTATCAATTATTAATTAATTTTAAAACTACTGTGATTAATTTCAAATGCCAGGTACTGGATTTTTTCCCTTCAGAGGTGTAGCTTACTATGAACTACGCCTCACTACGAAGTAAAAAAAATAATAGAATTGTTTATACAGAGAAAATATATTTGTATTGGGTTTGCATATCACTGAGGTCAATGAAGAAGGACGGGGAGGAGGCGCTGCAGACACTGGAGCAGAGATTCTCCTGCAGCCTGTGGTGAAGACCATGGTGAGGCAGGCTGTCCCCCTGCAGCCCATGGAGGTTAATGCTGGAGCAGATATCCACCTGCTGCCCGTAGAGGACCCCATACTGGAGCAGGTGGATGCTCCTGAAGGAGGCTGAGACTCCATGGGAGGCCCGCAATGGAGCAGGCTTGGGGCAGAACCTGATGACCCGTGGGGAGAGGAGCTCACACTGGAGCAGGTTTGCTGGCAGGACTTGCAACCCCACAGGGAACCTACACCGGAGCAGTCTGTGCCTGAAGGACTGGAAAGGACCCATGCTGGAGCAGTTTGTGGAGAACTGCAGTCCATGGGAAGGACTCAGCTGGAGAAGTTCATGGAGGACTGTCTCAGGTGGGATGGAACGCACGCTGGAGCAAGGGAAGAGTGTGAGGAGTCCTCCTCCTGGGGAGGAAGGAGCAGCAGAGCCAATGTGTGATGAACTGACTGCAGCCCCCATTCCCTGTCTCCCTGCGCCACTAAGGGGGAGGAGGTAGAGAAATAGGGAGTAAAGGTAAACCTGGGAAGAAAGGAGGGGTGGTGACAAAGTGTTTTAAGATTTTGCTTTATTTCTCACTATTCTACTCTGATTTGATTGGTAATAACTTAAATTAATTTCCCCAAGTCGAGTCTGTTTTGCCCGTTACGGTAATTGGCAAGTGATCTCCCTGTCCTTATCTTGACTCATGATCTTTTCATTGTATTTGCTCTCCCGTCCAGCTGAGTGGACACCTGGCTTCCAGACAAGGTCAACACACCACAACATTAAAATCAGTATGATTTCCACAAAAAACCACCTGCGATTTATGCCACGATAAAGAGGGGTAATCTGGCCTTAATCTCTTCAGTGGAACTCCATGCAAAGAAATAATTGTTGGGATTTTTTTCTGCTATTCTGGGTATTTTTCATATATCTCATAATTTTAAGTGACTACAACTGTACAGAATATTTGACTAACTAAAAGCTTTTTTCCTTATGAAAATGAAGTTTTACCATTCCATAACATTACATTTTAGAAGAGGCTCTTCTACGTGATATTGTCACTGGACATAGTGCACGCTCCCTATTCTTTGGAGTGAAGTAATAGATCAATAGTCATAACTTATTTTGCCACCAAATCGAAGAAATAAAAAAAAATATAGCAGTAGAAGCATTTTTTTACCTCCTTCAGGTAAGTGCTTGACAATTCTTAATAGCGATGCATGAAGTATTTCACATGCATGCACATGACATCTTAGAATTACCGTTTTTTGCTGCTTACGGAAGATTTGGTTACGCTTCTTATGCTACTGCAGCACAGAATTAAGAAAAGATAGAAAATCAGGCTTAATAATGAATATCCTGGATCAATCTATAAGTTAACAGTTACAGTCAGCTGTATTACCACACTGACTGGGAAAATAGTTACCAGCTCTCAAAGTAAGTCACCCAGGTCTGCAGCATGAAAATTTCACTTGCCCTTCAGCAGAGCTCCTACCCAGAAAGATAAACCTCACTGAGCTAGCACTTGCGTTTGGTCAGAAAAAAACACGTAAACAAACAATACTCTCAATAGGAGGGAGTGAAAAATAAGGCTCCAGAACCTGTAGCTCTGAATGACTTTCCATGTTCTACTTGTTCTTTGCTTTATGAGGCAGTAACCTTTAGGTACAGTAGTGGCCTTAAAACGCTTGATCTGGACCATCACTGCTATGGGTTCAGGAAGTCCTCACCTTCTCAAACCCCAGATCCCACCCCATGCTTGTTATTTCCTCTCCTTTCAGGGACAAAGTACACTCTTGACAGACATTAAAAAACGAAGTTTCCCCTCCCCTCAATTCATATAGCTTATCTTCCAGGACTTACATGATATATGATCCGTACTAATGACTTTATCTTTTCCTGCAATGATCCCTGCCTTTGTGCTCTGCCAGTGATGTGAGGTTCCTGCAGGAAGCGCTCGATGCTCTGCCACTTAGGAAAATCAGATAGTCTGCTGATTGGCTAGCCCATTGATCCGTGAGCTTGTGTAAGGCTGAAGTGAGGAAAGCTGTCCTTTCCTCCAGCTGGTGACTGCTTAGTCTCCTTTACCTTTTACGCAGTTTTGATTGATTGTCTTTGCTCAGGTAGGTAGGGATGTGAACTCAATAGGGAGTGGAAAATTCAATGGCACTTCAAATGAACCCTTCAACTTGTTTGCTCCTACTGACTCAAAAAAAAAAAAAAAAGCTTTTTGTGGAAGACGTGACTTAGAAGCACGGTAAATCACACTCCACACACTTTCTTTTCTCTGGACAGTCTCAGGTATCTTGATATCAAGCCGTATGGGAGTGTCTGAGTCCACCTCCTTGATTAGAAGTTGCCCACGTAAAAAATTAAAATAAAAAAATAATCTACTGGTACTTGTAAAATTACATTCAAACCACAAACAAGATGCTACTCAAGACTGCTCCAGTTCAGCGTTTGAGATTATAAATTATTCAAAACATATATTTTTACCCCCTCCCTGCCCCCAAGCTGTGCCCTTCAAGTTTCTTTTTAAAATCCTGTTTTAGTGGAGATTAATTTCCTCATTTCTTGCCATTTTTTTCTTAATGTGTCCTTGAAATTCTGATTTTAGCTGGCATGGTATCAAGAGTTTGACCAAGAAAATCCTCGCGAAGTGACTGGCTGCATAGCAATGAGTGTATTTTTGGGTACCATGGTTTTGTATTTTCAGAGAAGTGAATCACTTACTAATGTAGGAGGGAATGGAGGAACCTTGGGCTGACATCTTTTCCAACTCCTCACTGAAATCAGAGACCATTTTTGTTAGGTCTCATCACTGTTATTAACGTATCTAGCTTTTTGAAGAGCATTATGCTATCCAGAACTGCACATTTTAAAACATGGGCAATATATTTTTAATAACTGAATACAAATTTTAATGAAAGTGTTTCTGTTTTCCCTGCAGTGTACAACCTGTGCACTGAACCACAGAGCAGATGCAAAATCTGTGGATGCAGATTAAACTCGAAGAGAAACCTTTGTAGTTTTGTTAAAAGATGGAGAATATGTTCAAAAGCCTAACACGTGAATATGCACACTATGGCAGGAACACAGCAAAGACAACTTTTAATATTCCACTGTTCTGCCAACTAGAAAACCTCTACAATCCAGATGCCAATTGAGGCACAACTAATTTTGCAACAGCCTGCAAGTACAGAAAAATATGCCTGTTGTGATTATGTCATAATATCAGTGAAACTTCGTATGTTTTCAGTTATTAGACAACAATTTACTCCTATAAAATACAGCACAAGCCATGTTTCCAACAGCCTAAACAACCCAGCTGTCCTCTACCTTTTCTTTCTTCCACGCAAGACTGAAGGACTCAAGATTCACAAATGGGAACAAAGTTATCTGGCTAACAATATATACCAACAGAATACAAAAATTTAATAGAATCACATTTTTTCTTGGCAAATACAACACATGCTAATGTCATTAATAGAGCTTTTAGCTACTTAACAGAAAATTTGAGACTTAAAGGGATTACTTTTTTTAGTAGTTCATTTCATGTATTTGACAATTGCCAGGCCTTTATTTCCTACTATCAAGAAGGATGAGGCTCTTAGAGCTAATTCTACCAACTCAGACACGTTGGCAGAAACCAAAGAAAGCATACTAGCACCACTGGTAAACAGAAATGTAGGAAAACTTGATTTACTGAATGTTTTCTTCTCATGGTCACACACATCTTTCTCATACTAGGGCCAAAATTTACTTTAAGTCTGCTTAGTTCCCTACTAATGTTGCTACCCAGAAGAGAATCTACTGTTGTCTCTCCTTGCTGTATCTTATGCCAATTTTCTTTTTTCAAAATTTGAAAAAAATCATTGCTGTAGTATTAAAACTTCTCATTGATTTGGAAGAGAATAAAAACAAGAGAAATCTATGTTCAGTTCCTGTTCTTGAAATTAGTCAAGTACGACAACTTCCAGTCGGGAAGCAGGAGAACTGAATAAAAAAATGCTCTCAGAAGGGTCCAGGAGTATTTTATCTAGCAATAGAAAACAATATCCTAAAATAAGCAAAAAAAACCCCCAAAAAACAAAACAAAACACCTCCTTTAAATAAAATAGTTACCAGAAACATCCCTCTAAATATCTCAAGAATTGGACTGGAAATCAAACTGTCATTATAAATCCTGTGTTTAGTTCCTGCCAGTACGTCTCTCTCTTCTTCAATTCAAGGAAGACGCTGAAGTTATGTCAAAACATAATGATCAAAATTCACATTGTTGATAACGGAGAGAACTATCACTTGCAAGAACACCTAAAGTTCCCAAGCTACATTTTTCTTCCCCTACAAGACTTTCCTGTTCATATTAATTTACTAGAACAAGCAATTATCCAATTATCTTCACATTTAAATTACCTAAATGTCCAGGTTATAATTGCATTCATTAGTTACTGAAATTGCACCTGCAAATGCTATATCACAAATATGGCTATGAAACATTTATGTTGTTTTTCTGTAACGGATATTTAATAATTTAATGTAATTATTAATATTTCTCAGTGTGTTGTAAGCAGCTTTGTAAAAATACTCATTGCTAAAGGGAGTAATTTTATTTGTGAAAGAAAGCAACCAAGGAAAACATCATTAAAGTTTTTTTCTCTCTCTTTAGTCAATGACAAAGGTAATAGTATGGCAATGCTGTTATCAACAAGAGTTGATTTTTATCAATGGGCTGTTACAGTTCCATGTAGCAACTGTACGAACAGTATGAACAACTGGTAGTAACTACCAGTTACAAATAACTTTTGAGCTGAGTTTTAATGTTTGTTCTCAGTATGGAATGTACCAAGAACCAAAATCTGACTACTTTCTTACCAAAATCTGCCTACTCCTCTTTGAAAAGAAGCATCTAGAGTTTGAAATCATTATATTACTACTACTATACTTCTGGGAGAGCTTAGGTCTGGAAAAGGAACAGATTAAATAAAAAAAAATTGTCACATTAAAAGCAAATTAATAGATATGCCTATGCAGCACATTTAAAAAATTATTTGAAGTATAAATCTCACTGAATTGGTGTTAGCAGTTGGGGTTTGGGTTTTTTGTTGGGTGTTTGTTTTTTTTTAATTTGGTACAAAACTCACCAAACTATTTCTGACAGTAAATTAGCAAAATATCTGTATGCAGGTATAAAGATGAGCTACATATGAATTAAACTATTTTGCAGGTGTATGTATTCAAAATTTCCCAAACACAACTTAATAGAAGGGAATACTGATTAAAAACTAAAGTATAAATAAAAGAAAATAACCTCTTCCCCAAAGCAAAAATTGTCTTGTGAGTCCAGATTTAAAAATACGGACAGGTAACAGTTTGGGCGAATTCCATAGCACGAGCCTATTCACCAGTATAACCACAGTCGTTATTGAGAGACTACTCCCAGCTGACTCCTTTCCCCATTCTGGTTGCCACTGCACAGAAACAACAACCACCTTGACAAAACCAAAAACCAGACTACTATTGAAAAGGAATTTACACACTCTCCTCCGTTAGAGACGCATGATATTTTTCAAGAGCTTTTCACTAAGCTGTGGTGATCACATCTGGAATTGAGCTGCTAGGAGGATCGACAATAATGACTTACTTGACTACAGAGCAGCCCGACGCATCTTGAAACGTCTGCTTTCCAAAACCCAGGTGGACATTTAAAGCCTTTTCTCTCTTATACCCAGTGTTTCAAGATGAATTTGCTGCCTACTACAATTATCTGAAGGCCCTAACTGCACAGATCACACCTCAGAGGGAGCCCAGATGGAACTCGGCCTAACTGATGGACTGTTTCATTTCTATGGAGGATTGTACGGTGGCTGTTGCAATTAAACCGGCTCTGCTGCCATAACAACTTCCAGCAGGAGCGCTCCAGCACAGTCACTCTGGAGTCTTTAGAGCTTGCAAAGGGTCAAGGAAAACATGTCTGTACCCAGGCCCGTTTTCAAATATGTTTAAAATCATGATTGTTTAATCTCAATCACCATCATGCTCATTCTATTTTTGCTTCAAACCTTTTGGGTTGTTCTACTTTCTCCACCTCCTCATAAAACTAACTTACATTCATGCAAATAAAAAAACCCCAATAGCTGCAAGATTTTATATCAAATTTAGTGTTCCCTAGTTAAGAGAACAGATAGTCAAGATGTGGTACTGGGCATCTGGTAACAAAACACTTTCCAAGAAGATGAGGATATTTATCAAAATTGAAATTTTAGAACTTCACTCGTAGCCTTCTTCAGGGAGTGGAGTTACTCCTGACTAATTCCCATACAAACGGAAGGCAAATGAAGTATTGTAGAACCTGGAGAACCTAGCCTTCCAAACAGCTCTAGCCACTAGAACAGTAGCGAGGAGAATGTGCACTGCTGAGACACAGTGAGAAATCATCTGTACTACTAACTTACAAGCATTGGCCAGGAACATTTTGTGGTACCATAATATGATCACCTACAACATTTTGGCTAGCACTGGAAGCAAATATTTCCTAACATACTTTATCAATAAGCTGTTTACAAGCAGCCTTCCTCATTTGTAGGCTAAGACGGTTTACCAGCAAAGATGAGGGCTGTTTTATGTCAGAAGGCATCAGTGCCAGGCAACCTGTCTGGGTGTTTTGTACATCAGTACAGGTGTGCCCTTAAAGGACTTGATTCTTTTGGTTGCTTTTGGAATACGATAGTAAACAACCTGGTTTCTGTGTGGTTCTTCTCAGTATCATGAACTGTTACAGAAATTCTGTGAAAGTAAAAGAATGATCTGAAATATTTATTTGATCATTCTAAAAAATGAAAAAATACCAGTCATGCCAAACTTTTAACAATTAGATTTTTAACTAAGTTATTGGCACATGGAGTATCTGTAGACATGTCTAAGTATAGTCCACTGACCAAGACTTAGTATAAGTCTAAAGTACGTCTGGACATCATGCAACGTAACGAAATAATACTCCTCTGATTAAGCTGATAAATTCATATGGCACAATGCATTGCTGTGCGGAAGCCAGGTCTCGTGCCAGAGTAGCAGGGGAGTAGCACTTGCTATGGGGCTGCACTGTTTGGTCAGGTACCTCAGTGGGACTGAACTGGTCTGGACACAGTGGGGAAGCAACAAAGCCATATATCCCCAACATTAAAGGTAGGTTCTACATAGTAGATATACATTAGTGATATACATTAGTATATCTATGTACCATATACATATTAGTAGATATACATTAGTATGGGAAAAAAACCCCGATGGGACACTGCAGCTTAGTTTAGGAGTTCGACACTTCCACGGAGAAACAGGAAAATGTTGAACTGGTGATGGCACAAGACCTCATTAAAAGATTTTTCTTCACCCTACTAGACTGAGAAGTCTAGTCAACCTCTACACCTTCTTTTGCTCTACTAATCTTAGCCAGAAATCAACAAGAAACAGAAAACTACCAGTAGCAAGTCCCTGAGGTAAGAAGCCCACTGCCCGCAGTACACTCCCCCACAAAATGAGACAAAAAGAAAACAAACCAAAGAAATAACAAAGCCCACAAAACTCCAAAGAGGATGGGAATGGCTAGGAAAGAAATACATGGCTGGTTAGCTCTATCTAATCTGGAACTGTTTATTCTTCTGAGAACAAACCCTAGAATTCAAGGCAATGAAACTCTTCCTGGAATTATGAACAAATTTCAGGAGTCTGTGGCTAGTATCCAAATTAAAGAAACTATGGAACTGAAGCAAGATGCCCAGCTTTCCCAGTTAGGACTGATTTGTAAAAGGAATATATCTCAGTGCAAGCAAGTTTATCAATATGTTTCACTGTAATAACTAAACAGGCTTATGCCTAAGAAAGATCTGGAAACTCCTAGGAAATGTAATGACAAACATGGATAAATCTAAAGTTGCAATTCACTGAATCTTGAAGTGTCTCTGTCACCCGCTGGTATGTGGTTTTCTGTCAAAGTAACAGGCCTCAAAGTGTCAAAAGAAGATAACACATTTTTGGCTAAAAGTCTAATGTCATATCCAAGTGTGATAAGAACCTCGAAACGTAAGGATTTCTTGCTGAGAACGAAAAAGGTGTGGCCCTTAGGAAGTGTCATCAGAAGCGATACAAAATACGGTTCTCCTGTTTGCAAAAACGAATTTCTGGTAGAGTAACATGAGATGCCCACTGCAACATGTAAGAGCGGCTGCCTCGTCATGGATGGCTCCTGAGTGTCTGCTCCCGGTACGCAGCCAGGCAGTGGGAACTGAGTGCCTACTCTCTGTTCCTGACCTTCCCAAAGCAGCCGCATACTACCATGGTCTTTCTTAAAGATGATGTCATTTTAAAGGCGAAATTTAAGAAAGATTCAAGGGCAGACTATTTTGAGACCTGAAAGAATTCTCATTTCACACATGATATGCGTCTCACACAGGAGTGTTCTCACTGATGAAGAGATTGCAGTTCCTACTAAAATGTGACAAAGCTAAAAGTTTATCTCCAAAACCAGACTGAACACAAAACAGGGTTCAAAACTGAAACACTCTTATGTGCAGAATTTTCACTGCAAGACCAAAGATGGCTAAAACTCAGTTGTACATGCACTGAGATTGTGCAAACGAATGTCCTAAAGATGGTACTAAGGCCAATTCATAAAGATGCCTAGCATTTGAAAATACTACAGTGGCTAATAAACTTGCTGAAATTTGAAAGAGGGCTATCTCCCTTATTCAGTGAAGTTTTAGAAAGAAACTACTGTATTTTGCTCCAAACTGAGACAGCAGCCACGGGTACAGGCAGTTCATCTTAGTCCTTGTAATGAAAAACACCAAACCAAACCAAACCCCAAAGCCCCTTGAAATGGTGATAGAGAATCCTATGAAAATACCAGCTTGCTAATGATGACAAAAAAGCAAGATAATTGTTAGCAGTTAGTAGGAAATAAACAGGCAAGACATAAAATTCTCTTTTCTCAGTGCATAAATAAATAGGACTCTCATATTAGTAACATCATACCCAGTTTTGTCCTGAACCTCACCCTGCACCCACACCTCAAAAGAAGATGGCAAAACTGCAAAGGCATTAGACAGCAACAGGGCAATTAAAAGTAGAGACCAATTTCCTCGGGGTAAATGCCTACATAGTCTCGGTTTCTTCAGCCTTCAAATTAGGTAAGTGAAAATAGATAAAATGAAGGTATAGAAAAGTCATGAGTAGTGAAAATGGTTAATTAAGTACCATTAATTTATTAAAATAACATCCTGTTTGTTATCTTACAAGAGCTAACATATTAGGTAGCAGGTTCAATACCCGCACACAAAGATTAAATTTCCTACGCAGCAGGACACGAAATCATGCAGTTTACTGCCACAAGTTGTTCTGAATTCCAGTAGTTGTGGTAGATTCAAAAAGCACTTATTACAAATTGACAGAAGAAAAATCCATCAAGGGCCTCCAAGCCCAAATATAAAACTTGTGGCTCAGCACGTGAATCTACTTCAAATTGCTTAAAACCAGGATTAAAAATCCCTCTGTGACAACCCAGTTCTTGAACCATCAAGCTATTGAAAGCCTCCATACACAGATACTGAAAAATTTCTAATCAGGTTTTTTGTGGTCACGTCAGCTGAAATTTCTATTAATCTCATTTATGTTCTCTAAAATACTCCACTCAAAAGACAAATGGTGGAGACTTTCTGAAATTATGAGGTTCCAGAGCAGTTACAAGGTCTTGCTTCGATGTGCTATTTACAGTGAATCAAGTATGTCAAGAGGACTTTAGAGAAATCTCCAGCAAATACTAACGGCTGGGACAGAGTCCCGGACTACAAGAGATCTCATCTCCGGTTCAGGCTCCAAACCAGGCATGCAAAGAGAAGGAGCATGAAACCAGATTTCACAGCTAATGGCTGTAACCAAACAGTAGATATTTCAGTTGCTTTTCCTCTTATTTACTGAGGGAAAAAGAAAAAAAGTAAAAATTGCTCTTGTTAAATGCCTGCCTTCACTGGAGCTGGGAAAGCTAGCCAAAGGAACTGGTTTTACACAACCTTTCTTGGAACACATTCTGCTGACGGCCTTGGCTTAGCTACTGGCTTCATACTTACCTTGCTTTGTCTCTGAATTCTGTTCTTAAAAGACCTTTGCAAACTCAGCCTTTGGAATAACAAACCACAGAGGTAACTTTCTATATGAAGGCTCCATTTTAGAGTAAATTCAGAGACTGCAACTGCAATAATTATTATCTCTTATTTTTTTGTTTCCTGTCCAGCCATATTTAAGTAAGAAAGCAAAACATTGTCAGTGTGCCACTTCACAAGCACAAAACTCAAGCTGTCTTGTGCGCCCTACTCTTTTTTTTCTTTCAGTGACAAAGACTAACTGAGGTTTGGTATAAAATGACTTTGACAACATCAGCCCTACCTCTATTGTGCAAATCTTTGCTATAATGACATTATTGGCAAAGCATGACTCCACTTATTTAGCAATGACTAAGGATGAGCCATGTCAGGGAAATTAATTATCTGGGTTCAATAAATTTTGCAGGTATTTTAAGATGGATTTATTCTCTTGGCAAAATAAGGTGGCAGAGGTTACAGCACGGCTGCTATTACAGTCTGTTACTTTTGATCTGAAACTCCACAAAATTCCAGGAATTCCCAGGCAGGAGGAAACACAGGGTGAAGGTCTGACCCAAATCAAGTCAGTGGCAATACTCCCACTGACTTGCTTTAGTGCCAGGATGCCACTCCCCAAGTCAGCATCATCTGGTTGGTGTTTGCCAGCATCTGTGGTATGGTCTCACTAGAGTCATTAGGAGAACTCTGTCCAGGGTCCTAAAACACATCACTACGATCAGCAGCTTACTTTGTAGTCTAAGGCAGATTGCAAGAACTTTAAATGGTCATAAAATAATAAACCGCCTCTTTTCTAGGAGATTGATCCTACACTAGACCACAAATGAGAGCATTTGCTTTGGGCGTACGTTTAGCTTTTGTGTAAGTAAATTTAAACCTTTAGGAGTGTCATTTTGATACATTTTAGAAATCTAGGGACCTGTGATATAGCTAGGCTGTAAATACTTGCTATTTTTAAAATCCCACAACAACAGTAGACATGCAATGATAGAAACTGTCAGTTTTACGTATGCAGACGTTGCCCAAAATATGAAGACAAAGTACTTTTGACGGAGCTTGAGAGGAACTGATGCTTTAGGAAAAATACATCTTGAATCCAAACAATAAGTTTTTCAAAAAGGAACACTAAAACTACTTTTTTCTTAGCCCAAGATAAAATAAGGAAATTACATTTTGTGCACAACTAAACCCATGCAGAGTAAGGAAGTGCTTGCCAGGACGTACCTCTAATGTCCAATGGACAGTTCACAGATGAAGAATATGTGAAAGACCCTGGATTCTGCTATGGACCTTTCTCACGTGAGCAGAAAAAGAATGAATGAAGCCCCAGGATGACATCGATCAGGCTCAGAAATCCACCTGACCTTTAAGAATTGCATATTTCAAGGATATGTGACTGGCTTGTTCTAGGATACTTCTCCTACAGGCTTTATTTAACAAACTTTAAGCTTGGCTGTGCTGGCTCAAAGCTTGTGAACCTGCTGCTTCCCATTTTACCTGCCACTAGAGAGAAACTGACCGAGACTAACACAAGAAAAAAAAATCTACGAACTTTGTAATTTGTATTAATTCACAGTCCTTAATTCCAACATCATGCTACTTTGATTCTGAACAATTTAATAATCATAATTTGTGATTCCTGTCCAAAATTCCCCTCATGCAAATGCAGAGACCTAATCTTGTTCTATGTTAGTGTGTCACAGAAATATGACCAATGTACCTTCAACTTCTAAAATAAAGTCTGTAGCCTCAGAAGATTTGAAGATTAATTATATAAGAATTTACAGAAAGATAAAAAAATATGGGTATGATTTCAAAACAATTCTAAGTTTCCTGGAGCATTCCTAGAAGAACATTCGATTAGTCATTGGTTTTGCTAAAATCCGAATGAATCCATTAGATCTCAGGAAGAATTGTATTAGACCGTTACAAGAAGAGGTGGGACAAGCTCCATTGGCTTTGCTTCCTGAAAGTACAGTTCATCTAGGGCTGGAAACTCAGCTTGAGCCTAAAAGACTTGAATTAATGCCACTTTGAGAAAAAAAAAATAGAAAACATCTGGCTCTAGCACTAGTGAGAAGGTAGCTGTGGTAGGTAAACCTTGGCTTGCTGCAAAGTGCCCACCAAGCCACTCTTTCACTTTCCACCCTCAACAGGGCAGGGGGAGAAAATGCAATGAAAAATCTCATGGGTCAAGATAAAACAGGGAGATCACTCACCAGTGATCATCATGGGCAAAATCGACTGACTTTGTGAAATGAGTTTATTGTCAATTAATAGGAAAGTGGGATAGTAAGAAATAAAACCAATTACACTAACACCTTCTCCTCACCTCCCCTGGAACAGAGTTTTAACAAGAGCGGCATGCAGGCTCTTATTCATCGCTGGCGAAAATGCACAACCCATGGTGGCGACTGTTGAAAAATAGTGTTTTGTGGCTGAGAATTTTCTCTATCGAACAGTGTTACTGTGCTCTTTGCACCTGTGTAGTTTCCATGGAAGTAAAGAGGAGGCACTACTTTCAGTGACCTATGTACTTGAAGATTCTTAAATACCTGAAGGGAAGGCGTAAAGAAGAGGGAGCCAGGCTCTTTCCAGTGGTACCCAGTGACAGGACTAGAGGCAATGGGCACAAACTGAAACACAGGAGGTTCCCTCTGCACATCAGAAAACACTTCTACACTGTGAGGGGTGACCAAGCACAGGCACAGGTCGCCCACAGAGATATGCAAAAGCAGTCTGGACACGCCCCTGGGCAACCAGCTCTAGATGGCCCTGCTTGAGCAGATGGTCGGCCCATCTGACCTCCAGAGGTCCCTTTCAGATTCAACCCTTCTGTGATTCTGTGATATCAAATACTGTAGAAACGTACACATCACTTTAAGTGGCTGTTGCTTAAATAGATTCATGATTACCCTTTAATTAATTTAATTAATTATGGCCTTTGACTTGTTCATTTATTTTTTGCTTGGTAATTTCCCTCTTCATAATATCATTTATGTATTCTGACAGCGTTCGCAAGATTACATTCAAATCTTTTAATAGTGTGGGTATGCATGCCCATTTATAATAAGCTGATAAAAAATACCGTGTTGTGGATAGATAATATACCTCATACATACAGTAATACACTTTTAGAATCTTAGCAGTATTTCTTTTCTAGCTTTGGCTAATGCTTTAAAACTGCACACAACTCCCAACAGAAAGCTCACAACATTCCACTATCCCAGGATTTTCTGTCGTTAAAAGAGCCTGGAAAACAAGTGAGACAATAAAATCAAGTCTGCCAGTATGCTGGACAATTAATACAATCATCCTGCCCTCCAGAACTTAGCTGACTATCAAATGCTTTCCAACCTCTTGCTACATAAAATGATTTATGAATTGAACGTATAGATATTACACACTATAAATATTTTATCATTGTTTTATTTGCATCTAGTGCCTTAAATCCTCAGGGCCTGGTCTGTACCAACTGACACCATTTAAACGGGGCTTGATAAGGGTTCTTGTTAAACACAGCCCTGTAGATGGCTGCTGTCACCTGAGAAAGGTGGTGGATATGCAGTAGCATGCAATTGGAGTTGAAAAGAGCCCAACGGCCTTTGTAGCATGCTGGGCCCAAGCTGCCTTTCGTTTTACATCAATAAAAATCAGATGGAATAAAATACTATATACACAGAGTAGCTTTCAGGTTATTTTTTCCATCAGGAGCAAATCACAACACAAGAAGCAAGACCATTATGTTATAGACCTTGTGGAATCTCTCCTGTGATCAAGAATAGCTGTGAACTGAAGCAGTTTCTAAAATCTGGGTAAAATTCTCAATGCCTTAAGGGATCAAGCCCAGAATATAACTGATAAACTCACATATATGTTTTTAAAATCCCCTCTTTGGATAGATGCATTTAACAGTAAATGAAAAAAATGAAATTTTTAAACTTACTTGCTTATTTACTATTTTCTCCAGTTGAACAACCACTTGATGATGCTGAAGACTTAACTTGGGAGACTCATTCACCTCTTCCAAAATTAAAATGAATTAGTTAAAGTCCATATATTTTGCCTAAGAGGATGTTTTGAATTTACAGAGGACAACGGTCCAACATGAAATCTCTTTTGAATGCAATTTCATAAACATGCTTGAGCCCTTGTACATGAGCAGAATGCCATGCAAATGGATGAAAATGGATGTAAGATCCCAAGGTTTCATGCTGGACCCTCTGCACAGGATTAGAAGGTACAGAGTGCATTTGGAAAGGAAAAAATAGGGTGCCGTTAGGGGCGCTAATATAAACCAAAATGGCAGTATGCAAATAAAAAGTTAAAAGTACATGGTACAAACACAGAGGCTGAAGAATCTAAATTTCCGGACAGACAATGGAAGCATAAAGGATGGGGATGCCTCAACTGAAGTATGGGAAGCAGGAACAGGGAAGATGTGGTGTCTTAAGATGACATGAACACATCTTTCAGAACAAACATATCTCTTTCTGTCTCTGTGACCCTTGACTGTCCTGTTGATGCAGTGAGAACGAAATCCTGCAGCCTGTCTTTTAATGCGCACTTTGCACAGAAGCAGCTAATCCTGAAGGTGCTGTGCATTATTTCCCTGAGCAAATGCACAGAACATCTCAGGTTTCTTCAGCTGAAATAAATCCTAGGCTTGATATAGAAAATAAGAAAGTGAAATGCAAAAGCTAAATAAGCATAAATATGCCTGCATAACTAACAAGGAAGATGTCCTGGGATTGGCACTTAGCACATATTTCGGTGCAGAAATATTACTGAAACAAACAGCTTAAAGTGATTTTCTGCTCTGCGGAACAGCAGCACGGAAAGCATTGAAGGCAGGTTTCTCTAGAACACCTGAATCAGAGACTAGACTTGGCCATGACTGTTTTCTTCATTAAAACTTTGGACTGTGCAGGATGGGGTGCAGTTTCAATAGCGAGTAGTATGTCTACAAAGTATTTTCAGTGGACTTACTCATTTGTGTACCTTACACAAACATTGTACACAACAATGTTTGGTTGCCTAATATTCCCTTATCAGCAGCTAAGACTTATGCTTAACTGGTATACTTAATACTAATTTTGTATTACAACTTCTCTGCCTTCACCTTATTCACAAAACTATTAGCTGGCTAAATTATAATGAGTATACTCATTATACACTATAATGAGTAACTCATTGAATTTATTGCTTTTTGTGTTTATAATATCATGAAGGAGTTGATTTCCACAAAGATATTACCTTAAAAATTCACTGACTATTTCAGACGAAAAAAGAAGTGGCTTGTGTGTGAGTTTTTCTCTCTGAGTCTAGTACTCAATATATTATACAGTATCATAATACACAATATAACGTTGAATTTGTCTCCCTGATTAAGGTGCACACATTCTGAACATAAGCCTAAAAAACATTGCTACTTTTGGGGAGAACATTTGTTAGTACACACTGAACCTTATGGTACTTTTCGATATGAGCAGATATGTCCATTTGATGAATATTTCTTTGAGGGCTTGTGGGCAATCAGATCTATGAATCTGAACACATCTATGAACCACTGAAATTAATTTATCATTTCTATTCAATCTACATTTTGCAAATCAGTTTTTCCACTAAGTGTACATAAAAGTTATAGTAAAGGCATCCACCACATCCTGCCCTAAATCTCTCCACGTCTACCAGTTCTTGCAGTACATCAGTCTTACACAGTTGATGTTGCTATTATTTATTAATATTTATTTATAGCAATAAATTAATTTATTAACAAGTTCTGTAGGTCCAATGTAAGATCAGCGTCACAAGTGCAGAGTGCAGGCTTTTACACATAGAAAGGTAAAAAGAGTTCCTGACCTAAACTCCCAAATTTTAAATAGCATGGTTAAATGGTGGTATTTACACAAGCAGTTTTTACATGGCAGGAGATAAATTAGTGAGATAAATTAAATGGCTTCTTGTGAAATCTGTGACAGGACTAAAATTAAATTGACTTGCCACGTGTTTGAGACAAACTGGTTAATAAAAATGCTTTTAGACACACTTCACTGCAGTTTGGTGCAGTATGAATGCTTTTTTAGAATTTATTTCAAGGCAACATAAAATCTAACTGCTGAAAAACAGAGAGAATCACAATAACTCATTCCACATTACACTCTGCTCCTTCTGAGTTCTCCAAACTTTTCTTACAGCTGCCACAATGTAATTTGCAATTTACCAAGTAAGACCACATGGGTAGTCTTCGCTTAAGGTATTTCTGAGAAACACCGGAAAACCAGCATGAAGGTAACAAGACAATATTATGCAATATTATCCAAATAAAGCAAGGCTAAGATCATGATAGCCAAGGAGATCTGCATGAAAGATGAGACCACAGACCTGCTCACTGTTATACTCAGTACTAAGCCATTTTTGTCAGGGATCTCCTCTCGCTTTTGAAACTTTATTGAAAATACTGCAGTTTGAGACTGATTTCTTCTAAGTCTAGCACACTGTTTCTTGAAGGACTGTGTGAAGAAACTTGTGGCTTTATTCTAAGCATCAGCATGTGTCCTGCTCTGAAACATTCCTCCCATCCTGCTATACAACTGTAATGGCACCAGATTTACAAGGAAAGGAAGGGTCCTTCCTTTTTTACTACTGTCATACATCTAAGCCGACAAACAAAAAGCCAGCCTACTCAATGAGAACTTTGAGTGAATATTACTGCTGTTTGCGCCGTAAGCTTAGACATGGATACCTCAAAGTGCTATTTAGTTGGATCACCGATCTTATGTCAATACGAAGCACCTCCTTTCCTAATAAAAGACCTAACCCTGTTCCCAGTGGCAGAAATTCAATGGGAACTGCACCCGTGCCACGGCAGCCAGAACTGAGCTCACACTGCTATAGCAGAGGTAAATGCAGTTGCTTGCGATGGTACAATACAATTCTGTTTACATAGGACTATAGGGCTACATTGCAATCAGACATGACAGTGAGCTACGAGGATAATAACCTATCCATTTACAATCTGTTTTCCTCAATTCTGAAATGCGGACTCCTTTGACAGTGCCTGTACATACATATGCTAATACAAATATCTCCCTGAGGTTGGCAACAGCCCTTCAGAGACTAAAGTAAGACTAATAGATTCATTTCATCTGTGACACCAATGCTGGACTCAGAAGTAAACAATTCAGTGAGGCAAAGTCAGCATACGTTAATCACATACAACAACTCCTTTCCTTTTTCTTCTAAAATCAATTAACGAGGTTTAATGTTTCACTCTACTCAAAGAGAACAAAACAGTAATTTTTCTTTCAATGGTGGATTATTTTTTCCTCTTCAAGTAAGCACTGTCCTTAAGACCAGGCTCTCATGTAATCTGTTTCTGAGAAACGAAATTGATTGTCACTACTGGTTTATTCATATATCCTCATGGCATGACATCAAAAATAGAATTTGTCACTCCCTAGCTTGCTTCTCACAGCAGTTGTCTTAAATGTCATTTACTCAAGTGGCTCAAGGTCTTCATGAATAATTAATATTTAGCAATCCACTCAGTGCTGCAAGATAACCACTTTTTGGCCTTTGATTTCAAATAAGTCTTGACACTTCTGTTCAATGAAGAAAATACAAGCAACTTTACACTTCAGAAATTGTAAAAGCATCTCCAGTATGAATGTAACAAAGGAGAGACTTACTGTTAGACCGAAGCATCATTCTGAGCAACTGTTTTTCTAACTTGCCCTTAATATAAATGAGAGTATGGAGAAAAAGGGTGTTATGTTGTCTAAGTTCTGCAGAGCTTAGGAAAGTATGACATGCTCTCCTGCCACAGACATTAGTTAATGATAATCTATACTTACCTAAAAAAAGTTGTGTTTTTATTTGGGTCACAGCAGAATCCATTTTATTGAAGCTTAAGGCAAACTTAGTACATGTTCAACTCCAAATGTACTTTAGTCATTAGGACCTTCTCTCTGGAATATATTTCAAGTCTCCCAGGCTGTTGATACCAATATTTATTATTTGCATTATGGAGTACTTAGAATCCCCAGTAAAGCATCCCCGTTGTGCCAGGTAATTATTCTAACACTAACACGGCATGATAAAATCCTAAAGTGTTGTAATTAGAAAAGAAACAGCTAGAAAAGAAATGTGAGTAATACAGGAGATGTAAGATTAGGAAGCAGTAGCAATTAAAGACAAAAGTTACTATTCAGGGTCTTCACAAATTTCAACAACTACTGCTCTGTAGGCAGACATCAGTGATCCAGATCTGACCAGCCAAAACTTCAAAACTGTATGGAGTAGGCGTCAATAATATTCTCTACTGAAACACACTAAGAATGAATTAACTAAAAAAAAAATTTGGAAAAGGACAAGCATTTAAATTCTCCCAATTTGAAAATCTCTAAAATGTACATTTAATCACTGATGAAGGCTGTCAGGATTGTGACCTGACATACTGATCTAACAAAGTCTTCATAACACAGCTAAAAAAACCTGAGTTGCACAGAAAGGAAAGTGAGCAGAGAGCACATTAGCATCATTCACTAGGCAATGTATGCTCAGAGCTTTTTATTTTTGAACACTGGAACATGGTTCAGATAGAGATCATCTTTTTAACAAATGAACAAAGTGACCTTGTACACACACCACTTATTGCCCCCGTGGTGGAGAATTCTTTCCATGCCTAATGTACCAAACCAATCAAAATTTCTTTAAAAATGAGTGCTAGTCTATCAGTCTGGCTCTTCAAAAAAACATGTGCCACTATACTTATTTAAAAATAATAATTTCCAAGCCTATAATATTAATCTCCAGTCCAAGACAGCAGTCGGGGCTTAAATCCATCAACTGCGCAACACAAACCAAAAACAATTCACGCTAGAAGCAGCTCTGCTGTTATTGAGAGATTTATGCACCCAGTGCAGGACCAGAGAGAAGGTACCTCAAATACTGTGAAGAACAAAAGTCATATGTTTTGTGCTGCTTGATTGTAAGCACTCTCAGGATGAACTTCGGGCTGTTTTGCTTTGTACAGAAGACTGCAGAGATATAAGAAAAAAATCAAATACAACAGAACACTCAATTACTCTTGTGCAGACAGTAAATCTGACTCAGATGTAATGTAAGCACAGACAATTTCCTTAGGATCTTGTTGTTATTCTCTTCTCCGTATCAGATGCAAACATTTGAGCACTGTTAAAGCACTGATATGAAAAACTACCTTAGAGTGACATTTGTCCCCAAAGTTGAAAAAAAAATTATGAACACCACTTAACTTGTAGTGTTTTAGACATCTTATCAGCTTTGGCTTTCCTACTGTAACATAAATCACAGTGAAGTGACTGGCTAAAACAAAGGTGTTCTAAGGAATTTGTGAAGGAAATACAGCTTCTGAAATTATCTAACAAAACCTTAAGGTCATCAGTAAGAGAAAACTGCTTTCTCTCCATTTTCTTTCTCAGCAATTGTACTGCAGCTTAAGAAAACCCCCTTTTCCCCACTCAGATTGTGGCTCAGCTTTTAAACTTCATAGGCATTGTCCCGAGTTTGCAAGGTCTCACAACTGAGGCTTGTCAGACTTTGTATGAACTTGTGCTGACATCATTCAAGCTCTAATTTAACTTGGTTTTGTTGCAATACCTTTCTTCTTTTAATGTCGAGGTGCGTATGCCTAATTTACATTACTTTTGCTTCATACGTTATAACCCTAGTTTTTTACAAGTAGTAGAAACAAGAAGTTATTCTGCATGCAATGAAATACTTATGATGAACACACAGCGAAGAGGTATACGTGCCTGGTATGATAACAAGGACCTTGAGAATTAGGGACACAGGTTGCAGGGTACAGGAGTACAAGATGGTAAGTCAGGGTCATGCTGCCCCTGGAGATACCAGGTCAGTTAGAGAGATGCATACTGGGGAGCTGGGGAAAAAGTGGCTTCAGGAGTACCAGAGAGAAAAAAGAACAAGCATCTAATCTACGTAAAAAAAAATCATATATAGTGAATTCCGAAGTAACGTGGAGTTGCAGATGCATAAAGAGAGGCTTCAGCCAAAGCGGTGACACCTGCCCTGTCCACCAATACTGAGGCTGATGCTGCACGTGTTTTTTATAAATTAACTGTGACCTGCTGTACCTTTGTTACTGAAATAGCATGGTTATTGTACTTGATGCATTAGGCATCCGGCACAGGTTCTATATTCTCAAAAGACAATTAACCTGCGGGCCAAACAAGGGCCAACAGGAATTTCTACTAAACACATAAAATTTAGTGAAAAGTACTCTGTATCTTAAAACAAACAAACAGCAACAAAAACCTGAACTTGCAGTTCAGCCAGTTGAAAATGCATCTCGAAGGGATTAGTAACAGAAGAACTACATTACGACTACATTAAGAACTACATTAAGAACTGTTCAATTAAGATTTTTCTTGGCAGCTTATAGAAGAAAAGAAGGGAGAAAAAAATGAGTGTTTTCCTACATTCAAACTCCACCTAGGAATAAGCTGGACAATTTCATTTTTCTTCTACGCTGAACACAGCAGTCGTGTGCCAACATGTAACACCCAGCACCCTGGAATCAGCATGTCAGAGGGAGCTGTTCTGAAGATGGGGCACAAAACAGACACGGCAGCAGATGTGCTCACTGCTAAGCAAACATATTCAATGCCAGCAGGAGGTCTGGGAAGTATCAAGAATAATGGCATGAAAAAAAAAGATAAAATATTATAGATAATTTTCTTCTTTGATGTTTTCATGTTCCAACAGTAGTTTAGCCTCCAAATCTGTACAGTGTTATGGCAGAAACTGGATCATCTCTTTTCAGTTTCCACTTACTGTCAGTTGTCTATCATGTTTCTAACTTTAGAACTCTAACGCAATAAATGCTTTCTTTAGGAGCAAAATTCATCAGCTTATTGCAGAAAACACTACCATCTCCTTGGCAGATAACCCTATACCTCGTAAACAGTTCAAACGTAACCACTAATGTAGCTTTCTCTTCCACTGTATCTCTTACATGTTGTCAGAGGGGTAAGATGATGGAGGCGTTAGGTCTTTGCTCAATTACAAATCCTAAATGCCGACGGCTCTTCATGTATTCTGAGCACTGAATTTCTGACTTTACTCACAGAACTCCCTCTCCCTACCCCAATTAGATGCAATGCAAAGAGCTCTACCAAACTTTGTAATTAGTCAGTGGTAATCAGCCAACCCCAAAATCAGAGTACGATGTAGGCAGCGCATGATTGTATTTTTATCTCCTGGCTGCGTAGAATGTTTGCATCTTAGAGAGTGTCAACACGGCTCAGCTTCGGTTTGAATCTACTGAAACCTGAATAGCTGCAAGATTTCCTAAATAGTCTACAGCGTCAGGAACTAACGGAAGCCCACATGCTTGCAATCACCTCCTTTAAAACTGCTATCCCTGTTCTACTGGTAAAATAGATCCAACCTCAGAATTCTGATTTGCTGAATTCAGAACTTCCTATTAAAGCGTACGATAAAAAGAGGCAGTGTACCTCCTGCTAGATCTGTTTTGCAGAGTATCTTCAAACATATCTGTGTGGATAGGGGATAGACACCTGAAATTGTAACATTTATTAGTTATAGCAAGGATATCAGTATCCTTACCCCTTCACTTCACGTCAGTCCTGTGAACCAAGTAATGTCGTGCCTTACTGTGAAAATACAGATGCGAACGTCTAGCTAAGACTTTCAAAACTGAGACAGATGAACAATCTCATGGATACATACTTCCACTGTAGGTACTAAGAGAAAAGCAAATGTTCTTGTTCTCTTACATCAGAAATATTTTAACTTCTTCCCATCCATTTACCAATCAGCTGGACAGGCATACCAGTTCATTTTACCCTGACTGTCAGGGTAAAATATGGCTTTAGTGAAGGTGTAGAACGTTTTGCCACTGAGAAAATGCACATGTTAACTTCTGCGTTGCCTATGAGATTAGGGAGAGGAGGAAAAACTGTAGACCATGGCCAGTAATAGAATTAGGAAAGAAGCAATAAACATGCCAAAAACGAGAAAAAAAATTACAAGGCTTTTTTAAAGAAGCAATATATAGTTACCACATTGTGTAGAAAACCTCTTTGCCATCTTCATTTGTAGAAACACCTGAAGGAGTTTCTCTATTAAGCCTTTTAAAAGGTGAAGAACAAGCTCTCCAATGACAGATTAAGTAGGGACTGCATGCCTTCGTTTCACACACACTGAAACGAGCACAGCCAGGGTTAACAGAAGCACCAATTTCATTTCAAGTAGAAGATGGCCATCTTGGTCAGTCTTTCAGAAAAGGGCTAATTTGTTGATAAATTGCTTCTGTCACATTTCTTTATAGAGGTTGCTTGTCTGAAATAATAGAATGACCTTATTATTCTTTCAGTAATTTTACATTTAGAGACCAAACGGCAATCCATCTTAGGTATGTAAACAAGATAGTCAGGTATGTGTCCATATAAATCTTTCCAACAGCTATCAAAATGTTTTATAATTTGTTGAGAATACTTTAGTATAAATGTGTTGCCTTAGAGTTCTAAAATATTTTAAAGCTTATAAAAGGTGCTTTCAATCAAGCAGAAGGGTTTGATTTAACCTGATAAATTTAGTTGTGCTAAAAATTCCAACTTACATGTTTTTTTCCAACTTACTGGTTTTGAAAACTTTATCCAGTTTAATTTGCATTTTACATCCCCCTTTCTCTTCCCAACTTGTCACTTCAGAAAGGACTAATCTTTGAATTAGTGTGGTACTTTATTCCTTTTGAACACTGATTTCCTATTGTGTTATTCTTGAAGCAGAAATGGCAGGTACTAGCAAAACCCACACCATTGCTCCCTGCAGTAAGGAAGACTTTAACTGGGTCCTGGGTTCCTCATTCATGAAGTTTTATGGAAGAAGCCCGTTATGTTGCAGCTCCAAAGTAATGATGCTTGCAAGCGGCCAAACATAAAGCCCACTCTGTCTAGATGCAGTGAGGATTTCTGTATGAATCTGACTCAGAAGTAGCCATAAGGGTGGTTTTTTTTTTTTTTTACACTCAAGAGTGAAAACACAATTCGGGAAAAAAAACAAAATTAAGAAAATGCATTATTCTCCAGCTCTTCTCTTTACATGCAACTGCTGACAAAACAGCATGTTCTCAGATGGTGCTTGCTGTAAATTATGTGACAGAAGGTGACAGAAGATGTCTCCTCCTTGATACCATCATTTGTAACCACCAGCAATATGACTTGCAGTTCAACTTCTGCACAGCATATTAAATTAAAAGACAATAAATGTTTAATTCTCTCAATTCAAAGGTTAAAAAGCATGGGTCACATTGCGATAATGCCGTTGCAAAATGCTATTTTCTCTCACAAAGTGAAATAAGTAACACAACCCACACACAAATAGAGTCAGAAATGCTTCCACCCTGAAAAGGAAAGCTCTGATTGAAAGGAGTTACAGCAATGTACATTTTAAAAGTTCCATCCATGGTGTTTATAAGAATATAAGCTGCCTTGTTGATGGAAACAATACAATAAGCACTTGTCTGTGACTGACAATGGCCTCACAGACTGAGACTGCTTAGACCAGAAGGTAAGATTTCCACTTCTCCTTCCCATACAGTGACTTTGCCCAGGAGCTCGATAAACACTTTGGCTGTACACTTCCCCTCTAGACCTTATTCAAGTGTCACACAGCAAAAAAAAAAACCCTAAAAAAACAAAAAAAAAATTAAAAGAGAACCAGAGCTTGGAATTCCCAATGGAACTCAAAGGCGCCAAGATTGCTTACAGAAACCCACTCTTCCCTTGTCTCCTCTCACTTTTCCTCCTTTCTGTCTGCCTGCCAATGGCCACATGGCTTCTGCCATAGGCGACAGCTGAACAAGGTGCTTCCCTTTGCACTTACCTTTTTTGTCAATTTGCTGTCCTCTGTATAAAGCTGGATTTCTTCTTAACTTTCTTGGTTACCGATGCATCTAGCTCCCAGAATTCAGAAATCTAAAAATCTGTATAACACAATACTATACGAGTTTTAAGAGATGGCTATTAAATCACTTTGTGATTTCATGAGAATAGCTTAAAAAGTCTATACTCTTCTCCTATTACCTCTACCTCAAGTCAGTGGCAGTATTTTTTAAGATCAACTTCAATTTTCTTTCATCTTACTAAAGCAAATACATGCTTTAATTAGGTTCTTCTTACTTGCATATTAGGTTCATAATAGTATATTACAAAATTCTATACACATGTAAATTAGACCTAATTGGACTGGCTCATCAATCTGTTCCCCAATTACATAACAAAAATACATTAACTGAATGTGATTTATGTAGAAGGTACTTGTGAATGTGATGGAATTCATAAAGCCCTCATTTTCATATCCTAATTAGCAGTTTATTAATCTTAAATGCATACAGAAATTAACAGCATTTTAATCTTCTAAAATGCAGCTTTTTTTATCCTTTCATTAACAACCACCAGTCTTAGTATGAGACGAGTTTTAATGGCTTGATACAGATTATGAGTGCCTATGTACACATAAAAATATGCACAGATACTTGTGAGCAATTTGGTCTTCCCTTAACCCTGGATAATTGCCACAGGAGACAGTATGACTTTGTGGAGTAAGACTTCAGTAAAAATAAATGATGATGCCTTTCCAAGTAGATATATATAGCCCCTTTGCTAAGTGGTGTCATTTCCTAGAGCACCACAAGATAATTTTCCTTTGGAACAGAGACTGATTAGATGAAATAAAGATGTTTATCTTTTCATTCGCATCTTTTATTTCATATTTATAAACAGTACAAAATATATTTAACTGAATAGGGAAGGCCAGTTACTTAACAGACTTAAACCCCAAATACCAAACGTAATACGTATTTCTTAACAGTGAAATTTTAGATAATGTTGAGAAAGATTTCTATTCCATTTCCTCTGGATCCCAGTTGAACACAGAATGGTAACAGCAAAGTATCAGGCAGGTGTGCTTTCTAATTTTAGCTTTAGTAACAAGTCATTGCTGATTCACTGGATAATGATTCACAACTTTGAAATTCCGCAGGCTGCAATTTGCTTGTGTAAATATGCTATTTTGTATTCTGTATTTTGCTTTAACAGTTTAATGTTCGCATTCCTATTTCTTCTTTCCTCTTGTTTAAACTCAAGTGCAGGCCAATAAACTACCTAATTTACTTATAAATGGAGCTGCACCACTTGCAGACTACACACAACACATAGCAAGAAACAGATGTATGTCCCTTTGGACAGATTCCTTACTACCGTGTAACAGGGGTTCATTGATTGTACAGTCACAAAACATGCCTGTGGAGGAAGATTAAGGTCACTGCAATGGCACTGATAACACTGCTCCACTCCATAGGGTCATTCTTAATGGAGTGCCGTAAGGGCACTTCAATGTGCTTTAGGCACCACAGGGTAGAAGTAACCTTTCCATTTTTCTTCAGCTCGTGCTTATTTATCAGTCAGAGGCAACACTAGTCATCCCAGGGTGACAGTGTGAGGTGGACACTTTCTCCCTGGTACAGAAACAGGGATGGTGACACACACCCACAGCTACCAGACTCACTCTTTTTAGTGAGGTGTTAATTCTATACCATTACACATGGATCTTACTGCCATTAAGAATCCAACTTAATGATCACAGTGACCAAGGAACTACAACAGTGCCTTTAGATAAAACTAGAAGGATCACTTCTGTGATGCTACACCACAGTTTTACTCCAAGAAAACTGCAGGAAACAAGCCCCTGTTGCCTCCGCAATTTAAAAAGTACACATGAAAAATAAGTGTTTTATTCAGCTATATTATTAAAAATATTTCACAAAAATGAAGACATAGAAATATCTGTGATTGATGGGTATGAAAACAATAAAAAGAATTTCAAGCCTGAGATACTATTTCGGATGTGTCTCGTTTCAGGTATTTCACATTTAACGTCGCAGGAGTGGCAGAGAGAGAAGGAAGCTGTATTTTCAGAAACTGATCACTTTTTAATCAGGAAATTAGGTCCTTTTAAAGTGATACCTCAAAAATGGAGGTAACACCAGTTATTTGAACAAATATTTCATGGAGTTTTAAGGGATCTGAAGTTGATACAGTGCCAGAAACAGAACCTTGGACTTTTTACTCCCAGTCCAGAGCTAAGCTGAGAAAATGCAGTTCAGTGTAACACAGAACAAAACGTATAAACACCACGGTGTAAAACATAACAAGAGAAGATATTGTCCTTAAAATCAGAATGTCCTTTTTTAGTGTTTTGCAATGAGATGCTCTAAGAAGTAGATTTCATGTCATTCTGTATATAAAAATAGAAAATCCTAGTTCTGAGTTAAGATATTCTGCTTAGCGTTATCCTTTCTCCTTTAAAATACATCGTGCTTACATAAGGAATATTCCTCTGTGCATATACATACATGTTTAGTGTTTACACTGTAAGTGCCTGAAAGCCCAGGAATCTTAACTGATTTGACACCTAAGGTTGAACGTTCCTGGTTCAGTTATTCACAGCTAAATAAATACCAGTCAGAAGAGATGGAAGTGGTGGAAACAGTACTGAATTTCGGATTGAAGGATATTTGGAAAACCAGTATGAATAACAAACTGATCTTGTGATCTAAGTCTGGCTCTTGTGACAAAATAATATGAGTTAATACAAATGTTAATCCATGCATAATATATCACATTGACCGCAATTGGCTAAATTTCATGCAGATGTGATTATGTTTGTCTAGTGTATGTGCAGAATAACTTCCAGTCCATTTTATTACTTACCCTCTATTTGTTTTCTATTGCCTGGAGAGCATAGAATTAAATCAAAATAGCATTTTCTAATGCTATTTTAGTTTGACTAAGTGCTTTTCTTGTCTACTGTTTGGAATTGTAATACGCAGTAAGAGAAAGCAAATGCAATTCAGTAAGTTCAGAAGTTTTAAAAACTGCCAGAGTCATACATGAGATGTAAAGTAACCTATCTGTCTGAAATTAATAGTTTCCAGTGTGTGTTGGCTCGGGGCGAGCAATCCATAACTAAATCCTTTGACAACTATCCATCAGTGAAAGCAGGCAATGTTAACATCTTCTAAACAGTTGAAGTACAATCATATCTTATTTCATGTAATAGTGTAACCTCACAGGGATGTTGTGCTCCTTAAAGTGATTGTAAGACAGACAAATGAAAAATGTCAGAGCCTGTTCCACCCAGCTTCTTCAGACAATTACATGTTATAAAAAGTGCCTAGCTTGATTTCTAAAGAAGTATGCTAATCTTCTATTAACTAGACCCACAAAAAGAATGGTTTCAGAATACACCTATTATTTTCGCCTTAATTGATGATCTGCATGAGCTTGCAATTTCTTAATTTTTCTTTGAAAAAACAGAATCTTGATGCAAAGCTTGAGCTGAATACATACGCAAGGATTTCATTTAATTTTATATTGATCATTTTTCATTTTATCATTTTATTTCATAAAAATTTCAGGACCTCACTAATACATTTTAATTTCTTAAAGGCCAGAAAATTAAAAAATTCAATGTAGTCCAAAACGTATAATGAAAACTACTGGTATTAACGAGCCAAAGCTGAAACTCAGCCTTTGGCTAGATCAGAATAGTTAAATATATATATATACACATATTTACATATATATATCTTTATATATGTTAATGATTACTAATTTGGATTTGTCATTAAACCTAAAGCAGAGTAAGGGGAAACATAGACCTTAGATACTAAACCTAATCAATTTTCATAAGGTTACCATGGTTTTCATAAATTATTTTTCCTTGCAACAGCATGTGGAATCACACGTTTTTGCTAAGTAAACAGAAATGGTGAGGATAACTTGGGGGTTTGTGATCACCACTGGTAAACCATTAGGCTTTGCAAGATGTGCTGGTCATGTATGAGTTAAACATGATGTTCTTAGCTATGCAGACTAGCACAAAGCAAAGTGCTGAGTACAGATGGGATTCTTTGACCTGAAAGCATTTGCTATGGGAATTGGATAGAGATTTTTCATTTCCTGCATCATTCTCTATGAGCCAAAGCAATTGTCCAAAGCTCATTCATTCATTACTCTTGAAAACACAAAGACGACAGAAATAAAATTATTGTGTTGATTATGAATGCCTATAAAAAAATAGAGATTTTTCACTTACAGTTGCCTGTTGACAGGCATATACACCCTCATATAGCGTAAAGAACAGAAACACAGTTACTTTCTGCTCGCTTGAAAACTTCAGTACTAAAATAAAAAGCAATCAAAATCTCAATTCCTCCTATGCTTCCTATGGGTATTTCAAGCTGTAGCAAATGCAAACCACTTACTGCAGACTTATCCTCAAAGTACAGATAAACAAACCCTTTTCCCTGACTCAAACCCACAAACACCCCCGCCCCAAACTGGAGTCCTGCATAGCGATTATCTACAAGGTTCTGCCCGAGATACAGTTTCTGCCACCAGATAAATGTAAAACGCATGAATCTTCATCACCTAATCACCAGTGTGGTCTACTACCTTCAGGCTCAGGAAGGATCAGATAAGCATTTTAGCAGCAGCAAATCGAGGACTGCTCTTGCTTTACTGTTCAAGGGGTCCCATGTAACAGTGAAAAGAGAAACAGCCCAGTTTTTCAAGCCAGCTGTGCAACTAGACATCTGCTGGTGTGCCTTCTCCAGCACTGAAGACCAATTAAAACCTAGTTGTGGGCTGGACTAGATGGCCTCCAGAGATGCCTTACAAATAAATTATTGTATGATTCTAATTACAACTTCTGTAGTAGTGACAACATACATTTTAAACTTGATTAATTGCTGCAGCTCAGTAATGAATACTTTACTAATAGCCCAAGCCCATCTCCCCCGCTGTGGATTAAAGGTTCCAGAATTATGGTGCCAGCATAGAAAGATTATTAAAGCTGAGCAAATGTTAGTATTAATTAGATAGTAAGTAATTAAAAGATTAAAAGAAAAGAAAAAAGAAAAAGAAAAATTAAAGCTGTCATTTCAATATGAACTACAGTGTACCTGTCTTGGGGACAGAAGCCCCAAGCCCTTTGCTTTAGGAAGGAAAGAACATGAAGTGAACATCCATGGATTTTCAGGTTCTGCATCTAAGCCAGAACTGTTGAAATGCATCTGAAATGCCTCTCTTTTCAACATAATTTCCTTCCCTCAGAATACAGAATATCTTGTGAAATCCCTTGATTCATATACAGATTGAAGAATCACCTTTTACAACTATAACATTGCAAAGCATCTCCGAACACTCTCCATTTCTAGATTTTGATATTTTCCTCTTACTGAAATCTACCTATCTAGCGAATGTCTCAATCTACCAGATGGGTAGATGTGAATAGTTAATTACCAAGGGTATTTGATATCAAAATGCTTATGTAATTACCAGAGACGGCCATGATTCAGTAACCAGTCAGGATCACACACATGAATGCATGACAATGCCAAACACGAAAGGCAGTGTGGTCAGCCACAGATTTGTGCCCAACCTACCTCACAAAAGCTGAGGAAAAGTGAAACATGTAAGCCTGCCACAAAAATTCCTTTACCTGTGAGAAAATCATTGCACTAAGCAAAAAGAAATACTTAGTTATACCATTCTGATGAATTATTTCTATACGCTCTAAAAACCTCACTGGTCCTGGCCAGTCACAGAGGACACCCCACAGGAAACTTAAGAAACAGCAAGTTTCTGAGTCAAGCTGATGTATAACTACTGCAGGTTTGTAGTCTTTATTTCTGAAATCATGCCAAAAGCAATGTGCAGAAGGGTAAGTCTTGAACAGTCATACGTGAATACACCTCTGTAGGTATGTAGAGATGTCTATATATATGTATGATCCTCATTAAAAAATACCTTCCGATGATTTAAAAAGCAATACTCAGCGCTCACCACGACTCACAATTCATTTCATAGGCTCTAGACTATTAAGGTGAAGCAACAAATGCAATCCTATTTAATTATCTGGGAATTTCCATTACACGTCTTTTGGTGGGCGAGCCCATATGCTAAACACTGACACGTTATCCTTTCCACAGCTTGTACAGGCTAACGGACCTGTTCCACCACAGCCATACTCAAAGAGCAATATCTTTTTCTAACTGGTTCCATCTATCTCATATGTTTATAAAATTCTCCTATTAATTAAAGGAATAAATATGATAAAAAAACCCAACAGGTTTTACAGACACCTGCAGAATGGTATCATACACACAACATCGAACTGCCAGGTACAGTATTGCAGACACCAAAGAAGAGGAAGAATCTTGGTTTTGGTACGGCTTGCTATGACGTTTACTCATTGTTCTAACTCCCTCAAATTAAAATGACGCTGTAAAGTGGTTTCCCAAAAAATTAGAAGCTTCATTCTTTCTTCTAGGACAAAAATGGTAAAAGTGATTTTTTTAGCAACTCTTTTTGATTTCCCTTATAATAGAAAACATTTTGACATACCGGATCATAACACTAAATCTTTATAGTGTGCTCACTCAAAATAGGTATCTCATAAAATAATGAATGACAAGGCAAATGGGTCACTTTTATGCCTCTCTTACTATTTTATTGAGTAGTTATAGCTCCTGGTAGCTAGATTTTGAAAGTTTTCTATGAACTTTTAAGACAATAGTAAAGTTCAAGGTTACTCCAGAGATGCAGCACCTTTCTATGGTCTGAATGACGTTCATTGAGCTAGCTGGTGGAGTCATGTCTGCACGCTCATTTGTACTAGTCTCCTGATGATAAACCTCCTTTTAATTTTCAGAAAAAGAATGGAACGCAGCTCCAGAAATTCTTGCATACAGTCTTCAGATTTAAAGTGTGAAACTGCACTGCTTTCCCATTCTGTAAAAACTGGCCTTGCTCATAACAGTTTCATTTTGTTAGTTGTCCTCCCCGGGCATGCGCCCTGTACTAAGAGTTCAGTTAATCCCTTCCGGAGGTGCAATACAGTTAAATACATGCAAATATATTTTTGGTAGAGAATGAAAAGGTCGTGTTCAATGTGTGAGACTGAGATCAAGCACCATTTCTTCTGCCTTCCAACCTCAATGAAAGCAAGTTTCACTTCCAGAGAAACTGCCACCTGCCTAGGCTAAGAACACACCAGCACACAGGCTGCATTGACACAGGTTTAAGTGCAAATTCAAGAGGAAGCTGGTGGGACTGCTGCCCCAGGGACCACTCACTAGCTTCTAGCACTCACAGAAGTGAGCAAGCACTCCTTCACCTCATCATCACCTCACACCTTCTGGGCAATTTCTTGTTTCTTCTCTATTTTTCAAAACTAGCTTAGGAACAACTGCAATTGAAGATATTTTAAAAAAAGAAAAAATGTATACATTTTACAGGTGGGCATTTATCACTTTTTCTGGCAAGTAACAAAATCTTTGTCATTCTAATGACCCTTTAAATTTAATAGAAGTGGCAACATATGGCTGTTTAAAGAGATCTAATTAGCCCATTTCCCTAAATATGCTTTTACTCCTCAAAATATTAAAATTAAAATGCAAATTGTAACATGTATATGAGAATGAAGGAGAAATAATTTCTACTTAACTGCCTGAAGACAGTCATATCCTCCTCCTGACTATCTTTCACTCTCCCATCCAGCTTAGCTGAAAGGCATATTGGATAAAGACAACATTACTGTCAAACAACTCTCGTGTTTGGTTCTGAAGCCTTCTTTGCATTGATAATTCATCATCAAAACATGCACTATCTATGAGATCTGTAGCAATGGAATATGCTAAAAAAATATAAATCAGTAGGTACCACCCAAGAGTTCACCTGCTCAGGTCTGGAAGGCCTCCAGTCCCACACAAAAAACATTTTTCCTGCATATTTATAACAATAAGGTCAGCAACATGCAAATCCCTTACTGTTCTGCACGGAATACTGTGTGTGACTTTCTACAGCATGAGAACTGCCATGTCAAACCCTGTAAGGGTCTCCTATGTTCTGTACATCCAGTCTACAGCAATGGCTAACACCAGATGCTACAGAAGAAATGGCAGAAAATGATAAAAAAGCGATCACGTATTTATATACCACAGTGGGATATCTGTGCATACCTGTGGATGATGTTTGGACTATGACAGAAGACAATGAAGCAGACTGTAATTTTTACTTTAGCTAGTAAAAGTGCTGATAGTGTTTATTCATGCTATTTAAATGACTGAATCACTGTCTCATTGTAGAAGTGTGCTCCTTCTGTAGGAACTCAAGGTCTATTTCCCTACAGGGCAGTAATAGGCTTTCTGGGAAATATAAAATTATCATGGCACTATATATAGAGCAAAAAAAACGAGGCTCAGATGAAGCAATTAAAACTATCAACAAGATTTGCCATATTTGGGGCAACAAAAGCCTCACAAGCCTGAAGAAGACATTATTCGAACTTAACACACTCCATTTTAAACAAAAAGGAGTGAATTGGAATGTGTAAAACCACAGATATAACATATGTAGGAATCCAAGGAGACTGAAATTACACATGGACACACACAAAGACCACTGCTATGTTACTGGCTTCTCTTTTGCCTGAAGAGAAATAGCTGCTGTCAGAGTGGTAATGAAGCCTCCAAGGCTCATTGTTGGGGGAGATGTCAATATCATTATGGACAGTGCCTCTAATGCTTCAATTAGGTCATGTCCATCATGAGAATCACAGGATTGCTCAAGGTCTGACTTCTGCTGTTAATCTGGTTTATATGCAGATATAATGGATTTCATAATTAGATTCTTACTACACCTTCCAAATGGAGGTTAGGGCTTTTTCACATATTCATCTCAAAGGTGAAGTCTAAGGAACAACAACATGGATCCAAAACACTTTGAAAATTCCATCAATAGTTCACAGTTGGAAGAAAAGATAAATTACTTTCTTACAAAGCTGCTTCTGCATTTCGTGTAACACCTGGGTTTTCATAACTGCTCTATCAGGAATGCACCTTGAGGAATTTCAGTTGCACGTGGCTTAATGTTACCCAACAAAATCCTCTGTACCTATGCTAGGTAGACAGGGCACCAGGGAGGAAAACCCCTTTGTAGTAACATCTAAAAGGTTACATCATTTGCACTCAATGATCTTAACTGTGTCACATTGGTTGGACTCAACGATTTTAAGGGTCTTTTCCAACCTAAAGAATTCTGTGATTCTGTGAAAATCACAAAAAGTGCAGATGGATTTACAAACTGTCTCAGTTATCAGCCTACTCTTTCTGAGTTTAGGAGCTATGAGCTTAGGAAGACACACTTCATATGACATCTCCCTAATAAGAGCGAGCAAAGGAATCTTCAAGAAAGGCCAGCCCTGCACCTTGAAAGAGTAGCGAAGAACCTAAATAAGGCATGTGAGATAGGACGTTCCCAGGTGTTGCAGTGCACATCCTGTGACCAGGCTGCTTGACAGAAATGTGGCATATCTAATAAAATACAACCAAAGATAGGGATTCCCGTGAGAAAGCAACAACAGACAGAAATTACAGCCTCAGTCAGCTAGAAATTTCTTGCTTGATCTGTAATGAAGGCAAATGCAATAATCGAAAGTACAAACACAATAATAGAAAGCACACTGGAATTACATTGATGAAATTTATAATTAGCACTTGCTGTTTTGTTTGTTTTTTTTTTTTTTTGTAACAGATATCAAAATACATTTCTAAGGTGTACAGTCTCACCATCCCAATCTTGTAGATGGAGAAAATAAGTACAGAGCCATGATAAGCACCCAATAACATGCTGTGAATCAATGGCAGGGTTGAAAGCGGAAATCCCAGTCATCCAATTCTGGCATTTATTCTACAATCATTACACACTCAAGCTCCCTAGACAGGATGTAAACCATCCTTTAAACGACAGAAAAAAGAAAGACCTCTTTACAATAAAACCATGCCTTTTTGTGAAAGATTTAAACAATTTCACAGACAAATTATGATAACAGATTGCAAATGAAATCACGACCCTTATTTAAACTGTAATTTTCTTTAAACCACCAAACAAAATACCTTCTCAAAGGAGAAACTAAACAGTATAAAGATTCCTGATTAGTATGCAAATGCTGTTGGCATCAGCTACCCATAGATAACTACTTTAAAGAGGTGTTTCTGCTCATCAACAAGCATAAGTGATCAAAACTCTCTTTTCCTGTCCTCTCTGCACTTCGGTTTGTCCTCTGGACTTGATATCTAATTTTATTCCTTGATTTATCTAAGATTAAGGTGATGAGAGTTACTTCTTTTTGGCTAGGGAAAAATAATAATAATAAAAAAAAAATCACACGTAGTAAATTATGTTACCAGTAATGTTTTACTTATTAGTATCAGAAACTTCATCAAACTAAGTCTAGTCATGTTAGTAATACATTCAAATGTTCTACTTGGCTGAGGCTTGTTGTTTTGTTTCTCTTCATTAAAAGCAGGCACTTCTACATGTTGTAGAGAATTCTGTATGTTTGGAACATACAAGCAAAAAAAAAAATCTGAAGAAAACAGAAATGATGAATCCCTCAGTGTATATTTGAAACAGTAGGCTATGTCAACCAGGGATTAATTTGGACAATGCCTTTAATTTCATAAAGATCATTAGAGCTCTTTGTGACTTGACCTGTGTGCTGAGCACGACAGGGTGAAAGATTCACAGAACTACCTCCACACAGCTTTAGACCTTCACGTTGGAGGGGAGAGATGAATGAAAATTGATTAAGCACTGCCTTCACTGTTTAAACAACTGAGTAAAACTTGAGTGTTACTTTGGCTTCCTTTCAAAATTCTGTGTGGCTCAGCTGAATCAACTTATCCGTGAGTGGTGACAGGCTAAGCCTCATCTCCCTGGGAGACGCAGCCCCCACGGGCTCCTCCACCATACCACACGCAGTATATTGACTTATCTCCGAGGCACCCACCTCCGGCAGAGGCACTGCTTTCTACCTATGGGCCATTTAGTCCTTCAAGGAGTTAATGTTGCTAGCAATACTCATCCAAAGCCTAAATACTTTAAAGCTATCTGTGTTGCTTCACGCAGCTGTGATACACTTTGACTTTTATCAGGAATTTGATAATGTTTCCACACACTTGGTGATGTACAGTCCTAATGACTAATCAATATGCTTGACTAAATGTTTCTAAAATGCCTAAAGCAAAGTGACAGCTCATTTATCAAAGGAATTTTGACCACATGCAGCCTCTAAATAGATTTTTAAATTCATAAAAAACACAGGAGTTAAAAAGAAATCCACATTGTTCATGCTGCGGAACAGGTTCAGCTGTACCACCCTTGTATTATCATCTATCATTATTACAGGCTTTCACGCTAAATGCCACAGTATCATGAATTCTTCATAAACATCAAATCCGTAATTACATATGCTACATTCCTGACAATTTGCTTCTGTTTTGACATGAAAACACTATGCTATCAAACAACCCCCACTACATCCCCTTTATAGTTCATAGAGTATTTGTTTTAAAAGATGAGCTAGCTGGAAGGTAGAGTGATAGGGATCGAACTACCCATGAAGATATAATCATTGATTTTGAAGCACATTTTATAAAGAGTACATGTATTGAATTTGTTTATCTTCAGTTAAAGAGAGCACACAGAGGAGTAGGAAAGTAGCATCACCATAACCTACCACTCATACTTCAGTGCCGATGTAAGGATGTTAGATGAAGAAAATGACCTTTGACATTTCACTGAGGGTGCTAAGTCCAGATAAAATAACACTGTTTCCTGTGAATAACCCAATAAAAAACTCTCTGGTCTATTTGCAGACAAATACTACTACATTTTGTACATGTGCATACTGATAGATCTACGAGGTTAAGGCCATTTTCTTCAGCGATCGATAGTTTCAGGTGCCCATTTTGTGCACTCAGGCTACAGCTCTCAATCAGCTTCTGAAAATTGAGTCCAAAGTAACTCAAAGCCACTGTGTATCATTCAACCAGAAGCAGCAGTCAGCATTCCACTCATTAAGTCTAAAGTGCAACTTAGCATTTTAGAAATACATGTCCGATATAAATAGGGAAGTAAACGTCTACCAGTACATTTGTTCACACACGCATAGAGGCATTAACAGAAAGCATTATCACAAGATAAGCAATTAAAAAAACTAAAGAGAATTCAGAAAAAAAGAATAGACATTTGTCTAGCATCCATATTACATTTAGATGGAGTATTCTACTCTACAGCTAATGCATATGCGAGACAAACTTCCTCCCTCACAAGTTATTCCACTCTGCAATTTTTTCTATTATCTCAAAAGGAATTGGTACTAGACAAGGGCCCAGAACAGATACCAAATTTCACCTGCTTGGGCTGTCTTCAAGGAACACATTTCTCACTGAAGACATAACGGCCACCTGAAACTACTCCATAATTTCACTGAATGATCACAGGTGGTGAGAGCTGAGGCCAGAGTTTCAAGTCAGAGGAGGATTTGTGCTTGAAGACACTTGTCTGGATATGTGTTCAAGTCCACCCACCTGGCTCATTGTTCCACATGCCAAAGAAGAAATCCTACATGCAAGGAAAGGGCCACAGACTGGACAAGTTGCTGATCCACTCTAGAAATCCAGTTATGAGCAGAGACCCCTGCCTGAATGAGTCAATCTCTCACTTTTCTTGATGCTGCTCCAGGTCTGGATCCTGTCTATCCCATCTCCAGATGTCCATATCAACTGCCATAAAAGTCCTTCTCATCTTTGTGATGATCTCATGCAAAATGTTATACACATCGGAGAATCTCTAAGGGGAGACTTTGACAAGGTCTCAGTCAGCCTTGACTCGAACTGGGGACTCTTGGTTGGATTTCCCTTTTCAGAAGCCTTCCTGAACTGTGAGGCAGGAGTATATTTAGTAAAAGGAAAAGCCTGTATTCATCTTTTTTTATTTACCTGTCCTTTTGGAACTGGCTTCTCCTCAACACCTCACAGGTAATAGCTCCATGAGCTTATTGAGGACTTACACAGGAGACAAAACTCTGCCCCAGTGGATACTTAGACATTTAATTTTAAATTAAACATGAAACATTAAGAAAAAATGTCTACAACGTCTCTTTAAAGTACCTTTCAGCAATGTATAAACTTTGGGTTCTTTGAGGGACATGATGGACCCTGTACCTTTGGTGGACGCTACAATTAGTGTGCTATTAAGTGAAAGGAGGACATTAGAACTACTCTCCCTCTCTTCTGTCAATCAATCTCTTCCATTTCTTTTGTGGTATGGGGTTTCTTAGTGTATCATTCTACATTTGGATGATATATTGTAAAGGAAAATGTGAAGAAGGAAACATTTCAGATAGTCTATATATATTTTAAATATTTAGATTCAGCTGTCAAGCTAAAAAAAAGCATTTAAAAATCAGTAAAGTTCTATATGGGACTAGTCATCAACCTCCATCACAGATGTATAAGTGAGGCAGTACTAGGATCATTAATCTTGTGGAGAGATTTGTGATCCTAACTAGTATATTGTCATTTAATTTATACAATGTGCATAAATTACACTAATCTCTCACATGCCTGACAAAATTTATATAGAAACCCCAATGAAAATTACAAAGTTCCAATAATTTACACAGAAAAAAAATAAGGAATTATTTCTTACAATGCACAGGGTATTTTTCTGTTTCACCCATTTCCTAAGATCTCTTGGAAAACTTCCCTACTAAAACACCTGTGCTCTTCACTAACACCAACCCATTCTCATCATCTGGAGGGTTAGTCCAGATTTTGCCCAGTCAAGAGGAACTTCCTGTATCAGACTTGTCACAATCAGCATCTGCAGGGAGCTTCCTGCCTGCCTGTCTGCTCTTTCTGTCCAAGTGCAGTTGTGGCCAGCCCTGAGTGTCCTCCAGAAAATGTGAGATCTTCCTATGGCTTTTTTTTCCAGGTTATCTTGTCTCTAGCTTTGCCATAAAATCGTTTGAAAAGACTAGTACTAACACTACCAAGTGCTAGTACTCATGTAGTGAAAGGAAAGTAAGCGAGTGAGCATTAGTCTTGGAAGAACTTGAATACAGTATTTCTGGTAGAAAAATTACTCTCCTTGTTATGAATTTTTTTATGTTCAAACACTCCCAGGTTTTGTTTCTTATAACTTCTAAGTAAGAAAGACCGACATGAAGGCAAAATTATGTAATTACATTAGAGGTGATGGCAGATGCTGCAAATGGTGGTAGAAGGAAAAGAAATAAAGGAATAATGGCAATTACAGTAATAACAGAAGCAACAGCAATCAAGTCAAGTGAAGTCAGGCAACAAGAGCAGCAATAAGGAAAGAAAAAAAAAAACAATTATCTTATGAGTTTCTTCCCTTCTCACTAAACTGATGTTCATGAAGCAACCATTAACCTTCAAGCATCTGAATTAGTCTCCTATTAGTAATTACTCATGGATACCACTCAGTAAAAACAGTTCATGCACAGAAGGAATTATCCAAACCTGAAGTAATTTGTTGGTAGAAGATCCCCTACTTAGGGGCTGTGCTACGCGTCTTCATCAGTCATTTCTAGTTTTCCTTCTGCATTATTTAAGATAGCTCCTCACTTCAGTATCACTACCATGGATGAGGTAAGCTGGGGTTATGGATCAAAAAGGCAAAATAATCAATACGGTTTATGTATGATGTGTTCAAACATTCCTTGCACTAAGTTGAAAATACAATTCAAAAGTTAAAATAATGTTAAAATAACTTGACAAACTGAGTTGAAAATACATTAATGTTATAGGCTGGAGAGGCAATTCCATAGAAATTCCATATATTCATTCACGAAAGATTGGCTATTTTTTTTCCTTTAACATCTGTGTAATGCTTCCATGTTCAGTAGTTAAAACTGTTGTGTTTCACTGCACTCTCTGCCCACAGCTATACCTTCTCCTAGGCTGAGACAGCTGTGAGTACTTGCTCTCTCATTTTTTGCCTCTCGTCAGGTCAAATATATGAGGGTACAACCATCTCAGAGTATTAAGGGAATTATACTCTAGGGATGAGAAAAATTAGTCGGTGGTGTACAAAAAGCAAGGAAAAGAAAAAGGACAAATTAAGTCAACAAAAATTAAGGAAGAATATAATTACAACACTAATTTGAATAGTTTTCCAGTAGGAATGGATCACTGAAATATGAACAAAACACAATCGTGAAGGACTTTGCTGTTGGGACATCTCTTTTAATTGCCAGCCTGTGTTCTGAGAATAGAACTGATAACACCACCAGATTTTTTGTTCCCTACCTGTAATTCAAATTATTTTACTGTAATTTTATGTTTTATTTGAAGAATGCTTTTTCAATCTCCCTTGCAGCTTAAATACCATACTACTGTTTTGAAAATTAAAAAGGGTGTTTTGGGTTTGTTTTTTTTTTAATTTATCCTTGAGAGTGTCCCCAAAAATAACTAAAAACTACATAAGTTATTAGCTCATACCTTAAACAGTTGCTGATTCATTTACTGGAAGATTTCTCTACTTCTTAATCAGGTATTTCTAGGGCAACAGTAGCAAATTATATTGCAATAACATCTGTTTGTACTAAGGATTAAGTCAAGGTTACCTTGACTAAATCTGATATCTTGTATTTCCAACCTCCTCTCCAAAAAAAAAAAAAAAAAAAAAAAATTATCATCTTGTACTACAATAAACTTAGAGACTTTTGAGTGAAATCAATTAAAAATATTACACAAAGATATAATGATACTGTTTTCACAATCAATATATAAAGACCTTCAGTCTTTTCAAACAAAGCAAGGAATAAAGTAATTTAAAAATTGAAATTCAAGTATTTTCACAAAGTTTTGTTCCTTAGATTTTCTATCCTCATGACCAGAGTAATTAGGAACTCTGGTTTTCAATATAAGTTATATAGGAAGAATATAAAGAAATACAACATTACCATAAAAAAATCTAAACGGAAAATGTGCAAAACCACTCATCTGAGAACCAACATAGTCTTCAGTGAACTTCTGAATTCAAGCAAACAAGACAAAAATATTTTCCTCAAGATTGGCAGCAAACTCACTAGAGCCCTCATCTAATTCCCATGTGAGTATCTCATGCCTACAAGTGCGGATAATTTGTTTATTTATTTACATATATATGCAAATTTAGCCAACACACTGACACATTTCTTCAGCGGAATGTTTGTGTAACTACGCTTTAGAAGCCAAACAGCTAGGAGGGGAGCAAGCATCTTTGGCACAGTACTCAAAGCCTGGCCAAGCTCCCACTATATGCCTGATATCATCCATGTGGCCAGTTCTGCAGCATCCCAGTGGTGCTCAAGGGATGAGCAGAGCTGATAGGGAAGGTCTGCTCCCTTCCACCGCTACCACATGGTATCAGCTACTCATTTGCTTGAACTCTACACACAGAAATCATGCGACAGACTGCGATGATCACTGGCTCAGTCTTTGCAATACCAGAGATTAGTAAAAACAAGACTAGAAAAAAACTGTGGAGATAAAATGGCTCCATAGTATAATCAGCCAGTTAAATTTTTGAAACCAGTCTGAAACAGAAGCAGCATGGTATCTTAATACTTGAGAAAGATATAATAAATAAACCTATCTTAATGCAGAAAGCCTTTGGCTTAAGTCTTCTATGTTCTCGCAACATGGAAAAGTAAATACTTCTGAAACTTAAATTTCTAATGTTTTAAGATAGTATTACTTACCAAATTGTCCATATGGAAAAGGGAAATTCAACCTCTAATTATGACCACAGAAGAACTGAAATTCGCCGCATGGGTTTAATTACAGTGGATGGTTCATCTGAAGAGATTTTTTTCAAAATTCATAATGATGGCATTAGCAAGTTATTAAATACGAAAATTAATTGAGAACATAATTTGTTTTGTAAGGTTATAGTGCTGACTAATCATTGCGAATGATTTCCTGACTAATGCCCTGCTGCAATTGTGGCCATTGAGCCACATATGTTCTTCAGCTATGGATTTGGCTTTGACCAAATGCTATCTCCTATTATTCCATATCTGCCTGAATACTACAATCAGACAAATAAGTTTTCTGTGGGCAAACACTTTCTTGGCAAGCAATAACTATGGATTTCTCCTCCTCAATTAACTGCTGTTTGATAAACCTCAGCACTTTATTGGTATTGAGACATACAACCACTTTGCAGCTCTTAACAGTAGTTACGCACTGTACGTGCATATAAATACCTGAAGGGAAGGCATCAAGAAGAAGGAGCCAGGCTTTTTGCAGTGGTGCCCAGTGACAGAACCAGAAGCAATGGGCACAAACTGGAACACCGGAGGTGCCCTCTGCACTTCAGAAAATGCTGGTTTACTGTGAGGGTGACAGCACCGGCACAGGTTGTCGAGGAAGGATATGGAGTCCTCTACCTTGGAGACTTCCAAAAAAGCCATCTGGAGACAGCCCTGGGCAAGCAGCTCTACGTGATCGTACCTGAGCAGGGGGGCTGGACCATATGACCTTCAGTGATCCCTTCCAACCCTTCTGTGATTCTATGACTCCATGAATATTTAATTTCCCCCATCATGTCTTTCATACTTGGTTTCACTTTCTTAATTGATATTTTTATGAATGCATTTTAAAAAAATAATTCCTCAAACTTACAGTGCTTATGGAAAGGTATCACATCATATGATTTTATACTGCATCACATCTCTAAGCACTATCTTGTGTATCATGACTTTTTCTTGAACAGTAAGCTTTTTTCTTCTCCAAAGCGACAACAAACACTTCTGCAAATGCGTACTGATCCGCGGCAATGATATTGCTCACTGATCATTGCTTCACTTAGTATTTCAAATCTTGCCATTTTCCATATCTTACCTGAGGATGTGCTCTACGTTAATGCACCCTTCAGCAGCAATCAACCATTTGCATGAACCCATGTAAAAAGCATCGTACCAACGCTTTTGGCACTATCATTAAAATAGACTGGAACATTTCTAATATCAGTTCTTATTTACTGCTGACAGGACGGAAGAATTAGCCATGCGTAGCATCATTCCTGATGTAAATCTCCGTACTTAATGCTATATAAGAAACATTTTCCAGCCAAAGTATGCTGACCTGTGGCTCTGGTCCAGCATCATATTCAAACAACAAACTAGAACACTGCTGTAAAACAAATTGGAAGGGAAGACTCTGTAACACAAATACTGAAATAACAGCACATGTGAAAGAATCATTTTGACTACCGTAAACTTAATACTGTATTGACCAGACTGGAAAATATTATTTCCAGTTGATAGAAATATTTTTATAAAACCATCAAACATCAGAGCAAGTACCATAATAGGTTTCCTCTCATCCCTGTCATTACATATATTAGGATATGAAACTACTTCTGTCTCCAATCTTGAAAAACAAGCTAAGCAAAATTTGGTCCCTGGTCCTTAAAAGCCAATCAAGCTCCCACTGCAGCTGATGAAAAGACAGATAACTAATGGGCAGATATACAAAATGTGTACTTTGTTACTTAGCGTGAAAAGCGTATTATCAAATGGCAGCAACACTTCTGGGTGACCACAGGATGAGGACGGTTGTACTTGTTCAGTATGGGAAATAATTTTCATCTGAAATGTGGTACAATTCAGTGTGTCCTACAGACAGAAATATACTGTCTAGAAGCATATCATAAACTATACCTGTCATCATTTCACTTGCTAATTACCTTAATAAAATTAAATGCCAATAATAATTGCTAGATTTGTTAATAATTCTTATAAATTTTCCCCATCTTGCTCAAGAATAAATACAAATCAAGTAGGAACTATGTAAATATGCTGACTTGGCATGGGTCTGACCATTGCTAATTTTGGTATCAAAACACCTTTGCCTTCTGAAAACATGAGGTTTAGTTGAAGAAACTGTTCATTGTCAAACTCAGGACTGCAGACCAAAAACAACTTAGGGGAAAAAACATAAGAAGTGTAATTTATTGTTTTATGTTTTGCAAAAGAGTAACTCAGTTATTAATTTAGATTGATTTGCTGTAAAATGTGAAACATATCATAATTTGACCTGAAGCAGTTGTCCTTTTAAAACCAGATTTTTAAAAATACTTGTTCCATTTCTCTTCACTTTTCTTTCTTTCAACATTCAGCCAACCAAAAATTAATTGCTCACACAGCCCTATCTCAGATGTTTTTGTAGGAGACTAGCAGGTTGGCCAGTTGGTAGCCTCAGCTAGGGCAGCCGTGGAACGTGCCAGCAATGGTAATGGTTATATTGCATGTAGCAGGTGCCCAGTAGGAAGTAGACTGAGACTATCAACTCATTTTATCTTGACAGCTGAACAGCCACTCAGTAAAAATAATTTTCAGGCACTACTGTTTTGTGTGAAATCTGAAGTGGTCAGACCTGGAGGACGAACTCGGCATTCCAGTATTTTCAGAATTTCCTTTATATGCTGGTTTTCAATTAATAAAACCAATTGTACTACAAACCTTCGAATTTTTATCTTCTTCAGTCACAGACTTTGAATTAAATTGGTACGTGCATTTAAATTAGACTCAATACTTCCATTGATCAGCTGTCCTTCGCTGAATCCTCCAGGGAAGCTCTAGGGAAGTCAGTCCTTGGACTGTGCCTGCTTTTAAACTTTTTTTTTTAAATAATTTCGCATCAGAGAATGAAAATAGCACTGACCTCCAAGAGCATACGAAGAAGTTTTTTAGTGTATCACAAAGCAGAACTCAGGAGTTTATAGTTGTTTAAGGGGCTAGTCCAATTTCAAAACCATGTTAGATTAGGACCTATTTCTCCAAGTGGTAGTGTGAAATTCTATGTAGTTGAAAGCAAATATGTGTTTCCTGTAATCACAGAATCATCTGGTTGGAAAAGACCTTTAACATCTAGTCCAATCGCTCACCCTGCAACTGCCAGGGTCCCTAAACCATGTCCCTCAGCACCACATCCACACGTCTTTTAAATACCTCCAGGGATGGGGACTCCACCACCTCCCTGGGCAGCCCGTTCCAACGCTTCACAACTCATTCTGCAAAGAAATTCTTCCTAATATCCAACCTAAATCACCCCAGATGCAACTAGAGGTCGTTTCCTCTAGACCTAGTTTCCTCTAGTAACGCAGAAGTTCTGTGGTATTTTCTGTGAAACTGTGGAACACTTAGTTCTAAAATGCTGTTGAATGAAAACAAGAGCAGCTCTTTTTTCCCCTGCAGTCCAGGACGCGTCCAGATACTAACGCCACTTTGTTGACCTACAACTTGCCCTGCTTTTTCAAAAGGCATCATTTTTAAAACACAGAAAATCCCATTAAAATTAATCAAAACCTGAAAACAGCTTAAGTAGTAAATTCACTTTTCATTATTCTACTGAATTGAAGGACGTTACATTAAATACAACTGAATTCAGAACTATGAAGTACTGTCCAGTTTGTCCAACTGCATAAAGCTATTCAACCATTCTTAATATTTCATATATTTATTCTTCTGCACCACCTCCATACTTTCTAGAAACCTTTCATAGCACTTTTACCTTGATTTACCCAAACATAGCTAATATTAGCACATTAGTTTCAATTAAACCAACTCCAATTTGAGAACAAAGTAATTAAGCTCAACAGTGACCCCTTAAGCACACATTTGTTATCTGCCATAAGCCTTTCAGCTACCACATAAACAGGGTGACCTGGATTCTCCTTCATCTCCAAAAAAATTGCGCTATGTTACTCTCTTCCCGTGTGGCTTTCAAATTCCACGATCTCTCCACAGCACTACTGATAGGTCATTTCTCTATCTCCACCTGCTAAACTCTGATCCTCCATCACTGTCCCTGATATCCTTTAAACCCTTGCCTACCTTCCTCTAAAGAGTCAAAACAATTTGAAGAGTGATGTAAACAGAGGGAAGCAGCATCCCAAAATAAATTTTCATAGCTTGAATCAGTGGAAGCAATGAGCCTCCACACATTTTAATAAGAACCAGTCAGTTAAAGAGCAAGCAAGAGAAGAAGAAAGAAGTAATCAAAAACAGGAATGAATGTCCTTAAAAGAGGATGAAGGAAAAAAAATCAGAAAAATTAAAAAGCTAAAAATTAATTACATTAAAAATAATTGTTTTCTTCAGCATTAAAGCTATACACTAAGAAGTGTCTTTTTCCTTTGCATTTTTCCTTTACAAAGCTACTATTGAAATATTCAAAAATTAAAGTGTATAATGTGAATATTTTGAATACTCCTCACCTAGAGTGAAATGCCTGTTTTTGAGGAAGAGATAAAGTATGAGGGGAAAAAGTATGAAATAAATTTATTAAGTTTATTTATACAAAGAAGATCACACAATAAGACAATAGTAAAGTGGCCTATTTGTGTAAATATCTATATCCCAGTAAAATTCAATCGTCAGAAACAAATGAGAATTGGTGATGTCAATAATCCAGGGATTGCCATCCGTATTTAAATTTTATACTGGTTTTTTGTAGGTTAGGCTTTTTATTATGGAGCAATAATATTGCATTTTAATTAAAAACTAGTAGAACTACAGACATGACAAATTTAATCATTAATATAGGTGGCACATGGGGAAGTTCCTGTGCAGATTTTATTAAAAACTCTTCATCACAGACTGTGGCCAAGTTTGGCTGATACTGCACCCCTGGGCACAGCCACGTACAGGCTTAGGGAACCCTCTGGCCATCACAGGCAGTATCAATTTTGATGCATTTTGTCCTGGTTTGAGTTGGAGCAGAATTAGTTCTGTTCAGTGGTTTTACCTTTCAGCTCAGTCTCTTCTAACTATCTGCACTGGCTAAAGTTAACAGCATATTTTTGCAGACAGTGTCTGCTTCGAGCAGTGACAGCGCTTGATGTTTACAGTCACCACCAGGGACTGGTCTGCAGAAAGGCTCTGGCTGACGCTTGCTGCTGTGCAGACCCAGGTCACTGCTCAATCCTGTGTGCCACGGTGGGGTGCAGTGAGTGAGAGGCTGCACCTGCGGGGAGGAGCGGACAGGACAGGGGACCCTGCACTCACCAACAAGGGGTTCCATCCCATAGACGGCATCTTCGGGATAAAGCTGAGGGATCACAAGGGTCAAGCCCTCTTCTTCAATGGCCTTTCTCTTATTTCTTTTCCTTCTCTTACTCTCTTTTCTTATCCCCTTTCTCTTCCCCTTTGGGAAGGGATAGATGTCAATAGAGAGCATCTGCCACTCCTCCAGTGGCCAGCCCAGCCCTAACCCTTGACACTTTTTCAGACTTTTGTCACAGTATTTTTGTAGAAGAAAATGCACAGCAGAACAGAGCTCTACTTTTTCCAGTATGACATAATACCAGTCATTACTATTTCTTAAGTTCCTCTTTAAATAATAAATAATGCCTTTAAGTGGATTATTTAAAAGCCAAGGAGAGATAAAAAAAAATCTTGCTGTAACTCCCCTTCAACTTCATTCAAGAATCTTATTTCCTATTAATTACAGATTTTGTCTTTTAATACAGACCTAAGCAAGCTATTGTTTACTGTCTTGGATAAATTGTTACACAAGAATACGCTCACAAGACATTCTGTGACTTGCAAACATGCTACTCCTTTAGTTTGTAGGATCATGAGTGATTTACTAAAAGCTTCTGGAAAGTTAAATATATTCTTCCTACCAGAATTATGCCTTTATTTCCATTCTAAGCTGCTTGCGTACGAAAGTGAGGATGCACTCAACCATGGATGCCATTTTCTCTCTTTTACACCTCTCACACACTTCAAGAATATCCTCTGTGGCTTTAGAGAGGGCTTGTACCACTCTTCAGCACTGCAGAACGAGCTAAGGACCCCAGTGTTCCCCACAGTCCCGATTCCAGTGTAAGCAAGTCACAGGAGCTCTGATGGCAAAGGAAGGACAGTTTCTGGTGTTCTTTGCTGATCGGGCCCTTCCCTAATTCCCTTTAGAGAATCTATCATAATTACTATGCCTCTCTTCCTGCCCATGTCCATCCATTTACCTTGGAGGGATATCCAGACTTGCATGGAACCAGGGGCTAAGGTACTCAGGGCATGTCCAGGGAGTATGTGGAGATCAAGGCTCTGAGGAGCAATGCAAATGTTCCTGCCCTGAGCTGAATACTCAGTGTTACTCTCCCGTAGTTCCCAAACAGATCTAACCTAGTGCCACGTGCCTGGTCTTTGAAAAGTATTCGCTTTGATTGAAACAAAAATATTTTATGAATCAAAACACAGAAACTTAATGAACATGAAAAATGACAACTCGAAGATGCCACTATTTTTACTGATGAAATACAGAGGCATTAATAATAAAAGGGCAGCTGAAACAGATGCTTACCACCCCACTCCAGTGAAATGTCATTAATAATCAACCTTAACACAGGCGATAGGACTGCAGTAAGGTCCACGTTGCTGCCATTGGTGTTGCACTGTAATTAACCTAGAGAAATCTTAAAGAATATCCTGGAGAGAAATTTTAAAAATTGTTCTGATAATGCTTAACTTATTCAAGATTTTGTCAGCAAGAAAACATTGCTGTTTTTCAGCCATTGACAAAGCAGAGGAGCCATTCCATTATCATTCCTCAGTCATAACTCTGAGCAAGGATTACAAAGTTTGGGACACAGAGAAAAAGAATCCTTTAAGAGACTGAATTGACAAGGTTTGCGTGTGTGTGTGTGTTTGCTCTTAAAATATAGACTGTGCATTCCTGATGAAAAGGCATGTAATAAAAGGATTACCAAAGTTAGCATGACATTCAGAAACAAAGAAACCTTTTTCTCTTTTTCTAAGCATTAGAGATGCACTACTTTGAATGAAAATGAATCTTGACAACAGTAATACTATAAACATTTGAATTGGTTATTATTTTTCTTGTGTCCACTGGAATCCGTACACAACACAAAACACTAACAGTCAGCCCACAGAGGACGCCAAGTGATTTGAAATTATGGGTAACTGGATTTTCTCTCTTTTGCCCAGGTTGTTCCTGTATAATACAAGAGTCCAGAGAAAAGTAGATGCTGACACTGGGATGCCGCATGCAAACATGGATCAATTGCCTATGCACTTCTCGTTGAAGTATATGCATGTACTCAGTTGCTCCACTTTAATAATGAGCCAAGTAGATGTTAGGAGGAAGCTCTGAGAGTAAAACCTTACCTTTATCAGATGAAAAACCTAATTTAGTCTTTGGCACACTTTCAGTTACCGCTCATTATCCTTCCTTATTTTTCCTGCGTTCACAAAGTCTGGCTGGGGTTATGGTTTTCTTGTACTTGAACATGACTGTGAACAACAGAGTTGGCCATCAGGCCACAACTCAAGGTGCAGTTCTAATCAGAGCAAGAGCCAAGATCTTTTTGGTTCAGTGAGGTGAAGCCTGCTCTTTGCTTAACATGGTAAATGATCACATCTGCACTGATCAAGTTGTGGCCAGCATCCCTCAATTCCTCATGTCTGCTAAGTTCAAACACACTCTGCACAGAAATTTTTGAACAAACAAAACCAAAAGCCCCATCCAAACCAAACAAAACTTTCATTGCTTCCAACTCTCGATCATTTGGAGATTTTATTAAGATATTTTTAGATCTGTGGGTGAAAAATTGGCACAGTGGTGCAGAATTTCATCACAGATGAATTATCTTATATGTTTGACAATTTTTTTTGGTTTGCTTTCAATTTCAGATTTTCCAGAAAAGAAATTGGTTCTGCATCTCTTCCAAACATCCTGATACTTGACACAGTGCTTTGCAAAAAAATGACGAAAACACAGTCCATGCCACAGGGACCAGATGATTCAAAAGAAAAGAAGCTTTGATCTGTTACTCCTGTGTCATTCAAGAGCAACACCACTGCAAATACTATTAAGATTTTACAAAAGTGTGTATGAAATCAGAATAGGCTACAAATATCAGAGGTAGAGACACAATAAAACATCAAAGGGGAATGAGTAAAGGGGAAAGAGAAGAAAGGTAAAAAGAACTTTTGAGATGGACTGGTGTTAGGAGAAAGCAGATTACTAGTTCTAAAGGCGAAATGGGAGAAGATGTTCTTTTTAATAGTATAGCATGTTCCAAAATACAAATATTGTTGTGGATACAATTTAAGATTAGTGAAATAGATTCATTATAGCTGTTCATCTACGCAAGTGCTTTGGTAGACATGTCATTTTAAAAATAGCTTGACGGATATTAAATATGTCTTGAATTTAGGCATTAGTAAGATCTATAAGTTACATGTATCTAATTGCATATCTGCAGTTTAAACAAATCATCATCACTGCTGTTGTGGCAATGCACAGGATCTTAACAAGCTGCAGATGAAAACCCATTATTAGTTGTGGAGCATGTGTCTGCTTTAGAGAGTCCGCATGTGACTACCAAAACACTCCAGCTATTTCTGCAAAGCAATACTGGGGAAAGCTTCCAATAGAAACTAATATAATGGGTCTTTTCTAGGGTAACTGAGATAGTAGCAGGTACTGACCAGCTGCCACTTTCTGAAACTCATTAGAGTTAAGCAACTAAGTTGGTAAGATTCCAAATCTTTAGCTGCTGCTTCTGAAATGCTGCGTTGTATTTCAATCTTTCACATCTTGTTAGAAGCTCTATCTTCACCATTCCATTGGCTGACAAATGCCCAGATTCAAAGTTGAAATTCCACTAGTAGATAGGGTAAGCATGTTTTTCTTTTTTAAAAATCTGTAGACCTATTTTTCCAGAAAATATGGTTATTGATTTTTGTCCTGGGTTCAGCTACAATAGGGTTAATTTCACCAGAAGCTGGGAAGGGCCACAGCCAGAATAGCCAAACCGAACCAGGCAATGGGATGTTCAATACCTTACTGACATCATGCCTAACATGTATAAGGAGGGAGCTGGCCAGGGTAAGGACGTGCAATTCGAGAGGGCAATGGAGGCAATGGCGGCAGCAGCAGCAGTGGTGGGTTCCAGGTGGTGACCAGTTGCTTTGAATATCACTTGTTTTATATATTATTTCATTACTATTATCATTGCTGTTGTTTCTTCTATCTTTGTGTTGTCCTATTAAACTCTCCTATCAACCCACAGGATTTTATCTTTTTTTCCCAATTCTCCTCCCATCCCACAGGTGGAGGTGGGGGGCAGGTAGCGAGTGAGCAGGCTTGTGGTGCTTAGTTTCTGTCTAGGTCTAAACCATAACAATTTTTTATCCCTATTAATCAAGTAAAAATATCTTTCCCATACTTTATTCCAAATATCTAAGGAAGAGATCATGAACTATTTTTCCTGGCAACACAAATTCCTTGAAAATAGAAGTTACTGTCCATACAAGAGGCGATCATCATCTTGAGTTCACCTCCTTCTATACAAATGTCTATATGTGTATGAATTTCCACAAAGAAATCTACAGGTATGTATGCCTTATGCCACGAGCACAAAAAGGCACAAGTTAAAGGGGATGATGCATTCTCCACCCACCCCCCCACCCCCCCCCCCCAGATTACAATAGCAATGATGTTATGTGAACCTGATTTTAAAATATGTTGGAGTTTTTGCATATTCTCTTAAACCTTTAGTACCTACACATACAGGCCATGTACGTACTCATTCAGGGAACGCTGGCGACACATATGTTAGTAATCACACCATATCCGTTCTCAAGTTCATAAGCATGCTGCTGTGTTCCAGAGGCTTATCTGGTAACATCACTAACAACAAAAAGTAGTTCTTACAAAGCGGTTCCAGCACTTCCAAACTCCAAACATTAACTAAACACTGCTTAAGGAGGCTCCTGAGAAGCAGGAAGGCTTTCCAAATGAAAAACCCTAATATAGAAGATACAGCTTAATGCCCTGGGCTGACAGCTGGGAGAGATCAGGTTAGAACTATAACCTTCAGATATTTGGGAAAAGTCACAGCCTCAAAAAATTAAACAGTATCTCTCACCCATGAAAACAGGGCAGGCAACGTTTCAATAGTAGCTGAACATCTTCTTATAAGGTAATGCAGGGCAATGAAAAGAAAAGTCCATTTCACAGCAGGGAATGGAGCTCTGCCTTATGATCCTTTTCTTTTATGCACTGAAAAGTACCATCTTCTCTTAATTGCATAAATTTAGCTCGATTCTTCATACAGTCATAACACACATACATCTCAGGAATGGGAATGAAAACAGAAACACTGGCTATTTGAGTAAGAAAAAATAGAGAAATGCTAATGCATTTAGGGTATGGAGGAAAGAAATTCTTGTCAAGGCACACAGTGAGTAATTAATAAACGAATCTGTTTTGGTCATTCATCAAGAAAGATGATTTTTCCCCAGAACAACCTGAGTTCATGAAGAAGCAATGTCTGTGACTGTTTTCTGTGAAAACGGTAACCAGGAATAGTTTTCAACACGTTTTATACAACAGGGTTCAGTACAGACGGTGGGGTAATTACTGCCATCATCTGTTTCTTTTCAGAAATAAATATTGTGAATCTTCTCCCGTAACAGGCAGAGCGCAGATACAGAAAGAGTCAGTATGAGAAACAGCTGGTTTGGAGCATTATAACTGCCGAATTAAAACTCAAACGCACCACTTTTTCCTTAAAAAGTCATAGCAAAGAAACCAGGGCTCACAGCACTGCAGTTACGCTTTGCATAGAGGATTTCTAATATTCACAAAGCTCTTAGCAGCTACTATTATTTCTAATAAACACCAAAGCAACACAAAGCCTTTTTCATTTAGTGATACTGGATTAAGTCTCATTCCTACACAATGGTAAAGATAACCTGGAAAACTTGCAAAAATAGTTAACCAGCTAAAAGAATGATGATGATAAAGTGAGACTAAGAGACTGAGTGATCACAGTATCAAAAAACCTCAGAGGAATTGCTAAGATCGAGTAAAGGTGCAGAGTGAAACAAAGACATGCGAGAAGGGTGTACTTATAATGGACTTGAAAAACCGACCTCTTAAGTAACCGTTCACCTACCTAACATTTACCTTGGAGGACAGATACGTATTTCATGAGAAACGTTTAACCTATGAATTCCCATCTGCTTCAGTTCTATAGCAATATGACAATGACTAAGGAGAAATCTCCAAAAGCTGTTGGTTTCCACTTGTAACACAAGAGAGTATACATCAGAGCGGAGCAAGGACATCGTTCCTGCTGCATTTGTGCTTGAAAAATCACTAGAAGTTGAAAACAGCTTTTCTAGAACATTGACAGAAAAGAAGGGATAAATCAATACATTTCTTAAAGCTGGACAAGATACATGAAAGCTTACGCGCATGTTTTCTGAAAGAACATTGAGAATTGAATGCTGAAGCCTGAGCAAGTTTCGGAGCAGCTTCCATTCATCACTGTAAGACTGCAGAAGTCCCATTCCTCTCTCAGAGCCTTTTTGAAAAACTCTTATGAAGCAGGAATCTAGCATTCTAGATCAGTTAATGTCTAGCGATGTGGAAGTTTATATATAAAGTTCTGATTTGGATAGCTCATTAAGAAAAATACCATATTGCAATTTTTAACTTTATTTGTATCTCCGTCTACCCATAAATCTGATTTACTACTGGATTTACAATTGCGTTATTGTAACAAAAAAAGCCAATCCGCAAATTAAGCTATTTCACCTGTTAAATTCCTAAATTCATGAAGCTGCTGCCTTATTTCCTTCAAACAGGCATGAGATAGTAATCCATGTACCGAAGTAACTCTGCTTTATGCTTTTCATATGCCGCCTGCAGGCAGAGTGAATAAAAATTTGAACACAACCCCAACAGATCCTGCTCTGTTCTCTGTATCTATGCTTTTAGCTCCCACACTCTGATTATTTATTGCAGCTCCTGCAGCTCTGGGAAATGACAGACTCACAGCTACTGTGAACACAGCAGTCCTCCTCCCTTCAGGGTCTGTTCCCAGGGTGAAGGAAGAGTGGCAGAACCAGCGTGCTGTTCCCTCCCATTTCAGAGGCTGAGAGCAGTGGCCCATGGAGAATTTCACGCCAAGGAAGTCATAAGCAGGTGTTATTAGGAAGTCTAAGGACAACAGTGGATGAAGATACATGATTTTATTAACTAACATTCTCATTCAGTTAGTATATTGTATCACTGTCCTCTGTAGCACTTTGTTTCTCACAACTAAGAAGGGAAGCTTTTTCCTATAAACCAGAGTAACTCTATATCCTGCATTTTCTCTTTCCCTCTCGTTAACCAATGGGCACAAAGAACTTTCCTACGTCCTATCAGCCTGCACAACAGCTGGAAACTGTATGGCATCGAGAACTCAGAAAGCAGCCTGCTTTCTGCATGTCCCCAGTACTAAACACATCATTGTCTTTTCAGAATGGATGTTTCCAAGGAAACAATAAGAGCATACAAGAACCGTAACTGTAAAAGCATAAAACAAAACAAAGTCTGGTGTTTATTTTATTTTTTCAGATTCACATATATGTGTACACTGTTATTAAGTTACAATTAAGATCCATGGAATTATGATTTCATTCATTTATTAACAGTAAAAGTTACTTGGATTGCCAAGACCAAGCCTCTATCATGCTAATAACTGCATATTCACAAAGGAATTCCTGTTCTACAAAGTGCATCATCTCAACAGACAATATAGAAAAATAAGCAGCATCAGCCTCATGTTGACTGACTGAAGAAAAAATTGTTAAAGTCAGAGAGGAAATTCCTATCAGAATCAGGAACGGAACACAGATCTCCTCAGTACATAGTTAATTAACATAAAGGCTGTGAGACAACTGCATCACTGTAGGGTCCCTGCTTGAAAACGGCTTCCCCAGAAATATACAGCGTACCTACAGTTTATTGTGATAACACGGTGTATTTTCAGCCCAAGTGTCTGGTTTTGCACTTTCTTAAGGAAGTCACCAAGCTATCTTGAGTAATTTTGGTTTTCTGACGATTATTTCCTCAAGAATTTGAAACAGATCCCCTAGGTCTCAACATAATTTTAAATGTATTGGGCTGCAAGTTCAAACAAACAAACACAAACCCAAACCTAAAACAGCGAGGAAGGAGAATTGTATTTCCAGATAATCTTTACTTACTACTAGACAGGGACCGTTCACCCAGCTTTGAGCAAAAAATTGGACCAGATGGCCTTGAGCTGTCCCTTTGAACCTGAATTACCCTACAGTCTTATGAGATTCCTAGGGTTGGGTATATTTTCAGAAGTCACTTACGATTCAGTTTACCTGGAACATCTTACTATTGGCTTCCCTCAGCCTAAGTGGAAAGGCAATGGCATTGTGACCTGTAAAATCATTTCCAATCCCTGTTACTAGCAATGATTTTAACCTGTTCTCTGGGATGTTACGTGTTATTTTGCTTGGACAAGAGCTCATGATTAAGCAAAAAAACCACATAGACCTGGAGGAATAAAGACTCAAAGTTTAAAACTCAAATGGAAGAATGAGAATTGTTGGTTTGTACAGACTGCTTTTCATGTGTCACTTTCCAAGTACGTGACAACAAGAATCCTTTGGCCACTGTGCCTGCAGCCAAGAAAACTCCACAACAAAATAGGTTTCTTCATATGAAGGCTTTCCTTAAAGACAGAATTTTGATGCAAAAAATCCCTGTTTAAGCTACTATTAGCAGCATAACATATATTAGTGCACTTGTATACTCCTTTCCCTTGTCAGGAAATGCATAACTAAAAGCACCAAAAGCTATAGTTCACTGATGGGCCAGTTAATTACTTGCCATTAATAGATCAATAACCAGCTTTGAACTGGATTTACTTAAATATGTTAACTGAGCAATTTCTCCTTGAGAAGGAATCATGTAAAGTGACATGATCCCAAAGAGGGAAAATGGTGAAAATTTGAATTGTTGCAGTGTCTTCTCTGCTTTCTCTGTTCTCTTTGATGCAATATAAAACAAAAGGACTACTCTAGTCTAAGCGGTTACTAAAACATCTGAGAGGTGTAATGAAAAAGTTCTGACCTAGAAAAGCACCTGTGGTCAAGGTTACACATGCTATCCTGATCCCATGAAGTCTACAGAGGTTTTACCACCAGCTTCAATACAACCAGGATTACACTTCCTGAGCAATACAAAAATGTCTGGGTTTTTTCCATTTCTTTGTGTGGGTACCGTACCACAACGTTTTATAGAGAAAGCGCTGCGGTGGAAGAAGCCACATGAGTACTTGGAGCTGTGCTGTGAGATTAATAGGGTGTCATAATATATTTAGCAAATAAGGCAATCCTCCAAGAAAAAAAAAAAGAAAAAGAAACAGAGAAAGGTATGAAAAATTAATTCCTTAGCTTAGAAGCCATAGACTGAAGCCAAGAACACATCGCTTAGAAAGTAAATGCATTGGTCTCTCCCCCATTAACACACAAATCACTGCTACGCTTTGTGTACAAACCATTACAGGTGTTATGCAAACACTGCAGTCTGGTTTTTTTGTTACTGTGTAGGTTAAAATGATCTGCCTCTATTGTTTCTTTCTCTCGCTTTAAGGGAAATAAATCCACCTCATAGCATATCTCCAGAAACTCACTTTCCAGATCAAAAAAATGGCTTATAAAGAGTTTCTAAGAGAATTTATCTTTCCATATAAAAGGTAAAAACATGAAGAAAAAGTTATCTGCAAAATACACCCAAACATTTCCAAGCAGGTTAGAAAATGCAAATATCTGGAATTGATTAACCCTTAAAGAAATTTTTAGTAACTTATTATTTTGTGTGCTGCTTAATTGTTCTTTAAATTTAGCAGCTAGCGAAAACATCTGCAGTTACGTTATGTATTTCTTTTATTATACTATAAATATATCCTAACAAGTACAATTTGGTCCTGAAATAATAGTCTTATACATTTAAAGGACACTCTGTGTAAACTCTGAGCTTTCAACGCACACTCTCTCCAGCTTTGTGTTCAAGTAAATTCACCTTCTAAACACCTGCCCAAAGTTACACCCATATAGTCCTTTCCTGAAGCATATGCAAGCAGGAAGCTTGTATCCATCAGCAGAATCTAATCGCAATACTTCTAGTTATGAACACAATTCAGGATCCTCCACATTAAGGCCCAAGAAAGAAGAAATCATTTTCCATTTTGCAGAGTCTCTCTGCTATGCTAAATTAAGCAAAATAACAGCAACAGGGACAAACCATGCATTAGAAATAGTTCAAAGACGGCAGGGAGGAGGGAGAGGAGTAACAAGCATTACAGTAGCTATTAACTAATGGAATGCTTACAGAAATAAGGATAAGATGCACATGCATGCCAAACGAACCCTTATCTATAGCACCGTAAGAAAATATACCAAAATAAATTCATCAGGGGAAGCAGCTTGAAGTATATCACGGCAAGTGTCCAGCCATTAGTTTCATCTGAAATGCATTCTAATTGCTCCTACCACAATGAACTCATTTCACAATCACAAAAATGTGTTATACGTTTCCACTTATAACCCAGCCTCCATTAAGTATCATTAAAGATTTATTTAACATCAAATGCTATCATACACAATTAGAGCACAGATAAAGTACTAGGTGCATATTACAAGAGTCTCTAAAGCTGATTTCCTTCTTTATGTGCTGTTTTATTGATTCTAACAACTAATAGTGTTGTCTTTATCGGTTACATGTAAGATTTGTTGAGGAGGCACATACAGCAAGCAGAACTACGACTGTCCTCTGCCAACACAGCTGCAGAGCAAAAGGAGACACTTACAATGAATCTACTGGTAGGTAATAGCATATTCCTCACACAACCTCAGTACTGACCATGCCAGTCTCTACAACGTGTAAGGCAGCTGATTACCCACAAAGACTCTGTGTTTAAGAAACTGTTTCAGAGACCTTGGTGGGAAAATTCCACCCCTCATTCTGCCAGTGCCCTTGCTGACTGTAGCGTATGAAAACTGACAACTTGAAAAACGGGATAAAGTTCAAAGCAATTTTTCAATGCCCCAATTGATTAAACTTTCCAAGTTACCCAGTTTACAAAAAGCCTCCTGCTTTAAGGAACAACAGATCTGAGAGAAGACCACACAGATCTGTGGAGCAACAAAATTAATTTTAGTAGTAAGCAAACAGTCAAAATTTCCTGAGAAAAGTATTTTTTCTGTATTTTCAATTGTTTACCTCTTTGTGAACTTTAACGAAGGAGAATGGAGAACATTCAACTGAATGGATTGGTCTAACAGCAGTGCCTGTTGAATTGTTCAGATAAAGTTCTTTAACGCTGTATTGCATTGACATCCCATTCTCAGCCTACCTGGTGTATTCAGCAGCCGGGACATCTTGCAAGAATAGGAGATAAACTGCTCGCAGTATTCAGCACTACTGGTAATGGCAGAAATCTGGTCCATCGTTGCACTGTAGTTGAGCTGCAGCACAGCTAACTTCTCTGGGCTGTTGCCTCCCACAGAAGTCTGCATTTGCAGATCGTGGTACACAGTTGTCCATACTTTATCCTCTAAAAGAGAGGGGAAAGAGACAAGACAAGAATTGGTAAAAGACAGACAGTGGAGCTGAATTCAAATAAATCTAGGCCTTTGACAAAAGATAAAAATGTTCTGCAAGGTATTTTTTGAGGAGGTTGTGGGGAAGAATGGCATTGCACATGAAAAGTCATCATGTGAGAGCATAGATCCAACAACCACCAACTGATGGCAGAGAGAAATCCTGATTGCCTTTGTAGTTTTGATAACCAATATACTGTATGAGGAGACTTCCTTGAACCACTGATGCTCATAGTGACATACGGAGCTAATAATGATCAGCTTTGATGAAAAATTGATTAAAAGGACAGAGGGCTGATACACTAAAGATTCAAGGTTTCCATTTGAGGAAAATTCCCTATGCATGGTAAGTTTTTGTGGGCTGGAGACCAACACTGCTTCGCAGTACTGTATCAACAGGGATGGACCAGATTCTTACGTGACTACATTATTTAGCAGTTAATACCGAAAACACTGCTGTTTATCAAGGTTTCCACGTTTTTACCCAAGCTATGTTCCTAGGGTAAACCAGAATTACTGCTTATTGAGACTTGAATATTTTAGAATAGCAGCACTACATGACCTCATTTATTGTGGTTATGGTACAGATATCAACGTAAGAAATAAAAGGAGACAATGGAAATAACAGAAACTTCTGTTTAGTTGCAAAAAGACAAAAACGAAGGGGGAAGGACAACCTCATTTTGGTGATAAGAAATACAGCAGCCTTGGCTGAATAGCAACACTTCCCACAGCACATGCAAAAATTGTGTAATATCCAGCCTACAACAGACTCTGAATGCATTACACTGCTTTAAACTACGGAACAGCAAATAACTAGAAGTGTTTCTGTGTGCCATTTGTCAGTAGTTACCAGAGGAGATTTAAGATGAGATTTCATAATAATGAAACAACACACTCCCCACTCCTCTTGATGGAAGATTTGTGGAAGTTGGAAGGTAGTTTAGAAAGAAAATAAAGGCACAGAAATTTTCCTACCATTACTTTTTCTTAGAGGGACATTCCACAGAACCAAAATGACAAAAAATATCATTTGAGAAAGACATAGGATGTCACAATTAAACCAATGAAGATACAGTCAATATCAGTGATACCGTCTGCCTGTAAGAATACCATTCTATCACTTAGGTGTGAAGAACTTTTACATTCCAGTCGACTAGCTACCAGTGTGAAAAAAGACTATCTCAGCTGGTACTTTCTACTCATGTTGTGCATTTCAAACAGCCAAGGACTAAAACAGGGCAATCCTCCTCTGTAAATAAACCCCAGAAAACTCTTTTTCCTATAGATTGCCCTTTAGCATATTACCACAAAGATTCCTAGTGGTGCATTAGGTTCTGTCACTAATATTTATCATGTGTAGTTCTCTCACATTTTGTTTTCCTGTTTTTCTTAAGTTTTCCTTTTGCTGTTTTATATAATTCTACTACTGAAAGCCAAGTCAAAGGAACGTGTCTTGGACTTGGAATAGGAAATGTGGAACTTTAAAAAAATCTGTAAGAATCTATTCTGGTGCCTTGAACTGGCTTGCACAAAAGCCCTGTTTCCTGCATGAGACAGCCAGGCCTTTACCCCAGACCGTTCAGCTGTTCCTGTAGAGCAACACGGTTGGACCACAGTTGTCCTTCTAGAGATGCAGAGACAAAAATCATGCCATGCTGCTAACTTTGCTGTATTTATCTCAAGAACAGATTCTCCAAGGAGATCATCTGGCAGTTTCGGAGAATACTAATTCACCTGACAGATGCGCCTTACAGCAATAAAACCCACAAAATGTAGTACGTAGCAGTACGTTATCAATTCATCTATGTAAAGCTCATACCTATTAATGCAAATCTCTGAGTCATTCCAAAACTTGTGGCCTGATACTGTGCTTCAGTACTTTAACTACACAAAAATACTTTGATAAACTGAGGCATAGTCAAAAGTGCTTCAGTACTTCTTCACCAAGTTCACAGAAATGTGCTCACATACACGGAGGAGTTTTGGGTACGGCCCAGAGTTATCGTTCCATGTTATGATTATTCTTATCTCCAGGACTCTGTACTCAACCTTATTTTCCAGTCTTCATTTTCACTGCGTAGTGTCAGGCTATTTTGGATTACATGGAGTCATGTGGACCTGTGTGTTTGTAACTGATACGACACAAGTCTCAATCAAACGTTCAGAGATAAGGTAAGCAAAGCAGACGGATCCTCCACAGGGAGTATGCATCACTAGCCAAATGAGATGAAATTCAGCAGGTGATGCAAGATGGTTATTATTTTAATATTCATATCTTTAGTCTGAAGCTCTATATCAAAGAGTGCTATTCTTGCACCAAGAAAAAAAATAATTAAAAAAAAGACAGAGGAAAGGAAGAAGAGGAATTCTTATTGCTGTATTGCTTCAATCCCACTCTCAAGTACTGAGCAAAAATGCACAACTGTCACCTGTCAAGTTATATAGAAAATAAAGCACAGTTTTGTTGAAAGCCTAGGATCGAAGTTTACTGCAGATTCATTTTCAAGAAAGGATTGATATAGTTTATTTGTTCACTGACAGCAATGTCTCATTTTTGGCAGAAAACAGTGTACATGTAAGAGCTCAAACATGTTGGCAAGGCATGTACTAGGCCAGTTAGACACTATTTCGGAACCAGCAAAGATGTCTATACTATCCCTTAGGAAGACACAGGAATGTCATTAGCAATAGGAGTTGCATTAGCATTTTATCTGTAAAGGCAATTCCTTTTAGATACCGGATTCTAGCCAATGCATCCCTGACATTTCCCCTTCTAGCAAGGGAGATTCAGGCATTACTGTAGTCCATTGTATGAAAGGAGACAGAAATGTACTTGTGGACAGATCTATGTTACCTTTACGTCAGTCAAACTTATTCTCTGAACCACTTCAGCATCTTTCTGTCGAAGTACAAATACTACTATTAGATAAAAGTTTATTGCACCTTGTAATGTATCTATTTATAAATATTCATATATGTACATGAAGTCAATAACCTATTCTAGAAAAGCATCTCAACCTCTTCCTGCTGTCTAGAAGCTGATGGGAGGTTAATTAGGCCAGCTACTGGAAGGAAATCTAGCTCCCATTTCACCTGCAACTAACTTATTCGTAGAGTAGCCAAATGACTGAAGAGCACTTGATCATAGCAAAGAAAAAATTAGTGGTTTGCCAATGCACAGGGCACTCCCATGGGCAAGTCTGCAATCCGTTATGTCAGACTCACGATGCACACGGGATAGAAAGAAGGGACACATAGAAGCTAACAATTCCTTGACGTTCAGCAAGCTGGCTTCTCCAAAACCTGGAAGCTGAAAAGATCTGTGCGTGCAGGCCAGGCGCAGAGAGAGCGTGGAAGAAAAGCTGTAGTTGGTGTACAGGGAGAAAGGTCCTTGTCTGGGTGGGGGATATTACACTCTTCATGCACTTTTCTGATTTAACTAAAAAGCCCTGCCACGAGGCATGGGCTGAGACAGTCTGGAATGACAGGGTCTTTCCTCAGCCAAAAAACCACATTGACAGCGTAACATGGACACAGCCAAAAATCCGTCTCCCCTCCCCACTAAAAGCAGACTCTTGCATCTCATAGTTACACTACGAGGATTGGCCTTAAGATGTCTGGAAAGGCTTAAAGGAGAGAGTTGCCAGGCAAGAATCTCAACTTAGGTATTGTGCGCTGATTACAAACTGCTCTTTCCCTTTTAGTCTTCACTCGTTCTTAATGCGATAATCCTTCCCATGGTCATCAACTAGACATCTATAGCTCGAAAATAACACTAACTTTTTCATTTATGGTTCCAGTTTCTCAGAAACTGCAGGTTGAGACTGTTCTTCAGAAAGATTGAATTGATTGAATCTGACCTGCTCGCAGATAATTCATACTATCCCAAACACCTGTATCATCACCATTTAGGGAATGATTCCCATGTAGCTGATGACAGAATGTGGTATATCAAAATCTGCAAGAAAAGCTACCTCTCATGTTCTGTCAACAGTACACAGAAATCTCATTTAAGGTACATGGAAGTGAAAAATCTGTCCTAGTTAACTGTAATTTGATACGTATTCCAGGTAATTACAGTCCCCACAATACTGGTATGATTATTCCTCTAGTACACTGGCAATTATTTTAAGAAAGCATAACATATGGTTATTTCTAACCGCGAGTGCTTAGAGACAATTTGTCGGTCAGAGCCGTATATTTGACTTTTGTTCAGCCAAACACACCTATAAAGAGCAGACATCACTTAACAATTATAATGCTGTTAAGAAGCATCAGCTATAAAATATTCTATGTGCTTATGACCTTTGTTATTCAAATTAAAAACTATAATAAAACTAATTCATCTTGAGAGTAGTTATTAATAATTTAAGGATAATTATAGCATTCTCATAATATTTCTTTATCGCAGACGTATTAACAGAAAGTTAAAAGATAATGTTTAAAGGAAATCTAAGTATGTTTTAAATTAAAAAAATGCAATAATGTTTCAGAAAAGGGCACAGGAGAAATTTAAAGTAAAGGAGAGGAAAAAAAAAAAAAAAGGTTTTGTAGCATGGGATAGTTGCCATTTCCTGAGGGCTCTGATACTGTACTTTTGCACCTTAGCCCACTGTGTTGTGTTCTTTGAGGATGGTCAAAATACTCCAGTTCGACGTGTAGTCTAGTTAGCCAATGTAAGGGCTGGGCTTGGCCTTGAAAATGAAACTCATATAGAGCCACAGAACTTTGGGAAAAGACGTGGGAGTCAAGCAAAAAAGTACACAGTAGAAATCTTAATGTTTATGTACAATTCATGCTTACGGTAACTCTCACATCATTAGTTTGTAAAACCCAAGAGTCTTCTCAGTTGTGATGCAGTTTAAGGAGGTAGGCCAGATAGCAATAGTTTCTTTTGGTATCACAATAACATTGAGAAGATAAGAATTACCTGATCTGCTGACCTGAGTGAAGAACAGATTATACAATCACTGTTATGTAAAGCATCATCGCTAATTGGATTAACTGCATTCTATTTTTGTCCAAAGTTAATCCTGTGCACAGATTTCAATTAATTTCAGATATATTGAAAGTTGGAGCAGTCTGTATTATTCCATTACTAATATATTCTAAGAAAGACTGATTTTTAAAAAGATCACTTAGAAAAACCCCAAACACTTCTTAGTCCCATTGTAACAAAATTATTTACTTGTGAAGTCTTAGAAAATGAATTTTGTCATTGAGATGAGTGCTATAAATTTGGGATGGATCCATTATATTTTCCTTATAAACAATGTTGCTGAATCCTAGTTTTAAGTGGAGAACAGAATTCAATGTAGATTTCCAATAAGCTGTTTTTGGAGCAAGGTGAACCAGACAAGTAATGTATGCATGGAAAACATAGCGTCTGTCCCACTCCATCCTCTCTCTTCCCCTCTAACTGTATATTTCACGACAAAGCTGACTTTTGCTTTCAGCAGAAGAGACTAGATACCTCCCACGCACACCGAGCTCCTGACTGCATTCGCTAGGCTAGCACTGGCTTTCCCACTGGAGGGCAGAGAACCAACACCAGCTAACACATGAGCAAGGTACGGCTTTTCCAGATTACCACTTCTTCAGTCAAACGCATTTCTTCTTAGCTCTTCCTTAATGTTACATAGAGTGTTCCGGTTGTACAGGAAAATAGATATGAAAAAGGGGTTCTTCCACTATTTTGGTTTTAGTACTGAAGCTAATTTTACTGAGGAGCTTAATTTTCTTTGAATAGAATGCAGAATACCAGTAACCATAGATTCTTAACAGAATTCCTAATGGTTTTTGCTAAGAACAATCTAATTAGATCCAAACTGCTAAGACATTCGATACAATTATAGAGAAAACTGGCTCCCTGTAATTTAGACTATACATGGAGAAGCACTTCCTCTCCCACAGATATGTGTTATAGTAAGATTAAGTTCATTAATTTTCAGAATTAATTCTTTTTTTAAAAAAAGGAAAATGACCACCTATTACCCCAAAAGGAAAGTGACATAATTTGTTTTGCTAAAAATACTTTTAAATTTCAAAGACTTATTTACAGTCCTACCCAATCACTAGCTGTTTTTCACTAATAAGATGTGAAATGGTTGACAAATAAAATGATAATTAATAATGATTAGTTAAAAGTTTCACTAATGAGAAGTGAAATGAATTCTACAATTTCCTTGGTCATCAACTATTCAAATGATCAAATGAAATACATGAAATATTTTATGATGGTGGTGATAGTATTTAACACTATCATTGACTGTTTTCCAAATACTCTGTTTCTCTTGTTATTGAACTTTCCTCATTCACTTGCTCAGTGCTCATTCAAGCAAGAAAACTTGCTTCTGACAATCAAATCAAGTAATCTTTGGTAATGATAAGCAATTTGAAATAATTTTGGAAAAAAACCCTCAGAAAACATAATTCATGTATTCCACAGGTATGAACGTTTTTTTTCCCCCTTTAATCCACAGCTACCATTATCACTACTTGAATTTTACTTTTTTGGCATTAATGGGCTTATGCTCTTAAGATAGTATTAGATATTTTCAAGAAATCTGAAAACAGTTTTATTTCTCAGAAAAGATCATTCTCTCTCTTTCTTTCAGATGAAACATACGAGTGGCTTTTTTGATGGAGGCCCTTTTATGACGGAAAATTTGGCTGACAGCCTTGATAAATGTCATCTGTTATGATTACTTTCATCATACTCAACCACACCTTGGTTCCTGGTTGAAGCCTCAGAGAAAACAGTTTTGAGAAAACCTGACCATATCAAATAATTCATATTCCTTCGATGACATTATTCACAAGTCCAAAAGGAAAGATCGCAAGTCCATGCCAATACGTGGCATGATCTGTCCATCAGCCATAGGCAAAATGGACACGCTAGAAACTTTAACCCTCAAGCTGATGGCATTCTTTCTAGATGGCTGCCTTCTTCATCACTAACACAATACTGTTTAATTACTTTTTCCCCACAATGTTGCTGGTTGACAATAGTTTTATCCCAAGTCTCCTCCTGTTCAGCAAACCTACTTGGCATGAACGTTTACAGAATCAGAATGAAAGAATCATCTCGTTGGAAGCGATCCTTAAGATCATTAAGTCCAACCGTTCACCCTGCACTGCCTGGGTCCCTAAACCATGTCCCTCAGCACCACATCTACATGGCTTTTAAACACTTCCAGGGATAGGGACTCCACCACCTCCCTGGGCAGCCTGTTCCAATGCTTCACAACCCTCTCTGCAAAGAAATCCTTCCTAAAGTCCAACCTAAACCTCCCCTGGTACAACTTGAGGCCATTTCCTCTTATCCTGTCACTCGTCACCTGGCAGAAGAGACTCACACCCACCTCACTACAACCTCCTTTCAGGTAGTTGTAGAGAGCAATAAGACTTTCCTTGAGCCTCCTCTTCTCCAGGCTAAACAGCCCCAGGTCCCTCAGACGCTCCTCATAAGACTTGCTCTTCAGACCCTTCACCAGCTTTGCGGTCTTTCTTTGGACACTCTCCAGCACTTCAACGTCCTTCTTGAGCTGAGGAGCCCAGAACTGGGCACAGTACTCAAGGTGTGCCCTCACCAGCACCGAGTACAGGGGGACAGTCACTCCCCTACTCCTGCTGGTCACACTATTGCTTATACAAGCCAGGATGCTGTTGGCCTTCTTGGCCACCTGGGCACACTGCTGGCTCATCTTCAATCGGCTGTCGACCAGCACCCCCAGGTCCTTTTCTGCTGGGCAGCTTTCCAGCTACTCGTCCCCAAGCCTGTAGCGTTGCAGGGGGTTGTTGTGGCCCAAGTGCAGGACCCAGCACTTGGTCTTGTTGACCTTCATGGTCATGTTGAACTTCATATTTTAAGAAGATGAGCGAGAGTAAGTGGTCTGTGCTGATGACCAGTACTAGGCTGCTGATACCTCTCTGAGTCTTCAAACCAGCAGTGTGTATTTAGCATTCAGATAACATGGAAGGATGGGATAGTTAGCTGAAAGTGAACATAAATGTAAGGCAATACCTTTGACAAAGACGGGGGAAGTAATTTCAAGATGTAATGACAATTATATCCATCTTCATCTGCTGCTGGGCGCTCTGCATTTGTTGTCAAGAATTGATGCCTGTGGGCCCTATTGGATTTCTAACTACTATTTGACAACTGTATTGCATCAACATTTAGGAACACGTTTCCTTCACACATGTCAGCCTGGAGACAGCTCTTCACTGGGTATCATGAATTTACCATTATCAGTGCGTTTGTCACTTCAAATTAGATTAGTGCAATGTGTTCAACAATATGCTACACTACAAATCACTCAAGAAAATACACAGACAGTCCATTTAAAATTTGACTGTTTTCTAGAGAGGTTAGAAATTACAATTGTACCCATCTCATGTTATGAGATCTCTACTTTTATAGTCTGATAAGAACATAGTAGGTACTTCAATGTCTGTGAATTGTGTGGGATGGTACCACAAAAGTCTTTAGAAATATAATAAAACTAAGCATTTTTTACAACAACACTGAGACACAAGATCTGATGTATACAATTGAAGTGGAAAAAATTACAGCAGACAATATCCTTTTCTCCCTCCTTCCCCATTTTTTAAAAAATATCTCTCTATATGTGCATATATAAAAAATTTATAACTATATATAGCAATTTTGAAACTAATTCTGCTGGACTTCAAAGGAGCTACAGTTGGCTTATAAAAAGAAAAATGTAGATTCGATTGAAGTTAATGAGTGTTTTGATAATCTCGCCTGAGATTTGCAAATGTCGATTTTGCAGCGAAGTTACTCTGGTGTGATATGAATTCTATTGCTCTCATCTTACTAATGTAGAAAATGGGGTTTAGATCAGAAAAATCCAATATCCAGAAGGGGGGAGGAAAAAAAAATAGTAAATAAAGAGTGTTCCTGTGGACTGAATTCTATTGAAATCAAAGTCAGTGAGTTTCTTAATCTATTTAGGTGGGGAATAGGATCAATCCTAACATATAATTCAACCATTCCTGAAGCAATTTTCTCCTTCTACTGCTCCTTTAACTGTTTCTTCATTAAGATAATAATGACTCTTCAAATTTAATTACAAATTACTGATTGGATATTTTCCTTTTCCTTACAAACATTGTCTTCTGAGTAGTTCTGAAACTACACTTCCTCTTTTATAAGAACTCAGCAAAAAGAAAACTACTTATATCGTGAACTTACTGCAATATTGAATGACATAAAGTTTATTTTATCTATGAAGTTTACTATTACCTATATAACAGATAAACCAGATGCTTTACAAGATATAGTGGAAAAAAAATGACCAAAATAAAGTTTTCAGGGAACTATTATCAGAGAAGTGATAATGAAGTGGCTCTTCCAACACAACTTCTTAGAAACCTGAAGGGACATTACTGAAGTGGTAAGCAGAGACAGCTTCTCTGGATTATTAGAGATGATTACAAACCATTCAACATGGTTGCATTTAAAAGCTAATGCCAAGAGCATTTTGAGAAACAGAATACGTATCACTCATGCCTTCAAAGAAAGAAGACTGCAGTCACACAAGACGTTGTTATAGTGAGAAACAGTGCTTGGGGCTGGGAAAGCTTAAATCAGCTTTGGGCCCTAATGCAGAAAATGACCTCATGGAGGTGTTAATAGAAACAAGAGTTTAAAAATGATCATATATTGAAAGGAATAATAAAGAACAAGACACACTACAGCCATAGGAAGGAGGACTGGGGTCATTTAAGTGCCTGGTCTAACAGATGGCAATTGCAGCTCAGTTTACATTAAGGAACATTAAAGAACAAAGGAAATAAAAGAATTAACAGTATGGTCGTTTTCAGCACAGTGAACAGAATATGGGCAAGGGCTGGAATTTTTTTTTTTTTTTTTTTTTTAAACACTTCAGTAACTGAAGAATTGACAACTGATTCTACCTTCCAGGGAGTGGCCTCATATATAAACTGGTATTATACAACTGGAACGATCAAACGCACACGTCTCCCTTAAAGTGTCTTTCAGTTCATTTTAGCATATTGTGGTAGCATAGGCACTTAAAAGAAACCAGCTACTGCCTGACTTTTTCTTTTACAAAACAACATAGCACAATTCTTTAGCTATGATCGTAAACTAGATTCCTAGAATCATTTGAAAGGATATCTTGTAGAAAAGGGGTTTCAAAACTTTCACTATATTAGCTTGCACCTTTAGAAATCATTTCCTGAGCTATTTTGACTGAAAGGTCAGGTCAGTTTTCATTTCCGCTCTCCTGAAGAGGCGGAAGGAAGACTAATGCAGGTCTCAACTGTTACCCCTAAACAAACTTCACCTTTCTTTTTCCTATCAGCTTTTGAGCGCTTGAATCCTCGACATACTTGTCACTGATCCAGCTTAATTCTCTCAAGAGTAACGTCCTCCACTCGCCTCTCTCACATCCTTCCAACTCCTCTCCTTCGACAGACAGAAAAAGGAATATAGTGCACTGAAGTAGCCTTTCTAATTATTGCATCAATAAACAGAATATTAGGCAACCTCCTGAAAAGATTGGTGTGATGAATTAAAAAAGACATGTTTTCATTAAGTACCCTGTTCCGTTTTCAAGAATGTAGCTTCATTTTTTATACTACAGGTAATACTGACAATTGCTGCACATGCAAGCTGATTCACTAATCTGAATATACAATTTACAGACCATATGAAGCAGAAAATATTATTGAAAAGTAGAATGTGAAGAGACTTAATATCGATGTCAGTATTAAAATGTTAGGTCAAAATACATTTGAACCAAAATGTTAGCAACTGAGTTAATAACAGACGTTTACTAGGCCAATACGGACAGGAAACAAAAGCACAGGGGAGGAAGGGAAGTAACTCCAAGGAATACCAGATAATATCTTTGTTCTAACTACACATTCAAGAAATATTATTTGATTTGAAAATATTAAGATCTAATCTTGAAAAATTACGTAGATTTGGCACTTAGTGTACTACCAAACCCCATAAGATTGATTAGTAACTTCTGCCTAGCAAGAAGGCTGAGACAGCAGCTCCTTTAATCCGATTCCTGTATCTCTGATGTAATGAAAAATGTGGTCGCTGGTCTGCGGCATCTGCAGCACTTCTCTTCCACTGCAGATGCCACAAAGCCCTGCAAAACATTTGGAAGTGTGGGTTTGCACAGTTGAGTCTTAAGTAAGATGGTTTTAATATTAACATGACAGTTGTAGCAAAAATCTGTGACCATTGTGGCAGAAGTGTCAGGCAGAAGAAAATCAACCACTCCGAGCTCCAGTATACAGTGGTAAAGATTGATGAAATAAATGCCAGGAGACTCCTCTGAATATTAATATTAATTAAGTAGGGTAATGTCTGTTTTTTTCCAATTCCCATAGATCTGTCCTAAGTAATCCAGTTTATGCAACGAGACAGATAAGAAAGCAGTGAACGTATGCCAGTGCACAAAGCAAATTAATGAGTAAAGCCTTTTGCTAATAACAACTCTTGAGCAGAAATACTTGTGAGTCTACCCCGTTTGTACCTACGCTGCCTAGCAGAGATGTCAGACACCTGAATAATCTCAGGACAGATGTCAGTTAGCAGCCAGTTGGCTCAGCTGTTTGTTCATTAGACGCTCACTGCCCTGCACAAGTAAGAGTTACCATTTCAGTCAGTTCTGTGGTAATTACTTGTACCTTATGAGCAATAAAGCATCTTCAGGTAGAAACCACTGCTTCTGACAGCAACGTACTTCATCCAGACCCATGAGTAGTAAGTGCAAGTGAGGGAACTCTGCATGACCAGGCTTTGGAGAGCTAAGTCAGCTCTGCTGCTCTAACTCCCTCAACCCCCCTGCCAAGCAGTTTCTATGGAATAGCCATGACTCTGAGAGCACAAATTCCTCTCCACAGACTATTGCTAAGAAAAAGGGAATCCAATTGAGCAGCAATGGTCCTCAATCTCCAATACAGTAATTTACAACATTGCCATTTCCAATTGTTTAGTGACAGTCATTTGTCCTACTACTACTGACAAACATATTTAATTTTCTTTTATGACTACTGACAGGTTTATTCTATTGCAGTCAGATAATGTTGATCTGAAAGAAAATCTACAGTGATTTCTATTTGTGATGCACAATTGCATCCCAAAGTGGAGAAAAAACCCTAGTCTCTTTAGAGAAATATCTTAAGGTTTAGGGTACTGCTTTGGCAAAAACCACAATAATATTTCCTGTAAGGGAATAATCTATTCTCACTGATTTTCTTAAATTATTTACTATGGAATGCTTCAGTATGTGCAGAGTTAGTCTCATAAATCTCATCTAGGATAATGGAAGATCATTACCTCAATAGTTCCCACTCAGGGAAGCATGTCCTGGTATATACTAGGTAAAGCCAATATTTTCAGGCTTTCTGACAGAAAGGAAACTTGAGCTTAGCGGATGGGAGACTCTCTAAAGCAGGAAACATAAAAAGCATGTTAATTCTGATCATAAACGTGAACTCTAAACACAATAAAAGTGAACACAACCCCCTAACATGACATCGAAATGCCAAGCTTCTTCATATATTACATATATCATCTGTCTGAACTCAGTCAGACTTGGCTTCCAGTACATGTGAGACTCTCTAAGCAAGAGACCTGGTTTGCATAACTACAGGTTTCCATTCCAAATCTGAAAGTTTGCTCTGTGGAAGTTCTCCGGCTGCAGTTGTTCCCTACTCACTGCACAAGTCCTCACAGACTCTTTATCTTTTGCTCCTGTTGGCTCACTCACTGGTTTGCTTTTAAATTGCTACAATTTTTTTTCAACCACTCTTCACTTTCTGATGCTACAGAGCAAGTGATAATCTCAGTAAGATGTGACCAACTCTGGTTCTCCCAGGAAAATTGCTTCTTGATTTTCATGGATGTAAGTGGTCTCATCTGCTTGACTGCCATATTTTCAGAGGAAATGCTGCTTCCTGTGGACTTGAAGATAAAAAATGGCCAGTTCCTAGATGATCCCAGATTTAAGTCCTTTTCACCCTTATTGCCACAGTCTTTTTCTCCAGTTTTATCTGTCTCCCACCATGTAGAAGTGAGTTTACAGCATACTTCCCATGCTGCCCTAAAACCTGTGCTAAGCTCCCATTCGGGAAATTAGTAAAAATACTGTCTGTAAATTCACAACACAGTTATTGCACATTTGTTTTCTTTTGTAGAAAAGCACTAAGACTAATTCTGAGTGATAAAATGCAAACATGAATGTAATCTTGGGATTTACTACAAGTGTTCAAAGACAGCCTCCACGCAAACGCTCCATAACACTGTCAATTCACACTCCTACACAATATGCACTAACTTTGCTTGTTAGTAAGCCCTGAGAGGGAGTCATGGGAGAGTCATTCGGTACACCTCCTGCCCGTCCAGGGAAACTGCATTAGCAGTACTCTCCTTCTCCATGTACGTACAGGTCAAAATGGATGTCTGCTGCAGCGTAATCACTGCCCTAATAATATGTTTTTAAAAAGCACCTGCCATAACATACAGAAGGAAGCAAGGTGGCCTAATTTTTTAACAGCAGCTAACCTGTCCTTCTAGGTAAATTAAAGAATTGCAGATCAGTGTGCAACACTACCCCGAATACTGGCTGGGAATTCTTGAGTGGAATGAACCTCTCTTCTCTCTTTTTAAAATTGTCTGTGATTTTTTTGTGACTTGATTATTTATATCAATAATATGCGAACTTAATACACCATTTGTTACCTGTACAGGATTTTAAATGTCTCCCTTAAACTCCTATGCTCTGTGATCTTTCAGCTACATTGATTTCAAAGAAAATGACAACAGAAAGAATACTTAGAACAGGTAAGTGGTTTTCTTCCTAATTCCACTGTTTGTCAACCAGACAATACTGGCAGTTAGAAACAACCAACTCTGAATATGACTTGTAGAGAAGCCATTCTGTGAAGTGTTGTTTAAGGACAAGGAAGCCTTAAGGGGGAAGCACATATTAGAAAGTATTTCTGTGTACCAGAAATCCCCACCTGACCCTAGCAACTCACACCTTCCAGGCCTTGATGCAGTACAGCTGGATCACTGGTCTTGTTTCTCGAAGCCCGCAGAACAACAGAGAGGGAGGTATTTTTTATTTTATGGTTTAAGTATTTTCTCTGCAGTTGCACACGGCTCTAGCTTTTAATTTTCTACATATACAAGGGTGACTGGAGAAAATATCTAACATGATTCAGAATCACGTGATTCTACCATGATTTACTGCAAACCCTAAAATTATGACACCACATTTTTCTTAGGACACCGTTTTGTTTTGTGAAGTCATTAGAAGTTGATTCATATCCTGCTTTCCCCACAAATTCTACCTCTTTTATATTAGGATGAGCGCTGAGATTATTAAAACCTTCATCTCTGTGTAGAGACTGTTTCTATGGCAGTATATTTTAAAGTTCTGAACATTAAAGTAACAAAAAATGATCTCACAGTCACATGGCACTCGTGTGATTTTACCAGTAGGGCTGAGTAGCCTGTAGTCCTTTCCTCTTCCATCCTTCAAAGCCTGCAAATACGGCAAACTCAACGTGCTGTCGACAGCCTCACTCATCCCTTACCATCTAGACAGTGGCTTTAACCAGTCAAATCCAAGTAACTGCCAAGCACGGGACTGCCTAACAACATCATTTTTCAGTGTTAACCTGGGGCAAAACCAAACTGACAGAAAACCATCCTAATTTATTTCAGGAGGATTCCGGACAACAACCTGCAACTAATCAAGTTGAGTCCAGATAAAGGCTGGTAATTACAATCTGTGAACTGATTGAGGCTGAGTGCAAAGTTTACATCCAGCTGGAAAACCAAACACGACCTCCTTCTTACCAACAGTCAGTGCTGTGCTCCAGAGCACAGGGAAGAAAGGCACTAGCCACCTTTGCTGAGATAAAGTTAAGTATCACAAAGAGCGCTTTCACAAGCAAGCCAAATTTGACATAAATTAAAAATAATAAAAAAGCTGAATGCCGAACAAAACGATGTACCAATGAAACCTAGAATACAAAGGGCATGCCTTGTAGATAAGAACAGATGAAAAAAATAATCAATGAACTAAAACTGAGATTCAGGATGTTTCAGCCTACTCAGCAGACAAAGACAGAACATGTGTCTCCAGGTCTCTCATGGCTCTGTTATTTTACTCTGGTGCTAGGAGGATGAGCTCACCATAGGAAGGAAGTCTGCCATCAGAAATGCTGCTAACAGACATGATCCCCTGATGCTTCAATGACTACTATTTTCCTTCCTCCTCAGTATCATTTCTCCCTTCTTTTATCCAGAGAGTCTACTTTGGTGAGCCAGCTGGCCAAAAACAGTATCTTAAATGGCTTGATGCTTTTGCCCACCACCCCCAGAACGAACCCCTTTTCTCCTTTTTCTGTCGTCATTTCTGGTCTTGTTTCATATTCAAGGAAGAAGGCTTGGATACTCAGCAACAGGAGCCCCTGAACCCATCTTAACTATTCGTACCTCTTTTTACCTCTCAAATGTCAATTTAATTTGCAAATATGTCTGACAGACTCATTAAAAAGCCTCTAAAATGGAGCTCTACAACTGAAGGAAAAGTATATAAGGGATGCTGTTAAAAATCAAAACTTGAATTCATATGCTCTATTTGAAACACTGAAGCCATTTTTCCTTCCTGGTTTTAGGTAAAACGTATTGGAAGCTTTCTGCAATCAGTTTACACTGGGTAAGTTCTCTATACTTTTACTACCATGCAGCAACTTACCATTGCCCAATGACAAAATTTTGTTTATTGCTTTTAAATACGTGCTGATTTACTCTATTTGAGTTAACAACTAAAAAATACTAATCCCTTCCTCTATCAAACTGGAACATCTACACAGGAAAAAAAAGTGTCATTTTTTGAATTAAGTTGCTCAAAATTTTATGTTTCACATAAATCTATAAATATCTGTATGAATATAAGTTTTGGTACCTTGGAAGTTCAGTATACCAGTTCTCAAGCAAAATGTCTCATCTGAAAAATTAACTATACAGATACGTGCAATAGAATTAAACATTTACCGCTGCTGGGGCACTTTCATCAGTGTGTAGTGATGGATGGCACATTTATATTCATCCCATATGTGTCTACATATGTCACAGTAAAAAGCACTCCAGTGACCCACTATTTACAGAAAGAAGACAGAAAAATCACAGGATACGACAGTTACAGTTGTTTAATGTCTACTCACAAAGTCATTGCAGTAATTATTACACATGTTTAAAAAGTGAAGAGAGAGGGAAGAGAGGAAGGGAGAGAGTGGGTAGAAAAGCCATCCCGTACAGTTGACCTTAATGAGGCAGGCTATGAATACACATAATGATATCTCACAGTGTTTGAAGATGTGCAGCTTTAGGCAAAAGGACTGTACTAGAAAGGGGACAGGGTAAGTACCTCTCAAATGGAGCCATTAAGCTTGCAGCTATTTGGATCCTGAAATGAGATAAAAGCCACATCACAGAGGCATAATGACTTCAGGACCAATAGGAAGAATTAACTGGCATATCTTCTGGTAAAATAGATTATGAAACCCATCAGTTCTGCTCTGCATCAGCAGTCTAAACGATGAAGCAGAAGAAACAGAAAGCAGAAAGACTACGATTTCCCTACTCTCAGCATAAAGCCCCAAGGAACTACAGAAGTGTTGGTCCGTCTCTCCTACTGACATCCTGTACAGCCATTAGAATGAATAAGCTGTTCTGGTCTCTGTGCGGTGTTCCTCTGCTTCCTTCTCACCTCCCTGCCCTGAAAAATCTTGCAGGACAAATGCACAAGGTAAGATCAGGGTGAACTTACTGATCTGAGAGCTTTTCCCTATCGTCCTTGGGCCAAGGAGGAAAAAAGGCAAGAAACAGAAAAAATAGGGATCAATATGAACTTATTTCTTCTGTCTTTCTCAATGGAACAAAAACTGCCAGAGGAAACCAAATCAAGCTTAGAGATTCAGAAATACAAAATACCACACAAAGCGTGGGGTGAAGCAGTAATATACTCAAAGTTTACATCATCCAACAAATAACTTGGAGGAGCAGTTCTTTTCACTACAAATACTCTTCTAATGACAATTAAAGAGAAATCAGGAAAGATCTTAAACTGGATACTGAAATAGGAACCCTCCATCTTTGGAAAATTCTGCTTGAATGCAGAGTCTTTGCATCGTGGAGCTGCCTTTGAAAGATGGTGGGATCTCGGCCTTAAGATAACAGAGCTTTGGAAGAGTTCTCTATTGGCCTAAGATCACAAGTTGGGCTGAACTGAAAGGCAGTCTAATAGTTAAACATTATGCCACATCACAGCTTCGAGGAATATTTTTCTGTAAGTGCATTAATTTGAAAAGTTCCAACTTTCCAACTCTAAACATTTTCATTACTGATTTTCATTAAAGGAAAAAAAAAAAAAGCTTCCTAAAATGTCCATAGTTCCTATTGATAAGTATTTGGAAAGCTGATGAACATCTATTGCAGTGCCCTAGATTTTGAAAAGCTGTTTTACTGCAGCAGGAATAGATTCTTAATTGTGATATCTGAATATCTGAATAATTCTGTTATGAGGACATAAAATGCAAGTGCTTGGTTCCTCTATCAAAACACAGCACTGTGAGTACAAGGTTTATTTGGAGAAGACAAAGACAAGAGAATAGGGGCTCTGGGATTTCTTTGACAATACGGAGTAGTTTGTAGAGACCATGAATTGCTGTGGGGAGGACACGCACATATATATTTCTGTGACTCTGACTACACTATTGAATGGCCAGGACACCTTAGAAAACAGAACAAAATTTTAGTTAGTGAAGGGCAGGACTCATCATGACATTCACTAGTTTACTAAATTGAGACGTACTGAAGATGGATATGGGTTGTACCCAGAGAAATGACCAGACAGTTGTCTACTACACCATAAATTTCTCCTAGTTTTTTTAAAAAAATATTTTCTTGACACGTTTGGGACCCCTAACACTTTCTGACTGTAGAATCCATAGGTGAAATGCTGACATAATGATGAAATAATGAAATTTGTGATTTGATATTTGTGATGCAGTACCTTCACGGTTTAAAGATGCAATTTCTACAAACACAATTTCAGTGGCTTTTCATGATATTGCCCTTGTCCCTGAAGGTTTATGGTCAGGTGACAGTGCGCCTTTTTCTCGTAGCGAAGAGTTGCTGATGACAGCAATTTAGTTAAAACAGAGAACTCCATTCCTTTCACAGCATGTGTTAAATCCAAATAAAGGGAATGAGCACTAAATCGTCTATCCTAGTGTTCATGTTCTCCTTGCACTGGTTAGGAAAAGGTCACATATAATTACTCTGGAAATTGTTTTGTAGGCAAGAAATCTTAAAAAGTAAAATGAAATCGTTACTTTTACTTTTTTTATCTGTTTTTTCCCCAGTGTTGGACAAGCTACTAGGGCCGTCTGCTGTACATTTACATTTACCACAGATGAGCAATACTGTAGTACTGGATAGATGTACTTTTTTGTGCCTGCCATCACTACAGTAGTGTATGTTTAAGTTGCAAATTTATCCTTCAAGAGTACCCAAAAGCTATAGTACTGCTGAACAAAGCAGTTCTTCTAAATAGCAGAAATTGCTATAATATATCAGCAGTTCTTGGCATTGTTCCCTGCAGTGCCTGCCTAATTAGTTCCTGATACAGTTCAAGGTGCTAGTTAGGATTTTAAAAGCCCTAAATGGGTCAGGATCCACTTATCTGAAAGACTGTCTGTACACTTATGTCTCAGAACAGATCGGCTGGCCTGCCTCTCTAGCCCAAGAAGGACTGACGGCACTCTCAGAGCTTAGATCCGGCTCCTTTTTAGATACGTGTTTATTATACCAATGCAGAGATTAATGGTAGTATGAAACAATGGTATCCTCCAGTTCTCCAACAGGCTGCCTACCTATGAGCACTTGGATCTGGGGTCTGCCACATGTGCCATGCGTCCCCCTTCAAGTAAGACTCCCCACTCTGCCCCACCAATTTCTCCCATCCAAGTTGGATAAGCACCACCCCACAGGTCCAGACACACACATATTTTTCTACCTCAGCATGGCAACACATATGGCTAAGACAGCAGATCTTCCATGAGAATGCCCAGTGGGAAATTACCCGTGCAAAACTAGTGTTAAAACAGGGGAAAAAAAGCGCAAATCCAAAATAAGTTAAGAGTTATATAAATTGTCTCAGAAGCGTCTTTCTAACACCAGATAAAAAGACAAAACAGGCAAAAAAGAAAACTCGTATGTTTTGTTTCTCTTGTATTTCATTTATATTCCCTGCTTGTGGTGGTAACTGCGTGAAAGTCAGCGATATCGGGACAGAAATAACAGTCTGTCATTTCTAAACAGCTACCTTCTACAGCACCCCGTGAACCACAGGCATTACTGAACTACGAATAGGTTGATATACAGTAGTTTTGGTAAACAGCCATAGAAATACCTACTTTTTTTTCTTTTTTTAAAATGATGCACCACTGAGGATACAAAGGCCTGTTAAGGCTAATTAATAGTTGTGATTCAAAAAGCTTATGAAATGGATTAGCTACCGCATTCTCAGACTATACTGAATGGTAACTACGGATTTGATGACCCCTCTCATGAAAAGCTCTTAGCAATTATTTTTCTTTTGCCAAGAATATGGATTATGAACAGACTTTTTCTCCTGACCACACTAAAAAAAAACAAAATTAGAAAATACAATGCAGTTACCTGTCATGTTGCAGTAAACTTTCAAAGGTCCCAGTGCTCCACTGCCATCTGGATCTATCCAGTAGTAATTTGAAGTTTTGCCCAAGTGTTTGTATGCTTCACAAGAGAGTTCATGAATAGCTGGAATGAAATAAAACACAGCAATAAGGATCTTCATATCCTTGAGCAAAAAATCCATAATGACAATAAATTGACTTTATTTATACATCAAGAACTATACCTCTGAGAGTAAAGTAATGTTACTGACATTGACAGAAAACAAAGCATCCTTCCAAAGGATACAGAAGTGATTAAAAGCTTGAGACACACAATTTCATTCTTTTGGCATGTGAGAGAAAGCCAGAATAGGAAGACAATTCCAATAACTTGGTGGGGGCAGGGAGGAGGAACAACAAAACTTTTTCAAGAGTATCTCTAAACTGGTTTTGAAAATACTTCGGTTCAGAACTTTGTTTTTACACTGGTTTAAGATTTATATCATAAATGGACACACTTTTATTGATCCAACATATTTTTCTCTTTAGTTGTCTTTGAAGAGAGACACCAAAAAGCTTATGAGTTTCCCCTCTGTAAATTTTAGAATTTTTCAGGTTGTATTACAGATCAGACTAGTATCAAGCTTCAAAATCGTGAAATCACAGAATTATAGAATTGTTGAGGTTGGAAAAGACCTTTAAGATCATCCAGTCCAACCACTAACCTAGGACAGCCAAGTCACCACTAAATCACATTCCTCAGCACCACATCTGTATGTATTTTAAATACCTCCAGGGATGGTGATTCCACCACCTCCCTGGCAGCCTGTTCCAATGCTTCACAACCCTCTCTGCAAAGAAATTCTTCCTAATGTCCAACCTAAACCTCTCCTGGTGCAACTTGAGGCCATTTCCTCTCATCCTGTCGCTTGTTACATGGGAGAAGAGACCGACCCCCACCTTGCTACAACCTCCTCTCAGGTAGTTGTAGAGAGCGAAAACGTCTCCCCTCAGCCTCCTTTTCTCCAGACTAAACAAACCCAAGTCACTCAGCTGCTCCTCATAAGACTTGTGCTCCAGACCTTTTACCAGCTTTGTTGCCTTTCTTTGGACACACTCCAGCACCGAAATGGCCTTGTAGTGAGGGCCCCAAGCCTGAAATTTCTCACTACACGTAATACCTGTCTTTACACAGCTCTGCAGTTACTCTATTACGTATCTACATAACTAACACTCTGTTCCAGCATGGCCTAAAATTCCACAACATTTACTTCAAGAATTTTAATTGATTTGTATGGGAGTTCTGTTTCAGTTTTCCGATGACCTCTCTATACTGCTTTCTGTTGCAAGTTGTAAAACTGCTTGTCAAATTGTGTTAGGATGAATACTCAGACATATTAATAAGCACTGTAGTTAGAAGCTATTCTAGTAATTCCCCCATTTTCTTTGAAATGGAGGACTGTTACAAAGTTATGTGTATTATATATAAATGAAATGATTTTATGCACAGAAAAAGTAAAACTGTCCTTTATATATATTAGTATATATAACTGGTAAATTCTATAAGTATTTTTCCATGCAATTTTTTTAAAGAGGAATGTGTAACGCTTCTTTGTTTTCCAAGGAACAGATGGTGCAGGTTTTTTTGTTTGGAATCAATCAATCAGCTGCTAAAAGAAATGAAATGTTTGTTTAACCAGACTTCATATCCACTCTGAAAATTAATCTAATTTGTTGGCAATTCTTGCAAGCTTTCTCCTTGCTACGGCTGGCTTTATTTCAAATGCCCATAAGGACGAGCTGTTTCACTGGGCTCTGATGATGAGTGACTGAGCACACACACATTTAAAGCCCTCTAACCATCTACCAAGACGTAGGAAGGAATGTGGAGGTAAAAAATGCATCCAGTTTTGCTGTGGCATGAATGCAAAACTGAAGGCTCTTACTTATGTATAAAAAGAATCTTCCCGTCGATGCTACAAAAGAAAATTTCCTGGGAAGTTTTATGTGTTCTTTTCAGGGTCTAAGTCAACGTTATACAAGATGTAGACACTTTAATTAAAGTGTGAAATATTCCAAGCCATTTCCCCTTTCTCCCCTAACTAAGGTCAACAGATCCTTTCTTTAACAAGGAGATATAATCACAAAATATAAACTGTTAATGTATAATTGTTGTGATAGCAGGTTGCAAATTTTAACAGATGCATTCCAGGTCAAGCCAAGCAGATGACAAATACTGTTTATGATCTCCCAGAAGTTTGGTGTTTTCATTTTCTAAACCCTTTCAGTTTTGTCTGTGTAGTACTCAGATCTTTATGTAGGGCCATATGACATTTTTCTTGGAGTTCACTCCTTTCAAGAAGGCAGGCCAATCCTTGTGCAGAGATACTACTACAATTCAGAAAAGAGAATTATTGCTATATGGAAGACAAAACCAAGTTACACTGTTTATTCAGACACGCATTTATTCCTACTGAATATTTTTACAGAAAATTAAAGGGTTTAGATACAAGACCCTTCCTTCTATTCCTCTGGAATGAGAGAAATAGAAAGCGGTAGGTAGTTATCAGTATTACAGCACAGAACAGGCTGCTTTTGAATAAGTCAGCATTTGTTAAGCCTCAACATTATGTTGAACAGCAAACAACAGAAATTAAGATATTTCTTCAAATAAAGCCAAAGGAGTGGGATATTCTAAATAAAGAAAGTCAACTCGTGACAATTAGAAAATTGATAAAGGTTACAATAAACAGAGCCAAGAAAGGACAAGTCAGCAAAATGCAATATTTGATTAGAAAGTCTACAGTGTTAACATGCAAATAAGGAGAAATGGTGGTATGTATCAACATACAGAGAAGGAGGGGTAGAGAGAGAGAAGTGTCTTTCAGTGCTGATTCATTGTGCAAGATGGGGGGGAAAAAAAAAAAAAAAAGGATTGAGACACAAGGGCAATAGATTTCTGCTTTTCAAGCCAGTAGACGTAAAATGCCCCAAATGTGAATTTGATTTCCTGCTAGCTGGTCCAACACACAACATATATGCTCTTAAGGGACTTCAGAATAGTATTAAACCTCAAAGTCTTCCAGGCTAAATGTAAAACTCACACGTGCCCTGATGTCCAGATAAGCCATTTCTAGCATAATGCTACTTACATTCTTTCTGAGGATAAAAGGGGCAAAAAACTGCCCTACAAATGGCTTCCTCGTTCACAACTTGACATGCTTTCATATTGCATCAAAAACTGTCTACATGGAATAAGAGGTGAAAACCTGGTCAGAACAGTGATCCAAGGTCTTAGAGTAAGGTTAAAAAGTATGTACAAAAAGCATCAAGAACAGAAAGAGAAGAGCACAAAAAGATGCTATTAGTCTTTTTAAAGTTTAATCACCTGAGTAATACAGATCAAACTGAGACCACAAATCCATTTCACGCCAAAGTTTGAAAGGGCTTCGCTATGTTAGAGCATGAAGTAAAAAGAAGTTAAAAAAATCCAACTTAAAATAATCTCATTTTAACTTCTGGTGTGAAACATCAAGCTTCTTTAAGCTTCTTAGTCTGGGCAAAAAATCCATTTTAATCAGCTGACAAAAGCAACTACAAAGACATTTTGAAGTTCAACATTGACTAAGCTAACACTCAAAACAGTGGGCTTGAGCACAGCTTGAAGGGGAAAAGTTTCTCTTAGAACAGCTGGACTAGAAAAGCAGACTATGGGAGAACAGCTTAGAGTGAAAGAAACAAAAACTAACAAAAAACATCGTAGCCACAGAGACCTTAACACCAGTTTCATTGCTGCATTTCTTCATGGCTTCTTTTCCACTCCCAGAACTGCTTACTTGAATCCCAAAGGGGAGGTGTTGATGGACAAGGAAGACAACACTCATTTCTGAGTGCCCAGGATCCTCTGTTTTAAACATTTGAAGAAAAGCAAGTGGTTCAGAAAACCAGTTTACAGAATACCTTTTTCCAGCTCCAGACTGTTAGGTGAAAGTTGGGAGGAGTTCAGGTTCTCTTAGATTTCAAAGGCTCTTTACTGATTGAGAGAAGCAGATGTTCTCGCTCCTGTTTTACTTTCTGACTGGCATAAAGATCAAGAGAGAGTTAACCCACACAGGTGGCACAGCTTCTGACTATCTCTAGCAAGCAGGTGAGCTGAATGACAAAAAGGATTTAGCAAGTCTGTCAACCCTGTAAGACGTTCACAGAGAGTTTCAGTAGTATCTGAGTGATCTACAGGTTCTGCATCACTATGTAAAAAGGCAGCTTTAATTTTAGGGCTGACAAACAGCCTCCTTTTATAAGTACGAAGCTTGTTATAAATAGAAGACCTAGCAAAACAGCCTCCACTCTGTGACACAATGAACGTGCTACAACACATTTTGTTTCTGTCAGTGAATATGGCTGTTGCAGGGAATAAACTCCTTTAAACTGCTACTAATACAGGAGTAAATCTCAGCTTTACAGAGGCATAGGAAAGGTGCAGATTCACAGCAACTGATGGTATTAAATGATAGTAAAAGTGACAAAAGCAGGCAGTGCATCAGATCCACAAAGTCCAGCCATGCCTCTCCATCACTTTCAACTTCCCAGAAAAATACTGAAAGCTAAATAGACTGTGAGGTGCTTGGGTTTATGTCACTCAAGCTAGTTTAAACTCTTTAGTCCCTTAAAAGGGGCTGGAAGCACAGACAAGGAAGGGGAAAGGGTTTCTTCTCACTATTTTCCCTACTGTGTAATTGTCTTAATGTAAAAGAGACAACACAACACTTCTTTTACTTTCTGCATTCTGCCAAAGACCCCGTTCCAAAAATCCTTCTCTATTTAAAAATAGCTTCAAAATAGTTGCAAAATAACACCCTCCACTAAACAAAAAGTAAAAGATAGTAGCAGGGGAAAAAAATAAAATCCTAACTAGATAAAACTGTCTTGCAACACCAAAAACAGTTCTTCAAAGTAAATTTCTGATGGACTTCTAGAGACAGCAATTTCTCCATGACCAGAAGGTGAATTTAGAGCCAAGAGTTGCTCACCAAAAGCAACACCACGAAATTTCAGGTACTTGCAGCAAGGATACCCCTGTAAAATCAGGTTACCATGATGAGCAAAAGCAGAGGAAGTATCACCTTAAAGAGAAGGCTCTAATAATGTAAAGCTGTAAGACCTCCAAGGCTCCCAGCCCTCACAACCCAGGCAGCAGCCAGCCGTGGCTGCCCACAGGGCACTCACTTTGCCACGCTAGAGCAGGAGGGGGATGCCAAATACGCTCAGCTAGCTGCAGTGCTGAGTTTCAGCACCCAGTCTACAAGCACTTGGAAACCATGTCAGAATGTGTCAGTAACTGCAGTGAGCTTCACATCCAGGAAGTTTTTTGATAAACTTCAGCTTTATGCACATCTGAAATATGATGTGTATATTAAAAGATCCATTTGGAGATTTAAAGTTCCTTTGGGAAAGGTTTGTTTCCTTTTTTTTTTTTTTAAATGGATCTACTGTGATGCTAAAGAAATTCCAGAATTTTCTTTCTGAAGAAATACAACAACTTTGAATGTAGTGTAACTGAATCTAATTACAACAAAATTACTTTTATTCAGAAAAAAAAAATCAAGAAATGTGTCCAACTATGACATGCGTTTGCCAATGCAATGTCGCCTAATTATTAATAACAATGGAAATCAGAAAACCTGCACTTCCTGGCTTTCTGTATAACTGAACATGTGAGTAAAGTAAAACCTCTAAAGGTCCATGAGTAATACTGTCGCGTGTTCGAACTAGGAGGCTGTTCTATCCGAAAAGGGTTCGCGACTGCACAGGTTTGGAGGCAAGGTAAACCCACCCACACCTACACAAAAGAACTTACCGGCTCGTTAGGCTTTGTTTAGGCACAGGAAAAGGAATGTGGCACACAGGGCTGAACTTAAGGGGGGTGAGAAACAGAAGCGTTTTAACAGTGAACGCAAGCACAACCATAAAGCGACCCTTTAAATACCAATAGGACTGGAAGGAGAGAGAGGGAGAGATTGATAAATCCATCCACAGGCACCTACAGGTATAACCCAGTCTCCCATCCCGAGCCCCATCTCCCGCTCACGCACAAAGGACCCGCCGCGCGGTCGCACCGCCGGGGGGGGGCGGTGGTGTCATTGTCCGTCACCTGCAAAGTTTCCAGTCCGAGAAAACTTGCCCTGGAGCAAACCTGCATGCAGGAACGTGGTCCTTCTTCCCCTGGGGTAGCTGGGAGAAGACCCGAGTTCCCCGGGGGCAGAACCCCGCGGCTCCCGGCTCTGCCCTCTGCGGAGCGGGGCACGGAGCGGACCCTCAGGGGGTGCCTGTGGGTTCCCGCGGGGCTGCGGGAGCCCCGAGCGGAGCCGCTGGAGCCCTCGTCGCTTTTCCCCCGTCAGCGGTTCGTGTCCCCTCGGCGCAGGGTCTGGGCGCTGACAGCCGGTTTTACCCCGTACCGGGTTAAACTCAGCCCAAAGCCACCCCCGCCGGCGGTGGGCAGAGCGGAAAGGTCCGCCCGCTCCGCAGGAGGAGCCTGTGACTGCCCCGGGGGCACGGAGGGACCTGCGGGCGGTTTTCTCTCCCTCTCCCTCTCCCTCTCCCTGGTGAAGCTTCGCAGTCCCGCGGCACAGAGAACCGAAAGTGCCGCGGCCAGCCCGGGGGAGGGTCTGAAACTCCGCTTTTCATGCGCTCGTTCGCGGAGCCGCCTCTGAGTATCTCGACTCCCAGCCAGGGAACCGAGAGGGCGGGCGCTGCTGTTCCAAAAGGGGCGGGAAAACGTTCCCGCGCTCCGGGGAGGAGGAGCAGGGGAGACAAAGGGCTCACCCCGCCGCCGCCATCTTGACCGGTTACAAATACTTACAATTTGTGTGCCAATGTTGCATCTGCAAGAATAATATTTTCTCTTTGTTTTTAAAGAAATCTTGCTATACACGAGGAGCCACTCAGCAAAACCTCAATTTTCACACATAAATGCAATTAAGCATTAGGAAAATTTCACTGCAAATAAGAGAATTGGAGAATATTGGAAGGCTCAGTGAACAAGTCCACAAAATCACGGCCGTATATGACACAACGCATAGTCAGTTTTCTAGGTGTAGTAAAATCACAATCGGGCAGTAGTTCTCAGGCATGACCAGGCTACCTCCAGAGCCAGAAGCCAAACTGAGCTACTGCAGCCCCAAAGGCAGAAGCAAACACAACCCCTGGCATCTTCACACACCCTCAGAGTGAATCTGAGATTTGATTGTTTCTTCTGGCATACATTGTAGGGGCCCTTGGTGTCCTTTCACAGTTGTCTAGGGCAAACACATTGTGAGACAGAGGATGTTGCTCTTGCATGATAAGAACCTAATAATATAAACAAGAGGTTCTCTTGTAGGGTAGGAGCGTGAGACAAAGGATGTTGTTCGTATATGATAAGAACCTGTGGTCAGCCCAGGTTGCTCGAGAGAGGGGTCTTTTCGAAGCCGGACTGCGCTTGCTTAATAGGGTATGGAATATTAACTTCTCCTCCCAGGGGAGGCATAAGTTCACGGTAATGAGACATGTGACGTATGAACTGGTATGTACTATAACATGTAGAAGGCGTGTCGGGTTAGTCTGTAAACTTTGGAGTACCCAGCCAATGGGGAAACAGAGGAGGGATTTTGCGGCCAGGAATAGGGTATAAAAAATTAATGTATTTCTCTGGCCAGGTGTGCCTACTCGTTAGACACCCGGTCTTGCAAGAACGTAATAGAATTAAGTGCTTCACTGTGGAGTCTGGCCTAACCCTCTTTTCGTGAGGTTTTTTTTGCTCGTTTCTCACAGTATGAATTCCAAGAGCTCAAAACTTCATCCTTTCACTGTGGCCACTTGAGATTAGTAAGAGTCTGTCACACACCGCACAACTATTTTACTCACGGCAGTTAAAATACAAGTTAACTTAAGCCTAAGGGTTTAGCTCTATTACTCTTAAGATGCCATTAGATAAGTTCAACAGCATTCTCAGGGTGTTCCTGGAAAAGGTAGTTCAATTGCTCAAATTATATTTGGAGCACAAAGTGCTGGGAACAAAAGCAGACTCTTTCCCATGATCATAATTAGTGTAACAGCAGAATCACATGGCTGGGATGAACCTCAAAGATGACCCAACCCACCTCCCAAAAAACCTCCTGACATACTCCTGTCCAAGATCTCCCATGACGTAAATTCCTTAACACACCGAGGCAACCTACAGCTCCACCAGCCCATCAGCATTTCTCCCCCTCTCTCTACACTGTGAAGACGCTCTGCTGCAATTTAACCATTTCTCCTTCTGCCCCCCATGAATTTGGAGAATAGCTTATTGTACTCCTCCTTGCAGCCATCTTTTGTCAGTTTGCAGAAGTGAAAGGTCAGGTTTGTTCATCTTGGCCACAGGTTGTGTTTTCTAGGTGCTAAACTATTCTTCTTGCTCTGCTCTGGACTCTCCAGTTTTTTTCATGAAGCTCAGCATATGGAAGTGGACAATGCCCAGCACAGCAGGATTAATTTGCACATTCCACAAGTTATGCTTCTGTTAATTCATCCCAAAATGGTGTTTTTCATATTCACAGAAGCATATGCAATGAACTACAAGGTAAATGTCAGCAATAAAGCCCACTTGCACAGAACTGAATAAAAACCCACAAAAACAAACCAGCAGTTTTCCTCAACCTCTGCTTCTACAGTTAGTTAACCCCTCCTAAGCCTAGTCCTTCCCAATACTCGGTTGCATCTCACCTCAAAATCCTCAAAACAGCTTCCTAAAGAAAGACCATTCTTAAATTTTGTATATATATAAAAAATATTATATATAATACTTTATATTAAAATATATATTCTATATAAATAAAAATATTATATAAATACACACTTTTTTTTATAAATTGGGAAGGTAAACCAACAGAAGGAATTTCAGTGCTTTATAGCTGGACTAGTGTACTTTTCTGTTCACTGCTGCGTTGGCCATCATGACACTAAAATTTTGCAACAGCAAAGCTCCTTCGTGACTGAGCCCAAGCATTCTTCCTGCTGCCATTGATCTAAGCTTCAGCCTTCTTAAAACTCTGATGTTATGGATTGCCACCTTCCCAGCTGCTATATCTGCCTCACACTCTGTCTCTGCCTCCTCCTGTGAGCTAATGAACTTATAAAGGATTCTCGTTATTAGTGCAATATTTAAATATACCCTGTAGAAACAGAAAGGAAATTAAAAAGCAGGAAAAAAAAATTCATAAGATACATGGAAATTTGCCAAATTCATGTCAAGTTGACTCTAGGCTCATTTATGTCAGTGATAAACAAGACAATTACCGTTGTGGTAACCAAGGGAAGAAAGTAGAGGGGTTGCCGTCAGAATAAGAAAGAGAGCACACATTTATTTGCCACTGCGATAATGAAGAAAATTACTGCCGTGGGGGTGAAAACTGTAATTTCAGTTACCACACAGTAGTGCAACCCAGGACTTCGCTATGATTACAAGATAAAAACATCCCATTTATGACCAAAAAAAAGGTATTTCTGTTTCTCTTTCAACTTTGTTCTCTCTTTGCTTTGGGCTTGGAGAGGCAGGGCAGGGCAAAATTAATTTAAATCCAAATGGCAGATCAAAAATGGATTTTTAAACAAATTGAGCACTGATTTTAAATTAGAAGCCATAGATTAGGCAATTAGCATCCTTGTAACAGTGTCGGCCTACAAACATCACAAAAAAAGAAGTATAATTAGACACCAATTTTTAAGAAGGTTCTTTTGAGAATTAAGCCATTCAAGGATACTCAAACACTTTTTCAAAAAAAATAACCCTGCATTCTAGTGTGGTCCTTTGTGGCTTAAATAAACACCACTCAGGACAAAACCATTTGAAAGGGAGAACTGCAAGTCATGCCAAACATCTCCACATCAGGCATGCCACCATTTTCAATCTGGATGGTTTGGCATGTTCGTATAGCTGTAATGCATTCCTGGGCACCGCGCCTGAGGGGGAAGATTGTCAGAGAAACTCCCAGATATTCACAGTGCTTGTGCTGGTCTTACACTGGTACCAGCCACAGAAAGCTTCAGAGCTTCCTGGAGCTCGTTTGAATTTTCTCCAGCTGGGAGGCAACAGGAACACTGCTACCATCATCTTGACCCCTTCTTCCTTCCTATCCCTCTCTCCCATGCAAAAGGCTTCAAGGTTGGTATAAAAGCAAAGTTTGAAAAATCCATACCCCTGAAGAAAAAGTACGAGTTCTGCTCCCGTTCCCACTCCCACATACTTTGTATTGCCAGGGCAATGGAAGAGAGGAGACAAGGTACTCACCTGGATTTACACTTTTCCAGCTGTGTAATACAAACGCTTGGTTGCACTCTAAAGCGTGCCAAGATACACGAATGAAACCTTAGCAAATTATACAAGGGCTGACATAGGGGAGATGACTCCAGAAAATGTAGGTCCAAATTACAGAAATATCTGGAATCTTATTTTTATACAAGATGTCTGTAAGAGGCTACAAATAGCAAAACCACAGATTAATCCCAAGAATTTTTCTTCACCAAGTTTATGACATTTTTGTCCTGTCTTGGATATCACAGCATTTGATCTGTCTGAAGACCTGAACTTCCTCATCAATGTTAACTAATGCTCAGCTGTACAAAGAGATATTCTCATTACACAGCTTTAAAAGAGATTATAGTGTTAGTTTTTGTTTATCCATGAATATTGCCAATCCCAAAATGCATTACTCCCACATTCACTTATAGGTCTGCAATTAAGTTTTATTTTGACAAGCCTTGACAGCTGTAATTGTCACCACTTCCTGCCTCTTTCTCCCTTCCTTCCCACCACAGTTCCCCAAACATTTTTGTATCGGAACTTACCATAACCAGCAGTTCTGTGAAAGAAAATATGGTACCTCGCTTGGCTGTACTTACTCTATAGTATAATGTTTAACTTGAGTAAAACTTCCTCAAGTTATTAAAAAAAAAAAAAGTCAAATAAAACAAGAGTTCTTAAAATCTTACATTAAAAGCTTATGTTTGAAAAAAAACCAAACCACATCGACAAACAGTAGCTTACCTACAAAACAATTACTATACAAAATGACTTACTGACACCTAACCAAATAGTGGGTTTCCCAGAGGAGCTGAGCACTTATTTCCACCATCAGAAAAGAAAGAAACCATTATGAAAACAAATGCTCATATCAGCATTTACATTATCTCAATCAAAACGTCCTCTATCAACATGACACCAATTTAGAACCAATGCATCATCTTTGTCATTTCCATTAATCACTAAGCAACTTGCAATGCCAACAGAACTCAACATTTTTAACTGCCATAAAAATATCAGCAGAAACATCTGCTCCCTGTCTGTTTTTTCAGGCTTTCTCTTCAGTACTTTCAATTGGGAATGACTGTGTCCTGGCAACTTACTGAAAATAATTTTCACATCCTTTTCACATAATGGGTGAGCTGTGAAATTAGAAACATGCTAGATGGGTACCTTGGAGGTTGCCCTGGTTGGCACAGACTCTTTTTCACTGGTATCTCTTTCAATAGCAGCACTGTATTCATTTAGACTGTTTGCTGAGGGGATGAGAACATGGGGAAAGTGTCAGGTTCTGTGAAAAAAAGCCCATCTGCACACCCACAGAGGAGCTCAGAGATGCCATGGCAGGGGAGAAGCCCAAATAATACCCTGCCAGACTGCGCTCAGGTCCATCACAGGAGCCATTAGCCCATCAAAGGCCCATCTGCACAAGCCCAGAGAAGGACCCAAATCAAGCACCTCCAAGCAACAACCTGTCTGGGGCTGTCCCAGCACAGCCGCAGCTCCGGTGTTTGGGCATGGAGCCCACCACCACGAGTCACCAGGAGCAGCATTCCTAAACGCCTTTCAGTGTAAGGGGGTTGCTGCCTAGGGGTGGGACAAATTATGGGATGCATGGGAAACAGCTCAGGATTGTACAGGACTTACGGGATGTTTAGGGGCAGAACTAAAGAAAAGGAGAGGGTTCTGTGATTTAGAGGAGGAAAAAGTGCAGGGAAAAAAAAAGAGGGATAAGTGTAAATAGTGATCTGGTCAGTATGCTTGCGTGGTTGTGCCCTTCATTTGATCAGCGCAGTCTGCCCTCCTTTCTTACTACACTCCTTTCTAACTCTTTCCTGAGTGAGGTGCTCTTGATCCTGTGTGCATGGGACTGTGTGTGCCAGCAGCTGGGGTCAGACCGCAGGTCAGAGGGTCCCTGCATCCATGGTGCCACCCACTGGAGCAAGGGCAGGCATGTGAATGTGTGATGGCTAGTGAGGATCAAGCTGGACTAGCCAGTAAGCAGATGAAGTGGCCTAGGAGCAAGCAGGGGTGAGTGTGTCTCTAAGGGTCAGCTCTGGATGTGAGAGCACCTGGGTGTCTCTAGGGGTGAGCGCACAGGGGGGTGAGCTGCGGGAACCTGGAAGGTCCTGGCCAGCTCTGGTATATGTGCATACAACGGTATGTACCAGTAACGGTTGCCTCAGCGATTGTATGTCCAGCTGACAGAAACTGGAGAGACTGAGCTCAAAGGCCACGTACTGGGCAGACTTGAGAGCCTGATCTCTGCTGCTGGAGGGATCCACCTTGTACATACACTTGTACACACATGCTTTCTAGCAGATCTCCATCCTGCTCAGCCAAAGCGGGAAGCACGGTGAGGCCACTGGGCATTAGTGCACAGCCGGCCATGTATATATGTAGTATCTGTGCTTCATGTGCATGTGCCTGCTGGGAATACATCTTTAGCCTTGCTCTTGTAGGATCTGGGGTCAACAAGCTGCAGCAGCATCACCTCTTTTGGGTTAATCAATCCGACATGATGTTTTCTTCTAACAGAAAGTACTGCACCGCATATGCATGTCAAACAACACGTGTTTCAAAGAGCATACTAGGTCAGAATACAGGATTTATGTCCTGTAGCCATTTTCCCTTTTATATCTGCAATTAACTTCTTACAGAGCCCCCAATCTGTGGCTTGTACTCAGCTACACTGATATTCAACACATCTTCCTTCTCTGTGATTAGTAACATACTGCCTGACAAGCAGTTCAAGTGATCAACACCTGGCTGAAGCTGCCAGCTCTGTCTAGCAGGGCTTTCTAATCTGCAGAATGTGATTCTGCACCACCCGGTGAAGAGGAAGAAAATCAGAGCAGATGATTAGAGAAGAAATGATAAAAGGAGGAAACAAACTGTTGAGGCTGATGGGCAACCACAAAGAAATTGAGAAACGTGAAAATGGGGAAAACAGAAGTGGGTTTGGAAAGGACAGGCATAGTTAAGAATTTCAGAAAGGCATAACAAGTCCTTGTAGCTCAGTTAGACTGAGCATGAATCTGAGAAATGCAGTGATACTTATAGTGCTCTGAAGTAGCAGTGGCAGATATATATAGAACTAAAAAATATTTGTTTCAAATGACACATTATGTTTTCGAGCATCTACTCATTCCTTCTGAACCTGAAAGTATATTGAAAACATATAATATAAAATAGGGCAACCACAGACACAAGAAAATTTAATCTGAAGTTTTCTAAACAAGTAATTAGGTGATTAGGGAATTTGGATGTGATAAATGAGTTAATATAAAAGCTACAGAGAGATACATGCACTTAAAAATTTGCAAAATGACATTTGAAGAAGACTATATAGTTCTAGTGCTAGAAATAAATAGTGCTAGATGTACATTTAACTAGTCCAGTTAGGACTTCTACTGAGAAAATAAAGAACTACAAACCACATCAACAAGTTTAAGTACTTCTGCTAATATCAGCACAAACCGTATTTATGGAACAGGAGCATCTTCCATATTTCTGTAGTTAGCTAAAAGTAAACGCACCGAGAGGATTTAAGGAGTGCCAGTAACCTGCCATTAGTGCTGCTAAAAGACTTGTCTAGCCAAGATAACTATTAGCTGTCTAACTTAAGGTGATACAGTAACAAATACCAAGTATGACTGATAACACCCACTTCTGCTAATGGATTTTGTTCCTACAACTTGCCCTGGTTTATCTCTCATTTAAATTACAGCATATTGGGAAGGAGAGTAAAACTCAAAAAAAACCAAACATACTAAAACTACAAAAAAAAAAAAAAAAAAAAAAAAATCACAGCTCTTGCCCCTGAGTGAAAAGGGTCAATGTGGACAATTGATTCCTAAGGAAGGCATATAAAGCTCACAAAAACTTCCTCTGTAAAGCAGCTTAAATATACTGGAAAAACGAATACAATGATGTTTGAGAAAGGTAGTATTCATGAACAAGAATGAAGCTGCATCAAAAAAATACCATTTGGAATACATATTATCCACAGAGAAGTGTCATATGAGGACTGGCAATAATTACATCTACCATTGTAAAGATAATAACCCCTGGCCTATTAGTCATTAAGGCAAACTATAGCAAGCAAAGCACAAGAAATATCTTGGGGTTTCACCCCACTTAATCGAAAATGCCTATTTACCCCACAAAACATTGTTATAGAGCAAACAAAGCAGTAACTGAGCTACCGTGTTTAGTTACTCTTTGCAAGAATTTCCATATTTTGGTTTTCCTTATCCTTGTTCTCCGTATTCTTCCACAAGTGCAGTACTTCCCTTGGCTTCAGCTTGTGACTAAACAATAGGACTACACTCTTTCAGAGCTGCCAGCCAGGCCTGAGAGCTCATCAGCCTTTAGTCTCATCAGCAGAGGCACAGTGCAAGAGTCTTTTCCTTTGCTTCAGGCACAAACATAAGCGCGTCCCCCAACAAACCACACTTTTGCCCCTGGGCAAAAATGACTAAGCTACCCCAAGGGGTCAGAACTAATGAAGTCATGGTACCGTGTAGACGAAGTCTCTTAAGACGACTCAGCATGGTTCTACCCCAAGCAGCCTATCGCAGAAGGGGGGCTCCACTGCTTCTCCTCCATTTCAGGATTAAGTCTGAATCGCTCTATATAATTTTGCATTTTCAAGGCTACATTCCAGAAAAGATGAGCGGTTCCTGCTAAATCAAGCTTGAAAATTCAATTCTCAGGCACTTAGAGCTAACTGGCCACCAGTCTTATACCTGGGGTATGACAGAGAGCTGATTGCAAAGCCTCTGCTTTCCCCATGACCTAGGGCAGGCAAAGTCCTTATGACCCTCTTGTCCAGTCACACGCATAGGGAGAAGCATAAAGCTCCTTGGGAGTCTGCTCTTCCTGTTGTACCTCTACCTGCAGTATGAGTATCTTACACATTCATACAAGAAGATCACAAAATCCAACACTAATATGAGGCAGTAACTGGAGGGGGTTTTTGAAAGATCATCCTCCCTTCCAGGAAAAACTGTGGGGTTACAGGTTCACAATTTTCTTGAATAGATTGCTTTTGAGTTAAAACATTAGCTCACCAACATTTAGCACATTTCCAGTGTGGTAGATGATAAATGACAGTCTGATTTTACATTGATCAACTGTTCTCATTAAACTTTTGGAATGAAAAGAGGATTTTTTTGTTTTTTGGCAAGCTTTCTTCTAATTTTTTCAAATAGCTCTTCTGCTTGTAATGTTTTTCATAAGTCTCAAAGCACTTACAAAGAGCATCACTATTCCCATTGTATAAATGAGGAAAAAGAACCATACCAAGAAAAACCCACAGAAGTGAGAAAGAGAAATAGCTTGCCCCAAAATTATATCACTGGGAAATGCTTACTGAAGGACTGAAACTGAGTCTGTTAATTGTCAGTCCACAGCCCTATCTGAATGATCATACCGCCTCCACATACGGGAAAATTAATTACAAATGTAGAATTTATCAAATGTTTACACACTAGGTAATGTACATAGGAATGCTACAAATCCTAGATAATGTCTGGTTGTTCGTTGGTACATACTGCCCTTTTAATGGCGAGCGTAATTAAAAACCAGTTTGTTCCTCTATTTTGAATTTTTTAAATAATCTTTTTAAAGAAATTACATGTGGAGAGATAAACTGTCTGCATGTATGTCTGAAGAAGTTCTCATTAGTTTGACTACTGTGCATCCTTACAACTGATCTTTGCATTAACTTCATTCTCACACGTCTGAGAAAGTCAGAATTACACAGTGACTTCAAAATGCGTTTTTTCTTTCTAATGGATGTCAATGGGATTTTAATACCAGCACCTTAATGCTTTTTTGCAATTAAAGTGTTTTAACAGTGAAGTAAGCAATATGCTAGATTGTCTTAATGGAAAAGTTTAAGAAAAAGCTAATTAATTTTAAGTCTTTACATGCAGAGTCTTTTTCAGGTTATGATTAATTCTGACTTTGATTTTACAGCCTATGTGAGCTGTTTTAAAGTTATCTATTCTTAATTACATGGTTTCTTTTAACTGTCCCTTGGAAACAATATTTGGCTGTGCATTCTGAATAACAATAGCCCGCAGGTTACAGTTGCCTGCAAAAAACTTATCTAAGACCTAAGCTTTCCCAAAGGCAGGCTGCAATTCAGGCATGTGGCTTTGCTAGTTTTAAATGCGTTGACTAGGACATCAAATTAAGGAACTGAAAATGCTCTGCATTAGACCCTGACTTCATACTGTTATTGCAGTAGACCCCAAATATATTTAACCCCCCTAGTAGAAATTTAGCTTAAAAACTCACAACACTTGATTCAAATTCAGAGCTACACATAAACAGCCCAGCTAAAACCAGAAGCCAAATTTCAGCCCTTACACACACTCTCTCTCTCACCTGATCTGATAGAGTCATTTCCAGCTGATTTTTTAATTTCAACATAATTACTGCTGGTTGACTATTCATATTCATATTCTGCTTTGCATCCTAATGCTCATTTTCTCCACTTAACCTTCACCAAGTTGTACTGATGCTATTGCTCATTTTGAAACTGCAGCCCTTTCTGTCCTGAACACAGACGCCATCCATTTACTTACGATAAAAATGCAAGTTACTTCCGATTTATTACACATTCTGCATTTCATAAACACCTGGTGCAGAGCAGTTCTCAGCTCAGCAGATAATAAATTAGTAGCAGAAGTAACTACAGGTTATAGCAGTGAAACTAAGAACAAGTTGATTTTTTTAAAAATAAATTTTGGAGTACAAACCCCAAAAAAACTCTGTAATACCTCCGAACTCAAAAAAATATTAACAGAGTACAAAGCTTTTCTTTTCCCAGTTTTTGCAAGAACAGGTAAAAATGCAGCAATTTGGCGCTTATATGTTTCACATGAAAAATTACAAGATCTCAGACTAAACCAAACAACTTCTCCCTTATTTTAAATGTCCATTTTAATAATAAAAAAAAAAAGAGGTAATTTAATAATAGTCTGCAACATTAGAAAAGAAATGCACTATGCTATATCCTTTGAAAACGTGTAATAAATAATAGAAGATGAATCCACAAAGACCATTCTAAATTATGCTGGCATTTCCTTTGAAAAGCATTATTGGAGAAGAGATTAGTCTCTGTAGGAAGGTAGCATATTGATTATATGAACCTTTTAATAAACTTCTGTAAACAAAAGTAGCTTCTTTATAAACAGGCTTTGAGATTCTCTATTCTCAACAGCAAAGAGAGAAACATCCCAGAAATAAGGTTTTGCAGAGCAGGTAGCAAATCGGAATATTTGAGTAGTGCAGATACAGAGCGTGGAAAAGGAGGAATATATTGATACCAACATCACTGGCTGAGGACAAGCAGTTGTTGAAAGTGCTTTCTCAGAGGATGGTAAGAGCAGAGAAAGCAAAAGCCTCTTTCTAGGGATTTCAGAAATTCTAGCTCACTTTCTTCCCCTATTACTCTGTGACCACCATTGTTCAGAGACACATCCATGCTACCAAACTTCAATGCAGTGCTATTCCCTTCCAATAATCTATTTAACTCAGGTCACAAATACAAAGTCTTAAAGCAGGGGCCCTCAAGGAGCACTTGAAAAGCCCACAGTCTTCATCAGGGACACCCAAACATCAGCTCACAAGAGGATGGGTGGAAGCATGAGGAATTGTACTCCCTTTTCTTAGATCATCTAGTGTAGAATTCACTCTGTAATAAAAGGACTAAAAGAGCCGATCGCCCTTTTCTCATTGTTCCCCTCTGCCCCCAGTGTTAGGTTCATAAATGATATCCCCATCTCAAGCCTCCTCAAACCCAGCAGCTCTGTCAAAACCACTCTTACTATTTCTCCAAACTCACTTTCCTCAGAGTAACTTCAGAGTTCACCTCCCTACTGGGCTTCTCATCCCCATTAGCGCATCCCACAGCAGCTCTCCTCCATCAGCCCAGATAAGGCAAATCACCTCAAACACACGAGGATGTGCGGAATGCGAGCAACTCGGATTTTGCCCTGCTGAAAGCTCCTCTTTCATGTTTTCAAAACTCAGAAGCTTGGGTTTCCAGTATTGTTTCTCATTCCTCCTTTCACATAACTCAATTTGTCTTCCATGAACAAGGGGGCATTGCAAAGCCCCCCTGCGTGTCTTACAATACCAACTTTCCACTACAGAGACTCAGCCCAGTATGTTCATATGTTGCACAGTTTACTTACGGAAATTCTCAATTTGTTGCTGGGAATTCAGTGCAAGATCTGGCAGTCTTGCGTACATCACTCAGTCATACAGGCTGCTGAAACTGTGCCCAATCTCACGAAAATCAGCTGCCTACATGTGCAGGGGTCCCCTTCTAGGACATTTATCACCGCGCTGCTTTCTGCAGAAGGCTGAATTCTGGAATCCAAGAGTTGTTTGTGCAAGATGCTGCTGACTAAAACATCCCTGACAGACATTCAGAAATGTCAAGGTGATAGCTTGTCGCAGCCCCACACACAAACCCCCACAGGACAGCTGAAGGGGAGACAGTTTTGTGCCAAGACTTCTCAAAATACAGGACATTTCTGACTAGGCTGTATCTTTCACTTAAGTGTATTAAAAAAATGGCTTTCTTCCTGTCATTTGACCAGAATATTCTTTCACCAGAATGCCTTACATAATACAGTTTCTGAGCACAAAAGTATTTATAGTTCTGCCATATCTCCATAATGGAGAAAATAATGTAAAAATGAGCTTATATGCTTAAGATCAGAAATATTATGGAGAAAGGATTTGGTAAACTCTCGCCTACACAAGGACAATGTAATATTTAAATGCTAAAAAAAAAAAAAAAAGAATTTGTTTCCTCTCTCTGTGATATTTTCCTTTTCATTATGATTTTATTATTACTAATATTACTACTACTATAATTATTTTAATTATTAAACTGTTCTTATCTCAACCCACAAGTTTTCTCACTTTTACCCCTCCAATTCTGTTCCCCCATCCTGCTGGGAGGGGGGGTGGGTGGTGGCGAGTGAACGAGCAGCTGGATGATGCTTATTTGTCAGCTGGGGTTAAACTTTGACAAAAGGTAATACCATTTCACTGGGAAAGAGAAACTTACACCGAGCGATTTTAAAAACTTCTGAGAAACTCTTTGAGCATATAAAAGCTGAAAGCAATCAACAGTTATGAACAGAGATGCACAAGTCAGAGACATAGATGTAGCTAGTTAGAAAGAATTTGCTAAGTTATCAGATCTGAGATCCTCTATGGCACTCTCTGACAGAGGCTTTTTCCTATAGTTTGCACATGAAATGTACGTTTACAAGGTTGACTCATTATTTTACTAATATCTAAGTAACAAGAACAGTGAACTAAAGAAAGAAGAGGGAAGCAACAGGTTTTAATTTACCGATTCGAAATAAATTTTAATTGGGGTGCTTAATAAAGATCTGCTTTTCCTTATAAAGGTAACAAGGCTCAGTGCTGACAGAAATGCATGTTATTAGCCCGGCTGTAATGAAACTGCCATAGAAGTTAATGAGAGCTCTCGACACATGGCGAGAGCAGAGCTGAACACTAGGTTTTGCAGTGGGTTGCTGTCTTTCAAACAAGGTCAATTCTGCTGCACTGGAAGTTATGGGAGGGAATGACTCTCTGTTACCTTATTTTTTCATCGAACCGAATAGACTCTAATAAAATAGAACAGGTATACTGGGTACCACGGAGAAGACTCTGGCACCTCCCTCTCCACTTCCTCTCCTCAGGAAGCGGTAGAGAGCACTGAGGTTGCCTCTCAGCCTCTTTCTCCCCAAACTAGACAAACCCAGAGTCCTCAGCCACTCCTCAGAGGACATGTCTGCCAGCCCCTTCCCCAGCTTTTTTGCCATTCTAGGGATGCATTCACGGACCTTAAGATCCCTCCTAAATGGTAGGGTCCAGCCCTGCACACAGTATTCAAGGTGAGGCTGCACCAATGCCACATACAGTGGGATAACCACCTCTTTTGACCACCTGGTTACGCTGTATTTAATGCACTCCAGGACGCAGTTTGCCCTCTTGGCTGCCAGGGCACACTTCAGCCAGTTTTTCGCCCTGTGCACCGTCTACCTGCTCATCTCACAGTTGGACAATGTGTCCAAAAGGATGCTGTGAGGGACAGTATCTGAACCCCAGAAAAACTACATCCCGTGATCTTCCTTTATCCGTTATGCGGGTGACTTTAATGTAGAAGGATATTAAACTAGTTAGATAGGATTTTCCCTTTGTGAACCCCCACTGACTGCGCCTGATGGCTGCATTGTCCTTTAAATCCTTTCAATAGCACCCAGTATGACACACACGACTTTCATTTTGTCAGACAGGAGAAAATTTAGAGGGGCTTTTCCTGTGTTCTGACAGTAATGACACTCCACATTCAGATTACCTAGCGAAGATGGTTATTCTGCTGCTGCCTGAAGGCGCCCGGGCTGTCGGTGCATTCTCCTGAGATAGCGCATTCATGCATCCGTGGTTAGACAACCCGATTCACAAGAACCTAAACAACCTTACCTTTAGTGGACAGTCTATGATTTATTTCACTCAGATTAGGTTGAACAAGTAAGACAGCCTGCAACATGGCTTATTTTTAATCACAGCAGACACATTTTTTTTAGAAGTGTTTTTCTACTCTTTACTCACACCTTCCCATTCCCTCTATTAAATTGTAAGGCAGGAAAAAGCTTCCATACACATAGCCTGTGACTTGTTAAAAGAACTCTTTCTTTCTGATCAAATAATACATCAACATGCTTATGAAACTGCAAGGTCTTTGGTTTTTCTCACAACTCTGAGATCACAAAGAACAACTGCATTGTTCTCAGAACTCCCCCAGTCTCCAGTGAAGTGGAAAAACATGCTTTGCTTTTTTGGGATGACTACACATCTGTACAGTTTTTCTTTTTTTTCCTGAAGTAAGGTTCAGAGCATATTTTGGCCAAATTATGTAGTTGCTTTCTCACCATGGAACTATTTCCCAAATTACTGACAGGAAAATACCACTGCTATGGCATCCTTTCCTATCTAGACACTAAATGTAGAAAGTCCAGTGTTTCGGGTGTCTCCTCATTTACGGTAATACAGGAAACTCAGTTATTACAAAACAATTGATGGAGGTCTTGCTGAAGATCACAGCCTATGCAAATTAAATTTGAGTTTCTGATTACTGATTTTGGCTGCTACAATGTTTGTAATACAAATGTTTCTTACTCAAAATGTGTTTCTAGATGCTATTAAACTCATTATTAAACCAATATTTCATTCTAGGGAGAAGGTCAATATTCCTGGGGGGGGGGGCGGGGAATCAATGCTCATTAGATTTCCAGTGACACTTCCTGTATTTATCATTTCAAGAGAAGATTAGTGCTTTACTCCTCATTAAATTTGAGTCACGTTCCAAAATATAAGGTAACATTTACTCACAACAAGCTACGAGGAGACAAAGCCAGAGAATTCAGAGGTTGAGGTCTGTTATATGGAAACTAAGAATCACTACAGTGTTTCAAATATTCATTTTGAAAAAAAAAAAAACTTACAGCACATTGCCAACCTAAAAATGTAAAATTTGTGTATATTTCTTCTTAAAAGTATTGCACCCTCTGTATATTAATTAATGCCTCTTCTAGTGAAAAGACTATGCAAGGTTGTATTTCTCCTACTGCTTTTACAGAACTAGCAGGCAACACATTGTGAGCTGGATGTGAGTCCTTCCTATGGAGTAACTGAAAGTTTATAAGCAAATGCTTTCCTGTCCAATATTCTTGAAGGAATGGGGCCTGTACACCTGTAAAAGTAAGGACAGAGTTTGTTTGAAGCTGAGATTAAAGAAGTGTAGAACTTGTCTCTCATATGAGTAAAAATGGATATAATTAAGTTTAATCTAAGTTAATAAAGTTAATTAATTAAGATTAATCTGAAATGTTTTTCTTTTTTTGCTGCTGGAAATCAGTAGGAGAAGGCAAATATGATCAGACTAGGTTCTCCTGGCTTTTCCTAAATCTAACAAAGTTTGTGCAGGAGATGCTAGGTAGATACATCATAGTCATAGTAAACCCTGTAAGTCTTTTATTGTGTTTCTCTTACATGCAGATTCTAGAGAAAGCATGCACTGAGCTATATACTAAAAATATGAGACAAAGAAGCTTCAATGATCATTATTTATCCTGATACACGATTTGTAAATTTATAACGCTCTGTTTTAAAGAAGCTGTAAACAGCAGGAACCACATTAGAGACTAAACCTTGATGTATAACTCATGCAAAGTGCAGCAGACAGCTGATACCTGAGGATCATGATGGAGATGAGAATAGGGACAGCGAGCTCCTGTTCTCAAAGTCTCCAGGAATCATTTACCAGTAGACTCTGAAAAAATATCACTCTGAGAACACTGCAAGGCAGGTCAGCCTTCAGTAGGCTGTAGAGGCAGGAATTAAAATACAGCTGATACAATAAAACTAGTAAGGGTGATACTGTTAATTATAACCCTATTAATTAATTTTTAATTAATTTTGTAACTGTTTCATCATTGCAAATCACTATTTTTCAGTAAATACATTATCTTTCAGTCCTGTCTAATGATAACATTTATGCTCTAGTCTGGTACTTGCCAGGCCACAGCACTCCCTTGGGCACCAAGTTCACCAGAAGAAATCTGGCAGATTTCTGGGGTATTTACCATGCCATGAGAAGTACAATTTTCCAGTTTCTTTGTTTAATTCACCATTGAGTTCCAGGGACCCAGTTGCAGCTGAATGAAACAAATTATTGTGGAGACATCTTTTTTCTGTGAATGGCAGCTTAAGCCTCTGATAAATAACAAGATAGCAGACAGAGCTTGGAGATTTTGGTGTGTCTTTGAAAGATGAAGAGCCTTCCTGTACCAATGTTCTGTTCTGAAAAGCAAATTATTTCTTGATCTTAAACCAGCAAATGCGTGTAATTGAAGAGGTAATGAGAATTAAAGTTGATATTTCAGATTTATTTATTTGAAATTTTTCCTTCTGTAGCTGCTGATGTTCAGTTTACAGTATCTAGTATGTCTCAGCCCCAGAATACATATTTCTCCATATCTCTAGACTAACTGTTGTTTCCACTATCACACTATAAATATACTCTGACTAGACCCCAGTGAAACAAAGTTATTTTGATTCACAAGGATTTCATGCAAACATTTTCTTTGTGTCACTTTCAAGAGTTCACCACCTTGAGTTTGTCTTTGAATTTCAACATCAAAGGGACCTAAAACCATGATCTGAAATTCAGTCAAGGCTGCAAAGCCTTGCCTTGCTTCAGGTCAAAAGCTCAGGCAAATGCTGAACTCCCTGATCAACACAAAATCAATTCACTGGGGAAAAAACCCTTCAGTAACACAGAATTAATCTTGTTCCTTTAAGTTCAGCAAAACTCAAACTCCTTAAAACCATCAGCTATGGAGTGACAATCCTCACTAACATAGTCTGGGTTCCAGCCTTTTTGAGAGATGCCCTGTTATATCCCCCACACAAACATACATTGAAAAAAGACGTATACTGTCGGGTATAACACTGGGTTTGTAAAATAATCTTATATTTAAGCAAAATGGTACTGAACAAGCGCCATCTGCACTTAAAGCCCTGCTCCACAGAATCATGACATCTGCTAAATGACAGCCTTTCATGCAACCCACAATGCTGTTTAAAAAGGCTATTTTTACACACCACACCAGTCATCATTTCCAACTTCCCTCCTGCCCCAGCATCTCTGTTATGCTGCTATTGCCACAAACATCAGAACTGAAAAGCAACAGGCAGCACACCACGTATGTCCGAGCACACACAGCCACTGCACAAGGTAAGGTCGGTGTCACCGTAGCAGAGCTGAGGCCCCAGACCTCAGGACAGTATAACTTCAACAAATCCCCTCATTATTCGCAGCTATACGAATAATATATACTGGAACATACTCTTGCAAATACTAATAGCGATTGCCTGCTCAATAAAAGCTGAGTTAAGGGTGGTCTCAATCTATAGCTTGAATGCTGTAATTTTTTGTTTTCACTCATTTTCATGCCATTAAATTCTATATTCTAGAAAGGTATAAACCTTCACATATTCACTTGACAGATATTCTGTCAGAATAACTTTCTGTTCACCCTCGTTTTGTAAGAAATAAGACTTCTAAAAGTATGGCAACACACGTGGTAAAAACTAAAATCATGGTCTTGAAACACAAAATGAAACAAAACAAAAGCTTAGCCATCTAAGTTACAAACTTGGCCTGAATTAAAAAGTAAATGTTCTTGAGCCATGTGTTTGCAGATGACCTGGACAGCTGTAATCCCATATGCTTTATCTGGGCAGGACAATACACTCCAAATCCCCCTTTTGACTCTGAAGTCCAGCAGTGCCTTTTACTTGCCTTATTGCACTGTTTTATCTACAAAAGGCAGGTGACAATCCTATTGAGAGAAAAGTTCACAGCTCCTTGGATTATTATTTCTTTCCTTTGTAATAAATGTGATTTCAGAAAAGTGATGCCATCCGTTTGCTCTCCTAATTCTCTTCAGGTCTCAAGAATAAAGCTGAACTACGTTAGATTATGTCTTAAAAGCTGATCTACACACCCACAAAGGAGCACAGACAGACAACAGCATGAGGGGGAGGCCAAATAACCCCCATCCAGTGTCCAGGCACCAGCAGCCACCTGGATCCAGCTGGGATCCAGGGCCAGCCCCTGGGTGGGTGAGTGCCTGAGCTGAGCTGCTGGAGGCACCACCGTGTGTGGCTGTGGATGTTCACTGTTCCACTAGTGGACAGGGATCCTGCTCAGACAGAGAGGTGAGCAGGATGGGGCCGTTGGGGCTGTGCTCCCGTGTGTGCTCTACGATCTGTACGGCCAGCTGTGTGTACGTGGTATCTATGGACTCTTTGGGCACATGCCTACCAGGAATACATTTACAGCCTCGCTACCAGTTGGCCCTGGGGTAATGCCGCTGCAGCAGTCCCACCTCTGGCGGGCTGTTGGATCCAACATGATACAGTGTCCTCTAACAGATGGAATTTATTTTCAGAGGCTCCCTAGATAATATATACTTACTTAACTGAGCTTCCATCCCTGCATTTCTGCAGTTAAACAACAGCCTATCACATGCATAGGAACCGTATTTTCCAAGTGGCTGCAATAGAGCAGCCAAAGCTCTAAAAATGTTATACTTTCAGAAAAATGTATTAATTTTTTTCTTTGTTTCACTGAAACACTACATCACTGTAAATTCCATTTTTTTTCCCAAGATTAGGTGCAACCACGCCATCACTACACACATTCACTCTTGGTGGAAAAAGGGCTGCCCATGAAATTTCTCCTCCAAGCATTGGTACTTTAAAAATCTTTCTTTAATAAACACTCATTTCCCATTTAACTGTTTCAATTTTGACCAGTTCAGTAGCCAGATAATGGAGAACTTTGCCATTCAATACATATTTATATATTAATAGTTATTATAAAAAAAATACATTCCCTCTTACATTGTTTAAAGATAGAACACATTTTTGTTGAATTCCAGATAACTGTGAGTTGTTAGAATATTCTCATTGGTTTGAGGGTTTTTTTTTTTTTGTAAAGAGTAAAGAATTCTGCAAGTATCTTTGTAAAATTTTACACAGTTGCAGTTAAGTAAATAGTAACATAATATAAAATTATAGCTCTATAAATCCTGGCTGCAATTTTAAATTTTCACCTGTTCAGAAGCATTTTTACTCCGTCCTCAATATTAAAAGGTTGTTGGCTAAAGAAAAAAGGGATAAAAGCAAGGACTGGATATATTTTCTGCATCTTCTAGATATTTCAGAATAGACTTTGCAGATGACAATCCCACTTTTAGCGTACGAGAGAAGGAACATGAGACACATGCTGCTGACTCAGCATACATTGTTTAGAACCCATAAAAAGAGCAACTGTACCTGTGATTTAACAGTGTAGGGCATGCGGAGCTCATAGGAAATATTCTTATTTGAGAAACCCATAACAAAAGAGTAAATAATTTGATTTTAGAACAGCCAATAATCAGTATATGAACATGCTTCGGGATTAGCAGCCTGAACCCGTGGCTCTCTAGCAGCAGTCAGCAGCTCTTCCCAACAGCTCAGGGCAGATTCACTGTGTCTGTTTGAAACTCTAGTGTGCAATTGCTGAGAATGCCTTTACTCAGTACCCCCAACCACGACGGCTGCACTGCCATGCTCCCTTGCACGGTGCAGCACAGCGCTATATAAATACATCCCTATGTTGGTAAGGTGGAGTATGATTAAGCCAATGGTCCTTTCAAGAAAGGTTTTAAGATCTTGAACAACCAGAGAGGAAGACACTGACTTTTTCTCTCAACCAAAAGACATCAGTGTCTTCCCTACTCCATCGCAATTTCAAAACTGCAGGACGACTTACAGTTATGACAAGTGGCGCCGCTGTATCCTGTTCCATCACAAGTGCACCTGAAGCTGTCCCATGTCTGGGTGCATTTGCCACCGTGTTCACAGTGATTGGGCACACACCTGTCAGGATGAGATGCAAAGAGAAAGAAAAACTTAAATGAGCATCGGGATTTACACACAGCTAAACTGTGAGCTGCCCAAGCAGTATATCACGTCCTCGTCTGGTAATTCATCCTTGTTCTATTAAGCAGATTAACAGAATTTGTATCTGAACACACAACCACACGCGAGATGATGCATCGAGGCTCTGCGGCAGCCCCTTACAAACAGCAAAAAAGCGCAACAAAGGTGGAACACATTCTCCCACCATCAGTTAGGGTTCTAAGCTACATATGACCAGCACTCAGCTGTCAAAACAAAAAGAACATCACAAGTCACACCTCCTCCTCCAGTCCCACGGAAAGAATGCCAGCGAGTCACTACTTATCTTTCTCTTGCCAGCAACAGGATAAAGTGGAGCAGATTGCCTGCTGGCTAGTTCGGCAATTACCAATGCTGCGTTATTAAAACAAACAACAGGCTTCAGCATAACAGGTTTTTTTTGGTAGGGATTTCTAGCAAGTGTTTTTCACCTTTCTCCCACCCACCTGCTTTTCTTCTGCTACACTGTTGATGGAGTGGAAGGAATGAAAAAGCAAAAAACAAAGTTATACTAGCAAATATATTTTTTGTTTGAAATACTACCTAAACATGATTCCGAAGATTTGGGTTTGGCCAGTTCCTTAAAGGTAGTTAAAAATGGGAATTACCATGTACTTTCACCTTTGAAACTATTAAATTTCTTTTATTTGACAGAGCTTTGAAATATCATTTCAAATATTTTTTTTTCTTATTGAATTTTTTTACAGTCAGACTCAGTACAGGCTCTGCACTTTTGATGAAGAACTAAAGCAGCTTTTCTTTCAAAATTAGACCAAATCTAATTTATGAACTACACTTTTTTATTATGACATTACAAATGAAAATTAGGAGATTCCCTATTAGACAAATATTTTCATAAATGCATTGCAAATTAAGCATCCTTATCTCTAAGATAAATCTGAAGTTCATCACATTCCTGTGCCAGTTAACAATACTCTATTAAATAGCAACAAAGGACAGCTTTCCTTTCCACTGCAGCCAGCTACTGAAACGGCAATCATCCGAGTGAATCCCTGCTAAGCTTCTGGTCTCCTCTCTCCTCAAGTTCCAACCAGCAGCACTGGCAGAGATTACTCAACCACCGAGAATAACCGATGTTATGATACCGATGTCTTATATCAGCCTGTAGTATTTAAGGCTGCCCATTCTTTCTTTTCCAAAAAGATCAGAAAATGCTGGCACGGTGCCAACAGTGCTTAAAGAAATCCTCCTCTAAAGCAAGAAACAAAGCATTTAAAAAATTTGTTTTCACAGTGAAATACAGCGGAACTACCTGAGGCAATTATCACAGTTCAATAAATTATGTTAAGCGAACCCATTTAGTTTTGTAAGTGTGGCAGGCTAAATGAACAGCTGGAGCTGATTACTGCTATTCAGCAAATAGGTGACCATGTTCTGTGTTCTCAACACACAGAAGAAAAACAAGAGCCTGTAATAACACATTTCTAAACATCCATACGATTAGCCATTTATATGAATCCATAGCTGGTGGGTACAAGAGTAGAGAAAGCAGAGAGACATTCCAAAAATAATCTCATAAAAGTAACTTTTATTCAAGGATATAAACATCTACAAAAGTTCCTAAATCCAAATATGATTTTGTATTTTTTCCAACCTTTCAAAATAACTGTTTTTGATGTATTTTATTCTTCATCTATATTTGGACATACATTACTTTAAAAATATTTTTCCAATGAACAAACTGAACTGTTTCCTATGTGAATTTTGCCAGCTATTTAAATGAAGTCTCATATGTAATGCTAGCAGCTAGTTTCACATTTTAGTACGGTATAACTTACTTTAATTGTCGCATATCTATTCATGATACTGTATTATTGACTGTATAACTGAGGTAAATGACTTAATATAGGGAAATATGAAAAAAAGATATTTATCTGTATCATTCAATGGAGCATATTAAGTCACAAAACCAGGGACATTAAGCAAACTCCTTGATGTTAATTTTATACTTCCAGTACTGGGGTTGGACTAACTTAGTCTGCATCTGCAAAATTTCTTTTGTACTCATTTGCTTTTCCCTGTTCTAAATAGGGAGTAAACAGTATTTTAATATTAGTGTTAAATGGTGTTTAAATCAGACTATAGGATCATTTCCTTAAGTCCTTCCTCCACCCTCAATTTTCCATTAATTTTGTCATACAGCATCATAAAAATTGTTTTCTTTTAAACCCACTAACAAATTTCTGTAACATAATTTGCTGCTTATCTGTCCCCCTTACGTAACCAGAATGTAGAAATGACAAAAAAACCCTTTTGAATTCAGTAGGGGTATCACAAGGAATATAATTTCTAACTGTAAATTCCATTACCTTTCAAACACTCTTCTTGCCATAGAGTGATATTAAGATACGAACACTGTGGACACCTATATTTTAAGTACTGCTGCTTATAAAATCCTGCAGACTCCAATTTGAAAACTTTCTTGCTCTATGGCTCCTTCTGAAAGGCAGGTCTAGAACTTCATCTCTCCAAGTGTGATACAATTTCTTTCCATTTCTACTCCAAAATCTATCCACAGAGAGTTTACAGATGCTGTTTTGTTTGCTATTATATTTGGTAACATTGACGTGTGTCTCAAACAACTTCTGTTCTTCTCTGGGATTTACATCTGATGACTTGGCAGAGAGCAATTGTAGCTTCTCCCAGTCTGTATTTTTATAAATACAAGTCTCCTGTAGGAAATGATATTTTCCATTGTTATTCCTCCTTGTAGGTCTGCTTGTGATCTAATAAGTATTCTGGAGGAGGTCTTACCAATATTTTGTGATTTTAGAGTTGATCAACATTTTTGTATTTCTCTGCTGAAATTATTTTGCTTGATATATAGCATTTTCCTGACTACCTCAGAACACTGTCTCAAAGTCATCCTGAGATTGCACAATACACTGAACATATTCAGTACACTCCTATCCTTCTCTTCTGCCGCTTCCAACCAACGAGCTCCATCTTTATACAGAAAGTCTTGCTATTGCAGTCAACAGCCTTATTCTGTACTATAACTTCCACGGTGTCATCCAAATCTTTCTGCTTATTTTTTTCCTAGGCTGAATCTGTATCATCAGCACATTTCATCAAGATAGTCCTAATTTTGAGCCCAGGTCAAAGCATTAAACAGGATCAGTGCTGGCACTGATCTCTGAGCAACTCTAATCTCTCAGCCAGCTGTTAACCCATCAGCACAAGTTGTGAGGCAATTCCATTCACCAGGTCACACTCACTTTTCAGTTCCTCTCTCAAACCTCCTCTTCCTTGGTTTTACTGACATCTGACAAACTAGATCTATTGCATTTCTCCCACCTGAGAAAAAAACTACTGTGCTTTATCAGAGAAGGAGATCAGGTTAATCCTGAACAATCGACTGTTGATAAATATCTGCTGCATTTTACTCCACGTTCCAGTTACTTCCAGGTATTTGATTACTCCTTCCTTCATTTCTTCAAAAGCTTAAGATGACTACTAAAGACAGATTAATAGGTGTCTTGTGACCTGGATCCCTCTCTTTCCATTTGTTAAATTACACGAGGTTAACTCTGTCACCCAGTAATACAAAACCTTTTCTTTTTTTTTTTTTTCCTGTTTAGGGCTGCAATATAAAGTGTTAGTATTACAAAATCTAATCTATAATTGGGCTATCTTCCCAATTATCTAATTACTTCTGGTGTATTCTTGGTGGCTACTTATTGTGTTATCATTCTAAGTAATTGCTATTCCTTCATTTCTTTGTTATTTGCTGATTCATTAGCAATATTTAATCTCAGGAATATTAGCAATATTCCTCACTAATAACTGTATAGATATTGCTGCCTTTCCTTCAGCTGTGGTAAAAAGCCAACTCACAGACCTTCACCTCTATTTATCTTAAATATTGTATCCGCATCCTCTAGAATACCTTCTTCCAGTTCTCTGGCACACAGACCAAAGAAACAGACCAAATTTCCATTCTTAAATAAAACTCATGCCATTTCATTTCATTCCTGCTGATGTTCAACAATCCCTCCTCACCAGAAGTGTGTTTGGTTTTTCTCCCAATCACCATTTGGAAAACTGGCCTCTTATACACCTTATCTGTAGTCAATTCATGTTAAAGTTATTTGTAACAAATCTGTTTTAATCAAATACCTAGGTTTTAAAACTACACTTTGCAACCCTGCTCTTTCAGCAGGATGGGGGAAAACTGCATATTAACACTTTTTTCCTTGTCTGCCCAGATATATTGTGCACTGGGAATACAAATAGTCTGTCCATGCGCTGAAGGCTTAACATTGCCTGAAACACTAACGTTTCCTCAGAGATGCTATACACAAAGTTTCTCTGCACCACGAAATTGCCCAAGAGAGAACACTGGGATTCGCACATAGTCTGCAGCAAACACTGTTCCTGGTTGCTCCAAACATGCATTTGGGAAGACCACTGTGGTTCAGACGTATTATTTCATTGTCAATCAGGCTATTTCCACCTGCCATCTTTACTAAGTGTCTTTCCCCCATAAAACAAGTGGATATACAGAGGTCAGATCACATGGAGTAGGTCTGTGAGTCCCAAGGAACTATGGCAAGCAGGAGCAGAATGAGATATCTGCCCTAAGTCCCCCTACACCTGCCAGAACCATATAGGGAATTGCCTGAAGCAAATGAACTGGGACTGATAAGAGCTATTACTTCTGCATGAAGATATGAAACTGGGAGAGGTTGCTCTTTTGAGGACTGTAGATTATGAACAGAAAATATTTTGAGAAACTAGATTGAAATACAAGACATTTAATACAACTAGAGCATGGTGGAAGTCTGACACCGAGGTAGGAATAACTGGGGTGCGGGGGAAGAGTCTGGCCAGACAGCAATTTCACAAAAAGAGATCTGGGGAATTCCACGTATGGTACAGTGATCCTAAGTCAACCCAGCATACTACTGCCAACAAGAAAAAACAACAAAAGAAGAAAAGGAAAAGGGACCTCATCATATGAAAGACCTGTGAAGAAATCCTCACGCCATAATTCAGCAGAAGTGAACAATAGCTGTTCTTCTTCTGTACAAAAAGTTGTTGGTAACAGGAAGGTTACAGACTTATAAATGTCGGCAGGGAATGGGCAAAGAGGCATTGAGGTTCAGTAATGGCAACAGGAATTTTAAGAACACAAAATAACATACATCAGGAACAAGTTAACTACGTTTGGTCCTACCTGAAGGCAGGAATATGGCCTCAGAGACCTCTCTGGAGCCCTTTCTAATCCAGATATTTTCATATCTCATAAGAAACAGAAAGCATTTCTTTCAATTTCTTGAGTTCTCATTATATGACTATATTTTCTTACTGCTGTGAATGTGTTATTTAACCTTTCTAAGTCAACAGGTTTCGGTCACTACCTCAGTCCTTTTAGAGGACTCTATCCCTCAGGGCAGGGATAATTAATTAACTAGCTTCCCCAGGCAAATTGTGCCCAAGGTGTATAGTAATTGACTCCAATTCTTAGGTTTAGAGTTCATTTGAGCAGGAAGATAAAAAAGTTGTTCTGTGCAGGAAGCCAAATGTGCAGCTGGCCACACACAGACTGTTAAATAAAGGCCCTCAGGACTGAAGAACCATCACAAATCTCACTGTTCTCCACTGTTTAACACAGACATCTCCCTTTTTTCCCTTTCCTTTCCCTTCTTTCTTCCCCTTTACGCTTCCCATCTCTAGCATAAGTGCAAAATACATCTTCTGTGTAGATACAACCTCAATATAAACTAAATCTCTCTATATAAATTAGAAACAACCAAGCCAAGAAACACCACCAAAATACCCACCTGTGCAATTACTCCTCCACCTGAGAGGTCAAAAGGAAGGAATGAACTACATGCAAGAGATATTTGACACATATTGCCCACTACCGTACTGAAAAGAACTCAGATGTTACAGTGATAATGACAGCATGAGAATTTCCGTAGTGCCGAACAAAAGCTTTTCACAATGGAAAATAACCTGGGTTGAATTATTCTTAACGTGAAATTCAATCTTTTCCTTCTCATCACCGAATCCCTATTTAATCTTGCTCCTGTTCACACCTCACCTCTCATTTCTCTCCCAAATTGTTTCTCTTATGCTTTTTTTGTCCCTTTCTCTGCTTCAGAACTAGCCATCATCGGTTTGTTTTGAATATCTTACAGCATTTTTCCATCAGCTGCCCTTTTTATTGCCTCCAAACATCTCCTTAAAATCCATACCCTTTTCACCATTTCGTGCAAAGAGCCATCAAAACGCATACTGCTGTCCTTGTTGAGTGTGATGTTCTGTCACAATTTACCTTCATTCACACCCCCACAAACACTATTAAAACACGTTTAAAATTTAGCCTTTTTTTACTGTCCAGGGTTACCTTACTGCTCAAGAAGGCTGTGACAGATTAGGTCTATAAAACAATGTACAAGGAAAATAATTTGTAAGAGAAAAAAAATAATGATGTCACATGGTAGTCTGAATCGCTGAATTAAGTGGCTTACTTAAAAGACCTAATGTAAACTAGTAACAAAATCACAAAAATACTCTAAATATATGCACATTTGCAGCGATATTGCTCTTTAATAAGCAACAGAACACATTCCACTTGTCACAGGAAAAGTAGTACTGAACAATAAAATAACCCAATTAAAGACACACTACCACTGCAGAGTCCTAATGTACCACCACCATATGAAAACTACCCATACCATCGAGAGTCCCTGGATTTCAGAGTGTCCTAAATAAAAGTGAAAAACAGCTGATCTGACCTGTAAAATTCTTTCTTACTTCTTACCATGTAAGAAGTGTTTAAATTGCCTTTGAGACTTTCAGCAACAGGATTTGGGTCTCATATGCAAAGCAACACAAAGGGCAGATAAGGAGGGACTATAAAATTCGTTCAGATTCACAATAATTCCCAAACTAGTTTCATTTGCTGCTGACTTCTAATTGAGCACAGATGCATATAATTAACAATGGCAGAACTAAACAGTCCTTCCCGAACCCAAAAAGACCTCACCTTTCTTTATCACTCACTGTAATACAAGACCTTCATGTTTCTTTGGTGGACATTATCAAACTTCTTCTGTCATGAGATCAAAGGCAATGCTTGGCACTTTTAAAGACTGAGATTTACGAAGAGCAAATCAATATTAAAATATGCAGGGACATTTGGCTAAGCAAAGTTCCTTTAGGGCATATTCCTAGAAAAGTCTGCCAAACAGTTTTTCAGTGTTACCTTCAAACAAATAAGGTGCTATTCTAAGATCTTCGCATGAGAACAATTAATGAAGGACTAATGCATAAAGAAAAATACCACAGTTAACTCATTTGGATAACTGATCTTCTTGGATTTATGCCAGTTTCATTTTGTATATGGCAATGTAGAGACTAATTATTCCTTTCTTCTCTACCATTTTTAATTTTCAGAGCACTTTACAAATTAGCTCCTTAAAACTAATCATGCTGGTTCCACTCTAGCAATTGCAGAAGCTGGACAACCGATTTTTCTGCATTTGTTGTGGAAAAACTCCTGCACCTGTTATGCATAACATTGGATCTGTGGTGGCTGATGGCTGAACATCTACTTCTGTCCAACCCAGACTGATGCCACTTCTGCTGAAGCAAAGCAGGGGAGGGTGAATCTACTGCAGCAGGTAACAAGAGGGAATTTCCTGGCCCTGTTTTCCCTCCTGTCAGGTCCTAGAACTTGGTTTACATTAACAGGAGATCAGCTCTCTGTGGAGCTGTGGCAGGAGGAAATGGTGCATTGGGCAGCACTGTTCTCCACCTCCTCTGGAGCAGGGGGGAAAACCACGATAAATTGGGTGGAAATGGCCTATGGGCTACACCCAGTCTCCAAGCTGCAAACTGGACCATGCTGTGATAATCTTACAGGGGCCGTGGATAGACCCACAAATTCATCAATAAACAAATCAAGCGGGATTAAAAAGACAATTTCTGTTACATGATGTTTTAGTCAGCAAACTCAGGTCCAGGTCTTCAGCTGGTGCAAATAAGAACATCTGCATCTATTTAAATACTATCTTAAGTCTGTTAAATGGTGTCGCGGGTTCGAACTAGGAGGCTGTTCTATCCGAAAAGGGTTCGCGACTGCACAGGTTTGGAGGCAAGGTAAACCCACCCACACCTACACAAAAGAACTTACCGGCTCGTTAGGCTTTGTTTAGGCACAGGAAAAGGAATGTGGCACACAGGGCTGAACTTAAGGGGGGTGAGAAACAGAAGCGTTTTAACAGTGAACGCAAGCACAACCATAAAGCGATCCTTTAAATACCAATAGGACTGGAAGGAGAGAGGGAGAGATTGATAAATCCATCCACAGGCACCTACAGGTATAACCCAGTCTCCCATCCCGACCCCCATCTCCCGCTCACGCACAAAGGACCCGCCGCGCGGTCGCACCGCCGGGGGGGGGGGCGGTGGTGTCATTGTCCGTCACCTGCAAAGTTTCCAGTCCGAGAAAACTTCCCCTGGAGCAAACCTGCATGCAGGAACGTGGTCCTTCTTCCCCTGGGGTAGCTGGGAGAAGACCCGAGTTCCCCGGGGGCAGAACCCCGCGGCTCCCGGCTCTCCCCTCTGCGGAGCGGGGCACGGAGCGGACCCTCAGGGGGTGCCTGTGGGTTCCCGCGGGGCTGCGGGAGCCCCGAGCGGAGCCGCTGGAGCCCTCGTCGCTTTTCCCCCGCCAGCGGTTCGTGTCCCCTCGGCGCAGGGTCTGGGCGCTGACAGCCGGTGTTACCCCGTACCGGGTTAAACTCAGTCCAAAGCCACCCCCGCCGGCGGTGGGCAGAGCGGAAAGGTCCGCCCGCTCCGCAGGAGGAGCCTGTGACTGCCCCGGGGGCACGGAGGGACCTGCGGGCGGTTTTCTCTCTCTCTCTCCCTCTCTCGGGTGAAGCTTCGCAGTCCCGCGGCACAGAGAACCGAAAGTGCCGCGGCCAGCCCGGGGCAGGGTCTGAAACTCCGCTTTTCCTGCGCTCGTTCGCGGAGCCGCGTCTGAGTATCTCGACTCCCAGCCAGGGAACCGAGAGGGCGGGCGCTGCTGTTCCAAAAGGGGCGGGAAAACGTTCCCGCGCTCCGGGGAGGAGGAGCAGGGGAGACAAAGGGCTCACCCCGCCGCCGCCATCTTGACCCGTAACAAGTGAGTCAAAACAAAAGGAAGACTAAACTGTTATGGAAGGCCAGCCACTAAATTGCATGTGTCTCCACTGGGTCTCTGTTTAACTTTTTCCGTTCCCCTGTGACGAGCTTTGCCAGGTTAAGGATTTCTGGAGCAGATGAAAGCTGTTCTGCGTAACATTTCTTGGAGTGCTGTATTTGAGTTTATTATCTGGACAAACCTGTAGAAGCAGTGGCAGTTCCACAGTGCCCTGGCTGTGCCAGTGTGGTAGGATTCATGCTCTTGGGGAGTACGAGATGTGTAAGCACTGAGAATCCCCAGAGGAACCTCATGGCTTTTACTCACTGATTTCTGAAGAAATCTTCAAACCTTTTCAGGGACTGCCCTGTTCACAATCTAACTGGATTCATTTGCATTCATATCATCAACTCTCTTAATTAGCAAAGATGAACGTACTGGCTGGGCTTGAGAGCAAACTGTAAAATTTATGCTTTGGTGTCTTGTTAATTATTTATTACTTCTGCGTCTTACAGCTTGAATCAAATACAGCTGCTGAGATTTAAAGTCATCAACCTCCCTGTATAACCCGTGTTAGACACTTGGAGGCAGTTTCTCTTGTTCCGTACAGGACTGTGATTATCCGAGCACAGCGCAGTGAGCAGCCTGTATGATACAGAATGGTGACTCCTAGACTCCCCTCTAATAAACACCAGTGATCGTGCATTGAATCACCAGCAAATACGGAATTTTAAGAGAGCTTTGTTTTCAACAGTTTGCTCCTAAATTGATCTTTTGGGGAATAAAGAAACTGATAATTAGAAAATTTTATGTTTCTTCCCATAGTGTAAATAAATACTCAGTGATAAAGATGATTATACAACTGCTGGGTGATTTTGTATTAAAAGCCCCTTGCTGTGTCTACCAAAACTGGGCAAGGGTTGTCATAACCCTTGGCTATGCCACTCCTCCACTCCTTGGGGCACACCATAACAGATCCTATCTTTTGCATTACTTGTTTTGGTCTCTAGTGTCTTAATCAGGGACAACAGCTCTCTCATGTTGATCTTCAAACATGGGATAAAGATCCTGACGCATCATATGCAAAAAGCACAGCCTATTACGTATGTCTTGCTTTGCAAATTTATAGCACATGAATCACCTTGATGGTCATGAAGCTATAAGATGCCATCAACTACTATTGATGTACGTATGGTCTTGGCTCAGCATCCTATTTTACTAGTCTATAACATGAGATGGAGCTGTATTTCATAACCGTTAGGTTTTGAGTTCAACATATTGAAAGTCAATGTTCCAACTGTTATTATGGCATTGTGGTTTAAAGGAAACTCGAGGTAAGACGTGATTTAGCACTACTAAAATGATGCTGATCTTGTAAAGTGCAGATTATTTTATTTAAAAATACTGCAAAATGGTGTTACTCCTAAAAAACTCACAGCATCAAATGGTCTTTTACTTGCCTGGCATGAAGGAATTGTGATTCACTGGAAACACCATCTTTTTGTATTTTCCTCCTTACCATCATTACGGTCAGGAATCTGGCCGCTTTCTTCACTGTGGTAGACACAATCTGAAAGCTTCCCTAGCAATTATCCTAGAAGCACTCATTTGGAGGTAAAGCTAGAATAAATCCTGATGGCTTGACAGCTACTGTGGATCTTGCATTATTGTTTAGATTATAATTTTTTAAATTCCAGTGGATGATTTTAGTAACCATAGAACCAGAAGAGTCTGCTCTGTAAGTCTTGTAAAAACACTTTCTGCTTAAACAGTGAAGGTTTTTCCCCTTCAAAACAAAAGCATAGTCTTGGCAGTAAAGAAAAACACGTAATCTATGAAATTCAGCAAATGTGAAATGCAAGTTAATGTTTCCGAGACTTTTATTAATGACAACTGCTAGAAATGCCAGTTTCATTATTAAATCCCTAGCAGAACACGTAAGTCAAGGACGTTAATTTCTCCTGCCGCTGAGAGAAATTAAAATCTTCCTTATTTCTTGGTAGAGCAAAAACAAACCTACCAAGACTTTTAGTTATCCCACTGTACCGTAGAGGAACAGATGAGGCCAACACGCTTTTCTTGCTGTACATCTCACAGACTCCTAGATCACTAAATATTGGCAAGGACATATAGACTAGGCTCTCTGAGTCATGAATTGAAATTTGACTTGGCTCAACCATGAATGAATCAGATGTAGATAGCATTCACACATGGTTTATTTATTTCCCATGGAACACTCTCCCTGTGCTGACCCACACAGCCACAAACCTTGATGATGTGTGTTCAACGTTCACTAGAGGCAATGCAATGTGCATATTGACTTGTAACCCTTTCTCCTTTCTCTATTGACATTTCTCATATTTTAATTTGCAAGATTTTTAGACCAGAAAAAGGATTTTAATTTGTATTTGCACAGGATGTTATCAGAGTGAAATTTTCTCCTTCTTATCATTGCAGTCAGAAGGAATAACAATGATAATAAATAGTAACACAGAAATGAGTTATCTTTTTATACTACGCTATTCTCCTCCAGATCACCATGAAGCATATTTATATTACTTGCTAAAAATCTATGCAGTCTGCTTTTTCTCCTGCACTGTGACGATTCTGCCATCTACCACAAAAACCAATATGCTCAGCTAAAATGCAATTTATAAAACATAAAGCATATAGGTTCAACGGACATATGCAGCTGTCCTTTGTGTGTGTCCTTAGTGCACATCAGTATTTTATCCTTTTATAGAAGCCCTAAAATATTTTTATAAATTGCAATATAATGAGTTTTGTACTTTACTCTAAAGACATCAAAAGCAAGGATGCACCAATGAATTTGCAGCTCTGCTGCAGTGCAGTCACAGCTCTGTAATAAATATACTAATACAATGCTCTACTCATAACCTATTATTAAATTCATTTTCAATTTGCTGAAAACAGATATGTACGGTAAGTAATAAAGAACTCATTTATTACCTAGGACTTGTGCAATAAACTCTTTTGAAGCCAGAAGGCTTATCGTTGAAGCAAGACAGGTGTGAGTACACACGTTTGTACAAGCGTGTTCACACCCCTACATTCGATATACATAAACATACACACATGCTTTTTCCAAGAACGATGAGGATTTCAAGCTTCTGAAAATGGACAGTGCTTTCAAGAAAACAATATTAAGAGCAAAACTGTTTAAAGGAAAATGTAACAATGAGGATACAACTGTTTTAATAACATGAACTTGACTGTAAAAACTGTAATGACACAATCCTGCTATGCTTAATTTTAATTACAAATAGCTCATTCCTGGGAATCTATTCTTATGCTTAAATAGCCTTGTGATTGCTCTATAGAAAAATTGATAAGACTGTAATTTAGAGTAGTTTAGAGGCTCTGGATTCTATTTTTCTGCTTTTCAAGCACTGCAATTTGGGCACCATAGCTCAGGCTCTGTCAGTATTTCAGTTTATTATAAGCTTTGATTTCTCAAGGGTTTATATTTCAGTTATAAAAATTTACTCCAGAAATTCAGCACACAAAGCATAAGCCGGAAAGGAAATAAACAGTAGCATACTGCCAGCCCTGGTTCTGAAACAGCTCGTGCAACCAGCTTACCACTTAGCATTCCAGGAGAGCAAAGACAGGCTGTAGATTGGTTTAGAGGTTTTATTTTAGACAGAACAGGAAAAGAAGGAAAAATCCCTACCCAATATTTTGCTTTTGCTTTCCAGACAGTTTGTCATAAATTTTTTGACACTTCCTTGAAACAGATTGTTCAGAGGAAAGGGCCAGATTTGATTAATATCTCAAATTAAACAAATGTTGGAAAACGTTGAAATTCTTGAAACGTGTCACTTGACACGTTCAAAATGAGTGTCTTTTGAGTTTAAAGTAATTTTTCATTTTGAAATATAAGTTAAAATATACTACAAGGATGATACTCTACCAAGCCAAGTACTAACACCTTCCAACTCTATTTCAAATTGAAAGTATAATTCCAAATATTTTCCTGAGGGAGCAATGGATTGAAGCAGTTGAGTGGGGCAGTGTGCAAGAAAATTGTTGACGGAACCTATGCAGCTTCGATAGCTGCACTGATAGCTGAACTGGGGAAAAGAAGGAAGCCTGAAAGTCAGCAGATCTGATACGGGAGCCATCTAAACTGGTTGTGCACCACTGGGTGCATCAATGCTAAAAAAGAAATGGGAAAAAAAAGAAAACCAGATACAGAGAGAAGCTCTAAGTAGAAGACAACATTGTGAGAGAAAAGAATGAGGAGAAAATAAAATGTTTAATCACAGATGTGAGCACTTTTGGGGGAACCAAACTGTTAGAAAAACAGAAATAGGAGGGTTGCTCAAAGCAAGACAATAAGGAAACACCACAGACTCCAAGAAGGATGGAAAAGAGATGAACTATCACAACCTTAAGAGCCATTCTTCACATGGTGCATGTATCTTTGGATAAGATTAAAACAGATGGTCAACGCACTAACGTAAATAAAATGGTTTCTCAAAAGTCATTCAGGGGTTGCACCTAAAGAGTCGATCTAAGTAATCCTTCAGTATTAACTGAAATCTGGTGTTTTCTTGGAGAGGAACTGTAAGAGGATAGCTCTGCATAATACTCCAGAGCACTCACTCTGTGAAGAGGGAAGGAGTATAAAGAGGAATTTGGGGCATGTCAGATTGAACTAACCTTTGGGACAGACTGTACTTGTGTAAAAATGTTTAAAGCAGGGGAGACTGATAAAGCCAGGATGTCGAAAGAAGACATCCTGGCAAAGGCTGTGAAATGCTTACAACAGCCATTGCTGCACATATCAAACATACTAAGAGGACTGACAATGGTCATTTAAGAGACCAACTGTCTGGACTGATGAAATCACTGTTGTGGGAAGCATGAAACAATATAACCACCTCATTTCCATGTCGGGATACTTGCACTCGGGTACCAGCACTGAAAAAGATCTCTTTGTCTCTGTTTTTAATACTTTTTTTTCAAAACTAATGGTGTTTTTACTTTTTCATGGATATCTACTATGGCCTTGTGCTTACCTTACATCCAAAGAGATGTGGTACGATATGTACAAAATAAGAAGGAACCATGGTCACTGCAAAGATGATAAATTTTTTCATTGCTTAACTATTTACAAGGTGCCAGTTATTTGATAAACATGGTGGGGGTCTTGCAGAAAACTTCCATTTTAGCCAACAGTTTTGAAAACAAAATATTACAGAATTAGCTATGAAAACAAAAATATGAAGTTGATTTATTCCATTCACTTACCAGAATAAGCTTCTGCTTTATATTTAGTATTAGTGAGATAAAACATACCCAGCTACAAAGTATTAATCACTACATGCAGAAGTATTATAAAAATGCTCTTTTAATTTCTTTAGAATTTTTTGCAAGGCGTACGACTTCTCAAAATTAAATCCCAAATCATCACTATTTATATTTCAATACAATACAGACTCAAATACAAAGATTAATGTAACGTAAGTTTAAAGTAGCTAATGGTACGAATTACCAAGATAATAACTCAAGATTAATGATAAGTAAATAAGATTATTATATACACAATGAGGACCTTGCAGCAATGAAAGGCTTATTAAATCCTTGATATTGTAGCTAGATATTTGCCCTTCAGTAGAAGAGTCTTCCACAATCTTTTTTTCACTATAAAGCATACAGTAAACAGACTGGATAACTGTTTTAGCTTATTATCCCTAAACATATAGGCTGTCTGTTTTATTAATGTCTTTACGTATGAACACTATTTTTTTTCTCCTAAAACTTTGCTCTGTCTAGTCAGTGCTTGCCCCTTAACTTTTGCTCAGTGAAAACACGTCGGCAATCCCTGCTGCTTCATCCCCCTGGTATACATGAGGTTGGAAAGAAATGCTGAACTGACATCCTCCTGTGATCAAGTCTCTTCTTACTGCATGTGCCTGATCCCAAGAGCTTTGCAGCTCTTCCCTCTTTCCTGAATGATCTGCTTACATTTGTGTGTAGCAAGTAATGTAGGAGGGATCAGTGCAGAGAACGGGTATCCCGGATGGTCAGTCACGCCTATGCTGAGCTGTAGTTACAAGATAATAAACAGGTTTAAGCTGTAACAAAAGGTCTCAGTTGCAATAACCTGTGGTCAGGCACCACATGCACACATACGTGACCCTTTCTCCCTGCCTTACTTTACCTGCAATGCTTTGACTCTCTACTTTCAGTCCCATGTGAAAATGTGCCCCACATTCTTTCCTTTTTTTTTCTCCTGACCTGATTTGGTTTTAAGTCCTTCTTCCACAAAACAAAAAATAAAGAGCAATGAAAAGTGAAACAATGTGGAAGTGGTAGCCTGCGTGGCTTTCTGTTTCAGTCCATCAGATACCACATCAAACTTGCCAAACTATACTTAAAATGTGAATCATAGTTTCAAAATACTACTAGTACTTCACAATTTACTTAGCTTAATAACTTAGAAGAGTTTGCTCATATGTGACTTTTTCCCTAAAAATGGAGTAAGACTGTTAAATATTTAGCCATTTATTTGTGAATAATGCTTTACATAGATGATATGTTTCTTCAAGCTATATGATAAGTAAACAAGTGTTATCTCTTATTTATAAAGTACTCTATAGTGAAGGACTGAAGTTTGACTTCCTTCCATCATAGTGGAGCATCTTCTGCTGCCAGGAACATGTGCAGGGCTCCAGGAGGAGAAACCCAAAGGAATCAGTATAAACAACTCACCTGGCAAATTAAGGCTACAACTAAGCTGAACTGATTCACAGTATGCAAATGAAAGCACATTTTGAAGTTAAAGTGATAGAATAACAAAACAAAAATCAATCTGGTACTGTTACCCTTAAAGCAAATCAGAGTTTTGCAGGAGTGTTTAACAGCAACAGGGCCATGCTGAAATCGCTACCAAGCCTAGAAAACTTGGAAAGCATACTTCTACTGCTCCTGATAAAGTGTAATACTTAGTGGTTTATTATGAATAAAATAAACGGCATGGGAATTATCAGAAAATGAAGAAAATTTAAGTTTGTTAGGTGTGTCTTTTAATGAGAAGCACTACTGTATATACTTTCAGCAGTGAGTTACACTGTGACTGGGCTACTTGATACCTTCAAAGAGGTATTTGACCAGACAAATGCTGAAAAAATACGTTTTTTAACTCCTCTGAAAAAAGAAATCCTATATTATTCAGGCTCTGACAAAACTCCACTTTTATAGAGTTATTGCAGAGATATCAAGTTCAAGAGCTGCAAGTATATCTGATAAATAAAAAGTAGATGCAATTAGAAATAATCTCATTATGTGGAAACATCATTCTTTGTCCTTCACTTCCATATACAGCTGTAGAGCTGAAAACTCGAAGTGTGAATGTGTGGGAATAAGAAATGCAATTTTTAAGCCACACAATGCCTTTTGGTTCTTCATGAGGGCTTATGGGAGCAGTGTGTAAGTTGTTTGGAAGCAGTTAAGTATATACACCCATGCTCTGGATTTAGTGGATTTATATTACGCTATAAATAAGGATCCAGTTATCTGCCAGAAGACTTAGTGTTTACCCTAAATTTATCTCTTCCTTCACAGGTCTTCTTCCTCTCTTTAACTTTCCTTCTTTTACACTTTGCTGTTGGAGGGGAAAGACGGAGGGAAGTGTTCCTCCTTTGAACCAGAAAGTGTTGCTGGACACACCGTCTCATTTAGAGTTCTCGACTCGTATCAATAGGATGCCACGGATGTGACTCCCATTTGCTTGCCCATGTGTGCAGTACTATCTGTGCAAAACATCTGTTAAGTGACAGCAGAGAATAAAGGTGACCTTATTGGCACTGTTTGGTAACAAACACAGTTTAAGAAATGTCTAACTCCTTTCCTTTGCCCCTGCAAATGTAGCCTTTTGGATGGTGACGTTAAAACACAGTTTCTTTCAATGACTGGATTTAAAGCTCAATACTTCAGGAACTCTATGAATCAACACAACCAGAACTGCAGAACTGGAAATGAGCTGTGTCAATCAGCGTTCCCACCAAAGAAAACTGATCTTGTAACTACAAGTCTGGTAGGTTCCTAATTTTAGAATATGATAATCTAGTAAAGCCCACGTTAGTCTGATTCTCTTGTGATCCATTTCCTTTCATTATACTAACGGACTCTCAGCAGTTTTGGGTCCTCACAGCACTGTGAAACACATAAAAGCCAAACTTTCACAACATGTTACAGTTCAGAAGAGAGAAATCAGCTACCCAAATCTAGTTGCAGTTTTGTAGGCTACTCAAAAAGATCTTTATAGTGAGTCACCAGTCTTGCAAAGGTAGGTCACATTTAAATTACGAACTAATGCATAATTTATCTTGGAGAGATTGTAACACAGAAATCACAGCTACAAACAGGAGAAAGGTCTATGCAAGAGCAGTGAAATTATACAGCAGTTTGCTCAGCTAAAAAGATAAATTATTTCAAAGAAATATATATTATAAATAGTGGTGCTATACAAATAAGCTGTCCCTGAAATATAGTGGAACAGGACAAAATGCTACCAATTTCAGTGAAAAACTGAGCGTAGCTTACAAGATAACGACAGTCCTCACAGACAGAAGAATACATGGTTCCCAGTGGGCTACAAACTACAATTTCAGCCAGAAGCTCCACTGACAAAACTGATCGCTAGAATTCTGAAAAAAAAAGAGTCACAAAATCATGAAATAAAAAAAAAAGTATTAGGTATTATCAGGTTTAAATTGGAAAATATATCACGTAGGGAAAGTAAGTTCATCATGCCTGAGAAGGAGAAAGAATACCAGTGAAAAATATAGATAACAAAGTTAAAGAGTATTTTGCTCTAAAATAAGGTTCTTTCCACCCACCACCACTGCAAGCCTTCTCCAGGCTGGACAGTCCCAGCTCTCTCAGCCTCTCCTCGTAGGAGAGATGTTCCAGTCCCTTACTCATCTCAGTGGCCCTTTGCTGGACTCTCTCCAGTATGTCCATGTCTCTCTTGTACTGGGGAGCCCAGAACTGCACACAGTACTCTAGGTGTAGCCTCAGCAGTGCTGGACAAAGGGGAAGGGTCACCTCCCTCTATCTGCTGGCAATATTCCTCCTAATGCAGCCCAGGATGCTGCTGGCCTACTTTGCCACAAGGGTGCATTGCCGATTCATGGTCAGCTTGGTGTCCACCAGGACTACCAGGGCCTTTTCTGCAAAGCTGCTTTTCAGTTGGTCAGCATCCAACTTGTACTGCCATAGATCACAATGATCTGGGCCCAGCTTTTAAACTACTTCTTAACCAGCTTCACTAGCCACTTATCTATCATGCTTTTCCAGCTTGTCTACGAGGAGACAGTGTCAAAGGCTTTACTAAGGACAAGGTAAATAACATACGCTGCTCCTCCCTTGTCCACCAAGCCAGTAACCTCATTGTAGAAGGCTATGAGGTTGATCAAGCATGACTTCCCCTTCACAAATCCATGATGACTACCCAAAATGACCTTGTTCTTCATGTGTTTGGAAACGGTGCCCAAAAGGATATTTTCCATCACCTTCCCAGGGACTGAGGTGAAGCTTACGGGCCTGCAGTTCCCCAGATGTTCCTTCTTGCCTATCTTGAAGATAGGAGGGACATTTTCTCTCTTCCAGTCTTCCAGAACTTCTCCCAGTTGCCAGAACTTTTGAAAGATGACTGAGAGAGAGGCCTTGCAATAGTATCAACCAGCACCCTCAGCACTTGTGTGTGCAACCTGTCAGGCCCTACAGATTTATCAATGTCCAGTTTGTTGGAAGTGCTCCCTAACCTTGTCCTCCTCCATATAGGATAAATCTTCCTTGTTTCAGACTTTACCTCTGGTCTGAGGGGCCTGGGATTCCTGGAGGCCAGTTTTAGAGGCAAAGACTGAGGCAAGGAAGACATTAAATACCTCGGCCTGTTCCATGCTATTTGTCCTGAATTTTCCTGCCCCATTCAGCCCTCTGCATCTGTGTTTTCCCTAGTCTTCCTTTTAGGTACTTGTAGAATCCTTTCTTGTTGCCCTTGTTGTTTATTTCCACCAATAAATTCACATACAGTTTTTAAAACATATTAAGACCTGTTATTTTCCTCATAAGTTGGAAAAGAGGTTACTTCTTTTCTTTTAAATCCTGGAAGGCACTCCGATAGAGGGTCTTCCAAGCTGACAGAATTTGTGAACTTTTTGCAAGGTATGGACCTCATGTGAGCCAGGATTGCTACTAGATTAGAAGTAATGCATCACACGGTCATAAAAGGTTAGTTTTTGAGAATCTTGGGGTTATTCAACAGTGAAACATGAGATCACATAGTTTACACAAAGGCTGTCAACAGGATTCAATTGAGTGAAAACAACATAGTATGTGCGGTCACGTATTGACTGAATAGTAAAGGCCAGGGTCCATGATTAATTTCATCTGCAAAGAAAACTACAGGTAAGGAAACTAAAGGCACTAGAAGTGCCGCAGTCAAGTGAAAGGCACATGGGGAAGTAGGATGGCAGATAAGTTAGGAAGTTAGGACACATGGCTTAATTATACTATCTTCACGGAAAATACCACAAGATCATTAGCAGCCAGCAGGGATAAGTACCTCGGTTTTATTGCTCACAAGAAACATTCCCGATATGTGAACATATGCTTTAAAATGTCAGTGCCTCATTCTGACCTGTTCTTAGGCTGTCATAATTTGTTACTCTTATATCCTACCACATTTTAATTTCTGCCATGTTCTGGAAACTTCCTACAGGACAATATTCACCACAAATTCTTGAAGTATAGATGATGTCAAAGGATCTCACATTAATTACCATATATACTGCTCTAATAAAATTTAGGACTGTAATCTAATTCACAGACACGGGTTTTATTTCCATCCACGACTGTGAACAGGCTCATGAGCCATAGGATAACCACTGGCCATTTTGGTGCTGCTGCTGGAGCAGCCTGGTCCTGTGGGGCTCTCCAGGAAGATGTCCTGGGTGGGAGGTTTTAAAGTGGCTCCATTCCCCACTGTTGTCTACTGTGTGCCAGTGCTGCACTTTACACAGGGCCTCCCCTGTCACAAAATTTAACCAACAAATTAGTGAGTAATACTTCCCTTGTCGGAGCCACGATACAGCCCTTTGAGACGGTCACTAACAGTCATTTCACCACGTCAGCATGCTCTAACAAGCTGACAGTCCAGAAGCAGTGGCAAGGCAAAGGAGGAGCCCGGAAAAATGGAGGAATGATGAACAACCATGGCATCAAGCACGCAGCTCATCTTACAGGCTGTGATCCCAGGTGAAGTCTGCTGTAAGCTCTGCATCCCTGTTTGGTCCACTGGCAGGCATAACAAAGCGTCTGGAGAGAATGAGGGAAACTCATGCCTGCTACACCGTGGTAAATCTGGGATCATACCATTTTCCATAGGCTGATCAAGTCTGGATTGCTAACATGAGGATGCAAAAGGCTTCTTTTAAGGTCCTGTGCCACAAAGTGATGTAGACATGACAGAAAGCATTTCTAATCCAATCTGCCCATTTGGTCCAGATAGAGGTACCCAGTGCCTTCCAGATGCTGTGCAACCACTTCCAGACTCCCTCTGAAAGGGTGAGCTTTCTCTCCTTTTCACTTCCTAGAGCATAGTGTTTCCCCATATCCTGATTTTTATTTCAACAAAAGAGATCTAAATAGAAACTTCTGCAGTTAAAAGGAGCAACCTTGTTGCATAAGCCTTAAAGGTTAAATTCGCCTTCAACAAATTAGTAGATCCAGACTAATCTTTTTTCCATTTGAAGATATTCTGATAATGGCTGTAGTACATTTTAAAGATCTATGCCACGTGCACATGCTCCTCCCTCCCTCCTCTCTTACACCCCTTCCTCCTACCTTTTTTTTTTACCCAGAAAGATTTACATCTCGGTACACTACAAATATGGTTAGCTTTTGACAGGGATATATAAATCTAGTTCACCAAGATATCTCTCACTGTAAGACATAGTAATTTTTTGTGCATAGCAACAGGAATAACTTCACACAAAAACTCAGGTCTCTTCTTTCCATTCTTTAATGAAAAAAGAGCTCATCTGGCTACCAACTGCTTTGAAAAATACTGAGACTATTACATTAGAGCACACCACATAGAATAGAGTGAACAGAGATAGATGAGTATCCTAAGACCACATCACTTTCTAATTATGAACATTTCCACTTACCACAAGCCCTCTGCAACATTTGCTAGGCTTAGAATAAGACACTAAAATGGAAGGTTTGAGAGTTAGCCATAGAACTTGAAAAAGGCAAAAAAGTATTAGAGGTTTCTGCATTAAATCCCCATCATACATAACTACAGTCCATTCCTATCTTTTCATTAATTTCTAGCCTTTCAAAAGAAGTAAGAAGCTGAATAGGCACTATGCCTATAATTACTTTAAGCAAGTGCAATCATGGTAAATGCTGTACTTAGTAGGGAAAATTAAACTAGCTCCTTAAAAATTCCTTTTTTTTTTTTTTCACTGTAAAAGAAACCGTATTGTGGTGGGGCTATTTCAGTAGCACCTCGGAACTGTATAATGTGCAAGACCCTGTACAGAGGAGTATCCTCAAATAACTTCTTTCCTGGAGGCTGATTAGTTCAGACAGACTGAGGAAACAATAGGAAATCTGAACCAACAGGCCTTGGTACCATCTGCAGCTCTGGAGAAGGAAGAGGGAAATAACTAATCCTCAGATAGACCCAGGTGTGGTGAAAAGCCACCTACCTACAAGCGATTTTCTGTGGGGTGAAGCTGGGCAGGCAAGGTATCAGTACACACACATACACAATCAATCACCCACTCAGCTCCGACTTTAGGAAGCTGATTAGCCAGAGGACAGCAGGGCGTAGCTCTTGTGGGTACCTAGTTTGTCTCATCATGAAGGATTATCTTTTCCTTTGATGGAAGGATACTGATTAGAACCCAACTGATTTGGGTGCTCTTATGGAAACAAATACCAGGACAACAGATGGCATCACCTCTAGTTAAATTTCGTGTTCTTTCATTCAGATCTTCAGAGTGCACCTTGGCCTCTTCAGCTGAAAAGCAACAGGAATAATTTTAAGGCCAATATTAATGTTGATAAATGGCTTCCATTTTAGAGAACCGCACCTTTCCTCCTGCCCAAAAGGTTTTCTTTTGTCATCTGCCTGTTTAATGAGCGAATGGATAAGGGAGAGTGTTATACAATTACCTTTATATCTATAGATACAGTCCCCGACTGCTAGAATTTGGCAGATGTACAGGAACTAGGAGATCAAATTGACTTAGAAACAAAGAAACAAAAAGTGGACTTCATATGAATAAACAGTGGAAGTATTTAAAAGGCACAGTGGGATCCTGGATACCACTGAGAGGTAGTACAATGCAAGCCTACAAAATGAATGATGTAAACTGGTACCAGGAATGAGTAGACATTGTTCTCACAGGACAAGAACTAAAAAGAAGCCACTGCAGTCACCAGGCAGCATAGCCAAAACAAAAAGAAGTCCTTTCTCATGCTCTTCCACTACAGAGATCATTACCTTTGGGTTTTGGGAGAAGCGGGGATGGAGGGAGGCAAGGGAGCCAAAAGCAGAAGAGAGTTCAAAATGGAGTAGAAAAAAATACAGGGAAGATAAACAGAGGTGCAGCCTCTTGATGAAGAATTTCTTAAACTACTGATGGTTGGAAAGTAGCCCAGGGAAATAGTATCCTGCACTTATCCTGTTTCTTGAATGTTTTCCCTAGGCATCTGTTGGATGTCATGTTGGTCATGAATCACGAGGGCTGGTGCAGTTCTCATCTGATTTTGATGGTATCATTTTTAGAAAGTTATTGTTAGGAAGCAGCAAGAGTGGGCTGCTCTGTAAGGGAAGAGTTGCTGGGAGCTTAGAGTGAAAGCAAGGCAGGCATGGCATGAATCTCACTGACAGTCCACAGAACTGAGCAAGATGAGCCATGCCAGTCTGCTGCTCTGGTCCATCCGCTGACCTGGCAATAAGGCAGGTAGTGGGTGAAGCCAGGAGATGAAGTCAGTAGGTCAGGGTCAGGGCTTGAATCAGTGAGGCACATGGCCAGGAACTGGCAGAACTTCAGTGTAGCTCAGACAAAGATGAGAGGGGAAGCCTAAAAGCAAAGAGGTGGGGAAGCTGCTGCTTCTTATCTTTTCATTAAAAACCGCTTTCCACACATTTCTTGTATTCAAGGCCAGGCAGCTGCACCAAAAGCTTGTGCAAGCTGAGCCCAGGCAGCCAAAACCTAAGGGCAGAGAGAGGTGGGAGGCTGCACTCAGGACAGTCGTCATAGTTGTTTGTACAGGGGTTTCCAGGCTCCACCAATGCACTGAGTGCTATGCAAGCTTCCTGCTGCATTTCAAACATTAAAAAAAAAAAAAAAAAAAAACACTTATTTTTTTTAAGTTTTGAACTCCTTTACCTAAGAATTAGACTTAACCTCCTCATACTCAGGGCACACATTTCTGCTCCACTGCCATCATAACACTGGTTTCAGTAGTATTTTCTCTCTTCATTTAGAAAAACCGTGTTATGATAGTGGGCTATACGTTTTCTTTTATCACTTCCAGCCTATCATTGCGATGCCATGCTGTTGGTGGGCATAGCCTTTGAAACACATTCCTTGCAGAAAATTGCCAGAACTCAGTATAAAAAACTTCAGGTCACAATATATGACATTTTTCATGGTCAAACATTTAATTCAGCATTAGTTCATTTCAAGAACAGCAAACACAGGTTGCTGGTTATTTTTTACACCTGTCTGATGAATGTATTTTCTTTTAATTACAGCCTAAACTGGCAGAAACAGATCTGTTACTCAGACCATGGTTGCCTCTGCAAATCTTTTCATGTGCAATTACATTAATTTTTGTCCTTCAGATCCAAAAACATACAAAAACATTCTCACACTCAGATTTCATTATTAACCCTGCTTGTCTATTAGCAACTGCCCTCTTCAAAGAAAGCCAGAAAACTAGAGTTTGAGAGATGTACGGTTCATTAAATACTTACAGTTCTTAGAAATTTCCTTGAGGTTTTATGGTTCAGCAAATCCACTTCCAGCTGCCAAAATGCTTTCAGAGTCTCCTGCTCTTAATAGAACTGCCATCAGAGTTTTAACATGGGAAAATTGCTTTGTTCTTTGTATGTTCTATGCCACAATAATTAATTTGACAGTCTGCAAATCTTTTTAAAAAGTACACTGAGGGTTTCTCATTGAAAACAGAGTAAACTGTGTATTATTTGTACTTTAGCTTCAACTCTCTTCACACTGATTTGTCTTTTCCCATGAATAAAGAACACATTACAAGATGCTGTACATTCTTCTCGCCACAGGAAGGTGAAGCAAGAATGAGCAGGAACCTCACACAACTCCCTAAAGATGTCACAACAGAGATGGAGGAGACAGCTTAGTCACAGGAGACAAGGAACTACAAGGCTGAAGGAAAAAACCACCGTGTGTATTATGTTGGAGACAACTGCTGGGTCAAAGAGAATAAAGTTCTAACTGTTAATATTTGATAGAGAAGGAACTAAAGGCCTAAAGTGCCAATCGAATATACAACATCCCTCAGCCTGTAGCATTTATTGTTGTCTCTTCAACAGTCTGTATTTCCTCTGTCTTCAATGAAGAGTATAAACCAAGGGGCATTTAGAGCAGGAGACTCTGAATTACCTTCTAAACTATATTGTTCTACAGTAATTGTGGTAGAAGTTCATGGAAAATAGCTGGCAGATGTGGTCAACTAAAACAGATGATCATAACCGGTGTGAAGACACATCTCACTGCATGGAGTGAGACTAGACTGGAAACGGATTAGGGAGGAACTATGCAGAGGGAATTGCTGGCAACTTTGGGGGAAAAAAAAAAAAATTATAGTCAATTACTTGAGAAAGGAAAACAAATTCTATTACTATAAACAGCCGGCCTGACAAATGCTGAAACTTGTCAATGGTTTATAAGACATCCATATTTTCTCCTGTCATCTGAAATAGTCTCAGAAGCTTTACTCACTGAAAATCATTACATGTTAGTGAGTGCCAGTGTCCTCAGGATTAGCAGGGTTAAAACAGACTTGTGCATTTAAAAGTTTTAATGTTTTAAAGTTTTTAAATGTGATGAAAAGCCTTTTATATGGACAATACGTACTGATGTTAGGGCAGATCAAAGAAAGTATAGCTATCATGTTAATGAGATCTAGAAATAAAATATGGGAAGTTGTGAATTTCCCAAGATCAGGTGGATTTTACCACTTTGATAATTTGAGTGAAATAGAAAATATACATGATGTATTTCTCATCTGTGAATGCAGAATAGGCTGGCTATAACAGAAGAGACTGTACAGTGCAGATTTGACATATGCAATTTTTAAATAATAGCAGGAAGAATGGATAGAAGATTACATACCTTTATTTCATCAGATATGAAGAGGATGAAATTTGGATGTTTTATTACAAGTGTCATCCCCTGGTTATCAGCATTTATTCAAACATAAAGGCATGACGCAGTTGGTGCCTAACAGCATCAAGATCATTATGAAGACAGATGTTGGGCTGAGGGCACATTTAATTAGATTAGCTAGCTACATTACTGAGTGAGTTACTATTTCTGCTTGCTCTGACTAACAAATGGCTTCAGAATGTTGTTAACCACCCATTCTTTTGCTTTTAGCAAATGCTGCATTCATTTGTAATCACCCAGTACACACACGGTTTGACTTCTTAGGCACTAGAATCTGGCCTCTAGATAGGATTGGTGGTGGCAGTTGTGGAAAGGATGTCGGAAGATGTCTCAGACAAAACTAGGCTGTAATTCCACTAAGAGTAAAAATGAGAGAAAGCAGTGCTTTGTTCTTGATAAATTTTTGCACCAAGGCTACTTTTACTAATTATCTTCAGGAAAGACAATGGTGAATTCTTGCTAGAAATTTCTACTTACTTTGCTGCTACTTTCAATCTATTTACTTACCTACTTACCTGCCTACCGATCCTTAATTAGAAATTTGAGAATATAACTTACAGTGTTACATATATAGATATATATAGATATATATATATGTGAACATGACTCAATGTTTCCACAACGGGTTAGACCAGAGATCCACCTGGTGCATAATCCGGCCTTCTGCAGTGGGCACTTGCACATGCTATAGAAAAATGGATCCTACATGAAGGGCATGTTGTAGAGTCATCCTTGCCTTGACATCACCTGCCTGTTTCTGACAAAAGACACTTTTATCATGGAAGGAAATCTTCAGCCGCTATAGATACTATTCCATTAGCACAAAAGCTCTATGCGGACACATAAAAACTGAGTTGCAAGAACTTTTGAAAATGTTACCTTGACACCTGAAGGCTATTCTAAATAACATCATTTGGGGCAATTATGGGGTTATTATCTTAATCTTTTATGACTCTTTTTCAAAGAGGAAACACACCCCAAGTAAAACAATATGGGCAGAAAAACACTGCTTTGTATCACAGAGCTGCACTCTGTGATTAAAACCTACAGGACTCCTGTGGTTTTCAGTAAGCCTTTTCATCCCCATGTCAGGAGAGCAGATAAGGTTAATGGATGATGTATTTTCCTAAGCTTGGCTATACTGCCCTTTAAAATATGAAGCACATTCTCTGAAGTCATATAAATAATAGTTTACCAGAGACCTTCAAAAAGATGGTTGATGCCCTTGCCTTTGGCTGTATTTTCTTGACTGTGTCAGATAGGAACAAGAAAAATTGCTCTGTAAAACAAGTGATTAAAACAAAAAACAAAAGAGAAAAGGGTTTACTACTCCCACCACCAAGCTTTTTCCATGAATACAAATTAAACCGATGGAAACTGAAACTGATGGGCAAGGATGACAAAGCATTCAAGCAACACATTGCGAAGGGTAATGCACAAAATAATGCAGTTATCACCACACATACTTTTGTAAATTTTCTAGAGAAGACATGCAATGTTCTGTCAAATGAAGGCAGGATTGTGTTTTGAATTTTCCTCTTGATGTTTGCAGACCGTTAAGTACTACCAGAAAGTAATTATTGTTATTCAACCTTGTTTTGAACTTTGGGCAGGCTAGTGCAGCTTTTATTTCTATCAGGAAGTGCTACTAACCCTCATTCCATTTTTCAGCTTTATTTCTTGCTTTTACTGTTACAGATGCCAGCTCTACCAGTGGCTTTCTCTGAGGGAAGCTTTTAAAGCTTTTTTTAGTATTATGATCCAGTAACTCGGTTCTGCCAACAAGCTTCCCAGGTATGTGTATCAATAGACTTTTTCCAGACTCCCAAGTAAGCAAAAATCAGTTGGAAAAAAAGTCTGGGTAGTGAAAATATAGCAGAGATTGAAGTCTATTTTAAAGATACATACTGACTCATCTTCAACGAATGACAGCCCTCCTGCTTGCCTAGTTCCTTCCCTCACATTCTCCTATCAAGTGAATTTAAGTCAAGAGCAACAGGATCCTCAAAGCACAAGACTGCACCCCTGGCACACAGTCTCAGATCCTTCTAGGCAGATGAGAAAGATTTTCTCCTCATTTATGCTTGGTTTATATTGCTGAGCTGAACGGCAATATCCCAGGGTGTTCCACAGAATGGCAAAACAGGGTCCAGCCCTGGTGGTGATACCGGCTGCAGGTGCCCAGATGCTGGCAGCGGGCTCTGCTGCCTCTGTGGTCTCTGTGAGGAGAGGCTGGGCCTGCCCTCAGCTCAACACAGATGGTTCCAGCCGGCTCCAACGGCCCACCACAGGGCACAGAGGAGCCCCTCAGCGATGACGGATGCCTTGGGGAAAAGCACAGCTAAGAAAGAGCAGAAAGGTGCCTGGTGGTGAGGGGAAAAGGATTTGGGGTTGAGGGGGAAGGGGGTTTAGGTTTTTTGTATTTGTTTCTCACCATCCAACTCTATTTTTATTGGCAATAATTTAAACTGATTTAAACTAAGTTGAGCCTGTTTTGCCGGTGACAGTAACTGGTAAGTGATCTCCCTGTCTTTATCTCACTTTGTGAGCTTTTCCACCTTATTTTCTCCTGCTCTGCTGTTGAGGGGGGACAGTGAGAGCTGGGTGAGTGTCTGGCAACTACCCAAGGTCAACTCACCACAGGTGTTTTCACCAACAGATTTTACTTCTGCACCCATGAGAATTTTCAGCTGAACAAACAGTTGAGTAAACACAGTATAGTAAAAGCTTTGTTTATCCTTTAAAGAAATTGGTATGGAGCTTCTGAAAAGGTTTAAAACACAACAATTTCATTCATAATGGAGAATCATTAATAATCAAAAAGAAAAATACTCTGGTGTCCAGAGACTAGTTATTTCACCCTTTCAAAACCTTACCTTGCTCATATAGACTGTACATTTTAAAAGAGGAGTAAAATAGAAGAAGATGTAAGTTTTATTCCATTATACTTGTAGAATCGTTTTTTAAAAGATGATGAACATAACTGAGGACTTGAGTTTGAGATATACAGAAGATTATTTTAGTTATTCTCGATTTCATCTGGGATTATAGGTGCTTAGTATCTCGAAAAGGGCAGCTTTTACCATTACATTTGCTAAAATAAATATCTAAAAGACATCTTGTTCATTACTAAAACATATAATATTAAGGTGTAAGATTAATCCATTTTGCTTATGTCTAGCAAAGGAGAAAAAATGCCATATATGAAAAGAAGAACTCATAAACATAATACAGTTGAGCAGCAAGGGCTTGAAACAGGGTCAAAGCATTACTTAAAAGTAAAGCTAAAGTGAGTTTCAGTGGGAATGATGTTACATTGCCTTAGAATATAACTAAGGATCTGGCTCAAAATACTTTGGATCATAACTGAACACAAATATAATTCTATTTGCAAGTCAAGGAATGAACATCTTCATCTAACTATATCAAAAGAAGACAGCTCTGAACTCTGGGAGCTGATGCCATTTACATCACACTGCCCCCTGAATTCCTTGGGCAAGAAAAAGTAAGAAAGAGTATCTCCCTGCTAATACCACCACCTGTAATAATTAAGGTTAGAAAGTATTTATATATTACCTTTGTGGTTTAATTTGAGAAATCACTAATTATCTAGTGTTTGGATGTGAGTTTTCAATAATATTTCATATAATTCAGAAGCAAATAGCACATATGCTACAATTCATATGAATCACTGAGAGACAGGAGTAATTATACACAGACCGTATGAAAACTATGATGCACTTTCAAAATCAACAAAATCAACAAAAAATCTCAAAATCAACAACAAAAAATTTGGTTGAATGTGGAAACACGCAACAGAAGGAATGCCTTTTCAGATTAATCAACAAGAGAGAACCTGGATTTGTGTCAGTCTAGTAACAGAAAAATTCATTTGCCTAAAAGGACTGTTTCTGAAGTTAACGGTCTGAAACCGAACACTGTTCCATTGTTATTACAGCTTTATGCCTTACTCTGTTTTGAAAAGTAGCAGTTCATACCAGGAAACACCAGAAGACAACTTCCATAAATTATGGCAATTCTGTTTGAATATTTTGTGACATTTATGCCAACAAGGGTCCAATAAAAACACTACTAAACCTTTTGCGAAGAGAGATCTGCCGGATTTCCGGAATGTCTTCCACCTCACTAAGCCTCTGCTTTCCAACAGATATATGTAACACAGACATGGAGATCACAACGTTTCCATGGGGGACCCCACAACACAGATACAGCTGCAAACAAAGTGGCGATGTTGGGTGTTGCCTTTACAGAAGAAAAATCCATAAAGACCTTCAGCTCTCAAGCAAAAGCTGCCCCGTTCTGCCAGCTCTGCTTGCGGGACAGGTTGGAGATTAACCCACCAGTTAATGGAGCCCAGGTGATTGTGGTGGTACGGTCCCCCTGCCACTTGAAGCCCACTCAAGACCTGAGGCAATTTCTTTCCTACCCCCACCCACCCTGGATCCTGCTCCCCAGGCCACAAAGCAGCCCATGGTAAGTCAGGCACGGATTGCCAAAGATGGCAGAACAGGACACTAAGGAGCCTCCTTGGTGTGCTGGTCCTGCTTTCCCAGCCTTGCACTGCTCTCCCTGTCACTTGGGAGATAGTCACCTCCGGATAGCCTGGTACACCTCTACTTGGGTCACGATAACCTGGTACACCTCTACTTGGGTCACGATAACCTGGTACACCTCTACTTGGGTCATGATAACCTGCTACACCTCTACTTGGGTCACGATAACCTGGTACATCTGTACTTGGGTCACAATAACCTGGTACACCTCTACTTGGGTCATGATAACCTGGTACACCTCTACTTGGGTCACGATAACCTGCTACACCTGTACTTGGGTCACGATAACCTGCTACACCTGTACTTGGGTCATGATAACCTGGTACACCTGTACTTGGGTCATGATAACCTGATACACCTGTACTTGGGTCACAATAACCTGGTACACCTCTACTTGGGTCACGATAACCTGCTACACCTGTACTTGGGTCACGATAACCTGGTACATCTGTACTTGGGTCACAATAACCTGGTACACCTCTACTTGGGTCACGATAACCTGGTACGTCGGTACTTGAGTCGATGCCAACGGGGGGCAATACCAAACATCGGAAATCGACAGTTTCTGGGCCTGCTCAACTGGGGGAAAATACCAGAATATTTCAACACCCGAAGGGGACAAGAGTGGGAAAATACCTGACGGAAGTCAGTCATCTTGGACCCTATAAATAGCGATCCTAACGCGAGACCCTTTGAGCTCTCCTGGATCACAGCGGGCTGGGGCCAGCAGCTCCCCTGAGTTGTGACACCTCTCAGTACAAACCGTGCGAAGGGCCAGGAGAAAGTCAAACTTCTCGAGACTCAGTTATCATCCATGGAGATTGCCGGAGCATTGTGAGTGTTTGCTCTGAACTCAGGAAGGAAATTTTAACTCTGGGCTGGCCTTTCTTTCACCCACCTCTCTCCTTATCTGTGGGTTTGAATATACACATTTGCTAACACGAGTGTGGAGGGGTAGATATTGCACTGGATCCAAATAACTCTGTGCATTTGTGTGCTTCGTGGTTATGACTATGCGTATACACACATATATGTATATCCATTGATTAAGGGTATCTTGTAGTAAGTTAGTGTGAACCTATGTTAATTGATAATTAGTCATTATCAAATCTGTAACTAAGTCACTATTTTGATTATAACATTTTACTGAACTATCTTGTTAATTTTAACTTTGTTAGTGATTAAGCATTGCTAAAAGTAAACCCATTGGACTAGATGACCTTCAAAGGTCCATTCCAACCCAAAGCATTCTATGATTAATAAATCTTAGATTGCTGCGTAATCACAACCACATCACTATTTTCACCTGCAACAGTGATGAGACAGGGGAGTCCTAACTGAATACTTTAACTAGGAGCTACACAAAGTGTCAGTGTGGTCCTGGACTGCACAGGGCTGTAGCCAGCTAAAAGGGCCCCTTCAGAAGACTTCACTGCTTCCCTCCTGAGCCGGACCGAGACTCTGCGCGCCTTGCTCTGCTCAAGCATTTTGCTGGGAAGTGGCTAAGGAAGTCAGTGTTAAGGTATCTGTAGAAAAGGAGAGGGGATCTGAGGGCAAAGGAGGAGGTGGTTGTGAGAGGGCGATTAGTCCAGAGCAGGACTGGATCCCATAGAGCCCTTACCAGTCCACAGGATTGGCTGGGAATACAATGGCAATATTCCTGGTTGGGAAATCCTGGCATGCCCAGCACCGAGAACTGTGACTCCACGACAGTGATACCACCGTATATTATCAGTCACTAGCTGTTAAAGACACTCTTCCCATCACTTGTGTACAGAAAACACACAGTCAGACAATCATCGGTTTTCAGTCATTGTTTCCATGTTGGAAATCATGCTGTTGAGGATCACTGCAAACAGACAAACAAAGGCTCTCAAGCAGAGAGAGAGAAACTTCACAAGCAATTGTGCTGACAACTACAGCTTTGTATCGACTAACCTCTAAAGGTTAGTTGTGCTTTGCTTCAAATGGATACGTTTAGAAAGAAAATTTTAAGGAGCTTATCAGAATTACTTATGCATAACATATGCTACTTTAGATCAAATTTTGCCTTCAAATACCAGGATTTAGTTCACATAGAACTAAAAAAAACCCCATAAATTAAACCTACATAACTAAGAGAGGAAATGGACAACATGACGCAATCCTGAGCTCAGTGAGGTTAACAAGGACAGAAGTCCACTGAGCATATCTCAACTTCCTTGTCTTTACCTTTTAGTTGAGACAAACCAACCTATTAATTCTCAACTATTCCTCTGTTCTTAGTTTATTACATATAAACGTTGCTGTTACTGCAACAGGCTGCTTGCCAGGCTTCCATCCTATTATCTTAGATCCGAATAATGCAATAATTCATGCCACTGATAACATCAGAAATGTTGCAGACAGCTGAACACCAATATAGATTAACTTGGAAGGTACTACTGTACCATTTTTTCCCTAGAGGAGTATACGTAAGAAAGCATATTATCACTTCATTAGAAAAAAAGAAATACAAATGTAGTAACCTACATGTTTAATAGTTTTCACTGCTCTGAGGTTATGTCAAGTGCAGCTGATCACCCAGTGATTTAACTCTTACGGACAAATCCCATTGCTCTCTTTTTTCCCCTTCTGTTTCAGTGGAGTTCTGTGGATATTAAAAATAGTCATTATCTACCCACAGGCAGTTTCAAAATACCCACAGGCATCTTGCTTAGCTACATCTTGAGGTTTTGGAAGAAAGTAGTGACATACAGATCTGCAAAACCTATAATATGTATATAGGGAAAAGATCTGTCATTTTGAGGCATTTCAGCAGGTCTAAAACTGCCACAAGTAAAACAGCCTCACTGTTCCTACAAATTCTACACAAGAACTCTCCCTCAGAATCACATTGCTTGAGGCGGCCCTGTATAAGACAGCAATCTGAAACAGAAATGGATCCCTGGGCTGAAACTGATGGTTTTTCCTAAGTACAGGTGATTACAGCATAATTTCATGAGCAGCTAGCAGAGACTTTATGGTTCCAACTGGTAATCTAAGCAGACACTGTGACGTAATAAAAGACCTGTCTTCCAAACCGGGAAGAAAAGTATGAACAGATCTAAACAAGAACTAACTATTAGCAAGATTTTCTGGGGCGAGTGCATCACAGGTCACTCCTGAGGAATGCAGAAAAATGGTGCTGGGAAGTCTCAAGATGCTTGCAAAATTGGTGGGAGAGAAGACAGGCTGTGGTATGTATTACCTGCACTAGTATGAAAATAAGTGCATCCATTAAAAAACAAATTATTCTTAACAAAGGTATGAAGATACACAGAGGTAAATGAAATCTTAATGATATTGAATATCTGACACTAGATCAGCAGGGTAAAACTAAACTATACTACAGAAAAATGTGAATTATTGAATTGCCATTATTCTTCACTACTTACACAGAAGCAGAATCACTCATGCTACAACAATAACAAAATATCTTCTATTGATTAATAGCTTCAGTGATGTGAAGTAGCAACTATTATAGTGATCTTTCAGACTTCTTAGGGCTGAGTAAATTGTATCCGAGAGAAGCAAAAGAATTAGCTTGTCGAACTGTTAATTTTAAAGAAATACTGAGACAGCAGTGGAAATCTGGAAGATCTGAAAAAAAATCCAGTATTATGACAATATTTGAAAATGATGACGTCAAAATGATGAGATGATGTCAGAAGCTAGAGACAGCTTAACTTGATACAAATCCTATCAAAAGGACAGAACCATGAGAGGAGGTACAACTAGCGTATAACAAAAATGGTATTATTCCAATCAATACAGCTCAAGGAAGGTCAAAATCCAGCAAGCCTGGTACAACTTCTGTGGAATCACAAATCTAGTTAACAGAAGTGATGGTGTTGTCATAATACTGGGCCAAGAGCTCAGCTTAGTTAAACAAGATATTATCTAAAAGAAAACAACCAAAAAAAAAAAAGAGGTGAGGTCTCTACTCAAATGCCTCTGTGAAAGACCTGGACAGGTCTGTTACCTATGCAATATCTTGCTGATTAAGAAACTCCCTAATCTGGCAGTGAACACAAACCTCCTGTTTGGGGATCTTAACTCAGATACATCTTTAATAACACAAATAGGTAAACTAAAAAGCGATTAAAGAGATTACGGAGTGGGGAGGGGAATTTTGTTTTCTCTGTCGGTTTGATGTCAACTGATGGAGTAGGAACTGTTCAAAATCAAATTGTACAAAGTTGAATGGTCAGCTACTCAGACAAATGTGTTCTTGATAAACTTATGTGACTACATATCAGTTTGTAACAGCTGGAAAGGATGCTATGAAAATCTACCCAGATTCCTTGGTAAAATGAGCTCATCTGAACAATTTACATTCTAGTACACTTATATGCAAGATCTTTGAATAAAATATTTAGTTAAAAGGACAGTAGTGTGGAATCCAGCAATAGAGAAGTCTAGACCAGATAAAAATTGAAAATAAAAACTGACGTTTCATGTAAGAAAGGGAATATGAGTCCCATGTGTGTAACATACGACTAAAAAGAAGACAATGTGCTTAATCATAGAAGATTACCCACACCTTTCCTTAAAGTCCTTTCCCTCGTTCTGTCTGCTACACTCAAAATCCTGTCATGAGCAAGAAAGAACACATCTTACAAGTGGAGGTAAGAAATTCTTGTCAGTCCAGTTCATGTTTAACAGTATAATAATTCAAAATGTCTAATTAATACAGAAAATTTCCATGAATAATAAAGTTAAATTTGTTATCCAAATGTTCCTAGCACCTATCCTTCCTGATATTTATGTTCACTTTCCCTCTGTCCATCCAGGGTGTCAGGCTAACATTTCAGTTTTCCTTACGAAGAACAGGGGTAGAAGGTGGGAAGGGAGAGCAGGGGTACCGTCCTTGCAGTAAGGAGTTTGCTGTTTATGGTGGCAGGGGTCTGTCATCAGTGTTGAAGGCCCCTTGGGGCTACTTTTATATATTTTCAACAGTCCTTTTCCTCTTTTACCAAGCTAAAGGTTGAAAGTTGCACGACAGCCACCATACCTGCAAGTCACCCAAAGGGCTACTGTTTGTTACGAGGGGACTTCAGTCTACCAGCCCTTCACTATCTGTGGGATTTGCTGAGTGGGAGCCCATCCAGGTCAGGTGGCCACTGGCAACTGTTAACCAAGCTACAACCAGCTGAGATCAAGGCAAATCCAGACACATCCTGAGACCCTGTACTGTCAGGTCAACATGAAGCCTGTGGCTGTTCACTAGCAATGGCAAAAGTCATATGTATGGGTTCCAAGTTTACATTTTAAAAAAAAATCATACACAAATTAGAGAAGGTTAGAAAGAACTAGATGACTTTGGGAAATCACACCTATGTGCCAGGGTCTATAGAACTTTATTCGTGGAAGCTTCTGGTGTGCATGAAGACATTTTTGAGGATGACTTTGTTTTGCTTTAGGTACAAAAGTGGTAATGAGATCTGAGAGCTCCAAGTTGCAGTTAGACAAATTCAGGCTTGAAATAGGATACATATTTTTAACTGTGAAAAAATTAAGCACTAGAGAGCAATTATCTGAAGATACAGAAGGTTTTTTTATGTCTTGAAATAATTAACTGAAAATTGTCTTTAAAAAATAGAAAAAGAAATGAAAACAGGCGAAGGCATCATTGCTGAAGTATTCATGTGATAAAACTTTTTATTTGTAACATGAGGTGCTTCAGCTAAGTGATCTTAATGGATCGTGCTGACCATAATCTGCAGCAATCTTCTCTGTTTAGTTCCCACAGAGCGACTTAATTTACCTATAATTCTAAGGAGATAAGTCTTGGAGAATTTAGCAAAAACAAAGTCCTCAATTAATAGTATTTTCAAAGGTCCAGGTTTAAAACCTTAGAAGCAAATTCAGAAGGGTCTATAGCATAAGCACGTCTATTCGAATATACTGTTGGATATCAAAGTACTTGCTCTGGTAATCAGCCACTCACAGTCCTCACAGACTTCAAGATAAATGAAACAATTATTGTCCTACGTGCAAAAAAGTGCCATGTACTAAAAACCAGTGATGGCAGGGGGGTTGCTTTTCACCTTATTAAAAGTTTTCTTGTTTTATTCAAATATCACATGAAGATATCTGTGTATATTTCTATGACAGACTCCCATCACAATTTTTTTCCATTAAATATCATCAGTACATTCTAGCAGACAGCGTTTTATGTGACTTTATGATTTACACCACTACAGTTCAAAGGAATTAGAGTAAAAAGCCTGAATAATCAAAATGTGAGAGGAAAATAATGACCCAGAAGATAAGTGGACTGTGCAATCAGTATCTGTCAATATACTTTTTTTGTGTCTTCTGAACATCAAGCTGGAAGTAAACTACAAAAATGGGGATAAGCCACCTAAAGTTGACATTTATATTGGACCTCCTGTTTTAAAATGTGATAGAGTAGCTGGGACCTTGAAAAAATAGATGAATAGCCTAGATGTAACACTTTCTGTATTTCTACCAAGATGTCTTTTCATCCAGTGTTTGTGGAATGCTATTGCAAGAATCGTGGCAAATATGTATCATGTAAAAGTTCTGACATATCCCTATTGTGTTATTTTCATTTCTGCCATTCTTTCTGGAGGCAAAAACATGATATTCTTTTAAAAAGTTAATTTCATATTATTTCTGGCCTTTCCATCTGCTCACTGTTGAAAGGCCTTTCCTTCCAAAACTTTATCAATCCAAGTCTACCATTTGTCTACTAAAACCTCACCACACAGTAAAAGTATTTAGAGTTCATTCCGAAAGAAGCTGAATCCTGTGATTCACATTATCACAGAATGGTAGGGGTTGGAAGGGACCTCTGGGGATCATCTAGTCCACTGATAAAGCAAGTTTGCTTAAAGCAAGTTGCACAGTATCATGCCCAGGTGGGTTTTTAAAGTCTCCAGAGAAGGAGACTTCACAACCTCTCTGGGCAGCCTGTTGCAGTGCTCCATCACCCTCAAGGTAAAGAATTTTTTCCTTATGTTTAGGTGGAACTTCCTGTGTTCCAGGTTGTGCCCATTGTCCCTTGTCCTATCACCGAGCACCACTGAAAAGACTGGCCCATTGCTCTTGACACCCACCCTTTAGATATTTATAAGCATAGATCAGATCCCCTCTCAGACTTCTCTTCCCCAGGATAAACAAGACCCAGGTCTCTCAGCCTTTCCTTGTAAGAGAGATGCTCCAGTCCCCTCATCATCTTGGTTGCCCACCCTTGAAGTCACTCCAGTAGTTCCCCATCTCTTTTGAACTGGGGAGACCAGAACTGGACACAGTGCTCCAGATGTGACCTCACTAGGGCAGAGGGGAGGGGGAGGAGAACTCTTCTTAACACACCCCAGGATAACATTGGCCTTTTTGTCCACAAGGGCACACTGCTGGCTCATGGTTAACTAGTTGTACACCAGAACTCCCAGGTCCTTCTCTGCAGAGCTGCTTTCCAGCACGTCAACCCCTAATCTGTGCTGGTGCATTGGGTTATTCCTCCCCAGGTGCAGGACTCTACACTTGCCCTTGCTGACCTTCATTAGGTTCTCCTTCACCCAACTCTCCAGCCTCTCTCCAGGTCAAACTGAAAACTGATAATGAATACCACTGTTCACGTAATCAAACTAGCAGTTAAAAGCACATTAAACACCAGAGAGAAAAAATTTAGTCCCTGCCAACAATCATCTACTCTTGAGGGAGAGAGAAGTTGATCTAAAGGGTCTTTCCAGAAAAAGACAGGCTCCTTATCATAAAATATCAGTACCAGACCTCCAAAGGGCTTTCTTCTTTGGAACAGATCTCACAATTTTTCCATGTGCTTTGTCCAGTTAAAACTACAATAGGAACAACATGGACTTACAGACTAGGCTATTTTAGACACACACCAAATTGCAATGTGTTTTATATGTGTGCATATATATATACACACACACATATATTTTACATATATATATATTCCTCATGAAGTTCAACAAGGTCAAGTGCAAGCTTCTGCACCTGGGTTGGGGCAAGCCAAAGCACAAATACAGACTGGGTGGGGAATGGATTAAGAGCAGCCCTGCGGAGAAGCACTTGGGGCTGTTGATGGATGAAAAAGTGAATATGAGCCAGCAATGTGTGCTCACAGCCCAGAAAGCCAGTCGCATACTGGGCTGCATCAAGAGAAACGTGGCCAGCAGGTCTCGGGAGGTGATTTTGCCCCTCTACTCCACTCCCGCCTGGAGTACTGTGTTCAGCTCTGGGGCCCCCGGCATAAGAAAGACATGGAGCTAACTGAGCGCGTCCAGAGAAGGGCCACAAAGATGGTAAGAGGGCTGGAACACCTCTCCTATGAGGACAGACTGAGAGAGTCAGGGTTGTTCACCCTGGAGAAGAAAAGGCTCCAGGGAGACCTTATGGCAGCCTTCCAGTACTTAAAGGGAACCTACAGGAAAGATGGGAAGGGACTCTACCAGGGAGCGTAGTGATAGGACAAGGGGTAACGTTTCAAACTGAAAAAGGGTAGATTTATATTAGATATTAGGAAGAAATTCTTTACTGTGAGAGTGCTGGGGTGCTGGAACAGGTTGCCCAGAGAAGTTGCAGATGCCCCCTCCCTGGATGTGTTCCAGGCCAGGCTGAATGGGGCTTTGAGCAACCCGATCTAGTGGAAGGTGTCCCTGCCCACGGCAGGGGGGTTGGAACTAGGTGATCATTATGGACCCTTCCTATCCAAACCAGTCTATGATTCTTTGATTATGTAAAACAACTTGTTCCCTGTTTTATAGCTGCAGTAGACTAGAAGGCCAGGACCAAGGTTTGGCCTTGTATTTTTTTTTTTTTTTCTCGTTTAAAGAAACATTGTTTAGATCATGTAAGATTCACTGATGCAGAAAGCCCGTTTTCTTTGCCACGTACAACCCCCTACCCTCTGCCCCAAGGATTTAGCGTGTGCTTAAACCATTGAAATAGCAATGTGGCTTATATATCTGTCCAGTTTAAAAATGTAGTTTCCTATTTTCGGAGTCAATTTACTGTTCATCCTGACCTGAGATTTCTATAGCTACAATCCACTGTCACTTCCTATAGCAAAAACAGTAAACTCCATAGTACAAGTAGCAGTACTGCCTAGACAAGATTAAGCACCGTTCAGACCTCTCAAACTGCTTGGTAAGCATTGCTTACTGGTTCCAATTCTGCTTTTTATGCCCGCAAACACTTCACTTTTTAAAGTTCTACGCATTCCTCAACTCCTTCACTACTAACCCTCTTTCTTTTCCTTCCTTTCTCCCTTCCTCTCTTCCTTTTGCTTTCTCTCTCTCATAATTTAGATAACAAATTACTTACTTCAACAGACCTTTTAAAAAGTATTTCACATCACAGTGATTAGTAACTGTATTTTCCTTTGTTGCTTGTCCTTTGGTAGAATAAAATAAATGACCCCATAGGTATACATCTGTTACGTTTAAATAATACATAAAGGAGACTGGTACTATTAAAAAAACAAGAAAGCATATTTTCAAGGACAAAATTCCGTGTTTTCAAATGTATTTCTAATATCAAGTAGCAGCACCATACACTTACATCAAACCAGGAACTTTACTTCTTTCAAAACATAATTATACTCTTCAAAGACTACTACTGGGTACTTTTATGAGACTATACAATGTGACTCTACTTTGCAGAGCACATTTCATACAAACTGCATTATGGAATGTACCACTGAGATAAACAATAGTTACACAGTCAAATAACAAACAATAGGAGAGAGAGAAAAACATTAAGTCATGAGAAATGGAGAAGATTGTATTCTATAAAATTTGAAAAAAGGGTAGAGTAGATAAGACAGATACAAAGGCATTTCTAGGCGGTAAGAACAATAAAATAAAGGCTTTCAGAACAGCTAAAGACTCCATAAATAAGATCCATGAGGTTGCTACTGTGTAAGCAGATGTAGGAGAGTGAGTTAACAGTCCAAGAGAAAAAGTCATCATTTATTTTCTGTGGCCAGTGAAGCATTAATCACTTGGAACATGCCAACAACCATCGACGTAATACTAAGTATGAAAAATTAGGACGGTAAGTCCAAATAAATGCTGTCAATACTAAACACACAAAACAAATGTGTCAGAGAGGTTTATTTGACCAAACATTGGAGAAGTTAGCTTTTGATATTATGACTAATGTTGAGTGAAAACAAGAAACCACCAAGGGAAAAGAAGTATGCTTAAGGACTTGTTACTGTTCTCAGAAGTCTTGAATCAAACAATCAGATATTAATGAAAGATCAGTAATGATACCTGAGATGGTCCCTTGAGCTATGCTTCAAATGACTAAATTTAATACAAAGGGCTCAATGCCGTGCAGGAGAGATCTCATCATGGTATTAGTACAAAGTACAATTTTAAAAGGTAACGAGACCTTCAGAGAGGGTGAAGGAGAAAGACACATCAGTAAATTCCACAATGAACAGTGCTGGATCTGAGTCTGAGAAAGAAGTACTTTTGTTTATTGAGTTAATGATTTTGAGAAGGTCAGCTTCTGTAATAGCACTGAGTTAGTCTGTTGCTGGAGTTTAGAGAGCAACTGTAAAGGAACAGTCAGGCAGAAGTAAGGTGCACAGTACTGTAAAAACTGCAGAAATTGTGGTATTGAAAAGGCAGATCAATTGCTCTGGAAATAAAAGAGAAGAGCAGATTTTGCCTTTCATGTTGAAAGAAAGAAAGAAACATTTTAGGAGTTGGATTTCTTCTTTCCCCTAGAATTCTCTGTAGCTTGGTAGCTTTCCTTTAGCAGAAAAGTGAAAAGACAGGTGAAAAGAACAGCTACCTTCACTAAAACTTACAGTGGCTTTCCAGCTTTGATTTACAGAAGAGAAAGTTAATAGATAGGGTCTATCAAAGACCGTCCTGTGCGTGTGTACAAACTGACTAGCACCATCAGGTGTAAAATGTCTAGACAACTTTTCAACCTCATAAGCTCCAGGAATTTGAACTAAAAGGTATTCAGCATTTAACAGAAATCCAGGAGGATGGGTCAGTAACATCCCTACACAGAAGTAAAAACTTTTAAGTAAAAAATTAGAAGCCCTTAAAAACTGTGAGGCTGAGTGAAATGAGAATTTATATTGCTATCTAGTACTGAAAGATAGATAGCACTGAAGGTCTTCCCTTAAAATTATCCATCACGTCTCACGTTTTTTGACGTGTATCACATATGAGTTGATCTCTTTATTCAGGACTAACTTCTCTTGTTTTCTTTTCCATTACCTGTCTGAAAATGAACAAAGAAGAGAAAATTTTGCTAAGCATTTCAACATGGAACTAAATGTTCCCTTTAGATGATAACTTCCCATATAATGCGCAGGAAGCCATTTAATGATTTAAACTTTGAAAACCAAAATCTATTATATTTCATATAAAGCACCTGTTCTGCTCAAAAAACCCCCAAACATTTCCCCTGCAATTACAGTCTAGCAAGCAGCAGTTAATCCATCAATCACAGCTGAGTCAATATTTCTGAATAGCATTTCACAACGTTGCCTTAGAAATGACTGCTATGTAAATCTGTAAGAGACTATGGGCAGACTGGTATAAATCAACCAAATAAATCCTTCTACCAACTTGTTTCAATCTACCTTTGAACAATGATCTACAACAGCTCCTACCTGATTATATGAAATCCATGCAGATTGATCATACTGATTAATCACAACAATCACAGTGTTCTGACATGAAAAATGATATGAAGGACCAATGAAAACTGTTGTATTCTTTCCCCTAGATTTAATCAATTCCGATTGACAGAGCAACTATTAGGTGCCAAAATAAAAAGTTGAAGTCAAATTAACTGCTGCCCTCTAACAAGTCTGTCTTAACAATGAACCCTATCACAATGGCAGAAAAATAGAGATTTTATTGGCTGAATGCATGGCAACAGATAAATGCAACAAGCGTACGAGAAAAATATCTTCTCAAGAAATAAGAATCAGATCTTTTTTCAAGGCACAAAATATATCTCTATAGGTCTGAAGTCTGTAATACCTCAGAGAAAATGTCTCCTTTTGTTACATCATGTCCGTGCAGTTTAAATTCGTGATCTAAGGGCCCTTGCAGTCATTGGTAAAGGCTTTCAGAGACTAGGCACAATTACAAACACACAATGTTTTTCATGCCTAGGCACTGACTTATACTGAGGGTTTGAAATCCCTTCTTTTCTTCCCCCCAGCGGAAAAAATGCTCTATTTAATTTGCACTGGAACACTGAATTTCAGCATAGTTTCTAAACCAGGAATGTATGAATTGACTGATTCTTCTGCTGAAAGGAACACCAAAATTGCTGCCAACGTAATACGCATAGGCATCATATGCTTGCTTTCCCTAGGAATCAGAAAGTAGACAGCTAGTACGATAGCCTGTCTCTCTGCCTTGCCCGCGACCTAACACCAAACCGGCTACACAGGTTTCCTTGGCTTTCCTTCTGCTTTGCTGGCTTGCACTGGCAGGGTTTTCTGAACAGATAGGCCAAATACGGCAAACCCGAGTGCAGTTAGTGTGGGGTCCGTACATTCAACAGAGTCCAACTCACAGCCTGCGAGTCCTGAGAGGACAAATTATTAGGCAACTAACAAAGGACAACCACACAGGCAATTAATAGAGCCTGACCAGGCAAACATTTCTGTCTGGATATGTAAGTACTCTGATACAGAATTGGAACCTGTTGCTCCCACCACAATCCAATTAGAGGGAAAGGAGGAGCTGAGGAGTCTTGCACGCTATGCTGCCTCCTCTGCTGCCAGCCTGAAAATTCATCACCAGACTGGTTCCCACCACAGGTATGGCTGAACACTTAGACCTCACGTAAACAAATAAGCACATGGGAGGAATTTCACAGGTGCTAAACAACCACAGTGGCTTTGGCTTCACTTAGAATCTTCTAATAAGCAAGTCTCTTGTTTAGAGCTCTCACTATGTACATTATTTAACACGGCTTTATGACAACATTTTTAAAAATTGCCTGAATTACTTAGTGTCTCATAATAATGTAATGGGCCACTCTGCTGGTTCTTCAAAATGTTTTACTAACTGGCCTAATTGTAGAGGTCTAGTTCAACAGCACAAACCATATTCCTAATAGGCAGGTTTTCACCATTTTTTTCATTACTGTGATGTTTTATAAGAAGCTTCTACGGAACTTAATCTTCTTCATCATAATTATGAGTTTTATGTAACAGAAATTGCAAGAAATAAGTGCCAGTGAAAATTTCAATGCAAACATTCAAGTATAAGATTGACATAAAAAGTCTCTTTTTGGAAAAAAGTTATAGCTATGGCTTTTTTTGTGATAGATGTACTACACAGCCTAAAAAAATCTTGAAAACACTAAATATCAAACACATTTATTCTACAGTTATAAATGAAGACTTGTTCCACTAAGCATTCCTCTGAATTAACAGGTCTTGTAAAAATAATTTTTTAATTACTTTCTTTTGAGATCACTCAGGTAATCTTTTTTTATAATAGAACACATTTACTGCATAGATTAAGTATTCTCCTTCTGGTGAAATGCAATCCTATTCATATCTCTCCTATTCTAGATCTCTATTCAATATTTATTTCCTTTCTGTACCCTCCTCTTTCAAAACAGCTGATATAACCTAATCTCTTGGTGACATTTACATGGAATGAATGAAGATCTGTTTACTGAAACCTACAAAACTGTATTAGTGCGTTTAAACTGTCCTTCCAGGAAGACATCAAGGATTAAGCAAGTAGCACCTGACATATATTCCTCCAAGGAGTTTTATTCTTTCCAATTTCTCAGAAGAAACCTGGTTAGGTTTTAACTCAATTTCTCATCAAGAATTGCCACCTGCCTTTAATCTGATGCATGACAGAAATCTGCAAACTCACAAATACTAAAGTGCATAATTATAATCATAAACTTTGAGCCATAGCTTTAAATCTATTCAACATAATGTAGAAATGAAGGTTGACTTTACTGCAAAATAAGTTTGATCTGGAAGTGGAGAGGCAGAGTTTAAATCCTTGTTCAACCTCAAAGTCTATGTGTCATCTTGATCACCCACCATGTGACCCCAAAACTATTTATGTGCCTACAGTGAAAGTTATACAGAAACACACCAACTGGCTGCTTCACCACCTGAAGCTTACCTAAGCAATGGAAAAACTGAACCTCCCTTCACATAGCCTGCTATCAAACCCTTCTGGGTCCACCAACCAATCATATCATGTCCTGAAGTACAGCATTATTTTTGCATTCTGTTGCTAGATAAAATACGTAAGCACTGTCGGAAGCAGAGGCTCTGTGTTAAGTTCTCCCCCCATTACTACATGAGATATGTTGTCATTTGAGATATTTCTAGGGCGCAGATTTCTGCCTACAATCTTCTCTGTACCTTGCTCAGTTTTTCGGCTGTAGTTAGTCTCACTCTTCAATGTTTAAGACTACCTATTTAACTACAAAGAATTCGAGTACCTCCCCCATGACTGTACATCCCATTCCAGAGGCGGAGCCACAAAGGTTAGTGAGTATCATCACATGTAAACCCTGTAAAGAATCAAGGCCTTAGCCCTTCTCTATCTGCATTTTTCTTAAAGGAAGATGTCATGATAAACACAACAGAAATACGGGATTCTTCGAGATGTTAACATTGCTGGCTACAGAAAAGCATAAAACAGGTGAGGTGAATCTGTTCCGTTCCATGTGCTAGTAGCAGAAATGGATTTGATCACGTGTTTTGTTATTAGGTGGTGCTCTATTGCTCTGCAAAAGATCTTTGAAATCAGTATCTGGGAGAAATATGAGACTGAACATGGAATAATACCTTCTTCAATGGACAGACAGCCATTTTTTGGAAGAGTCTAATCACTAGCAAATACTCACTCCCAGCAGAAATTCAGAAACAACAACATAAGCACTTCGTTTTGAGAAAATGAAGCTGGAGAGATATAGAAACAGGATTAATTATTATTACTATCGATTTACAGTGATTTCACAGTTGTCACTATTATTGTTTCCAAGCTTTAAAGAGCAACCTATAAGTATTACAAGACTTCTAGTCTATTAGAATTATAACTCCATTTCTTTAGACTCTCACCAGTATGAATATTCTGCATGAGAGTTCAATACACTAGTTTTAAAATTATAACAATTCCTGAAAAAAAGAATGTAAATCCAGCAAGAACTCTACAGAAAGCCAATTTCTGCTAAAAGTCAAACCCTATCCACAAATAGCTAACAGACCTTATTTGTAGCAGTGTTTTATGCAAGACAAACTACTTCTTCTGGAGATTTTATTGCTTGCCTGTATGAACAAGAGATGGACTCAACATTTTACTGACAGGCATTTGGTCAAAATTATCAGTACAGAAAGCTATTACCAGATTATGAAGTGGTTATTCTATGGTTTTAACAACACCTCTTTGCAACAGATCCAGTGGAAATTCTAGTAATCCCGCAGGATTGGCTGTCCTCCAGGTTTAGATGCATATACTTCTAATGAACTGGTTGAATTTATTCACAGCTTGATACCTGATTACAAATTCAGAGCTGCAGTCTTAAAATTGGCCGTAATCATAGTTGTACTGCACACAAAGAAATGTCTACAGCTGTTTTTCTTCTAGTCTCTAAAAAATATTTCAAGCCTATGTTGTATTTGTTATAGTATTATGTCATATCTATCAAGTATTACCATGTCTATTAATTGTAGCATATAATCAAATAAACACAGATACAGAGACAGTCTGTTTGGATTGCGAGTATTCATTTTCTTTCAACAGGAAAAAAAGAGGAGAAGGAATGATATTTGTAGCTGAGAGAACCATATTTAATAAAAATAAATGCAAGTGAGAAGAGGACGCAATTTTAGCCTTATTTGAAGGCTAAAAAGAATAGTAGTAACATGAATAGTTCTTGAAACAACATCATGATAATTTTGCACTGGTTAAAACTGTAGTAAACTTTAAAGCTGAGATGAGAATCCATTTTTGTTTATTTTTGAGAATGATCACATAGTGATAGCTTCATTAAGAAAAACAGCAGTGTTCATTCAGGAGAAGGATCTCTCAATCACGTAAAAATAAGCCATCTGCATAACATATTTTTCAGTTATGAACTGATGAAGTGATGAACAACCTGAGAGAGTCATCAAAGCAGTTTGGCTTCAAAACTCCTCTGAGTAACCAGGAAGTTACTGTTTCAACAGTGTTATTACAGGATCAGGTCAATATTTAGCATCTCATCTTGTGAGAGTATAAATTTCATGTCCAAGAGAGAGCTTTGTGGATGTTTGCTCAGTTCTCACATCTTCCCCACAGGAGGATAAGAATAAAATAATAATTAAGCATGAATGGAATACAGGATGCACATTCAAGCATGTCCCCCGATTAAACTAATGCATTTAAGAGAAAACAAGAAATTAATTTTCACACAAAGCTTTTGGGCATGACTTTCATATATTATCGATTACTCCATTTGATTAAGCTGCTCTTAATATCAGCAACATGGTAGCAGATAGCAAAAAAGCAGAGGTTCTCCCAAAACAGCTTGTAATGTTATTTAAGTAAGACTTCAAAAGTTTGCCACTGTTGATCATCTTTTCTTCAAATCCTTGCCCCATTAATCTTACCAGATTAATAAATGTAGGTAGGAGCGTGCCTCTTTGACAGTAAGCCCTCCTCTCTCATGTACTGAACATAAAAGTCTGTAACGTGGAGCTCCCAGCATGTGCCTGGGAAATCCACCGACTCACAGCCATGCTGTCTGAGGCAGGCCGCCAGATTTGCAGTTGCATTGGTTAAAAAGTAAAGCTTTTCCAGCCATACCTACAGGTGACTCACGCAGGAAGTGTTTAAGAACAAAGGAGAGTAAGTGGGTTTGATCAACAGCCAATCTCAAACGCCTCTGAATCAAGTGGATGCTCTCCCATATCAGCTCAGGAGTTACAATTACCTATGATGAGCATGGAATAGGAAGGTACAATCACGCACTTCTCCTTCCAGGCACGATAATTCAGTCTCCTTCTGTGGCTAACTGCCTAGAGACAGCTAGGAAGAACTACTAGCTCTTGATGATACTGCTGAAATCACTGATGATGTAATTCAGACACAAAGGAACTGTATTAGTAGGGTTTTTTAAATTAATAAAAGAAACTATGAAGAACAATCTTCTAGCACACACTTGGTAATTAGTTTGCAAAACTGGTGCAATGAGTGCAGAAAGCTGCCAGACTGTGTCTGTTCAGTTAAAGAAACTCAACATTTTGATGCAAGCTCAGTGTGATAAGAGAGTCCCTTGCATGTGCCCAAACATGGATCTGATGGATCAGCAGGTAGGCAGAGGCTACAGGTAAATCCCCTTACCATGAGGGCCCCCTGATCAGGCGGCTTTGAGGAAAAAGTCTTTGAGTAGCATGGATTTCAAATGAGATGTGAGCTAAAACCTATTGTTTGAGCATGCTTCAAAAATGAACTGGGAGCCCATGCATTTTAAGACCATGCTTTCCTCATTGCAAAGAGCCCTACAAGGCAAATGCATGCAGAAATAGCAAATTCTGAAAGAATTCACTATAGCTGCACTAATTGCATTCCTGTATTGTGGGGACCACAGTACGGGAAAGCAATCCCATAAATTGGTCCTCACCATTTAAAAATGGTGTTAAGGTCCATGAACGGACAAGAATGGCAACAAAGCTGGGGAAGGGGCTGGCAGACATGTCCTCTGAGGAGTGGCTGAGCACTCTGGGTTTGTGTAGTTTGGAGAGAAGCAGGCTGAGTGCTCTCTACAGCTTCCTGAGGAGAGGAAGTGGAGAGGGAGGTGCTGAGCTCTTCTCCCTGGTACCCAGTGCCAGGACACGTGGGAATGGCTCTAAGCTGCATCCATCACAGGAGGTTCAGACTTGACATGACGAAACATTGCTTTACAGAGAGAGCAGTCAAACCCTGGAAAAGGTTTCCTAGAGGGATAATCGATGCCCCATGCCTGTCAGTGTTTAAATCGCATATGGATAAGGCCTTAATAACCTTGGATTAACTTTTGGCCGGCCCTGAAGTGGTATCCTGGTTTGTGTTAGAACAGAATTAGTTCTGTTCAGTGGTTTTACTTTTCAGCTCGGTCTCTGCTCAGTGACTGCACTGTCTGAAGGTAACGGCATATTTTTGCAGACACTGTACCCTTCTAGAAGTGATAACACAGTTACTAACAGGGACTGGTCTGCAGAAAGGCTCTTGCTTATACTCACTCTTGCACAGACTAAGGTCACTGCTAAACCCTGTGTACCATGTTGGGGGTGCAGTAATTTGGAGGCCACACCCACAGAGAGGAGCGGACAGGACAGGACAGGACCCTACACTGACCAACAAGGTGTTCCATCCCATAGACGTCATATTCGGGATAAAGCAGAGGGATCACGAGGGTCAAGCTGCTGAGAGAGATGTGTACACTAGTGATGCACGGATTGGGATCGAAGGCAGAACAGACAGAGTCCTTCAATGACACCAGCCATTGAAGAAGAGAGCTTAACCCTTGTGATCTCATACGAGATGTAAGAACAACTGAGGACTTTTGAGATTTCAAAATGTTTAGGCATCCAGGTAGAAGATGATATAGCCCACACAGTTACTTGAAAGAATCTCATCAGAATGCTATTGACTATTGTAACCTGTGCAATACAAGGTAAAGGAAAAAAAAAAAAGACTAAAGAAAAAAAAAGGACAAAGGCATAAGTATAAACTAGCATTCAAACCATTTCACTTCAAACTATTCTAACTTGCTTAAACAGCTACTGATTACACTATGAAGTCATTTAACAGTCTGGGTCATTATTCATACTGTTCCACATAGGGAACCTCACACATTTTCTGCCTTCTGTCCATGCAGTCCTACTCCATCCCTTGGTTCTGCCTTTTTTTTTTTTTTGTGGAATCTTCCACAATCTAATCAGCATCATTTTCTCTTTTTGAAGCTTTTAAGCTCCATCATACAGACCCTACAGTGATTACAGTCCTTGCTGAAAACTACAGAAAAGAAAATAAGTATCTTCTTTCTCTCACCCCTTCTGAGACAGAACACTTAGAACCACTTCACATTTGTTCCCTGCACATACTTGTTTCAAATTCTGTAAATTAAGACTTTTTAGCATTTAAGCAAGTAATACTTTAATGCATTTCACTCACCTATCTTCAGATGGAGTGCAATGGTGATGAATCCTAAACCTCTGAAAAACCTATTGGTTTTTTCCTCCTCCAGGTATTTCCTAGCTTTACTAACACAGTTAATGCAAGAAGCATTCCAATAAACAACACCCTTACTTAAAACAGAAACTGTGCCCTGCCTCTTCTTTGGCCATTTCAGACTTTACTTGATTAATTAGTTGTTTGCAAAGAATTATGACTATTTAAATCATAACAAATGTCAAATATTATTTCCATGTGCAGCTTACATTACATTGTTTTAGAATGACCTCAAATGGGCAATTTCATATTTTAAAGAATTTTTATTTATTTATTTTATTTTGCTGTTACACTCAAAACTTGATTTTCCTTTACTGTGGAAGTCAAGGACATGGCACAGCTCCAGCTAACATAAGATTAAGTTCTGCTTGCAAGGTCAAAAGGGAGTAGGGTGAGAAGAGTCAAGTGAAAAATACTTCTCTGAGGAAAGTTTAGTATAAAGTCCAAGCTATTATTGTCACCAAAACACATGAAAACCCTAAGTAAGGTTGATTAGGAGTGATAAAACCAGCTCATAACAATTCACTTGACTAGCCTGTGGGCCCAAAAGGTTTTTTAAAAAATCTGCACTTGCGTTGCTGTCTTGGGGACCTCCCTTCTAACTAATGACAGCTGGAAGATCCAGCCAGTTTCCTGAGGATACCAAAATGCTTCACAGACATGTCCAGTTGAGCAACTATTATTATATCGGTATCTGATCTCTAAACCAAGCTACATTTTAATTATCGTTGGACTCACTCTTTGTTAAGTTTTGCAAGTTATCAAAATTTTTCCAGCCACATGCAAGGCAGAAATTTTATGAACACGTGGGAAAATCCAATTCATTCAACATGTTGGTGTTTCTCATGCCTCCTTCTCCCCTATTTTTACAGTGTTTTCCCCCATTTGTTTTTCTTTAAAGAATGGAGATTTTTTTCATAGTAAAAAAAAAAAAAAATTGCAGAAAACTAAGATATGCTATGGAGAGAAAGGTGATGAAAGTATTCCTGTTTTGTGGCCAGCTCTGTAGAGTTTGTAACGTTCCGGCTGTCTATTGATCTGCAGTTGTCAAACTCTGGTACACAGGGGACAAGTGTCACAGTATTAAAAGCACTGTCACCTGAGCTATAATCTGCGTCTACAAAGTCACCTTTCCGGACTGAGATGGGTTATGAACACAACATACTTGAATCTCTCTTAGTGAAAGGCAGCTTTCATCTCCACTTGCACATCAAAAGTTTGCAGGGCTCCAAAGAGAATTGAGAAGAGGAAGAAGGCACATATGCCCAGGAACATCTGCAGGCTGAAGTCATGGTGCGGTTTCAGCTCTTACCCAGTCCTATTTTACTTCCTTTTTGTGAACAACTCAACTGTAAAATGGGTTTTGCTTCCAGTCTGGACATCGGTATATCATCTGCTTCTCATGCAGAGTACTACAGGATGATGTCTAGCTTATTCCTCACGGTCTGTCTCACCACTGAACTGGTAGAGGGAGAACAGAGAGGAAGACCAGAAGCCTAAAGTCTCTGTAAAGAGCCAGAAGAGAATAATTTTAAGACTATTTGCAACGATGACTTTTAATTCCAAAGAAATTCTGGCTTGCTGCCAGTTACATGGTGGCCATTTTCACACAGCAACGTGCTTGCTGAGGTTTGTTATTTAAATGAATTATTTCAGATTTTGATTGGCAATCACATGGTCTAGAGAATGTGGCTGTACGGGATTAAAGCTGAATGCTGGCACTCTGTCATACAGCATATCACCTCAGCAGGTGAGAAATAATGACCCAGAAAAGTTCTGCTGCACATATGGATTACTTACATTAATTATTATCGCATATTGTCAGCTAATTCATCTCACTGTGTTACAGAGGGAATCACAGTTTACACATTCATAAAACACTAGAAGCAGACACATAAAAAAATCTTGCATTTGTTCCCCGTTTCTGTCATTTCACCTCTTACAGTACACTGAGATTTTCATTAAAATTAGCGTATATTCTGCATAATCTACAATGACAGTTTGGACTCTATATTTTGAAATCATTTTGGTCTCTCCTCATTGTGATTTGTGATTAAAATCCAGAATTCTAGCCACCAGAAAGTCAGGCAAGCTTTAGAATTCTCTGACAACTCTCTGGGATAAATTAGTTGTGAGTAATAATTCCTGTTCCATGTGTTGTGCTAAAATCCTAAAGTACAACTGTACCATCTGGACTGTAACAACAAGTTACTTGTTAATGATAAGTCAGGGAGGTGTATAGGGACCTGCGCTGCCACAAGCCCTACAGCATGTTGATCACTGTGACAACAACGCAATGTCTATTGCTAACACAATTAAAGTTAATTAAGATACAGAAACAGGGGCGATTATTTTTCCTCAGTAGCATTTTAACTGCCTGCAATTAGTATGTAGATGTCTGTATGAAATTATATGCATTTACAATATTCGGTGTGTCGGGTTTGTGTCTGGTGGGGTTTTGGTAGTGGGGGAAGGGGGCTGCTGGCACGGCTTCCATAAGAAGCTTCCCCATCTCAGAGTCGGACCCATCTCTGGCCACGGCTGAGCCAACCAGCACCTCTGCAATAACATATTTAAGAGGAGAAGACCTGTCCATGACTCTGAGGGAAGCCTGCACTGGAGCAGTCTGTCACTGGGAGGACCTCAACCTGTGGAAGAGACCTACGCTGGTGGTAGAATTTTGTGGAGGACTGTCTCCCATGGAAGGGATGCCATGTTGCAGCAGGGGAGGACTGTGAGGAGTTTTCCCCCTGAGGAGGAATGAGCAGAAGAAACAACATGGACCAGACTGACTGCAATCCCCATTTTCTGCTCCCTGCACCACTTGCGGGGTAGGAGGTAGAGAACTGGGAGCAGAGCGGAGCCGGGGAAGGTGTATTTAAGATCTGGTTGTATTTATCACTATCCTACTCTGATTCAGTTGATGAATTGGTGGTGGTTTTGTTGTTTAAATTAAATTGATTTGTTCCCCCAAGTCAAGTCTTTTTCCCGTGACCATAACTGGTGAGTGAACCCTCCCTGTCCTTTGTCTCAACCCTCAAGCCTTTTGGTGTATTTTCTCTTCATCACCCTACTGGAGGGGGGTAGAAGTGAGCAAAGGGCTGTGTGGTTCCTTTGTTGATGGCTGGGTAGGCTTAAACCACGACATTTGGCCACTGGTAAAAAAAGAATGTTCCTTAGCTTTGGTGTTCTCTTTTAATAAGATGTCAGTTTGTAGTCTTTGCAACAGCAAAGTGCTCATGTCAGGACTAAAAATAAACTGGTTCAACGCTTGTATCTTCCGAGTACAAGTATAATACTTGTAATGTGACTATTCTTCTAACCTCTTAAAAAAATACTGTACCTAAAATGCAGAAAGCCCTTCCAAACGATCCAGGCGTTCAGCTTGGCGGAACCGGAGACTTTGGAAGCAGTTACCTCCAGGCAGGTGCAACGTAAGAATTCACCACCCTCAGCTCCTTTTTTCATGTTCTTACAGAGAAAACTGTCCCCTCCTTACTATCCGCTCTGGCTAACGAAGAAAAATCCCACCATTTACAACTTCACACTTTTTTCCCCCCAACCAAATGGCTGGAGTCTGCAGTAAGAATAACTCAACAGGACAGCCTACCTTTTTGCCCAGTGGGGGTCTCCACTGAAGTGTGGCTATGAAAGTAATTTCCATGTTGATGACCAAAGCCTTTATGACTCAGCCAAACAAGTTAAAAAAAACAGTAGGAAGACCCCAGTATCACAGCCACAAGTATCTTCCCATTTCAAAGGAAATTAAATTAAGCTAATATAGAGCACACAAGGTACTTGGATCCTTTAAAGGAAAGCCGCATTAAAATGTTATATATAAAAATGGCATATTGTAACAGAAGTGCCTGCAAACTCTTATTTGCAGATGTTAATAAGACAGCCATGAAAATCCAGTCAGATCTAAAGCTCGGCATTATTATTTCTTAGTCAAATGGTTTGTTTTAATGTGAAGAGTACAAAGAAATAAACTTGATTACATCTCAATCTTAAAACACCAAAAATCAACCCTAAAAAAATTCTTTGGATACTATTCTAATTTCCTATGATTATATAGTTGTTCTCTGCTTGCAAGATAATCTTCCAGTGCTTAGAAAGCATAAATGTAAGACATATAGTTTTAATTTGTATGATGAGGGTGGTATCAGAGTCCAAGGTGGCAAAAAAGAGAAAGAGTGAGAAGACGTTTTCTTATATAAGGAAAACATCCATACATATACATATATAAACCCCTGTCATTTATATTAAAATATATCATGAATACAAATGTTATATATAAACTACATCTAATACATAATACACGTTAAATATCTAAAGCATCATAATATTTTAACATTGTAAAAGATATTTCATATAATACAATGAACGGCATATGGCGTATTATATTATATGAAATATTTGAATATGCATTATTATGCTATAAAAAGTAATATCTTATAATTAGTAACTTCTATAGGAAGTTCACTTCAGAAGTAAGCTGCTTGACATGTAGGAAGCTTTAAGCTCTATTTTTCAAAACGCATTGTAGTACTCTGATTATAACTGACTTACATCGTAAGTTAATTGTAATTACATTGTAATACATTGCAAAAGCCTAATTCTGATTAACTTCACTATGATGATGGAATTATTTCTGATAGACACTGGCATAAGTGGGATCAATACAAACTGTCACATAAGCTCAGCTTTATCCACTGGGGAAAAAGCAGACACTTAATTAGATGTATCTTCACATCCTTTCTTCCAAGTCAGTTTACATTTTCAAAAACAAATATTCAAAGAAAACCTAAGCAATTTGAATCACCAAATACTGACCACAGGAGGCCTTTCTAATTTCACTTGTGAGGAGATAGAACAAACTTCTTTCCCCTGTCAGCAGTTCTTCATCTCCTCTTCTCACTACAACTTCAACCCTCAACAGGTCTGTGAGAAGCAGAACTCTAAAGCATCCTGACATGCCAGAACAACTCACTGGTACACCACAAAGCATGCTCCTTAACACTGACCTTGCTAATATGGTATACTGGGTCTGGCTGGGATGAAGTTACTACGTTAATCTTCTTCACAGCAGCCCGTATGGTGCTGTGCTTCCCAGCTGTGTCTGAACCTGCTGGCAACTGCTGCCTGCTGCTGAACAGGGCTGGCAGAGCATCAAGGCTTTCTCTCCACATCCTCCCCAACAAAGGCCAGGAGGATGGGGCTGGGCAAGAAGGTAGGAGGGGACACATCTGGGACAGCTTCCCCAAACTGCCCATAGGAATATCGCATACTATACAACACCCCACTCAGCAATAAAAACTCAGGGAATGCAGCAGGAAGAGGGGATGTCTAGGGTCATGGAGTTTCTCTTCTCAAACAGCTGTTACACGCGCTAAGGACCTGCTTCCCAGAAAGCAGCTTGGCATCTGCCTGCTGATGCGAAGTAGTGAATGAATTCCTCTTTTTGCTTTGCTTGCATGTACAGTTTTCGCTTCTTTTATTAAATGGTCATACTTATTAACTGCTATCTTAAGCCATGAGTCTTTTTGACTTCTATTTTTCTCCCCATCTCCCAGGAGAGGGGAGTGAGCAAAAGGGAGAGCAGGTTTTTGGCTGCTGTCCACAGTCAACCCACCACAACTTTTGTAGTGCAAACTGATGTCTACGTTTCAGGAAGAGAAGGCATTTTGTGAGACCAAAGCAATATGCCTTATTTCTTTTTTTCACAGTAGCATTTATCTCTTTGAGAGTCTCTTAACTTACATTAGGAAATTAAAAGCACATGCATTTCTTTATCATAACTATGCAGATCTTTGCTGATGATATCTAGACTCAGTCAGACTCTGGAATCTACATCCTTGGAGATACTCAAAACTCAACTGGACGTGGCCCTGAGCAACCTGATATGTCCCGTTGAAATTAGCCCTGTGTTGAGCAGACCTTGGATCACATGAACTCCAGCGGTTGCTTGTTACCTCAATTGTTCTAGGGTTCTAGGATTTGTAATCTTTGCTTCTTTCAAAGCAGAATTCTAAAAAGCCATTTTCAGCACTCCAGCAGACTTGCAATGGGTTTAATATGCAGGTAATTTTCATGATAAGCTCAGCTGCCTCCATTCAGGAGCTGGGCTACTTAATCTTTTCCTGTCTTTTCTAGTATTTTCTTTTTTGGCAACAAAGAAGAAACTATTAATCAGGAGCAACAGAAATTAAGACAGGTAAGTGGTTGAAAAGTTAGGGCTTAAAGCAAAAGTCTGCTGTAATTCTGAATTACTCTTCTCAATTTGAAAAACAATCACTAAGCATTCTTTTAATAATGTCTTATAATTTATTACATGTGCAGTTGTGCAAGCATGTAGACCTACTTTAGTTCTCTGAGGAATTCGGTTAAGTCAGAAGACAGTGAAGCCAAGAAGCACAACTTCTAATTGCAAAAAGATCTCCAGAACAGTCAGCTAAGAAACAGATGAACGTGTGACTTTTCAGGAGAGTTCCCTCTATTCAAGGCAGCCACATTATTGACCTGTGAGCTGACTTTGACTTAAAAGAGCTTTTCACTTCCTCTGCCTGAGAGTGGGGAGATTTGGGATACGCCTTCCACTGAACCCTGCACAATCTACAACTTCAAGCCATCATGTCCATCCTCTAAGCATGGTTCCCACTGCTAAAAAGGTAGGACTGCCTTGATGTGACCAGTGGCAGTGTCAGAACCACCTTTCGTGTATAACTGTATGTATTCAGAATATACAGGACATGTATTAGTGTGTCAGAGTACCAGCGATGTGACCGCAACTTACCTGTCAATAATGGCACACATGTCAATGGTGACATTGGCAAAGCTTCCCACCTGGCCTTGCTCCACTGCATGCAAATCTACCAGCTGATCATCCACGTGAATAAACTGCATGCATCCTTGAAATGAGTGCTGAAATAGCGAGTGATCCGAGTCATTCATCTGTATGGGAAACCCTGCAGAGTGGCAGAATAAGAAGCATTATTAACTTCATATATAACTACTAAGCCAGTATTTTTTCACACGAAAAGTCATGTTCTCTAAAGACAAGGTGGGAAGGAAATATTATAGTTATTAGATTACATTGCAATGTTATTGATTTAATTCATTGGCAACTACCTCCAAGAATTTATACAGAACAGCTGATGAATCTTCTATTAATTTTTGTCTACAGGATGGGAGTCTTCCTCTACTCTTCTCCCTCAGTCCTCTATTGCTGTTTCTCATTACTTCTCTCTTCATACAAAGATTAAGGGAATAGGAAAAGGATTCATTGCCTCGCTATATTTTAAGAATCACATTCCCATTTCTCAGATTTTGCTGAGGAAAATATGTTCCACGTGTTTCATGAAGTGAATTTCCAGTTCGGCTTTCTCTACAACTAGGCTTCCTGGGCAATGATTACTTGTGCTGGAAACTTTCTGCAAACTTAAAACTAGCCCTAAATTCTAATGTCCTGGCCTGCTTCTGAGAAATCGGAGGACATTCTGTAGTATTTTTATCTTTGCTCTGAATGCGTTCATTTGCCTGTCTTTCTGAAGGTGGTTTATAAGAGATGAGAATGAATTAGTGTCTTGACTCAGGCTAAAAGGCAGGGAGACAAAAGATGTTTGCATGTAATTGTTTAACTGAATGCCCTTCGGAAGTGAATGTGTCAATTTACCTTGAAAAAAATGTCCTCCATAAGACAGTGGAGAGAGTCATTCACCATTTATAAATCTTTAACAATGAATGCCCTGAAAAAGCTTTAAGATGAGAGCAGGAAAGAAGGAGGAGCTAACAACTGCTTATTTGTAAAGAAGGGAAAAAGTCTGAAGGATGCATAATGGTTTTGCAGATTTCAGATAGGAAGATGACTAGCCATGCAGTTCTTGACTGACAAGGGTAAAAAAAAAAAAAAAAAAAAAATCGCACACAGTTGTTTTGGTAGGTAAGACAGATTATACAGCTCCCTTCCCTTCTCCCACTTTCCTACTCATCTTCCCATTCTTGATGCCTTACTGCCTTCTTCAATAGCAAGGAAACAACTCTTTGTGGAGACAGGAGAATAACAGATTATCAAACCGATATTGTGTGAACAGCAGCAGGAAAAAGGAACAATCATAATTTTAAATTCTGTTCCTGAATACAGTTTATCATGTGCCATACAAATAGTTGGATTAGCTAAAAGAGAGGGCAATGAATAAAAGGCAGAAACAAATAATTGGGGCTTGAGGACAGATGCTGCTTAATGTGCCACCTATTAACAAAAAAAAACCCAACAACCCCAGATACATGTGAATTTTTCCCAAAATATACTTAAGACCCCTTTTTACCTGAATGGCTTTGCCAGAACATTCAGTAATGTTTTTTAATATTTTCCAAAATTGTCTTGCCCATTAGCAAAGATACTCCTGCTGGTAGCTCCTAAATTTCCCTGACTCACTTCAGTAAGCATTCACTTCAGAGTTCAATGGTGGTGCCACAGAACTAATCAGGGACGTTACGGTCATTAAACAGTGACCCTGCTAAAAGTTAGCTCTGACAGGTATTTCAAAAAACTGGGCAAAGGCTTGTCTTGAGGTGATGTAACCTTTGGAGCAAAATCGTGACACCATCACAGGGAGTCATAAACTGCTACGAGAAAGATAAATAACCCCCTCACACTAATTCCTAGAGATGCCCCAATTGCCTAACTAGCGCATAAAAACCTCTTCAGACCAATTGTGCTAATCCTAGACCGTGGGAATTGTTATTTTTGGGTTGGCAGAAAGTCAAGTTGTAGGAACGGAATGTATATTCTCTTCCCAGAACTTGCATTGGCTAGTGACTTATCTGATGAAAAGATGACAGGGCTTTCAGACCCCTGCCTCCTATGTTTTTTAACTTGTTCTTTCTGGTGACTGATTAAACTAATTCATCTGAGGCTTCATAGACAACAGGACAGAGAGACGGAAAGCGCAAGTTAATTGTTTGGTGGATGCAAGCCCAGTATTTGCAGGTTCTTATTAGGTGCGTTCTCAAATTATATTTAAACAGCTCACCATTGCAGTGCAATTGTTTGTTTTTCAAACTGTCACTGAAACTACCCTGTAAGTTCTTCTCAGCCAGAACCCCAAACTAACACCAAGCACATGGTCATTTAGACAATTCCTTTGTTTTAAATATTAAATTCAAGGTTACCAGCACTGAGTTAAACTCTTAGTAACAGCCATGTAAACCCAGCAAAGCCAAGGACATTATGGGGATATATCTGAATAGAGTGAAAGATCATCCACCATCCTTCAAGCACTAACTGCAAAAGAAGATCAAAACCTAGAGCGACAATTCACCCTTCACATCAGAAGGTGCCTGATCCAAGTAACCAAGCCACAAATGTATGATTAGATTCACCAGTCTGTTCCAACATCTTTTCTCTCTCTCTCCTTCAATGGCTGGTCTTCGAGGAGGACTCTCTCTGTTCTGCCTTTGATCCCAATCCGTGCATTCCTGAATCCAGTTCCAGAATCCAGCTCCTGCATCTGGTTCCCATCTGCTGCTGAGTCCAGGCTGGAACTTGCCCAGTGTCTGCCCTGCAGCACCAGTGGTGATGTGATTGCCATCAGGGGGGCTGGCTTCAGTATTGGTATTGTATATATTTTTAATATATAATTTTTTATTATTTTTCATTACAGCAGTTTCAGTTTTCTTTTCCAATTCATAAGGTTCTCTCCCTTATTCCCTTTCTCCTCCCCTTTGGGAAGGGGGTGGGCGGGTAGCATTTGAGAACTAATCACAGAGGCATTTCAATATGTGATTTTCAGCTTCACTGCATCTGAAGCATCAGTTCTTGACCTACACTATATTAGCACACAGTTATTATTGGTCTCTAGGACACATTCTCAGTTTTGCTGCTGGCTGAACCTGCAAATAGGGAACTAGCAGCCAGGTCCCTCAGCCTGGGTAGAGACCCCAGGTCCCTGGGTGCCCAGGCTGAGCTCCACTGGTTAGGGTAGGAGAGAGTGGTTTACGCTGAGCACTTGTACAGCACCTTGCGTAAATTGCCTGTGAGGTTGATTTGTTTTCAAGGCATTTCAGTCATGCTGTTATTGTAAGAGATAGTTATGCAAAGAGATAATTTCCAGAACCTATTCATTATCCACAGGGAATGGAGGAATGGTGGGGTTTTGAACTATATGCTTCTCACAAACCAGCCTCTTCTAACACCATCCTTTTTCTGCTTTAAAACTGTTGCATAGCTTAGACAAACTTTTCAGAATGCGGTTAATAAACATACCATTACGTAGAGGGTTCGGCACACGGAAAAGCCACTACATGAGCCTAAAAAAAACCTACCGTTTTTTTAAACTATTAGGTATACAGTCTAATGCCCATTAATTTTGGTGGGACCTGGACATTTTAGACATCTCCAGTCTGAGTCATCTGGGGCAAAGCCTCTGCCCCAAATGTAAACCGGGAAATGCCCTAGTACCTTGTGGTTGTTATTTCAACACCCACAACAATGCCCTCCCCTTTCCGATTTCCATTACTGAGACATGATTCACTTCTTCATTCTTCCTACAGTGAATGAAATTTTAATTAAATGAAGCTCTATAACCAAGCTGACGGTAATGCTGTCATTAGAAAGGCTAAATAATGGATGAACAATTTGGACAGCACTGTATTGATCTTCTCGTTGACAAGAAAATGTGCACATTTTCAAAATGCACATAAAATGCAGTTTGGACAGTTTAAAACAATGTTCTTGCTTGTGATTACAAATGCACCTTTTAAGTCAGGTAAATTCCCTTACCCTGTAATTTCTACATCTTTCTGACTTTTTCCGTACAAAATCTGAATCTTACCATTTTATTTTTCATATTTTTAAGCCCACAAAGAGATAGATAATCCTGCAAAGGTCAGACATGGATTAAATGTGAATTTTCCCCAGAGTTCAAGGAAATTTGTTTCCAGGACTTCATTCTGACCTACCAAACATGGAACAGCCAAAATTCTAAATCTGGCTCCTGATCTTAATTCAAACTTGCAAGAAAAATTAGAATATCTGTGGTTTTGATTCATGTCATTTTCTATGTTAGAAGTCACTTTAATATAATAAAATAAATACCATAAATATATTATAATAGGTATAATAAAATTCCTATGAAATAAAAACAGTATGTCTTTTTCAGTGTCAAGATCTATTACGCCTCTCTTCTGATCACCTGAGTAAGGCTCTATTAAAGACATTATAAGAAAGGAAGTCAAGGGAAAAGGACATTCAGGTTCATGGTATACAAAAGGCCATACAGTCAGAGCACGTCATTAAACATCTGATACACTACTTGTTTCTGAGATCTGACTTAAGAACGAAATATCATACTAGACTCTGAATATACAGTCAGAGATTATTTTGTTTCCCTGTGTGAAACTCTCAGCTTTTCTTTGAAATGTAAGGCAAATTCTGTTGTGACAAGAAGATGTTTTTCTCCACAGCTTGTGAGAACACCTCATCATTATATTTTTATTTTTGTCTTTTGTGTTGTTTGTAAGCTAATGATGGGCTGATGTTTGTATACAGATGGTACTTAGTATTTTACTTTAAATGAAAAAATACACCTAATTTTTTTTAAAAGCAACTATTATCTTAGATATCTAACTGGTAGTCCATACTGCTTTCAACTATTTGCACGGGTAGCCACAAATAGTAATCAACAGCAAAAGTAAATAGTAATCAAAGTGACAGGTCTCAAGTCTGACATTTACATCTGCATGGTATTTCACATATATATCCTGGATCCTTGCTATGCAGAATGAGAGGAAGGACGGAAAATTCATTATTTGTCAGGATAAATAGTAGCACAGTATCATTCAAGGGTCAAGTAATCTTCAGAGTTTCCATACATATCATACACAGTTAAAAGATGTTATTCTGAACCCACAGACCAAAACTCAAAATTGGTGCATAACAATGTATGTAGAATGAAGATATAGCTGGTGTTTCATCTATTAATAAGCAGGAAAAGACACTAAAAGAAAAGCTCAGTACACCTACCTACCCAAATTCTCTGAAGTATTTTTATGCTTGTTTCAGTCAGACCAGAAGGGTTCAATTTAGTGTGAAGTGGAGCACAAGCGATAATTTTGGAGAACTAGAAGTTTCCTGCTCCAAGAGCATGAAATGAACTAAATAAACTACAGAAAGGATGAACAGCATGAGTTAAAATGGAATACTCTTTTCATTTCATTGCATTTCTGTAAAGCTGCAGAAATGCTCAAAAAAGCACGCACTTCCTACGTATACAAAGGAATATGGAACAGTGCTAGAGGTTTCAACAGTTAAGCCTCTTTGACTCCTGCCATAATTCTGTATGAAGAATAATGAGGACTAAGGATGGGGTTTGGCAAGACATTTGGATCCCCACGTCTAACGACTGTATGAACTGTTCTGAAAATAAACACGCCTTCAGAGTTTTCCAGTGTGGTGGAGAGCAGAAAGGCAATCCAGAATGGGAGCTACCATTTTTCTGTGTTTGCAGAGGAATGAGGGTTTTCTAATAAATTAGTCTTTCCTTTTGCCTTCACTGTATCATTAATAGAAACACAGAAGTTGAATGCAAGGTGGTACGTTCTAGCCCAATAAATTTTGGACACATTTTAATCCTTTACTTAGAAACTGGCAGTGAGCAGAATAAATCAGGATACTGAGATTGTAATGAAGTTAATATAAATAACACATTGAATTGGGACTCAAAAAAAGAAAAAAAATTGAAAAACAGTTCACTTATGAAGCAGTTAAGCACAGTTCTAAGCTTGGATGGTTCTTAGTACAAAGGCAATTCTGCTTCTTTGCAGAGAAACAGTTAAATAAATAAAAAATATTTTGGGTATCATCTGACAAATTAAAAACTATTAAAATGTCTTCTGCTGTTTTTAAATGAAGATTTTACTGCCTTTATAAGTGAGTTCCCATGGAAAAAAAATGTGGTACATGCATGGATAAAACCCTAAAATATGAAATCAGCAAGAACTCTGTTTTGAAATAAACTCAAAAGCTATCCTGATCTTCCTGTTTAGACAAAATTCTCCTTCAAATAACTGGAAACAAGAGTAATAGGAGCAAGTTTCAATCATCACTTTCTGGCATGGAGAGAAGCAGTAAGAATGATCATTATTATCAGTCTTGGCTAATTTAAGTCAATCCAATACTTTACTGCAATTTCTATCTTATTTTATTGGATATGACAGAAAATACAGAAAGGCATATAACGATCAAATTGCAGCAAATCTGTACATTACACTACCCATATAATACATGCTATTCATAGGCTTTCTATTTTATAACAAAGAAAATAAATGTACACTAGATTTTCGAAGTTACTCCTACTTCATTTCTACCAGAAATGCCCCATGAAGATAAAAACTGTCTTGAGACTGTTAGAGATAATTCCAGTTAGGGAGATACAAGCAGCAGAAAGTACTCAATCACTATTTACTGCCTTTAAGAGAGGTACAGCGCGGAGATTACACTGTTGGCATTAATTGCATAACTCTATTTGCTGCTCCTATGTGAACTTATTTTGTATCTTTACGTACTGCAAAGTTCTGGCTACAATATCACTAAGATGAATTTATTTCAATCGAAAGTAGTAGCATAGAAGTCGCTGGACCAATTCAGCCACAGATTCACATGATTTACTTCCACCTAGAAGATTTATATGTTAATCATCCATTATTTTTCTCAGGCAAGTTAACAAAGGTACCAAAATGAAAGCATTTAGTGTTGAGTGGGCAACCACCCAAACAAAATCACTGTGAGCTACATCTTGCATGACCACAATATATCACTTTGTGGTAAACTGCACCACTTTGGAAGAGAGTTTTTGTTTCAGTACCTTAAACATTTCTAGTTTCACGCCATTCCCTGCATGTTCTCCACCACTCCAAATTTTCTCACTTCGCTCGTACTACCTCGTATCAGCTATAACCACAGAGAATACCAATCTCCCCAGAGATTTACCAAGAAAACCGAATTATCTCTTGGTCACAAAGACTTTGTTGGAGCTTTGCTGCTAATAAATGCTTCTATTTAAAATTTGAAAAGCGATCTGACTTGAAGCGCATTCAGATATTCAATGCATCTGATAAATGACTGTTCTGACACTCCTATTAGCCGTAACTTACAGGTTTTGAACGTATTTATTTATCAGACTTTCAAAACGACCTTAAACATACTAATAATTGGTAACAAGTTTCTCATCGTATAGATGGTTTCTACAGGTCAAAATTAAGGGTGCCTATTAAATACGGCAGGTGGATTTAACGATCAACATTGTTGCTCTTTAACTGGCAAGCAAAAAAATAATTAATTGGATGTTTAAAGAGTTATCTTAGCAATTTTCATAATTTTGCAAAGCTTAGATTTTCCTTGATTAATCATACTTTTAAAATTCACATAAATTATCATCTGAGCAATGAAATTACATTCTGTAGGGCTTAATGGAATCCCTATAAACAGTCATTAAATTCACAGAAAGGCTGTCCTTGTGGTTATTAGAATCTTACGAAAAAAGGCATATAATTAATTTTAAAATCTTAGCATTACAAACTATAGAACTGATTAAAAAATTATAACCTATTCTCTTACATTTTTGGTTTATAACTGTTCAAATTACATATCCATTTGGTCAAACTGGATATTTTAACTCAATAAACTGTTACACATCTTTAACTCAGTGGCAGAATAGAACTTTGTATCTGTTTTATCAGGCGGTCATGATTTAAACCATATTTAGTTTTCTTATCTCTGTTCAGAAACACAGCTGTAGAAATAGATTGCCAGTAGATTGTCTTTCCAAATCTAGAAAAAATAACAAAGAATCTCTACAATGTAAACATACACATTCTCGCCTCTCTGAATAATTTGTAACTGCAGTTCAAGTGAAAAGTTAGCCACCCTTAACGTAAGTGGAAAGCAGTCATATACAGCATATTCAGTCAACATTAGAAAGAAATCCATGTAATAAATCAGACTGAACTCTAGTCAACAACAACAAAATCCATTTTCTGTTATCTCCCGAATTATTTAAACTATTATGAGTGCAAACATTTCATTACGTGGAAAGAAATTAAAGTCTATTTGTCTCCTACTCCTAAAACTTGAATGATAGACAGGATCACCATTTTGTTATCTTTTTTTTAAAAAAAATTACGCAGCTCTCAAAAAAAAAAGGTATTAAAATATTATCATTTTAGAAACTGATCTTCAACCTTGTACAATAAGCAAATCAAGCAAAAGGACTCCAACTGTTGGTTCATAGTGCCCTTCTACTTTCTCAGTTCATCCAGTCTTCACTCAGTTACAGGTCTGCTCGCTCAAAACAAGGTATGTGTACAGAAAATTCACAGAAAGTAATATACTGAAATTACTTCACCTTCAATCTCTCGTCTTTTTTAATAAAAAAGAAAACCCAAGCAATTCGTTTTCAAAGAAACTGAATGAAACTCTAAGCCGAAACCACAAAATAACCCCTTAAGAAGCGTAACTCTTAATATTCTTTTTTCCTCCCAGTATTAATATCAAGACCAATGATGCCAGGGAGATTTCTTAAACACCACGGCCGTCTACTCAAAAGCACAGCAGGCACAGCAGCAAAGGCCCCATGTAGTCGTGACTCAACATAAAGCCAATGGAAAGTTTTTTGAAAAACAAGTTACAGGACTTAACTGTGGCAAATTGCATTAGTTTCATTAAAAGTTCCCTTGAAAGAACTTTAACATGCTGATGGTATACATTGATTGACTCGCATCTGAAGAAATTATGCTATTGTTAAAAGAACTGTGCTTATTTCCTTGAAAGATTTATTTTTTTTTTGTTTTCTTGGAAATATACAGTGGAAAGTACATAGTGAAAATAATGCCACATCCAGGATGGATTTCCTCCTACCGTAATGCCGAATGATTTCTACCAAAATGACTGAAGCAATTCAGCGTGTTGAGGAAAGCTAAATAAAGACTGATACAGCTGCCAAAATACAAAAGAAATCTTAGCTTTTTGAATTTTTTATAGTTTGTATAATTTTTATACTCTTAAAGGTTCAAAATAATTATACAAATTACAGTGGATGAATTTTAAAATCTTTATTTTCAGCAGGAGCTCAACTAACATCTTTAGTGGGTATCAGGAAGTTACCTTCCATTGGTATTGACATTGGCTTCATTAGCGATGCCTCAGAGGGTGTGAAAATGAAGATCAAAATTACAATCACTTATGAAAAATCAAATTATTATAAAAATCACAAAATAATTTCATTTAGAAGGGACCTTTGGAGATTATCTGAACCAAACTGCTCTTCAGAGGAGGTCAAATTAGGCCAGGTTGCTTAGCTATGTGTTCAGTCTGGTCCACTGTCTCCAAGGATGGAGATTTCAGAACCTCACTGCGTCAAGTGTTTCAGCGTTTGATCAAAAACCAAAGTAATATTTAATTTGAGCCAATCATGAAAAGAGGCAACTACTTAGCTGAGGACATGCTTTGCAGACACTTATTCAGCTGGCAAAACAGGGATGCCTTTGTCCTCTTCTTTTCCTTGCCTTTCTGCTGTGGTGAAGCAAGTAAGCAAACAAAAGCTCCATAGTAGCTTTACCAAAACCTTGTGCAAGACTGTACTTCCATTTTCTGGGGTCAACAGACTTCCTGGCTACAGGATTCCCCTGGCAGATCTTTGCTGAAACTGAAGCAGGAGATGCAAGAACTGTGGATGATGTTTTTCCTTCTTGCCTGTGAAATACAGGTATTTTGGGGAAGTTCTACAAAAGATGAGGGATTCAACTCTAGCTGAACTCTTCTACAAGGTGGATTGCAGGATTTAGGTGTAAGACCAGGATGCCTGTGCTGTAATTTGGAACATAAGGACTTTTGTGCAGGGGAGATAAGGGAAAGACATAGACCATAAAGGTTATTAGAGAGAAGCTGGAATTTGAGAGTTTGCGATAAGCCAGCAAATGATGTCCACGGAAGAGAAGAGTGACCAAAATATCTCAGGAAGCAAATAAACTAAAACAAATTAAACAAATTCAACTAAACTAACTTAATTAACTAAAATATATTAAACAGCTGAGAACCTTACATGGCTTACATGACTACTAAGAATTACTAACTTGTTCACTGACTGAGCACGCCCATCTGATTCAGAATTTTGCATCTTAGTGAAATAACATTTAAAGATTTCCTCGGTTTTGAAAAGAGACTAAGATAAAAACAATGATTTTCTCTAATTATGGCTTGAAGCCTCTGAATTTAATGTGAAAGACCAGCTTTCTGTATTTTGTATCTAAAGTGATCAAAATAGCAAGTATGTGTAATCAAACTAGCACAAAGGAAAATATGACACTTAGCCACCTCTCGGTAAACTAATGAAGGGGCTTAGAGAATCTAGAGAATCCACTGACTCCATATAGGTTTTCATGTGGCTAAAATCATAGTCATGACTGACAAAAAGAAGGTTTTTACATTTTCAGTTTAAGCCCACAGGTCCTGATTCAAGAAAGCACTTAAGCACACACGTAAGTCCATGTATGCAGAAGGTCAATATAAGAGGCTTATTCTCCCAAATTGTTTACCTTCCTATCTATGATTGCCTTGATAATATGGCTTTAAATAGCCCAGGAGACCAGTTGCTACACCTGATCCAAATCTATTATCAGCAGATTTTGTCTACGTTGAGAGGATGGTGAGTAGTGAAGTCCTCATTGCACGTGTGACTGAAAGTTAGCCTTAAACATAAGGACTCAAAGAATACTTAAACAAAGTGTCCAGACAGGTTACAAATGACTGGGTATATAAATTCTAGGCTCTGTTAGATCACATACTCAAAGTTCTAACTATTTTCACCTTTGTTTTTTTTTTTTCATTTGAAATGCAAGTGAAAAATTGGAAATGTACTATTTTCAGTGTGCCTCAGAAACAGGCTTCCTTCTATTGCAGTCAGAGATCAGTGTGAAATAGGTTTATTAGTCCAACAACTATAAAATGCTGTTACACAGAGAAATACGTATTTGCATTTCAGTGTTCTCAGACAGACTCACGTCACTGGAAATCAATGTGCTTATGCACAGTACCAGTCCGTCAGGTTCTATTTCTGTATGCCTCCGTATGTGTATTTAGTGCCTGCACTGGTGATCTGCAGAAGTCAATACTAACAAAGTGGTGATTTGTGTCGAAGAATGCATGGGGCACATTTTATAAGCAGAAATATTTTGGTAAATTTTGATGTTCATTGTAATGTTCATAAAGGGAAAGAATTAAAGTCCAGTTGAAATCTGGGAGACAAACATGGGAATATTTGTACTCAACTTGGCTCCAAATATATGCATGGCTGGAGCAAAAAGAAGAAAGTGAAAGGAAGAAAGCAGAACACTGCTAGTGTCAAGCAACTCTACATGCAGCAATCATTAGCAAAATCGTAATTCTCCAAGCTGACTGGGCAGTGCATCTGAGGAAAGTACATCTTGGCAAGAAACCTGATCTGCCAAACATTAATGTTAAACATGAAACCCGAAGACACTTAAGCACAAGGAAGCAATGTTAGCAGAGGCCCTTTTTTAAGACAAGGACAGGGAGGTGGAAAAATTGGTAGCACTTTTATGAACAGGAAGTCAGAAATCTCTTGATCTGGACTCCAGTTAAGAATGATCAGATTACACTGTCTGAGTGACACTGTCTGCTGTAATCCAGATAACCGTAACAGACATCTGATCTCTTTTCCAACAGCCAACTTACCTTATAATAAAAACCCAGTTAATTTATTTTTAAGAAGGTAGGTTTACATTCAGAATTAGTTTTAAGCATCTCCACTTAAGCCATGAAGACAATGAAGGCTTATGTGATTTATAGGTTAGTCATGAAAGTCTAATGAAGCACTTTACTGCAAAGGTCTTGCCAAAGATCCATCTGCATAAGGCAGTCAGAACCTATGTCAAAACTGCAATCTTGCACACAAGGCTTACACACGTGCATTTACAAAAGAGAGTCTGCACTCAAAAAGTTCACTTTATGTCATGGATCTTTCGGATATCGATTGTTACGGTCATGTAAAGATGGGTCTTCAAAATTGGAGCATGTGGAAAACACATATACAATTATACCAGTGCCAGCTGTCAGGAAAGAGGAGAGACCTTTGTCAGTATGCATTTTTATGATCACATCACCTAGATTGCACCAAACTCATCTGATTGGCAACGATAAAAAGCAGCCACTTACTTACATAATTTTTAAACCCACTGAAGGCATTACAGAGAAAATACTGGATGGCAATGATCCCAAGTAAAAATCAGATTCAATTATCAGAATGATAAATGCGATGATATAGATGAAGATGTACTACCTGCTCATTTCTAACCCCACCACAGCTAGCACGACTAACGCTCATGACTTAGAAGCAGAATCTGTTCTTTCACTACATCACTACATTCTTAACTCCTATTTTCACTAGTTAAGAAGTCACACCATTAAGTTCTGTCATTTAATTTGCAATCGAAAGATAAGCAAATACTCTGACACACACAAGCCAAGGAACTCTTGGATGGAGAGTATAAGCTAGATTCTCCATACACAGCAGGAAGAACATTATAAGAATCGCATAAGATGCTGCTAAAGAGAAGAAAAGCTTTCAAAAATATTATAATTATTTGAAAACCAGAAACTTACATAAATCAACTGCTCTGATTTATAAATGAAATTTTACTCAAGTGTCCTGACAAACTACAGCAAAAAACCAAACCCATTAGTTACCCAATTTATATGACTACAATATTGCCTTGTTAAATAGCAGTGAAGTCAGAATTGTATTTCCAGAGTACAAGCATTACCTTTTAGAAACAAATGATCAGAGATGTTCCCTATGTATTTTTCAACATTTACCCTGAAACTATTCAACCAAACTTCTGAATATAGCTTCCTGTGCCAATACTGTCTCCCAAAATATTACTATTCAGTTCAACAGATGTGCACCTACTATACATTTACACATACTTATTTCATCCCCTCCCCCTTACAAACTCTATTTTCAGTAACAAAAGAAGATTAGAAAGAGAAGGTTTTCTAACCATTCAAGAAGGGAAACTCAGGCATGATTTCGCAAATCAGATAATAGGGGAAAGGGATTTATAGTGTTTTAAGTGGAGTTTGATTAATGAAAGAAATCACATGGCAGCTTAGGGCGATTTTTGTCTTACAAATCAAGGTTGTGATACAAGACCTTTGGTGTGTAATTTGTTAATATTCCTAAGGTGATTGGAAAAAAGTGGATTGCTGTCTGTTCACCGTATTTGTATTGTACTAATGCACTGCTTCAGGGGTTCTGTTGGTTACCAGCAAGGGCATAAACAGGTTTGGACTTTTTTTTAAAATCCTTTGATGTATCAGGAGACTTTTGACTTATTTTCACCCTTCTGAATTGCCACAGCAAAACTGAATCTGGTACAAGGGGCGCCAGTGCTCCCAGGGGTTTTAAACCCTTGATTGACTTCTCTTGACCTGTTCACTTACCGTGCTCAGCTAACTGGAATGGCAGATACCTCTGGAGTGGCTCAAGGTATTCCTCTGGGGGTAAGATCTTTTCACCAGGGTGAGTAGGAAGTCTCAAACGTAACAGCAGCTCCTGAAGGATTAGGCTATTGGTGCTGCCTCAGGAGCTCTCCAATGCTTTTCCTGTCGTTACTAATATTTAGGGGTTTTTTAATTTTCCTTGTGATCAAAAGTTAGGCTTAGGATACTTAAGCAAATTTGCTTAACATTTTTTTCTGATGCTAGCTTATACAAAACGGAACTGATATTTTCCTTTTCTTCTCTGCCATTCTATTACTAGTTTTTTGAGAGAACAAAATATGAAAGAATATGCAAAAAGCCTTATTTTAAATAGATTTCCATAATTAAGTTTGATTGCTTCTATTTCCAAATAGCTACAGATGTTTTTCTTATTAGCACTGGGAATATTACACTGGCACTGACTCTGCTGTCTCTTCCTACAGGAAATCGTGCACTTCTGCCCGTTGAGTGAGTAAAGAACGTCAACAGGATAACATGTGCAACCAGTCTGTTAGCCACGTTTCCAGGTTGCGCTTTTTATTGGGTGTATTCCCTCAGGAGTCTACACTGCCAGCACTGTAAAATTATACTGAAAATACCATGAAGCACACAGACTTCTGACTTGACACCAGTACTGAATTCAACATCGTATACTTAAAGTGGCATTTAAAATATTGCCTAATGATTAGGTCCAGGGGAGGGAAAACTCACAACGTGCACAGTAAATTAAAATTATTACTTTGATAAAAATTATACTATTACTTTCAGAAGAAATAATATGCTCTGCTTTATCTGGGTTGTATTAAAGTATACTTGACATCTTGAGCAGTATTTTAAGTTATTTCAATTTATTTCACAGGATGGTGTTAGCAGACACCACTGTGGCATGTCTGCTGACTGGCCCTTGCAAAACCCTTCCACTCTTCATGGAAACCACTGTATCAATGTTGGATCTATGCCTTTTTCCTTAGGCTGGTGTGTCTTGATACTTCTGACTTGTGGGTTATCTGTGGGCAAGCATGGACATTGTTAAGATAAAGCAAGAAATATGATTTTCCAGGTATTTTGTCCTCAACTTACTCTTTCCGCAACCTGATTAGAAAGGCAAAGTTGCATTCTGGCATTTTCTTCACGCCCACTGGCAAATTCTACTGTCAAGGTGTGTGCAGATCTGCAATTATGGGAATTTACACATGCGCACTGGGCGGGAAATGCACCCCTAGCTCATTTGGTGTCTAATTACTTGCTCACTATTGCAGTAATTTATGGAACTCTGTCTTCTTGGAACCAATTTGCACAGCTCTTATCTGCTTTAGACATTCTGCTGAAACTTTATCTTTCAAGCTCTGTTTTTAATAATTCATAGTGATTAATCATGTTTACGTATTTGCATAAAGAGTACTGTATCAAGGCAAATAACTGATCTGTAAAGAGGAAAGCAAAGCATACCACCATTGCACCTTCAGCTACCGCTAATTGGCTTAGTCCATTAACTTTAGTGGAGGAATGACAATTTACACCAGCTGAGAACTTACTTCTTCCTCCCATAAGTTAAAAATATTCCTCTTAGGTTGACTTCTGCTGGCAGCTTACACTGAACTGTGAAGAACTTTATATAGTAATAAGGACTATTCCCTTACGAACTTTAATGTGAACAGGAAGTAATGTAAGAACTAATAAAGATTTCAGAACAAGGTTGCTTCTCGGATTTAAATGCAAGGCTTTATTAAAGACAATTTGGTAGGGATTTCCCCTGTGCAAAGAGATACATGCCATTTTTGTGTTCAGTTGAGCTACTCCGTCCTTAGACTCATGTTAAAATTGGAAACAGGAAGATTAAAAGTAGGCAGCTTTGATCTGAAATGCATTTGATACTGTCTTATTAAAAACACAGCTGTTTGGTTGACACCGTGTTACCAGTGACACTCCCCTGCATATAAAAGAATAGCCCTGAGTGGAGATTAGGCCCCAAGCACATGAGAAATTAATCTCAGTATCATACTCTCTTAATAAGCCACGTGCTACCATAACCAGGTGACTTGCAAAGACTCTGCATATAGTGTAAAAAAAAGGCAATAAACCCTTTTCCCCACTACTGTGAGTTTCCACTATTCAGACACAGAGGTTTTTCTCCCATTTCCACTATCCTGTATTCATTCACCATTCTCTGAAATCTCTAATCTCCTTTGTCTATATTCAATCTCTCTCCCTTTGCAAATTCCCCTCTCCCAGTATTTCACCTCATTTCCTGTCACAATCTTGCTGCCTGCCCATCTGTAGCTTTCTTCCCGTTCTCTTCCACAAAATCTCTTTTCCATGGGTCACCAATATACTTCCCTTCTGTTTATTACTTCTAATTTTCTCTAATATCAACTGTTTTTTCAACTTTCCAATTCCCGTGCACATGTACAAAGAACCATATGGTCTCTAAGTGAGACCAGAAGTAGATACTCAGGAAAAAGAGTATGAACGCAGCAAGCACAGGGCGATCCGTCCCACGGTGCGCTCTCCGAATTTCCTGTAGTGTGCAATAAAGCGGCACCCGGAGGCAGTTTGCACACATTACTTGCATTTAAGAGCTTTTGATGGACTTTTTTTCTGTGAAGTGACATAACTGCTCTTTGAAGGCAGTTACACTGTTCTCATCTGCAGTGTTTTGCATTTGAATACGTTCACGTTCATTTTAAATATGCTATTAATGCTTGGATCGTGAGAAGCACCGAAGAGGCATTTCCTGTGCACATTTCCCATGTCATTCAGGACTGCAAACCCAGCTCACATCCCTCCTCATCCAAGAGCAAGACGGGGAACCTTCTCTGCTCTTAATCTCTTCTCATACAGGAGTTTTGATCAGCTTTGTCACCTTTCCCATAAGCCTTTTCTACTTCTGTTATATCTTTCTGAGATGAGCTGATGATCTCGCAATACAAACAATATTCAAAAGGTGAGGGGACATCATTTATTTATAGAATGGTATTAGCTCCCATTTTTATTCCTTGTCAAGTCTGATTCTTGAAGAACCTGTGATAAGGAACTTAGTCTACAGCTCTATTTGAAATTCAGATATATCAGCTGGACTGCTGTTTACCCATATGCTCACTGACTGCTATGAACAGCTGGGAGCCCCTCTACAAGAGCCATGTAGATTTCTTTTCCTGCATAAATGATTTCTAGATCAGATTTCTACTGATTTGCCTCCACTTCAGAAATCAGATATATCCTCAGACTCTTCCTGTTATCCTTTATAAAGTGGTGTCACTTTTCCCAGCTTCTATACTTCTAGAACATGGGCTGACAAAAGAGATCAGGAATCAGTTAACAGTTCCTTATTTTTTCATATCTGACTTCCTCAAGAACTCCCTGGTGATCACTATCTTGTCTTGGCAACATTTCTTCAAAGTGTCCCTTCACTGCAATAACTAGGTATCCCCGGATCTCTCAGTTCCTCCTTGTTTTAACAGAGCCCTTCTGGTTGACGCATATCCACACTTCTGTCTTCTTGCACGTTATCTGACAGCTTCTCATATGAAGTCTGAATTCTGCTAGCCCAGCTGCTGTCCGAGTCTCCTGAGTCACAGGTATCCCCGGGCCAGAGATGCATCAAAATATATGAAAGTTTCTTATCTTGCCAATATTAATTTATTCTCTTTGATCATAAAAGAAGATACTCTCTCATTCCTTTACTACAAAAATACACCAAAAGACAACTATTTACACAGATTTCAATGTACAGTTCAAAACATATTCTGTAAAATAATGTTGGTTTAAGTTTTTTGTTTGAAATATCGTTGGGCTTTTTTCAGACAACCTTTCGGTAGACAAAACAGGTGATGGACAAAATTGCAATGCCATACTTCAGCAGGATTTTTCTCTTAAAGTCTGGGTCAAGTGTAAGAGGGGAAAAAAGTAAACTCACATGTAAATAAAACCTAATATGAATAAAATGACATTTTATATATTAAAATGGCAAGGCACCAGCATTCTTTAATTTCTTTTAGTACTGCTGGTGCTCATGGTACAATCATTCTAGTAGCAGAAGTAAACAAATAACTCCCACTGAAATACTGATAGATAAATGAAAAGAAAACAAACCAAAACCCAAAACCCCCCATAATTCCCTATTATCTTGAGGGGTTTTTTGAGGAGGGAAAGTGCTAATTACAGAATTACCACTGAAAGGGGTTAAGAAAACCCTTCTTACCCCCAAATAATGCTGATATTCATTGAACCATTACAGCTTACACCTTTAGAAGTTTCTCTCTAAGTCAAGAGGACTCAAAACCCAAGAAAAGTCAAGTGTCTGAAGACTCACAGTTATATACTGAACAAGGGGAAGAAGGAGAGGAAGATCAGTGTGAGACTCCCCTCAGGGTCAGCCAGTTACTGTATTGTATGAAATGTTGTCTTTTGACCTGCACAACAGAGATGCACATTTGATGGAGAACAAAGGGGCAAACAACATCTCTTGGAATTGATCTGTGTTCCCTTGAGGAGAGTGAAGAAAGAATACAAGGTTTCTATTAAAGCTGAAGAGAGGGGGGGAAAACCCAACAATATGCTCCAGGGAATGCCAGGATGCCTGCCCAGTCGCAGTTCAGGAATGCACGCGCTGAGCCACGCGATGCACGTGCACTAGTGCTGAACATCACAACTGCCACTTTGAACGGGAACTAGGAGAGAGACCCAAACAGCGGCTGAAGATTTGGAGTTAGCAAAACCGACATGGTCGAGGATATCAATCTAGAAGCCTGAACTACTGGACTTATTTTTTAAATTGTGGTCACTTTAAAAGGAAGTTGTCAACAACTGAAACTTTAGTCATAACTACATTACTACTATTTTCCCATATTTCACTGTGATATAGTTGTCTGTTAATGTCTGTTGTCATGAAGAGTCTTTAATGAAAGATCTTCACAGAAACAGCTTCAAGTCTGCTTCCCTAATAATACACGACATTCGGATTTTATTGTAAATCCATAGCAATTTATTTCAGAGCCACGTGAGGATGGATACATAATTATCATCACATTATTGGAAAACTTTCATATTTCACTTTCTATTTGCCTTTGAAATGTGCATGTTTTATATAAGCTATGCATATTGCATTTTATACAGCGTATGCTCAAGCTTGCTTCCAGTGAGCAAAGCAGAGAGGCTTTGATGTTCATATTACTTCAGAAGGAACAAAATCAGTGTGGTTTGCGTTTTCACTCCCATCTTAGTGTTTAGCTGTACTATTTGTGTTGATGTTGAATTGTACATTAGCAGGTACTTGATGGTAAAGGCCTCTTTTCCGGTGGTCATCTCAAATATCAACTGTCTTACATTTTGTTCAATTATTTTAACAGCTTACAAAATGTTTTATGAAGTGAGATCAGGTAAAAGACAAACTGAGTCCAGCATTCACAGTGACTAATTTGTAACTGTAAGAAGCATGCAGTTTTAATGGTTACCTGGAACGTACTTTCCTCATAAGCCTTTGATTTTAGAGGGCAGTTTACTGCAGGAAACTGCCAGGTTAAGTCTGAGAATGGAAATCGTTTTCAGACCAGTTGATATATCTGACTAGCACCATGCCACTCAAAACCCCTAAGCTCGAGACTCACTATGCTTTCTGTGACCTTGAAACATAGGCAAGTTCTCTAAAATGCATTTAGACAGAGTTCCGAAGGAGGATAAATTGCAAGAATCATTACTACTGGCAAGTCTGACCTTGATGGCATGAGGAAGCAGTGGAAGGGAAAGAAAACTATAAAATAGCCAATGGCATTGGGCTTAACAAGAGGCTGGACCCATTGCTTCAAGTGACTGCTTATGCAACAGCCTGAGCTACCACCTTATCTTTTATAAACACACACTTCCCTGCCCTTATTCTTCAATAGAATACAAGAAAAGACTGGGAGCTGGGGAGATTTTTCTGAATATGATTTAATTGAATCTATAATGTTTTCTTCAGAAGTTCTATACCTTTGAAAATTGAAAATCTGCAGGGGAATGTTCCTTGCTTTAGAAACAGAGGAGGCAATTGCTCTTGCAATGACTGAACTGAGCCAGTCATTTATGAGAATATTTCATTTTCAAGTAAATTAAATGCAAAATCTAGAGATGCTACTCTGAATATGCAGTCTTGAGCGAAGTCTTTATATTATCTCACCAGCAAAGATTTGCGCAGAAGCCAAAGCCTGAAGTTCTTTATTAGGCAAAGGTTTTACTACCTCCAATGTCTTAAGAAACAGGTTGCTAGCAGGTTAATATTGATAATGCCTTTCCGGAAAGACAGCGTGGATTGATTTTTGAACACTCTAAGGAGACTGCAAACAGTTGGACTGCTCAGGGTCCTATTTGCATTTCACTCTCATTACAGTAGTCATTCTCCAGCATTAGTGCTGGAGAAGGCCACAAAATAAGATAAAAAGCAAGAAATGCAGTAGCAGCACTTCCCGTGTTTGAAACCAAGTCTTACACTGGGCTTTAGAGCCACCATTCTCTACAAATAAGCTAGTAATTCCACAAGTGATTTAACACTGAATTTGGCTCTGCTGTGTATGAGGACTGAGTATGGAGGACTGGACCACATGACCTCCAAAGGTCCCTTCCAACCAAATTATTCTATGACTTTTAAGCATGAATTGGACTTTATAATGGTTTCAATTTAGAATACCTGAGAAGTTGCATATTCAGCTGATCTAAGCTAGCATAGTCCAGTGATGAAATGGATCAATCAGCAATGACAAACAGCAAAGTAAATCCTGGAGTCCAACATTTGACAATAGAAGAAATACTGAATAATAGAATCTATTGCAAATTAAGATATTGTAAATACAAACGTTAGTACGCTATTATTTCTGTCTCCTTTGATGAATAATACCTACTGAAATGTTTCTCATTATAAAAGCCTACATATAGTATCTTGTCCTTATTGATTATTTGTCAATAAAGAATGGTCGACTTTCACCTTTGGTCTTTCTGGAAACCTACAGATGTAAGCTGCTTGATTCTGCCACCGTTCGTTATCATGAACAGGGCCTTACTGCTCATCCAATCTCCAATTTCCCTAGTTAATGGCATACATCTAGGTTCAACTTCTGTGGGTGAGGCTTCAAAATATGTTCCTTTTTACACAATTCTTAGGTCCAAATTCCAGAGTATTTTAGTGATGGCAATAATGACAGAAGGATAAGAAGATCTAATGCGCTTCCTTGTCTTTGCAGAAGAAATACACCATAGAAAGCCAATAAGATTCTGACTCCATCAAGCATAAGTTTGAAGAACTAGAAAAGAATGCTTCAACCACTTATCACCTTATTTTCATCTCTGTATGACCACATTAATCTCTTTATATAGTCACAGAATATTTATATATATTCTATTTATATATTTTTGATATGTTTATTGAGTTGTGAATACCTGATCACATCAATACATACTAAGAATGAATTCATTGCTAGTGCTAGAATGTTATTTATTAGATTTGAAGCAAACCTCAGGTTTCTGTATTTGACGTCAAACTTCGTTGGTCGGCAAATATGTAATAGCCCATGTTACTGTTTGCATTATTGTGTAACAGACAGTTTGACAACAATATCCTATTAGCAAGGTCGGATGGTAGATTACGGTTAAGTCCCTAGGGAAACGCCTATAAGAGAGCGATCAAAACCCTACTTCAGTCCTTCTGCCTCCATTGTTTTCCCACGTTCGCTAAACATGAGCTGAAGTCACCAAACCTCAGGTTTTGATCTGAAAGAACGTACAGACACCATTAGGTTATATTTCTCACACACAAATTCCTTCTGCCCCTTGGAAGAGTGATATTTAGAGGCGAAGGAATCTCGCTCTCCCCATTAGTTGGGTGCAAAAAGCATTCTGTGCATTTGCCACTGTTTTTAGCTGTTGCAAATATAGAGGAATTTGTAATACTGGACCAAAGTTTCTGATCAACTCCTTTGCAAATTGTTGTTATTTGATCAAACTAAAGTGAGTGTGGAATTAGATACTAATACCCAGCAGTATAAAGTGACAAAAGCTTCAAAACCCCGCTATTTTGTAATCCTTTGTCATTATTTTACCAGGAAATATTTTCTTCTTATGAATGCTTTAACCAGCTAAATGATACCAACAATTACCAAGGAGTTCAGAACTGTTACAGTTAAGGGACAATTTTTTTACTGTCCTACTTGGTCTTGGCACTGCAATTTATACTCACTCAGTAGACTAACAACAAACAAAGAAACAACCTGCTCTGTTAACAATGACTCCAACCAGTGCTGTTTTAATGTTTGCAGCAAACTCAAAACCACAAGGCCTTGTCTGTGTGGTGGATTTCATTATGAACTCAGTCCATGCTCAGCGAAAGATCTGAGAAGTCTAAAACCTTTAAAGTAAGTCCAAGATCAATATTGTGCTAACAGAAATATATTAAATGGTTTTACTTCAGAATCACATAAACCCTCTGGCATTGGTCAGAAGCATACCGAAGACCGTTTTCAGAACCCTGAGAAGTCATGCATGAAGCCCTTTTCTGGGTCAGATTTTAACCAGATTTAAAATAGTTTCATGAATCCAGATAAGCTTTAGGATTTTCAAACATTTATTTAAACTTTCAAGGATCTTACTATCAATAACTTTAATGGTAATGACCACTTAAAAACATTCAATGGCCTTTCAGTTGACAAATAGACAAATGATGAGATATTTAGGCTGATACGCCTAAAGCTCGCACAATTTTTGTGGGAAATCAGCATGACTGGCTGGCCAACTGAAGTGCCTGTAGACTAACACAGGAGAGATGAGGAATAAACAGGAGGAATTTGAGGCACAAGCATAGCTGCAGGGCTGTGATCTCATTGGGATTACAGAGATGTGGTCTGATAGCTCATACAACTGGAATGCTACATGGGATAGATACAGGATCTTTAAGAAGGGCACGCCAGGAGGGCAAGGAGACACACGTGTCCTGTATGTGAGACAGCAACAGGCATGCCTAGAACTCTGCCTTGGGATGGATAATGAGCCAGCTGAGAGCTTATGGGTCAAAGGGCACACAAACATGATTGACATTGTTGTGGGTGTCTGCTGCCGCCTACCTATTAGGAAGAAGCAGCAGAGGCTTTCTTCAGACACCTGAAGAAGCTTGATGTTTACGTGCTCTGGTCCTCATGAGGGACTTCCAATAACCCTGGTATCCACTGGAGGCACTACACAGAAGGCCAAAAGCAATCCAAGTTTGTAAGTTCTTTGCTTCTGGAGTACATTTACAACAGCTTCCTAACACTGGTGGTCAAGGAGCTAACTAGAAGTCACATTCTGCTGGACCTGACACAATCAAGGAATAACTGTTCAGGGCTGTGAATGAAGGCTGAAGGACAGCCTTGCCTGAAGCAACCATGAGATGGCAGAATTCAGGATCCTATGAAGAAAGAACAGGGGAAAAGACAAGATAACAAATGTAGACTTGAGGAAAGTAGACCAGTATACTATGGGGAATCCCATGGGATATTGTCCTAGAAAAGAAAGGGATCCAGTACAGCTGGGTTCAAGGATCACAACCTCAAGATCAAGAATGGTCTATCCTTACATGTAGGAAGTCAAGCAAAAGTAGTAGGAGGCCTTCAAGTATCAACAAGGAGCTCCTGACAAAACTCAAAAAGGGTACAGGAGGTGGAAGCAAGGGCAGGTGACCCAGGAGGGATACAAACACACTTATTCAAGTTTGCAGGTACAGAGCTAGGAAAACCAAAGCAGATGGGGAGCTGAATTTGGGAAGGATCAAGAAGGACAACAAGAAAGGATCATGAAGGACAATATGCACATCAGCAGCAAAAGGAAGACTGGAAAATGTAGGCCTGCTGCTGAATAGTACAGATGATCTGGTAACGAAGGACATGGAGGAAGTCAAAGTAGTCAATGTTGTCTTCACCTTGATCTTTGCTGTTAACACTTGCCTTTCGCAAACTCAGGTCCCTGTGGCTAGTGGAAAAGTCTTCCACAAGGAACACTTGGCACAGGTTAAGGAGGATCAGGTTAGTGCACACACATGAATCTGAGACTTGATAGGATGCACCCACCGACAAGTGCTGAGCAAGCTAGCTAATGTCATTGTGAAGACACTCTCAACAATCTTTGAAATGACATGGCGAACAGGAGAGGTCCTTGGGATCAGAGCAAATCAAAAGTCATTCCTACCCTCACTCTAGGGCAACAAGGGGAACTGGGGAATGACAGGCTGGTCAACCTCACCTTAATCTCTGGGGCGGTGATGAAGCACATAATCCTGCCAACTATTTCCAAACATATGAAGCACAAGAATGTGGTTAGGAATAGTCAGTATGGATTTGCAAAGAGGAAATCATACTGGCCAACCAGATAGCCTTCTACAAGAGAGTAACTGTCTCAGTGGATGGAGGAGAGTACTGGACATTGTTTGTCTTGACTTTAGCAAGGCTTTTGATGGTCTCCTAATACATCATCATAGACAGACAGATGAAGTAAGGGCTAGATCAGGGGACAGCGAGGTGAACTGAAAATTGTTTAACTACTGGCTTGAAGGGTTGTCACCAGCAGCATGAAGTTCAGGTTGAGGTCAGTCACTAGTAGTAGACCACAAGGATCAATACGGAAGACAGTACTGCTTAACATCATTACTAATAACCTGGCTGACGGGACAGAGTGTACCCTCAGCGAGTTTATAGATAATACACAACTGCAAGGAGTGATTGACACACCAGATGGTTGTACTGCCAGTCAGAAAGGCCTCGACAAGCTGGAGAAATGGGCTGACAAGTACTTCATGACGTTCAACAAAGGAAAATGCAGAGTCTCAAATCTGGAGAAGAATAACCGCATGCACCAATACCTGCTTCAGCTGACCACTTGGAAAGCAGCCTTGAAGAACAGGACTTTGACAGTCCCACAAGGCTGAGCCTGAACCAGCAATATGCCCTTGCAGAGAGACGGACAACAGCCTCAAGGGCTGCCTTAGGAGAAGCACTGCTAGCAAGTCAAGGGAGGTGATCTTTCCTCCCTGTTAACCAGTGGTGAGACCACAACTGGAGTGCTGGGTCCAGTTCTCAGCTGTGCAGTCAAAACAAAACAACCCTGGACAGACTGGAGTGGACTCAGCAAAGGGCCACTAAGATGGTTAAGAGACTGGAGCAGCAGATGAGGAAAGCCTGGGAGAGCTGGCATCACACAGCTTCAGGAAAAAAGGCTCAGGGAAGATCTTATTAATATGACAAATACCTGTTGGGAGAGAGTAATGACGAGAGAGTCTTCTCAGTTCTCCCCCTACCAGTGACAGAACACGAGGTAATAGGAACAAATTGAAATGCAGGAAACTCCATTCACATCTATGAAAACCTTTTTTACTGTGAGGGTGGTCAAACACTAAGACAGGTTGCTCAAATGGCACTTCCGTCCTTGCATGTATTCAAAACCTGGCTAGCCAGAATTCTGAACAACATTCTCTAGCTGCCCCTGCTTTGAGCAGAGGAGTTAGACAGTCTCCAGAGGTCCCTTCCAGCCTCAATGATTCTAGGATTACTTCAAAAGCATGTGTAATACACTGAAGGAAATTGAAGGGTCTGTTTTCTCCCCATATACGTACCAGGAATAGCATGTGGCACTAAACAGGAAGTCCAAAACTGGCCCTATAGAACTTGGTAAGGAAATACTAAGATTTATTCACTGTTTATCAGGAAAACTGAGAGGAAAAGTGAGCTAAAACTGTTAAAACTGACACAGGGTAGTATGAGTTAAAAGAGATTGAGCATAGAGTGATATCACTTTGTATCTTTCCTAAAGCCACTCAAGAAGCAGAAAAAGGAGGTTTCACCATCAGCTCTCTTGGCAGGAAAACGCTATTCTACTAGTTTCTTCCTAAATGTCTAATTTCAAGTCTATGACAAAAAAATTTAGTAAACCATGACACTACATTCAGTACTTCAGACAGAAAGAAACAATTCTGCCATCATGGTCATCATTTTTTTGAAAAGCAAACAATAATACATTAAACAAATAAAAAACGTTAAGTCACAAAAATGTTTTAAAACCCAGTGACTTGAAACTACTAGGCCAGTAAATTTCTGCTAACATGGCAACAAAGAAGTGTTCTCCAATACTGATATCATTTCATCTTATGATGGCATTCATCTGATGTAAAAATTATCCAAAAGATATTTTTGCAAAGTTTTAACGACAGTAAGCTGATTTAGTAGCCCAGGGTAGTGAGCTGATTGCCCTTAAGCCTTGCTGAAGAGGAACATTTACCAATAAAACCCTCAAGTACTTTTCTCAATTTTCCTTGCATATAAAAGCTAGATAACCCAAATTTATGTTAAAAAACGAATGACTGAAAATCTCCACCTGATTCAATTTGACCTACAAATTTAAATTTCTAATTTAAATTTAGATGATCTAGTGGACAGAGTTACATAACCAAATGTTGGAAACAATTCTAGAACCAGTTTGGCCACAGAACTCTCCTTACTTTGAATATTTCCTATGCTAAATTGTTCAGGATCATAGGTTTACCTTTAAGTAAAGATCAAAAAGACTTACTGGAGCCTTCAGAACTACTTTAAGGAAATCACCTAGGAAAGGAAGATTTCAGATTATCTCCCAATATAAATTTTGCTCTACGCTGTATTAGAAAAATGCTGAACTGGAATTACTGTTCTCTTCTAATGTATGCACATATTATCTATATTATCCTAATCGAGCTCTTGCTTCTATTATAGTTTCTTTTTTATTTTTATACCATAATTGAAGTAAAACGGATTGGTTAAGGATTGGAGACTGTTATTCAATCAGCTATACAATCCTTTTATGGATTTTATAAATAGAAATTAAACATTATTTGTTTATTTTAGTGTTTTACAAACAGGACTTCTAATTCCTTTTCTACGCATTATTAGAATGTTCAATAACTGCTTTGAAAACAGTTAAATTTATTTCTGCTTTTTCTTAGCTTGTTATTAGCACAACGGAAAACAAGCAAAAATAATTAGAGATACATTGACCACTGAATATAAGCAAAAAAAAGTAGTGAAAAAGTTGGTAACTTTAAAGTTAAAAACTCTAGAAGCCACATTGAGTGAACCTTTCAAAGAGTTACAGCTCTTAAAATAAATTTAAATGTGAGCCTTGTCTTGATACTAGCTTGTGTATCAGGTTTCCTCACTCCTCAAATACATCAACAGATAATTCTTCAACGTTGAGCAGAAGCAGATGATTTCTAGAGCTAAACACAGCTACTTAAATTGTCTCATCAAGGAAATTTTGGGGGGTTTTTTGTTTTTAGTGGAAAGCTCATCAGACTTTGTTGTTCATTTTCCCTTGTCTTGCCCACGCAAGAACATTTTGAATCCTTTTAGTGCAATTTGGAAAATAAAAGGAAAATAACAAAGTGGGAGCTATGAGAATACCATAGAGGTGAGGCCATGAAAGAAATGAGGAGCACCTGGCCTATGCTGGCATGGAGAGCTACAGTCCATAACCAGCCTGGTTTCATAGATCTGCTTCTTTTAGAAAAATCTGAGGGTTTTTTTCCTGTTAGTTTATCTCTAGAATTAAATTTAATTTTTAAACCTAAAAAATAAGTAAATAAGGCAGTGAAACATGTCTTGCAACAAAACATTTTAAAATAGAAAGGTAAATTTACAATACAGAGTTCTCCTGGAAAGGATATATTAACATCTCTACTTCATAAAAAGCATAGAGCATAGTTAGGTCATAGCTGGCTTAGAACTAATAGCTTTTCCAGTCCATCTTTCCATTCCATTTTTAGGATACAGAGGGGGATAAGTTTTTAATACTGTCCAGACTTCACTTAGCCTTATTGTTATCGCGTAAGTAGTCCCCGGCTTTTACCATTTTACCAGTTTGGTTTCTCAATGAATTACAGGAAAGCGCAATTGCTCTGGTGGCATCTTTTCCAATCAAGGTCTCTGCAGAGATGCCAGTGTAACAAATGTATTCAATAACATTTACAGGTTTCAGGATGCTGACTCACATTTCAATACAAAATACTGTGTATATTTTGTCCTTGAACACTAAGTGTCATAACACTCACTTATAGGAATGCGCTACAAGGCTAATAAATAAGTGAAAGACCAGGCTACTGCACGTTCAAAGCAAACTATTAAGTTCCAACAAACTATTGGTGCATGAGAGCTAGCAAAAAAAAAAAAAAAAGGCAGGAATGTTAACCATCTCTAAAACCAAAATAAACACAAATGGTCCTGATGCTTTTTATATAAAATGTTTTTTATCTTGCAGACAGATATCAAAGACTTGTTTTCCACCTAGAATTGCAGAATTTGCATAAAGGGACAGAATAAAGACCACTTCTGGTAACAGAAGAGAGAATTTCCAGGAAGAATGAGAGAGAAGCAAAAGGAAAGGAAGTGAATGGCTTTGCTGAGAAAAGCAGAAAAGAACAAGGCCTTCTTACCTCTGGTGACGTTAAAGGCTGCGTCGATTTTACAAACGGCTCCCACAGGACATTTACCCAAAACTGCCAAAAACTCCACAAGACAAATGTCTAACCTTCTTTCAGCCACTCATTTGCAAACAGTTTTCTGAATCAGAAAGACTTCCCTGCCAGCAAACCCCGCTCCAACACACACAGGTGGAAGGCACGAGCCCTTACAGCCAGAGACACCGGTGCCACAGCTGGGGCAACAGCACGCAGCTGAGGAAGCTCTGCTACCCAACGGGATTGAGACAGCTGAAAAAAAGAGCTGTGCAGCGTGTCAAGGAGCAGTATGGATGGGGTAGGTTAGCACGTGCACGAGTCCCAACAATCAGAAGACTGGCGAGAGCAACATACAGTAACCAGCCGTTCACGTGGCAATGAGAGACGTGGGTATCTAGGGACTCACGTACTCAGGCATATATTGACCTGCTCTTGTCACGATTAATTGAGGATTTTCTCCTGTGCCAAAGCTATTCACTAAGTGGTTTTTTACCATATCACATATTAAAAATAATTAATAATAAAAGGCTAGTTACTCCTAAGTACTTGAGTGGTAATATCTGAATGTTTAATTACACAGAATTTAGCCATAATTTTATCCGTTATAAATGGATTGTTTAAAGCGCATGCTAGTGTATTGTTGGCTTTCTGTCAGGAAAAAAACACTGTAATTTCCTCCATTGAGGGTGCTCTGTGCTGAAGAAAGAAATCTACCTTCCAGACTAGGGTAATGCATATCACATCTCCAAAAGGCATTAATGAAGACAATTTGCTCAGGTCGTTATTTTGCATTCCTGTGGATAGTAGTCTGCACAGGGTGATCTAAGGAACTGCATTAACTGTGACCCCAATTATTTTGGAGGTAGCCACAAATACTTGCACATCCAAAAGCAATTCGATTTCCATCGAGGAACTACATCACATGAATTAATGATTTTTTTTTACCCTACCTTTATATTTAAACTATAAAGGAGCAAAGTGTGATTTCTCCGAAATAAAATGTAAGACATCATTTTGCAATATGATGAAAATGATTACTAACTACACAATACACTAATTTGCTCATTCTTTATTAGTGAGCTTTCTCTCATTAAGAAGTACACGTGTGCACGTTTTCTACTCAGGCTTATTTTAAAACTGAGAATTCCCAGATTTTATTTTACCTTCAAAAGATGCACTGAGAAACAGTTTTAACACCAGAGAAGTGCTGTGCACACGTTGAAGTGTCTCTGTCCAGCCTGCGTGCACTGCCTTTCTTACAGTAGCCAGGCTGGAAAGCCGACGTGAGAATCTGCATGACATTTGCTTATTTATGAAAGATGGGCAGAGCAGGACATCAGCCAGAGCACATCAGTACTAAGAGAAATTTCTTTACAGATGACTATTTTGTGTCTGGTATCCAGAGCCAACAGCCATCTCCAGTAGTGTGACAGCTGCAGGACTTTAAAAACATGGACACTGCAAAGAATTAAATTCACATCTGCTGCACGTTACATGGTTCCAAAAGAATGGTTGTATCCATTCTATGAGTACCAAGTTTGTCTAAGTCCAGCTCAGGTAAATTGCATAAACGGCCTGACAGGCTTCCTTCCCCAGAAGTCCTCCAAAGATGTTTTAAAGTGCTTGTTTGTGCAAGAAATTCCATCAAAACTAGAGCGAGGAGGCTGGAAGAGATGGCTTTCCTCTGGAGTTAACGAAGCACATCCAGAGACACTAAAATAACCTGCGCTGCACTTACTGCTACGAGTAAGCCAGCTCCTACAGGAGCAGCCAAACTACAGCATGGAAGTCAGGTGCCTTTAGCAGTAAGCGCCCCTCTGCATTTTTCTCTTACATAAATAAGCAAGTGCTCAGACCATGCTCAGGTCTGTGCTGACACAGGTAGGTTCCTGCAAGCACCCCAGCCTGACTACTTGCAGGGTAGCTCGCCTGCTGCTTTGCTAAAACTGAAGCAGCAACCTCACAGAATGACAGAATCACTTGGGTTGGAAGGGACCTTTAAGATCATCAAGTCCAGCCATTCACCAAGCACTGCCAGGTCATTGCTAAGCCACGTCCCTCAGCACAACATCTACATGTCTTTTAAATACCTCCAGGGATGGGGACTTCACCGCTTCCCTGGGCAGCCTGTTCCAAAGCTTTACAACCCTTTCAGTGAAGAAATTTTTCCTAATATCCAGCCTAAACTTCCCGTGGTGCAATTTGAGGTAATTTTCTCTCATCCTATCACTTGTTACTTGAGAGAACAGACCTACCACCACTTCACTACAACCTCTCAGGTAGTTGTTACCTGTAATCCTCAAAGCCTGAGGAATTTTGAAGGCCACTTGCTCAGAAGTATGCAGGCAGATAGACAACAAGATACTTGAAATGTATCAGAAACTACAGAAAATCCGGAGTGCCTATATACAATCCAATCTGTTTTATTCCTGGGGACCACCCCTTCACAGATGAACAGAAAAGCTCGAGTAGCTGACAAACTCCAAAGTGCCACACCATCGTGATGCCTTCAAGGCCAGCTGGGGCAACAGAACTGAGGTTCTACAGGGTTGCTCGGTGATGCAACAGAGAATAAAAACTGTGGTACCTGGATAACGTTTACATACCTTCATGTGTTTTTGCCTGGAACAGAGCCCTGAAGGAGCACCAGGACTAGTGCCCACCTTTATATAGCATGACTTCTGCAACATCTGCTCCCTCAGGATGGCGCATTCTTCCTCCACCTTGTGTATTTCCATGAATATACAAAACTCACAGTGTTTGACATGCTGCTTATGTAAAGAAAAATATATTTTTAGCACTTTGAGCCATTTGGCCTCATCTCCTATTTATTTGGAACTTTCTGACTCGGATAAGTGCCATGCACCAGATGGCATGATCAGGACCTTTCTATTTCATTCATATGTTTTAAGTAAAGCCTATGGCGTGCCATCCAGGTTATGAAATGTTTGGTATCTTTAAATCTGTTCACAGTAGTGGCAATGTTAGCTATACACACAAAGTATGTGTAAATCATGGGGATATGTTTATTTTTCTTTTATCAGACTTTCTTCTCAGTCATATAAAACTTCTTAAACTGGTATTTTTGATGTACCAGAAATGAGCCATGACAGAGCTCAGAGATTAAACTTGTCCCTTAGGAGGAAGAAATAATTGTCCTCTGGAATCTTACGAAAGAGGACTGAAAGCACCTTTAAAATCTTATCAAACTCAACTTACCTAATTTTTGATGGCAAACATGACCTTCCTTTTAAAACACACTGAAAAGATGAATTTTTGCTCTGCTAATGTTTTGAACTGAGTGAAAACTGACTGAACAAATTTAGTACATAGTGTGGTTTAGACTGATAAATTGCCTCTGAGAAGAACATAATAGATCATTCTTGATTGCGAACACACCACCTTCACATGATTTCCAGTAGCTGACAGGACAGAAGCATTTGGCTTTTGTCCATTCAAATTTTCACATAGGCAAGAAACACCATACTGGTACAGCCATCCTAAAAACCTCTCCTTGGCAGTGCCTAGCTGTGCAATGATACTTCTCCATAACACTCTCTTGACCTTCAGAAAGCTGCTGATCAGAGAATTCCTGAGTCAGAGGTGCTATTTTTTAATAGCTCTCAGTGGGAATAGAAGGAAAAAAAATACAATTGCTTTTTGGTCCCATTTTATCATTCCCAGCATCTCATGGCATGGAGTGCCACAACTTGACTACACAATATATGAATGACCACCTCCTTTTCTGAGTTTTGAAGTAAAACCTGCTAATTTCATGTGATGTCTTCTAGTTCATGTACTGAAAGAAACCACAACTAATTCCTTTTCACCCTGACACTTCCAATTTTAGAATCTATCATATTGGTTACATTTTCCAGCCTTAGTACATTTTTGTTTCTCCTTGTACAGAAGGTGCCTCGTGACCTTGATCATGTCACCTTCTGTTTTGAAGATACAGGTATTCTACAGGTTTTTAACTGCTACAGAGTTCTGATTTCACATCTTCTGTTGTAACCCCAAGAACTCACTCCTGAATTGCAAGTCAGCTTAGAGTCCACAAATTTATTTGTAAAGTTCAGATTGGTTTTTTTGCGCATCATTCAACTTTCCTCTACACCAAATTTTATCTACATTTATTATTTCATCAATCTTTTAAGATCTTTCTGAAATCCTTCACTGTTCATTTTTGAATGACTTCACTACCCAACATGATAGTACTGAAAACAATCTTTGTGGTCTTGTTATTCACTCAACTTTTAAATTTTTTTCAAGTGAACATGTAAAAATTGTCAGTGCGGAATTCTGTTGAGACGCCACTAGAGATCACCTTCCACTGTGGCAATGACCATATATTCCTACTGTGTCTCTCCTATCTGTTACCCGCACAAGACAGATGCATTAGTACTTACTGCCTTGTAAGCAATGCTAATAGCATCTGTGACACCCAATCATGACATCCATTATGCCAGGTGCTGTCCTCTGTTAAATAGTAAATACTATTAGTAATAAATTAGTGTTTATTATTCATACAAGCATATCTAAAAAGAAAGAATATATAAAGAATACCTAAAAGATCATTTAGAGACCTCAGACTTACACTAGCATGTTCTGTTGAAGATCACTTTGTCCCCTGAAAACTTAAAAAATAAAGTATAATCAACATCACTGGGAAAGTCAGAGGCCGAGACACGAAGTGGCATGATGAAGCTTTCACAGCATAGCCAGCAAATGAAAAATATCTGTGCATTCACAGTCTGTGAATGCATTCTAACACCTAGAGAGTGGAAAAAAATTTGGTGTTCTTGCAGCGTATTCAGCTGCCCACCTATAAGCACAGTGGGAATTAGAGGACATCCTGGCTATCTCCCCAGTATAATTAAGTATCCCAAATAAGTAAGAAATTGTGTTAGCATTCTGTTTTTGCATTCTGTAATGTGACAATTAAAACTCTGTGTTCAATGGTGGAGGTGGGGGGAGAGGGAGGAGAACAAAGAACAGGTTTTTCCTGTTTGTTTAGCCAGCTGCTTGGGATCAGCAGTAATGAAGAGTGACAGCTGGGGATTTTTCTTTTGCTTCTTTATTCAGAACTAAACTGGGTATTTTCACATAGAAAAATTTCACGGGCAGCATATGCTGTGCTAAATGTTTTGAGCATTTTGATCCCTAGATGTATATACTGTCACTCCAGGGTACGAGCGACATCATTTAACACCTTGTGATGTTAGATAAGATGATACACATGGCAATAAAGGTGATAGACTAAAATGAAACTAAGACAGTGCAATTCACCAAACTGTATGCAGCATTGCATCTGGTGTCATGAAAAGCTAGTAAATGCATTAACCAAAAGATCTTCCTATTCGAATTTTTACAAAATAGAAGTGCACTTTCCACTTGGTTTCTTCTTCTTTTCAGTTCCTAAAAATTGTATTGTTCCAACACTGACACCAAGTACATAATAATTTAAGTTCAGTTAACATCCTCTCTTACTCACACTCATTTTAGACCTATCCAGGTTTTAAGGGGCAAAATGCTTATATATAAAATTCAGCAGGTTAATTTACACTGGACTGTATGAGTATCTGTATTCAAACTTCTGTTTACATATGTCCACATACAGGACTTCTCTAAAGAAAACTCTGTCTCAGCATGAAACTCACAGAGATTATTGAGTTTCATCTCATCCTCCCCACCAAAATGCAGGAAAACCCATATACTAGTCATCTCTCACCAGTGAAAATTATTTGGGTTAGGAGGAGATCCACAAGCCTTGAAAGGAAACAGACTTGAGTGTTGTGCTTTTAATGAAAGGTTTTAATGAAATCAAACTAGTTAAACATGGTTTGGGGTTTAGTGCAAATATTTCACATGGCTGAATATGCCAAAGATGTTTTGTCATGTAACCCTCTAAAAGCATCATTACCAAAACACAGTCAAAGCAACAAAGCAACCAAATCAGAGTCGTTAGTTTCCTTTTCCCACCTGCTCTGATTTCACACGGCACTTGCTCTTCAAAGCGTCAGGTTTTAAAGTATGACTCTCTTCAGTCACTGAGTGAGTAAGGAAAAATGAATAACTTGATGCCATTGCAAAATGCGTAACTTTAGGCTCTGTATTTTTAGCAGTGATGGTATACTTTTCCCTTTTACAAATCAATGTATTGATATGTCTGTGAGACACCTGATTAGAGGCAGGTGGAAATGTTTCCTCCTTTACCAACTGTACTCCAGTCTTTGGTTCCTTTGCTTAGTAACCAAACCTGAGCAAAACAGACCTTTTGTCAATGTCCTGTGAAATATTGAAAAAAAAGTCAAAGTGTTTCCACAGACCAAGGTGAAGAGTTGTCACGGCTACTAATAACACTCTATGTAGCTTATAAGAAAGTCGCAAGTGCACTCAGGGAAGAAGACTGTAAATATATTGCCTTTATGAAAACGCAGACTAGTGAAGCTAAGCTTCATGGATGCTCACGTAGCTACAGTTATTTTCCTAATTTAACATTATACTGTTGAATAAAACTAACACAGTGTAACTATTTTTCCCCATTACTTTCCAGATGCTACTTGAATTTATTTCTGATACCAAGTTATTGCCTTCAGCAAAGATGAACATTCATTCGGGACCTTATCTTTAGTAGTCTGAGGCAGACTACAGACATTGTTCATGACTTTTCTTTAAATCTGTACATGAAGGGATGTCAAGATAAATTAGCAGAATTTCTATTCATTTCATAGATGATACAAAACCAGTTTCAATATAAACAAAAACATTGTCCACAAGCTTCCTTCTAGTAAACACTAAAAACTGCTTATGGAGCTCAAAAATATACAGAAGAGAGAGAGCTCTTGAGGAGAAACTTTTAAAAACATGTGAACAGGATCTGTAGGGCAGATGTACATGAAAGGGCAGTATATGCTCTTGAAATGCAATGGTATACACATTTGCACGGTATAATTTGACAGGAAAGCCACAGCCAAAGATCCACCTGTTCCAGAAAACCAAGGAGAAAGCAACAACAAAAAGCTACTTCAATTGTGAGATCAGAGTAACAAAATCTGAGAGCTTTCTGCCTTCCTTATAGTTCCTATAGCACTCCCAAAGTTTTTGACAAATTTCATTTCCCTTCATGTTCAACTGCTTAATACAATTTAAAGCAGATTAAAAGTATCACCAAAAGAAAAAAATCAGAAAAAGAATTTCACTTACAGAGAAAGCAGATTTGTAGTACAGTAAAGCAGTAGTCTCACCGGACTGTTTTCTTCCTGCATGAGTAATTCATCACATTATCCCAGGCTACTGGTTGTTTAGAGTTCCTATTATTGTGACCCATGTCCTGACTAATTCAATCATCTACTGTTGCTTTACCTTAACGCATGGATAACTAGTAGTGTATTGGAGTGAACTACACTGAAACTGGGACTTCAGAGAAGTTAAACCTAAACTCTTTGCGATGATCTCTGCATATCTGGTCTCCCTCCATGCAGCTTAGACTGAGGCAGCCCAACTGCAGGGCTCAGGAGAACGCTCCATCCCTTTCCTTACAGGTCAGAGGTTAGAGTTACACTTCTGCCACTTCATCTGCTCCAGATTTGGGATGATACTTCAGAGAAGTTGATGTTGAATAGAATGACCCTGAAACTACAATGACTGAGGGCAAGCGCGGGGTGAAAGAAAGTGGACAGTCCCAAGCACAAGCACACCTGTTGATGAAAGCAGCAACTCTTTTTTCCTATCACTTGCCAAAAGGAACAAGGCATGGAATTTCTATATCATCCTTCCCAGAATTCATGGAAGTTTATGAACGGCAGGACAGGGACAACAAAACCACCATTCTCTTTATATCACGGAAACATTTGCTACATTCCTGTAGGCTGTATTTTTAAGACTTTCTGTTGCATGAAATGAACCACATTCTCTGAGGGCTCTCCATGTATTCCTGGTTTTAGTGCATGGCAAATGATGAACAAGGGGCTGAGAATACCAAAGTGCCTATGTCAAATCATGCAGCAGACACAAGTGCAAAGCGTGATGCCAAAAGTCACGGCTTTTTTGTGGTAGTTGAGATCCAAGAAACAATTCACAGGTTCCCGGTAGCTAAACACATCTAGCACAGGCTGTGAAAGCAACACTCATTTTATCTATGCAGGCTGTAGATACTTTTGAAAAAAAAAAAAAAAAGTTTCTGTGCTCATAAGCATGTTTCTTTGCAGAACGTGATCCATTTTTAAAGGCTTTAGATGCTATTGTTTGACAGTTCAACTCTTCGCCACAAGAGACAAGAAGTTGAGATGATTTTCCATATGTCTTAGGTCTATTAAAAAAAAAAAAAGCTAATATTCATGAGCTAAGGAAACAGTAGACTGAGGTCCCAGTTGAGGTCTAACTAGAGGACAGACATGCATTAACCTCTTCACAAAACCTTTTAATAACTTTGACTTAAAACATTCTTTTGCATGACTAATCTCTGATAAGCCAGGAGAGATATGACAAGCACCTTTACTGACAATACATTCTCAGTGATTTCAAATGAAGTAAATACTCTGGAACAGCCTGATAAGAACCTGAAGCGCAGTTTTTGTTACTGAAAATTACCCACAGGGAGAACCTTTTTCACACATGGTCACAGTTGCGGCAATCTGATCCTTTCCTGGAGTTTTATATATTATCTTCTGCTACTTCAAAGGAGAACAATTCTAACATATTGAGATGGCCTATTCTCCAAACACAAAGATGGTCTGTCAAGAAACGCAAACATAGAAACAATTAAAGATTTAAATTCATCAAATCCGAATTAAGCAGGTAGCACACTTAGGAATAATTCCTTTTATTAATGAATATGTTTTAAGTTTCTTGAGCCACCCTCTACCATATTTGGATGTAAGTTAGGAGGCTAATGCTTCACATCTCCTTTTGTAGTCCCAGATGCTGAGAGGTGTAGGAGACACAAGAAAAGCAAATACTTCAGGACCACAGTTGTGAAAAGGTTCCATCATCTGAGACTACCCCACTGACATAACCTTTAATTCTAAGAAACTGCAGAGCTCACTCAGTGAAGAGCAATGATTTAGTATTTCAGAGCCCTCCATCTCCGAATTCTGAAGAACAGAAAACTGGCAACAGTTTTGTGAACTCCTGCTGTCTGGTCTTTTCCAGGTTTGGATGTCAGTATGATCCATCTTCAAGAAAATTAACTGCAAATGGGAAAAAAAAAAAAAAAAAGGACCTAATGTCTTCAAAGGAACACAGAGGAAAGCAAAGAGAATTAAGATCACCACGACATTAAGAACAGAGAGTAAAATACAAGCTTGAAAAGCATACCAGCTATTTAATCTAATAGCTGCAGGACCTTGACTCTCTTTCTTTTTTTTAATTTGTTGGATGTTACGCTGGAATTTTTCTCCTTATTTTGTTAAAAAGTTCAGCTCTCATCCATCTTCTCTGCACTATTCAATACTGTGAGATTAAACCTTCTCATCATGGCTATCATCACATCTTTAATTTAATCATCTTTTTTCTTCAGGGCCAGAAGAACTTCCCCTGATTTGGAATACCAGGGCTACACACTAGTTTTGTCCCACACTGATTGGCAAGAAATCAGTAGCTTAATGCATTTGCAACTCAATGTATCACCTAATTAGCTGCCTTCTAAAAATGAAATGAGTTAATTACATGTAACTTCTTCAGAAAGATTAAATGATAGCAAACTCACTTCCCCAAGGCAATTTTTTATTTCCCTCACAAATCACTGCTCTTTGTTCCAAGTGTATTTCCCATCATGTAGCTACTGCTCATCTACTGGAGACATGAATGTCAGGCCATGTAAGCATGGTTGCTCATTGCAAGCCTAATAAACAGCCCGAGCAGGCAGGTCTAGGGATTTAAACGGACACGGACTTAAACATCTCAGAGCTATTGCAGGCGGAACAACAGATTTAGAGCAGCTCTGCAGTAATTTATACGAACAGTGTTATTTGTCTGACTGTTGAACTGTGGAAGTGTATGGGTTAATGCAAAAGAAAGCTGTCTGGGGAAAAGACAGGAAAGAATACAATGGCTAAAGCCTCTTCTCACCAAACATTTGAGAGTTGTTAAGGAACAGTACCAGAATTATTAGCTGGGATGATTTTGTGTTCTGTCCAGTCAACCTTTAAAATAGCTTTTGCACGGAATACGGAAAGTCTATGAACACAGGCAAACAAACAGAACTACTAGTAGGATGCAATGGGATAGACCTCTGTGAACAGAGGCAGTTCCCTTTACCCCAAGGAAAGACCACATCTCTGTGGGGTACGAGTTTAGGTAAACAGAGCAGCATGAAATTAGTAGAGATACATTCATGTACCTTATTTGGTGGTTTGGGGTTTTCTAGTTTGGGTGAGTTTTTCCGGTTTTGTGGGTTTTTTTTTTTTGGTCGTTGTTATTGTTGGTTTGGTTTTTTTGGGGGGTGTCTTCCTTTTTCTCCAAAATTTTTCATTTTACTGAAAAAACAAATAGTGTCATTTTATGACCCAGCAGTCTTACACTCCAAAGAGAATACCGCAGGAACCCAATTTCTACCAGATCTGTTACAGAATATTGTAGCCAAGCTCTCCAACTCTCCTCTGCAGTAAAAATTAGACTATTAAAGTGGATACCTAGAGGTACACACTTAGAAAGAGGATAACTGCACTGTTCAGCTGTCATTCTGACATCGATCTAATAAGATCCTTAATGTGAAATTTTCAGCAATTCATTTACAGATGATTTACAGAAGAAGGAACATCTCCTTTAAGATTAATAGCCATTTACTGGCAATCTTACTAAACTACAGGATATGTATTCTAGGGGATACGTACTCCTAAGACATGGAGGGGAAAATAATCAAAGTTTATCAACAGCAACGTTCTGGTCTGAAGCATAAGCAGAGCACAGACTGTTTAGATCCGCCTTCTATGGCACTTTTGTCAATCCAAAAATATCAAACATGTATTTTTTTTTTTCTGGGAAAAGAAAAATGTATATTCTGTAGGAATTGTCATGCTTACATTTGACTTTTGTAGGCATGTGCAGTTCTTTTTCCCACATTAGAAATAGCCCCTACTGTTGGTGTAATTCAGCAATTCAACAGTATAATTAGACACTTCTTGATTCATCAGTGTTGGTCTGTTTGTTTTGAAGTACAATAAAAATAGACACAGGGAAAAACAACTCCATTAATTTTCTAAGCAATACCTGTGTTTTCCAATACAGTTTTCCACATGATTTATCGCTTTAGTGAAGTTAGTAAAAACATTGCTAGTGCCAAAGTGTCCAGCTGTAGTTAAATTTTTTAGGAATCTTTCCTAAGTGGTGCTATAACACATTTTTCACAGAAGGAGTGAAAAATCAGCCTGGATAGAAAAGTATTTCTACATAAAGGCAGAGAGAAAAGGACAAGGAGTAAAATAAAACAAAAAATACATGTGTAAAGAAAAAATGGGAAAAAACACCCAAACAACCAACCAAGAGAGATTAAAGAAGTTGATTCAGGAAGTTTGGTGATAAGAGTGTGTTGCAGTAGCTTGCTACATTATCTACCTCTTTTCTTGTGTTTTCTTTTGTGTCACAGGCTGGTTCTCCTGCAGTCTTCTCTCACTGGCACAAACAATGTGTGAACTTTTAATTCTGGGCCATCATTAGTATCAGTCTTTCCAACCCATACACCACATTTAAAAAATCCGTAAGGCAGTGTGTGCATGGGGCGTGCTTACCTGAAAGTGAAGCTTTTTTGCCTTCATCCAAAAAGAAAAGAATTGTTCTGTAATATATCTTACATTTGAAACTTAATTTGTATTGACATATGACATCTTCCTTGAAATTGCTGTCTTTGTGATTATAAGTACAAACATCCTGTCCCTTTTAAAAGGAAAAGGTGTTGACAGTTCAGTGTGGATCTAAATTTTAGTGCCAGCAGTAATATGCTATCAGCATGTACTCAACCAATGCCTGGGAACTTTATGTTTTCATTTAGCTTTCTTGGAGATGAGAACACATGAGAAACCTATCAGAGCTACCATCCCTCAACCTCGCCTGGCAGCCTGCGTGATAGAGCCTGCTTTACATTCAGACAGAAGACAAATTACAGGGCACTGTGCTCAGGCTTCATGCTCTCTTCTCGCAATAGAAGTCATTCATCTCCTCACCTTGATTGAGAGATACTGGGCAACATGCTGGGAAGGAGGGGAGGAGGACAGAATCAAAAAATGAGGGGGAGGGAAGAAAAGTAAGAGGAAGAACAGTAGGAAGAATGCTGCCTAAGGAATTCAGGGCCTCATAAGCCCTGAGTAAAAAAAAAAAAATGATAAAGGCACAACCTTAAAACTGCATTTCAGTTATTTGAGAAATTCTAGAATCAGATTAACGAACAGAATGAAGGGGAAGAAATTACAAGATGCAGGTATATAAGCACACGTTATCCAGCACACATTATCCAGACTTTGATTTAAGTGGAAACAAGATGTCTGAATTCCTTGAAAAACGAGTCCTTCCACTGACAATGAGTAAGTGCATGGCACCATAACCAGCTGCCTATATTATAGTCTGAATAATAATCAGTAAAATAAAAAAAACATCCAAAAGAAATGAAGATTGATTACATTTGTACTCTTAACAACTGCATGACGTTTTTGGTTAGTTTTAAGCCACGAGGCATTGAGGAGCATGAACTTTATAAAGGAACTGCTTCATGATAAACCTGCAAGATGTGTTGGTTCTGGGACATGATTGTTTTAATGGTCCTTAGCCGGCTTTTGGTTCTACACTACCTGCAGAAAGGCGATAGAGACAGCAGCATGGCCACGAAGTCAGAAAGCAATGTCCTGAATGGACATTTCACTGAAATGATGAATAACCGGCTACTTACAGCTTTTGATTATCTTACCTACACCCACCTTGGCTACACTCTCCTTTGTCCGTCTGTATCTCACGTGTGCACAGAGCAACGATACGAGTGTGTGCAGAGTCCAACATCCCTCATGCACAACGTATTTTGTGCCTGTTTTCCTTCAGCTTGCAAGACAGATTAAAGTACAGACTGCTTAAGAATCAGAATAATTGTCATCCTTCAGCTTTCAACTCCCACAAATGGTAACTTATTTTTATTAAAAAAATGTATGCGAATAAATAGTATGGAATGCAATAATAAAAACAATCTGGCCCTCTAATCCCTCTCTTACAAAATGTATTTTCTTGGCATTGTCATGAAGTTAAGGGGCAGTAAGTGGTGTGTACCCCCTCAATCACAGTGTTCCTGCAAACACAGAATTGGCTCACACTGAGCAATGGACCTGGTAAAACAATACATAAAAAGTAATCATTGATTTTTACAGCATTTATTCTGTTTTATAATCTATACAGTGTTCTGATCACAGAGTAAAGCATTTTTCAGTAATGCTTTAAGCAGCTTAATTAATGTAATTTCTATTATACGGCAAGAGTGAACATTCTAGGATTGTGAGTTTTCATATAATTCAAAGTGATATTTGAAGTACGACACGCTGCTTCTCTTTCCCTAAATATTACTTCATCATCTATCTCTGGCACTCATACTTTGGCAATGATTCTACAACATCTGGCAGCATCAGTACATCACAAAGCCTAGCTGTGAAACAGTGGTGCATCCCTTTGCTTCCTCTAAGGTTACTCTGTTTCACTAATGATATAGACAACACAGCATCTTTGCAGTCCTTCATGACAGTCACTACCACCTACCCATTTGCAAATAAGATTGAGATATGCAAATACGTAACTCCATGACATAAAAACCCTTAGAAGAAATACAGGTTTTGTTTTTCTTAAAGTTTACATGTCTGTAACTGCTATTTAGGAGACAGAAGAAACTCTTAGGAAATTATAAAATATCTATTATTGTAGTCTTCTTGAGTTAAAAAATTACCCTGCCCTCAGTTTAAAGAAAAACATTGTCCTTGTCTACTAGTAACCTGAAAAGTCATTCTATTTTATGTTTACCTAAAATGATTTCATCCTTGAATACGGTGCCATTTTTATATTATTACATATTTTATTAAAACAAATCTCTATAATCTCTGTAAATTAACTGCTTGTCAAAACTATACTAATAAGCAGGAAGATTCAGTTGTATTACTTTTTCAAGAGTATTCATTTCAGTGCATCTCCAAAGCATATTCCTGGACGTGCTTTCTTTATCCCTTGAGCAAAAGATTATTAATTTGTAATAACACTACTATAAATAACAATAACTGAAAACTTGATTTGCGTTGTGTTATTCTCTTATAAATCTAAACTGACTCAAAAGCACCCTTTAAAGTCTTGCAGTAAGTCTCTCAGATTGTAATTTATTAAAGCGGCACCCCAAGTCATTTATCCGAAGATACACATGCAACAATGATTTCCTTGGGGAAAAAAAAGTCAGCAAATTGTTCATAAAGGAGACGACAAAATTCTTGAACTTATTTATCATAGGAAATTATTTTTTAATTTCATGAGTGAGTAGACAAGTAATTTGTTTTGAATTTACCAACTGAAATTATGTTAACAGTTAGAAGTTCATTCTGGTTTAGTTTTGACAGTAAGTCACATATTATTGTCCCCGTTATCTGTTTGGGTCATTTATGTAACTAACTAAAGCATCACAAACTGGAAATCACATGGTGATATTTTATATCCCTTACATATGTATATACGATTTTCAATTTACAATGTCTGGAAAGCATATAAACCATCTAAAATGGGGCCAAACAATTTTAAATGCCTTTACTCACATAACAAAAACAACTTATATTTCAAACAGTACATTTGTTCATAAAATTCTTCTTTTTTTTCATTCAGTAATGCTTTTAGAACAGCTCAGATTTGAAAACTGACAAATGAACATCAGTTTCAGTAAATATGCAGTCATTAGGGCTTAAAATTAGCTTTTTATAATTATTTCTAGTGATAAAAAAATGGGACTTGAATATGTAAAGAAAATTAATACAAAAGTATTGCAAATAGAGCCAATTGTAAAGTTGTTCACAGCCATTTTTCAATTAGTCACCCCCAAATTAGAATTTTTAATCTCATTTCACAGGTACCTGAACTGAACTTTCTTGGAAAAAGCATGGTCTAGATAAAATGGTCCAGCATCCACTCTAGGTGAATCTTAAAAGGGTCCAATATAAAACACAAAGTGATTCCACTATGCTGAAGAAGAAATTTTAAGAAATTTGAATTTCAGTGATAGAATGTAATAATGTAAAAATGATAAATAGTGCTTCACTGTAACGTAACACATCGTAGAATAGCAGGTGCATTAAATGAAGAACAAAAGCTTTGACTGAAGCACAAAACCAAAATACAATCAAAAAAATCATGCAGATTAAAGCATTAACCTCAGCTTTTTAAGTGGTGGGCCTGACAATATGAGGAGGAAAAAGGCAATGGGATACACATACATCTTTAAAAGAAATGTTTTATACATTTGTACTAGTGACCTTTTTTTTGTTCAATGTATATTCATATTGTAAACTCTACACTTATTATAATCTAATTTCTAATTAATTTTATTTTTAAATGATCTATGCTCTTTGTAGAAATTTTTTCCTCTTATTTTCATTACAAGCAAAATATTTTTGAAACAGTCTTAGACTTAGGATACAGGCAAAATTACTGCTATTTATTTCACTAAGCAAGGACATCTTACATATAGTTGTCAAGCTTCCGAGATGTTGGAAGTTAATGAAACTGCAGATCAATAGGATTAGAATGGTGAGTCACAGCCATTGTGATCTGTAGAGCAGTAAACTCTCAGGCTGTTTCTAACACTGGTAATAATCAGATTCTTCCTGCCCTTGCACTTTCTGAAAGTAACAAAGCAGAAAATGGAGTGAGCTGTGTAAATGAGACTAGTTTTGGAGAAGTTTAATGAAAAATGATGGCTAAGGAAAAATGTTCTGCATGTCACGGTCCAAACGTTAAAAATAAGTTAGAAACAAATATCCTTAAGATCACCTTGAATGTTATCACCCTATTGAAAACATTATTTTTCTTCAGCACAGTAAAATCTGAGTAAGCACTGAAAGCCAAGCAGAGTCCTTACACATTTGTTCTTGATGAGGGAAACAAATGTAAAGCGTAAAATGTGAAGAGGAGGATCGTTGCCTAGCCATAATGATATACTAAGAATACATTTATTACTCAAAGTCTTTCTTAAATACATCCACGTAAATAACACAGTGGAGTCCACAGTAACTGTAAGTACATTTCTAATAGCAAAAATTAGATTAAATGTATTAAAATCATGGGAAATTTATTTGATGCTGTTAAAGGAAATTTTACTGCAAAAATTGCCACGGAGATCCTTAGTTGCAGTACTTTTCTACACTCCTAATCAAATGTGATTTTTAAAAATCTGTCTTTATGAATATTAAATTAGAAGGTCATTTCAGATGTCAGAATATTAATTATACAAAGTATGTATGCAAACCAAGTCAATTTTTTTGAGACAGGTGTCAGCTACAGTGCCTGAACATAACTCTGACAGGCTTCAATGGGAAGCTAAAAAGACCTTGCACAGGTCCCAATCTAGTTCTAATGTAAGTACTTGCCTATTACAAGTCCAAGCATGGAACAAAGACAGCAAGAAAAAGCTTCAAAGTTCACATCCCTGCATGACACTCAGGAATGGTCTCTAGAGGTGGATTGCACCAGCTATAGAGTTTGTGTCTTCGTTCGTTTGAGCATCAAAATGCTGAAGCACTAGGAGAAAGGGTTTAGGCTTCTTCATGAAATTAAACTACTTCCATTGAACATATTTTTAATGTGTGTGCATGTATGCACACATGGCTGTGTCAGTTTGTAAACCCACTCCATTGGTTTATGACACATTTCAAAATAGAAACATGAATCACTATTTTTATGCAGCAAAATGTAGCCGTTGACCCAAATGAAAATTCCACTTAGCAAATGATAAGTGGATATGATGCCATGATATTTTTATATTTCTGGGCACTAGCATGAAATAAGATTACAATCTTGTTGTTAATATTTGCACAATTCCTGAAAAGACCACTCACTGCATTTTTATAAAGACCTGTCCTATCTGACTTCTGTGCAGATCATATATATAATAAAATCTGGTTCAAAATGAAATAGGAATATATAACTGACAAAAAGAGCCCTACCATTCTCAATTAGATTTAAGATTCATTTATTACTCCAGTTGTGTAATTCCTCAGTCACCTTGCTTCAATGTGCTTCAAGATATACAGCATTCCACCTCTTTGTGCTATCTCAAGATTTTTCATCATGTATCTGCAGAATACCTGTGAGTCACTAACAGTATAAGCACTGTTTACTCACACTGTGATCTTTAAGACATCAAAATAACAAAAGGTGGTAAACTTTCCCTCCCATTCATTTTTCCTCTTCTCCTTTAGCTAAGTTCTTAATAAAAGGCAATCTTGAAAATGCAATCAAGCAAAAAGCAACAAGGAAAAGCTCTTATCAAGTCTATGGAGAACATGAATTGAAAACAAGTGTAAATGCAAGAGTTTCAAAAATCAGCTAAGAGGGACAGACTTTGGGCAACCTGATCCTATGAATGAAAATCAGGGGAACATGAGATCTGAACGTCTCTTTTCAAAATTCCATTTAGTTTGGTTATGATGCCAGTGAAACCACAATGGGCCTAATTAATTAAAAAATATATATATTTGAAAGCTTCACAGAAATCTTCCAACTTGCAGAATCAAATATAAGAATTAGTTTTTTAAAAAATAACATCAATCTGTTGGAATAAATAGATGACTAAAAAATTGATGAGCAAGTACAGAAAATGTTTTGGGAAGTTTGGTCAGTAAGAATGACAAAAATGAAATAAGTGAAAGCAGCAGATGAAGCATTTTCAAGCATAATTAAAGCCTGTTTCTTTTTGAGGCCTTTGGAAAAAGATCCACAAGGAAATATCCTCAGTGCCATCTAGAGAGTACTTTTGTCGTTATAGATTAAAGCAAGACTCTTCCTTCATAAACACACAGTCATACACACTGCTATTCTGCACCACTATTTGGCTTGTCCTCAGTGATGAATAAACCTTTGTTTACTGAGGGATTTGCAGTCATTATGTGTAACTAGTCACGGTGTCTAATCTCACCTGGATTTTTGGACAAGACCGATGATAAGCAAGCAGGTCTCATCCCAGAAGCAGAAAGTCTGTAAAACGACTTCTCAGGATCATTCAAGTTACGCATACACTTGGTATCACAGGTGATGATTTCAAAGAGGCTAAGAGTACCTTTTATTGCCATGGCAACAGCTCTAGTTTCACTCTTCTCCAATATAACAATTGGCAATATAACCTTGACGGTGACCATTATCCCTCAAAAGTGTTCTATTTCTTTTCTTCATTCATGAACACAAGATTTTTTCAGCAGCTCTATAGTTAGTATTTATGCTAATTGTCCAATCTCTGATAAATTGCTCTTAGGAAAGAAAAAAATTTAAAAAAAATTAAAAAAAGAATTGTTGCCATCCAGTGAATAAGGTGAGTGACAGTGTCTTTGACAGGACTTAACAGCCCAAAATGGTCTAGCACTTTGCTGGTTAACTGTCAATTCCCTCCTAAAGCGATAATCAAGATGAAATATTCAGTACCGCACTCCCAAAGCCCTGTCCACCCCAAACTAAACTTAGAGTAGACATACTTTGACATTGACGAGATAATTTAATGCCTTTAAATTGGGTAATAAGCCGGTTGCCATCAGTAGTTCACACTGGAGATTTGTGCATATCAAACTTGTTATTTCCCGCTGCAAAGTCTTACACAGGTAAGTTCAGTGCTTTGCCGATAAGAGAAAAACAAGGCTTTAAACATCCTTTTTCAGCTTCCCAGTTCAGTTTTGCCAATTTATGCAGATAAATCAGCTCTAAGCCACCGTGATATTCAATTAAGTTCCTTCTTTGGAAAGATATAAGCCCTTAAAATCTACTTCATGATTTACAAAAGCATCACTAGTAAGTGTTCCTGTTAGAGGCCCCGACTGTCACTTCTATACGATGGGATGTGCTGTCTTCAGTGGAAGGTGATGATAACACCTGGGACTGTAGGCATGCACGGATTGAACTGACAGCCTGCCCGAGACACCAAGAGCTACCTGCACATCGCTTACACAGTAGCAGCAGCAGCAGACAGTAATTATAAAGTTAACTGGAGCTGCAGTCAGGTTCCATACATGACCCCAGTATTTACTATCAGCACTGAGAACCACTTTCAGCTCAGACCGCACGCGTCAGACAGGTCTCTCATCTGAATAACTCTGGTTTTGCTCTAGCTCCCATTTCCACAAACACCATATTTTGGTGAGTTCTGGAACACACTGTGGGAGACTTTAAGGAGCAGCAGGACTTGTTGCTGTCAGATTTGTAAACAAGGCTGGACATGAACGGACAAGTACGGACGTGTACTCAGAGTGAAGCTAACTAGCCAATTATAGTGTTAGAATAGGCGCGTGAATTTCACTAACGAGCCAATTAACTGTAACCTTGAAGCGCGTGATCAGTGCATGTACAGAAACTCTGTGCCTATAAATATAACTCTGTCGCACTTAATAAATGGAGCTTTCTGCACACCATATCGGCGTCTGGGTCTGCTCCGTTCCGGCATGAGGATTGTGTAAACCGCAGCGACACACACCTTGATTTTTTTTTCTCCTTTTATGCATTTATGACTCATTAAACCACATTTCCAAAGTTATTAATGTTTACAATTATACAGATAGGTACATGCTTTGAAACATGCAAGGCAGGAGTCTGCCCACCACCAGAATCACTGGCAGGTAGGCATCTTCTCGCTCACTGTTGTTTACAATACATACTTAAAACATTGAAACGCAATTGAAAATTTGTCTCAAGTTTAGACAGGAGGGGAAAGAAAAGGGGAGGCTGAGGTAGGTTCTATTACTTCAAAGAGGAAAATCACAGATACTTTAACACCTATGGAAAATCCACTGAGAAGCACCAGTCAGTCACTCCCCAAAACCAGAAAAGCCTCTGAAAACAATATAGCCTACTGCTCACATCAAGAATTTACCTTTTCTTTTTTTTCTTTTTGTCTTCTGTAGGTGTGTTGAATTGTGGCTGTGGACAATAAGCACAATCATACAACTAGGAGCAGAATCAGGATACCCTTGAAAAACAGGTTAAGTTGGCAGAACTGCTGTTTGAGTATTAATTATCATTCTCCACTATTTAGGAACACGATTATTTCACGCACCAGGAAAGCACATTTTTCACCACACAATTCAACACACTCACACAGATGTATTTGTATTTCCTAATGGCATCAACAGACTACATTATTTTCAGAGTTCTAAAACCATACAGCTCTAAATTATTACTGTCTAGTGATTAGCACTGGTTAACATTCCTCCCAATAGTCACTGCTTGATGAAATTCCTGCCCTTCCCTTCCTGTAGGAATTTTTCTCAGCTACAGGTACCGAAGACCTTGTAGCTTGAACTTCTAAAGCATCAGCAAGAGGGACATACAGGATATAGGCATAATTGTCACTTTTGAGTGCGTCTCCAACAGCTCTCCTCTGGGTATTCACCAGACATTCCCTTCTCCATAAGTTTTTCCCTTAGAAGAAGTGTTACTAATGTTTACAAGCCCTTTTCCTTTCCCTTCAGAGACAAGAGCTACACCATGTAAGGAATTGCCTCTATTTTTAATTGAATTTTCTGTAATATTCAGAGACTTGAGGTCATTTGCTTCTGCCTGAGACTGCAGGCAACAATATGACTAATGTATTTAGTGAAAAAGGAAATAAATCATATATACATAGAATTAGAGACAACAGAGTTCTATTAGGTGTAGTTACTCCTTCCCATGTCCATGCAGATTTACTCTCTATGGTAGAGACTACATTCTCTTCATTCTTTGTTCTTTCTTGGGTTTAAATGTCAATTTATTTTTTTTTTTGAGAAACTTCTAGTTACATACTCTGTGGCTAACATCTTCAGCTCAGCAAGAGATTTATGCTGTATAACAAGGAGAGCACATCTCAAAACTTCATTCACTCATTTTTCAGTGGGCAGACATTTCTCATCTCTAACAGGCCTTTGCTCAAAAGCTGAAGTTATTCCAGCACAACTCATGCTCCCATATATCCATTCCTAAACTCACATTATCATACATTTGATCTTTCTTCTTTTTTGCACAAAGTTTTGTCTTTCTGCCTGCACCTGTTTTTCTTCAGATCGATCTGTCTCCAGCATTTCTGCTTGTACTGTCGTATACAATGTGTAGGTGGATTGGCATGTTATAACGTCAGTAACAATACTACTGACATTACTGAAAATTAATCACAGAATGTCACCATCATTTTACCTGGTCTCATTTGTCTAACATTCAAATTATCTGAATGAGATAAGCAAAACTTTCAATATGATGAAAAAAGCTCACAGCTCAAGTTAATGGGCAATGTTCAACGATGCCCTTCAGCTCTGTCAGTTGTATAAAAGGAATGTGAATTCAGCTGTGTGTCGTTGTTCATTGAGGAAGAGAACAGATGAGATAATAAAGAATTTGAACCATGTATTAAATAGCAGAGAGAGGCTTAGGTGCCTATAATTGCCTGCCTTTTTTTTTTTTTTTTTTTAATAAACTTACTGCAAAACCACCTCCTTACTTTGCTCAGGTTTATATTTTCTGCACATCTGCATTCATCACTCATCTAGTGACTTACAAACAGTCTGGATTTAACAATCCAAAGCATGAGGGCTGTTAAAAAACACAGCCCATTCCATTCTTTCCTTACCATTTCTTGTGTTTTGTAGGACTGACCTGTGAGGATTTGCGAAGATAAGAGCTTAAGATACACAAAATCCCATAATACTCCAAGTTATTTTGAATTTATGTTCCCATGGATTTGTATTTGAGTTTACAGTAGAGCTATGATCATGAGAAGAAAGATTTCAAGCCACATGGAAAGCTCCCTTTCCACAAGAAATCTAAGTTTGACTGTCCTGTCTCATGGTCATGCATGCAAAAGAAACAAAACTGCAGCCCTGACATACTAAAAATCTGATCAACATGCAGAAACGCCAATACAACTCAACATCATTGTTACCTACTGAGATGTGATAAGCTGCAGTCTTGAGAGAATGATGTCAGCAGGGACTTTGGTTTCCACTATTAGATAACAGATAACCTGAGCTGACGTTTGTTGGGTCCCGTTCATTTGTCGTGTAACATCTAATAACTCAGCTTCAGTTTTGCTGAACACACTTAAATTTGAGCTACAAAAAAAAATCCCATGCCCCCCTTCTATCTGATAATACCTGTGATTATGACAGACTGAGCGCTTTTGAAATCCCCACAACCACCTCGGAAGCCTGACCATGACTAGAACAGCTGATAATGATGATGAAAACTGATAACTTGATCACAAATGTAACCATTCCACCCAAAGACTCTGGTGATACATGACAGGTTTTAAGAAGGGAAGATGCACACACAGCACATGTGAAACAGAGGAAGGTATTTTTTCTCTTCTGCTTGTCTTCCCTCCTCCCTTCTCCATTCCTCACCTCTAATTCAATGGGATTGTAGACCAATACAACTCTTGGAAACAAACAAATTCCACTCCAGGTATAAGATGCCATATAGAGTGCATTTTGTACAGTCATACAGAAAGGAAGGACTTTCTATATGCCATCGACTTTGTCCCAGAGCAAATTTACTGCAGAGCCCATTTATATTTCTTGTCAGAAAAAGCAGCACACAGTGGATTGACAGACACTCACTGCATACATTTACTCTCAGTGAAGATTGAGCACTCACACTAAAAACTCTTCCATCCTTAAGCCAATGAAAAGGAGAGGGAAAGTAGACACAATTAAAAAGAATGCTGCAAAATAGAAACAAATCAAAACCGCATCTCTAATCAAGTCTTTCCTCTGGGCACTAGGCAGCTATTACGTGGTTTGGTGCAAGCTTAAGAGGACTCACAAAAGCCCGTTATCTCCAACAGTGCAAATGAGGTTAATGGACTCATTTTCACCCTGTGATTCACTTTCTCTGTTCTGCTTTTTTTGTTTTATGCAGATAATTGGAAAAAACCAAAGAAACGTTCTCTAGAGCTTTAGTAGAGAATGAAGTTCACTTCTTTCAAAAAAACCCAAATTCAAGACAAGAAAGAGAAGGAAAATAAAACCAGTGGGGAAGGAAGAATAGTTATGCAGAAGGGTAATGGGCACTTAGCACCCACCCTTCCAATACATCAGCACCCACTCACACCATCCACAGAAACGCCTGATCTTTAGCACAGCTTCCCTTAACTCTTAGGCTTCAATAAAATATCCTTGCTGGCTGTCTCTCCGGAGAATCTTAGTAGCCTGGAGACAGCACACACACACACAAAAAAAATACTGTAACACTATACAACAGTACACCACTCAGTGTCCAAACCAGTTACTCTTTTGTTAACACCTTTAGTGCCTACACAGTGTTCGACTGGCCCTTCCTGCACCCATTCGCATGCACAGATGGAGGGAGTGCTCCTGCCGCTGCCAAAATCTCTACTACCAGGAATAAACGCACAACCGTCCTATGTCTCGGCATTCCTCCTATTATTTATGTAGTTATACTGGACTGAGTCATAATCGAGTTCTAATCAAAATACTCTGAATAAAACTGAGGACTTTTTCAGACATCACCGCAAACCTATCTGCGTAAAAGTCAGCTTAAGATTTCTGATTTGGCTGGAATGTTTTGTCATTACGTTTGGCATCGTAATGTTCTCCTTGACCGCTCAATCCTTAATCCATTCCCAATTTTGATAGATTGCCTATTTTATTATAAAACTAATATTATGGGATATTGCCAGTGCAAAGTTATGACAACAATATATGAAAATTGTATTTTTTCTGAAAAATAGACACTGTCTCAAAAATTTACATTCAAATATGTGGTACTTACAGTAAAAGCGGTAGTTATTTTCACAGAAAAGGTCTATCTAGTGTCTGCCTCACTACTTTGAGGCCATACCCATTTTATTGTAATGACTTTTCTTTTTAAATTCTCCAATGTATTTTTGAGAAAATATTGTACTGCAGTGCTGAAATACAACGTTTAAATCTTTTCTTCAGGAAAGACACCACCACACGTACATATAGAGGGAATAGAACAAAAATTCCTTTGCCTCATAAATGCAGATAGTGAGTATAAAGACTAGGTTTCTAATATGCATCCAAAAGACTGGCTTTAAGTTGCAAATAATCTCTAATAAACAGATATATATAGATATAGCAAAATAACTAATGTACATATGTAGCAATATTCATGTGGGAGCACACTAAAATAAACGGGTTCATCAGATCCAAGTCAGAAACAGAGCTTCTTCATGCTCACAACTCAAGACAGTTAAAATTCAAAAGCACAGTGTGCCAATGCAGAATTCTTATTTTGAAATAAAGTTGGACATGAAGGTTAGGATACTGCTATTCTTTTGATATACCATTAGAAGACCTTTCAGATTATAAAAGATAATGAAACCCCATAGTTTTTGCAACAGGACCATGTATTTGGGTGAACAGATATAGGAATGACACTTCAGGGAATTCATGATTGACCTTCATATCCCACTAGAACAACATCTACATGCACACTTTTTTAATGGAAGGATGGTGGAAGTATAAAATACAGGTCAACAATTACAAGTCAAGCAGATGTCAGAATCCAATTGAAATGACGACAAATCAACCTATATTTTGACTGAGAAAGGGTATAAAAACTACCTGGAGAAACCAGACAGAAGAGTCCGAAGACAGACCAAAGAGTAAGAAGTAAAAGACATTTCAGGAGAAATCAACTAATCTCTCCCCCAAAACGTAATAATGGTCTGGGGATTTTACCTATCAATATTTGGCATGCTAAATAGGCACTTTTTAATATAGAAATTTAAATACCTATTTTAAAAATCTAAGAGTTTTGGTGGTCTTTTTGATTTTCATAAATGCCATCACAAAAGAGCAAGATGAATAAACATTCAAGCTACAATTTGCAAGAACTCTCGTCAACAGAAAAAAATACTGAACAATCTAAGGCTCCGATTAGTGAGAGCTTCTTAATTCTCAACAATCATGACATCCCTTACAGAAATAAGCAAAAGTTTAAGACCTGTCCTGGACAGTGATATTTTTTTGTCTTCAGGATTCCAAACTTGAAAAGAGAACTTTATCTCTCTTCTCAGTACCATTTAATTAAACAACTAATGGAAGGTTGCCCTTTCAGAGAATGGTCTCTGAAATGTTCAGAGAAGATCTGAGAAATCTTTCCAAGTTAGATTGACTCTCGTAAAGAAATTCTCAGGGTTTCTTTTGCAAGGATGAGGAGGTGCAAAAAGATTCTTAAAGGTGAAGTTAAGTTTAGGATTTTCCTTCTTGATGAGCAGCACCTAGCCATTTTAGCCATATTAAGATCTACATGGAGGAATTACATCCTGAGCTCCATTTCACTATTATGCAGATTAAAGGACAACAGCACTTTAAGCATATATTTGTTTCAATTTTTTTTTACCTCCAAAGAAATATTTCTCTCCAGTCTTAACTTGTAGAGGACTGTTTGTTCGAACAGCTGAAGCTTCATCGCCATCAATGGTGAGGACAGCAAAATTTTCCTTAGCTAAGAATCGGACTTCATGCCACTGCCCATCATTGAGACCAGAGCCTATGAAGAACAAAAAAATAATTGGAACATTTTACTTAGTCCAGTATTTATTATCTTTAAGTGTTTTGTGTGTCTCTCTCCCAGGCTCATTGTATAAGGTTTTATGAAGGCTGTTGCAGAAATGAAACAATTTTAATGAGATAACAAGGCATTGTTTATAAAGTCACTGTTACAAAAAAAACCCAAACAAACATCATTCTATCATAAATACAAGTCTTGGAACTACTGAAGTGACCATGATGTTAGGTATAGTTTTATCTAACTACTGGTGTTATGACTCGCATTTCCCATGAAAAGGCCATATTCTACATTTTTTTACTAATAAAGAATATATTGTTTCTATGATCAAATTCAGAAAGAAAAGATACTGATTAATCCATAAAATAACAAGTCCAGAGGGCACATTATGCTTGTGATTACTGCCAAATATTTTCAAGAAAAGGGAAAGAAAAAATAGGAGGGGAAAAGCTCATGTGGAATGTGGGCTCATGACTAATCCTGTCATTGGGATGTGGGCTAGTCACAGAAGATGAAGACATTACGGCAGAGGCACTGCAAAACTAGCAAACATCTGCCTAAACCCACAATCTTAAGGGAGCACCATCCTCCTAATACTGACAGCAGCAAAGCAGATGGATCTGTTCATTCATTCAGATCTTTTAAAAAACCACCAGAATTTATATTCTTCGATCGTTTTCTCCAGCAGCTGGCAGGAAGCCAGTCCACCCGGCACATTAGGCTGCCATCGAAGCACTGCAGAAGAGCACTAGTTGCTCTGGTCATTGCCGTTCAGGCGGGTTATGTTGGGTCAGTGACGAAGTAGCAAACACGCTCGTAAAAGCCAATTCCAAATTATAGCACCTCTTACAACTGACATTTTCTCCACCTAGATAAAGGTGCTAAGCCACCTTAGCATAATGTCATTTGCCAAAATAAACCACAACGCAATGCAATAAACGCAATGTTTCTAGAATTAAGTGGGATGCACAATATCAGCTGAAGTATAATGGAAGATAAACCTCCAAAGTATTCAAACGAATGTTACCCTCTAGAAACAAGGAAGAATATGCATGGCAAACAGATATACCTAAACATTTAATGAATTAATTTTTCCCACTGCTTCCATGTTTGTTTAAGATACAAGATCAAGTCCTGAAACAACAGGGAGTGTTATACCTTGGAATATTCTTGGAATACTCAGTAGTGTGAATAAAAGTGGAAGAAGCCTCTTAAAAGAATGTATCAGCTTATTTTTTCTACCAAAGCCTGTTCAATCTTGTGTAAGAATTGATGAATGACCTAAGACACTAAACAGGAGAAAAATTTTCTTTCTGTTTGTAAGCTCTTTTTAAATTTTCATTACATTTGAAAAACGAAGAAGAAACAGAAATACACATAATTACAGCCCAGGTAAAATTAATTTCTACTGATAATAAACTCAGAAAGGAAAGGAAAAAACACCTTTTTATAGAGTTCCAAACCAAACTTGTTACCATATGTGTTACTACAGCTGAAGTTTATCAGAACATACTTAAAATCCCAATTTTCCAGCTTGAGATGAGTTAACATCAAAGAAGACTATTTCACTTTTTTTATCAGGGTATTCGGTATTGCCTTGAACTGACTAACAACGATTACAGACTTCTGGACAAAAATAAAACTTGGTTATTAGAACACGATGGACAAAAATGGCAGCACGAGCACTCTCTGGAAGGGGGCACATTGCAGCAACCAAGAAACAAGCGGACATCAGACAAGGCCGTGTCGGCCCACCTTGCACCACTATTTGTAGTGTATCCAAAGAGAAGTTTTCACACCTTATCAGGCTGTGAGTAGGGAAATGACGTCACACTTCCAGGAAGTTCTTCCAAACACGTCCTCCTCCCACAAGCATCCGAAATATTACCGCTTTTCTCTTGCTCCTGGATTGAATTTGCAGTGGCCTCTGATGTGTTCACATGGCAAATCTCTCTCTCAAGGCTTCCACAGCAGAAGCTTTCAAGGGCACTGCTGGGCGTGATTCCACACGGTTTTTTGAGATAATTCACCAAATCGACAAAGCCTTCCAGCCGGTTTAAACAGAATTAGATATAAACATTCACGGAAAACTTAAAAGACGCTGAGATGCTGGCAGCGGGGTCTGCCGGCTCCGCAGTCTCTGCGGGCAGCGCAGAGCACAGGCCGCGCCCGCTCCCGCCTCCAGCAGCCCCTCAGCCACGGGCGGGCTCCGCGGAAAAGCGCGGGAAGGGCGGGACGGTGCCCGGCGGTGAGGGACAGAGTGAGGCACAGCCCTGCGAGCCCCCGCGGCAGGGCGGGAGGAGGCGCTCCGGCCACCCCGGCGGAGAGTCCCCCGGAGAGACCCCGCCGAGCCGGGGGAAAAGCCCTGAGGGAGCCGCGGCCTGTGGAGAGCCCGCCTGGGGCCGGGGAACGGCGGCAGAGGGCCGGAGCGGCAGAGGGCAGCCGGTGTGTCCTGACCATACCCTGCATCCCCTTGTGCTGCGTGGGAGGAGGAGGTAGAGGAGTCTGGATTGAGGAATGGAAGGGGAGCTCGGGAGAAGGAAAGGTGCTGGTTTAATGATTGTCTTTGTATTCTCACTAGCTAAATCTATTTTAATGGGAAATAAATTAATTTTTCCCAAGTCAAGTCTATTTTCCTTGCAACCGTAATAGGTATGTGATCTCCCTGTCTTTATCTTGATCCAGGAGCTTCTCAACCTTATTTTCTCCCCTGGTCCTGTTGAGGACAGCAGCTGGGTGGATGCCTGGCAGCTGGCCAAGGTCAACCCCTCACCACAGCTGATGAAGCTAAAGACAGATGATGATGCCATGAAATTGGAATTTCACCAATTGGAAATAGTAAGACTTCATTTGCCATCCTCACCTCTTGAAGATATTCTTCCACGAAAGAATGAACGGATGGTGTTAAGGAGAAAAGCGTTTTAAATTGAAATCTCACAGGAGATGCAACATACTTAAGTTATTTCAACGTGTATGTTTTGACCACATACTCTAGTCTGCTCTGTACACACTAAATAAATTACTCTTGCCAAATCTTTGTTGTTCTTGCATGCCATATTTTAAATAACACTAGACCAAGGACTGGAATCACGTGCAGGCTAAAGAGGCAATCACATACATCAGACTATGCAGTTATTACTGCTGCATGCTTTATTCTCTGACTAATCTTTGTCAGAGAGCTCAGCTTCCTCTTTTAAGAAGTGTGAGATGTAAGAAAAGAGAGATATTAACTCAGCTCAGCTTCTCCCTGAACAAGTAACTTAAATATGGAAGAAAAAAAAAAAAGCCATTGTTTCCATCACAAGAAGAATTTTTTTTTGGAAACTATTTGTCCAACTCTACATGGATTTTTGCACATCTTGGAAACTCCCAAAAAGTTCTTTCTTAAAGCACTGAAAGGGGAGATGCTCTCTGCTGAACTAACAAGTGAAAACGATGCACAACATGGTAGTCTAAGAAGAGCGCAGTTACTTACAGCCAGTGTCTGTGGTACGCTCTCCTATGGTGCAGGGAAGGGAAAACGCGCCAAGCTCACTAGCACTGCGCTGAAAACCTGAACACTGCAATGACTCAAGGCAAGAAGCAGGGGAGAGAAGGTGGATCAGAGCATGAGGAGAGCTGCAGGTTACCAGCAGAAACTAATTCCACAGATTCTCTCTGTGTGGACAGCATTTAGCAAAATATACTTTGGGGACACATTGGTGTCTGTAAGCTGCTTGCTAGAGGCATGATTGGAGAAGCACTGGTATTTCACCTGCATTAAAAATATTTGCCCCTACATGTTGGCACTGTTCCTGTCAGTTCCTGAGAGAGCACACTTTCTGCTTTATGAACTCCTCACTGTATTGACTACAAAATGATCACAAGTAAAGGCTGTCATCTTCACTACATGTACTGACCATCCTTATGGAGCTTTACAGCACAACAGTAACATTCCCAAGCGTTCTGACTCAAAGTCGCCACAAATATCCAAGTGCAATTTAATGTTTGCTTAGAAAACTTTATTGCTACATTATTCCATTGAGTTTACCTACGAATGCTAATGGAGATTGCTCACCAGCAAGTACTCAATACTGTCTTTACAGAATTGTGCTCCCCAGAGGTGTAACTGAGAGCACCCTCTATCTCTGCCACTGTTTTTATCTGTTTTCCTATTTTAGAGGCAGCAGTGTGAACCCTCCTTTCTTAACGTGATAAAGATCTGTTCCAGGGACTTAAATTGTTATTGGGATACGTGGTATATTCTCTCATAGGGGATAAGTTTGTACAGCTGCTTGAGCTATTTTTATTGGAATATTTTATTACATGCTTCATGTATATCGAGGAATTATTTCTGCTTGGACATAAAAAAAAGTCAATCTTAACTGAGATCTTTCTGTAAACCAAGACTCAATATTCAAGAATAGAATGTGGGGTCTTCTATTATAAGAATTTTCAGCTGTAAAGTTTAGAGTGGACAACATCCCAAACACACAACAATGATTTCTCATTGCAGTTTAATCTCTCATCTGAGCTGATACAGATATGTATTTGCATTTTTTTTTTTTTTTTTGTATTGTAGCTTTCTGGTATACAAGCTAAGAAAAAAAAAGAAACACTGCTGTCACCACAAATTCCCCGCTGAGTTCTGGAAAAGCTGGTTTCATATGCAAATTAAGTATGTTAATGAAATGTATTATTCCTATCTAGGATTTCTATTTAAATGACATTATTTTAAAAGTAGGACTCTTGAGGTAGGCACTTTGATAGAACAAGAAGAAACAGATGTTTTGCTTATTACAGACGTGGAAGAAGGACTAGATTAACGAATACCAAAAATGTACAAGAGTTTAGTACATAAAGGAGAACTTAGAAAGACAACATGTGGTTGAGTTATGCCTTGAAGAGAACTATAGTCGCAAAAATCTCAAAACCTTCTGCAGTAAGGTCGAAAGCCTGTAAAAGGTACTGACCCATGAAGTGGCTGCTAATGAGTGTGAGATTGTACAGTCTGCTAATAGACACGGACACAATTCTTCTCAAGTCAACAGAATAACATCTGCGACATCAGAACAGAACCTTGTCGTAATTAGAGACATATGACGGTAATCCATCCAAAATGTGGTTCTCATGTTTAAGAATAAAACAAAGAAAGAATAGTATCGTTAGCTCTCCATGAAGCACTGAAAGGCTGTGTGGCTGCATACTGGTCTTTAGTTCCTTCTGTTGTAGTAAATATTTTATATTGTAATTTCTTGTAGACTCTTATTAGATGAAACCCTCAGGACTCAGGACGGGGAGATGCCAGAGCAGGACAGGAAGCAAGCACATGAACAAGCCTCAGAGGTGATGGAAACAAGGAGGCTTTCCTGGGTATTCAGCAATGACTGTGTGGATTCTCTGTAATCCAGGAATCCAGAAGTCCTGTGAAAGTTTCTCTGCCGATGGCAAGACCCAGCCTGTCTGAGACTGAAGGCAGAGGGAGAGGTTTGTTTGAAACTGCTTTTACCTTCGGCAGCCAGCGCCATGTTTCATCTGAGGATGGTGTTGTATTGATATACCCGCCTAATCCCCTGCTAATTAAGTACAATTTTGCAGCAATATTTCTGACTGTAAGAAAACAAGCCAGTGATGCTTTGTTTGAAACACCCAGCTGCGTTCAAATACACAGCAATACATGCCATTAATATTCAATCAGACAAAAAAAATATATAAATCACCAGGATGTAATTACAAGATTTCTTAAAATCTTATAATTTCAAGGATTTCTTGAGGAAGGTCTTTGTCTTTGAAGCTCTCTGTGTTCGGCTAATAGTATTTTTAAACTGGAAAAACAAAACCACAGCTCTTCCTATGATAATATTTTAGATAGTTTATGGAATAAACTATCAAAGTACATAATTTGTTCTAGGATTTATGGTTCAGAAAAGTCCTTTTCATTTTTAGTTTTTCATTTTTCAGCTATCCAGATAATCAGTAAGATAAGACAGAGGCAAGTGCAGTCCTTGGAGGGATTTTAATGATGGAAAACCCCATTCTCCAACCAAACCAAACCAGTTATGATAAATTTTGTCCTTGTGATTAAGATCAGGATTCTTTTTTAAGGTGAGTACTTGGAAACATGCCAAGATTTTGCCCATTGGTGATATCTTATTTATACTGCGTTTTCTCTGCAAGTTAATGCCAGAAGAAAAAGATAAATATTTAGCTTTAAATACATGTCTAGCCTTGTACGTGTAGGATGTATTAAAAAAAAAAACAACCACAAAAAAACAAACAAAAAAAGCAGGTAATTTTCCAATTTCCATGGTTAATACTGTTGTGCAGTAAACTGAAAATACAGCACATACATACAACTACAATGCAGCAGACTCTGTGTAACATTCAAACCTATTCTTAGCACAGGCTTGACTATTGGTGATTTCAATGAAATGGACCATAAACCTGGCAAATAATGGTCAAACTCATAATGATTTTTTTTTTGTTCTGTCTTTTACTGAAAACTAATAAAACCAGATGAAAGACTGTTTGCACCTGAATGACAGAAAAAATAATGTTTGCAAGTTCTAAGCTTAGACACTTGTAGAATCTCATGCAACTGCTGAAACAATTTTAGCTTTTCAAGCACAGGCTTTTTCCTCTCTTCTCACTGCTCTTCTCACATTCTTTATTCTCAGGGAAAAAAAGTGTAGTGTTATTATGCCTTAGATGTGAAAAGATACACACCTGGAGACTGGAATCACTAGAAGTGCTTCAGCTTGCAGAAAGGATGCTGCTGTTAATGAATAACTACACCTTTTTCGACTGCCCTCTTCCTCTATTCCAGTCCACGTCAAGTCAGAAAATGTTGGCACTAATAATGCACTCTGGTGCCCTGGAAATGCACAACAGGATTTTGTACACGCTCAACGGTAATCAGCTCAACACACGGCTCCAGGATTAATCTTTACTAAGAACTAGACTATGGTTACATATCAGTTACTTGGTGTAACTGTTCCTAACTTCCCCAAAACTCCCTCCAGAGCAGCATCTAGCTTCATCTGTTTATTAAGTGACAACACTATAATTACTATACAGCACTGTGGCCCATAACCAGATAACGTCACGATCGTTTAGAGCTGCAGACAGTTACCTGTATCTTTAAGAGTACATAGAACACAATCAACTTACTTACTTTACTTAAAACCACAAACATGCTAATGCAGAATTTGATCTGTTCATAGGTTACAAACGATTTCAATAATCATTACAGAAACTAGGAATTTAACTACTCTTTATCCAGCGCACACAATTTGTATAAGAAACCTCCAGTTTTTTTTTAGAAATGGTTTATATTTGGTTTTATTTCTTATTGAAAATTATAAGAAATAAAACATCTTAGAAACGCCATGATATTCATAAAGCTTTAACTTCACTTTATAGTCTAGCAGTCACCTGCTAGATACCATTCTGCACTAATTATTATTAATATGTTAAGCATCTTAATATTTTGATTTAAATGAGCTAACCAGAACTTTCCTTTTCATCTTATGAAACTTAAAGGTACTTGTTTTATGGCTGTTATTGGGTCACATTTATCCGTATTAGATACATTTCTTCAGCTTTTTTGGGGGAGGCCTTTCTGAATTTGAAGGCCTTCTGTATCACTACAATTATTTAAAGTATTTACTATATATTTATTATTTAGATGGCTAAATTGTGAAAAGATTGCAGCAGGTAACCCGCTTTGCTTTTTCTTATCTTCGGACTAATCCAGTTCAGACACCGACAAGAGCATGATGGAGATAGTGCCTATTCTTTGCACATTCATGATGGATAAATAATACATAAAAATACAATAACTAGATATTCTAGACAGGGGAAGAAAGAGTAACTTTTGATTTCTTAACACTGAAATATTCAGTGAAAAGGAACACAGACTAATTCTTATTTCCTTAGATTCTCTCTCAGCTGTCCAACTCGAACACTTTCACTTTGGTTTAAAGAGAATACTTAATTGCAAACAAAATAGAACTTACCGTGGAGGGTTACGTTGATAAGAAAAAGCAGATACTAAAAGCAGAAAAAACCTCCGGTTGTCTAAAGGTAAATTAACATTTTCTGACCAACAGCAAAATACATAAAAATCCCTGAGACAAGCTTCCTACTGATGGCTCTGAATCAACAAGAGTATTTAAAAACATGCTTTGGTAGGAGATCACTGGGGGGTATAAAAGCCACACACATCTTTAAATACTCTGCCAAATTAGGGCCTAAATATGCCTCAGGCATCCAAACAGGTCTTCCGATGCACATTTTCTAGCAGTTATCAATGCATGATTGAGAGTTAGAAGCATATGATGTGGGAAGAGGTGATTGAGCTTTATCACCTTACAGGAGGTACTCTAAAATAGCTTTACATTGTTCCTTTGGCAAGACTTTGAAATCAGCAACTGTAACTTCCATTAGGCTCTTTTTCAGAAGAGAGACAAAGCTGTAGGCACAAGGTTTTCTGTAAGGAAATTCACATCACAGCTCTTTTCATGTCTTAATCCTATTATACAAAAATCCTTTTTATCATTTTATCTTCATTGTACATATGCTTCACATAATAAATGGTGGAAACATTGCACTTTTCTTCTAAATACAATATAGCACTTTTTACAAGGATTTGCCTGAATCTCTGCCTCTGCCGTGCAGGAATGGACTGTACAAAAAGCAAACCCACTGCTCCCCACCAATAAAAGGTACCTAACATGGGCATAATCTAGTAAATACTCATGACCAATCAATCATTCTTTCCTCATGATTATTTTTCATTAAACCTCAAACTATCTTAAATCATTTATTCTTCAAACTTGGACTACCCCACTGCCAGAACCAAACAGTGCTATACCTAAAAGACTGATTTTCTTTGAATGACAGTCCATGCTGCGGCTGAGACCCTGTTAGTGACAACTTGAGGCTGGACTTAATCTTGTCTTAGACCAGTTCTGCAGCCATAAACAAAAGCAGTGAGCTCCATGCAGCAGAAGGCAGTTTTATTATATATATTATATAAATATTATATATTTATACACTGCCTATAGAGGTGGAGGTAGAGGTTTACACGTAAACTACATTTTGCTTTCAGTTTGTTGCTGGAGTGTGTGTTTAAAGCAAATCTTGCAATTGCCCACATAGTGGACCTTGCTCTGCATTAGTATCAATCTCAAAGCCTGAGGGCTGTATTTCCTTCAGATGAATCGAAGTTCAAACTAACAAGCTGCAGTCTCCAGTGTGTAAATGACATTGCATGGACTTTCAGGTCCCAGCGTGAACAGTTCCGCTCTGCAGATCCACTCCTGTCGTGCTGCATTGTTTGCTACTGCAGGCACAGCCAGGTCTAAAATGTTGAAAGCGTCTGCCGAGGACATTGGGATCTTGATTTGAAAAGAAAACAGCCTGTTCTCTTCTACTGAAAGCCTTAAGGAAAAACGTGATAAAATACCACCCTGCCATAGCACTCTGTGGGCTATCAGACCTGCTGCAAGGCAGAAGTTCAGTCAGCATCTCCCTGCCCCAAGAAGAGTATATTTGCCCCAGAATTCACATGTATTGTCGGCACAGATTAATTTTTCATTTGTGTTAAGTAGGTGTATGTTTCTCAAAAACAGAAAGCCAACAGAAAAAGCGAACCAGAGTAAAGTCTTAATATAACAATCATTTCAAAAGATCCACTTCATTAACTAAAAATATTTTTTAAAACATGTTTTATTTACTAAGGGCACAGTAGCAGGTATACATAAAATGTAATAAAACATATTCTGTCTCAAAGGGAACCACAACAAAAATATTTGGACTTGATGTTTTTATGGTTTTCACAGAAAACCGCTGCCTAATTAAAATGCTAGCATTGCAGGACAGCTTTGCAGTTTACTGAGTATTGCCTTTCACAGATCGCTCTTGGACAATGCAAGTTAGACCTCAAAGTCAAGAAGAAATTCTGCAGAAAGCGTGTACTCTTGACTCTGTCCGTGAACTCTGTCCTAGGTTTTAAAAGCATATTTGACGTGTTCATTTAGGAAGAAGTATCTAATGAAAGCAGCCTTTCAGCATAAAAGAAGTTCTAAGAAGCAAAGAAACTTGAAAATGTCTCCAGCCCTCCTGTTTCCCTGCCAATCCAACGTGGCAGCTTTTCCTCTCATCTCCACCTTCCACTAGGGGTTATCAAAGAGGAATGTGTAGTTTCAATGCCTAAACCTTACACCTTTGAAAAGGTATCAAACTATCTATTCTTCACATATACGTTGCCTTACTTTGCTGTTCCTTACCACAGCGTTAGATGAACCCTGAATTTCAGCAAAGTTCCCCCAGACTCCTAGAAAATGAGGAATGACCTGATGACAGGGGAAATGCAGCTCTTTCAAACACAGCCACACAGCGGTGGATCCTTCAGCCCAGCAGTGAGATCAGGGCTGAGAACTGCTACAGTGCTGGGTGCTAGAAATGGTACCTTTGAAATTCAGACTGAATCCACTGGCCGTAACGGAGGAGAGCCAGCAACAGAGAAGTCCTGTCAATGCGACTGGTAGGACACTGACAAAACTGGTAGTTACAGAGGGATTAAGGGATCTGAAATTGTGGTATTACCTAAACAACTTTAAAAATAATAAAAAAAAATTAGATATTTTTATTTAGATACCTGTATATATTACTTTGTCCTTAAGATACAAAGAGTTCAGCTGGGGTTAATGCCACTGGGGAGGTAATTGCAATAATGAGCTAAGTAAAACACGTCTGCTGATTCCTGAACCTATGGGCATCCATACCAGCTGAGAATTTAGGCCACCATATGGAAACCCCCTAAATTTTCTGGGAGCTGGCTTAGGTGAGCTGCAATATCTCTCACACCTACGAGTCTACCATAAAGTCACTGTAATGGAGTGGCAGTATCTTTTCCCAGTTACAACTGCTACCACATTTCACCATAAAAGCATTTGCTCCCAATTTAGTTTGTATACATTCTACACAGTCATAATTACTGAATCTGTTCTGACAGTGAGGGAATCAACATGCATTAATACCTCCTGAGCTTGAAGTAAATTTGTTTAACCAAAGTGTCCATTCTTTTGGTTTGTAACTTTGACCTTCGCTCAGTGTTCGTCCCCCTCTATGTATGAGTACAACAAACTGTATTTTTATAACCCCTTCTAAATTTTATTCACAGTACAATCCCCTTAAAACCTCACTTAATAGAAAAATGCACAGTGGGAGCAAAACACTTCAAGCAACAAAGGCATAGCCAGGAGAATTATAAATACTGCATTCCTATCTCGTATATAAAATGGCCTCGTTCTTACCTATCAAGTGCCTATTTTATCCCTTTGTGGTCATCCCAATTCTGACAAAATATTATCCTTTAATCACTATATTCTAATGCTTACCTCAACATAATCATCGTCAAAAGTCAAATCAACATACTAACATCACCTCCTGCACTACAAAAAAAGGATACATAACGGCTATTTTCAAGTCCTCCTATACATATGCATATAGCATAGGTACCTATGGCACTGAAGAGAATCTTCTGCTTTGGGTTCAAATATATACTTGCAAAGATGTACTTTCCATAAATATAAACTGAAAAATTATCTGAGATAATACGTATCACTACTATTTATCATGTCATGGGCATGGTTTATCATATGTCATGGTAAACATGGGCAGATACACCTTTTCCTTAAAGCGGGCACACCAGAAGTTGTTGAATCTGTCTCATTACGTTCTATGTATAGCTAAATTAAAACAGGAGATCTTTGTAAAACAGAGCAATGGAGATCCACCAGTGAGAAAGAAATTCATCTACTACTATTATGACAGAAGAGAGTATCTCTTTATAAGATCAAGCTTACTGGTTTGTAGTTTGCACATGGAATGTAGTTAATAAAATATATTTTAAAAAATTAGCTCTTCATAAAGTAAAAATGTAGTACTTGATAAAGGGCATCTAATAAAACAAAAATACTCCTGAATGGTTACCAATGTTAATGTAGGGTCTGACGAGTAATTAGGGCTCCACTGCACAACATACATCCTCAGAAGAAAAAGACATAAAACAGCTTTACATGTGCAGTTACCCTTACCATTAACGGAAGCTGCATGTGTATATTTGTACAAAGGAAGAATGTGGCTCAGATTTGCACAGTCACCAGAGGTAACTTAAGTCTTGGAGATAATAACTGAACCTTGACTTTGTAAGCAACTGGAATCACCATCGCTAATGGCAATAATTATTCCACAGCTGCTGTTAGAACAAAGTTCTGCCTTGCAATGCGGCTCCATTCCTGGGTCTGTGTTGATCTTTGTGTGAGTAGAAGGACCAGCCGTTAGCAGAACTATCAGTTTTATACAGAAGACACTCAAGCTTAAGATTCAAACTCAAGGTGAAAGTTTTTCAGAGATAGTAAGTTTTTTGTTCTATTTCCTCTGGGTATTTTGTTAGGGGGAATAACAGATTCTAATAGTACAGCAGTATATTACAGTGAAGTGGAGTACTAAAACACATTTCAAAAGTTTTTTTAAGCTCTTTGCCAACTACGTGGTTGTAATAGCAACTTGATTATTGCTTTTTACTTCATGAATATATTTATACTTTGCTTATTATTTTTTTTTGTCTAGTAGGCAAGAAAAGAAATAAATTATACCAGGGGAAAAAAGTAAAGGAAGATGATGAAAATTTTGTTAGGTCTGGCAAAGGAGATTTACAGTTTAGTCTAAATGTTTGTCAGTAATCATCATCCCATACCTAACGTGTCACTTCAGGAATTATCAATAATTGAGATGTCTTTTTCAATTTTTTTTTCCTGTCCACTCACCTTTTAATAATTTCACTGATTTTTATATCGCAAGTCAGACCACAATAGAAAACAGAAAAGTTAAAACTTGGTAATATTCATGGGTTTTTTTATTTTTCCTCTTTTTTTTTCCTTTTTGCAGCTGTTATTAAAAATTATTAATGCAAATATAGATTTTTTTTTTTTTTAGGGTCAGGACATTTCCTCTCACTCCTCACTGTAGAAGTTCTTTTTGATAGGAACTTGAACTGTACTGCTGTAATAATTTTTCGTTGCAGATTTTCTCTTGCATTTTATGCATCAGGTGTTGTGTCATATGCATAATTAGTAATTATAGGGCCCACAGTCAATAAATCATGAAAACATATTATCTTTACATCATTCTTTACTTGGGTTAACAGCATTCTGATGCATAGTAGAGGCTGTCACTAGCATTTTATGAAGATAAATCATTGAGCTACATGACTCATAAGCTGAATTATAATAAATCATTCAGTTCACTATTGTTAAACGCCTTGTGACATTGTCAGTTAAACATGGCTGAGCACAACTTTTCAATGGTAACAGGAACACATGCTGCTGCTGACAACTCTACCTGTACTGGTGGCCTGGAGGCCAGTGAGGGACTGTTGGGAACAAGTCATCTCAGAAAGTCTGTTGTCATTCAGAGCATCAATAACTTCATTCAGCTATTTGGGATCTGCTGACAAATCCTTCCTCTCCCTGAAAACAACTAAAAGAACAAAAACCCTATTTCTTTTTGAGTCCTTATACAGAGCACACATAGCCTACAGGAAAGTTACTACAGCTATTTCGACCTTGAAATGCCAGCATGGCAAGAAATGCCTCTGTTTGTGAAAATATGTAACTTTAGAAAAATAGCATACTATAGAATGATCATACACAATGTTCTAGTGATAAGGGAAAAAACATCCAAAACTTAAATTATGATCTATAATGAGGTTACTTTTTAATATAACTACCAAATGCAAGTTGCTACAAATTTTAGCAAACAAAAAGCCAAGTAATTTGAATATGAAAATAATTCTATTGAGGACTTACCATGTTTTTCAAAATTCTCTAAAATATCCCTTTATATTAGATGATGTTACATATATTTATCTTCAGAACTACAGAAACCCAAACATGATTTTGTGGCTTCAACTGATGCTTACTGAGGATGTTAAACACTCAAAACCCTACCTGTTTATTTTTGTTAAATTTATCTGCCCCTTCCATTTGTTTATCACTGACACAAAGCAACTTCAACAATAAAAAACCAACAGCTTTGCAATTGTCCTAAAAATCCACAGTATATAAATAAATACTAAGTAAATAAACATATTTACCATAGTAAATCTATTGTTTCATGCATGACTTGCCTTCATATCACAGAAGGCATCTGGAAATGGATTTTTAAACAAAGCTTTGCTGAAAATTTAGTGATGTAACTAATGTTGCTTTACTTCTAGTTTGATGAAAAACATACAAAACCCACATCTGAAATCCCTAAGCATGTTAAATGGAAATCAAATTTCATTATCCCTTCCTGGCAGGAATACCAGTAGAACTAAAAAACTGCAAATGACACTTTTACCAAAATAATTTGACTATACATTGCTTTCTAAGTAATTCAGTGCAAAATAATTTAGCCAGCTGTTTGTTAAAACTTTCCATTCTGCTCTGCTTAGGATTGGGTTAAACAACACAAAAAACAAGGGCAGCTTGATAAACCTTCTTGTTCTGTATTTGCCTTTTTAAACTCCTACAACCTGTCAAACTGGTAATTAAATGTTGATTTATTACAGAATGCTGGTAATTATTGTTACTGATTTGCCAAGGACTTACGATTTTCTTGGCACAACAGAAAATCAGGAAACACACGAAGTCCTTAGCGTTTGCTTTCATTCTTTAAGACGTAGCAACAGGAAAGCCATTTCAGCTTCACAGACTAAGTTAGGCTTACAATTAGGATAAACCTCAGTCACTCCTCAGGTAGTTTAGGTCTTTCTAATGTTACATTTGTTTTTACTGTTACCATGCTGTAAGAATCTCCAGTCCATTCAAACAAAAAGCACTTCTAAGCCAGGAGGAGGAACTTTCTCCAGGTTTCCATAGAAATGTCATGCTTTGGGGGAAGTTGCTCCTGCTGAATTAATGAGATTGGTTGTGATAAAGCTATTCAGGTCTAGCATTGAGAAAGCGTGATGAAGCTTGCATTTTGATGGAAAATCTGAAAGTTGACTCAGATAAAAAGCAAAAAGAATTTAATCGGATAACAGTTTGAATTCTGATGCTCCTCTTCTTCTGAGTGCAGCCATATGGAACGAGCACATTCACTATTAGTCCTGCTGATAGCAAATTAAACATCCTGAGCCATTAAACTTCTAAGTCAAAAGAATCTGCAGTTCCTTAATGTGAATATGGGCGATAATCTCCTGACAGGCAAATTGCAGGTTCCTCCTTTGTGAGGTTTCAAATCTAAAATGAAAGAAGAGGCTTCTGAGTTAAAAACCCAGAGCCCACGTTAACAGCATGAGTGATGGTTTGTTTAGTAACGATGTGACAGTTCTTGGCCCCTGTCATACCAGTTTTTAATAGGCTGAGTTTCACATAGCAACGTTTGAGAAATTCTAGATTTTATTTCTCCTATCTGGACTAGTTTTGCACTTGTATGTCTGCCATCCAAGTGGGAATGTTCCAGCATACAATGGGTATTTGGAATTACAGTTAAAAATTTACAAAAATTACAGCCAAAGTCCAATGTGATGGACAAGGCCAATACATTACAATGCGTTACAGATTGTTTCTGAACATCTGTAACGCTCGTGAACGCAATGCAAATACTGAATAGCTGTGCAGGATGTATATGCATCTACAAGATAGGATAATATAAGGTATATAAAATACACAAATGTTCTATAGGCCTAGGGTTTGCAAGAAAGCATGTTAGTGCCTTCAAAAATTACCATATAAATAAGATAGGGAATTATAAGGCAAAAACAGAGGTCAGTCATCTGGAATTCTTTGTTCTGGAGGGTCCTGAAGTGATAGGACTACAGACAGATAGATACTGGGTCAAAATACACACACCTTAAATAGTAAACCCCCCTATTTTTCCACTTTAAATACAACACTATTACACATGAGTATATAAAAGTAAGCAGGAGTAAGAAGACGTGGCAGTGAGGAAGTAATCTGCAGAGTATATTTTTAACAGAAGGCCCACTGGTGTCCATAAAAGGTTTCCACTGACTGGAGCCTAGGCAGACACTAAAGATGCAAAGCATATACAGGTCAAATAATTTACTCAATCTATTTTGCAGTGGAGGTTAAGTCATCTTGTAAGTCTACAGCCTGTTCCTATGTTAACTGTCGTCCGAAACATGCTGAAAACAAAACTCCAGTGAGAGACATCCTTATCTATAAGCGAAGTATGATCACACCTACAGCACCACTCCTGAAGAACTTCCCAGCTGGCTTATGCCCATGAGCTAGCTTTTATGCCACTGGTATCTATGTCATTTAATGGCTTTTCCTATGCTGAATCTGGAGAAATTGTGCAAAGATGTTTAGCAGGCAATGGGGCAAACTTCATCAAGAGACTCTGGCTTAAAATGTGAGGTATTCTAAGGACACAACATTATGGGACTAAGCATAGAGCATATTAAAATGAGTAATCACAGTTAACGGGTTCAAATGCTTGTTTAGAAACACACATACGGTCCACGGAAAATTTCTGACAGTAAAGGCCTAGATCAATAGCAGTGCAGAGATCAGGGTAGATGTATATATGTGTATATATGATGGGACATTTCTCAAATTACTTTCTCTAATTAATGTAAATTACAAAAAAGGGCAGGAGATGCCACCGTTGTTCTGTTTTCTCTGTGGTCTGTGATCTGGGGATCAGACGCAGTAGTCCAAGAGGCTGTACTGGTTGTTTCTTGCCTAAACTCCTCTCCACAGGCATGAGGAGGTGCCACTTGGCTGACAGGGACAGCTATTTTTTTAGCAGCAGCAGTAAAACCAGGCTGTTATGACCAGTGAGGCCAGGGCATGAGAGGAACAGGCCATGGAAACGCGGGGAGCGGACGAGCAGGAGGAAGCTGGTAGGCATACATGGCATGCCTTAACGCCCTGCAAAGCCGGGGACAGAGCCTCTCCCGTCCCCTCCCTGCCTCCCACACATGCACATAACACGCTCTGTAGGTGTAGCTCACGTGGTAACTTGTTTAAAAAAGAGCATCTACGTTTTCAGAGGGAGGAAACTACAGCAAGCCTTTATCACAGACCATTATAAAATGAGAATTTGCTGCTTGTAAGAAACGTGAGTTCAGCCAGGACCTGAGGACAGCAACAGCAATCTGCTTATGATAAATGTTTCAATAAACAAGTTCTAGTTACAACTACACCTCTCCTCCTCCTCTTTGCTACAAAATAAAGATAATACTTAACAAGTATAACAATCAAAACCTGTCAACTCCTCCTGCTTCTTTTTGCTCCTTCCACAGGGTTTAAAAATCATCTTCATTAGAGCACACTGGTTTTTTTGGGAACTGAACTGTACAAGGCAAGGATATGCAGACACGCATCCACTAACAGATGTATCTTGGTTATAGCCCACGGTACAACACTCCTAGTCCGTTACCGGGTATCTTCAGTGGGATACAGAGAATCCTCAGTTTAGCAAGCTTAGTGTCGCAATTGCCCACAGCGCCTTCTTTCTTTATACGGTTGTGCCTTCCTCACTCTAACCTGTTTTTGTAGCGTGTGTTTGTGGAAAGGTGTACGTTCAGTTTAAGGAAGAACTGATTAAATGATCTGGCTATGTGGAAGAAAAAAAAATCTTCTTTGATCCTGTTCATTTATGAGCCAAGTCAAAGAGAATACTGTCTGCCAAAAAACTCTGACTTACATTCATTTCGCTGCAGAGCATTTATAGAAACCAAGCAAAGTCACATTGCTTCAACAGACATTATTCAGCTCTGCATACACTAGCTTCTGTGCTCTCAATTTTCCTCTGTCTTCATCTATTTCATGTCTCCTTTGTTCACATCTGCTGTCAAGTAATGACAGAAATTATCATATTTAAATTACTGGCAGTTTGCTTTTTCTCCTCTGCTGTGATCAAGAAAATGGGATTCCTCAAGAATTTAAATTGCCACATTCTTTACATTTTCAAAGTCTCCTCCTTCCTTTACCGAAAATAGGTTCGCAGCACAAAGAATAAATACAAATTAGCTTCTGGGAGAGTTATGGTGTTTTAATCTGGCTAGAGTAATTCAGGAAATTTTAAATGCAGATCACAATAGGTGTTCCTTATTCCAAGTAATTAACAATTGAGAAATATGACTTGACTGCTGGAGAGCCTTAGCAACCTCCTAACCCTCTGTGTATGTTGTGGAGGAGCTACAATTATCATGTAAGTCCCCCTCCTCATGTTGCTACACCTGGGCACGTATTAAATCATCTAACCTGTTGGTTCAGTAGCAACTCTTGGTAAATTCTGAAGAATTATTTCATTCAAATAAACAGATAAAGCAAATAAATGACAATGCACAGAAGGAGCATATGTGTGTACAAAAGCTAGCATTAAACCAAAACGAACGGAAAGCCAGAGCTCTCATTCCAAATCATAGTTATCTTTTCCCCTCACCTCCCGTTCACCCTTCCTACAGTTCTGACTAGGCATCAGTTAACATCAGTATTTCATCTTTCTTCTAGTAAATCACTTGACTCATTTGAGAAATTTAGTTGGGCATTAGTATTTAAGTAAGAACGCACTTCCACTTCAAAACACAATCAAATCCCAAACCCTCCTCCAGTCAGATCAGGAAGAAAAAAATATGATTTTCAGCACTGTCACTAATATATATAAGAAAGAGGACATTTTGTCATTGGTTCCTGTAAAACACAGTGTGATGTATCACGTAAAACTTGGACACTCTTGCAGTCAACCATAAACTTACTTCCAAAACTAAGTCAACGTCTTCGACAATTCTGGTGCACAAACACAGATGTTGCTGTATCAGCAGAAAAGGAAAGGGGAGATTCAAACAGAAATGCAAAAGTAGAGCAAGTAAGTTCTTTCTTGCCTTCCTTTTCTCTCTTTCCTGTATTTATTGATCTGGATACCTTTCAGTTTGGGCATTAGGTTTTATATGAGAAAATACTCTACTGCTGCCAGCAGTTCTTTTTCCCTTTGGGAGCCACTCACACAATTGTTGTTACTTTTTCTTGTTTTTCAACTGCCTTATTCCCCCAAACCAAATAATTTTGGAAGGTAGACATTCCAGTGTATCACAGAATCACAGAAAGGTTGAGATTGGAAGAGACCTATGGAGGTCATCTGGTCCAACCCCTCTGCTCAAGAAGGACAACCTAGAGTCAGTTGCCCAGGACTGTGTTGAGACAGCTTTTGAATATCTCCAGAGGTGGAGACTCCACAGCCTCCTTGGGCAACTTCTGCCAGTGCTCAGTAACCCTCACAGTAAAAAAAGCATTTCCTGATGTTCAGAGGGAACCTCCCGCATTTCAGTTTCTGCCCACTGCCTCTAGTCCTGTCACTGGGCACCACTGAAGAGAGCCTGGCTCCCTCCTCTTTGCACTCTCCCTGCAGCTATTTATGGACATTGATAAGATTCCCTCTGGGCCTTCTCTTCTGCAGGCTGAACAGTCCCAGCTCTCTCAGCCTTTCCTCACAGGAGAGATGCTCCAGTCCCTTAATCATCTTTGTGAGTCTTTGCTGGACTCTCCCCAGTCTGTCCATCTCTCTCGTACTGAGTAGCGCTGAACTGAACACAGCACTACAGGTCTGGCCTCACCAGTGCTGAGCAGAGGGGAGTATCAATAGCACAAAATCACTTGAAAGGAAAAGAAACTAAGAGTCTAAATTGGGACAGGCAGGTGGGTGATGCTACGACAAATCACTTCTATACTTTTGCCTGGTTTGGATATCCTATTACCTGCTGATCTCAAGGGGCTTGAGAATAGGACCACTAATCACCACTAGAGTTACATAAAAACCAGAAATTAATGTGAAATGATTTTACGCTGCTATGTCACTACCTCTTCCAGACTGTTAATTAACAATTGAGCAATGCATTGATGTTAAAACATTTAAATACTAGTAGTTTAATAGCATTTAAATATAAAATAACATTAAAAACATTTAATATCATTAAAAATAGTATAAGAACATTAGTGTTCTATAAAAAAAATAGTGTTTAAAGAACAGCAAAGGTGAAATGACAGACAAAACACTGAAAAAGAAAAAAAAATAGGGCTTTTTACCAGGAAGACTGTGTTTGGAACTTAGATCACTGTTAGCTGTTAGTGAAGGAATAATGTATTCCTACACCAAGTTTGACATATCTGAAACCTGTATTATTTGTGTCCTTTTAAAAGCAGATTGAACAGATGTTAGCTCTACACGTTGCCAAAGCTTTGCCGTTTGTCAGGGTTATGGTAACCAGAATCAGTTGAACCAGTTGAAGTTGTAACCTTAAGTATTTAACTAGGAAATATCAAAGGAAAAAAAATTGAAATTATGAAGGGACTCAATCATAGTTCAAGTATATTTGAACAAAATCACTATTTATATGTATTCTGAATTAGCAGGTAGAAATATAAGTGCCACTAGGAAAAAAAAGGAGCTGACTGTAGGCAGGTTGTATCAACTATCGGTAACCTCTAGCCTGCAGGTTGTGGATTGGAAACTCACATTACAGCACCTAAATCAGAAAAAAACCCTTAGAACAGGAACTGAAGCAGTGGCCTCTTGTATCTGAGTGCCATAATTTCTAGGTTATAGGGAGCAGTGTAATTCTTTGTCATGTAATGAAAATCCTTTCTTTACAGACTCTATAGCCCGAACTTCATTTTCCTTAATAATATGGGCCATAAAGACTGGTTCTCCACCCCAGCACATTTCAAAACTGGACTTGAGTTTGAGTCTCCTGCATGCTGACTAAGTATATTTCCATAGGATTTCACAGATTTCCATAGAAATGTAGATTTTGACTAGGATTTTGGCTATTTTGCATGAACCAGAGTAATCTCACTCTCAGTTTAACCAGTATTATTTAACCAAGATCACCCAGGAAGTTACAAAATGGAAGTCCAGTGTCTGAAGAACATTTTTTTTTCTTTGCCAAGTATACAATTCTAAGTTATATATCCATGTATCTTAAAATACTACATTACATATATACTGTTTTCAAGACCTTTGAAATCTGAGGCTTTCAAAGTACTTGAAAAGCATTATCAAATTTATTCTCTTAACAGTTTAGTGACAACCTTATTTTGCCCTTCTTAAACTACACATTTATATAAAAGTGAGCTTGTGGTTGGAGGTCAGGCATTCTGTCTGAAAAGCGTCTAACTTCTCCAGCTGAGGCTGTTTTATGGGCTGTTAGATGAATGAGAGTAGCTTAGCAGGACTCCTCCAGCCAAGGTATTTATCCATCTTTTCCATCCGTTGAGAACACAGCTGGGAAACTGATGGTCAGGGCAGAAAAGCAGTTTGCTAAAATAATACCAGAAATCTGAGGGATTTCAACCATTACCCTCACTTACTGAGGGCCACCCCAACTATTGAAACTGTCCATTTCTATTTCTGTATTCAGTGGGCAGAATCACAAATTTTCCTGTGCAAAAAACCTAGTATGTTAAAACTGTGCCTATCGAGGATATATTACGAAAAAATTAGTATTATGAAAAATTAAAAAGAACGCAAGATCCCATGGATCTCTTGATCTTTTGCCCTTCTCTTGTAACAGTCTCAAGTAAATCCAGAATAACTGCCTACTTCAGTTCTTAAGTGTACATCAACTATCAAGTAATTAACCTTAAAGAACGTACTGAATACATTACTAGTTCCAATAACATTGTTACAGATAAACACAGTGCTCTGAAGTTTCCCATCCCATGCCCTTGGAAATCTCCCAGGGTAGCTGCAAGAGACCATTTGCAGGGGTCATTTAAAATGGAGTTTAACAAAGCTCAGAAAAATACACTACAGGGAACAATGCTGACATAAATAGGAGAATTCAGCTAACTGCAAATTAGTAGACCTTTTACATCTTTAATTTGTATGGGTTTATGAAAACACATCATCTAATATCTTTTTAAGTTTGCCATTCTGTATAGTAATGTATCTTTGTCATTACAACTATCAGCCTTTCAAAAAACTCAAACCCACAATTTTTTGTCCTAAAACAACCACCTTAAAATAATATTTTGCAATAACAGTTAAAATAATTCTGAAAGAAGTAAAATCATAGAATCTGTTAACCTGTTTTGAGATGACGGTAGTCAGGAAATAGGCCAACACCCATTGGTTTTGGGAGTGATATACCTTCCAAAACTATCCAAGGAAGTTGGGAAAATGAGGAACAGCTCCTTTTTTTTATGGATTGTCTTCCTTTGAAATCACCTTATACTGCTAAGGCATCACATCAAGTATTTGTCCATCCCTACATAACTTTCTATGGCTGATGCCATAAACTGGCAGGCTAAAACACTGGCAGCTTTGAACTAGCTATTTTACTAATTGCTACCTTATGTGTCTTTCCTGTTATTTATTCATGCTGCAGGTTAGCTTTACTGTTACGTTTTTTTCCTTAGTTTACTCTTAAATATATGCTGTCACCATACTCCTGAAGCACGTCTAGACCACAACGCAAGTACAACATATGTGAAATTTAATTCTGTCTTTGAAAAAAGCCAAGCTTTCCTGACTTTTCAGTGTCACCTTCTCATTGATTGGTGCAATGGGACCATAAACACCGCAACCCAACATAAACTTGACATTTGCAGCCCGTCCAAGACTGATTTGTAGTAATAAGTGCTAATGCTGGTGGTAACATAAACGTGGGCAAAAAAGAGCTCAGCATGTATTCATTCCCCCAGACATATTCAGTTTCCCAGTTCAGTTTTCATGATTATGTTGATCTGCACATTTCTTCCCCTCTTTAGTACTGAACATATCTAATACAGAACGAATTAAAAATGTTGGCAAAATCTGCAATTACCCTACGGAGTATTACATAAGCATGCCTCAAGGATGGTGAAATAAGTGCCATAAACAGGTCCTAGTCCAATAAACGTGTGGAGCCACTTGGTTAACTAAAAGAAAATTTAAACTTGAGTTTGGTTGTTCTTTCAGCATCAACATATACTGCATATTGTAAACTCCGGAGCATTCTTATTCCGCTGTATTTTGGAATTTAACAGGATTTGGTCTTCAAAATAAGACAAAACCATCAAATTATCTGTTCTGATCCCTGTTGAATTTATGCTCATTAGGTCGATGACCTGTATGTGATGACATGGAATTTTTTGAGTAACACTTGAGAAAATTTCCATTTGTCCCATTGTCACAAGAATTCAGCAAGAGGATTGGTTCTGCTGTCCTGTCCTAACAGCTTTTCTGCACCCATTTACAGGCTATCAGCTTCTTAACAGAGTCATTGCTGCTTATCAATTTTGTTTCAGACATCTACCCACCAGCAATTGCTCCAGAGATTACAGATGGGCCGTATTTGCTTATAGACACATACCCTGAGCAGCTAAATTAGGTCTTTGGTGAAATCTTTATTTGCAAGATTGAATTTCATATTGTCATGCGGTTTTCTAGAAAGTACCCAATCAGTAATCCTACTCTACATGAGGAGGGATTTCATAATCAGAACATAAATCAGAAGGATCCTCAAGTGCAAGCCAGCTTGTACTAGAATCTTTGCTTTCAGAGAGATTTTGCAGGTATGCAATAGCTCTTCAAAATTTTGGCATTTTTAGTATTTTTAAAGGATAAGAGAACTGTGTTTTGGGTTCTTGCCAGTAGCAAAGGGTATTTAAGACTTGTCCTGTGCATAATGACGTGTAAATGCAACAATGTCTATACACTTTACTCACTTCTTAATAAATCCAATTAGTTCAATCATTATGAAACAACAGGCATGAATTAATAATATAATGTCCCTTTTGTCCTCTAACCATCATGCAAGAGATCTTTTATCAACACAAAATTCAAATATTGTATTGTTTCCTGACCTTTTATAAACACGTTACCTACTCCTTTTACCTTGCCAGAGTGTCTCCTGGAAGGTGAGCCTCACCAGTAAGATAATACATGCTCTGGATTTGCTATGCTGTAATCTTTATAGCAGCTACTGTTCATACTGGTAAAATAAAAATTTCTCTCTATTTGCTAAATAAATTCCCACTGTCATTACTACAATGAGTCCTACAACGGCTTCTTATTAGGCAGACATACACGATCTGACAGATTCAGAGGAGGAGGTATGTTAGTTAAGTGCTAAGCTTGGTAAATTGAAGAACATCAGCCTTCCAATCTCCTTATACTGCAAGAAAAAAAAGAAAATACCCTCATTTCTTACAATTATTCTAGAGAATGTTCGAAAGTTGGAAATGTTAGTCCACAACTGCCTCTATTCCTCGGGCGTGATTCCTGATTTGAACTATAGCTATATTTGCCTTACCCTACCCTTCTCATTTTGGGAACCTCTCTCCCTCTAAAATTTTAGACTCCTTCCTCCTGTCTGCTACACACTTGCAATTTCCTGAGAAAAATAGGAATAAAAAGTTGGGTTTTTTTTGTTTCATTAATATCTGTAGAAGCCTTTTAAAATAACAGCTGTGAAATGATTGCTAATTTTCAGAAAAAGCGTAAAGCTTCTCTGCAGATCACAGTTCTTAAATAACAGCACTTCCTGTACAAGAAGAAAGTAAATTGCAATACGTGCCCTGAAAGTTTGATTCGTTTTCAACGAGAAGACTTAAAGCACCAACTTTCAGTACTCTTCTTGTCTGGTTAAACACCACCTCTTTTTCCTATTCCTGTTTAAATTATTAGATCTTTTAAAAAGTCACAAGCTCTGATCCCTCATTTCTGATCCCTCAGTCCAAGGACGTCGATGCACAGGCACAGCTCCACAGAGGCCGCAGACCTGTCTCTGCAAGAGATTCAAGAGCACGAACTTTCCTCTCACTCATTAAACTCTATCATTCTCTTTTTTTAACATCTGTGGCCATTTTTCTTTTCACAAACATACAACTTTTTAAAATCTTGGACGTTAGGTTTTGGTGCAAAGCAAACCAGGAACGGCCAATCAAGAGCTTGTGACCAGTCTTTCCTTTCAGCTCATCTGTTCCCTTTCTACCTACTATTTCTAGAATGAAAAAAGATAGCTATGAGGAATAATATATATTCCATGACATGGGAAATCTTGCATACATTGAATTGTGATGGTCAAGTGTTACTTTTTAGCAGCTATTTAGTTGAAGCCAAAATAGCGAAGCACTCCTGTTCTAGCCCATTTGTTTATTTCTTAGACACCTCAGAGCTGGTTACATACTTTGCTTGTAACTCTTTCAAATGACTTTGTATCTAAAAAAATCACAGAATTTTCACCATTCACATGTAAAACCTCCTTTCCTGCCCAAACAAGGCAACCCCCTCCTTGCCCCGGAGCCGAAATCCTAAACCACAACAGGCTTTCTTCATCTTATAGCCCAGCACTATAAATCCAGCTGTTAATGTAGGAGGGCAGATTTGTAACTACTAAAGAAGGAAAGTGAGATTGATTTTCCAATATACTTTCTATCCCAATCCAGCAATATTCGTAAACACTGACCTGAGAGGCAGACCGCAGAAGAATACCATACCACGTGTCTGGTTTTGCCAGACAACTCCTGTTTCTCCAAAAATAATACCAGCAAAGCACTATTTTAGGCTTCTCTGTGTTTACCAAGTATTTCTAGTTGCACGGCAGCCCAGCTGAAGTGCAATTTCTCAAGGTATGGGATTATTTGTAAGTATTTTTATATCATGTGGACAATGATATGAGAAACAATAGATTTTGCAGCAGATGAAATTAGTTGCATAACACTTTAAACATCAGAGGAAGAGTTTATACCCACAAAAAAATCTGTCTCATTTTTTAATTAAACATCTCACTAAAGAACTGGACAGTACAATACAAGTTTGATGCTGATGTATTCTTCCTATGATCCATTTCTATTTATTGACTGTAATTTACTATATTTTACTGTAAGTAAATTGCTTTTCAAAGCATTCACTAAGATCTTGACAACAAATAAAAAATACCTTTTAGTAGAAACAATAAATGCAGAATTCTGCACTTCAATAAAACATATTTATGAAAAAGTTTATGAAAGACGGCAGATTCTTGCTGATTTTGACTACATTTATCTATTAAATTAATTGCAACAAGATAAATATCAATTTTGTTCAAAGGCCATTTCATTACTTTGCTATGTGAACAAGTAAATCAATGAAATCATTTATCCAGAGCTCACCAATGTTTGAAAATTCCTTTCTCCTCCTGTTCAAACACCTTTTCAGGCATCATACATAAACATGAAAGCTTTGTAAATGTGTTGTGGAAGACAGAGTTATGGATTGCCTTGATCATTTGTGCCAAAATTACATTTAGTATTCAGAATAATGTTTTTGAACTACATGATGAAACAAATATAGAAAAAAACCCAAGTCAAATACTAGAATGTGTATGAATTTATCTTCTAACTTCTAATAGCATTTATCTTAATCTTTTTCAAATTGCATATTCAAATCCAGCTAGATGATACACCTTTAGATGATATTATGTATTGATAGGAACTTCTTACAGACTATAGATCTCTGAAGAGAGTACAGAGACTGCTCACCTTAAAAAAGGACAAGCGTTCTCAGCTAAAAGCCAGGTTTCCCAAGCTCCGTGACCCTGAGGCACTGCGAAAAGAAGTCGCTGCTGAATAACTTGCAGGCATTTCAGAGTCCCATACTTTCCTGACTGGCAAGTCCTGTGTTTTATTAGTGTGCACAGGCATTCATACACACAGGCGAGGCAGATGTATTTTGATATTTATGACAGACCTTAGACCACAGCAATTTCACAGGTTACATTTAGTCCGCTCAGCTTTTACATTTTAAAACAGAACTAAACGGAACTCAGCCTCTTTTGCTCACTGAAAATTTTCAGCAGTTTTAAGTATCATTAAGCCTTGAACTCTTTAAATTTTCATTTCCTTGGGGATTATTCACTAAACACAGGTTTCACTCTCCACAAACATAACTGGCTCTTTCTTCACATATTAGTCTTTGTTTGCCTAATGCCACCTACTCGCTGAAATCTTAGTCCTTGAGGCACTGTTCCTTCACCTTGCTTGATAGAAGCAATGCATAGGGAACAAAGAAAAAAACCCGCAAACTTCATGCTTACTATTACGTTAATTGTGTATCCAGCAGAAGCAGACATTCATGCGTAGCCCACGTGTCATACGCACAAATGAACGCTCTGGTAAAGAATCACCCCTGTCTTATCTGTTCTTAACCAGGCACGATACGGACCCAAATCTACATCTTCTGGAGGCAATCAAGAAGAGGCACCTCATTGCCTTGTGTCGCGCTTGGCTCCTGCCCTACCTTCCTGAGAAACAGAAGGCAACGATTGCTACTTCAGCAGCTAATGTTTAATAGCAGCTATACAACAGTCCTCTCGGAGAGTAACAGCTGTTTTACGAACTGCTTCATGAACACAGAGGCGTGCGTCCCTGAAAGACACAGGTTTTTTCACAGGCCATGCTATTACTACAACAGGGATATTATGACAGTTATGCAAACGATACAACTAGCCTTGAAACTTCTAGGTTACCTCATAAGAAATGGATAATATCCTGTAAGGAACTGGTAATACCACTCTGCACCCCCTGCCATAAAAAGGGATTTCTCCCGGCAAAAATCCATCAGTCCATTCGTTTTCTGACTGGTATCAATGGATATAGAGCTGGATTAGCCCCGGGTCACCTCTTTGAAAGAGAACTTTTCCTGCAACAGTAAAAAGGACTGATGCCAGCTGCTGATGATTCAGCAACACACCAAAAGTACCATCTTGGCCTAAGTATTTTTTATTAACAAAATTCTACCATCTTTTGTCTAGGCATAGATGTTGGTGGTCCAGGGCAGACTCCTCTTAATGGGAGTAAAACTCACGCACACTTTTTATCACAATCCGCTCTAAGGATAGAAGGAAAGAATTTAAATCTTCATAGGCAGATAAAGACTTTTAAAAAAGAAAAAGGCATAACAACCTCATTATGAATTTAGAAACAAGGCGTTCTTTGCTTTCAACTTCACAGTTAAATCATGCTATAAATAATTCAGGGAAAAAAATGTTTTTTCAACAAAATGGGAAAGTTTTAGAAGACAGAATGTCTGTAGAAGCAGCAAAATACCTTGTGAAAAGCAAGGTATTTACTTTAAAAGGCTGAAGAAAAGGAATTTGAAAAGAATAAAAATAAATTTATTTCTGAACCATATTTAATCTATTAGATGATAGTTAAGCTTTTTAAAGGCAAATTCCAACTTTTGTAATAGATTTAGGAACTGACTCCAGTACACCAACCTGCTTCAGGAAAAGTCAGCTAGAATAACCCAAATCATCTTCACTGTTAGAAATGCTACCACAGTTAACATATGTCCTTGGCCGGAATTTAATGAAAACATATAGTACCTTCACTATTAAAAATTTAAAAAATGCTGGTGAAGGACCACAAACCACCTACAATTATCACTATTAGCACTGAAGACTGAAGGAGGGAGTTGGGTTATGCTAGAGATCTGTGTAAAGTTGAAGACAATTTTGGGTTACGCTAGAGATCTGTGTAAAGTTGAAGACAATTTCCCTTTGCAATACAAAGAAAGATAAAATCTTCCTAAGTCTTAATAGAAAACGTCAGTGAAGGAAAACAGACAGCTCTGAAATTATTTCATAATGTTGACAAGCACCCAATAAGGAGGTTAATTCTGAGTTGTCACGAAAGACTGAGTCACACAATGGCTCAAAATCATGACAATACATCTGTGCAGTGGGGATGCAGAGAGAAAGTTTTAAGGGAAAAAAAAAAAGAAGCATCATGACTGAATTAATAGTAAATACCAAAGAATTGCTGACCTGATAAAATAATAAAAATAGAACCATAATAATGAAATAGCATGTAAAACCTAAGCTCCCTCCCATATATACTTTAGGCTATCAAATTAAGACAAGCTATGTAAGAAAACAATTCAATTTCAGTATATTGCCTTTAAAATTAATGCCTTTTTTTTAATCTGATAATCCTCAATTTAAAAATATAATTATCAATTGAAAAGGAAGAACATCTTCAAAGTAAGAACAGGAAGACTGGAAAACGTATGCTAATTTTCAAAAAGACTCCTTGCTCCCAGCGCTAAGCTGCTATCAAAACCACCTTTAAGATAAAAGAAGCACTGATAAGACATCGTATGTGACTGGAAGGATAACCTCTAATTAAGGTACTATTTTCTAAGGACACTATAACCTTATTTTTTATTTATTACAAAAACTAAGAGATACCTTACTCTTAGTCTAATATTGTACTTGGTCAATGACCTGACCATGTACACCTACTTATTCCAGCCTTTCAAGATTTTAAGCTCTGCTATGGACAGGTTTAAAGGTAATTGCACTGAAAAGATAAGATATTATCATCATCTATTAGTTGGCTTCACTGAGTTTAATGTCTGTGTCCTAGACTAAGACATGCATTAATCAGAGCCTCTTATAATATATTTCTTTCACATCTAGTAGCCACTGTAGTGTGTTTTAAGATATTGGGCTTGTAAATCTATAAACAGCCCCCGTTTAGCACCTCTTCTTGATAATCCACCAAATGCCCCATTAAAACTGGCGTTTTAATACATGGTGTAGGAACCACCCTGACTTCTACTGCTGACATGGACACATAGAATGACTCAAACCTAAACTTCTGAACTAAAGGAGTATTTACCTTTTTTGTTTTCATCTAGTACACCAAGGTATGGGTTTAGTCCAGCTGAGAGAACACTGCCTGTCTCAGTATGAGCACCAAGGCTTTGGTTATCAGCCTGCAGTATCTGTCACTTCCTTAAGCAACTTGGGCTCTGCTGTGAGTTAGAAAAAAGAAAAAATGCCCATCTTGCAGGTAGGCACTGGTAAAACACCAGGTGGTAATTAAGATCAAACCACCTAAATAGATCAGTCACAACATTTTGAAACTTTAGTAGCCAGTTGCAAAAAAACCCGATTTTATTGTTTGAGTTAATTATAAACAAACAAAGCCAAAAGCCCATGGAAAATAAACCTTATGACAACCCCATGGATTTTTAGGAATATATTCTCAAATGGCTAATGTGACTGAGAAAATACTAGGGGCACAGATGGAGCGGAAGACTTTAACAACATCCCAACTTTCTTGCTCTACTGATCTTACTAGCCTTATGGTCTCTGGAACTACTTCACCGCAGCCTTAGTTTCAGAGGTTTTTGCTACGCATCCCTCAGCGTTTAGGACTGCATAGCCTGGAATTGTGATGGGTCCTCAGTCTGCTGCCAGAGGCAACTGCATAAGTTCTGAGTCCTTCTCATGTTTCATGTCATTCGGCAAGACCACACTCCACCCTAGGACTGATAAGGGATAATATATGGCAAAGGAAAAGCAAGTGGCCGGAGATCCATCTTGACTAGCGGAAGTATACCGTCACACTAGAGGAGTGCTCAGCAGAACAGGTAGCACACTATGTTTAGGCAATATTATTTAGGGAATAAGCTTGCATAGGTACAGGAAAACACTAGACATCTAACTATTTTTCATCATCACATTTGGGTCTGCTAAGTAAGATGCACATGAATCTAGATTAAATAAGGCTGACAGAGAGCTAAACTCTGAAGGTTAATCTGCCTATTTAGAGCTGCAGTGGGTTCCTATTATTCTTCCTAACTGGTTTTCTCTTTTTAGTATCAAGGTGCTCAGTTGCTGTCCTGAACTGAAAGGGACGTTAGGCACGGCGCCAGAGACCATGGGGTCCTCTTCTCCGACAAATGGGCTGCATATGTGCTAATGCTCGCCTGCAGGAATCTGATACTATGAGATAATGCATCTCCCTAAAACTTCAAGTTTCATTTTAAATACAAGTTTTCCTGTTTAAAAAAAAAAGACAAAAAGAGTAGAATTCAAAAATCCACACTTACTATACCAGAGTGTAATCTATGGATTAAAACAAATTCTCTTTATGATATATATCATTAAATGACACTGAATTTGTCTGGGGAGTTTTATGCCACCTCAAGCTCCTGATCACTTGAATTTAGTCTTTTAGTTACTCTAATAGGTTTAGATTAGCTAAGTGGAAATATTCAGCACGGACACACTATCATATTCATTGTGCTGATCCTTTGAGATTGGTGCAGTTAACATTTTTCAAATCTCGTTCACAGAGAGCTTTACATGAGCATAATGTTACAGTATGTTAAACTCAGCTAAGAGTGACATAGTTTAATGCTTCACAAATTCTCCAGTTTGCCAGCCCAGCGCACGTAGCAAGCTCATCTGACAAGGTGATCTGTACATCATTGCTCATGGTGATTTATGCTGAAGGTTTGTAATTAAATTCCTTTCTTTCAGTATGCTCCATGACCAGCATGCATAGCAATATGCCATCAGCCCTGCTATACTAATTTTATTTTTCTATTGACACAGTGACAGGCTACATACACTACGCGTTGATACCCCAAAGAAGCAAAAGTAAACACTAAATTCTGCTTTACTGGGAAAGGTATGATACACGGTGCCTTGAAGTTCATACATCCAATCTTGCTATGTTAACTTTCTGAGACCTGAAACTCTAGGGAAAGTGTAAAGAGATACAAAAGAAAAAAGAGGATGTCCTTTGGACAAAAGCTTTACATTTATAATGCCCCTCATCTGCTTGCTACCACAGGTTACTAGGCATTCATCGCCCCAGGATGCCTGTCTGAACTGGAATTAATCCATGGTGCTGTTCTGATTTCCTGTCGCTGTGATCAGCCTCAGCTGACATGCTGCATGTTCTGCAACAGTAATAGATGTTTCGCTCCACTGAAAAAATTAAACAGGTGGCAAACTAAGGAAGGTTCACAACTAAAGGAAATGGGTATGCATGCTGGAATAATAAAATGAAAAATTGCATTGCCAAAGAGAAAAAAGGGTGTCCATCCTGATTTTAGTTTAAGGCAAAGCGCATTTCTTCAATACATCATCTTAAAGATTAAAAAATTATTATTCGAGTTGCTTTGTAAGTCATCGAGAACTATATTTGGTCATATATGGAAGCATCTGTGATTAAACTGATGCCAGTTTGTTAATATTATGGAGACAATATACGAATTCAATATAGAATTTATAAAGGATACACAGAGGTAATAAGGAATGCTCATCAAGTGCCTTAGGTAATTACAGATTTAAATAAGTTGAGAGGTGCTTACACAATCGCAGAGCTCCTACCGTCTGATAATTACCTATCAGACATGCAAAATGCTTCCCACATTCACAAATCTTTTATAATACCTCTGCAAGTGGAAATTTAAATAGGAAGCATATTCAATACCACTTGTCTGCTCTTTAGTACCAAGGCAACACATTCAAACTTCAGAGAAATTAAATTTGGGGTTTAGGCCGGCTTCTTTGATGCTTTATACTAATACATCATGAACATTTAAAGTATTTTAGCATAGGTGAGTTTGGGATTAGTGGCTTCTCATCTGAAAAGGTGATCTTTGAACAATGCAATGACAGACACAATCTGAGCTAAGACTGACTGCTAGCTGAGGCAGTTGTAAGAAAGTGAGATAAAGAGGCATTTTCAAATCATGGTTTGAAGGTTTTGTTGGTTTTTTTTTTTTTTTTTTTTTTTTTTGCTAAAACAGACTTCTGGTGACAGCAGTTTTCCATCTTGACAAACTTTGCTTACTTTGATACAAAGTTGCTTCTTGCTATAACTCAGCTAAAATTTGAAGAACCATCTCAGGACACTATAGTGTACTGAACTATCTTTACCAAAAAATTCCTGTTGCTTTACAGTGGGGCTTAAAGAAGGGGAATGTGAAGGTGCTAGATTTTAAAACAAATGCTAGAAGTAGAGCTTCCACAAACAAAACTCTCAGGCATATTACACACAAGATTTAATCCGCTTTCTTCATCTCACCCAATCCTCAAGATAATGAAGCTGTGCCATAGAATCATAGAATTGTTTTGGCTGGAAGAGACCTTTAAGATCATCAGCCATTAACCCAGCACTGACAAGTCACCACTCAATCATGTCCCTCAGCACCACATCGACAGGTCTTTTAAATACCTCCAGGGATGGGGACTCCACCATTTCCCTGGGCAGCCTGTTCCAACGCTTCACAACCCTTTCTGTAAAGAAATTCTTCCTAACATCCAATTGAAACTTCCCCTAGTTCAACTTGAGGCCATTTCCTCTCATCCTATCACTTGTTACTTGGGAGAAGGGACCAGCACCCACCTTGCTACAACCTCCTTTCAGAGGAAAGTGATAGTGATAAGGTCTCCCCTGAGCCTCCTTTTCTCCAGACTGTACAACCCCAGTTCCCTCAGCCACTCCTCATGTCCAATTTCAACATTTTGATAGAGTTAGAAGCCTCATGTAGTTAAGTAATTCCTTCATAAATGTATGAGTAATTTAGTAATATGGGAGCGTAATCCTGTCACTTTGGTTGATGGAACTCTAAGTCCCTGATTAAGCTTCTGTTTTCTACCGTAATACAGTGTCAAGAAAGAATTAAGAAGTTCACAAGGTCAAGTCACAGTTGCAAAGACAGTAAGACAATCCAATAGTCAAAGGGCACAACTCCAGCAGCTGCAGAAGGTACAAGTAAGGACTAAAGTGGTGAATTGTCAAAAATGCGTCACATGTCCAGTCTATGTTTTGAAAAAACCCATCTGACCTGCATCAATAAAAATCCCTTCTGTCTTTTTTCAAGCTTCATCAGGTTAGAACAGGAGAGAAAGGGGGGAGAGAGAGGAAGAGAGATCACCTAAAACCACCAGTCTTTAGCACACATCTCAACAAAAAAGAAAAAAAAAAAAACAGGGGAAGAAAAGATACAAAAGCCAGACATATATCTGGCCAATGGAAGTTCGTCCAACAGAAACTAACTTTGTGCTGATTTATGCAAAAGAGCACACTTTCCTCTTGATACTCTAATGAATGATAAACTGCCAAGTCATAAGTCTTCCACCTAAACCCTAGTTACCCTACCCCAGAATCACAGATTAATTTAGGTTGGAATTGACCTCTCTAGGCCATTTACTACAGTCCTGTCCTCCATACAAACACACCTTCAAATTTGCATCGAATGCTCAGCGCCTTGCCCAGTCAAGTTTCAAAAATCTCCAAGGATGGAGTTTCCACCACTCCTCTGGACAGACTGCTCTGGCGATTAATCACTGTCACTGGACATTTTTTTTTTTTTTTTGCAAATCAGATTTTTCCTTGTTGCAACCAACTTGTAACTGCTGTCTTTTGTCCTATTCATATCTTTCAAGAGGTTCTTAGTACTTCTGCTAAGTCGGTCTTACCCAACCAAGACCACCTTTCAAAAAGAGATATTGTGGAAATTTACCTCATTATGTTATTTAGTAACCACAGAATTTGTTTTCTGTTTGGAAAACACTTTATAGATTGAATAGACCTGGAAATATACCCAGTACCATTTATATGAGCTTGTTTGTCTGTGGGATTATTTTGTTTTGCCTGGTAAATCTCTAAGAAGCTTTTCTTAGCCAATGTTGTCAGCCATTAGTATAAGAAATGAAAGAGGATGCTCTGTCAAGTACATTGAAAAAAATACATAAGTGGAATGAATAGTTATAAGCTCTGAGAAACGCTGAGAACTGAGTCACTTCTAGTAAACTTCAATAGGAGTTGTTTTTTGGGAGATGACAGAAGCGTTAGGGTATTGCACTTTCCTATGTGAGTTAGAAACAGCATCGCTTACAAGTGTCGCTTCACGTTTCTCCCTAAGTCTATTTTTGCATGTGTTGGTACAACCGCAGGTACTGTTAACAACAAATCTGAAAGATGGAAAGAGAAAAAAACCCTCTACCTTAGAATAAGATATGAAAAATTCATATTATTGTCAAAACTCTGCCCGACTGTGGACCGAACAAAATTTGTTGGGAAGCATGTCCTACTCACAAGTACTACAAAAAGCAAAGCAAAAGACTCCCAGCCATGAGTATCACTTTAAGGATGTGACCCTGTAGAGTTTTTAAGAATGGCAGCAGAAAATTTCGCTTTTTTTTTTCTTTCTTCCTCGTAAGCTTATTTTGTTTGCACCTAATAATAAGTGGGTTTTTATTTAGCTCAGAACATGCATAACAGCACAACGCCCCTGTCCTCACCCCACAACAATAACCCACTATACTACACACAGCACCCAAGTGCTGTGTTCCAGGACGAAAACAGAGCACTGCTCACGGATTTTTAAAATCAGATTTCCATTACGGAAACGAAACAAATCAACAATAAAGCTCCACAGAGCAGCAGGGCCAGAAAAATTTAGTCCTCGTTTAGGTGGAAGAAGAATTCCAAAATGAGTTCTGCTCTTTCCCTCGCATTCAGACTCCTTCTCCTCCACTTGAATGAAGTTGTTATTCCACCTTTGGACCAAAACTGGCATGCGCCAATAGAAGGTTTTGCTTTTTATTTTTTGTTTACAAACAATACGTGTGGACCCCCATTTCTGACTATGAGATATTTGCCAGGCCTACCTTGATAAGAGTTAAAAAATGAAAGAAAAAAAAGAAGATTCCTCCTCCCTCTTAAAAAATACTGGCTCAGCTGAGTTTGCCAACTATTAAAGGAGAGTAACACCACCACCGCAATTCAGAGCAAGGTTGCTGGGTATCCCAAGCATCTTTAGAGTCATGCACCCTCATTACGTTGTGACCCCAGATCCTCTTTATTCCGCAACACAAGGAGTTAGTATGACTGAAAAAATACCTATATTAATACTAAGAGAGTCTATCAAATGGCATCATTACAGCCTAACTGAGAACACAACCCTTCATCTACACAGGCAGACATCATATACTGGCTGTTTTTAACTAAACTATAAAATAAATTTGAAAAAAGACCAGTTCGTAAAAGGGACGTTCTGGGACAAGAGAGGAAACAAATACAATCAGGGAATTTATATCACATTTCCAGCAGTGAATGATAAAATGAAGCAAATCTATAAACTCAGATATGTATGCACACATATATAGGAGCTCTACAAGGAAGAATCTAGCTAGATATTACAAAATTAAACAAAACAAAACAACCCTCACATAAGCATCAGAAAAACTCGGAAACACAAAAAGCTAAAATAAAAAAAAAAAGCAAATTTTGGAAAAAATACTTGACAGAAATATATTGGTAAATATAGGGACCCAAGAAATGAGGAAAAGCTCTGTTTGAGTATAGACTAGTGTTTGTTTCTTCAGGAAATGGGCACAATTTATTTTTGGTATAATTAGATTAATCGAATCATAAACATTTGTCAAGTGAGGATGTTTTCTCTATTGAATTAAGCAAAATTTTTCTTCCTTTTCCAATTGTTTGGTAGTAAAAGGTCCAAGTAATATTTTAGGAATTAAATTGAGTTTAGTGTGACTGGCAAGGGGGAGTGATTAAACATGAACAATTTATTATTTCAGTAACATGCAGGTATACAAAGAAATCTGGAATTTAAGTATTGTATCATCTGGATGGAGTGAAGTGGCATTCACAAAGCATCTCCTCTTAATCTGATGATTCTATGGATCATGATTTCTGTGTTTAACAGGATGATTAAAATTAAGCTTCTCCTAAGTTGGTTTTAAAGTGTGTTATTAGAGTACAAAACCAGTAATTTTTTCACTTACTTGGACAACCGGGTGAGCCAAGACAGGATTGTTACCAGCTAAATATTGACATGAAAACTAAACCAAGGAAATTCCAAGAGAAGCCGAAAAAAATTTTACTTTTTGAACTCCATAGCTTTTTTCCCCTCCAGTCTAAATGAACTATTAGCTTAAAAAAACCAAGCTTCATTTGATCCACTTTTAACTGAAATTTGATTTTTTGGAAACGCCACCAGAGGAGGCATAGCAATGTTTAGTTGAAGCTGATACCTCTTAAGCCTGCCCATCTGAAGCTGAAAGAGAACTATAACCCACAGCCAAAAGGACAGATGACGGCAGTCCGAGTGAAAGAAGTTGAACGTGTGTGAGGTACCAAGCAAAGGTAATACTAAGTGTATTGGGAACCGCACCGCTAACTCCAGTTTGGTGGCAATAGTACAGTCTAAAGAATAAACCACTCCCCTGTATACAATTACCTTTTCCTGTATTTTCCTGGGATTGTTTTATTTCGCTTTATTATGAACATCCTGTAACACTCTGAGCCATAAATTAGTATGTTTATATGTTAAAGTGATAACAAAAATGTTTCTTTACTTCTAATAAATGTTTCCTGAAAGAACTCTTTCCTCAAATAACTGATGCTGTCTTGGATTGCAAAAGCATGTTTGCACAAAACTGCTCCACCAAAAAAAACCCAAGGTTTTTAAGACATGGTAAGTGAAACAATTAGACAAAATTTATTAACCCTCAATAACTGACCATTCTGAAAGATGAGAAGAGTTCAAGTGCTGGTATTTTACAAAACTCAGACTACATTATCACTTATCTGAAGTGTACTTGTATACACCTGATGATTATTCAACGTTACCTTTATTTCACATCATAGTTTACTTCACAGTTCCTTAGTTTGATGCTGATATGAATCAATTTTAATAAAACTAACTGAAGGTCTACCAATTCAAATTTCAATCGATTAAAACAATTTTGTGTTTATATAAACACACTAAAAATATGCACAGCTAGGGGTTCTCTTCAATGTAGTCACAAAGGTCGATGACTAAAAATTGTAATTGTAAACAAGGTATGTATCAGTCACTTGATGCTACTCATTCTTACATCATTAATATCTTTATCTATGGAACATTAATTTCTTACATTTTACTCCCATTATATATAATGACATCATACATCAAAGGGAATTTGATGATGACATGAGGTCATATCAAAGAGCCCACTACGTCATCATATCAAAAGGGAATAAAACACAGAAACATGAGAAGTGGCACAAGAAAGACTGCCATTATGATATTCCACTGTGATTTTGATGAGTAAAGACTTTTAAGTGTCCAAGCTACAGCTAATCTTGGCGATAATTTCTTTCCATTGCAGATTATTTCTTCCAAACCACTTATCTTTGGCCATAGACATAGATCTTTATGTGCTGTGATACACAACATACCTGCAAATCATCTAAGATTAAGGTCCAATGTTATTAAAAATTCTCCAGATTCAGCCAAACATTTTATTAGCCTCCACTTGTAAAAGAACTTCTACAGAAGCTGATGGTACACTGATCCGTAAGGATCTAACTGCTCTCATTTAGTTTGCTAGCTGGCATGCAGTTCAACCAATGTAGGACAATTGCACAACTGTACTCTGATGCTGAGGTTTGCAAATTACATTTCAGAGGATTCTTCTACAAGCATAAAGTATTAACGGGGAAAAAGTCAAAACTTTGTGAACACATATATGCCACATATTGATATAGATTCATTTTTTGTGGAACTTTGGAAACAGTAATCTGTATTCCATTATGATCTTTGAAAGCAGAATATTAAACATCGGTAATTTTTGTCAAGTTAGAACCCGTAATGGAAAGCATGAGTGTCTATGATTTTTCATATGTACTAGCTCAGGACTAAAAATGAGGCATGAAATCTGATACACCCTTGGGACATGGTTGAATTCAGCAGCTCTGTTCAATGACTTTGTGGTCAGCGGAGCAGTGAACTGATGGATTGCAACAAGTGCGTGGCCTGTGTTTATTGGAGACGCACTGTGGTGCCCATCGCCATGCACAGTAGTCAGCCCAGTATTTAAAAAAACAATTGCTTATAAAATGAAAGAGCAATCTTACCACTCTCAGCTTTGAAACTCACTTCTTGTCAAAATAAAGAAATAAACAAACCCAGTCTCGATTCCTGTCACTGAATTAAACCCAAAAACGTTCTAAAGACTGACAGTGTAGATAAGACTTAGCAGTGAGCTCTGATGCTTTCTTGCACACCCATAAAATCAGGCATCATCAGCCACACTGCCCCACAGAAATCTGTTCTGTTAGAGAAGAACCTATGCTTGTATAATCCCTACTGATGGCAACACAATTTGAGGGCTCGTACGGAGACAAGAAACACCATTCTTCCCACTTCTGCCCTAGCAAATGCCTACTGGCTGCTTGTACCACAAACCCTTAGTGCTGTTTTCTCAAAGGCTTTTAAACTTTTAAGTATTTCATGAACAATGCAAACAGAAGAAAAAGAGTATTTGCAGGGAAGGGAGTTAAAACACTTGACAAGCACCGAAATCATTCTTTACTTGGAGACTTTGCATTTACGTGTAAATTCACCGTGTTACAAGAACACAGATCTTCTTGGCCTCAGGGGTGAAAACACCCTCCAGACAATTCATCTTCATTATATGAAAGAAAAAAAAAAGGATACAAAGCAACAGAAATGCTATAGAGCACGCTTTTTCAGCCAGGTGTTGGTATAAGAGGAATCAGGATCAAAAGAGTGCAGTTTTCTGCATTGTCAGGAGACAAAGCATTTCTCACCATGTCTGTACTTCTGTAGAAGACACATGCATCAAAGATGCAGGAAAGCTCTGCTCTCCAGAAATAATCCCAAGACTGGGAATCTGCAGAGACATTGCCTATCTCTTGCTCACCTCAAGTTCTTTGGAGAATCCTGTTCCCAGAAACTACAGGGCATCTGGAGGAAGCATGCAGAAGCCATCTCCCTCCTTAAGTAATGTAATCTGCATCATCATCAGGTGCAACCACTAAGCAGTTCTGCAGCGCTGGAGAAGGAGTTTTTTACCTTCCATTACTGCTACCAATAGCAGAGACCTCAGCAGATCTCTGGCTCACTCCTCTTCTGGCAATCCTAATGGACCTGTCAGGAAAATCCTCATTGTTACGACCACCTTAGAATAGTACTAAATAGATGCCCTCTTGATGGACTAGTAATCAAACTCTAGCTTCAGGTACCGGAACCTGTAAGTAGGATTAACTGCAAGAGACATGCATAAGTGTTCTGTGATCTCCAGAGGCTTCTGTTTGCTGCTGAGTTCAAAGCTCTGTTTTTATCTAATAAAAATGTTAATGGATGACAAAATCCTTCAATTTGCAGTCATTCCAGATGACTTAGAATCAACACAAGAATGTAAACTAAATACACAAAAGTGTACCTTTAGAAACAGATTGTAGGTCCTCATTTGTATGACACACTCCTAAGGGGAAACAGCAATTTTAAAAACACACCTGTTTGCAGGTGTATAAAAAAAGCTACGAGAAACCACTAGAAGCATTGAATCTCAGCAACACGAAGAAAAAGTGCTTTTTTCTTTACAGTTTTCTTCAACATTGAACTTGCACACTTCTTAGTTGTAGCCTTCAGGCTTTTGAAATTTAGGAGACTGACAGAAACCATGCCTGAAATACAGAACCTCAATAACTGTATTTGTAATCGGGGCTTGTATAGACTCAGCTCTGGGGCCCCCAGCGTAAGACAAACATGGATCTGTCTGAGCAGGTCCAGATGAGGGCTTGAGGGCCTCCCCTATGAGGACAGGCTGAGAGCATTTGGGTTCGTCACCCTGGAGAAGAAAAGGGACACCTTATGGCAGCCTTCCAGGATCGAAAGGGGGCCTGCAGGAAAGGTGGAGAGGGACTCTTTATCAGGGAGTGTAGTGATAGGACATGAGCTAACAGTTTCAAACTGAAAAAGGGTAGACTTAGATTAGATATTAGGAAGAAATTCGTCATTGTGAGGGTGGTGAGGCACTGGAACAGGTTGCCTAGAGAAGTTGCAGATGCCCCCTCCCTGGAAGTGTTCAAGGCCCGGATGAATGGGGCTTTGAGCAACCCGATCAAGTAGAAGATGTCCCTGCCCATGGCAGGGCGGTTGGAACTATGTGACCTTTAAGGTCCCTTCCAACTCAAACCATTCTATGGTTCTATTCTACATTAATACTCTTTAACAGACGTGCCCCAAAGTAGTGGTCCTCTCCAGCATTGCCCAATAGCTGCAAGGAGAGGTAAGCCTGGAGAACAGTGATGACTGCCATTTTCACACAGGATACCAAATCCTATCCAGGGGAATTTGAGAGAAGCCAGTGGAAAATAAGAATTTTAAGGTGCCTTTTCATTTCCAGAACCTGAGTTATTGTGTTTACAACTATACCTAGTTTATTTATTATTAATAACCCAAGAGATTAATTGTGTAATTTCTGTTTCTTTAATATATGCTACATCACAGTGAGATCTTTAAAACAGATGTATACTAAATTTAAGAGGGAGAAGACTGAATTGCAGGCTAACTTTCTATGTGGGCAAAATGCCAAACATTAGCAGATATACTGAAATATCTATCATATCAAGAGAGCAGACTATCTGTATTTGCTTAAGTTCCTTAAAACCCTATTTTTTATTCCAGAGAGGGTACTAGGAGGAATGGGCAGTATGGTCATCTACGGGAATTTTCAAAAGTATCTTTGAGGCAGTAATAAGGTATATCTAGGAGCCCCAAAAGTCTCCACTTCGTCTTTCCCACTCAACCCTCATCAAGCTGTTTTTCTAGCCTAATTTACAAAAGTTTTTTAACATGCCTAGGTTTTCTCTATTCCCCATCATTCTTGATAATCTTGAGGGAAATGCAGCAAATACATGCAACTAAATAAAAAAGGTGGCTAGGTAACCCAAAAAAGCAAAAAGTCACCTTTCTAAAAAAAATATCAGTTACATTGAAATATATATGCTTTTAAAATTCTATGTTCTGTTCCAAAAAAGGTGAATAATAAGGGTATGCAGTACACCTTGCATACTATCCATATATTTACATACTAATTAAAAAGACTTCCTTGAAGAACATTAAAGCATTGTGAAGATTCATAGAAAGATTTACTCTGAGACAGACATTTTGGAAATTGATTTTCAGTAGATAATTAATCAGTCAGGATAATCAAAGATCGCAAAATTTTCAAAGCATAGTCAAAATATGCCCAGTTTGTTCTTCATGTTCAAACTCTATTTCAGTTCTTCTGCATGTTGTAGATACACTTCTGCTGTTTCACAGAGGGACAGAATGATTGTGATCTGCAGGAGCAGCATCAAAGGTGGTTTTAAATATGACTGTGCCTTTTTGCGATATGTTCTTGCAAGATTTTTAAGATTTCAGAGAAAAATAAAAGGATAATTATTTTGATATCCATGTGGTCTAGATTGTAATGCTTGAATGTTTATCTTTCACAGAAGAAAAAAACCACAAAAAACAAACAAAACCCCACAAACCTCTGTGAAGAGGAAATTACAGATTAGGAAATTGCTAGCAATGTTTTTATATTTTTTTCTCCCTTTTGATAATATTGATCTTTATCTTTTTTAAATACAGTACTATATTTAGAGAGAGCAGTTGGCAGTTAATACACAGATGCAGAGAGGATTCGTTTTCAGCCTACTGTATACTTTATGACAGGGACAAGAAAAGAATTAAAATCATTTTTCTATGCCAAACTGCATGTTTGGGACTCAGCAGGCATGGCGTTTTTGTATGAACTGCTAATGACATCCTCAAAGGTATAAAACACATTGCATGAATCTGGAATAAAAGAAGCCTATTTTGTATCTTTGAAAAATGCATACTCTTCTATTCTCTTCCCCTGTTTCATGAATGCATAAATATGTGGGTAATTATTATTTCTACATGAAGCACCACATAAAGTCCAGACTGAGACTACGCATCTACCAAACCACAAGGGATTAAATGTCATGCATCTATATTCTTGCTTCCATAAATCCACATGTTGATGGTATAGCTTCTGAGTTTTTTTCCTTTCTAAATATTGAAGAGTGTTCTAGATTAACACACAGAAGCAGGAGGAATTGAAAAACAGAATTTTAAATGTTTCTCTGGCTTTAGCAAGGATGGCAAGATATGAAAGCTCTCTGTTGGTTACTGGCATTATGAAAGCATAGGGACCCAAACCAAACAGGTACTATTTTTATTTACTAGTCTTCTACAATATGGTTTGTCATGACTACACAAAGACTTAGCAAGTGTTGGCCTTGTTTTAATCTACCTTGGGGAACTGGAAAATAGAAACATTCAATGACAAACCTAAGATTTTGCATTAATTAATTGTAGTTTATTGGAAACATTCTACTAAACAAACGTTTATTTCCAAATGAAGACTACGTGTTTTATCTCAGGATCTGTCTGCTGTTTCAGTACAAACCGCGGTATTGACACCTCCAAAGACTACAGTGTAGGAAGAACTGAAATAAGCTACAGCACTGAAAGGAAGCTCCCAGAGTATTAAGCCTAGCTTCCAGCTCTCACAGACAACTATCTCATGCATTATACCCCCTGGCTACCTTAGATCAAACCACTACAAACGTGAAGTCATATATACACATCAATCCATCTTCGTCCCTTTGAATGAGTTTCCTAAGCATGCTCCTCAGCCCCGCTTTCCATTACTCCTTTTTCCTCTGTTTTGAACAACTTCAATCATCCAAAGATCTGACCATTCTTTCTCTAAGTCCAGACAAACACTCTTTGGATTTTCTAAATCCTCTTTACTCTTTTTTTTTTTTTTTCTTCCACAGACTCCCTTATCTCCAATTCCATCATGACTGTGTTGCAATTTCAAATGAATGCCGTAAATTCTAAGGCATTAGCTACATTGCACTGTCTCACAGCACAACTAAAAAAAGCCCATCATGATTACTTAATAAGGGAAATAAAGGAAAATATAGTATAACAAAGTAGTCTATCAGTTAAGATGACACAATAAAGTGAACAGAAAAGGGACCTTCTAAACTATGCTTTCCTACGTAACTAAGGACATATGAAAATATATAATTTTCTACTTGGATTTCTGATGCATTCTTGTATTTACTATTATATGCACAATATTAATTGAAGAAATGGAAGTTCAAAGAAAAGGACATGCTGAGATTATTACTTTTACATTACTGCAGAATGTTTGACCCTTTAGACCTTCATGACCTATATGTCCTTTCTCAAAGTTTTTTCCTCTGTGCTAGAATTACTTTTTCTTGGCTCTCAGTTGTTGGGAGGCAGGGACTTACTCTGTCTCCTGAGTGCACTAGTGTTTGCCTACTTCACTTCGACCTTCTTCATCCATTACTAAAGAGGTATGATTCAGGAGGTGCCATTCTTCCCCCAGAGCAACTACTGAAACTGTACTTCAGCAAAATATAAAGGCAAATAGAAGAGCTAGAAGAATTATTTTAAGGAAAACAGGGTAGATCTAAATCCCTTGCTGTCATTACAAAATCCCACTACAATTTTCACAAGACTATAGGCCTGTATAAATTCTCTTTGAACTCAATTTTAAGTTCTTCTCTTGCTTCCTCTGGACACAACACATTCTGCATTGCTGTATAAAAACAGCATTAATTTTCATTTCTTGCATCCATTCACTTTCAACTGAAATAAGTATTCAATATGCAGAACCAAGAATAAATAGAATGATCAACATAATTTACTATCGTTCATAATTTGCTGTTCAATATTAATAGGCAGTTGCTAAATAATTTTAATTGTCTCTGCTAAGTGCAAGACATTTCTTGAATTACATTTTAAATTAACAATATCAAACATATGCAACTGAGTACTGGTGTTTAAGAGAAGCCCCAGCTTTACTGGTATCCCTCCTTTTGCAGTTCACATCGTAGGGACTCTTCAGGGCAGTCAGAATACCTCTTAGCTTTCAAAACAGCCCTCAGACTAGACTGCACCTCTGTCCTGTTTGGGGTGTAAGCAAATGAAAAGGTGAATTGGGTGCAGGCTGAGGTGAGGCTAACAGAATAGGACATGGAAAAATGCTAGACAGGACACGAGGACTTGCCAGATGTGTTAGATACCAAAGTGAGAAGCTGACAGAAGTTACAGACAGTACCATGCGGGATGGCAGGATTTCTCCGGTGCTCAAGTTGACTAATTTGAGAAATGGTCATGCTTCATAGATCACCGACAGAAGCACTGGGCACCTTTGGGGACCGGAGTCTTGCAAGGCCAGCAGAATCGTGGTAACTCTCAATAAAACCGTGTAAGGACAAATCGTCTAGGTAATACCGGAAATCAGGTGTAGTTGTACCAAAACTGGGACCAATGAGGAGAAGGTAGTTACTAGAGAGGTGTTAATCTGGGACAAGAGCAGAGCTAAGAAATGAAGAGACAAAGGTGGCAGAAAGGAGAGTGAGGAAAAAAGGGTAATTAGAAATGCAAACCACGCGATCAGAGCTGTTTAGGGGTACCCCCCGGAGAGCCCTATGCAGCCTCCATCAGGACAGTAAAGCCAACTGCGTTCTGACCGAATCGCACAAGTCAAACCTGCTTTCATGTCCAGGAGGGGAAAGGAGGAGATGAAGGGAAGGATCCACACTATCAGGAAGACACATGGACAAACAGGTTGAACATACTGGTATCACTGAGTTGGTGCCTGTGGCGGACCTGATAGCATCACCACAACTTCCTAACATCTACAAATTCAAAAAAAAGCTTTCAGGCATCAGTGCAGTTCTGTGGCTTTCAAGAACTGTATTACGAGGTTTGTTTATCAACAGGCTCATAATACAGAATAGTCTTATATAGTATCACACAGCAGCATTCCAGTCCTGGGACATGAGGCTTCAGGGGGCTTACTGAAGTATTTCCTCATTTGAATCTGCTGTCCATTTCCAAACTACAGGAAATAGAAATATTTGATAGTTATCCTTCCAGGTTTAGAGACCCCAACTCTTTGCAAGGAAAAGGAAATAAATGAAGCTGTTAAAGTACAGGGAAGTCTTTGTCCAAAGAAAACCAATACAAACCACCTCATTATCACAACATTTTCAGAAGGGTGCGGGCAGAACTGACCATTTCTTGCCATGTCAGTAGGAAGCCAAATGTAATAGCCTTAGCCAGTCAAGCCATGTGCAATGCAGCAACGTTTCTCCTTCTGGAAATGAACAAAATAATCATGTAGTTATAGACTGAGCTTACTTTTCTCTGCTATCTGTTTCTCAGTGTGCCTTAAGTGCACAGGCTGTCTCCAAAAGGTGCAATGTTCACTGTTCTACAGAGAAGTAGGTTAATTACCACCCATGTCTAGCTGCTATTCCTGCCAGACACTCCTACACGCAAACTTCAATGCTTCTGATGAGAAAGGCTTTTCAGGATAGCTTTTGTTGCTGGTGTATAACAAATTCTGTGTGTTTTGTAAGATCATTGAAGAAACTGAGAAAGCATGGAGCAGAGGAACAAAATAAATGGTTTAGGAGAGAGCAATAAAGAGAGATTGAGCATCTAGCTACAAACACAGGTGGACCGCTATTTTAACTACATTTCATTTATATTCAGCTTTCAACTGAGTTGCACTGACTACTGACTTCGAATGAGACACAGGATGCATTTCAAAATACTGTCTCTGTATTCACAATGTTACACAAATGTCTTTTAAGTCAAATGTATAAATCCCTATCGGCTTCCATATTACCCTAGCAGAATAAAAAAATACCACTGCCCCCAAAAAACTCAATAAAAACCAAACCCTGTAACTATAGTCTAATTTCAAAGAAAAGGAACAATACTTTAAGCAACAGTCTGTTAAAAGAAACTAAAAAGGCCTTCTTTGAAAAGTCTTTTGGTTAGGGTATTAATTGTCTGTGAGACAAAAATGGGATAAAAACAATAGCAGAAGTGGACAGTGTGATTCCAATATAAGCATAGGTTAGTTTCTAGTAAAAGACAGAGGGTAAAATGAAATCACTTCCTCATTTTTAAAATCAGTATATGCCTTTATGAAACATAAACACATTATGAACAAGATTGAGACCAAGTAATTGGAACTTATTTTTGGCATAGAGTTGTATAAAGGCGGGGTTAAGACTTCAGGATGACTGTTAATGAAACCATAATGCAAATCAGCATAGAAATATATAAAAAGGTGACCAAACCAGACACACATTTCATTTACACAACTAATTCTGAAGAGAGCATATAATTAATGTAATTCCAGCAGTCATGCATGGAGAATCTATTACTCCTTCTTTATCAAGAGCTCAATAATGTCATTATTCAGAAGACTGATACCATTTTAAACAGTGTTTTTCCTGAAAACAGATTCTATCTCAACAAAGATATCCCATTAGTTTTAAAAAAGAAAACTAGGAAGAATATATACATTTTTATTTTCTTTGATTTAAAGCTAGCAAGTAGGGCTTTTGTCATGTAAGCACCTTGATTTCCACAGAATTCATGAACAGCAATTTGGAAAGCATTAGAATAAATGCATTTAAAGTACCATTTACTGCACATCTTGCATCTTTTTATTGTCCTACATTCTTTCACCATTTAGCAGAAAAATAAACAATCAAGAATTAAATATAAAACTGATGCTGATTTCATTCCTCCAATGTACACCCTATAACCTGATCATTCATTATTGTGATAGACACATGCAGAAAAGCTGTAGACACTGCTTAACCTACTAATAATCACATAACTGTAGACATCGCCTATCTTTCTAAAAAGCAGATATAAACTGAGAACAGAGTTTGATCTTCTAGCATCAAGAAAAACAAAAGGACAAACACAAAGAAAGAACTAAAAGCAAAGATGGTCCTACCAAACTGTCTGGAGTCATACAAACTCTGGAAAAAGATCCTCATTGCAGCAGCACAGGTTGTAAGAGACAACTTTTTTCCTACTGAAAAAGTTATCAACAAAACACAGGAGGAATGCATCATACGAGGAAATCTCTGTACAGGCATGACATACTTGTACAGTGAGCACAAGACACTGTCCTGTCCTGGCAGGGACATTGCAACATACCTGCTCTCATGGAGTACTACTGCACTTAAGGACAGGAATGCAATATGGAAAAATACATGAACCCAGACTGTACCCGACTGACAAACGTGTAAGTATAAGCACCAGTGATCATTAAGAAGAGTGCTTCCCTTCAGCATCTGCAGTAGTGGAACAGATGTGGTGATTATAGGACATAAGGACAACAAAATCTGTATGCAGAGGTAATATCTTTGATAAAGTGATAAAATTGGAGAACTGGACACAGTTTCAGGCTTGGAGCTTGAAGAATGGACTCATTTTGCAGTTTTGCACTGTTTTTTGTTTGTTCATTTTTCCCAAATGAACCCGACGGTGTAATTGAAATAAAGAATTATAAACAAACAAAGGGAAGAATGTTCCTGCTCTGCCAAGAAGCCCCTTTCTGATATTATCACAGCAAGTCCCTGGTAATAATCCTGAAGATCCTATTCCTCATGAGTCTGCTGAAGAAGAGAACAGCAGATCAATCTCTGTTCTCATCTCTGCCACCAGCTGAGCTGTGTTTCTCGTCTTGAAATCTACCATCCAAGCCTGAGACACCTCAAAGATATGATGAGATAGCTAATGAACATGAACATTTATTTAGCTGATGCAGCAGAGTTTCTACCCAGCAATAGTACCCAGAGACACAATTTCCTCAAATCTATAATACAGCTCCATCCAAAATTCATCCAGAAATCATTATTTTTTCACAAATCATATAAAGGTGTTTGTTTCTTGAGTAGAAGTTTATATATAAGGATAGTCATTTTTTCATTTTAATAAATAGCTAATTTACTTGTTAATGTTATCTTTATTAACATCCTCAACATAAATTATAAAGTTTAGCCAAGGCCACAATTCATTTTATCAAGTGAAAAGTAGTATTTGATTTTCCCAAAACTGTGATGAAATTGTTGGCTATTTGGATGAAGGTTTCTCATTTTGCTTTACAAAAGAGACATCTGTAACTAGACTTCAGCAGAGAACAAGATGTAAATATTACCTGGACAATGTAAAATCTAAGCATAGAAGAATAATATATGGAAGAATAAGATATGGTTTTGAAAGTAGAAAGTTACATTCACACATGAAAAGCCATCTAAAAATTCTGTTTTAATTCTAAATAACAATAACATTATCAATTTGTGTTTAGCCAAAAAATATAAAGCCCTGAATTTACCTAGCATTGCATTTACATTTCCTTTTGCTTAAACAATCTTTAGAATATAAAAATAATTTATCTTTTAAAGATGTATTTAAAAATACATTAACAGATTTGGTTTTTGTGAGCTGTTGAGGACTAGCACTTTTGAGATGCTCTACCGTTAAGAATATGTGGCATGAGATAGTAAACCCTAACGTGTATTCATTAGTTAAACAGACATGGAGCAACACTGAGGTAGTGGAAAATTTTCCGTTTGTTTTTCCTAAAGCTCTGAGGAGTTTGGGCAAGCCCACGCTTGTTCTCACTTGTTCTCCTCAGACAGGGCATATGAGAGTACATGCTGTATTGTGCACGGTAGGTGAAGTTTAATCTAATGAATCAGCCTACTGTGCGGGCAGGAATATTTTTCAGAAACACTGAGGACCAAATTGAAAGGTAATTACAATGGATTTTTGAAGGGAAACCATGTTATGAGATAGGCAGAGACAGTTTAACATGTATTTTAAAAAAGCTTCATTTCCTTAATGCACTGTAAGTACTGGAAAATTTAGAAGAAATATGAATCATGATTCGCCTATCCCTCCCCAGTATAACACCATTACCTGGCTGCACTGTATAGTGTTCTGTGGAATGAACCAAAGGAAAAGCTGCCTACAATTTCAGTTATGATGATTTGACATTAAAAATTATGTGATACTAATAACATTAAACAGACACCAATTTTAAATGGAATCACTGTGTACCACTTACTGGTGTTTGCAAACCAATTTGCAGAGGTTAAACTACATAGCTGTTCTTCTGCTACCTATAGCACCTAGGAGGATTCAGTCCCACCTCCACTCATCACTACATTCCAGGCAATAAATACACCACCCAACATAGTGTATCTAGGGAAAAAAAAACCAAAACACTGCTTTATTTCTTACCTAAAAACTAGATTAACTTATACTGCTGAGTTATTAAAAATAAATCCCAATATGCTTTTAACTCAACAGGTTCATTGTTAAAACTCAGCAAAATGAACATAAACTTGAAAAATCTCTGTTTCAGTCTTCTCAGTATCCTTGTTAGAAATCAAAAGGAGCAGAGAAGGGAGAACAGACTGAAGATTCCAGCCACAGAAGAACTACATTTGCTGGGCAGAAAATAAAAATTGTAATAGCAAAAGACCTAAATACCTGAAGTAGATAAAAATATAGGTTTCAATGACCCATATGCCCACAGAGGCAAAACCATACAGTAAGTGACAAAAGATCAATGGATGATCATATTTTAGGAACTTGCTCACTGCACTGGGTAGAAGAGATAAAAGAATTTATGCAAGGCTTGGAAAATCTGGCCCAAAAGATAGGGAGCCCAGCCTGGCAAGAAAATTGAGGCTAGTGAAAAGGTCTCTAAGCAGTACATAGCAGCATATTGCTTACTGAGTTGGCAACAGTATTATCGCTGGGGAGCTGTGCTTCAATAATTGTAGTAGGTTTTGCTCGGTTTGGGGTTTGCTGGGGTTTTTTCCCACAAGTACAAATCATCAGTGAATAGAGACCAAGACACTAACACACTTTGAGCAAGTGGACAAACTTGACAGAATTTAATTCTGAGTTTAACTCTGAATTGTAAAAAATAAACCCAATTATCTATGTTGCAAGATGAGTTTGCCAAGAAGAGAAAGGATCCTAAGAACCACCATCATTTTCTTTATATTACAGTTGTGAATTTGTTTTGCAGGAATGCACATTTTTAACTTTTCAGGGCTAGATGGAACCCTCTCTTGCTGTTACACTCTGGACCCACCAGAACATCATTGCTATTCTTGTTCTATTCTACTCCTCTGAATTATAGTCTGAAGTGATCCATGGCCAGTTTATATCCACTTATTATGCCATTAATTATCCTTTCGCTTAAAAAGCTATTATACCTCCCTGATGACTGCACTGCGAGGTGTTTCCAGAAAATATTCATATTCTCTTCCAAATTTAATTAGGTTTGTGAAACAATCCATGTTGTAAGCTGAATGAGTGTATATGTTCATACTTTTCAGACTTTCTCCTCTCTTAGTTTCCATAATATGTTTTGGTTGTTGTTACTCTCCCTGATATATGTGAAATGAAGAAGATTAAAAGAAAAATAATACGAACAGAACAACATATGGAGAACTGAACGTCAGAATAGGGTGGGGTCCACAAATGAAGTAAAAGCGAGATCTGAATAAGTGAAGAATTAGATACAAAGAATGACGAAGAGAGAGATTTTCTTGGAGTGGGCAATCAAGAATCATCAAAATTATATCATTAAGCATAAAATATTAAAGAAGATTACCTAAGTTTCTTATGGTTTCGAAATTGAGAATTTTGTAAATTTACCCACTCTGAGTGATGTACTAATGTCACTGCACAGTGTATTGGTCATAATAAAAGCTGAATGCTCTATCCCCTGAGTACCTATACTGAAGACAGACTACAACAAAAAGTCACGAAGAGAGCATGTATTGAACCAAGAACTCTCCAGCCATTCTAGCATCTGAATCTGCTGGAAATATGACACAGAAAGCTGTGATGAAGAGAAAGGTACGGCAAGACCGCATGTTTATGGACTGTTATCTACAACTTCATGCACATCTTTAAAAGAACAGGCTTCTCATCAACACTTATTTTTCTTTTTAATACCAGATCATTCCTCGCTGGACATCTGTGGCTGAGTATTGTGAGCCACCTCCCCCCTCACAGGTTCCTTAAAATTACAGACCATTTGCTATTCTAGAATACATTTGAGGCAAACACATAAGAGCACCTATCAGTTCTGGTTAAGTACATCCTTACTTTAGTCACTGGAGGCACGTCTGCACTTCAATCAAAGATACATACGTATGTCATGCATTCATACATAAATTACGTGAACCCGACAGGGTACTACTCATCAGTGTAACACATCGTGGAGCTCAGGGTGGACTACAAAAGCTATCCCTCAAACGGGGTAAGTAATGCAGTTAGCATTTTGCCTATACTTAATCTCGTATGCCTATACTTATTCTAGCATAGCCATAACTACGTCACTGGCAACATACTACAGTAAAGACTCATCTGAAGTTACTCTGGGTAACCACTAGCAAGTAGTAACTGAATTGAAATCATACGTTTCACCTCAGCTGCTTTGTAAGAACACCCAACTTCACTGTTGCCTATAAAAAGACCCTCTCATTCTTCTTATTCCACCTTCTTGTGCTGCCCTCCAAATTCACGCATTTTTTCGTCCTGTTCCCTGCCGCTGAAGAAAATAAGTTTCCTTTCAGTTTTACCTTGAAAAGGGCAACTCCTACCGGATATCACAGGTCTGTAATATCTGGCTCTCACAGAATGCTGAAAATGGCTGGGTACATCATCTGGCCTCTGCAGCCCACAGCCAGCTGCCTGCATGATCCTTCTCTTTGTGTTTTCTGAGACATAAGTTTCTGCTCAGTTACTTTGTATTTTGAAGAATAAGGGACCAGCAGTGGAAAAGGCAGATTTCTCTGAAAACTGACCAGTGGAGATAAGTAACGCTTATTCCTCCCAGCCCTCACAACAGGCAGCAATATTTGTGCCACTAGCTTCCTGTGTTTTTATCACATCTTAGTCTTTACTGAAGGATACATTTCCTGGAGAAAAGTGATTACAAGAGTATCTCAGCTACCACTAAAACAAAATGCGCTGAAAAAAATCATCATGATATACTGCTGAGTTCTCAGAAAGTAAAAGAAAATGAGAGGACTTAAAACCACAGTTTGAACTTCAAAGGCCATTACACAATGTGCAAGGAGTAGGCTCACTATTTTTTAAAAGTTGTACTCCTATTAGTTGTGTTTTATAGGACGCTCAGTTACAGACACAGACTGTTATCATCAGGTAATACATTTTCTCAAAGCCTTTACATTCCTGACCTTTGTGCCTAAAAATTCTGTGACTTTTACTTCCTGCCAGCTTCCAGGCATCAGGAGTACTGAGCCTCTAGTGTTACTAGCTGGTGGATAAACTTCTTTGGTACCTTCACAACCTAAGTAAGAGAGACATGAATGTTCAAACACAGTTTATTTTACTTCAGTTTGGTTCCTTTCATCTTCCCCCATCTTCTACAAAATGTTTTGCTTGAGTAATGACTTGGGTTTTCCTGATTTGTTGCCAAAGTGGCTCAGAAGAGTGACACTATGTCAGCTTCAGGTGATGGATGAAGTAGAAATGCAGAAAAAGATACTAAACAGTAAATACTCTGTTCGAGCCCATTAAAAATCAGAAAGGTTTCTTAAATATTCCCCTCATAGGACACGTTTTCAAGTGATGTATTACCCATCTGTCTGCATGCTTGTACTTTGCAAGGGTTTGCATGTCAAAATATGAAGCGTTTCATTATATTAGTGTTTTTTGATAAATTGGTTAATTATAACACAATCCAATATTACAATGATCAGGTTATAAAAAACATATAAATTCTATTAGGACCATTTTTCAAAGTGCAGCATGTTTCTCATAATGATAACTAATAATGAAGAATCTCTGTATTTATTTTTACTAAGCAATGATTGTGGAGGGACAAAATTTAGTAAAATCTTAAAGATGTTCTGGCTGTGCAAGGAGATAAATAGAGTAAATACATTCAATTTGGCCACATTATGCATATTGTATATGGATTTTTCCATCCTAATTACTATTCTGAAAATAATTTTTAAGACTGATTAAGGTGGCACAGGACAAGAAATGTTACTCAGCATGTTTTCCATGAGAAAACAACTTCTTAATGTTTGATTTTGCAACATTAAATTTGATTAAGGTCATTCCTAATTTAAAGAAATATCAAACCCACACACTCAGCATGTCTTTTTAATGTCCTTCAACAGGACAAAACATTTTATAAATGTCAAAATACAGGAGGATGAGCTAAGCACTTTCCCAGAACCATGTCCCATTTCTAAGTAGTATGGTGTATCGTGGATTATTCCCACTGTAATTTTATTAGTGTAACAGAATTTGAAGTTATCAATTCACTGACCAATAAGGAGTAAAATATCTAAATGTCTGGACTTTAATATTTTTTTCCTTATCTCAAACAAGAGGAGGAAGTAAAAGAGGTAAAGACTGATCGTATTCCTATAAAACTTCCACAGAGCTACAACTCTTTCACCCCTTGTGTTGTGGGAAATTCTTGAATGACAAAGGGAAAATCTTAATGTTTATTCCTTGACATTGATGGAAAGTGTAAGGAATTACACTGGCCATTGATTTTAAAGAAAGGGGGATAAGGAAGGTAGGGACTGTGTCTGCGTATGAGCATGAATACGCTCGTGGAGATGTAACTCTCAGACCGTGTAGAGACTGGAAATGTGTGAAAACTGCAGATCTCTCTTTTAGCATAAGAGAGCTTATATCTCTAGAAGGTAAGAGATCTATTTTAAGAAGGTTTCCTGCTGTATAATATGCTCAGTGGCCCTTCAGGGTTGACAATTTAGTGCCAATGACATATTTCCCTGCAACTCCTAAAAAATCACTTCCCTTTCAAAGCAGGGTCGGGGGGGAGTCCTGACGCGTGAGAATGAGTGACAACTGGCATTTCCTCAAAACAGGGCAGTCAGTCTCTCAAGAGCACAGGTGGTAGAACCCTGCTAGATTTCCTCTACCAGACATCTCCCCTGTGCAGCAACAAGCTTTTAAAACGTCCTGTTTCGGGAAGAAAATATGGCACAACAGAATTTTTAATTAGTCTAATGATCCTATAACACACTAAACGGAAAGACACAATATTTTGAACGCCTATTTAATCTGAAATCAATAAAAGCTTTTATTTTTGCTGATTTATCACAGGAACATTCATAGGAATCACCTGGTCAGAACATATACATCTTATTCTACTAAATATTGCTAATTTATATGTGGAAAAATCTATGTGCTATATTCATTCTTGACGTAGCAGTACTTCCAGTTCCACGCTAACTTCTGTAATAAAAATAATCAATGGAACTGCAGATCTTAGTCAATTTTTATACTATCAACCAGCTCTTTGCAATTGCAAAATTTCAAACCCTGTGAAATAAAGTTTTTAAGTTGTCAGGCTAAGTCTCAAAGGATCAAATGATAACTGGTGTGATTCTGGGGAAGGGCTTTCTGATCCCTGTGTTGTCCTGTTCCCTCACCCAACATTTTACATTAAAGGAATATGGAATAAACTGAAAATAGAATTTTCAGAGGCAGGCGGTGAGTCCTGACAGTACTGACAAGCACCAGATAGGCATCATTGACACGGTGAGAGCTGTGGTGAATGCTCAGAGGAAAGGACCTTGTACATTCTTGGACCTCTTGCTGCTGTGCTTAGATAATCTGCAGAGCAGCTTTCAAATAACAGGGTTAAAAAAAAAAAAAAAAAGCTGAATTGCAGCACCTTTCTCAGAAGCAATCAGATTCAAATTCTCATTGGATTTAATTAGGCCTGAGATTTTCACTGCAGGGCTGGAAGTGTCAGCATCACATTCTTTCTGAGCTCCTCTCTGCAATGTGCAAAAGACCCCCAATTTCTGCTGTTTCCAGTGTGAACTGCGGGTACGTGGCAGCTGCTAATATGCTCAATGACTCCAAATAATATAATACCAAGTTTTCTATGAGATTATACTGGTTTTGAGTGGAGACTAAGCCAAGTTGCTGCTTCAGGATTCTGTATGCCTAGATGTGTAAATCATTAAACAGAATGGGCAAAAAATTGATCTACTGCAAGGTTTCATATCCCTTCGCTAGTTCAAGGTGTCAGCGTATCCGAACTTTAAGATAATAAGATTTCATGTTTTCTTAAGATTGTGGGTATTACATGCTTGGTAAGACTTACAAATCACAAAACCAGATTATGATGTTTTGATCCAAACTGAACTTCAGCTATTGATGATTTGATTCTATTCAGCCCTGGTTTAAGGATGTCAACGATAGCCAGAAAATTTGGAACTCTAAAGAATACAATGTCTTTTAAATTATGAATAATTCAAGGGTTTTTTTTTTAATGTTCCACCCACTACAGTTTGCACATCACTTTATATGACAATGCATATTCATATTTTTAAAAAAATCTATATTTTTAAAAACATCTATAATGAATTCCACAAAAGGCTATTAATAGTATTAAGAGATAATTCTTCTCAGCAAGATTTGGGTGACATTGAACAGGTAAATGTACTTTCTATAGAAAACTAAAATAAAAGAAAAATTTCCTCTTGTGCATGTAAAATATAGTACAAGAAAGAGCTAACCAAGGTGCTATTAACATAAAAGTAACATTAGTACCCAATTGCACCTTATGTTTTTCTGTTTATCCCTTAAAACAGATTTCCAAAACAGTACAAAATTCTTTCAAGCTTGTTGGAATGTTCTTCCATTAGAAGTTGATGAGGATATATACTTATGGATGTTTTAAAAAACTTCTAAGGAAGTTTAACTTACTTTAAGAAATAAATTACAGAGCTACTTGTTTAATACACCTATTTTTTGGGGGGGGGGGAAAAAAAAAAAAAGAATCCACTACTATCAAGCCTTTAGTTAGCACTGTGTAATTCTTTTCTCCACTTGTACTTTTATATTCGATGTGGTGCTGAAATCGTTCTGAGGACATAATCTAAGGTACACAATTTTGGGACTCAAACTATTTCCATAAAAATAACACATACTTAAAGAGGTAAAAATAGCTAAACTGTTTGCATCAGTTGTTTGTACATGGCAAATCCTTGTACATAAACAAAGCTTATTTTCTCTGAATATTTGTCAACTGGAATTTAAGATGACACGCGAGAACACTTCTAAGCAACCGAGAAATAAGTGAGTACATCTGCATTAACAAACCAGAGCAGAATAAAAGCATCCATGAAGCAAGGGGGAAAAGTGTCAGTAAAACTGGGAAGTAATAAACTAACACATTATTTTCTAATTTCCTGCAGAGCTACCAATATAAGATACATAAAAAATACAATATTGGCTTTTTTTTTTAATATCAAAAAAAGCTGATTTGCCAAAAATCTTTATTCATCATTGATTGACATTTAATTCCACTCCCAAGCTTAATCTTTGTCAGTGTACAGTTACATTTTACATCTAAGAACTCTTCCTTGGTGCAGCCCTTTCCTGCTCACTCTTACACAGACTCATGGAATTTCAGTGGCACGAAGTGAGCCCTGGAAGATCCTGGAAACATATCCTGCTTGGAAAAGTACAAAGTTTTCTGCAGATGTGATGCATTCCCCTATCATTTGACTGTTTAATAGCTCACTACTTACTGTCAAAACTACAATGGCTCTGATTCACTGTTGTGGGAATGGTCAGGCTCAAAATACCTGAAGAAGCCTTCAGAAAATGAAAAAGACACTCGCTCTTCCTCCAAAAGACAAAAATTTAAGATACTGTATCCAGCTGCAGATCTAACTAGACCTTTCTTGTGGGATGATGGTATTTCAGATACTTACTGCTTCTGCATGAGTTTTTTATCATTATTTAAAAGTTTAAAACCTTGTTATCGTTATGAAATAGCCTTATGGAGACTGATTGCAGATTCCTGACATGAGGAAGAAATAACATTCAAAATGCACATCCAACTGACTGATATATGGAGCAGGTTGGACTGTAATGTTTCTAGTACACGTAATTATGTATTATGAATAACAATATTAATTAATAGTAGTAATATAACATTATTATAATCATTATTTGTAGTAAAAAATGGAACTCTCAAATTCCACACTTAAGCAGCAAAACAAAGCTTCCCAGAATCACTGGCCTGCCTCAGGAAAGGTTAGAAGTAAAAGAAAGATGAACCAAACCTCACATTCATGACAGCATTTTCCTACAAACAAAATCTGCATAGCACAGTTTGGACTGGCCTGCACAAAGCCAGCAAGAAAAAAAGGTGATGGAAGAAGATGTAAATGCATTCTTTGTGTTCTGTGTTTGTTCAACAGAAAATTCGATCACCCACTGTCATCCTGATGAAGGAAAATAAAATGTTTTCATAATTTCTTGGCTTTTTTAAAGTGATCTGCCAATAAAACAGCATTCTCTAGCTTTTAGAATTTTTGGAATGATTACTTGTTAAAGTAATAGTCTTTCATGTGGCCCTAAGCATCCTGATCTGTCTTTCAAGGTTATTTGTAAATATAGTGGGATATGTTGTATTACATTGTTGATATACAATTCACTGTTGTTGGGTTATGCCCTGTTTTTTGTGAGGAATGAGAATAAATTTTGAATTCCAAGAGTTAGGACTTGCTAACTTGCTACCAATAAATCCTGACAGGTTAGGCCACGGCATGATTTGAAAATTCCTTTTGAACTGTACCAGACAGAGGGAAAGTTCAACATTCTGCTCTTTCTCCATTATAAGAACATGATTAGTGAATATTTGTTGGGTCATAATGTTTTATGCCTACAGCTTTCTAGTCATAATGAAGAAAAGTGAGCATGTCTTAAATATGTATTTTCAAGAATGTCTTTCAGTATCTCAGGGACCTTCAACTAAAATACTAATGTTTCTTTCTGGAACTACAACTCATTTCTAATTGTAAAACTACAGTAAATAAATAACAACACCTTGATGCACAACTGGGTATAAGTAATCATTCCTGAAACACATCGACTACATTTCTCTTTAGGAAAAGAATATTATTCAAACTGTTGGTGAACGCACTGCTCAAGTTTTGAAGGAAACAGTATCTCCATTGAAGTCAGGAAAAGTCATCTGAACTTAATTTTCGTCAGGATTTAATCCCAAAGACTTGAAATGATTACCAACTGGTTGTGTTAAAAACACAGTCTGAGGTCTAAAAACACTTGCTGAAAATTATTTCTGGTCTTATTTTACAAGATGCTGATCTTTATCTGTGACAAAACAAGACAGAAAATGTTAGGAATGGATGTGATTGGGGTCATCCCAAATATATATTTTTATATGTGTAAATATATATATATATAAAAATATATATATTTCTTTCACAGGCATCAGTGAAGGTAAAGAAGGAAGAGCTGTTCTGTGCCTAGTTCTGTGCCTTTGGAGGATGCTTCAGTACTGAAGGTCATCACCTTGGGACCACATATTCTCCTACAGCATACAGCAAAGCTTTACCACACAGCAAATCGGACCAAACATATCACTTGTTGCCATCATTACAGAAAACAGCCTAACTCTCCTAAACACGCCTAAGCACCACGTTATTCTTTCCAGACTGAGTCCTGTCAATAATATCAGCCTTGTGTTGCAAATTCCTGATCCTAGAGACACGGGATCTGCTATTACTGTTTTCAGAGGTTGTTGTCTAAGTACCAATGCCATAGTGTTAAGAATGTCATCTTGTTCTGCTAGAAATCTGTGTGCCAGTGCTGTGGTAAAGTTGATTCCACTTGGCAGCTGGTTTTAATGCATGCGCTAATATGCATGAAAAGAGCTGTTAAAACAGCTACAAAAGGTTAATGAATGAAACCCTCATTCTTGAGGGCATGTATTATGAGGTTCCACTATTTAAAATGGGCAAAAAAGAAAACCAAAGTTATTTTTGCATTTTAAAAGAATGAATCCATCAAATGTTGTATATACATATATTTCTTGGAAAAGACATAGGGGAAGTCATGCCTCTAAACATGTTTTTCTTTAGTAAGTAAATATTCTACAAAGGAGATGTGTAAAATTTTCTGTATTTGTCCTCACTGAAACAGTTCCATAAAATTCTGCTTGGTATTAGAATAAACTATGTATTTTATGGTGGCTGCTTCACAGCAAGGGTATTGAGATTTTTTTTTTCCCTATCAAATACATAAACTTAATGAGCAAGCTTTTTAAAGACAATATCATCTGCCATTCAGCACACAGCATCCAAAGGACTTTTGTTGCTCTGTTTCACCTCAGCGCTCATGTACTGCTGCTTCAGCATCATTTGAAAATGAAAAGAAGCAATGTGCAAAAATGCCTGAAGGGACTCACCATCTTTTTCAAGACCAAAAGGCAGAGCTAGCAACATACAATGAGAAAATGTTGTTCTCCTGAGTCTATTTTTGCAGCTAAGAGTAACCACTACTACGAACTAAGCTGAAAAACCTAGACAATGCAGACAGTACATGATGCCATTTCAAGGAAGCACTTTGATAGAAATTGCTTTTAGTTCTGTCAGCGTCAGTAGATAATGCCAAAATGCCAAAATACACATCACAGTCGTGCATGACTATATTAACAAAAAAACCCAGTAAGGGCCAAGCTGACTTCCAAAAGCTGCATTGCCCATGCAAAAAGTGGAATTCATCCTTTGGGCTAGATGCCATTCTATGTCATTCAGGTCAGCAGAAGCACTATGAATTTACAATGACATGACTGAAAACAGAATATTTCCTCTAGCACTTAAGTTTTATGCAGCATAAAATATGTATGGATGCTTGACAACTTTTCCTTTCATTATATACAAAAGTCACTCTCGCTTCTCTCTAAAATAACACTGTCAAACCAAGAGGGACTGCCAGAAACCTGTCACAGATAATAATCTATTTGTCCAGGTTCCTGAATAGCAATGAAAAAGAAGATATTGAATGTCAGATCCCAGCACATATATTAAAGTTCCACGCCTGTAATTAGGTCATGTTCCGCTTCCTCCAAAAAAACCTGTGTTTGATATTACAATGACTTTTAATCATTTTTCTGTAAGTAATTGGCTAGAGGTATTGTGGGAAACATACACAAGGATTAGTGATAAATAAGGAAATAATGATAAATAAGAAATTGCAAAATTCCTTGCAAACTCAAATGAAACACTAGAAAAGTATTCCTGGTTTTACTCCACGTACAAACAGCCACTCTAAAAGTAAAGAAAATCTCCTTTTTTTCCTTGCGTTTGGAGAAGATGAAAAGGTGAAAAGATAGCACTGGCAGTTTTAATTTACAGAGCTGATAGTTTCATCTCACAGTGGTTCTGCAATGTTACGTGCCCTTTTTGGAAATGCTTTTACGTAATACATGTAAGCAACAATAACATACAAATGTAGGCTGGGAGACCTTTGATCACCCAGTCTGTCCCTAAACAAGGTTTTTAAGTGCACAGAAAATAAATGTACTATGTTCTAAGGCTCTCCTCCTTATCCCACATGTCTTTCTTTGGGTCTGAGACACGTTGTTAATGTTATGATTTTAAAAATAGCTATCTCTTTATAAAGAGATCAATAATATATAATATACCCTGTTTGCACTTTTTAAGCAATGACATCCAGAAAATGATGGGTGTACAGAAGGGGGAGAGCAGAGCATTAGAGTCTGTAAGGGAAGAGGCCCTTGCAGAAAAGAGTTAGAGAACAAGCAAAGGTAACAGAATAAAAGGCAGAGTTTTGTCCACACTGTCTATGGTAATAAGCTCAGGACCAGTCACGGAATCACAGAATCATGGAATCGTTTTGGTTGGAAGAGACCTTTAAGATCATCAAGTTCACCCTGTACTACCAGGTCACCAAGGAGCCATGTCCCCAAACACCACATCCACACATCATTTAAATACCTTCAGGGATGGGGACTTAACCACCTCCCTGGCCAGCCTGTTCCAATGCTTCACAACCCTTTCTGTAAAGAAATTTTTCGTAATACCCAACCTAAACCTCTCCTGGTGCAACTTCAAGCCATTTCCTCTTTTGTTTCCTCCTATCATTTGTTACTTGGGAGAACAGATTGACCCCCACCTTGCCACAACCTCCTTTCAGATAGCTGCAGGGTGATAAGGTGTCCCCTCCTTTTCTCCAGGCTAAACAACCCCTTTTCCCTCAGCTACTCCTCATAGGACTTGTTCTCTAGACCCTTCACCAGCTTCATTGCCCATCTTTGCTATTCTTTGGACATGCAGTCGTTGGACCAGTCTAACCACTGAACTATTCCTGGATCTTGGTGCTGAAGGTGGGGAAACTATTGATCCCACTGAAAGATGATATTCTGGGAGTGATACACCCTGTTTCCAGAGAGGACAGTAAGAGCAGCAGGACCTAAGATGAAACAAGGCATATAGACTCACCTGCTATCTGTCCTGGGTCTCCTGAACCCATTCATATGGTTTTACTATATCACAAAATGCTGATATTCTGTGAACTTCATGTATGGCGTAGTTGGCAAATTACCTGAGTAAACTCTGACTGACACGTGGCTATACGTACAATGGTAGTTACACACAGGGAGAGTGGCTATAACTTATACTATCAAATAAAAAGTATGTATATCCTTTTTACCCTCTAATACTCCACTTACTCATAGCTACTTAAAAAATACCATAACTGCCAGACTAAAAAGGCAGTAGAAGTATACATTTAAGTTATTATTATACCTGATTAATCATATGCTGGGTTACCACAAGATGTTCTCAACCAACTATTTCTCTCTGAAGTAGAAGTGAAGTGAAAAACAGACTTCCAACAGATTTCCTACATTTTCTCACTAGTTTCCAGTAAAAAATTAAATCTGCCACAAGGTGAACTAACGAGCTAACACAGAACAAAGTCCAATCACATTTTTCAAGTAATAATAACATCTACAGAAAAGTTCACAGGAACCGTCTCATTCTGTCATTAACAGAAAAATGGGCTTTTACAAAATTAGGAAGTTTAAGCCAAAGGTGCTGGATGCTATTCATGGCAGTGCTGATAGAATTGGCTGACATTATTGTGAAGGTTTTTTTTTTTCACCTATGACAAACCGTGTGCACGTAGGTGGGCAAGTCCTGGTAACGGGCTTTTTCAAAGAGCCATCTTTATGGAAGGGGAGGCAAAGATGGCAACCTACTAAATTGGGGGAAAGAACATAAAATTTCTGATATCCAATCTTTCAGATATTAGAAAACATTCCCTTCATCCTCCTTTATATTATATGAATACTGAATAGTATCCTGGAGATAATAGTGCCAGGATGTGCATAACCACAACAAATACAAGTACAGCTTCTGTCTCTATTTTATCCTTTTGTATATTTCTTTATTACTAATCTGAAGGGAAAATAATAATGGAAAAAAACATATTCACCTCAATAAGCACACATAAGTCCTGAGAGATTTTAAAACACAAACAGAAGTACATTTTTCCATGTCCTTTCCAGCATTGCCTTACTGATCCAAGAGGTAATGCTGGTTTTAACTAAGCATCCTTGGCTTGCTAACCCAGTATGTAGAGATGCCTCTTCATGCTATTTTGTATTCAAGAAAAGTATTCAGAGGACCTGCTTAAGTAAAAATCTACATTCTTCAGGTATCTGCAAAATATTGGACATGTCTGTAGCATTCAGTGCTAAGGGGCTTATCTTTCATCCATCAAAGTTGAAAGATAAATTTTCACTGACTTGACTAGGACCAGATTGGCAAAAACTACTGTGGATAGTGTAAGCAAAGGCACAATGGAAAGCAACTAAAATTGATTCTGCTTCCTATCAAACTTAGTGAATTACAAAAGAATTAGAAGGGTAAATTTCCAACTAGCTCTGACCAGCTCTACTCACGTATTTTACATTTTCCGAGCAGAAAGTTAAAAATACCATGTAACTATTGACTATTGCACCTTTTCCCTGAATGAAATTCAGTGCAACACAGTGACTGCTTACATAGTACTTTTAAAAAACCTGATTTCATTTTTCAGTGGTAAAATAGAGAATGACATGCAAAGGTCCCTTCCAACTCTTTCTGCAGCCCACAGAAAATCACACCAACACAAGTAAACTGAACGTCTGCCTCCTGTTTAAATGCAGGAAACCTGTCAAGCTTGCTTCCTTGGTTCTTAAGATAGGAGTGCAACCAAAAAAAAAGTTACATTACTCTCAGTGATGTATCTGAAAATGGTACCATCTATGTTTTGGAATGCATAGCTTGTAATTGGTAGGCAAGTCTCCAGTGAAAATCAGTGACTGATGAAGCATAATTCACAAAATGTTGAACTAAACTCATTAGTTTTCTTAGAAGAAAAACTCTGCAATCAAGAATTCTATTTCTGCTCTGGCTGTTTTGAGAGTCTACTGTAGGGAGACGCAAAACCAGACTACAAGAAAAACAAGTAAAAGAAAGAATAATAACTATAACAAGCATGACCGCTTCTCAGTTCTGTGGAATTCAAAACCACAAATACCTATTCTTGTAGCTGCATTCACTGCTTAAAGTTGTTAGTCAAAAATAATCATACAGACAGAAACAGAAAGACAAAATTGGCTACCTGGAAAGAAAATGATTCTCTAATATTCAGAGTGTTCTGATGCTAAGTCATCATGCTGCCTTTTGTGTATCTCATCTCGATCATGCTGACAAGGTCCTCACAAGTATCTGCCTCCACTTAATAACATTCAGTGTATAACCTAGTATCAGTAATATGGAAAAGACCTGGTGGGAAATGTTACCCTCCCACCAGAAGCGCACTTTCGCTCTGGGTATACACATTCTCTATTTAAACCTTCATTTAGCAACAGAGGCAAAAATGCTTCTCAATTCCCATGTAAAATGCCTCTGGGAGTTGTCACTGGAAGAGTACCACTTTAAATCTGTCAAACAGAGACCATTTTTTACCTGAAGGCTGTTATCTGAACCTGAGATCTAAAATATAAATGAACTGCAGTTCAGACGACTGGAGATCTTCCCAGAGAGATTCCATGGAAGAAGTCCGATTTATTTAATACAGATAAATACGACAAAAAGATATTCATATCCCAAGTTTTAATCAGTTTTTGGTTGACAGAAGGAACTAAAGAGAGCCGTGAGCAGCGGCTAATATTCAGAACAAGCTGCTGACAAGGAGAGTTGGAACATGATAAAAGGAGCTCCAAGCAGTTGAAGTCAATTTAATGGCAGAAGATTTTGGATTCCCTAAAAACTCCTCTGTTAAGACATCACGGGCCAAAGGAGATGATGTCCTTTTTCAGCAACTTATCATTAGTATTGTAGGGCAAAATCCAAGGGATCTTCATAGCACCTCTAGTATTTAAGTTGAGCAGACTATGTTTAGACATGAAAGGTCAGAGCTGCCTCTGAAAAGACAAGTGAGAAAGTAAACAGAGGATAAATCAAGAGATTACTTTAGAATCTGCCACCAGGAAAACTTTACCCTTTCTCAAGAGGCAGAGAAGTTCTTTTCTATATTGAAACAGGGATTTGGGGTTTGCTGTTAAAAACATTGGAGAGGCATGAGATGATTCCTCTGGAGTGTTATTTTGAATGTTTATTGTTTCTTTGAGCAAAGCAACACTCTTCATGTTTGTTAACGGGTTACCAATTTTTCCCCGTGTTGAATTTGGGTTAAGTTGCTGAAGCAGGTACATGTAAGTAAGTAGAAGAAAAGGAGGCAATTGGGACATGGGCTGTGGCTTAATCCTGAACTGAACAGCATTTGCATGTGCCTTTGGGAAAAGTTGCATAACAGTTTTTTTGGCAAAGAGAGAGGTGGGAGTATGATATTTTCCAGTTGATTTTTTTTTCTGTGCTCAAGAAAGAAGACATTAGCTTGTTAAAGCTTATCAATAAATACAACTTCACTAACGATTTGTTCTCCTAATCACAAGATCATGAATTTTGAGTAGGTTCTTAGAGTGAACAGGTAGCATATACTAAAACCAAACTGCTTTTAAAACTGTAGTAGAATATGAGAGTTCTAAACAAAACTACATTGGAAATCTGTTTTTAAAAAGTTCTTAAAGCAAGAACACTTCTTTCTTCCATCTTCTCAGTCTAGCATTGCTTCCATCAATTAATTGGGTAAACGCAATAGTTTCCTGGAAGTTTGCCTGAATCCCATGATCCCAAAAGCAGAATTTATTCCAAAACTATATGGAACAGTAAAGAAAAAAAATCTCTTGTCTGTTTTCTGAGATTCTCTCCTATTATTAATCCCTATGCTGGGACAGACACAATTGTGAACATATTAATCACAGTTTACTCTTCAGAGAAAAAGTCAATAGGATATTTAACTCCTGATTTATACACGCTTTAAGTTATTTCACCTGTGTAATTCTGCACAGTCAGTAGCTTATTTCTTCTAATTAAATCTTTATTTCATCTCTCAGTGGGCCTGATTTTCCTCTTACTAAGAGCAAGTTTATTAATATAACTCTCATCAATCAAATGGTAGTAGTGTCTAAATAAGACTAACGTAAGAAAAAGCAAAATCAAGGCCATTGACTTTGTACAACAGCTTTGACAGTGTTCACAGCTAAACATTGCCTACTGAATACAACAGAATGATGGGAAGGGAAGGAATTTTTTATATTATTTAGTGACATGTCTTGAAGGAACACCTGGCAAGATCATGAAAAAAAGGAAAAAAAAAACCAAAAAACCTGCTTAGTAAGCAAAATCAAGCAGTACGTATAACCACAAAGACTAATCATCTTTGTCCTTTTCATAGGTACGACAAACCGAAAGCTGAACTGCATAGTAAGGTAAATATTCTGTCACACTCAAAATAGTGTTCTTGGCAAAAGAGTGTACACCTTACTGATACAGTAAAAAATTCCTTACTGTTTTGTTTTGTTTGTTGTTTTTTTTTTTTTACCAGCTCTCTATTGCCTCTACTATCCCCCAAGCAGAAGCCCAGGACAGGTCAGGGACTGACCTGTCATTTGGCCACTGTCAAACAAGCCAAAGCCATGTCAAGTAAAACCTGAGATTCTGCTTTGCCAGGTCAGTGTGAAGTCTGTTACCTTTGAGTAGTAATGCAAAAATCATATGTATGGCACTAAAATATATGTAATCATCCCTGATTCTTTTTAGCACATATGAAATAAATATGGAATTTTCATAATACAGATACATTTAAATGCTTTAATCAGATGTGTAGTCATGAGGCAGAGGTTTGAAAGTGACTGAAGGCGTGAAAGGAGCAGCAAGATAAATGGTATCTAACATCATTAAAGAAGAAAATAAAACGCATTTTTGCAAAACAAGAAGAGATCAACAGGAAGTTATCTAGGAACTGCTGGTGGTAACATCCGCTACCTGTGGTTTTTTAAAAGTAGAAACAATATGAATGAAAGAGGAAATGAAGGCATGACAGACAGTAGGAATGTCTCATAGGCTGAAGATAATTTTGAACTGCAAACAATGAGTGAAGATGCTTCAGACATACAAAACCACTTAGTAATAAAAAATACCATTTTTATTTTAAATATTCTGAGAATAAAGTACTGGGATAACTTATAATTCCAATAAAGATGAAGAAGACGGATTAAGAAACTGAGAGAAATTCATGAGGAACTGATATATAGTGAAATCTCCAGTGGGCATGACGTGTGGTTAAATAAATAAAGCAACAGTAAAAATCCTTTTGAAAGACCAAAAGATAACATTAAATACGACCTAAGAGCTCTTGCTGTGATCTGCTAACACTGTGAAAAAATTATCCCTGACAAAACCAGAACAGACTACAGACGATTTCAGGCAAAAAAGGCAGCCCCTTTTTGGCTAAGAAACTAGTTTGCCACATATGCTCCTTCATATAATCCCTGGGGGTGGGGGTTTATGCGGAGCTAGACCCATCTGCAAGCAACCCTGTATTTTCCAACCCATGACTAGGTCATGAATGTGCTGAGAAGTGTGAATTGACATGATGTAGCTAACACTGTTATTTGCTACAGCTAATGCAGAAATGCCATAATCTAGACTGAAAGTGTAATTGATCAAAACGGAAGTATTAAGTCATTTTAAAAGGCTGATCAACTGACACCAACATGCATTTGTTCTTCCAGAAACAAGCCTAATCGTGTACCTTTTACACAGTACTTTCCAAACCCAAAAGATCTGGTGCTTCTCCAGCATGACTCTGCAGCTGACTTAGAGAATGTCACAGTATTCTTCATGTCAGCCTTGTAGTTAAAACAATTTTTTTTGTTTTGGTTGTTTGTTTTGGTTTTGGGTTTTGTTTTTTTTTTTAAATGAGAGCTTCCTAATTATTACGAAGTGATAGGAGAAGCCTAATTGTTAGGCTGCTCTCAACAAGGGAGTACACACACATACTCCTTTTGAAATCAAGAATTTTTGCAGAGAAGACTGCAAGGCAGATGAAGGAAAGAAAAAAGAAAATCAATGCTACCTCATAGACATGTTTTCTGGATTTCGTGACAGAGAGAGAATATTTTTATTCTTTTTTAATCTAATAACTGCTTCAATATTCTACTTCTCACTCAATGAAACAAACAATAGAAATTTAATATACTGCAATTTAAATTGTAAATTTTGTAAAACAACTTTTCTAATTTTTATGTCGATTATACATTTAAATTACACCAACAAAAATGATACCAATTAAAAGAAAACACTTACCTGATGAGATGTCTATTCGGTTCTTCTTCACTTGAGTGACATTGATATGGACGCTGACTTTTCCCTCAGTTATGTCAATCTCAACATTCCCCAGATCATCTGCAAAGTTGCTGAAGACAAGAAGTCCATTGGGGTTCCAGGTTCGGAAAAGGAAACTGACTGAAAACAGATCCTGGCTTGGACGACCAGGAACCTCAAGGTAACTGGTGGCATTGAAAAAGACAGGCACTGTATGTGGCTCCACACAAGAAAAACTTAAATTTCCCTAAGTAAAACAAAACAAAACAAAAAGCAAAATGGTAAGATTCCACTGAATTCATAGCTACCTCTAGGAAAGTATTCTAGTTTTCATTCAACCTAGAGACTACTGTCATCAATGCAATTTGCAAACATAAATGTGCTATTAATACTATCATTATTGTCACTGTTATGTAATATTGTTGGTGATGTTTCCATTTAGTCTAGCAGTGCCTCCATTATATACTGTACATACACACAATAAGAGGCAGTCTTTATCCTGTTAATATTCCCAGTTCAAAGATGAAGAAATGAATCCCAGAGAAAAGGTGTGGGAGGAAAGTCGTAAGTAATTTTTTTCACAAGTACTTATTTTCAATTGGAGATGGGACAGATGATATTAAGAAAGCAAGATTTAGCACTTATTTACCAATGCCCAAAACTACCACTTTTTAAACACATCAGAAAACACTTTATCTGTGTCATAAGAAGATAACACCTATGTGGCAGATGCAGTTTCTTACACAGAATTTCCATGTCAAAATTAAATGAATAAAAATAATAAAGAGTTTCTTGAGCACTCGGAGATTCTTAGATCACTCTGCACAACCACCTCTTTTTCCTACAGGGCATCAAAAGTTATACTGCCACACAGTCTACTTATACAGACCAGCAGAACTAGTAGCCACTGGACTATCAAGTTGGCATCCTCCATCATCAAGAAACACTGATATTTTCAATCACCTGGAACTAAAGAAAAGATTTCTTTATGCTGATCTCCTAAAAGATTGGATTCTATCTTTATGATAAAATCTCAACAGTACAAGCCACGTTATAGTCATACACTCATGTGCCATCGATAAAAAACAAAAAAGTCCAAGCATTTAGCAAAATAATTAGCTAAACCATCTTACAGGGAGCTTTTAAATTGCAGTGTGAATGAGAGAAATTACAACTACTTTCCAAGTAAAGGCAAAGGATCTCCTTTGCTGCTGAGTTGTTTGGCTATTTTGGGTTTGTTGTTTGGCTATTCTGGGGTTATTTTAGTCAAAAAGTTTCCTAGAGTTTTTAAGTTTTCAGCTAACTAATCATTAAATCAAAGTAGTTAACTCATCTGTGTGCTACAGAATACTTCTGGCTAAATTACAATTTTTAGATGCAGAAAAAAAACCCTGGAGAGTGGCTGAAATACCCTTTGTAACACTTTGTTACCATTCTCGGTGTACCAGCCACCCTACTGATGAGAAATAACTTCTCTTGCATAGTTAAGGCAGTCCTGAGCAGACACAGAGGGCAACAGCATTTTGTAAGAGCTGACGTCTCACAGTTCAGTCACAGATGCCAATTAAGTAGTGCTCAGAAATCATTTTGTTGGACACTTTCAATAGTTTCTCTTGCTGCCTTGTTACCATGAGGAACTAACAATTTCCTACTAACAAGAAGGCTTTCGTATCCAACTGACACTCGCCTGCCATCCTGATGCTCTGGGTACTCACATGCATAACGCTTATTAATGTTAATGGCTCTGGAGGCATTCAAATCCTTTTTCACATCAGTGAATGCATTTATCATGAACAGCCTAACTACATAGAAGTTATTCTTAAGGAAGTAACAGGTAATTCTAATTTCTCTGCTAGCTAGTATTTTCCCTACCAAGCTATTCAGATTAATCTGAACTGGATTATCGATTCCCTCTATGACTGTAATCCACAAGATGACTCCTCTTTTAAATGAAGCCCATCTGATTCTGGTATAGATTGCTCACTAGGTCTACGTCAGGAGTTTGAGCTAATCTGCAGCTTGCCTGTATAATAGCATCCCCGTTTGTCAAAGAGAAAGAGATACAATTCTGTAGATTCAGAGTGACTTGCTGAATAGTTCTCTGGGCAGTGACACCTGGAAGTCAAATGTATACTACGCTTTTGGTCTTATCGGAGAATTTTTCATGCTACATTGGAAGAGGAATGATGAAAACATCTTAATTTGTGTAGCTTGAGCTTTGTATCACGATCTGTAATCTGTGCTGCAAATCAGCTTTGTCTTTTCTTCTCACAAATCAGTTTTGCCTGTCCACATTCAGATGTTATCCCTTGTGAGAATACCACTGAGTCTTAAAACCTTTCCCAATTAATAGAGCTACTGGCTGAATACATAGTTCCCAAAAGAGAGGTAATGAGTTTATTAAGACTACTGTTAAGACTACAATACCTGTTAAATCAGGATGGATTATACAGCACAGGCAACATGCCGTACAGGCTAATGTTTATCATGTTATTTCAGTATTTTTCTCAAAATAGCTTATTATTCATCTTTAAGCTTAACAAAAAAAAAATCTAATATAAATAATTTATAGAAAACATTAATCTTCTGTTTGTATACGATTGCACTCAGTAATACATGGCATAAGAGCTGCAGAAGTGGGTAAAGCATAGACCTAGTGGATGTAAGGATGGAGGGTAGCAAATACGGTTTTCCTCAGTATTTTTCAGTTACAGGGTTTAAACTTGGAGAGACTGTTCTGTGGAAACCAAATCCAATTAGTATTTGCACTGCCTGCCCTTAATATATGTCCAGGTAGGAAAATTTGATAAAGCGACTAAATTTCTAAACTCAAACTAGTCTTTTCTCACTAGCAGTACAAGGGTCAGTATTCTTCAATAATACAAGGTAATGAAAGTTCTAGAAAGCTTGTTATATTTTAGTAGAAAATATAGAAAAGCTGGTCTGGAAAATTGTTTACACGCACATTTCCTGTTTCTGTCTTAGTACTGACTCAAGTCATATTCAAGAGTTAGCACCTACGGTGCTGGTTAGTCACTGCCAGCTCTTGTTTGCAACTTGGTTCAGGAGGAAAGCAAACACTTACATTCTCTGTCTCAGCTGTTCTTTCCTCCCTGACTCTTCCTTTTAGGCATCTTTATCACTTGCCTTATTTTACTTCTATGAAAACGAATCAGGCTCAAATAATACGAACAACAATAACTGCTGAAGATCATCCATCTGACTCATTCTCACCAAAGAACTGCTGCCATCTTACATATCACAAAGGACTGCCAAACTTTTTTCCCCTTATTCTTATCCTCTAAATGTAAAAGAAATATGTTATTAAAGCCAGTGTTGAACTTTATTTAAATCTAAAATACTTTAAAATTTTCTTTACATCCTTACTCTTCAATAAATTAAAGAGATGTTTCGTGTTGCTTTTTTGCTCATAACACCTAATGTATATGAGATCTAAAAATCTTTTTAACTTTAATTTTGTTCAGAGACAAATCGAGATTATCATCTTATTATCGTGTTTGGTTCTCTGGGCCTCCTCATTCTGCAAAATTAACTTGTCAACTCCCTTTCACTGTGTGACTCCTGAAATTTAACTATCTGCTTCTACGAATATTTTTTTCTTCTGTCTCACACCTCTTTAATATCCTTCTTTCCTCTGTTTCCACCCTCCATGATACCTCTCATCACGATACCAATTAGTTTGCTTGTGTTCCACTTCATTATATTTTGTCTGCCTGGCGTCTTCAGATAATGCACTACGTAAGGCAGGTCGTGCCTACTGTTATGGGTTTGTACAGGATCTCCTATGATGGAGCTCTGATCCTTGGCGCTTTGATCCGTGTTGGATTGCTTAAGTGTCACCATCATAAACATTTTAATCTTAAAATGATTAACAACAGTAGTCTCAACCGAGTCTATTTTTCATGCTAAATGAGGCTAAAAACTAGGAGGAAAAAAAAGCTTTTGAAAGAAACATAAAAATCCATGTTGATTTAGTTAAATGGATTTGCTTTTGAAGAGCTGAAGCAATTTAAGTAATTCTACTGAAAACAAAGGTCACTTCTATTTAATAGGCATTCTCTGAACTGGAATACAACAGAACCATCAAATCAAACTAGCATGTCATAATCTCTTGATGTAGCACTAACACTGCCAAAGCTGCTTATGTGGATTTCACTTTCATGCTACAGGTAACAAAATTTTTAAAACAAACAGAAACAAATCAAAAAAAAAAAAGAAAAAAAGAGATTATTTTAAAGAGCCTTTACAGGCCTGCTAGCTACGCCACACTTTTGAAAGGATAGGATTTGCACCACAGAAACCTCTTAAGTACCACTTCTGTTCAGAAAGAGGTTTTAAGAATAGGTACTACTAACTTGCAGTGGACTCAGCTGTGCAAAATGAAAAGATTGCTCCTGTACAATGATCCTTTTCTAAATCAGGCATCAATCTTTGAAAGTCACGGTTACATTGTAATCTTAAAATGCACTGGAGGCAGGAAATCACAGGCAATTTTGGGAAAAAAGTAGTTAAAGATTCAGGAGTTCATGTGACGGGTCGAAAAAATTCTAAAAATTGAGTCCTCCTCCACAGCATATATATCATGCTCTTTGCCTTTGACTATATCATGTATATCATGTATAAAAAAATCATGTATAAAAAAGTTTCTAAATATGGAGCTGTATTCCTGAGTTTGTAGAGGCAAACATCACCTATTCAAAATTATCCTTCGTATTACCTTGATTTGCCATATTGTTCATACAATTATATGGAACATCGATATTACCATCCAGTGAGTAATCAAATGGTAATCAACCCTTTGCACTTCATCATCACTGTATATGTAAAGATTTATATACTGAAGTATTTACGCACTATTTATTACATAAAGACAAAAGCAATAGTGGAACCATACGTACTGTTAGCAGGACTTTGTGGAGGCTGCAAACTTGTACAGAAGAAAGCCTTGAGCAACTTATTCAGACCGTCTCAAACTCACGGCAATAACACATTTATTTCTTACCCTCATTGCCTTTCTATGCCAGCAAGCAATTTTAGGAACATTTAGAGCCTTAAAAATACAGTAATTAAAGTATGTTCTTTATTAATCAACCTGCCCATAAAGCAACAAGTTTGAACATGAAAGCAACTGTGAATGCTTAAGGAAGAGAAAAAATAGAATAAAATGTTAATCAGGTCTGTAATGTTACTAAGCTAAATAATGATTTTCAAGCCTAATATCTTGAGGCTTTTCAGAGCTACCAGAAAGGCCTGTAGAAGCATTCTCTTCCAATGACTTCTGCACTCCAGCAATCCAACTAGCTCAGCAGGGATGGAAGAGACAAGGATTTAAAGCCTTGAGAAAGCTGTAATTGATTTAATAATAAATCTTGCCTGCACTGGTTTTGGATTACTACTATTTGGGAGGAAAGGAAAGAAATACTTATCAGTTCAGCTGATTTTCTTTTAAAAAGTAGTTTCTGATATTGAAGGTTAATGTTGGAAAGATGAAATGGGACCCCAAAAGTAAAATGCTCAGACGTAATAATACAAAAAAATCACAAACATACACACAATGAAATCTTTGGGTACGTGATAAAATTTGGTTTGTGTTCTATATCCTTCTAGTACATCACAAGGATATCAGCAACATAAACTCACAAACCTTTTAGTCTCCTTTCGAAGGAGAAGCAGAAGTTTAAATGACCATTAAACTTTGCTCTTACCACATTAGAAGGTTCCAGTTTCTTCCTCTTGGCAAGGTCAGTGATATTATTGCCATTGTAGTTGATGCTTTCCATGCAGCCCTTGAAATTTTTCCTACTATTAGAACTTGGCTTCCCAGAAAAAGGCATGCCTCCAAAGGTTATCTTTGAATGAAACAGAAAATGGTAGATAGTTACTCGAGGGCAAAGACTTCTAAACAAATTTGCTGTAGATGTATTTGCTTTCTTTGAACACTTAGACATGGCAAATGAGAGAGCTGGAAACACTGCTTACAGAAAAAGGAAGTATCAAGCACTGCAAAAGCAGAAAAAAAATAACTGTAATGAATTTGTGATTGCAAATATTTATGGTAGTAAATCCCTAACATTATTACAATTGTCCAAATAGTGAGCAGACACACCACAGTTGTCATATATGGACTGGTCTTCTGATTGCTACTGAACAACATGTAGTTCAAAGACCTTGGAATAAATGGCCATCTCAATATTTTTCTAAAAAAGAGTAGGCATGAAGTCAGCTGGATAATCTGATTCAAATTATTCACTTAGCTCTAATTGTGTGCCAGAGCTCAGACTACAACAGAGCATTAGTGGGCTCCAAAATTATACATTTGTTTCCTTTAATGCTTATATATCTACGTCATCCAGAAAAAAAATTACAGAATCACATAGTTAAAGATGCCATCCCCTGTAAGATATAAACACCTTCCAGTACTGAGAACATGATTTTATCATGTAGTTATAGTCAATGAGGAGTTACCACATGACTTAGCAGGCCAAATCAGCTCCACAGAGAAGATGAAGTCAATCACAGCAAAGATTCAGCCATCAAAGTAAAAGACAAATTGTTTTATCTCCCCGTGCTGAATTTCATCACCCTAAAACACTGGGTTATCCAGAATCTCTAGTGCTAAAAAATGAAGAGAATCAAATATTTTACAAACTAAAAATGTATCTCTCTTATGAAGTCTCTCTGTGTCACTCCGTAGAGACTATACAGGTCTTTACCGCATCAGGGTCTTTTCTGAAATGTTTGGAGGTTTATAAATGCTACATGTTTTCATTTATATTTTGCAGTCCCAATGTGAAGAATAAAGGACTTAAGAGATTAGTCCCTGCAATCCGTGTTAAGTATTTCTATCTAATAGATGATGGCATAAATAGTAATGACACCTAGCTTCCCTGCCCCATGAACGCTCACAAAAATAACTACCTGTAATCTGCTGCTGAGAATTGGCAGAGCCAAGCTTTTAAATACCCTTCACTGTTAATTACACTTGTTATTACCGAGAGCAGGAAAACATAGCTCTAGGGACACATTTTCCATTTTAAAAGCATGTAAGATATCACTTTCTATCCCAAATAGGAGGCTTTGACTTGTCATATAAGAAGTAAAGCTATACAGATTAAAACCAAAATCTTTATAAATAGCACATATTTTTCCTGTGTAAAAGTGTTTTGTGGGACACATCCTCAGGTATTATAAATTGGCATGACTTTAGAGAAGATACAGCACTTCATATGAACTGAAGAACGTGACTGTAATATTTTAATGGCTGTCAAACATCCTTTTGCATGTTAGAGACATGTTTGGATGGAACAAGTGGATCCATGTAAATCGAGACTGACATGCATATTTTTAATAAATGTATATAATATATACTTATTGTATGCAACGTATTTATTATGTAAACGTGCTACTCTATATATATGTGTGTGCTTATATATATATATGTATATGCACAAATTGCCCAACCCTGGGTTATTGCATTCAGCCTAACTTTTTCTGTAGTTTACTCACTTTAAAATCTCCAATAAAATCTATTTATGTGAGGTTTTTTTAGCTTAATTCAGATCTTCAGTGCTCGATGACTAGTAAAGGTACAGTCAAACTTGCTCATTATTTTCTCATTATAACTGCTACCAAAGAAGGCATTCATAAAGATTTGTTGGAAAATAAGTAATATTTGATTTGGTAACATTTATGATTATAAGTAATTTTTTCAAACATTTATATCATATTCTTGATCAAAAGATTGTTTCTAAAAATATGAATACACGAGTATACACAAGTTAATTCAAATTTTTCTGCATTACATCATTTTGATTCCCTCTCACTGCTTAAAAAGTTGCAGTGATAGAAATACATGTATTTGGCTCAGCCAGCCACACTAATTCTCAATAGAAACAGTAGAGACTGCAAGAAAATCACTACACAAATTTTGTAATAACCGATGTGCTGAAGTTCATGTAACAATTCAGAGGAACTGAACAAGTTCATAACAGCAGAAACCAGAGTGTAATCAAACCACAAATCCACGTTTAATTACTACCAACATTTGTGTGCATTAACCAGGCTGATTAAACAAAAGTTTTATTAGAACTTTCCAACTTGTTATTGCTTCTACATAAAAAGAAGTTATTGATAGCATACTCGTGAAAATACAAGCGAGTACCTACCTACCCAAGACAAGAAAGATCAAGATCCATATCAGTAAAAAGGTTCTAATCTGCTTGCTTTGTCAAAAATAAATAATAATTGTCACCACAGAATGAGGCTTTCTGAATTGAAGTGAAAAATTATCACTTGAACAGAATAACAGATTGTATGATACTTTGTTAAATCTACTTCCCGCTTACAGGAGCTGCTTTTAGAGATTTTAAAAGTAGTGTATTCTTAGCTTGCTGAATAACACAGAGCTTCCATTTTAAAGTAAAAGACTGAAATGACTCTTACACCAGATGGAATCTGGTAGATTAATGAAGAGAAACTTAATTTTCACTTTAGGGAGAATAGTGTTGGGAAGAAAATTTCGTGAAAAAGAAAAAAATAATTAAACCAAATGTGCAGAAAAGTACCAAACCAGCTTAACTTAGCTTGGTTTTCTTTTCTCTTCTTATTGGACTTACGTTCATAAATCAAATTTGAATGAAAACAAACAAGTTTCACTGTCTACCTCATAATCCAGGTCCAGGTAATCAAATTCTCCATTGGTTCTGAAGTGCTGCATGTGTCTGTCCAGGGTGAGATTGATGTTTCTCCCATGGCGCTCTATGATGATGGAGTGCCAGTGGTGATCATCCAAGAGGCTGCCTGTCATCACGGATGTGTGGCCATAAATAGAGCCAAGCTGGTTGCTGCCTAAAACGAGAAGAGAAACAATAGCAATTCTCACCTCATACCAGTTAGGCAAACATTCTCCTCTTGCACTGTCAATATTTCACCTGAATCATACCAGACACCCAATAAGCTGGAGGAATTCAGTCTACTATGAAGCCACCATCTGCCCAGTGGAGAGTTGCTGCCATAAATACAAATAGCTAGACCAAATATAGCAAGAATCTGATCAGTGGACTGTATGAATAGTTATTTGTAATAGTAGCTATCTGAAGGCAAACCAGAGAAGCTATATCAACTTCCAGTTGTAAGGCTGTTCTCAGCTATGGGTTTTCTCTACAGAAATGAGAAGCTATCACCTTTGGGCCAGGTCCTGAGCTTCCCTGGAACTGTACTGATTTATGACTGTTGAGGAAGACATAGTGTCTGGTAACAGACTTTGGTCAAACAAAAAGCCTTTTCAAGTCTGAGTTCTACACATTGTAGGCTCTGCCAGTATAGCTATACCAGTGAGCATATAGGAAAAGACTCAATGCAGCAAAAAATGTCTTCTCCTAACACAACTTATTTTGGTCTTTCCTCTTGCAGCCACCTTCCTATACTGGAATTCAAAATGCTAGCGAGAGTACAGTTTTGCAGTTCTCTGCTGGGTTTTCCAGGGACTTTTGCCAGCACAGCTATGTGAGTCAGAGATCACATCTCATCGCAATCTGACTGACACAGCTAAGCCAGCAAAGGTTGATAGCATGGATCTCAACTGAAGCAGCAAATGACTAATTCAGCAGTAAGTATAAAAAATTGCTGCACTGCCCAATAAGTCAGTGCAACCTTCCATGTTCTGGATACATAAGTACCTAAAGCATTTCTGGAGCTAAGAATGTTGTTACCATCAAGCATGTCTGCAACTCGGATATTGAGGTTTGTACGTGTTGATAACACATTCTGGCAAATCACGCTTTCGTGGCTTAAGACATTACTGCCCTACAAACGACCATAGTATCTTTTTGATGAAGGCCACTGATCCTTCAACAGCAGTTGGTTTAAAAAAAAAAAAAAAAAGGTATTCCATGCACATCCATGAGCCCCACCTTCTTCAATGCAAAGTCAAATCCCGTGCAAAGCGAAATCTAAATCCAACTCTGCCTTCTCATTCTCCCCCTGCTGGTGTTTGAAACTAAGACACTGGATTTTACCAGGCAAAAATGCACATCCTTTTCCACTGCCCCTGGTGCAAAGACAATACTTTTAGGCAGAGGAAGAAGAACAACAACATAAAACTATTTATTAAGTGAGTGTGTGTCACAGGGCCTGCTTCCATTTGTGAGCCTTGTGATTTAAGAACGTCCCCACCAAGCATATATATGGAGGTTCTAATAGCCCCTAAAGACAAAGTTAACTGAAGAATATGGAGAAACTGGAAATGAATGGGTTTGTATTGCAATTAAGATTGTTAAAAATAGATAACTGCTATAGGAAGATGTGCTTTCCTCCTGATCCTCTGCTCACATTGATGTTTAGAAAAAGAGCAGGAGAAAATGCTAGTGGAAATAATTACTATTCAATGTAAATAATGAACAGAATAATTTACTCTTCACATGTCTGTATGAGAACTAAGAAAAGTTAGGTGAAATCTTTTTCTAAAACTCTTTCATCTGAAGGTAAAAACGATACCTGAAATGAGATAAATATGCAGATTTTTCATAATAAATTTACTTTATAAATCTGGTCACTCACAACCCTGTAGTTTTTCACTGGGAAGGAAAAAGGAGGTTGGAACTAGAGTAATTTATACAGGATTCCATCATATTGGAATTCAGATTGCCTGACAAAGCGATGTCTTTTTTCCTTTCCTACTCTTACCCTTCAGATTCTAGGAAGGCTGCTGAATCTCAACCTCGTATGACTTGTAGCTTCCCAGATTGATACCTTTTTCGCTGCAAGGTTCCTAAGGGTGACCTTTATTCCTCTAGCACTGATGACAGCATCCTTCTCTCACAAAAAGCCACAGCTGAGCCCAAATATAAATCCAGCAAGGCTTTTTTTTGTTTGTAGCAAGTTTCTAATGACAATATATTGCTGATCCTGTATTTCTGTATGAACTTATTTTCGTAGCATCTCACACAGTGTAAAAAGGAAGAAATGGAACAGGGAAAAAAAACTACAGAAAGGGAATGAACATTATTTTCACCAAATTATCTGATTACATGTTGTGGATTACTGTATTACTGGGGGTAAAAGGGATGAAATATTTGACCTAAATTTTTTGTTGTAGAGTTAAAAAGTACACAAAACCAAGCAATCAAAGCATACCTAAATTTAAATTTAGAACAAGTTTGGCTTTCTTCAGTTCCAAGGTGATATAGTCTCCTTGCTGTCCTTCTCCGTGGAAGATTACACCTTCGCTTTCAGAGGTCTTAAATTTCAGAGAGATGACATCTTTCAGTGTTTTCATTTTCTTGTTCCTGAATCTGTATGGTAACACTACATGGCCATCAAAATTGATAACATCAGCCCCTAAAGGAAAAAGCAAATAACATTGTTGAGGAGTGATTATATATTCATGTGCCCACTGGAAAAACAGACATTCCATGTACACTGTACCTGAACAGAATAAGAAATGTGCAAGTGTGATATGCATTGTAAATACTTTTTCTCTTGACCATAATTTAATACTATAAAAAGCAGGAGCCAGGCAGGACATAAATTTAATCCACGGGATAGGAAAAACAAACAGATTTGGGGGGACAAATAGTGCAACTGTACTCAGTATCTTTGGGTTTCTCTCAGATATAGTTGCTGTCATGCACACTTTCCTAACTATAGTTGAAAATGAACGATGAACTTCTGAGTGGTTATTAATAATTCACCTGATAACCTCTTTAAAATCCAGTTTAGGTATCTGTGAAGACTCTAAACAGTAGAACATAAGCCCAAAGAAATTGCCCAGAAATTTTAAAAGATTCTTCTAACTGCATGTAAACCTTGTCTGGTTCAGATTTATATGGAAAGCTTGGGTAAGTTATGACGTCAACTAGTTTTGAGAACACAAAAAAAGTTCTGTCGTTTGGGCTAATTTTTGTTCCAGGTTTGGTGTTATTCAAAAGCTGGGATGAAAATTAAGGGATGCAATCATTATAATTTCAAGTCAATCCAACATTCATATAAATGTTGCGCAATGACACTACAAAATTTTGTGTTGTCCAATGTTCATTACTTAATCTCTACTCCAAAGAATGAGTCACAATTTTCCAGAAGCTAGACCCACAGTAAAAATAGCCACACAACTTGATTCTATTCAACAGACTTACTTCTGCTGAATACTGAACCTTTTCTTCTATTCAAAATACTCTTCAGAAACATTCACACTTCTTATTGGCATGCCGTATTCATAGCAGTCATTTCACACTCTGAATGAAATAAAGGATGGCTTTTTATCATATATTCTTCAACCATATCTGATTTTCGCCTACTTCAATGGGCTGCTCTTTGGTGACTGCTTGGAACTTTTTAAAATTCCTAACTTGTTTTTGTTATGGTGTGAAGTAATTCAGATCTTTCAGACCCTCTCAAAACCATAGAAACAAACCCACTTCTGTTGTGCAGTTAACACAGAAGAAGCTTTTAAGGCTCCATTAAAAAAAATCTGTACACTATGCCTGAATAACGACATATATTTAAATTTGAATTTATATGGCCTACATTAGCTATTTATGCTAAAACCTGTTGCTTTTGTTCTTACAACATATGTCAAACACACATTTGAAAAACTGTTACTTTCATCTAATCTCTGAATTAATACTTTACACCCTGATTCAGAGAAGAGCCTAAACAAACTTGTACCTCCATCCCTGGTTTGAGTTTAGGAACCACCAAAACAGTCTGCTAAGTCAGTTTTTACTCCCGTTGTGTCCTCGACTGCTATTAAAGAACTGCTTATGTATAGCATGTGTATAGGTTGCTTTTTCACATTCTATGATTTCCATAAATACTTTTCACAGCAATGTAAGACCTATTTGAGTGTCAAAGAAGAGCATTCAATCAAGCTTCATGATATTTAGCATTTATTTTCTAGAGAAAAATATTTAAAACCACAACTGATATTTCAAAAATTATTTCTATTTCATCGTTCAGTCAAAAAATCCTCAACCCATCTTGTATTCATCAACTAAAACACACCCGATTGAGACTGAGGCTTGCAGTCATGTTGATTAAATGCCTATTCATACATACTTACATCACTGAGCACAGCAAGTTTTCAAATATAAACACCGACGCATTATGCTTCCATCATCCTGAATTTCCCCCACCAGTCACTAGTATAATAAACAGTTTTCTGCTACTTCCAGGCCATTTCTTTTGCTGACACAATGATTCTCTACATGCTAATGACGTATGTGTTATCTGTTTCTCGTTGATATAACCATTTGTCCTCTATACATCTTTAATAAATCTGTATGTACATTCACGATGTGGTCATTGTTTACACAAACCATTGACTCTCTTGGGATTATTACAAACTGCCGAAGTTAAGAGCTTTGCTACCTTGCAGAAATTATGTTTACAGTTCCTAAGACTGATATGGGGGAAGCATGATGGTGAACAGTTGTTGACCTACAGGTCCACCTAATTTATACAAAATATAAAATTATATATATATAAAAAATACAAAATCTCAGTATATATATTTATATATATATAAAAAAATAAAAAATCTCAGCACAGCATGGATCATCAGAGCTTATAATTTTACCTTCACAATGCTGCTGCTTTTTAAGCTTAAGAGTTTTATAGATAAGTAATGTTTTCTGCAAACCAACATCAAGTGTATGTACTTCAGAGCTCAAAATGTAAGACAAAGGCCACTAGTATTAATGGAATGAGTATTAAGCATGTCAGAAAAGCTGTGTCAAACTTAGAAACTAAGTCTAATCACACCGCTTACTGTTTTCAAGTTAGCTCAGAAATAAGTCATAAAAATAAACTTCCTTTCTCTACTCACAACAGCCAAAGACTCCATAAAATTCTTCCTGTGGGAGTCAAAGAGATTTAGAACACTGAGGACACAGATTCTATAATGCAATTTTCTTCATCTCCAAAAGATGTAGTTCCTCTATTTTCTACAAAATTAATAGGCATATGGAATACCTTTCTGTTTCACGCTAGTTTTTTAACATATTTGAATTGGTAGCTGCTGACTGTCATCAAACAGATGGGTAATAGTCACTGAAAGATTTGAAGGCTCTATCCAATGGCCAAGATCTAATTATTTTAATGCATAGACTTTTTCATGGATCACAGTGACCCGTTACCATGTGTGTGGAAAGGCTGTCAAAGGGAAGACTTTTAAATTTCTAAATTTTTAATACCAACCACTTCTTCAAATTACATAGAACCATGTGCGGAGTCTTCCATAGCATTCTCTCATCCTTAAATTACCAGGCTAGAAATAACCTGTGTACCTCCCGTTCCTGCCATTACTTGCATCACATAACTGGAAGCACCAGTTCTAGACTCTTCTTGCCATTTGAAAGAAGAGAGGCCGGTAGACAGAGATGTTATTTGCACAGCAATCATGCCGTCTCTGTTCATCTCTGCTTCTGATTAGACAACAAAATAAGACACTTGGACCAAAAGGTGTCAGATTTGTTGTTAGCAGCTGACCTCTGCAATGAAACAGATTACAACCACATAACCCGAACCAACCCCCAAATCTTCCTACAAAGACTTTTGATGAAATAATAAACTCTGACCTCCCTATTGTTTATGGCAACTAAATGGTAAAGAAATTTTATTCAGTGCATAAAACATGAACATTACAAAATGCCTGCAATATCTCACATTTATTGGATGTAATATATATCTCCTGTGTATCAGAATGCATCAATGTATATTACAAACAATCACTGTTCATTATAAAACACACCTTACAATATACATTCAAATAATTAATACTCATTAAGCTCTAAGTGCAACTAAAATTCTCAGCCTGATCTGGTTCTTCTCAATGACAAATTCCAGCACATAATAAAAAATCAGCATGGCATGTTGTATTTGTGGTGCAAAAAATCCATTAAAAAGTTATCAGCATGCAAAGGAGACACATTTTATCAGGCACAGATGATGTGCTCAGAAATGAGGCCACCCTGGTTCATATTCTGAGTCTGTATTCAGAAGCAACAGTATGTCATTTCAGAGGTGGGGCTATCTTGCATACGCTCACAACTCAAGTAAATACATTACTTTTGGAATTTGTTTTGAAGAAACAAAGAAAATCATAAGAAAAATACTGTAACAGAGATTATATCAACCTGTTGTTTTTGCTTGTCTTACGACCTGTCAAGAGATCCAAGAAATTCCTCCTTAAGACTTTTGTATGAACTTTTAGAAGAGAACTTTTAGCAAAGCATGAGATCTGTTTATAGGGAAAAAAAACTACATGGAAGTCACTCTTTTATAACAAAAATCATACTTCTACATAAAGCAAGTTTGCTATACAGATTACAATCTTTTGAATCTATATACAACTGCCTTTAACAAATGCTACAAATGAAAGAAAATTGGTGGACATTATAGCTTAAGCAACCTTCATAACAAATACACATCATTAAAATTATGATTCCATATACAATGTCAAAGATTCTCTTGCATTAACATTTGTTAAATGTATTTTCTGATGGTTATAGGAACGCCTATATGTGATATATTATCTCTCCCCTAAGGTCAGCTGGTACCATTTTGTAACATCTGCAAAAGTTACCTCAACAGTCAGGCTCCAGGACAATGACTTGACTTCTGAGGGTTTGTGCATTCACAGCATGTTGCCCATGAAAAGGCAGGTGACCCTTTTGAACCTATGTCATTGTTGCAGTTACGCACACGTCTTCTTCACATCATTCATTGAAGCAGATTCATATCACGCACTTGAACACAGCTGAGTAAAAGTAGCATATTTTTCCCAAACCTGGACCGGAATTGCCGTGTTTTGAAAATCATTCCATTAAAAAAAGAAACAGCAGTAATATTTGATTAAGAAGCTTTTGTAATGCATAGTGTGCTGTCAGCATGCACATGGGTCTGCATGATAATTCAATCACCTGAAGATTATATAGCAATTATGTTTAAGAGTTATCATATGTAGACTGTGGTAATGACTGGTGCTCCTTCTGTGATGACACTCAGCTATATAATGTCATGATAATTACCATGACGCAGAATGGTACTTAGACATTAAACCATATAATTCCTATAATTGCAGTGTAAATATATAATTTTTCTCATCCTTAGCCACTCAACTACCAGTATTAGTAGGAAGGAGACCTAAGTCATTACATACAGTATGTCCACCTGCATTTAGCAAAGTCTGACTGTTCCCAGATGCTACTGTTGCAACAGGGGGGAAAAAAAAATAAAAAAAGATAACATTAAAAAAAAGTGAGAAAGAGGGAAAAAAGGAGAAAGAGGAGATAATGCAGAAAGATTGGGGGTTGGGGGGGGAAGAAACTGAGAGTTTTGTTGTTTTTTTTTTTGTTTTTAAATTACATTTAGATAGGAATTACAGCTCTGATTACTTTCAATTTGATTTCTCCTCTATTGGATTTCCTACAATATGGATGGACTGGAAGATACATCACCTCTTTCAGCTGACTAGGAATATGTGTTAGGCCTTATCCCAGTATATGTCTGAGAAGCCACATTAAAACCATTTCATTAGTTAATGGCATCACCACATTCAATTTTCCTCTGAAAAATAATAAAGTCAGAAGGCTTAAAAATATCCACAGGAAACTGGGTGACAAATGTGACCGCATTCCCACATCTCAGAGGAAAGTAAGTCGTCACTCACAGGTCTTACTACGCATGCTTTTGTCCTGTACTTCTGGCCACATGCAGGATTTGGTGAAATTTGGTCAGGGAATCGTACCTGTGCAAAGAGATTTTATTTGGTGCTCCAAAAGAATTTATTAATTCATTATGTATACATAACTTTATATCAGACTCGAGCTCCAGAACTTCTCTATTTCCTCCCTTTCTGGCAAGAGAAATAAAACTATCCTCACTGTCAGCACCTGAAGGACAAAGAAGTGCTCATTCACGAACACTTACTATAAAATCCTTGCCATCAGACATGGTAAAATAACACTGATAAGAACAAAGCAGAAAAGCAAAGTACTTTTCAGAAAAACGCTCAACAAACAACAAACAAAATCAACATTATTAACTGCAAATTTAACGTGTACACATATTTCAAATCACTACTGATCTCTGAATGATCAACTTTATGAAGCCTGTACAGAGTATTTCACTGGGATTAAAAATAAAAAAACCTCCATACTACTGACCCACAGAAACCTTAGGTGAGATTATCTCTCTTCCAGTATCTCTGGTTCATCTGCTTACATCTTCTCTTTAGATTAAATAATTTTTAGGGAAAAGATTTTCTCCTGTGGCATTCTTTTCTCTTATGACCCTTATGTCTGAGGTACTAATAACAAAGTAATAAATAGCACTAATCATGCACCAAGCATCTATCCTTTGAAAACATCAGAGATGTACCAAAACATCCCTGGCTGGGCCAAAGCATTCCACATGTGTAGTTTCATTTGTTGTACCTATTAGTCACGGCTACTAAAATATCATTATGATAAATATAAGCACATAAACAGTATATTATTTACATATTTTAATAGAAAGAAAATGAGGATTTCTCCTATCAAAGCAAGGGATAAGGCTCAAAATCATACCAAAACCGAACTCTTATTTTGTTTTTACTCACGATAAATTACATGCACAGAAACGACTTCAGAAGATCCTAATCTACATTTTCAGGAGTTCCAAATACTGTCAATATGTTGAATTTGCCACTGGCGTCTGCAGCTCGAATCTCAGTGGCACTAAGTTAGCTGAGCTCATGTTAGCGATGCATTGCTACACCTCATTGCACCAGAAAAATGAGGAAGCCCTGTCCCAGCACAGCAGTCAATAGATTGTCTTCTCTTTTATGTTTTCTTAGAATGAGGCAGGAGCCAAAGGCACTGTGTTTGAACACTGCCTTCAGGCACTACAGTCCAGCCGTAAGGACATGAGCAATTCAGTGGCTTGAAGTCTGCTGCGGCAAAACTGACACTGCCTTTATTTTTCAAACGGCATCTGCCACAAAGGCAAAAAACCCCACCAAACCCTAATACAGATACAAATACATCATGCATATACAATAATGTATACTTCTTCATATTCTAGCAGCATGAGGTGAAGGAAAATCAATTTTAAGTTTCTGTTGCCTGCTTAGCTTCCACTGCACTGAATCTGAATCCTGTCGTTATCTGTCAATGAATCCAACCCTAAGTGATGTCAATGATTGAAAAAGAAAACGTGAATTCGTTATTGGATATAATATATATATTGCAATGCAGTATCAAAGTAGCAAAGACTGTTTTGTCAGCGTGTATTTTTAACTCAATTCCTGGGTAAAAGGCACAAACTTTATTCTTATATACCTGCCAGAAACTCTGAAAATAAATCCATGCGAAGTATTCCCTAAGATGGTAAGAATGCTTCGCCAAGTTCTGAGCGCAATATCCACCGAAGATATGCCAACAGCACGTGGTACGTTTCAAGTTTTCTCTGAATTTCAGGGCACAGGCATTTTTTTCCTATTATTATTATCAGTGCTGTTATTATCATGCCGATACACTACTACACTTTTTGATAGCTCATATGCAGATGACTGTAAACATGTGGTTCTTTGTCCTGTCTAATAAGAAACAAATGCAACAAGTGAAATGAATAAGCATTAGGAGAAAAATAAAAAGGAAAAGAATATAAAGAAATCTACTCTAATGACCATAGCTGAAAGTCCTTCCTGACTTCCCCCCCCTCCCCCCAAGTAGAACAATTGGGCTCTTTGTCTAATTTGTGTAGCTATTAAGCTGCACTGCTACACAAGCTAATTGTTGCTTAAGACACTCATTTTGTGATGAATGTATACACCAGTGCAGTGCTCTGCAGAGTTACACCTAATGTCTGGTTTGTATCACATAAGATAAAAATGTGGAGGTCTGGCAAAGCATTGGTTACAGCACAGGCAGAAGAAAACACTTCAACATTTGAAGGAAAGTAAGACCTACGAACTCATACTAAGCATCCAAATAATGAAAAAAATTATTGTCTTAAGGGTGTGTTTTTCAACACTTAACATTATGGTCAATGACTTTTTTTTTTTTCTGCCAGAGCTAATGTAACACGAGATTTTCAAGTATTTTTTTTTTTTTCCATAATTCTTCAGCTTTCAAAATGACAACTTCATTTAAAACCCAAATGGGAACATTTTTAAACATGCTATGCTTATACTATAAATTGGATAAATGAGGAACTGAACATGTTTACAGTACACATTGCAATTCAGCTTTAAGCTTACACATCCTAACCACAGTTTACAAATTAGACCATGCTGAATTCTGTGCTCCTATAGTGGACTACCAACAGATCCAGAGAGAACTGATGTAAAACTGTGATTCAAGGCAATCTTCAGCTCATATATAAACTATGCCTTCCATAATCTACTCCGGTTTGTGCCTTCAGAAAGTCAATTACAATGCATGGTATGAGACACAGTCTCTCCGAAGAACTCTATTCACAAGGGAGATTGAGCACCATAAAAAGTACAGCTTCCATGGCAATGTACTTCTCTGCCTAACTCCAATTATTTAATTGCTTAAACAACAAGGTTTATTTTTTTCCCAACAGAAAATCTCTGAGCTTACCACTATATTACAGTGATGTTTCAGAAACAAGGCTTTTTAGCCTAAGTATTTTGTCCTGAGAATGTAATTGATCTTACTGTTGATGTACACTTACTTCTCTTTAATTTTATTCAAATGGTTAAAGTTCAAATTAGGAAAAAATAATTGAAGGCTGCTCTGAAGACTTGCTGGATCCTGAGGTTGAGTTAAAATTCAGGCATCCTGCAACTGTGCACTAGAAGCAGCAAAGTGTTCTGTATGGCTTATTATTCTCTAGCTATAGTATTTTCAAATAAATTTGATAAAATATATATATAATTGAGATATTCTAAAGAAACTCAGCTTTTTGTATTTTCTCATGCCGATTTACAAGTCAGAAGTGTTCCTCGCAACCATAAACACATCTAGTTCTATCCTTCGTTCTGAAAGCCTTCATTCAATATTGGATCTCAATGGGAACATTAACGTCTATAATTAAATTCTGAAACTAGGTACAGTAAAGAACTTAATTTACTTGAAAACAGCTAGCCTCTACTAATGTTTTCAGTGTTTATTAAAAAATTAAATCACAAGAGCTCCAGGTCAATAAAAAAAGGACAAGTCTGACTTTCTCATAGTTAACGGCCAAAACAGGTCTCAACCCTTATTAAACTGCAGAGCTCACTCATTACTTGAACAAAAAAACTAAGCGAAGAAAGAAGCTGTACCACATCATGCAACATTTACACTCAATTTACTTGGTGAATAAATGAGCTACAAAACAGACAAGACAATCTATTAAAACATTAAGGAAACGGATGACTAGCTGGAGCCCTCGTTTTAATGTTTACAGTTCACTGAAAACAGGAAGACACACAGTTCACCTACAAAATACTGAGTTAGAATTTATCTTTCTAATTTCCTTTTGAGCTGATGCCACTCAATTCCATCTTTTGATGGTATATAATTTCCGCCCATCTTCTAATGTCTGGACGCTCCAAGAATACTCATTCCTTAAGGCCAAATTCTTCTTTCTGGCTAATACTCTATATCCTTTATTCACATAATCGCTCTCAAACACATATTCATTACTTCTTCCAAGCACATATTTAAATGGAACTTTCAAATGGAGCTGCATACACACTGATTAAGGAATATGCAGCAGTGAGAGTTTCAAGCTGCTTTACTCAATTAAATCTCATACAGTAGAAATCTCACCATCATGAGATGACCATCAAAAGCAGGGAGTGCAAGACTGAGTTTGCGTTTTGGCCAGGGGGCACTCACAATTGTTCCAGTGAGTAGCCTCACTATTGTCTGAGGCACACAAATATGTGTCATTTTCTAATGGACATTTAGTGTTCCCTTTTTTCTTCCAGCTGTCAGTCTGATGCTGCTACTAATTCCATCTTGCAGCACCTTTATTTTAGGAAAAGAGACACTAAGATGCAGCGTATGCTACTTTCCACTACTGCATTTCAGTTTAAACTGAGGAGTTAATAGGGGCAAAGCCTTTAGCATAAGTGATAGTGGAACAACTTTGTGCATTTATAAGACAGTTCAGTTTCATTGTCATATTTCCAAATTACTCAGAGACAAATACCCTGTCTTTAGCACAGCATCAAAAAAGCAGACCACTGGAATTTGATGGTGGGCAAATAATTCAACATTAATAATTCCATCAACTGTTTTTTCCTCTCCTTGCCAAACATCCAACATATCTAAGACAATGCAGATCTCTAATGGATTCTCTACTCAATATCATCTTGCACATTCTCATGTAAGAAAAAGTACTGGTTTCTAGCTTGCAAGCCATAAAATTTGAGCCGCAAACTCCACTGTGCATGGATCAAGTGGCTGAATCCAGTGTTTTTCTATTCTTTTGTATGTATTTCAGTGTGTGTAATTAATAAAACCCCACTCATACTCAAGTTTATGAGTCAGGGCTTTATTTTCAGATGATCTAAGCTGATTTAGTTCTGTTTTGGTTCAGTGACAGTCTAGTAATTAACACAGAGCTGGCCCCCAATGATTAAGGGTGTCCTACTGTAATAGGGTATACGGTTGCCAATTTTAAGTGAACAATTGCTATATTTGAATAACAATGAGCTAGAATTTAAGGATCTGGTACTGCATTAGCATCACTTGCAACTCTATTTAGACTCCACAGAAAGAACAACCCCAAATGATTCAATATACAGCAATACAAAACACTCAGCTTGTGTTATACCAAGTGTGTAGGGTGACATAGATCCCTGTAACAGAAAAAAAAAATATTTTTGTTTCAGAAATGCACTTCGTGACAGGTAATACTGCAGGTAAGAGCATGTAATCGCAAAATCAAGGTTGGAAGGGATCTTTAGAAATCAGCCAGTCCAACCCACCTGCTCAGAGCTTATTTGCACGTTTTATTCTCCCAGAGCACTGAGTTTCAGTTAACTGGGCTCTCACCTTTTTTCCTGCCCTCAACAGGAAATAGGACATTTGCTTTTACCAGCAGGTGATTCTCCCTCTTTGTGTTTATCAGGCTGCACTTTCCAAGGTCAGTGATATAGTGTCCTCCTCCCTGTCACCAGACATGACTTATCTGTAACTTCTAGCAGGCTTTACAGTTTAAGATTTGCTGGTGTTGCAGAGTTTAAGACCTTCAATTTCCCCCCTTGCCAGAACAGTTCTGAAGAGTCTTTCTTCAGCGTGAGTTTGCTTATGGCATCTCAGCTGTGCGACTGACTGTTCCTCCCCTATGAATTGTATGACACATTTCAGGCTTCCCTGCACAGGCAGTGCCATCAAATCAGTCTCCTCAGCTTCTCCAGGAAGAGTATAAGGAACTTAGATCCTCATCAATGGCACAGACAGTGGGATCAAGTGCACCCTCAGCAAGTTTGCAGATGATGCCAAGCTGAGTGGTAAGGTTGACACACCAGAGGGACAGGATGCCATCCAGAGGGACCTAGAGCTGGAGAAGTGGGCCCATGTGAACATCATGAGGTTCAACGAGGCCAAGCGCAAGGTCCTGCACCAGAGTCAGGGCCAGCCTCAATATCAATACTGGGGAGATGAAGGGAGTGAGAGCAGCCCTGCAGAGAAGGACTTGGGGATACTGGTAGGTGAAATAGTGGATATGAGCTGGCAACATATGCTTGCAGGCCAAAAGACCAACTGTATCCTGGGCTGCATCAAAAGAAGTGTGGCCAGCAGGCTGAAGGAAGTGATCCAGCTGCTCTACTCCACTCTCATGAGACCTCACCTGGAGTACTGCATGCAGCTCTGGAGTTCTCAGCCCAAGAAGGACATGAATCTGTTGGAGCAGGTCCAGAGAAGCACCACAAAAATGATCAGAGGGATGGAGCATTTCTGCTATGAGAACAGGCTGAGAGAGTTGAGAAGCCTGGAGAAGAGAAGGCTCCAGGGAAACATTATTGTGGCCCCTAAGGGAGGCTTACAAGAAAGATGGGGACAGTCTTTTTACCACGGCCTGTTGCAATAGGACAAGGGGTGATGGTTTTAAACTAAAAGATGGGAGATTTAGAGTAGATACAAGGAAGATATTTTTTACAATGAGGGTGGTGAAACACTGGAACTGGTTGCCCAGAGAGGTGGTACATGTCCCATCCCTAGAAACATTCAAAGTCAGGTTGGATGGAGCTCTGGGCTACCTGACCTAGTTGAAGATTTCCCTGCTCATTGCAGGTGTGGTTGGACTAGATGACCTTTAAAGGTCCCTTCCAACCCAAACTATGCTATGATTGTACGAACTTCCTGACATTCAGTTAACACAGGTTAATATGCAGCAGGTGCACTACTTACAATCACAGATATCGAAAGACGTTGTGATTTCAGTTCTTCATCCACTACTATTCTGGCCAAATGGGTTAATTTCCTTTAACTTTGCAAGGTCTAAAGTAAGTACAGACACCAGAGTATAAAACTATTGCTTTGTCCCCTCAAACATTTTTTAAGAGATTGTCTCTAAAGCTACATGCTCCTGACAGAGCCTGTAAGGTGCAAGGGACAGTCATATATGATCTTAAGAACAACCAGACAGGAAGATTTATTTACAGAGTTATTTTACAAGCCAGAAGCCTTCCTTGCATTCCAGGACCTTTAAATTATGTAGGGTCCTCACAAGCCTCAGGCGCAAGTTGTTAAAAGAAAGCATGCCTTCTGCATCAAAGCAGCACATACACAGTTCCGAGCCCCCATGGCATCAAATTCTCCAGCTTGAAATAAAACCTAGAAGTAGGCTGGAGTTCAGCTCTCTTGGCCTGGACAAGCAACCTGGGAGGCAGCCCATGGAAGCAGTCAGGAAAGGCCCCAGTAAGGGGCTGGAGCTGGATGTGCTCAAAGAGAGCATCCAGCCAGGGGAGGTGGCAGGGGAGGCAGCACGGGACTCTCACCAGGACAGTGTGAAGGCATGGTGCAGCATTGCGGTGTGGGCTGCATGACACTGATCTCAAGGCTGTGGAGTTGCCAGCGGACTCAAATAACACTGAAGGTCAGGGTGGGCTTACGGTATGGACCTGTGTCACAGCTGAACTGCTATGTAAGTAAACTTGATAAGACTCAGCAGGGATCAGGACAGAAAATGTCTCGATTGGCACATCAAACTGCTTGCTTAAAGGTTGGGGAAATACAAGTTAAACTTTATTCTCAATAGAAGCGTCAGATTAAGTAAGGGAAGGAAATGGCAATTTTGCATAATCAGTTTGAAATGTCTGGAAGGCTCAAAATACAGTAAGAATATATCTCCAAGAAAAGAAAGGTCTCCAGAATCCGTCAGATTGTATTTGTTTCAAAAATAAAGGGATGCTGCATAACAGCATACATATAGGTTTTCTTTTAGATGGGAGCATTTTTCTTGTTGGAAGCATTAATCTATTATTAAAGGCAGCCAAACTACATCTGCAAATGATCTAAAATAATACTTTCAGTTTTCAAGGTATGAAAGATTTTTTCAGATGGAAATACTGAAATACATTTGACAATAGTTATTTCAAAAAACCTTCTAACAAATGTATTTGCTTCTTAAAAAAGAATTCAACCAGCTCTGGATGTTAGTGACTCTCACAGCAGCAAATATATCTACACAATGGATGAAATTTCATAGCCACTACTTAGGGTATAGCCTATTATGTTTAATAAGCAAAGGGAGAATAACAGTCAAGATTGTTTCAGGTGGGTAAGAAACGCATGTAAATGTGTGCAGACAGCTTGCTCCAAGTTCGTGAGACGCAGCTATTCAATGAATGCTACACATGAACAAAAGTTGTTTTTTAAACTCAGACATGGAAAACTAAATTGTATTGCAAAGAATTGCCACATTCCCTTCTTGAAAACTGCTCTTCCTTTGTGCTGTGACAAGACACTGAGAAATTTTTCTTACAGAATCAGATGTGCTGGATCTGGTGTTTTAACTTTTTTTTCACCGTTTATCCAGGCAACATTGTTTAAAACAAATCAAGTAAATAAAGCATACAGCACACAAGTCTCTCTTGATTTAGTACTCTGAAACACAACCAGATCTAACATATGATAGCCATGTATAGCATACACATATATACTGGATTTGGTTCGTAAAGGAAAATGACTTCCTTTTGGGTTTAACAAATTATTGTTATGTGTATATATAAAGGATGGGAAAAAAGACAATCTAAATGGAAAAATTCTAACTAAGGAAACAAGTAATGGGTGCGTTAAATTTTTGTGAGCTTTTCCTGCCTGTGTGGCAGCATCCTAAAACAAAATACCGATGTCAAATACAAATGCCATTCAGAGAGTATTTTCAGTATATTTTAAAATATGACTCTTCAGTAGACAAAAACCACACGGAGGTTACAAACCTGAAAGTTAATGTTTAGTTTGTGCATGCAATGGCTCTATGGTAGCCAGTGCCATTGTTCCTCTTGTCCAGCAATTTTTCCCTTTTGAAAGCATTGCTGGAGCAGCAGGGAAACATCTCAAGACAGCTTCCAGACTCCTGGCTTTCTTAAGACGCTCTATCAGAAATTAGATTTTAATCCCTAGACTTACAACAGTGAAGGATAAGGCTTCCATCAATTTAATAAAGACAACGGACTAACTCCTACTCCATGCATCAATACTCTTTTAAAAACAAAACAAAACAATTAACATACATTTGACTTTTTTCCTCTGATGAGGCATAATAAATTCTTACATAATGTTCAAAAGCATTAAGCACAATCTACTCTGTCAGAAGACAATGGGAGAAAAATAAGCATTTTATGTAAATATTTAAAATTATAATGTCAAATTATAATATTCCCACGTGTTTACATCAATTTGAAAACTGCTGACTAACTACTACTATCCAAGCAGATTTCATAACAAACACATGGCAATTCCTACCAAAAAGCCATCCTCTGAGTCAATGGATGCCTCATGCGTATTTCAGAAAAAGCATACCCCTTCAAGATTATCTCCACTGCTTTTTCTGCTTACTAAATCCTAGTCTTGAATAATCTCTTTGATCACCACTTGACTGAAGTAAAATAATTTAAAAAAATATGAATTTTCTGTACAAGCCACTAAGTATACGACTTTGCCCCAAAAGCATACTCTTTATCTTTTACAGGAGAATTTAAATTACTTTTAATCTTTGGGTTTTACTTATGGTTTATGGCCCATCAATTTCTGAGGGGTTTCATCAAAAACTAATAATTGTTAACTGAAAATTTAAGACCAAAACAGCAGTATTGTACAGGCAAGGAATGAAGAAAATATTTAATGTGTGAAGAGGAGTTGCCACTTAGTTAAAAACAAGATCAAACAAGCAAATAGACTCAAACAATACCAATAAATGGTACACACTGAATTCAGGAACAATGAAAATTGCTTGTGCAATGCTATCCTGGTCTCTATCTGTGCACATCTGTGTTTACATCTAGATAAATCTGTCATTATTGTGGTCTGTCATCATTGCTTTAGGTAAGTAACTCTGTATAACTGGCGTCTTGAAAATGAGTAAGTTACTCATGAAGAAAATGCTTATCTGCAGCTACTCCATTAAATAATAGAAAGATTGTCCACAGTGCTTTACAGGAGATGTATCTGCTTAGAAATCAAAGCCCAAAGAGAGACAACACCCATACTCTGTCTCCTAAAATTGCTTAGGAAGCAAAATTTTTTTGGAAGAGAGAAGGAAATAATTATATAAAAAACAAAATTAAATTGGTAGCTATTGTTTTGGAATGGAACATGGATCTTTTCAGGGTTTTTTAATGAACTGTTGTAAACTCCCAGAGAAATCAGACACTATTCTTATCATTGCATTGGAAAAGTTTCCATACACAGAATATAGCTTCAGAGGAAAGACTTGCAAAGAACAAACACAAAGAGAACAAAAGGTAAAAGGTATGCATGTTTTTTCAGGATGCTATAAGAATTTTGCAAGATGCTTATGACAGTGATGGAAGAAGAATTTTGCACAGATAAAAGCCCATGCTGTTCAAATGACACACATTACCAGTCCCAGTTAATTAAGGAGTTTTGAAATCACTGCTGATGCTGTCGAAGCTCCGCTCAATCTGAGATATCACATCATGGGGAACTGAACAAAAATTTCTTTCTGCTCAGCTCGACAGATACCAAACTACTGTTGGAACAGTTCTGAGGAGTAAAACTGCTTCAAAGAGTGCTCGCAATGCTCTTCTATTTACTGCAAAAAGTAGGAAGACGACATAATATTGAAATACATGGGTCTGCAAGAGCTCTCCAGCAGTCTGTGAACTTAACGTTACAGCAGCAGAGTACCTCTCCACCAAGTGATGGGCTGAAACCTTTGGGAAAAAAGTCATTTTTACCTACACTGAAAATAATAAACTTACAAGACCTTAGACCCCCATTTCCTACTGACTTTCAATTCTTAATCTTTTCTACCAAAAACTTTTTTTCCTCACTGAATTTTCTGATTATGCTACTCAATAAATTTATTCTCAATATTGTATTTCTAAAGGAAAGATGAAATAAAAGATCAAACGAACAAAACAAAGCAAACAAAAATAACCAATCCCAAAACTCTTCTACTAATTTCTTTTAATCAGTGTGGGTCCTTCCTTTTTGAGTCCTTAGAACTTTTTCTTCCAAAGCTCCTTGATCCCTTAGGGCACTGCTGTGCAGGCAGGTGAGTAATTAAAGCCAAGGGGAGATCAATGGACTGTACACTCTTCATTCAGAGGTGATTAAACTGCTTCAGATGGCCTTGTCTACACTGAAGAATTATTACAAGAAAGTCCCATTACTACCAAAGCTATTTCAGTTTCACCAGTACCAGTATTGCTTTGAATTTTAGAGTAGATTGTTCTGTAACAGCAGTACTTTCAAGCATATGTGCCCATATCCTGTGTTAGCATTTATGTTTGCTATTGTAGATTTTATTACAAAACATCCTTTAGCATAAACAACAACTCTTAGTCTCTCCGAATCCTATGGGCAACCTTTAATTCAGTCTCTTAAGGAACAACTCTGCATTTCTTCTGAAGAGGTGAAATGAACTGTTTAACAATACTGGTATTTAAATTGACCTACACAGAGAGACAATAATATACTCTCTCATCGACAAAGGGAAGCGTTGTTCGAATTATCTATCCTTTCTTTTACAGACTTTGTATACAATTGACTCAGCAACACATTTAGACTCGGTTCATACTGTAAGAGAAATTATAATTTAAATTAAGGTCAGGATTTTCCAGATTCTATTTAACATCGGTGAGGGAAAACAGATCTCTTTTGCTTGTTTTAGATGTGCCACACATCTTCCGAGCATGATGTACCGGTCAGTTTTTCAGTCCCTTTTTGCTCAAGGGATATGTGGAAGCGTGTGTTTAGCTTTTGAGTTAATATTTGCAATACTGATTTCTCATTGCCTAAGGTACTAATGGCAAAAATCTCATAGAACACAGCGGGCATTTCTCAGCTAGTGTACGTCCTTCGTGTACATAGGGCTTTCATGCACAAGCCTTCTTCATTGAACTTTAAGCAGAAAAACATCAAAATGAAACAGTAATGCAATATAAAATAAATACACAACTTGAATGAGAAAGTGCTGTGTATCTTGAAATAAAAAGAAACCTACTGGTCTACCAAGCCCAGCTTAGTTCAGCAAAGAGGATGGGAAGAAACATTTTGCCTAACTGCCTAAATAAATAATTGCACAGCTCTCATCCTAATTAAGACGATACAAAGACAACATTTTGATCCCTGCTACTGGACTCTAAGTACTCCGAGTTGCTACTTCTAAGAAAACTGGATGAGATGATGTTAGAACTGGTCAAATATACTCACTATAAATCTGTTGTAAACTTAGTGCAACAGGTACAGTTAAGAGTAGTTACAGATCACTGGGTGAAAGCGGTCCAGGTTTTCTTTCCTCCTCTTTTTTTTCTTTTTTTTTTCACTCTCTACCAGCATAATGGTCCTTTTGCCCTTTATGTTATATTGTGTTATTTGCATTTTGTACTTCATGCAGAGAGAGCTGCCTAATTAGGGAGACCAGAGTGAACTTCCAGAGTATTGCTGTTTAATACTGTTAGTTTATCTGTTAATTAATGTGCTACTCTTTCCGATCTAATTAGATTTTTTTACTGCAAAGATAAGTCAGTGAAATCATTACAAAGAAATGCAGGAGGAGGAGGATGGTGGGAGGTTCAGAAATATTGATTGCTATAATTCGTTATGTGTGATGTACACAGATTTGTTACTGTCTCCTCTTCTTCCACCCATGCCCACAACCTTATTAGGCTTTTGTCAAGAAGGATGCAGTTCGTTTCCCATAAATATTTCTTATTCCTGCCAGTGAGCTTCTTCTCTATCTCAGTCTCTGCCATGCCCCATCTTTTTATATTCCTGCTTCTTCCTCAATTTTAATACTAAGGCTATCTCTTTTTACATGTTTGCACTTCACAGTTAAGTGCTTTAAAGTTCATTTATGACTTCTGTGAAGTCATACAAAAATGACACTTCACAGATACACTTCAAAAGGGTCAGCGTGCACACGCTCACAAGAACTGAAGATGAACTCATAGTCTTGTATTTCACTTAAAACACTGTACAAATATGAAAAAGAGACACAAAACATGCTGGCCAAACCCAGCTCCTCTTCAGAATTCAGCATTCATTACGGTTGCCTTTTTTCCAGTTGCCTCCCAGGGGCAGATCAGCTGAGAGGCCGACACAGGTGGGAAGTAAGTTAAGACCCCAGTGATCAGTACTGTTCACTTTTCAGGAAGTCTCTCTGGGAAGAAGTAATATTACCCTGGAAATTATTGACAATTAAATCACTACTCAGTGATGCAAGATAGCAGAATTTGCACTGCTCATATTAGAAGATTCAAAAGACACATCTGATCAGATATTTTCCTTCATATTTTTAAATATTGAAAATATAACTATTCCTTTAAACTGAAACAAACCTATTTTTGCTATTTTTGAATAGTGAAAACAATCACTTAATTAGCCTTTCATTCTTCTTGATATATATCACAAATAGCAATCTTGGACCTTTCTTGATATTCCTATGTAGGAAATAGAACAATATCTAGAGGCCCCTTCTGACATCAAAAGCTATGAAATGTCTGGAACTAAGGGGAATCTTACTTTTGTCTGTAAAATTCACTAATACTTTACATATGACAAGCACAAAAAATAAAGGAGCTCAATGAAATGTAGTACACTTGCAAAAGGAGTTTATCCAGTTTAGCATAAGTCTTTGGAATCACCAAAGAATTTAATATGTTAAATTATATATTGCACACATCTTGGTGAGGTGGGAAATGGTCCACAAGTGCACCTTGAGGTACTGGAAACAATTAATCTACAATGTTTAATGACGGTCCTTTATTTTCCGTCACTCAGCCGTGGCTTTTCTCCTACCTTAAATAGATTCCAGATTCCATTTCATGCACAAAAAAAAGTTTTTTCTCTCTGCAGTAGCACCTTGGATTTTTAGGTCATAATAATACTGAAGAACCTAGAACATGGCCTAAAATATAATTCTGCGATTGCAATGAGTCTTTCTTACCTGTAGTATGGAAAGTACAAATTCTTGACAAGAGTTATTATATACTATTTTCACAATTTTTTACAGAGTCAACTAATGAATTAGATCGAATGTCTAATAGACTAATGGAAAAAAATAAGATGGCAAGCAACTGGTGCCACAGTCTTGTTGGATTTTGGGTAGCTTATGCTGATGAAATACACTAAGAAATTCTGCTTTGCATTTTCTAAGTTATTTTTGCTCATTCCTGCCCACTAAGAGAGCTGTTATTTTATAAAGCTGAGGATTTTTTAATGACAGCACAATTTCTGACAAAAATCTTTAAAAGTTTAAGGCAAAATAAGTAAAATTTACATAAAACCAGACATAATCTCCATCCCTCTGTAAAACCTAAACTATAACACCAAATACACTAGTACTTGGTGCCATAAAAATGAAGTGAAAAGGTCATTCAAATACTTTATTTTTAAATACATCAGGAAGACTTTATATTGAATTTTTACTCTAATAATATGTTGGCTTGTAAAATCACATCGAGCTCATATTGTATCTCATGTTCTGATTATAGAAACAAAAATGCTTCTTACATAACTGAAAATTATGTGCTTCACTAAATATATTTTCTATCTTCACAGGTAGCATGTAGGTTATAATGGGAAAATATTTAAGATATAATACTAAAACAATTAATACAAAAATGACTCCTCAAAATATCTGAAATGTATAATTTCTGAAGCCTGGAAGAAAATGTGTTCTGATCTATGTTGTTCTAACTGGCAATGATCTGGGGAGAGACGTATCTTTTCATTCATCATCTGAAGTGTAGGTTTCTAAATAGAACTGCAAATGCTGAAGATCCAGAACGACAGCTAGAAGGATTTTCAAAATTATGAAGATACAATCCCATCTATAAGATTGAGAAAATATGAATATTTAGACACCTATATGCTTTGTAGATACAATCCTAAGTTCTCTCATGTAAATAATTCCAAAAATTGCAAAGAACAGTTTGTCTTAGTCTAAAATAAATACTGCTAGTAAGGACAACGATCTCAACAACTCCTCCAGTAAGACAAAATGTCTCCTAGGCTCAGATCGATTACCCCCCGGCTCCAAATTCTAGGGGAAACCCATGTACTTTTCAATCTGATGTGATTATTAACAGTTCTGGGTTCACCACAGATGCAGCAATGTTTAGAAACACAAAAACTACAGACATGACTCTGTACATCTCATCCTGTCATTTTACCTGTGCCAGTTAAAGACTTACAGCTATCCTATAAATATTGGTCTGAGATAACTTCCTCAGAGCTGTTACATGGAGGTGACTCTGGTGTCCCAGGAAGAAAGCATTTGTACTGCAGAAAAATTAATCATGTTGGGAACCATGTTAAAACTGCCAGATTTTAGAAAAATTTACTTCCATTCAGAAATGGCTGCAGGTTTGCCAAAAACTACAGAATTTCTTAGAGCAGGTGGAGCTTTCCTGGGACATTCCAATCACAATTGCAATTTCAGCTTTGCACAGATGCCGTTTTAAGTCTTCCCACATTCTCTGGTTCCTAATTTCCATCCCAACTTCAGTAAATAAAAGGTTGAGGTGTTGATTCAGTTCTAAGGCCCATCTGAGCGGCCAGAAGCATAATCCAAATGCTCTATGGTGGGAAACAGGCAGCCAGCAAAGCTCAAAAGGGTGACACAAAATTGTCTCCTGTTCCATCATTTTGCCCAGTCTTCACCAATTCCGCAGGACCCTGGGACATGTTTCTCCTTTCCCACTTATTCTCACACATACCTACCACCGCTTTTCTTGTTTCTCTTAGGTGCATGGAGTCACACAAACTCATTCTACGGAAATCTGTTACCTATCTGAGAAACATACCTTCGAGAGAGAAGTATGGGCCACTGAGTCATTCCACAATGCCCAACTAAATCAGAGTTGGATGTCTCAAATTGCTGAACATACCTTTATTTGTTGCAAAACCCATGATGTAATAGACAGTGGGAGGATTAATTGAGTCTAACTGTTTCCAGTTCAGAAGAAAGATGCTATACCCTTACAAAGGTAAACAATGTGGATCAATTTATGTATTTAAACATTTCTATCACAGAAATACAAAATATTATCTCTGAGTACTTTTCAGAAATGAACATACCAAATCTGAAACTTGTAACATGCAACACAAGTAACACTTTGCTGAAACATTTTATTTCACAACATAATTAAATTATCTATCTCTATTAAATTTGAGCATTCCTCCTTAAAAAAAAAAAAAAAAAAATCTATCTTAATGGAAGACTTGCATTGGTTTATAGAGTATTCTGCTGCTGATTCACAAGCCAGCATGTACTCTGCAGTGTTTTATAAATATAAACTGACAACACTGTTTGAAAATAATTCTAAACCTATAATGCCATTCAAAATAAATGACTGACAAATAAGATATTAGTTATTAGAATAGGCTATAATATTTGATTGGAAAGTAATAAATGCACAGTAAATTCATTCTGACTCACATGGCTTACATTGATCCATCACAGTAGAATGAACTGACCCTTAATTTTATCACTCCGGGGTTCATATCAGAAACTGATTCCTTAGGAAAATCAGACAAAAAGAAGCTCCTGCAACTTTGAAATCTTTCAGAGCTATCATACTAAATACAGCAGATTTCATGTTCCAGCACAGAGACTGAAGCTGGCTGCGTTCAGAAGTAGCTTCTACCTCCTTCACCACTTCTTGAAAGCGAGGTAGATAGGTGAGTTAGAACCATTAGGATGGCTGAAGTGAAAGTTTTCTGGTTTTTTATCTCTGTACATAGTCTGGCCGGGATGAAGTTAAAAATGTAACCTTTTTCACAGCAGCCCATACAGTGCTGTGCTCCACAACTGTGGCTAAAAGAGTGCTAAAACACCACTGTTTTGGCTGCTATTGAAGAGAGCTTGCATGGTATCACAGCTCTCTTTCCACATACCTCCCACTTCGCAATGTCAGTGGCTTGGAGGTGGACAAAGGGTTGGGAGAGGACACAGCTAAGACAGCTGATTCCAATTGACCAAAGGGATATTCCACATAGAATGACAATCATGCCTCAGCAATGAAACCTCAGGGAAAGGAGAAGGAAGGCAGGGCATTTTTCTTCCAATTTACCATGAGGCATGCTGAGCCTCTGTTTCCCAGAAAGTGGCTGGACATCTCCTAGTGAGGGGAAGTAGTGAATGAATTTCTCTTTTTGCTTTGCTCGTGCCAGCTTTTTCCTTATTAAACTGACACGATCTCAGTCCACAAGTCCATTTTACCATCCTTACATTTTTCTCCCCATCCCCCAGAGGAGAGAAGTCAGGAAAAGGCAGGGTGGATGTACCCACCACAGCCTCCGAGCAACCTTCAGTTTTATACCGCGCCTAATTCCTCTGGGAAACCTTCTAAACTAACAGTTATTAGCAATGTGATAGTTATCCTTTTGGAGAATTGAAGACAAAACTCAAAGGAAAAATACTCAGATGGAAACTAACTCTCTTAGAAGTAGACTTGATTAGAAACTAATTGCCACAGAAGTCAGAATAAATACACACACACAAAACACAAAAAACCTCCCCTACTTTAAGGCATATTGAAAATTTCAGCCCTAAAACAAAGCAGAATTCTTCTCCCCAAGGAGGGAGCATGCCATCTTGTGAAGAGCCTTCACCATCTCTAACAGTATCTACTTTTTTGTTGCTTTCCAGAGCTATTCCTGACAGTCTGTCTAAGGCTCTGACCTATGAAAGTCTCACACTCCGTTATGGCCCAAAGTGCAAATTTAAAGTGGTTCATAGCAGATAATCTCAACTAGTGACTCCCATATACTTCCTTGTCTGTCACCCTAGGGAGATAATTTGCAGCTTTAACAAGATAACTAGAAAAGAGGTACACCTAATATATGCTGGAGAAGATGCTCAAATGGGATAGTATCTGTTCTCAAAGTCCTCTGCGGAAATATATGTGTAAAAAATGTATCTATTCATCTTGGAACAGCAGGAAACAGTATTTCTGATAACAATAAGGAATTGAAAAAATGTTGCACTTAGTTCTCCTGTCTGCATTAGGGGGAGATAGATAGATAGATTATGCGTCTGGAGGTCTTCACCACGTCTTAAATGCCATTTTAATCAGGCTGCAGCAAGGCGGGGTGCTACAGGACTTCTCCCTGCTTTTCTAATGACCAATAGAAAACTCTTAATAAAAACAGACTTCAAGTTTAGCATTTAAATATGAAAAGTATCCTGCAACATGCTGAAAATAAAATCATCCTACATCACTCCTTCCATTGCTCCATTTCTAATTTTAAGCATCTCCTTTGTGTAGTTTAGGCCACACTCAAACAAAATCCTTATGACCAGGAAAATAATTACCACCACCGCTAAGCTATTAGACAAGATTGAGTCATATAATAGAGGTATTCTTCCCTGAATACATTGATCCCGGTACAACAAACTCTGCTGGCTGCATCTATAGTTTATAAATTATGTCTTTAGCCTGTTGTTCAAAACCTTACTATCTTCTTGCTCTTGAGCCACTAGAGAACATGATAGTCATTCAGACTCCAGCTGATAATACCTGGGACCTGTGAATATGACTCTTTTTTTATAGCTTGTTGATTTATTATATATGTGAGTTTCTTTGGCAAAGTCAGTATCTAACACGAATATTTTGTATCAGAAGCATTCGACTGTGTTTACAAATTGAACACCAGAACAGTTTTTTCATGCTTGTCTTTTTTTCAGGCTTTTATGACCCACACACCATTGTCAGTCCACAATACAAATGTTCATGAAATATAAATGAAAACAAAATGCAGTACCCTAAATACACCAGACACTGGACTGCTGAAATACAGGAGCCAGAATGAAGCTCTTCCTGACTACTTAGAGACCACAGATGTACTATACCTGATGGGTGGCAAGCCTTCAGCACCAGGAACACCCAGAGGTACCAGTGCAAGAAGGTTTGTCTGGCTGCATTTGTCATACAAATACTTCTGAAGAGACACAGGTATTCTGAAAACAATCTGCTTTTTAAATGCACTTCTCACGCTCTTTTCTCAGAAGGTAGTTTCACCTCATGCCTAAGTTCCTCTTCATATTATCAGAGGATCAAAGCTCATCCTCCTGTTCAGTTGTTCTCCCTCTGCCTCTCTGTTTCAGCTCAGCCACAAACTGACTAAAGTGACCAGTGTCTTCCGATGTAACCAAATAGCACAGTTTTTCTTCTGCGTATCTCGGTTCTCCTTATAGGCTTTATACTCTGCACTAGATGAATATTGTTTAAATTTTGTTGTAAAATACATCTGTTGCAGTAAGAAAATACCTTAAGACTGTGGATAATGCTGATATCAACGGTAATAGCATACAATATTTGTTACACACAGTATAAATCCCAAATAAGACTCTGGTATTACTGGTACTGAGCTGCTAGAAAAGAAGCAAACCTTTGTATAAGTAGGTTTTTTGATTTCTGATTACATCGTGGATGCAGATGAAGGATAATGTTATTCTTACAAAAAAAGTAAACACACGCCTGTTGAACTGCAACATATATTATTTTTTTGGCTTTTTTAAAATACTTTTCAGGTGAATTGTAATAATGGCAAGTCAATGATTTTTATTAGGTAATGTAATAGAATTACTTTAACAAAGATTTCAGGGAAAACAGACCCTTGGATATTGTCAGAATTTCTTTACGCTTTGATATTTCAATCATGACAATAAAAAGAATATTTTAAAATACTTCCTTTTCACTATACAATACTGGAATTATACATTTTAAATATTAATATTTGTAAATTTTTTTAACCGTGAAATACGTCAACAGTTTAGAAATGTCTCATTCACTTTTTTGTGTGTGCATCTGTGAACTTCACAATATTTTGAAAACAGCTGCCATGTGCCTGGGTTCTGCGGTAATAAGGAGAACAGAAACTCGGCTGTCCTTTGCTTTGCTCTTTACACTCCCCTCGCTAAAGACCAGAAGAACACAGCGCCTGGGAGCTCTGGCTCTTTCAAGACACTTTGACGCCACCAGAATTTTCTAGGTAGTAGACATAGCCATGATACAAATCTAATGGATGCATGAATACTATTCTGTGAAAAATATTCTTTTTGTGTATTATATATATCTCCGGGTAACTATGCTCTTTTTACCAAATGTTATCAAATATACATATGCATTTCAAAGAATGCTACTTATTTTGCCATATATAAAGAAATCATCAGAAGCTTGTAAATCCTGATAATCAAGCTCGTGCAGCTGTTCAGAACAAAGGTATAAGATACGATCGTTAAATAATCATTTTTTCATAATTAACGTCATACGTGGTTTGGATAATATTTACAGCCTGTGCTGCTGTTTTAGCTGAGCATAGCATTGCCTTCATCTCTTGGAATCGCATCTGTGACTAATTAGAAAATTACTAACAGTTTTAAAAATCTGTTAATTTTGAAAAATCTGAAGATAGCATATACCCTGAAACCAAAAGGATATTTCCTTAAAGGCCAAGTCAAGAAAAAGGAGTTCTGAAGAACAGAGTAATTTCTGTACAGTAAATACACAGTCTCACAAAACTCCTCTAGAGGAATCAGACTTTTGTGCATAATTATTCCATGGCAGAGATGAATTACTAACTTTGTACAGCATGGGGACAATAAAAAAGTACTAGACTGGAATTGTGGATCTGATTTAATAACATCTTTTGCTAGCAATGTTAGATACTACTTAGGATTTTTCAGCGAACGTAATGGTTAAATGCATCAATGTTGCTGTTCTGAACATTATGAGGTACGTTTCTTCTAGCTACCTATCTACACCACCAGTAATTTAAGAATATTTTTAAAATGTGATTGCACATAAAAATTGCACTAGAAAAGCAGAAAAGGTAGTGAGGAAGTGCAATACACCACACAAACAGTTTTACTTCTGTGAAACGTTGCTGCCACACAGAGAAAGTGCTGAAGGGTGTGGTCAGGCAGTAAATGTTTAACTATCATTACAAGCAGGCTGCAGTGGAGATGTACAGAGACCGAAGACTCTTTAGCTTATCCAATACGCAACTGAATTTCTGCCAAGAATGTCTCCTGTGCAAGAAAATACTTCATTATGAATTCTAGACTCTGTCTTTATGTAAGGAAATTAATGGGAATTTTGTCTTACTAAAAAATGCTGAACAAGTGTCTTCATTAACATCTAATTCATAGCTCCTGAATAGCAATGTAAAAGAACATGAGGAATATGATTAGATACACAGATGCAAGAAAAAGAGAATACAAGTTGCTCCAAATTTAACCTACTGTGTCATAAAATTGCAGATCATCCAAAATGAAAAACAACTGATATGAGAACCTAATGAACTATATCAGACAGACAGAGACAAGGAAACAGAACCTCCACACTGTTCAAAAAATAAAGTTTTAAAAATTTCTTTTTAGGAGGACTATGATGCTGTTATATCAGCACATTCTTCATTAGCACATGATTTAGTTCATGCTATCTATGTTTTTGTAAAGAAAGGTTTGGAAGTCTAAGAATTAAACTTTTTTCCCATGTGGTAGTTTGTATAAGGCCACCAGCAAATTTTGCTTTGCAAGTTTTGCACATTTAAGTTTTATTTACACCTATAGACTGTGAAGTATTTTCAGGATTTTGTGCTTTACTGGTGTTGGAATGATAACCTTGAAGAGGCCAACTGGTCATTTGGTCCTCTTGACAAAGAGCTGATCACTCTGAAAAAGACACTTGGTAGGTACTATTAACGCAAAGTCACTTTTGTTTCGCTGACACAAAGACAGTCAGACAACATAATTAATGGATCCCATTCTAGCATCTATGAGATTAACACTTCTGGCTCATGGTCAATGCATATGACAATAACTTACACATGACGATAAATACAGCAACATGAATAGCCATGTTGTTCCAGTTTAAGAAACAGGTTAAATTAAAGTTTGTTGGAAAAAAAAAAAAAGAGGAGAGGGAGAGTAGAATCAAGGGAATGTCGCATACAAAGCTTTAAAGAAGAATTACAGAAAACACAGAATGTAGCAACTGTAGTTAGATGGGGGAAAACTTACAGTGCTTCCTGTAATGCAGCTTAAACATGTCAAAATTTTACGCAGCTAATGTGCAGGTGGTTTTAGAACAATCCCGTTGACATCAAGTTGCACCAGTACCAGTGTAATACCTACTTTGAATGTTCTTTTTGCCAAGGAACTATTCTTGTAGGTCACTAACGTAGGTTGCTACAGTCAAGCCTCACATGGAAAAGGGCTTTTCTAGTAATCGGGTATCCTGTTATGGGTAAGAAATAGGATAACCCAGGTAATTATTTAAGCTCCAGCACATCTGACACTGAAAAGCAAATGTTGTCCAATTATGTCCACATTCTGGAGAAACTATTTCTAGTTAAGAGTCTATTCCTTTTATATAGACTGTTATCTTGAAAACATTCAGGAAGAATTTTGCAATGCAAGTTCCTAAAATCGATTCCTAAATGCTGACAAGTCTTTATGCAATTGCGTGAAATGGCACATATGAATTATTCAGTGTTTAAAACAAGCAGTGCAATACTTCCAGTGAGATTTATAGGCACAGAGAACTGTGGAAGAAAGAAAAAAAAGAATTTTTTTTTTTCTTTTAAGTCTTCAAACAGACTGAGAAATTTAGGATTATGCATGCAAACTCTGATAGCAGCATTTATTGTTTTCATCATATTACAAGGTAATAAGAATAGGTCCTAGTATCCTAGTTTTCATTCTGGAAGAAAAGCCTAGATATCATAACCAAAAAATACCCTTCTTCACATTAGAGAGTTTCTGATGGAACTCTATGCAAATTTTAATGATATAAATGAGACTTAGAATGCTCACATGACCCTATCACTGTGAAAAACCTGAAGATAAATAAGGTAGCCAAGAATCTAAATGTCCATCTGTCTCTCTCTCACACTAGCAAAGAATACATCAAGCTTGACTATTTCCACCACAGAAACTTTACAGAAACAGAGGACTGGAACACCAGTCTGCCTACCCAACCCTCTCCCAGTACAAGAGTTATCCACGCATCCCCCTACTACCAGTGCTAATGCACTTCTTGCGGGTAGCATTTGATCTCTGTCATTTGAGACACAAGAGCATGTTCCTAAAACTGTTGTGAATCTTGAATTTACTTTTAAGACTAAACGACAACTAAAAGTTGTTTTTCTTCTGTTTATTTTAACTTATAGCTCCTCAGGTTTCTATGGAATGCATATGACATGCAGTAATTGTTAACAATGTTTTCGTTACGAGAACGTTGTTATATATTTTAAGCTTTTGAGCACTAGAAAATAAAAAAATTCTCCTACTATATCATTCTGGATTGTCTTATTAAACTACCAGCTTGATTCAAGGGTCTTACTGAATGACTGCGATCAAAGCACTGATTCCTTTGCCTTATTTCTGATATTTGTTTATTCTGGCGTCATGACATCTTTTTTTCTTTCACAAGAATGAAACCATAGTCTCCAAGTGGTAGACTAAAATGTCACGCTCACCATATTATGCTATGAAACACTTGGGCAAAGTTTGTCTTGAATTAAAAATGCCTGCAGAACTTGGGTGGGTTTTGTGTGTTGCTAAATGTATCCTGAATAAACAAGTAGCTGTAAAATGAGTCACTATTTTTTTAAAGGAGACAATACACTGTTGCAAATATTCAAAGTGGCATGAACATTTTTCTTCCAAATTTGTGAGTGTACTCTCCTTGAAGTAAATGCTCCTAGCTTGTTTTACTGTGAAGCTTAAATTCACAATGCAGTTTTTTCCCAAAAAAGGCAAAATTATTTGTCCAGCCTACCTCTTATTCCATCATGAGCAAAGAATAAGTAAGATTTACAATGTTTGTTGACATTTAAAAATTAATAATGGAAATAAATCAGTTTTATAGATTTGTTTATCTGTAGAAAGTCTAATTAGTGTTTGTAAGTTTTGATGAAATACAGAAATCCAGATTTTGAGATAAAAGTTTCAGAAACTTGTTTTTTATAGAATCCAATTTAATGTAGAGTAAGGTGCTTGTTAAGATACGTTAATACACAAGTGACATCCGAACAAAACTGATTTACTGTTAAAAAACCAGAAAGAAAAGGCCTACATTTTAAATCTTTGAAGACAACAGAAGTCCAGGTCCAGGTCATTTTGTTCTATAAGGCTGTTCACAAAAGTATGAAAATCTTGAAAGACAAGAAGTTGAAATAAATCTAAGTTGCAAACCAATAAGCTGAATGAATATCATGTCTGAGAAAGAGGAGGAGTTGGAGACTGATAATCAGTGGATCTGAAGAGAGATATCAGAAATTGGGCCCACCTGATGGACAAGACCATGAAGGACTTGCATCTCCATTCCTTTTAGAACCCAAGATTTAAAACAAGTGCTAGAGGGAAAAGTAAGGAGTGAAAAGCAACCTTTATTGGAAAAATATGTATTCATCCCCCCGGCTGTAACGTCTGCGTTATCCCCAGAACCTGCTTTATCACCACTGGTCCATAATCCTGACCCTGACTGGGTGTAGTGTATGTGGCTACAGTCAGAGAAAGGATCTGTTGCCCCTGTCACTACTGCCACTTTTAGCTGGGTTTGGACAGCCCTTACAATGACAGACTTCCAGCTTTCCCTCCTCTGTTCATCTTGAGCCTTTTCTAGCTTATTTTCCACCCCCTCCTTTTTTTTTTTTTTCCTTGTTCCTTTTTCTTTTTCTCTCTTCTTTTACCCATTGTTTTAAAAAATCTTCTATCTGGAAGTGCCTATGTAATTTGCAAGGAATAGAAGGTATTCTATTAAGAAGTCTTCAGCAACACCGTGCTGGTGTAGGTCTGCTTGGTCAACAAAGCAGTGGATCAACAATATGTATGTGCAGGTAATGTTTCTGATAAAGTAACATGTTGGAACCGTTTTTAGCCCTGATTAATGCTTTGGTTTGTATTCTATTGTAATATTTTTTTCAACTGCTATATTCTTCTTTGTTTATATTATCTATTACAAAAGTTCACTAAAATGGTAATAGTAATAGTTCTACAGACAAGGCAGGCTCACCAGCGGTCTCTTCAGATAGTATTTGAATAGAAATTCCAGCACTTATTTCATGAGGGTCAATGCCGTTTACAACCATATAATACCAACTGCGTAGTCAAGCAATGCTGTGTTTAGAAAACTGAGTTGAGAAAAAAGTAATGCCTGAAAGCTACCAGTAATAGAACACTTTTGAAACAGCAAAGATACAAAAACTAAATAAAAATATATTCTATGCCAACATTCTTAAACAACTGAATATACAAGATCTACTCTTGAGCTATGCAACCTATCAGAAAACATATATAAAGTTTAAAAAAGACCTATTGCAATTTTCTTTAATGTTGCAAAGTTCTTCTGTCGTCTTTGACTTAAAACTGTTGATAGAAAAGTGAAGAAATACACAGATAAATTGCATTAAACCTGTTTGTAAATGTGTGACCAGATCATAGATTTCTTATTTTACAGGAAATATTATTAATTGTTGAGATATTCTGTTTCTGTTCTTTTAAAAACTAAACACAGTCATGCTAAATGTTTTCAACTTTTAAGTAGTAAGAAAGGTAAAATAAGAAGTTAAAAATGCGCATGAAATGTCTAATTGGCTTTTCTCGCATATCTGGTCAGGAAAATTTTCAAAATTATCAGAAATTGTTAGGAAAGGGGAAAAAAAAAAAAATCTTTCTTTCAGTCTATTATTTCAGAGAGATGCTTTTCCAAGCTTCAGTGGGATTTGAATTGGGTCAAAGTATTTTCCCTTCAGCTCAAACTAGGGAGTCTATTGGAAACACAGATACTTGCACACCCAAATATGAGAATAATGCTCACTTTATCCATCTCCTAACATAAATAAAACTTAAAGTACATCGAAAAGACAGTTGAGATCTCTCCTGGGTGAAATAACCCGGGGGTATGTGCTTGCCTAGCTTGATAAAGTTTCCCTCTACAGCAGGATTGTAATGAAAGAAGAGTTAGGTTTATTCACGATGAGTATTTAATGTCTGCATTATGACAGAAGATCAATCGTTCAAATCCCTCTACTTTATCTGTAGAAAATACAGTGCTATAAAGAGATATTTCATTCACTGTGTCTGTAGCTGTCCTAAGACATAGCTGTCAAACTTAAGGTTAGAATTTAGGTGGAATAATGCAAAATAAGGTTTTCAGTGGAATTGCCAAATAACTCAGGGATGTGTTCAATTTGAAGTCTCACATCTCATCACCTGCAGCACTGTATTCTATTAATCTGTTGAGAATAAATCAGCCCTCTAGTATATTTTGCTTGCAGAAAAAGTAGTCTGCTTGATTTAATCTCCCTTCGATGGGAGAAAATACAAAGACATATTGTATGAAAGTGGTGTAAGGATTCAATAACCAGCTAACAGAAAGACTGGCGTAAAGCCACCAGGTCTTATTACAAGTTTGCTAAGGAAAAAACTTCCAAGAGGCTGCTTCTTCCCCCTCTGCTATCTCCAAAATTTACTCCAGATTAGCAGGAACCTTCAGCGGAGGGTAAGGTACTCTCTTCTTCCAATTATACATTGGGTGATCTGTACTGACACCCAGGTTTACACAGACGTACTCAGTGCCTGGGTAATTATCCTGCTGGTTTGCTTCTAAACCCAATGCTGTATAAAATTAATATTTGTGATTAATTACAACTAATCATGACAAACATCCCCCTCTGAAGCTACTACAATTAATCTTAGTCCTAAATTACATAAATCCTTTGCTGAGTTTTGATTGAGACAAAGATGTGCCTGCAAGACTTGAGTCTGAAATTTATCCTATATCCTGAACCTGACAATTCCAAAAATTATCTCACTTTAAGTGCCTCTACCATCAAGTATGCATATCTTGAGAAAGAATGATACAGATGCTGAGGGCTGCTGGGTATTCCCAGCTCTGAGCAAAACAGCTGACTATGTGACTAGATCAAGTGAAATCACTCTAGCATTTTTCCACCGATGAGAACTGCCAGACAATTCATTCTTACTTCCCAAGAGGCCACACGTTCATTATCCAAGTGCATAAAAGGGACTGTGTGTTTCTGCTGTCATTCGAATTTCAGAGAACAATCCAAAATGTTGCCCTTGTTTTTCACGCTGTACTTTGGAAAAATCAGACGAGGAAGGACTGGAATCAGGAAACTACACCCATTTAAAGCAATGAGGGAGCAGGTATAGCAGAGGCTTTTAGAGAAAAGAATTGACAATGGAGGGGAGAGAAAAAATAGGTCAGCAAGAGGAATGTTGCAATGATAAACAGCTGAAATACAGTTTACTAGGTTCCTTTTGACTCTTCTAGTACAGCAGTCAATAAAAGGGCCGGACTGAAGATGTTCATTAAAACTGTTGCCTCAGTTTAACTACCACTTACTGTAAGACATCAATAAGGTGAATTAATGTAAGTCACAACTCACCAGTAACACAAGAAAATTCAGCTGAATTTATGACTGTAAATCCCCACTACCTGTTTCCCTTTCAGTATGCACTGCAGCTCTACAGGCTTTTCTCAGATCACACTATTGCCAACATCCTCTACCACAAACAACTACAAAAACATTATCCCATCTTAAAGAAAATGAGCAACCACCTTCTCTGACCGGTACATGTTTGTTCAAAGGTTGCTTCTCTCCCATGTTTCAGTATCACTTAACAAAATACCCTTGGTGTGATTCTTTTTTTTTTTTTTTTAATTTGAAGTGAAAGGTCTAACCCAAAGAAATCAAAGGGTATTTCCCACTGATGTTAGTAAGCTTAAGCAGAGGAACTCATTCGCTGCTAAACAAAGCAAATCACCGAGAAGAATGACTACACAAATGGCACCAGCAAGCTTGCATACAGGCTTAGTACATACTTTCCAGCTGTTGCTAACGTATTCTTTTTCTTTTTTTTTTTTTTTTTTTAGGTAAGAAAGTTATTGTCCCCCTAAGGATGTTTTTATAGCTGTGGTTTTAGAAAAGCAGTTTCCCAAGTACTTAAGTTTATTTAAAGCCAAGCTAAATACATGTGATCTATTAGGAAAAAAAATTCACAAAGAACATGTCCATATTGAAAGATTTAAACTCCAATTACCTTGCTGATCTGGAAACATTACCAAGCAGGAAAGGTTCTACTAAGGATTTGTGGGATCCCATCTCATATAAAGATATTCATTATTTTTTAACAATAAGCAATATGAAACTATAAAAACCTAGCTGATAAAATCTGATGAATATACAGAATTAAGATGGTACCAAAATTTACTTTTTTTTCCTCAGTTTTCAAATTACTTAGATGCTTTTTAAGATTTATTCAGATTTCTCCATTATTTAAAGATAGAAGTTTAAATTATAAAATTGCTAAGCACTTTTGTGAAAGGTTGGGTTTCTAAATTTCTAGATAATATAGGAATGACTTAGCTGTTTATCTAGAAACAGCTCAGACTAAGAAATATATATATTTATTTATGGTCCATATGCCATAACTTTCTGTTCTTAATGAATGTAGATCTCGGAATTCAATTTGCAATGAAAATACCTCAAAGATTACCTCCAAATTTGAACACAAATTTTCAGTCTTTGCTTACGATTGTCATTTCAGCTTGTATCTTGTCAGTAAAGTTATTTGAACATTTACCAAATGCTAAAACAGTTTCACATGCAGTTGATACATGATAAATAAATAAAAAAATATATCAATGTATTTAAGGAACTGTTTTCATACAGTATTTACCCAGTTTCAACGTGAATTTCTAAAGGACACACAAATTCTAAATGTCCCATAAATGCTTAATCTTTAAAATGCAAATAAATTTATTTTTTCACGTTTATATATATTTTTTACAAATACCACATGCACTATAAACAAGAGAGGACACTATATCCGCTTTAATCATGTCTGATGGACAATGGATTTCAAAAAAAAAAAATCAGAACTACTGGTGTTTAAAGGATTTTCCTTCACCTCAATATGCACAAGATACAAACAGGTACTTATTAAGTGAACTCTGTACATATTCTCTATTCAATGAGTAATCTATGAAGCCAGCTAATGATCCAGATTAAATCGTACTCAAAAGTAATTATAGTAAAATTAGGACTTGAAATATATTTGAGAAAAATATACAGTATTCCATTGTTTTGCTGTGCAGCTCAGAACAATATGTGAAGTGCTTCAGCATCATGAAGCCTAAAACATGTTGTCAAGTCTTCTAAAAAAAAGGGCAGCATCTGAATAGAGCTGCCACTTTACCATACACATTGTATGGGACACTTTTCCTGCCGTTTGTGAATTAACAACTTCTTGCGACAGCCTTAGAAATGCTTAGGCTAAAAGAACAGCAGCAAAGAATCCAATCTCAGAAAGCTTACGTGGTATCTGACACAATTATAGCTGAAGCCATTGAATCTAGGGGATTGCTTAGTCAAGCCAAAAATTCATGGTCTTTTACTATAATTCATTGGTACATGAAACAGACCCAGAAGGTTGTTTGACTGCCTATTCTGCATTGTCAGGTGGTGGCAGTGTGACATGAGAGCCATAGGGCCCCCCATGCACAGCCCTGCCCACTGCACCTCTGCCCAGCATGCTTCAGAGACAGTCCTTTGGAGTGCTGGCCCTGACAGAGAACCAGTGCTCAGGAGATCCAGGGGGCTGTCCCTGTCCTTAGTGGACACAGCTGGGCACAACTGATGGGCATTGGACATGTCCTCTGCCACTTGACTCCCAAGGACAAACCCAGCGCTGTTACTCATCTCTCAGGCCATGGCAGAAACCCACCCTGCAGCCTAGAGACCACCCTTATCACCCTTATTATCCCCTCTCTCTCTGCCAGAGGTAATGTCCATGAGGTCACACAGTAAGGAGGACAAGGGACTTGACTTGGCTGGACACAAACCTGGGGAGTGTGAGGAGAGATGATTTTGGCAGCTGCAGCCTAGAGGGAAGCCAAAAGTATAACCAGAGACATAGGTTGGGATGCATGGTACAGCAGTCCACCATGTCCCATTCCTATCAGTGTTTAAGAGGCATTTGGACAGTGCTTTTAATAACATGATTTAACTTTTGGTCAGTCTTGAAGTGATCAGGCAGTTGGACTAGATGGTCATTGCAGGTACCTTCCAAGTGAACTATTTTCTCTTGCAGGGCACTCAATAGCAGCAGTGAGTGAAGGGTGAGGTGACCCTTATCAGCCACTAGAGAAGGTGCATACCTGTCACCCTTATGTGATAGAAAAACCCTGTTTGAGAGGATTTGGGGAAAAGCTGGCATCACAGTGACCTAATTCTCAAAATCTATTCTTAGAAAGATGGGACTCCAACTCTAAAACAGGACTTTGTCTAGAAACTCAACTCAGTTTAGGGATATACTGCATGTAATTCCCAAGGCTCAATTTTTACCCTATAAAAGCATTATTATGAAGAGTTAAATTTGGGCATTTCCTGTCAGCAATGTTGACCCTTTAATATAGGCAGTTATATAGCAGAGAACATTAGCGTTACCTTTGGCAGAGAGGAAATAAGAGTTTATTCACAGCAAGACTCCATTTGCCATTTTGCTTAAAATAAAAACACCAAATGGATCATTTTCACCTAAACTTTAGGGACAGAGCAGAATAAACTGAACCGAGCCGGGAAGTAACTACATCCTTAATATATGTTTTATTCCAGACATGCAGAAAAACCAGTGAGGCCCTTCAGGCTCCAAATCAAGGGCACAGAACCAAGACCTAGTTGGAAATATGCCAATTTATTTTTTTTTGCTTCACGAGAAGAAAATCCACCTGATTTCTCTAGTAAATAAGTCATCACGGACAAATGGATCAATCACTGCTTAGAGGAATGCAAGAAAATAATGCTGGGCAAAACATCATGAGCATTCCTTCAAGCAAAAAAAAGATTAAAGGCGAGACTAGTGTGATTAGACTGAAGCTTTTGATGGTATTTATCTGAATGTCACCATTCGTACTTTGTGAAAAAGCATACTGTAACTTTACTTCCATTTTCTACTTTTTCAGATGTTTCTTTATCCTAAGGATAGTTTTCAAATCTCCACCCTCCTATTAACTGATCACAGGCCAATGTATGAAAGACCCTTTCTGTGGGGCGTGTGGGAAATTACTGGAAAACCTATTAGAATATCTTAGTCTGCTCTTTTCACAAAAGAAGAGCCAGATCTGACTTTAATAAAACTTAATAAAAATCTGCAAGATTTTATCATATTTGGCCATAAATTCTGTTTATTTAGACAGGACATGCTTTTCTCCATTCCATAGGGAAAACAAATTAAAAGAGCTTTCTCAAACAAACCAGCTACATACATCCTTCTAAAGGAAACGCTGAGTGATTAAAAAATGTTCAAGTGTAATTGAAAACTGCCTGGGAATACAGTTGAACAAGTTGGTGGGGCATGTATTCATACAAAATATACTTGTTTTTCTCTGAGTGATTGCACATTCATTGCCAGCTAACAAATGAACCTGTAAAGACTACATGTGGTTGTTGTAATTCTCAAAGCCATGGTGCTTGAGAATATCTACCAGTAACCTCATTACAACTAGAAATCGAAAAATAAAGGACTTCTCAGTTCTCTGTTAGTTTCAAAAAGCTGAGAGAAAAAAAAAAAATTCATATTGCATTAGATTAACAAAAAGGTAAAGAATAAAACATAAAGATAGGCTCTTAAGAATTTTTTATTACTACAAACTCATTTAATGTAAAATCTTTCCGGCATACTCAATTTAGAAAAAAAAAGAGTTAATATTAAACAATAAGGTATTTGAAAATATTTTTTTTCTGTTTCAGCCTGACTTTTCTGATTTTAGAAGTTTTTTAATGCACTACACAAATATTAAATCTTCTTTTGTCTTTTTAAAATGCAGGGGAGAGGTATTTTAAATTTTAAGTAGTACCTCCTACCAAATTGGACCCATAATTGTTAATGGTACAACCAAAAGTAAAAAAGGGACTGAAGCCTGTTCTCACTTATTTTCATGTCAAAATATCTGAACATGCATGTAGGAACAATCACAACCATCTCTTTAAGGAGAGGGCACGGAGAAAAGCAATGCTTACAAAGAAAGAGGCCTTTTTAGTCTTAAATTGCAAAACTCTACTATTTACAAGAATACCGTGACCTCAGAATATATGGAGGATAAAAGGTATCCACATTTTCATGACCTCTGAGGAAACAAAATATCTCTTGCATGGCAAAAAGCTAGAAAGTATGCTAACAAAGAAGCAAGGTTACAAACAGAGCACATATTCAAAGAGATTTTTGAAAGATTGCAAAGAAAATGTTCAACAGTTCCTTTCCTTCACTCTCCATAGTTTCTATGTGTTTATTCAGCCATGCACCTCTGATGTCAGAAAGAGAATATCAAGCTATGTTTGCTGCTGATGAGCTGTGAAGATGATGGCTGAAAAATCAAACACATAGATCTAAATAGGTATAGAACTACCCAGTATAAAACCACTGAAATTTAAGAGAAAAAGGGCAAAAGAGCTGGATGTTTGGCAGAACTCTTAATGGTCCCAGCGACTGTCACAAGCAAAACTACCCTGTTCACAGGGACCTCTGCTAAATGATTGTTTCAGTTTCTATGGGTTTTTTCCCCCCCACACACTAAAATCCCTGTATGTTCAAAGCACTGTTACTTATAGTGATTTAATAAAATTGCTAGAAATATGATAACATGATTCCACAAAACAGACACTTCAAAACAGTTCTTCCCTTCTGCCAGTTAATATTTTTATGCAGTTCCACCATTTGGATGGTCAGAAGAGTCTGACCAAACAACTTGGTGGCACATTTACTATAAGTAATCAAATATCATAAGAAGAGGCAGGGAGTCCTCTGCGCAGATTACCGGATATCTTCACCGTTTAGGTGAATATTCACAGAGGTACCAAAAGTGTAATAGCAGAAATATATATGTGTACATTTATATAGATAGAGAGCTGTATTTTATTCAGCACAGGGTGTTCCAATAGCAATCATGACACTTCAAGGGTCTTCAGCTCTTCTTTTTTTTTTTTTTTCTTTTTTAAATGCTATGCTGGTGAAACAAAGTGTCCAGGTTATACTATTGAACCCGGACAAATGAAACTTGATTGGATTCCACAAAAGAGAAGTAATAGTGGCTTTCTCATCTACCTTAAATAGTCCCTTTGATATTTGGCTGCAACAGATGATTCTGGACAGGACGGAGGTCTCTCATTAGGTATGGATGGCATCCATGTAAGACAGTGAATGAGACATGAATAGTTATCATCAATGGTATGGAAACAAGCAAAGCAAATATCACTTAAGTAAGTATCACAGAGAATTTTCTGACAACGAGTATAGCTGAATGTGAAATTATCCACCAGAGGAAACAATGGCTTAAGTCAAAGTCACTGCAGGCAGACAGGATTAACGACACCAGTGATTACCCAAAAGATCTGTTCAGCCCACAGCTTGTAACACTTCAATGCTTCCTAATCAGTTCTTGCAAGCACTCACTTGGCTCAACCTTTAACATCATCTCCAAACCTTATTTTTGTTCTTGTAACATGTTTACATGATCAAGGTTTTGTTCACTTTACTATCTGGAAAGTAAATGTTCTCCATACAAACAGTCATTATTTCATAAAACCCTAAGGACTGTGGTTACTATTTTTCCTTCTTTTTCATCCCTCCCTAAAAAAAAAAAAAATCAGTCACCCATCAGGAAACTGAAACACATAGCACAATACACACAGTATAGCTAATAACGGAAATTAACAGATCTGCAAATGTAGCTCAGGTGACATTTGTTCAGTTCCACTGCTTCCTAATTCTTAGTGAACAGACCTGGTCAATGAATGGAAGCAGTTCAGTTCGCAGTCATTCATGCAGCTTTTTCAAGTATATCCTAAACTTCAGAAGAGAATCACCTGGAATTTGAAAATTCTTACCATCGCATGTACAGCTGTGTCAAAAAGATTCAGACATACAGTTTAGATGCAAAAAACCAACACAGCCATAAAAAAAACCCCTCTGTGAAGAAAGACATTGTTGAGTGCTTTCCACTCATAGGATTTCAGCACCCAGAAGGCCTCACACGGTTATCTTGAAAAGTGTAGCCAAAGACTATGTAATAGTGTCGCTATTGCCATTCTTGTAGGCATTCATCTGCCAGAGGACGGAGATTAAAGGAACTACTCATATGGCAATGATCCTGCAGCAGCTTATGATGATCTTCACGAATCAGTAGTAAAATGTACTATATTGTAGTTGCCATACCTTCCAGATGCTATGTCCTTGCTGCCTGTCTCAAAAATTCATAAATGTGGGCATGATGGGAGATACATGTCCTGTGCCTTTGCTCTCTATCTCCAAAAGAGCATGAATAAAAATCTGCCATAATTTTTGACTTAACTGATTCAGTGGATATTTTGCCTTTGGTTATATTGCTTTCTTCTCTGTGCCTTGCTTTTTGATAAATGACATCACTGAAAGTGTAAAGACCCTTTTTCCCTTTACAGTGTATGAAATAGATACTTTTAAAATACAAGCTAAAACACCCATTGACTGAAAAGTGTTATGTTACATAGTAGTTTATTTGTTGTTGTTTTCCAGTCTATTTTTCTCATGCAACTCCTCCATTAACATAGCCATTAAGTCAGTTTTGCCCTATGGAAAATGAAAATCTTTTCTAAATTTGATGTCGCTATTCACATCACAGATTAAAATACAAGTTCATTCTGAATTTTCTTGTAAAGTGAGGCCCTAATTCTTTTTTGCTGACTTCTATGAATTCTTCTTTAAGAAGACAACCCTGCAGATCAAAGACAGCCCAGATTTCAAACTTAAAGCAAAGCAAAACAAAATTGAAAGAAGATGATTTGATAATGCTATGAACTCCAGGGAAGAGATGTGATCTCTTATCCCTCTCTGGAAGACACACCTCCTCTTTAATTTCCTGGGCAAGGAAGAACATGGATTTCACTTCTGGTACAAAAAAATCAAATATCTGTCTTATATGCATAGCCAAACAAATTAGGAACCAGAAAACATGGCATTTAATAACCTGACTTTTGAATAAGCAGATCAATATGAGGAAGTATTTTTCTTAATATTCTGAGATGAATGGTGAGGTTACAGCAACATGCAAGGAAAGAGTTTTTGTATTCACTAAGTGTATGGCTTCCCAATTAAACCTTGCTTGCTGCATGAGAAAATATCTGATTTTTGTGTCTGAAAATGTGCTCTCTAAAATACCTAAATAAAAGAATATATTCAATATGAATCTATAAACTTGAAGAAAAAAATATTATTGCAATATATTGGGCAGCCTTTTTATTTAGGTAATGCTTCCAAAAATCGAGGAGATTTGACTAGAAGCCTATCTTTTAATCAGGCTTTGAAAATTACTGATTATCTAAAATGGCCCATTCCTTCAATGACAGCAGGATTAATCTGCAAATCACACTGGTTAATGTCATTGCTTATATTTATACGCAAATATATGCACTTCTAATCATAAGGTTAAAAACTTTGTCTCCACCAAAGGACACGTCTACACAGAATATAGCAGCATTATACACCTGGCCACAAATGATACATCTGAGAAGTCGGGAATTTGTACACATCACTCCCTTATTCCAGCAGTCATACCAAAGGGCTGCCTTCCTCTCTTTGCACAGTGAATTTTTAGTATTTCTTCTCAACTGCTCTGCTGCTATCCACTGATAGCATTTTGGGAGTAACCCAATTCCTGCATGGAAAATCCAATGCATTTTAAAGGGGTTGTTTTTGAAAGAGAAGTCCCTATATGCATAAAAATATAAAGTATTATTATGATTCATATACATACATATTTTTAAAACCCCTCAAAAATTATTGAAATCAATTCTAATACAAACAGACCAGCCATACTCTGCCTGTAAAATTACAAAGTTATGTTTGGCCACCTCAGTTCTTCTGTGAATACACATTTTAACAATGTTTTCATAGTCCATACGTTGTTTCCTTGGCAGATGCTTTTTATTCTCCTCTGAAAGTCTGTTAAGCAAGCAACTTTTCACCAAAAACCTGAAATAATTTTGTCCACAAGACGTAATCTTATTTTTTCTCACATTTATTTTAAGTCTCTAAAAGCATCCTGTAGTGTACCTACAGTATTTTGACTACCTATTTAATAATAAAAAAATGACTACTTTTACCCGGAAATATTGCAGCTAAGATCATGGGGTTTATTGTCTGATTCTGCTACATTTTCTTCTGCTAGAGAGAGTCATATTTCCCAGTAAACTTGATGTTGGTTTCTTCTATGAAACACCTGAATTTACATTTGATGTGCAAGTAAGGAGGTATACTTAAAATGTAAATATTTATCATGCTGCAAAATTAGTGTTTGGTATACTTAAAAGAGCATGTAAAATATTTTAACAGTATGATTCCAAACACTTGCGTATTAAGAGCCATGTACTGAATAATCACAGTGGTACTTAAATGTTCAGAAGCTCAGTTTCTCTTTGAGTAAGAATCAACTTCAGAGTAACCCACAGTTCCTCAGATAACAGATATGCTGTTTTCTTTGTACAAATGTACCTAACACCCATGTGTGCCTTCAGCACAGCAGCACAAATGCCACAGCAAATTTAATTTGATTTCTCAGCTAAGTTACTGCAGCTGCTGGGAAATTCTCTGTGGTTTAACATATATTTTTAAAATAGGGCTTTAATTCATGCATGGAAATAGGAAAAATAATACCAACATCCTATTCTTCATGGTTCTTATTGGTGCTAAATGAAAGTATATAGCCTTTTGATTATCTACCCAATTCAATACAACAGCCGAAATCACAAGGTGTTTTTCTTTTCCCACAGTTAGGACAACAAAGGGCTCCCATATGCCTTAAGTCACCCAGTGAAGTCAATGGATGAGACTTCCAGATGTGTGCTCCACATCTTGTTCTAACACCTGGTTATTAAAAGATTAAATAGCTCCATCCAGTTAAAACACCAACAAAGCCAGGATACCACATACAAAATTCGTACGTAGAAGCAGGACATCAAACACATGATTTTCTGCAGGTTTGTAGACTTTAAGTGCTGGCTGGATTGAATTCAAGGAAGGGAATTTAGAAACTGCCTTTGACTGTCTTAAAACACATCAGTTCTGCTAGTAACTTCAGAAGCATTTGTAGCATTGCTCATTTGGATTCCAGAAGGAATTTTAGTTATATTCAAATACTAAAGGAAAAACCTCTGAAAAGCTTGTCACATATTTAGACAATCTGAGCTACTCTGAAAGTATTCTTATTGCTTTGCTTTAATTTTATCTCTAGCACCAGGCAATATATTGTATGTCATCTTTGCCAGTTGTTCCCCTCAAGACCTGACATTTGTCTGAATGTCTTTTCCTCAACTGACCCGTTCAAGCTCATATAACAGTCAAAGTCTTCTGCAAAAGAAGCCATGTTTTCCAATGTGGCATTCCATAAATTCTAATGTTGCATCTTCCAGACTAGAACAAATCAGTACTCAGAGTTAAGATTACAATAAACATTTCATGAAGCCCTGGGCAACATAACTAACAATCCTGGAACATCCAGTTTTTATTTAGGGGGAGGTAAATAAAAAAGATCCTCATGAAAAAACTTACAATAGGAGCAGCCGTAGACTTCAATTCTTAATCCAATTTGTCCCTCTCCATTCCAGTCCAAAGGAACTATCCGTACATAGCGAGCAATAACTGGATGCTGTAAATCATGCCGGACCACATTATCAGAGTTCGTATTTCCAGGAAATGCCTAAGTGAAATAAGAAGAAAAAGAAAATTATTGTATTATGTGTATCTTACATGCTATAAAGGTTCATTTCTGAAGGAAAACATTATTTAGTGAAGTCCTCTGAGTGTCTAGTTTACACTGAAGTTTGGTTTAAATGTTTCTTTGATAGTGAACAAATGAACAGTTGATTTATAAAGATTCACAAGAATTCCAAAACAGTAACATTGAGACCTCTTTGTCCAGAACAGATAGGTTGAAATCATGGAAAATCTGGTGCTAGGTGAGTAAGCCATTTTGCATCACTGATCTGTTACTCAGTTACTCAAGCGCTAATAAAAGTGTCCAACCCAGAGTGGTTGTTCTGCAGAAGAAGATACTCATCCTCTATCAGTAAGATTACACACACCAGTCATTTTCCTGAAAATATGAACACTGAAATAACTTGCTTTCTACACAGACAGGGATCCCTTCAATTTCTCAAAATTTTAAGAATGTTGAAATCTTCCTTTACTTTTGACATGTTACCCACTGGAAAGTGAGTGTCCAGGTTCTTTCCTAACCATAGTAGTCACCCACAGCACAGTCTATTTTTGGTTAATAAAACTTTGGAAATCAGGAAAGGACACAAGAGCTGTCGAAGGACTTTCAAAAACCAATGAAGCCAATATTTAGTACTTGGTTTGTAGTTTTGTACGTATTGGTAAAATATTTCATAGCATCAAGCTTAAAAGTAAACAATTTCTTAACATAATTCCTTAACATAATAGACTATTTTCTTTGTCTTGTCAGTTTATGGACAATCCATTCATTCACTGATGGCAGATGTTAAAGATTATCATTGAGTTTTTCTCAGCATTTTCAGAGGAACTTTCACATCTCCATTGGTAATTGTCAATAGAAATAAGTGTCTTGTAACAGTGATCAGAGTAGTCATAAATGAACAGAGAAAAGGTGACCCATTACTACAGAGCCTGTGAAAATAAGAAATTTTTGTGCATCCTCATTAAAATAAGAGAAAAAAAATATTTTTGCTACAGAGAAGAAAATATTCAGTAGTAGTATCTGCACAGTTGTCATCTGAATAAATCCATATAAAATCCTGTAATAAATACCCATAGTGGAACGAAAAACAAAGATAGAAGTAATGGAGCTGTATGAAATACTGCTACAAAATACAGTCATCAAAAATTTGAAAGAGACAAAATTTAAGTTGCTCCTTGGCATACAGATATAGCAATACCTAATTACATGCCCAGATACAATTTATTCCAAAAGGATCTCTTAGATGAATAATTATTTTGCACAGTGCACAGTAGATTTAGGTGATGATAAATATAAGGAAGATCCAGGGGATCCTTCCTTCATGTAATCCAAAAATTATGACATATATTAATCGTTACATTCATCTTAATTTTTCTGTACTGCAGCTACTGATGTGATAAATGATGATGATGGCACTCCTCACTTCATAGCTGAGCTTGTGAGATACATTAATTAATGTTTATGAAGCACTTACACATTCGGTTGGTAAGTGTTTAGAAGGAAATTATCAGTTCTGTCCTCTGAACTGAACAGAAGACAAGAAACATCAAAGGAAAGTACACAATGAATGAGGACCATAGATCCTATGGAACAGCTGCGTGTTCTCTTGGTCTTGTTCTAGGAATCTGTCCTGGTTTAAGCCCACCCAGCTGGCAAACAAGGACCACACCGCAGCTTGCTCGCTCCTACACCCCTCTGGTGGAATGGGGAGGAGAAAATAATAACAAAAGTCTCAAGGGTTGAGACAAAGGACAGGGAGGGCTCACTCACCAGTTGCGGTCATGGACAAAAAGACAAACTTAACTTGGGGAAACAAAATCAACTTAATTTAAACAAAACCACCAACAACTCACCAACTGAATCAGAGTAGGACAGTGATAAATACAACCGAATCTTAAACGCACCTTCCCCCTACCCCTCCCTTCTTCCTGCACCCAGCTCTGCTACCACCTCCCTCCCAGCAGCACAGGAGGCAGGGAAGGGGGGTTGTGGTAAGTTCCAGTCCATTCCATGTTGTTTCTGCTGTTCCTTCCCTCTCATGGGGAAAACTACTCAGATTCCTCTCCTGCAACAACATGGCATCCCTCCACAGGAGACAGTCTTCCCTGAACTTCGTCTGCCACTGCGGGTCCCTTCCACAGGCTTCAACTCTCCCAGTGATGGACTGCTCCAGGGCAGGCTTCCCTCAGGTTCGTGGCCTTCTTTGGGAGCAGTGCCCTGCTCCAGCATAGGGTCCTCCATGGCCACAGACGGAACTCTTCTCTACCGCTGATCTCTAAGGGCTGCAAGGGCTCAGCCTGCCATCTCATCACAGGCCAAAGGGGAATGGCTGCTCCTTCCTCAACGACCTTGGTGTATCCATGCTTATCTCTCTCTAGTCCCACTCCTCTCCCAAACAAAAGAACCCCCAAAACAAAGCCACTCACACACCAGGTTTTTCTCCTCTTAAATATGTTGTCACAGAGGTCCTGATTAGCTCAGCCTTGGCTAGAGGTGGGTCTGCCTTGGAGCAAGGGGAGTTCCTTGAAGCTTCTTGCAGGAGCCCATGCTAGTAGCCCCCTTCCCCACTACCAAAACCCTGCCAAACAAAAATCCAACACAAAATCACAGAACTTCCTTGAATGAATAAAAATTTTGATCCTTTAAAAATACATATTTTACTGAGCATGTGAGATAATGCTCCATATTTCAATGTCCACTTTCTGTTCGGACATGTCTATACTTTTGAGATGCTTGGCATAATCTTATAAAAATTCTCTAAATGTAGGTTCTTGCTGGCTGTTTTGCTTTGGGTTGGTTGGTTGGTTGAATGTGTTCGAAGTATTAAGGGCAAAGAAAGCTGAATATAGGAGGACATGATATTTTCTATATAATTTGATTAAATTACTGATTAAAATAAATTCTCAAAATCAGAATGATTTTCTGCAGCTCTCCAAACTTTGTGCCCTAACTTGTGCGTTACCAGTCCTTTGTCAGAAAGACTTGAGCCAAAACCAGTAGGGGTTTGATATGTGGGGGCTTTTATTGATATATGATCCAGTAACCTTTACTGAATGCATAAACACAGTCCATAGAGAATAGGGCAGTCTGTCATTAATTTCCCTGATTATTAAAATGCATTCCATTTAGTCTCCAGCAGAACAATATCTTTTAAATACAGCCTTCATTTAGATAAATGTGGTACAGTAATACACACACTGTGGATAATGCAATCATCAGGCCAAAACCCGTCACTGCAAGGCTGAAAAATCAATTTACAGTAGCTTGCAAATTATGTACTATTGCTGAAAAATCTCCTTTTCTGACTGAGATTTGTATGTCAACTCAGAAAGGCAGGTTTTAATTAAAAACTGAGTTTAGACAATTTTCAAATACACATGTTTGCTAAGGTTAACAAACAGTTTAATAAGATTTAAACGTATAATCTAGACCCACATCTCTAATAGGAGATTTTTTTTAAAAAAAAGGGAATGAATCTCTGGCTCGAAAAAAAAAAAGGACAGTAAGAAAAATCCTTACAAAATTATTTTTCAGAAAAAGGTGGAAATACCTGTATAAATTAAACAAGTTTTTCAGATTAGTCTCATAGAACTCACTTAAGTATTATTGCTGGATGTCTGTTTTTCATGGATAACATGTTTTTAACTCAACCCAAACTGGGGAAAATTACCAAAATGGCTCAGTTGTCTGTAGCACTCTCCCACCAGTCCAACTCCAAAATCCCCTGTTTTAGAAGCAATTTCTTTTCTTGTATTGGTAACAATTTCCGTTAGCTGCTTTATATTTCCGCTCACATTGTAATAAAAGATGGGGAGTGTTGTAACAACCACTTTTCGCAAAGGCAATGCTTCATGGGACAGCAAAGCAATAAGAACCAAGAAAGGTAAGAAAAGATAGCCCCAAATAATTTCTAAATACTGCTTTTGAACAGATGTTGATCACAGTTTTCAAAAGTTCTCACCAAGAGGTTTGTGACTGTCTTCTTTAAGAACACGAAATGTTTTTTTTTAAATTACCAGGGCAGGTTTATAGGACAGATAATATATTTTAATGGGTCAACTAGTTATGTTAAAAAAAAAAAAAAAAAAAACCTTTTGCCATAGGAGCTTTCTTCAACAGAAACAGCAGCAAAAAGTACCTGTATGATCTTTGAAATGCTCTTTGGTTTTATCAACGTGCTTCAACAACAGTAGAACACATAGAGACACAATAGAGACAATCCGTATAATTCTCCTTGCATAAAAAAAGAACTCGAGAGAAGTGAGGGTAAGTTTCTGTGAAATTTGAAAGAAAAATTAGGGAAAGTTAAGATTCAGGGTCAATTTTGTTTCCTGTATTTACAGAACAATAATATTCTAATCAATACATATAAATGTTAAAGCTAAATTATAAATTTATCATAATATTGTAGTAAAGGACAGTAGTAAAGTAACATAGAGTTCAGTAGTATTACTTAAGTAAAACTGACAAAAATGAGTTTAGTTTCCTGTAAAAGGACAATTTTGCAATACCATTCAGTACTCAACTTTATGGATACAGCAAGTATCTCATTTTGGGAAAATGCTTTCATTACATTTTATAATAAAGGATTAAAAATAAATTCCCAGCATTAAAAAAATTATGTCTTACATAAGGAGGCTCAAGACTGAATGAAAAGAAACATTACTAAGTGAAGAAAGGTAGAAGTTTTTATACTTTAACCAAAGAGGAGAAGAATGAAAGAACACTGGTCAGATATTCAATCAAATGAACAAAAAGACGTTCACAATCCTGCAACTCGTAGTGAAGCTGAGAAAAAAACCTGCACTTTACCCAGAAAAAGCATCACATATATACCAGAGAACCTAACTTGCTTAAGGGGAAAATTAATTCTTCATCTGACTTAATTCAGGTGAATGATTCTCCATCCAAATTAATGATTTATTCACAGACAAGTATTAAATTTACTTCAATGCTCTTTCTAGGGTGATATAAAACCAGGACAATGCATGGAATAGTAGGATGACATTTCTTTTCCAGTAAAAAGAGGAAAAAGAACTAATTTTTTTCATAAATTACTAGGATTTGGAGAGGGAAGCTGACTGCTTTCTAGGATAGAACAGCCATCCTTGTTAAGTTTATATTACATGAATTTTAGAGGTAGACATCCAAGAGTGCACGTGCTTGTTGGTTTTCCTCACAAATCCACTTAATCCCCCTGTTCCCCAAACCTTTAGACTCAATAACAAGAGAAGAGAAACACACAGATGGTGTTACATTTTACTTTATGGAACACCACGGATGGCATCACAGCAAAGGCAGCACCAGAGTCACACTTTTCCACATCCTGAAAGCGAACATAATATTCCAGAGATGTGCTCACCAACAAATACCTGATTCCCTTTTGGTGTGGACACCAAACATGACATGAAAAACTACTACTACCGATATTCATAAAGTTATCAGAAAATATTCAGGTCTGCATAACGAACATGAGATTTCAATTCCTATGCTGCACCACATAGGTGTTGTTCAGGATGACCCAAAATGGTGAAAATTTTAGATTTTTTTATTTTTAAAACCTAAAATATACACCAAAAATATTAAAAGAATATTAGGGTTGGAAATTCAACGCTTTTAGCAGAAGTAATGTTTCCCTGCAGAGTCTTAATGAATTCCTGAAAAACATTATCATATTCATTTATTCCAATAATTACATGCTATTTATTCCCCAGAGATTCATACAATACCCAGAGAAAATTGTGATACCCTAAAGAGCTGAGGTTGCAGTACCTTGAGGATTTGAGGTGTTTTTTTCATTTTTAACCACGTCAAATTCGACAACAAAAACAGATGAGCTTGACATGGAAACTTTTGCTAGTGAAAGTCTATCCTTGTCTTTGGCAATTTGTTCCCAAGATTTGAGATTCAGTATTTACACTTAGATTTAATTTGTGAAAATATAACCTTCTAGTCTTTGAATAATGCTACATCTTTGCTGCCAAGATCAACTGACAGCATCATTAGTAAAAATTTCTTAATACATTGGAGAGTAATCATTAACTTGCTCTTAGTCTTAAATAAACTAAACAGATTTTAACTATTAGACATTTCAGGTCACAGGATAGACCCACTCCAGGAATAACTTGGCATTTCATGATAACTCAGCCTGGTATCTTTAAGGTAGTTCTTTCATTTACATGAGAAACAGAAACATGCACAGTGTTCAAGCCTGTGGACTGCCAGGTGAGAAAAGACTGTCTTCCACGAAGGTAACATACAGCACAGGACCTATATGCACCCTATAGCTCAGGAGCTGTATTCTCTTTGTGACAGCTCCCATGTGATGCTAGACAAGTCTTTGTAAAAAATGCTTCAGCAGCACTTAGTATAGTTTCCTGGGCACACAAAATTATTAGGTAGTTTTGAATTAATCTTTCATTGTCTCAGGTCCATATATAACAGAGGGAATAAAAATACATTTGTTTATGGGGTTATAAAAATAAAATAATACTTATTAAGCACTTAGTTAAGTATTCAGATGGGTGTCTAAATTAGAAATCTGAGCCTTTTGTGGTCAGTGAAGCAAAGTGGGAGATAGGAACTAAATTAAAATCTTGCCACTCTTCACTGGCTACACAGTAAAACATAAATTTTCCTGGGTACAATATAAAGGTATTCTACAAAATGAAGGATATAATCAACAACTTAGTTCCAAAAGTTACCTAGTGATTGATTCACATTAAAAGAAAAAGAATACAAAAACCGTTGCGGAATCGTTATATATACAGAAGAAAAACTGCTTTTCTCCCTGGGAGTTGTGAGATTTTTATTCATTAATAGACAAAAATGACTTTTGCTGCGTCTCCTGTGGAATGAGAGAGAGTTGGGAAGAATGTGTTTCCAAACTAACCAAACACAATTGCAGTCATTACTGAAATAATAACAGCAACAGCTCTCTGATCACTTGCTGCTGTGATACAGAGCTAGAAAGTAATACGAGCTCCCACCTCGAGAAGAAGGGCAAGCACAGAGGAACCCAGAATGGTCCTTGGTTTCTTTTCCTCTCTACTACTGATGTACTTGGCAATTTTCACACACTTTGATGGTTTTTAAATAGCTTTTAAGTAATTTTCAGAACAGTTTTTATTCCATGTATAGCAGTCTGGTCTCAAAGCTTCTTGTGTCTCTTATACACAAGTCCACTGCTCTGCTGGGTTACTTAGATGTAACTTTGCAACCTAAGAAGCTGAGGCTGTTACTGGTGAGTGCACTTCTGACAGGCAGGTACAAACTCAGCAATGCCATCCACACCCTCTGCACTCACTGTATCAGACTATAAAACTCTGAATCTCCCTACAGGACAAAGAACAAAGGCAAAACCTATTTTAAATACTGTTTAGAATCTTCCATATTCAGTAGGGACATAGCAACTAAAGAAAGAAATACTCTGTGCTCTTAACTGGTTATGTATTAGGGCTTCTCCTTCCAAAAAGGTGGTAGGATCAATAGCTCAACTGAAGTGCAGCATGGGCAACAAATAGGAGGAGCTGGAAGCTACTGTGCAGCAAGAAAACTATGATGTAGTTTCCATCATGGAAACATGGTGGGATGACTTGCACAACTGAAGTGCTGCAATGGATGGCTATAAACTTTTCAGAATAAATAGGCCAGGAAGAAGAGGCTGTACGAGTAGCCCTGCACCTTAAGGAGTATTTTGACCATCTGGAGCTCAATGATGGTGATGACAAGGTCGAGTGTTTATGGATAAGAGTCGAGGGGAAGACCAACAAGGCAGATATCATGGTGGGAGTTTGTGATAGACTACCCAACCAGGATGAAGAGGTAGCTGAAATATTCTATAAGCAGCTGGGAGAAGTCGCAGAATCACTACCACTTGTTCTCTTGGAGGGACTTCAACTTACCAGATGTCTGCTGGAAAAACAATACAGCAGAGAGAAAACAGTCTAGGAGGATCCTGGAGTGTGCAGAAGACAACTTCCTGAAACAGCTGGTGAGGGAGACGACTAGAGAAGGCTCCCTGCTAGACTTGTTGTTTGTGAACAGAGAAGGACTTGTGGATGATTTGATGGTTGGAGGCCATCTTGGGCTTAGTGATCACAAAATGATATTTTCAGTTCTTGAGGGAGTAGGGAGGGGGGTCAGCAGAACTGCTTCCTTAGACTTCTGGAGGGCAGACTTTGGCCTGTTTAGAAGACTGGTTGACAGAGTCCCTTGGAAGGCAGTCCTGAGGGCAAAGGAGTCCAGGAAGGTTAGGTATTCTTCAAGAAGGAAATCTTAAAGACACAGGAGCAGGATGTCCCCATGTGTTGAAAGATGAGCCAGCAGAGTAGAAGGCCAGCCTGGCTAAACAGAGAGGTTTGGCTGGAACTCAGGAAGAAAAGGCAAGTCTGTGGTCTATGGAAGAAGGGGCAGGCAACTCAGAATGGCTACAAGGATGTTGTGAGGCTGTGCAGGGAAAAAAATTAGAAGGGCCAAAGTTGAACTAGAACTTAATCTGGATGTAAAAGGCAATAAAAAATGGTTTTATAAATCCATCAGCAACAAAAGGAGAGCTAAGGAGAATCTCCATCCTTTATTGGATGTAGAGCGAAACATAGTGACAAAGGATGAAGAAAATGCTCGGTTATTGAATGCTGCCTTTGTCTCAGTCTTCAACAGTAAGACCAATTGTTCTCTAAGTGCCCAGCCCCTTGAGCTGGAAGACAGGGATGGGAACCAGAACAAAGCCCCCATAATCCAAGGGGAAACGATTAGTGACCTGCTGCACCACTTAGACACACACAAGCCTATGAGGCTGGATTGGTCCTTCCAAGGATACTGAGGGAGCTGGCAGAAGTGCTCACCAAGCCAGAGAAGGGCAATGAAGCTGGTGAAGGGTCTAGAGAACAAGTCTCATGAGGAGCGGTTGAGGGAACTGGGGTGGTTTAGTCTGGTGAAAAGGCAGCACAGCCTTCTGGTGTGTCAGCAACTCCTCTCAGTTTTGTATCATCAGCAAACTTGCTGAGAGTACACTCTGTCCCTTCTTCCAGGTCATTGATGACTATGTCGGATAAGACCGGACCCTGGGGAACACAACTAGCTACACGCCTCTAATTAGACTCTGCTGCTGAAGCGAAATCACTACCTTAAGTCAGTATCTTCTTGATGAAGGACCACAGGTTTAGAACCTTTTGCTCTGCGGCCCAGGATATGGGGAAAAAAATCCAAACCAAATGTAAATATGGGAAATATCAATGAAAAGTGTGTGGATCCTTTCTAAAACTCAGTACAAGACTAAAAGGGTTCCAAGTGCAGAGAGTCGTAAGAAAAATTGCAAGTAAACATAAAATTCCTATCATAGGAACAATACCTGGACTAGGACTCTTGACAATATTACTTTCAAACTGATCAAAGTAATATTACATAGAAATCCCCACAGGCATAATTAAAATATGCGACAGTCTTCAAACATGCCTGTCTGTCCTTCAACTTGCATCTAAAAGTTGCTTGCCTTTCTAGGCAAATAAGGACAATTTTAACAGCTTAGACTTTTGAAATGATACCAAAAAGCTGTAAGAATATTTTATAAAGGAATGTGTAAAGAAATATCTGAATTGTTACAAGTTTCTTCAGGGATTTATTATAGTGAACTTATTGTGTGTGTGTGTGGGGGGGGTGTCTGCTAAAATGAAAATTATAGAATGATTTTGGAAAGACTGTAGAATACTTGTCTCTGCGTAAGTCCATTCTGACAATGGGAAATGGCAACTCAGCCTTCATGATGAAAGTTCCTGATATACCATATCAGAAATTTAGAGTAAGAATTGATCTCTGATTGGAAACTCCAGGAGTTTACTACACTGTTAAATGCAAGTACCAATAGAATAAGATACACTGGAGGTGCCATTTTTGTTCTAAAGTAAATAATCTGATTTCATCCCATTACCTATTTTCCAGCTGTACTCTTTCAGAAGTTATATTTTCCCCTTTGACAGCAATTATATCCCTCCATAATTTCCCTATAATGTTGTTTCATTCGGGTTCACATCAAGTACTGTTCTGAAAATGACTGTATGGTCATCTTTTAGGTGAAATGCCCTCAACAGCTGTGAGCATCTGAAATAGGAGGACTTCCATATATGGAAAAAACCTGTTTAATAATCTGCTAAGGTGAATCTATTTTGGAAACAATTATTGGAAGAGGGAAATATTTTAAAATTTTGATCACTTGTCCACTTCTTTTCCTTACAATTCATAAAATTAATAGTAAAGTGATTTAATGGCCTAATTTGCTTGCAACAGAACCTTCGTAAATTTAATTTTAAGCTGTGTTATAAATCTTGGGGGATTAACATTTAGAGTCAGTTGATCACTACTTGTGTGCAAGTCATTTTTTTTCCCTCACACAGCATGGACAATTTTATGTGACTGAGGTATTTCTGGTTATTTATTTCTGGCAGCCAGGACACAGGCTTCCACGACCAAGGAGGCAGTGACATTTCGAGTTTAGTGTGACATCATCGCACTCTCCTGAGTCTATCACTGAGCAGGGCTGAAGGCCTCTATGGTCACTGAATGAAAGGAATAGCTGGAGGTCAATAAAGCAATACCTGTGCCATCAATAGCCTTGTATGTTTTACCACTCATGTAGAAACAGAAGGTGGAAATTCCAATCTTGATTACTGAGGCCCTATCTGTCCTGTGTGATTTACTCACCCATGACAAGGATTTGCATCAGCACAGAAAATGTGGAATGGGGTTCTGTTTCCAAGCAAAGGCACAAACTGATCGGGAAAAGGCTGGTAGATATGCAGTGAATCTTCTTGCGTATTCTTCTTTCCAAAGATAGTCACACCAGCATTGGTGTTTTCTAGTAACAACAGGTGTTCTCTCAGAGTGAAGACACCATTATCTTGTTGCTGTTTATTAGTCTGGTATATCCCTTCTTCTACAACTAATATGACAAAAATTACAAGTACTCTTTGTGGTTATCTTTAGAAAGTAAGAGTGGAAAGTCAAAGGAACCAGTATCTCCTTATCTTTCACCTTCCCTTCCTCGTAGACTCATTTAGTTACTACTTGAGAGTATTTTGAAAATATGCTTGCAAGTGCTCAGAACAAACTTGCAGTTCTTCAGATGGAAGAGGCTATCATAATGTTACTCTGTTTCTCTACAGGAATTGAAAGAGGCACCTGCAGGAAACGTCTGTACAGCCATTTGATAAAGCTCTGTAAATACTTGTAATAGCAAGTTATAGAAGCCAGGAATGGCTATTGGCAGTTGTGCTTTTTCGCTTACTTACTGTGTGAGTTTAGACTAACAGTCCAATGACTCTGAAATTCATTCTGTCTGTAAAATGGAGATAATGCTCTCAGAAGTGTTTGCTGAGAATAAATTAACTATTATTTATGCACTGATCCTTTAAAAACAAAAACAATCCATGCACTGGTTTTACATCTCTGTTCACTAAAAAAAAAAAAACAAAAAAAACCACATCAAATGACAGAGGCTTATTGACTTTTCTGGCCAGAAGGAAGCATTATGATCTAGTCTGGAGTTCAGTACACATAAGAATACCAACTCCCATGCAATAGTTCAAGTAATGAGTTCTCAGTCTATAGTGCAGTATTCATAAGGTTTTTCAGTCTTGACTTCAAAACTGAAAGTGATGGAAAATCAAATTTATCACACCCCTATAGAAGCTCTTCTGATGGCTACTTATGTTCAGTGTTAAAAAAATACTTTATTTCTACTTTGGCTTTGTCTGGTTTGTTCGTTCAGTCACTGGATCTCATTACATCCTTTGTTCTGTTTCAAAGAATGGTTCATTAAGAGGGAAAACCTCTCCTTTGCAAGAAGCTGGCAAACTAGGATGAGAAAACGCTGGCTATACTTCCATAACATCAAAATAATCAGATAATTAAGCAAACCCACTAATTCATCTGGAACATCTCGCAAAATGACAGCATGATCTGGCTTGCAAATTTTGTAGTTCTTTTAAAGACACTGGCTTCCCTGACCGCCCCCACCAGATGTGTAAGATCAGGCTAAAATAACAGCACGGGTTCCCATTCATTTTTCATTGAATTCATTCTCTTGCTGTTTCACTGTGTTAAACATCAGGGTTCAACCCATTCTTAAACAGGATCACCAAAAGGTTTCAAATTATCACTCACACCATACATTATTATCTAGCTGGAACTGCTGTATTGTACTATAACAGAAAACTTTCAGGCAGTCTCCACTGTGCTTCACATAAACTCAGCTGTGACTTAACTCAATGATACAAGCAACACGATAACACAATAGCTCATATTTTCATTTTAAAATTGTCATTTCTGCTTTTGTAAAATAACAGCAGTTCAGGTAACCTCTGTGTGACCCAAACTGATTGCTTAGAATAACTCTGGTGCAAATGTTAAATAGCTGTCATATTAATATATCAGAGGCCATGGTGAATATCTAGTTTTTAGGAAGAATGTCACTAAAGTTCAATCTATCTTTGAATAAAGATGCGTTTTTTTTCAAACAGCCCATTTCACACCCATATATACACAATACAATTGTTTAGCCTTGTTACTCTAAGCTTAACAAAGAATGAAAAGAATATGCTTTAGACAGAACAGAGAGGAAAGCAAGGCAGAAAGAAAGCAGCAGTGAAAGATCCTTTTTTCAGCAGCTTTTCATAAATTCTTTTGGGAAGCCAACTGAGTTTCATTGAAGTAAATGAATCAATGCTCCTTCATAAAAGAAAATCAATTAGAAAGTCATTACCTGAAAATTAGCACTCAGAAAACAAAATTCCATTTTAAAGCGAATTAAACTGTATGTCCATACTAAGTTGAATTGCACTTGCATTGATGCATGCAAAATGATGAACATCCTCCATCCCTAAGAGAGGTAGAGAGTGAAAAATTAAAGAACATGCTTATAGACACTATTGAATTTGTTTTTCACAAGCTTCCTCAAGCAGCAGATGACTATGCTGGGCTTTTTAACAGCATTACATTGTATATCTCAAGTACTAATGTCCTTACTGGAATTACAGCACTTGAAAAAAACTTATTTTTGATGGTTGTCATAACAATACATAGGAAAACAACTGCTACTGTAAAAACCAGAGAGAGTGCTGAAGGCAGGTAAGTAACCCAGTAGCCTCATTCACCCAATAGCTCACCATGGTTCTGGCATGATTTGTGTTTCGTGCCACGCTGGAAAGGAAGAGAAGGAGGAGTAGACGGCATTTCACAGAAGAGCTAAAATCTCCCCCTGGGCTGCAGCTGGACAATCAGCCCATCTTGTCTTTCTATCTACAGTGACCAGACTAACCCATGATGCCTGGGCCTGCAGCTCAGAAAAAGTAGTATATTCTGCGCTCACATGCCTGGTCTGAGTAACAGGAGGCAGCAGAAATCGCCCTCTGAAGGTGGGATGCTGCAGCTTGCAATGTTAAAGCAGCGTTCTGGTAAGTACGCCTAGCCACAAGACGTCTTTGAAAGGAGGGGGCACTCCCCCTACATCTACAATTAGAAGTTTAATCTTAAAACACAGAAGATGGAGAGAGAAGAAACAAGTCGCAGAAGTACAAATTCATTACAGAATATGAAGCACATCTTAACCACATACTTAACATCATGCACACACTTAAGTAGAATTAGATTAAATAGCTAAAATGTAGGTGCTATCTTGAAATGAGATGCTTTCCTGAGTTGCGGTAAAAGGGTTCAACTTCAAGAGTTTAATTTAGGTGCTAAATTGAAGTCCTCAGTGACAGACGTGCTAGAATAACAAAGACATCCCCATCAACCCAGCAAATGTGTAGGAGCTCTGAGATGAAACAAGAGCTGGTAGCCAGGCAGCAAGCCTGAGGTGTCTCAGCTGGTGCTAGGTACCTAAATTCAGGAAATGGAATTGCACTCTAGGTGCCTAGAGCACATGTGTCTGTGTATGAGATTAATCCTGCCCTAGGGCTATCTACTTACCTTCTAGAAGTATAAAAGTAGTTCACAGAATAAGTTTGGATAATGGTCTACCCAAGTGCTCTGGTAACATTTACTTGTACGTTAGAAATCAGGTATTCTAGGCCACAGGAACGTAGAGAGTAGAGGATCCATATCCAAGTTCATATACACTTCTTCAGTTACACCGATTAATATTTTTGCCTTTGGGTTCAGTGATAGCAGAAGATTATTGCTTAGGAACAAAAATACTAAAATCCTATCAGAATACATTTATGCTGGGGCTCATTTTGTCTGGGTTGATAAAATAATCACTATGTTTAGACTTAATAATTAAGTCAAGCAATGTGGCTCAAAACACTTTGCATGCACAGAATCATCTGGTTGGAAGAGACCTTTAAGATCAAGTCCAACCGTTCACCCTGCACTGCCAGGGCCGTTAAATCATGTCTCTCAGCACCACATTTACACGTCTTGTAAACACTTCCAGGGATGGGGACTCCACCACCTCCCTGAACAGCCTGTTCCAGTGTTTAATCACCCTCTCTGTAAAGAATTTTCTTCATAATATCCAACCTAAATCTCCCCTGTCACAACTTGAGGCAGTTTCTTCTAGTCCTATCACTTGTTACTTGAAAGAGCAGACTGACACCAACCTCACCATGTCCTTTCAGGTAGCTGCAGAGAGTAATGAAGTCTGCCCTGAGCCTTCTTTTCTCCAGACTAAACAATTCCAGTTCCCTCAGCCGATCCTCGTAAGACTTGTTCTCTAGACCCTCCATCAGCTTCGTTGCCCTTTCCTAGACATGCTCCAGCACCTCAACATCCTTCTTGTCATAAAGGGCCCAAAACTGAACACAGTATTCGAGGTGTGGCCTCACCAGTGCTGAGTACAGGGGAACAATCGCTTCCCTACTCCTGCTGGCCACACTGTTGCTGATACAAGCCAGGATGCCATTGGCCTTCTCGGTCCCCTGGGCACACTGCTGGCTGGTATTCAACTGGCTGTCACCAGCACCCCCAGGTCCTTTTCCGATGGGCAACTTTCCAGCTGCCATCTGTAATTTCCACTTCATCTATAATTCCAAAATCTAGAATTAACTTGGATCTATGGAGTGGTACCATAAACAGAAAAATGGAAAAAATATCATATCAGAAATGAATACAAATAATACAGAATGGGATGGCATGATTTTTTTTTTTAAAGACTGTTACTTGAGTACTATGTTTATGAAATCTAGAACCACCACATACCATGCTCTTATTCTCTCATTTAGTCCATAGCTAAAAGCTCCTATTTTTAAAACACAGTACATCTTTATATTACCTTTTCATAGAGAATAAAAGATGGTTATGAAATCAAAATATATGTACCTAAGTTAGGTGTCAGTGTAAGATCATTGGTGCTAAAGAATATATGTGAAAAGTTTCTGAATGCTCATCTATATTTTAGAATTGTACCTCTGGTTCTTTAGCTCTACTTCCAAATAACCCCAGCGTATCTCAGCAGAATACCTAGACACCTAAGTCACTGCCTGTGTCTAGGAAGGTGGTATTCTGACTCGTGAGATATGCTCTTAAGAGGAATAATTTTAGAAATTTGCTCAATGTGAATACTGAGTACCTTATCTTTTGCTCCAACAGGTCAATCAGTAAGTCAGCTCTGCTCGTTTTGCACATCATCTGTAAATGAGAATACTGAGGGCTGACTTCTCACGTATTTTTTGTGTTAAGGGAGAAAGAACTATAGCAGTAAATGATGAGAATATATAAGCAGTTACCTCTAATAACAGCTATGCAATGCTGTACTCCTGAAAGTAGCATTAAATCCTTAAGGCTATGCTGGAAAAGTGCTCTGTGGAGTTGCAACTATGCACTTGCCTTTGACAGCTACATTTGACATACTGTTTGAAATACCTGAGCCAGTGACCTGACCCGTTCTAGGCCCAAGTGAGATGCTGCACTTCCATCCAGGTGAAAGTTCATCAACTCAGACATCTACGAGTTATACACTATTTATATTTCTACCTAAATTCTGAATTAAAAATAAACATGTCTTCTCAGACTGTAAGTGTACTGATGAGTTTTAAAAGCTCATAAAAGTCATAAGTGAATGAAGTTTTGTTGAAAAACTCAAAACACTCAGTACTGTAATGATAGCACTGAGCTCTCAAGTGCTAAAAAAAAGTGAGAAAAGAACAGAGTGGAAGGTAAAAGGAAGTAAGAGCAAAAAAAATTGTCATTTAAAATTACAGAGCCGGCAAACACGTCCACATTTTTGCCATCTTCCAACAAAAGTCTGGCAACAGCAGAAATAAGGAAATTACTGGATGTTTTTGGTAATTGCCAGGTCTGATTAAGGCTCTGGTTTATTATAATCTGATTTCATGTTTCAGAAACAGCAGAAGTTTTCAGTACTGCCTGCTCAATAGGATAAGACACTCTTGGAATGTACAGTAGTGCTTCCACCAGTGAAGCCTTGGGCATACCATCCAAAATTTTGTAAGTTTGTACAGTAAAGCAATAGTATATTTTCACAAATTTCCTTACTACGATTTTAGACAGGTGTGAGTTATAAAGAAAAAATAAAATATTGCATTTTTGTGTGATTTTTTAAAAAAGGAATTTACAAGTATTTTCCTAAATAGAAAATGCCCTAACCTTAATGAAAAGTGCTTCTGTTAATCAAAATCTGAACAATCCTATACACCTACTTATGGCTCAATAAAGGCCAAGTTACCCTCTCCTTAAGCAGCAGGGCTGATCATAATTTATTGGAACACAGAAAAGTTTAGGAATAGAGGAAGTGTAACAGTCTACATGCATGACATGGTGTTCTCTATTTTTGCACAGATCCTCTCTAAGTACAACCTCTTATTAACTTACAGTCTGAACCAAGTGGATGAACATCAGTTTCAGGCAGAAAGAGAGTGACTTTTACTTGTGGATTGGGCAAAAAGTATTAAACAGAAAGATCCTTCTTCTACATGACAGAAGTTAAGCAACAACATGAAAAGAGGGGTAGAGATACTGTGCTGTGATAATTGGGTAGTAATAATGGTGTGGGCAAAAGAAACACTCAGGTTTTTTTTCCTTAAGGTAGACCAAATGGGATGTAGAGTGCAAAAGCAAAATAGCTGATAGGAAAGATGGTTCAGAATGGAAATGATGGCATCAGAAACAAATCCTGAAGACACAATGTCAGATGTATCCAAGATGACAAGATAATATCTACCCAAAACAGTCTGAAGAAAATGATGCATGAAATGGTAAGCTCTTTTACCAAAATTTATAAATCTATCGAGTTTTGGACAATAAGGTGTGGGGAACAAACGAATGGGGAAAGACAAGGATTTGCAAACAACCTACATAGTTTAAGAAAGGCAAACCACAGAATTTAGGACAAACCACATATATTTAGCATAAACTTAACTCAATGCTAAATATATTTTGAAGCAAAAAACAAAGAAATATGTATAAATCTCTGCAAAACAATAAAATCTATCAAAGGCAGAGTTTAATTAACCCATCTGATACCTCCTCTGCAAGACATTTGGGGTTTGTTGGGGTTTTTTTTATAAAAGAGATGGAATGCAGGCAAATTTCAATGTACTTTTTTGCAGTTCACTCATGGGAGTTTATTAATTGAGATGGAGAAGAGGGCAAATAGTGTAAGATTTGGAAAGAAGCCAAGGGAACGTGAAAAGGGAACTAGGAGAAAAGATTTTATTAGTTGAGTTTCTCAGGAATCTTTCTTGGGTTTTGTGTTATTTCATTAATTAATTGGACAGAGGAAGTAAGGCATGCATTAATGAATACATAGATGACATGCACTTTGAAGCTTCTATCAAGATGAAGGAAAAATTATCAGACTTGAGCAATGATGTGGTAAAATTTAAGAGACAGCTAAGTAGTGCAAAGTCAAAGGACCTCACTTAGGAAACAAATGACAACTTCTTCTATTATCTGGGGCAAAAGTGGGTAATGTGAGCCACATAGACTGTATTATCAGATAACAAAACAAGTAATAAATCTTTCCTCAAACATGTCAGAAGAACACAGCCTGACAGATACTTTGTAAGACCAGCAGAGGAATAAATATAAAGAGAGTACAGAAGAAAAGCCATATCAGAGATGTTAAACGTGTTTTTTGCATTCTGTGGATAAAACTGGGGTGACGTCCCTCGAGGATCTCTTCTTTCTAAGGAATTTTTTCACAGGTTTGTTTTGAAGCAGTTTTGGAACAAATAGACAAAATGAAATGTAACAAATCATGAAGGTCAGAGAGTATCAATTAATCTTTCCAAAAGGCTGTTGAAAATAGCCCCCACCAAAGGCTTTTAAGGTGACTATGAAGTTATAGCACAAGAAGGAAGGTCCTTTGGTAAAACAACAAAACACAACAAAAAACCCATGGGTTAAAAGAGAAACACTAGAAAATGTTGAGTTCTAACAGTGGAAATCTCCAGTGGAGTTGTGCTGACACCTGTAGTGTTCAGCATACTCATGAACTATATAGGAAAGAGAGTAAGCACAGAGGTAAGAAGGTTTGCTAATGGTACTAAATTATTTAGAGTGGTAAGGGTGAGAGAGCACTGTGAGGAACTGCAGCAAAACATGTCTTATGAGCCTGAATGACTGAAATTAAGTGTAGATAAATGTAAAGAGCCACATGGGGAAAAGACTATCCTAATTTCACATAAAAATTATGAGCTCTGAGCTAACCATTACTATTCAGAGGAGAGACCTTAGGATTATAATAGGTACTTCCATGAAACAGTCAGTTCAATGCTCAGTAGCAGTTAAAAAGTAAATTAAATGCTAGTACAGGAGTACAGAAAATATGCCACTATAAACTATGGATCATTTACAGTGAAGTTCTAGTCCCCTCATCTGAAAAGGGATATAAAAGACATAAGGAATTAAACTTTTGAATGAAGAACAACTGAATAATCTGTATGTCTTCAATCTGGAAAAGAAGTTACTTACTTGTAATATGAAGAAGGTCTACAAAAGAAGAAGAGATGTGGAGAGAGTGTAAGAGGGATCAACTTTCATCACTCTCTTCCTGGGTAAAGACATATTTGGCATCAAATGAAGGTAGGTTCAAGACAATCAAAAAGAGATGAAACTCAGCAAAAGGGCAGTGAGCTAGAAAACTTATTTCCGCAAAAGTTGTGGGTACTAAAGACCTGTGTAAGATTAAGAATGGAAGCTGTGAAAGCACATAGGAAAGAATCCACTGAAGGTTACTGAAATACACAATACCCCATGTGACTCAAGAAGTCTTTGAGCTGAAACTCATTAGAAAGTAGACACATTTTGCATGGAAGCATCATACGTACTTCCTCCATTTTTCTTTTTCCCCAGGCATTTCCTTATGAAGACTGAGGGAGACACAACACATGGATCTTTCATCAGATCAATTATGGACATGCTTAAACTGTTCTTGTTCTGTTCAATGTAGTACAGGCACGTGTTCTTGAGTCCCTGCTACATTACAACAGGAAAGGCAAACTTGATCTTGATATATTTCAACTTGATGGGTTTCAAACTCTTCTTCCTCTAGCAGAAATAAGTATATATTAATGCCAGTGTATAAGGCACTAGAAAACTTCCCCCTTCACTGCATGGGCAGTTCATCTTTATAGCCCTAAAATATTAAAATGTTATGTAGAAAAAATGCTTAGATAAAGCAGAGAAACAGAAAGTCTGTCTTACCAGAGAAGCGCAGATGTGCTTGGTACACATAACACAAAGAAGAAAGAAAAAAATCTTATGACTACTGTTAATAAAAGTATCTAGTAAAGTAAATATTAGTGAGAATAAAGGAAAAATGTGATAAAAGTTGCAGTAGTTATCAAATAGTCATTGCTGAAATTAGGATAGAAGTAGGGAAAAGGTTTATGACAAGCAGCAGGGGTGAAATTTTGACACAAAATTCAGAGTTAGCAAGGTTAAGGAATCTAACTCAGAGAGGCAGAACCTTGCACAATGAAGTTGCTAGCAACAGCACGTAACTGGATATTATTACCTAAGAGGTCTCTAGCAGATCCCTTTCCTATGCCCATATGATTTTTTAAAAAAGTGAAAAATAAATGTTACAATATTCTATAATATCACTTTGCAGAGATCCAATAAGTTTTATGAGTGGATTGTGTCAGAATGCTTCAACAAACTAGGAAATGTATTTTTGTCAGACTGCTAGTTGCAGCTTCGACCACAGTTACAGAAAATTAAACTGAACAGTTGTCAAATATGGGGTCATTTTATGTTTAATTCATGTGCAAACACCTACTCAGTACTTTTCAACATTTGATGCACTAGAAACTGTTTCCCAGAAGTGGTCTCTGTTCACAAAGTGAACTTGCTGCCTGAAAATGAGTTTGTTTTCCTAGGATAAATATGTCTTATATGCCAGAAGTCAAAACCATCTATTTTTCTTGTGATTAATATGAACAAATTTAAACAAATATTTACAATTCTTCTTGACTAAATCCAAGAAAAACATATTCTCTTAAAAATAATTAACTACAACACAGTTCTCTTAAGTGAGGAGTACTTCACTTATGGTCGGTAAACCAGTCCAAGCACACCAAAACTGAAGATTTCCAGCTCTTCTACCTACGAATTCCCCATATTTGAAATATCTATGTATGTGTCAATAACAGATTAATAGTAGTAGTAGTAGTAGTACTTTGTCCTCACTGAGATTTGCCAATGGACAGAGTTTTGTTCACATAAAACCCACTAGACAGTCTGGACAAAGTATGAACACTGCTGTTGCCCTAAGAAAAAATTGGGAAATCTAAGAGAAATAATTATCTGGAGAGATGCTTTCACTACTCTTTACTTTAAGATGCCTAGAGATAAGAGGACCACACTAGGTGGACTTCCCTTGCTGTAAAAAATCCTAGGCTGCGTAGAGAGCAGAAATAAAGCAGAAGGGTGGATAAATAAGAAAAGGCAAAACTTTGCAAAGAACAAGTTTAAATCTAATAGGAGAAACCAGACAGAGGACTCAAAGCGGAATCTAGGGTGTCTTCATCAACAAGTATAGAAGGTGATCTTAGTAATCATACCACAGATAATTAGAGTGAACCCTTTATGTGTCAGAGCGATCAGATGAATGAAGCAGATTTCTGTAATCAAAATGGAAAAATCATATATACAAATACATGTGTGTCTGTCTGTATGTATGTAAATGTATACTAACTACTACGGTCCAGGATGAGTCTAGATGAACTCTGTTTCCAGAGGATCATTCCTTTCTTTTCCCACCCAACACCCAAATATGAAGCTGAGAAGGGATGTCTACAGGTGAGGAGATTAATGAAAGAGCTCCTGAGAAAAAAAGGAAGGGAGAGTACAATTATTTGGGAGTGAAGAGATACTGCTGCTGAAGGTAAAGCATATGGCTGAAGGCAAAGGAAGAGAAAAAGGAGCTGCCTCAGAGAATTATTAACAATGAGGTTGGGGTCACTGGGATGACATCTGCAGGTAAGGAGGGAGAAAAAGCTGCCAACAGTGGGCAGGAAAGCTGTCAAGCAAGGACAAATACAAGGGATGAGTAAACTGCTGTTATATCAATGGGCATAAGTAGGCATGAGCAGAAGGAAAACTCTTAAGGAATACGAATGGAAGCTGCATTGACATGGGTAAGAATTAACATGTTCAATTAAAGCAAAGAGCAACAGTAAAGGCACTTCTATTGTTTAGTTGGAACAGAATTCTGAAGTTGGGATTTGGGAGTCTTTCATACACATACACTATTTTAAATTTTATATGCCTTAGTTTATAAGAGAGAATGTCATATAAATTTACATTCCTATGCTCTTAATTTTCATATTATTTTCCTATTCAAAAATGTGCTTCCTCTCATAGATCCACTTTTTTAAAAGGCGAAGAGATTCCTAAATGCAATATCTACTCTATAGGCAGCTGACATTTCCTTGACAGTGGCAGGTTTTTTTATACAAACCTAGCAGAGTAGATAGCACTTGGTTTTTCAGTTTCCCAGGTGTATTTCTAGTTCCCAGGTGTTCTTCCAGTTCCAGACTACACTATGCATTACAAGGTATTTCACTGTGTTAGTGGGCAACAGAAAGCACTTCTACAATGGAAAAGAAAACCCCTTTCTCCTTCACTATTTAAGTTTTTTTTTTCAAGAAGAGCTTTAACACTTGATCAAGTGTCAAAACCGCTCCAGGCAGTACGATATGAAGTAATTTTACCATGTTTCAGTACATTAGGTTTAAGGAATAATACTTACTACTTTGCTCTAACATTGTCCAAGTCTCTTTGTTAAAATAAACCAGCAGACATAGGGAAGATTTGATATTTCTGTAATAGGAAGCCATATTTCCTACTTACAGCCCCATCCCTCTGTATGTGGTGCAGTCACACTGGTTGTACATCCTTACACAAGTATTAAACATTCATTGCAAATGCCAGAAAAGTCTGGTATTTAGGGAAAAAAAAAATATTAAAATATGGGTAACTCCTAGGTAGTTTGTTTTTGAAGAACAGACATTTTATGGTTGCCTGAGTACTGAACTGGACGCTTAACAAAAAGGAAGTATATTTTCAAATAGTGTTCCAGTCCTCGACAGCTGATTCTAGCTTTTACTTCTTTAAATTTCATGGCATTTTCTGTAACTTTAAAAGTGAAGTTATGTTTCTCCATTTTTACTCAACCATACCAAGCACAGAAGCAAAAAGTTTTATTATTCTTGCTTAAGAGTTCTATGCTATAAACAACATGCATATTTTGTCACCCACTCCATGCATTTTTTCCAGTGTTCCTGAAATAAAAAGTTCAATGCATATTTCAAACTTCTATCTTTATGGTTAGTAAGATGGAGGGACTTTGTCTGTCTCATGAAGTTTGTTCAGATTAGAGTTTCCATTATGTTTTCTTTCTTCATATATGCATGACAGGCAATGGACCAGCAACCCCAAGTAATATTAGTCCATTTCTATTTTAGTAACAGGGCACAGGCAAAAGGCATCCTGAAATGCTCTGTGAAATTTGCCTTCACTGGGAAGACTAATTCAGAAAAACGTAATACTCTCTCAATTTGGCTAGTTCAGTCTTTCATTTTCCAACTGAGTCTTCTGCAATGGTTACTGCAGAGGATTAATTTTTGAAGAAAAATCTTGACTACGAAGAACTGATACACCACACAACATTTTGCTTATTATCAATGAATTAAGCAAGTAGCTTCATATATAAGTTATATCTCATCAATAATCTATTAAATAGTCCTACCTAATGGTAGACATTTTTAGAAGGATGAATTTATGCTTTTCTCTGTTCCACTTTTGTATATACCAAATATATATTTTGTGAAAGTCATCAATCAAATGGCTATATGCCCAATAATTGTTCTTCAACCATGAGATCTGATAGCTGCTTTATTGATACCTGTTACCTTTGACTGATGAAGGGACACCGTAACTATTCGATTACACTGCTCAAAATTTAGAATTACTGTATTGGGACTTAAAGTTTCAACTTCAATTTGTATTCAATTTTACTAGAGTAACAAAAAAGAGCAAGACATTACTCCATCCTTGCCTTGAGGATTAATAACAAAAATCCAAATAATCAAAACTAATTCTCATTAGTTTATAATCTTTTGCTCTTCTCCATTTTTTATAGGCATGTGATTTAGCAGTTCTTCTTAATAAGTCAAAAAAGAACACCTGGAAGTTTTACACTGAACTTAGAGAAAAAGATATTTCCACATTGAGTTTAAAGATTAAAAAAACCCAACACCAAAACCTAATCAATTGCTATAGAAGTCTGTATGCCATAACAAATGATGGCATTTCATTTTAAGTGTTCCAGGCATGACAAGCAAAAGATATTGAAAGGTCACAGGCTGTCTAACATTGCAAACTACTGCTCAGTCTATTTTAAACTGATTGACTTTTCTCTGACTACTGTCTGCCAGGGTTTTTTTCTATTCTTTGCTATTTTCTCAGTTATGTTTTATAGATTGAAGCTATGTCTCCCATGCTAACTTATTAATGGAAAGTGTACAGTTTAAATAGAAGATAGTGCTTGATTTCATTCTATCCCACACGGAGACCTCAGGTTGAGAGAAAAAGTTCGTCTTTAGCTCTTTGTGCCATCAGCTCGTTTTGAACTGCCATTATAAGAAGAGACATAACTACTCCCCCCAGATGCCTGTTAAATACCCTCATTAAAAATGTATACAAAGAGAATTTTATATGTGCATGTGCTATTTCAACTTTCATGATCCCAGCAAGCCTCATGAACTATTTGTATACCATCTGGTGTACACAAATACCATTTCTCATTCTTAAAATGAGAACCAAATACGGAGACAACAGCTAAATGCAACCACAACAAAAGCCTTTTGCCCAGGAACACTACTGTGTCTAGAGGAAGCTGCAGCAGAACTTGAAATAGGGAAAGTTGAACCACACAGAATATCAATCAGTTAATCAACTTTTGATTTATTATCCTCCTCTAGCAAACAGAACTGGTGAATTTTGGATGGTGATCTTCTGCATTCTACAATTCAGAAATATTTTGGAGGTGAGACAACTGTTTAGGTATGTGATGAAATGCCCAGCCTCTCAGAACTGCTTGGTAGTAGAGACCGCGCAAAATGTGTTTCTCCATCAGCAAGATGTTATAGAATATCCCACTGATTCCTTAAGTAGTACAAATCGGAAAACATTTAGCTTAAAGAATCATAAAACTTCACGTGTTTGTTTGAGCCTACTAATCTTACAGCATCTGACAAATATACGCCCCAGATCAGATAGGTGCGTACCATCATCCGGACAGTCTCAACTGATCCAGGCATGTTCTGTTATTGTCCAGCAAAGGCACAAAGTAAGTTAATAGAGCATTGTGCCATCTTCAGGGCATTCTTCTGCCACAGCTGAGGGTCAGTTCCCTCATCAAATCCATTAACCACTTCTAAGTACAAACACGGAATTATACTAAATTATCCTTTAAGGATTTCAGGTTTTGCCCTGACACTGTCAGCTTTTTCTCAGTTTTTGCTTTTGCAGTAGGAAAAAGGAAGAAAATACTTCAACATTTACGACTTGTAAGTAGTTCACTTTAAGCACGTGATATCACATTCATTCTTGACCAGCTTAACTGTTTTCTCTAATTAATTCTCTTCCTGGTAATGAAGGTCCATTACCTTCTGTGATATTAATGATTCCATTTCTGCTACTTTCCCTTATTTGCCAGCTTTTTTTAGTTCAGAACTTTGACTTGGCATTTTTAGTGTTTTGTCAGTTCATATTTCAGATTCATAACTACTGCTGAACGCTGTACCTTTTAAACAGTGGAACACTTCCTTTCTTTCACCAAGATCTCTCAAACTGCTTGGCTGCATTTGATATACTTTTCCTTCTAACTCTTCTGTAATTTATACATAGTGTTCACTAATGGCTTCCAGCACCACTGCAGTATCATACAAGATTGATCCTGGTTTACTTGCTTGCAGACTTGAGTCTAGTGCTAGAAGATGTTAGTTATGCTGAATCAGTCAAGAGTAGGTCTTGGACACTGAAACTAACCTCCAGTACATAACAGGAGAGTTTTTCCATTAATCTAAGAGAAACTTGAGTACAGAAGCAAAATAGAGTGAGTGCTGTATGGTGTGTCATCCATGCCATAGTTAATGCACATTTCTCAAAGTGTATTGGGTTAGGGAAGACTGTTTTGCCTGTTTCTTTTCAAGAGGACATTCAGTAGTGTAGACTCTAGGCATACTTGCATTACAGCAGGTATTTCAACCGTCTTTCCACCATTGCATTTACAGCATAAAATGGCTGTAGAATGTAGCCTCTTTCATTACATAAAATAATAAGGAATGTGCATTTTCTAGTACTAGAAAATGTAATACAGCTACTGGAGCTGTATTTCAGCCATACAGTTAATTTCTGCATCCATTTAAAGGAACAGTACTGCCTAGAGACTGTAGTATGAATCCCAATTGCTTTACAGAGAAGTTCTTATTATGCTGTGTGGTTTTTTTTGGTGTTGCTTCATTATCTATGTCTGAACATGCTGGGGCTTGGTAGTCAACGCAAGGAAAATGGTGTTTGACTTACAATGACCCACAGACCAAGGAAAAATCATGGTCATAGAAAATAGTTTAATTTTGCTTTTATCTCTTGTAAAAACAAAACAAAACAGCCCTTCCACCTCTACCTTTGGTTTATTTTTTTTTTTAATTTCATCATTCAATAAATACTTCATTTCATTTCACAGAACTGAAAAAAAGTTTAATTTCACAGAAACTGTATTTTAGAAACTTGTCCATCTTTCTTACTTGCATTCTTTTCCTTTTTCATTGCATTATTTTACACGTATATAAAAATACGTTGTGAATCTACTGAAATATTAAGTGTAATAGTTAAGTTCTAGACATATGAAGCATGATCTGGAAGCCAAAATAATAACTGTAATGACACTAATGACATTCCAATAACACTGTCACTTGCCGGAAGAAATCACTATTCCACCCTGATTTGCTAATGCCTCTAATAAGACATTTCGGTGTTAGGAATTAAAGCAACAATAATTTAATAAATTTAATGAGCTACATTAAGTTCCATTAACTTTTTTTTAAAGACGGTTATAATAATGTAGAAAGCATAGAGACAGCTCATGAGAAAACTCATTTGGGCATTAGGAGCAGCTAAATTTAACTTGGTAACTTACTGGGGAAAAGGCCTCTCTGTTCCATTTGTGCTGTTTCTTTCTAGTGTCTTCTCTGCTAAAGCATTTGAACCTCATGTCACTGCAATTATTGACTACTTGAAGCATCATTAAAAGATAGAGCACGTATAAAAGATTTTACAGAGGATTTATCCTTCATCCAGTCAATTACGCTAATAAAGAAAATATCTGTGCTCAGAAATGGGTCAAAGACATTTGCTGCAGGTAAGTTTAGGACCCTAACTTCTAATGAACACTTTAAGTAGTTACACATAATGATAAACATACATAAGAATACAAGTTAAAGATACACTCATTTAATTCTGCTTTCCAATGAAAAAGAGGCTTTTAGGATTATATCATAATGACTCTTTTTGTCTGTTTTTCTGCTCTCCTTTTACTGTCTCCCAACAACGTCAGAAGCTCACCACTGCTGACCACGTTTGGCAGAGGGCGACAGGATTACATGTTACACTTGAATACCTTTGTAGGAGTGAAAGTTAAATAAGTGACACTTTGTGAGTAAAGTAGAGGGATTCAAATGTACCCTGAACTCAGATATTAGTTCTTTTGTTAAATCTGCCATTTAAGGTGGGCATACAATATGGCAAAGAGTGATTTAGGGGGAATCAAGGTCACAGGGAAGAGAGAACACAGTCATAGGACAAAAATCTGTAGAAAACTAGACTAGTGTTCAGCTGCTTCAAGGGGGGAAAAAAAAGGCTTATTATGAAGGAATGCTTTACAATTCATACTTAAAGAAACAAGGCTGACCTAGCAATGTATTTGTAATTTTTCAGACTTCATTTCAGTTGGGATCTTTCCATCCAGGCATACAGAGCAAAACCATCACGTGTCTATGTGAGAAATCACTAAAAAGAACTTTAAATATTTTCATTTCAAAGCGTGGTTACCCTTGATGATAGTAGTTGGATACAGCTCTAAGTAAAAGGAAGCACCAATAAGCCACTTCAACTCTTCAATCTGCATCAATCGTACATGAGGCACTCTGTACAACTAGGCATGGATGTGGGCTAGAGTGAATGGTTTTCATTACCATGAAGGGAAGACCATGTAATATACAATTGATTAAGTCTCATGTTAGCTTGGTTTTCGGGGCACCATAAGGACGTGATCTTGGTACTGTCACGTCCCAGTAGACCTTTTTTTCCCCACGTTATATTTAAGAAGGAACATATATTAGAAAATACAGTTCCAGGTTTTTAACAGTACAATTTTAAACTCACTTTTAAAAAATAGATCTTGTAGTTAAGATGCAAGATCCTTATAAAGCAAAACAATTGCTTTAAATTCCTACATTTCTTTGAGTGCATGTACTTAAAGCTCCTTGAAACACCAGGGTTAAATGGAAGTTACTATGTATCGAAAACACTGGGGAAAAAAATGTAATGTGTTCCATTTAGAAATATATCCTGAAAAAGGTCCCTTTTTTTCAACCCCCAGTATCAACCAGCTGTTTCCTATCTGGACATAATTAGGAGAATAGGCCAGTATCTGATGCTACTTATAAAGAAATAGGAAGCAGGAAGAATCAAGAGCAAAGATGCTCCCCTAGAGAAGGTTAATGAAGCAACTGAGGAGATTGCCAGGATAGATATAGAACTGATGTGGATGGTGGATCACACAGGCACTGCGACTGTTTTTCCCTTATGTGACAAGGAGCACAAATGGCACAAGGCAGTATTAATTGCTACAGTCTCTTAGCTTTTATACTGTGTGACACCTGTCAGAGAAAGGCACGAAGTAGATTCCCTACAAAAGAGGTTCAAAGGTGTGATAACCTTGGGTAGCAGACCAGTAAACAGAGACTTGAGAAAAGTCCCTGAGAAAATTACAGACATCAGGAGCACCTCTCTGCTCTCCTTCAAAAAACCCAAATCAAACAAACAAACAACAACAAAAAAAACCCAACAAAAACCACCAACAAAACCACAAAGCCTGCAAAAAAAAAAAATCACCAAACCTGAGAGTGGTGAACTCAAAACTGTTGAAATTCCCTTTGAATGGGTAGCTGTCACAGGAGTAATAAATACAGTCTTGGTATTTTTATGTAAAATAGGAGTCAAAAAAAAGGGAGTAGGTTTGCAGACTTAGTAAGATAGAGGTGAACTCAATATCTTGCTGTGAGCACTGTGCATCTTTTATATTGTACCTGCAGCTAACATGCAGCAAAAGGCCTTTGATTACGCTTTAGATTTACCCCCACCCTGGTTGGTACTAACTATTCACATCAGAAACTTATTTCCTTATGAGGCTTGATAGAGTGTCATCCTGGTAGTCAAGTTCTTTGCTTGATTCTTTGAATTCAGACTAGACTAACCTAGGGATAGTCCTGTTTTGCATTCTTATTTCCGGCTTTTGCTCTGTCACTGTCTCTTCTTCACCTTCGGACAATACTGAACTTAGCATCTTCCCAATACTCATCAGTCAGTCTCAGAAGTTATCAAAGTGACTAACAAAGCACTAAAAAAAAAAACCTAAACCAAAGTCATTCTAAAGATTGAAATCAGTAGATATCCAGAAGATCTAGCAGGTGCCTATTTAGCTTATCCACTTCTCAACAAAAAAACCCACCACCCCTGCCCCCCCAAAACCCAAACAAACAAACCAAAACAACACCAAAAAAAAAAAACCAACAAACCCAGGGAAACTAATATTTTGTTGATTGTTAAGAAGGCCTGGTTAGGATGCCTGGTTGACTTTCTCTCTGCCTCCTGCATGCTTATTTTCTGCATAAATTGGTGGCTCTATGAGCTCACATTGTGGTTCAAAATTCCTTTTTTTGTTTGGTTTTTTTTGCTTGGTTTTTTTCAGTCCATCTCACCTTATAGTTGCTGCTCTCATTGGGCAGCCCAATTCTTCTTCTGACCTGCCCTCTGAATTATTTTTGCGCAACTGTTTCTGTGACTAGTAAGTGATCTTCATTATATAATTTAGTAACACAGTGAGAGGAGATCTGATCAATGCTTATAAATATCTAAAGGGCAGGTGTCAAAAGGATGGGGCCAGGCTTTTTTCAGTGGTGCCCAGTGACAGGACAAGGGGCAACACACACAAACTAGAATACAGGAAGTTCTGTCTGAATATGAGGAAAAACTTCACTCTGAGGGCGATGGAGCATTGGAACAGGCTGCCCAGAGGGGTTGTGGAATGTCCTTGTCTGGAGATTTTCAAAACCTGCCTGGACACACTCCTGTGCACCCTGCTCTGGGTGAACCTGCTTCAGCAGGGAGGTTGGACTAGATGATCTCCAGAGGTCCCTTACAACTCCTACCACTCTGTGATTTTGTGAATGCTGTTAGCATTAATCACATTAGAGCACTGCATTTATGCTAAGGCAGTAATTTCTTACCAGCAAACCTTTATAAAAGGCATTTATGCGATGCACGATCATTTATACTTCATGCCACTTACACCAAGTCTAAATAGGAAAACCACTAAAGCTGCCTAGGAAACAAGGAGGTATCATTTACCAAATATTCATCATTTTACTGTGAATATCAGCACCTGACTTAAAATAAATACTTAGGTTTGCTTTCTAAGTATGTTTTAAATAATTTGTTCTGCAGTGGATGCTTTACTTTCTCCTAGTAATTCTGCCCAAATTACTAGATACCCCTTGGGTCCTTGAAATATCCTCTTGTGAGATAATCTACACTAAGAATGCATAGGACAAATGGGACAGTCACAACAGGGTGCTTTTGCCAGTCATGTCCAATCAAACTCACTTCAGCTTCCACTACAGTCAGTTCCTGGGATCCTCCCATCACCCTGTAAATACAAATGGATTCTGTCTCTCTACAGTCTGATGGCATTAGGGTGCATTGTGCACCGTTGTCCACTAAAGCCTTATATTCCTGTGGTTCTGATGTGCCAGGTCATCGAACCACACAAATACTAGCTGGTATTCATTAGAAAACTGTGTGTCTTCCCCCTCCATTTTACAATCAAAATTCATGTCTTATCATTGGAGATATGTTCTGTGCCTAAAGCTTTCTCTATTCTATGCTGTACCTTTTTATTCATGTTGAGGTAAAAAAATTGGTTGGGGGGGCAGCAAAGCAAAAACCAAATAATGCTTCCTCCTGAATGGTGTCAAGTGACTCAATACTATAAGGATCCATAAATCAACCTGATGGAAATTTTTCTGGTTTGGTTTAATAACCACTATCCATTTATGGGTTTCAGCAACTCAGGCATGAGAAACACATCTGAAGAGCAACTTCCAGAGAGTCTTTCACTTGCTTCTAACTTGTCTGAGTTAGGTAGTGAGAAACCCTGCAGCATTTTATACTCCGTAAATCATTAAAGTTTTCAAATTTGTATGCCAGAATTACCCTCTAAATAAATAGTCAGGACTGTAAGTTGAAAGACCTAAGGGCAGAAGATGTGCAACAGTTGCTCTTTCTGTCTCATGACTTTAGCTAGCATTAGGGTAAGAATGTGCCTCTGAAATGTAGGTCATGCATAATTAAGGTAATTTCTTCATGTAAGCATCATTTATAGCTAACACGGAGCTTATTTTGCCATTTCACTGGTGGTAAGACTTCACCCAAGATTTCTAGATTGTTCTCTCAATCATGCAGTTTACTGTCAGTCTTTTTGACTAATCTTGCTCTTGAAAATTTTGCATTTAAGTGAAAATGAAATTAAGAAAACAATTAAGAACAAATGCCGATGTTATGCTTAGTGTTACCAATACCATGCCATTGCTTTCTAGCAAAGGCCAGGAGTTAATGAGCTGAGGCAGAAAGTAAAGCAATGGAGCAAGGGATACAGGTCAATGATCCACAGAAAGGATACAAGTATGGTTAACATGCTGGATAATAAAGAAAAGGGGATTTAGCCAAATAACACAAACATAAAGAAGCAAACAGATTTTGTTTCCAACACCTGCACTGCCACTACATTCAAGTCTCTGCTCAAACCTATACTCAGGTTGAACCAAAGGTCTTGATCTTGACATTAGCATAATGATGTGGAAACGACCATTTTGCCAGCAATTGATAGCTCTTCAGAATTTTGAAAACGCCGACTCTAAAGACATTGAGCTAACTTTACTCAGCAGTGCTCATCTCCACTTTGGTGCTACCTGAAACTTAGAGACAGCATTCAAGCACAGCATGAAGTATAGATCACTGAATAAATGATATAAATGCAGCTGACATTTCAAATATACCGGTCATGGTTATGGGATCAAAAAAAAAAAAAAATGCAGTTCCGTTTTAGTCCATTTAATATTAAAAAGATGGTAACAGTACTTTGAACAAAAAGGAGTAGGGATGAGAAACTGGAGTTTAGATTTGAGTTCCATCCCAGTCAGGATTTCTGCAAGACTCTGAGCAAGGTGCTTAAGCCGAGATATCTGGAAGTAATTATCTGGATAAAATACTGAAGATGAGATCTGTGAAGCAGCTCCAGGGGGCCACTCAGGGCCCTCACCCTGGGAGTCTGGAGAGCTTCCCCCCCCAGATGTGGGGTACGAGCAGGAGGTACCTGGCCAAAATGGTCCAAAGGAGCCCTGGCAAGTGGTCATGAGCAACGCTGCAGAGAAAGGCAAAAAAACCCCGTAAACCCTTGCTAGTCCACTGTGGAGGAAAAAGGCCTTCCTTCCCTTAGCTGAAGACATGAGAGGCCATCTTCATGGTGCATGAGGAACAGGCAGTAACCCAGCCAAAATGTGCCAGAGGAGCCCTGACAAGAGGTCACGCTCAATGCATGGGGAATGCTCAACTAATGCACAAGGAAAGCAACTCTACTAGAATTTAGTATGCTTTGAGCTCTTTCAACTTGCCTTCTTACTGGTTTTGAGCCAAAATCGCATACATTTCCAAAACTTTCTCCACAAGAAATATTAATTTGCATATTTGATTTAATCTTGACATAAAAGCAAGGACTCTTGCATGGTTACACATACCCAGCAATAGAGGGCTTAGAAAAACAGTTACCAGATTCATACTGAAACCAGTTGTTACACAGTTACTGCTCTTGGGGGGAAAGCAGCAGGATTGCATGAGAAGCTGTTCAAACACCTGGGGAGGGGTTGGGGAGCCAGGCCTCACTGTGGTGTGCATGGACAGAAGTTATCACGTTATTAATCTAAGTGTGTTTTTGACAAAATCGATCTCCCTTGTGTTAGCCATGTATTAACATGCACTCTCTTTCTCTAAACCACTCACCATTAAAATAGGTCGACAGAGTTGTGAGAGCACACAGCTGAAGTGTCTGTGCAAAATTCCTCATCCTTTGAGTACACAGGTCTAGCATTAGGAAGCAACATTTTTCCACTTCAGCAGAGCCAAAAAAGCTGCCATCAGGGTGAGGACAATTGACTCCTGTTTAAGACCAGGCAGTGCATCTCTTGAGCCCTGTTGGGTTAACTGCTTTAGAGAGACCAAAGATGACACTGACCCCGCTGAGAGGAGTTCACAATCAAGATCCTTTTTCCTTTAAACTAAAAGCTTTCACGCAGTAATTTGTTGAGAAATGTGTGATAATTGATCTTAAATGAAATGACAAAGGAAGACATTCAGATGACCCAATCTCTGTGGCCTGAATACGATCAGTACATATCAAAGCGTTGTAACAGTGTTCTTGGGAAGTCTTGGTTCCTCCAGACACATTAAACATGGCCTCTGCTGCTGTGAAGCGTGCCTAGGCTGATGCAAAGGCAGCCTCTGACTGACACGCAGAGCCTTCATTCACTCTCATCTCTCAAGTTTGCAAAACTCTACAATAACACATACCAGCAGTCTGAGTGCAGGCAAACCCCAGACAGGCTCTGCACTGTGAAACCCAAAAGAGACACTTGCCTTTATATTACATCTGATCATTTAAAGTCTTTCACTGAAATTATTTTTTCTCGGAGGCCTGGATATTCTGTGCGCCTTCTCAGAGGACAGAAGCATCTCCACGGAGAACAGCTACAAAAGAATTCACTTGAAGACTGCAGCTGAGCAGGCTTAGAAAGCCAAGAGGATAACTGAATTTGGACAGAGTCCTTCACCAGCAGAACTGCTCAAACACTGAGAATTTGCATCCATTCATGTGGTCGAGATCTGAAGGTACCTCACAAATTAAGGTCACTATTGTTTGCTTTGTTCTCTCTTCCCATAGGAAGAAAACCAGACATGATATCTATACTAAAAAGATGACAAAACATACCCTAAAGAAAAAAAAAGTATCTTGCACATCCGGGGCATATTTTTCTTTATTTTTGAGAAACAGTCAAACTACAGTTGTTCTATGTGATTTTTTTAAAAAGAATAAATTCCTATTTTCCTGTGCAGAACAATGGCTTAAGATTAGGAAACAATTCTGCTACCACAGATATCTAGAAAATCATGCCCTTGCTTTAACATCGAACAAACAAAACAACACAAACCCACATAATAAAACATTAACACTGAACAGGAAAATTTCTTTCCTTTTTTCCAAAGAACTCTAAGTAAGGAAAGTTGAAAAGCCATGTAAATTAATTCCATCTAGGTAGCCTTAACATATTTCAAATGTACCTGATCCGTTCACAAAATAACTTTAAAGAGAATATTTCTAAAATATTTTAAAAGAAAAATCAAATACTCCAAAGATAGGATTAAAGAAGTCATTTGGTTTTGTACATAATTATTTCTGATTTTTCAGGAAACTAAAACAAGAGCAATCCTGTATCTGTCCTTCTTTCCCTGACCTTTCTGACATCTGCAGAAATGCATTCTGGATTTTATTCTGTCACCTGTGAGACAGGAAATGAAATGCTGCATTTGATCACAAGCATCAAGCAGTAAGCCAAGCAGAAGATATGTAAGCGTACATGGTCTAGTGCTCACTGCGACTGACCCGGGGAAATCAGAGAGCAGGAGCCCCATTCTATACAAAAACGTACACGTATGTACAGAACAGCAAAAGTCATCAAACAACAAAGATAGTTTTGGTTCAGGCAATTTTTTATAGGTTTTTTTGTTTGGGTTCTTTTGTACTTTTTAAAAACTGATTTAAATAGTATAAAAAATTCAATTGCACAGAAAAATGTTTAAGAAAAATCAAAGCCCAATTCCTTATTGTGTGCCTCCTTCAAAACTTATTGAACTAAATATGCAGACTTCACTGCATGCTGTTATAGCACACCATAATACCTTGAAATAATTACTTAAGTTTACAGGAAATAGATAATTACAGGCATAAAATGCATTTTATTGATTTATTTATTTTTACTGAAATGTAGCTATAGCTCATGAAAACAATCACGTAATTATTTTTTATATTGGGGCATCTTACAGGTTTGGTTTTTTTTTTTTTTTAATAAATTAAGGGGATGAGAGGCAACAGTTGATCATGCAGAAAAAATACAAATTGCTCGTGAGCAGACCAGTCATATCTCTACCTTTACTCGGTTCCCATTTCATTTTCCCTCATAGTAATGCCAGTATTTCCCACTTACCTCCCACTGCATGCCTCCTACTGGAAACAGGAATGGTTGGCTTCACCTATCACCCACCTCACCTATCATCATGTGTCCCTGGTGCACAAATCAGCAAAAGCAGCTGTAAAATTAAGTTGCTACAAACCATACCTGTTCTTCCTTTCCCTTATTTGAACAAATCTCCTTGAAAAAGAAACTTCTCCACAGTTTTGCCCTTTACCATCTGCCTTGAAAAACACATATGTACTACGCATGCGCTCATCTCAGGAGCTCATGATGTGGGTGCAAACGGTTCCACGTGTCTTGTGTAACTTGATAAATGGGATGTTATTTATTTACATCAAATTACTCTTAATGCTTCAGATTTCTGAAGTCTTTGCAAGGGTGTCATTTTATGGAAAAATCCAAACAGTTTAAGTGATCAAGACGATTCTTAGTCCTATAAGGCTGTAAAACTGACTTTCTTTAGTAAGTGGAAGCATAATTATAGAGAATAGAAAATGACTTAATTAATGCATTTAGCAAGCCCTTAAAAATCATACAAAATAGCTTCTACCATGAAAAATAAAAATGTCAAATCCTGATGGATCACAAGATACTGCATTATAGATAGTTTTTATGTTTGGTGCATTGAAAGCTATAAGCTGAATCTGAGCAATTTGGGGATAGAAGATACTGCACCAGGAGAAGAAAGAAATACTGTTGAGGGAGATTGTTAAAAGAAAGGCATTTTCACACAGAATCGACCTGGTGGCTTGAAACGTCACAGACTGTGAAGGTGATTCACTACTGTCTTTTATTAAATTTAGTAGTATTAAATTTGAAGAAATTGAGTGCAAAATGTTTAATGAGAGCCTTATACAACAGAGTATGAAACGTGTCTTGCAGAGGTGTAAGATGTAGAAAGCTGGAAAATTATTTCAGGACTAAACAAAATACAGGTGAACCCAGTACAGGTGAGGTACCCAGATGCAATAAACACCATTAAAATTCCACCGTGTATTAAGCAGATAGTAAAGAAAGCCATTGTATTTCTCTATTCCATGTTGTATCAATAAAGGTGCATGGGTGAATACAGAAAGTAACACTCAACTACCAGATGACTAGTTGTGACTAATGACAAGGAATGCATGTGCAAATATATAAGGATGGCTTCAATGTTTTTCAACTAGTAGCAACATTTTGCAGTCCATAGGAAATTATCTGGAAGAGTATTGAAATCTTAGAAGTAATCTGCACAATTTTTTCCCCAAAGCTACAGGCCCTAGGAAAGCCGAGAAGGGTTAAAACATAAGTGTTCCTGAACTGGGACAGTGTTTGTATGGATTCTGTTAGTCCTTTCAATGTCATTTATTCAGGCTAAAATAGAAGGGGATGCAATTTACTAATTATATGAAGAACTTGTTTCCACAGTTATAAACCAATTTCTTTTTTTTGTTTGACGCATGACAAACTCTGAAAATCAGAGATCTCTGAAAGTCAGATCTAATATTACTTTCTTTGCAAAATAACATATAGGAAATCACACGGCCATTGCAGGCAAGACCCTCAGACAGTCTGCGTGTGAGTACACCGTAACAAGCTTTGCACCATCACCAGTATCACGTTTACTGATGCACACATGTCCCACGGGTTACCGTGTAGAAGGCGAGGCTGATGAGATCAAACAGCATACCAGTGTGATCAGGTCAATTTGTAACAGCAGTAGATTGAAGACCCTCTAGTATTGCAGCTTCATCTCAAAAATGGGAGCGCTGACAAAAAATTCCAGCAGCTTGCACATTAGTTTCCATTTGCTGACTGCCTTGGGTGCCCAACAGACACCCATCCTGACAGCAGAGTAATATAGCATATACTGAGTTGTGATTTATTGCTTTTAACCACAAACTTTTAAAACTGCCTTTCACAATTTGTTTTGCTTTGTTAAGTATAAGCAACTTAGCTAAAAAGCTCTTCCTAACCCGCACAGCTCAAAACCCCCACGAGACCTCTGTCTAAGGTTGGACATATTCCAAAACTCTCAGGGAAGAAGTTCAGTTTTTATAGATACGCACGAGTTTTAACTCCACGATAATTCTTCCTTCATAAATGGTACCCTCATCATCCATGCTACCAAAAATAGTGTATGTAACTCCTTTTACTCTTGGCAATTGTGCACCAAATAATTGTATTTAACAGAGAAATGAGCCTTTAGAGAAATGCTTACACTATGAGGTATATAGAAAGTAACTGAATGATTGAGTTGCTTATTTCAGGAGTGTAAATATTTTATGTTTTCACCCAAGTAGCATTCAGCAGGAGCTGTTTTCTCTTAAGTCTGGGTGACTTTTGCAAACTGCCACATTCTAGCAAAGTTGAATGTGACAGAAGACATGGATTACTATTGTAAATGAAGAGTGCCAAGCTACCCGCAGGCTCTCCTGAGCACAGTGTTTGTTACAGATGATCCAATAAAAGCAGAATAAGCTGAGGGGAGCAGCTGTTCAAACTGACAGAAATGCCATACGCCATTCGCATTGTTAGGTGAATATTTTAAGGCAATTGTAGGAAGCATTTCTGTTGGCGGCTAGTTTCTTTTCTCCCTAGTAAGTGCAGTTCTTAAACACACTCAAAACAGCCTGATCTGCCTAGCTGGAGACAAGTTCAGCGGCGCTCCCTGCAGCAGCTCTAACACCTCTATCCTAATTGCTTTTCCTTCTCATCATTCTCTAGGCAGCCTTGCCCACCAAACTCAGTGCAAAGAGCATCTTGGGGGACAATGAGTGTGCAACCTCCCCACTGTGGGAAATCCTTCTCAGAGGCAGAACGATTTAAGGCCTTGTAGACACGTTCTGTGATTGCTGAGTTTGGGTCCCTTTGTAACACAACAGACTTCTAGACTATGCTCTTAACAGCTCACAGCCCACTTAAAAGAGGTTGTTTTCTTTCTTCCAAACTTCTGTGCTTGAACAAAACAGCAAAAATGACCCATGCTTAGATTACAGGAGACTGAGACAAAGAAAAGCATTACATAGACACTGATGAAATGCTAGCCCTCAGCTGGGCTGAGAGAGTCATTTAGATGGAAGAGTTCTTCAGTATCTGTAATCTGAGATCAATTATATCGATTTCTTCAACACCAGATGGTGAAGTTGTAGAAAAATGAAAATCTTATCTGATCGTGGTACTCTTTCCCCCGCTAAAGGCAAACAGAACTATGCTCAAAGTACTTCTACTGCGCAAGTTTTATGAAGAGTTATACAACACTCAATATTCAAACTCTTCTTATTGATCACGTTAATGGGTGCGTAGGTAGGTAGGGGTGTTTGAAATAGTACGCTGTATTCAACTTACATAAACTCCAGACCAGAGGACTCAAAAATTATTGGAGGATAAGTGTCTAAGGACAGCACGATACACAACATGTAGAGCACCTCATAATACACATCTCTGAACGGCTCACCAAACAGACTTTGTATTAATCACAATTGAAAAAACAGTATTGTCTGGAGGAAAAACTACAGGACTAGGAACCAAGAACAGAAATTCTAATTCTACCTTTCTCTTACTTTTCTAGGGTCAAAGCAGTTACCCTCTCTGCCTTAGCCTGTATTAATAAATTAAGCAATGCTAATAAACCTTCTGGGGCTTTGAAACTTGATCATTATATGGTACTAGATTAACTTGATATACTGTTAGAATTGTTGCTGGCACACCTATGGATGAGGACAGCTAGTCATCTTCCAAACGATGGCCATTCTTTGGAGCTGGGATGGGTGAGTGGCCATTCCCAATAGGTAGCTTTTGTGTGGCTGGTGTATTTGAGCAAGTAAGTGTATGGTGGTATGGACAGCTGGGTGTTCGGTGCTGGCTGGCCTCACTGCTTCGAGAATGGTCCCAGAAACATTTAGGTTAGCTGTACTAAACACCACCTCTGCATTCTCTTTTTCTGCTTGTGAAATGAGGATGTCAAAGCTGTGTAGCTGACAGGGGAGCTCAAGTTTGCATAGCCTTTGGAAGTGCAAGGAACTCTGAAAGTGGTAAGACTGTACTGGACAAGCAGAAAGAATGAAGAGAAAGAACAGATGGTTGAAGAAGTGTCCCTTATATCTAAACCAAAGACGTTCTGGCATATATGGCATTTTCATAATGATAGCTGAATAAAACTTCAAACAGAAGATAAACTGAGGAAGAATGGTTTAGTTTACGTGTAAATGAAGAAACACTTCGAAATTTTTCTTGTCAGCTTGACCTTACACCTTATGATGTTTTACATTATTTCACATATATTGTGCAGAACAGTTGAAGCTAGATGACCAAAAGGGGCTTGAGTATAAAATTGGACAAATATTTTAGTTACTGTTACTGTCATACTAGATACATGTCAATATAAATTAAAAATGAAGTTATGTGAAAACACTGCTGTATTCTAATAAACCTATAAAAGTAACGACACAAACACTTAGGCATGATGCTGTGGGTCTGATACGAGTGGCCTGAACTTAACCCAGAAAAATGGAATGATGTTAAAATGGAAGAGGGCACATAGTACTATTCCTTGCTAACATGCGATTGCAGTAGAAATATTTAAGTATCCATATTAAAATAACTGTATTGGACAGTGACATAAATTTTACCTCTAGTATACAAAACTATTTGTTGGACAGAGGGGAGAAGGAAGGGTCTCCTCCTTACTGCATTACAAAACACAAACTGAATATAATACTTACAATGCACAATAACATAATTACTTCAGCTTGATTTTGTTACAGACTAAATCTTCTGGGTTTATCTATACACCTAAGTGATATTCCTCTCCTTGCGGGCAATGAACTATAGGAAGAGATTTATCAGCACTTCAAAGAAAGGATTTTTTCTATATCGGGATTTTGAGACTTCATTAACACAGCAAATATACTTCAGCCCTTGTTTTAACAGTTGCTAATCTTCAAGATTCATACCAGCTAAAGAAATAATAACAAAGCTCATGCAAGTCACTCAGTGAGGAACCTGCAATGGTGTATATCTTGGGGCTTTACTTGATCATGGAACAGCCAAGTTATGGCAAGGCTGTATTACCCTATAATTATCTCAAGAAATGTATGCTTCCAGAAGTCAATCACAATTCTTAGTGTTTGATCACAGTCCTTGATGAAATAAATACCAACTGCATTACCTTTGACAAAGTGTGGAAAAAAAAAAATTTGGTATTTTAAATGCTAATTAAAAAGAAAAAACAGACCAATGATATGTTTAATATATCAAGATGAGAGGTTAGTAATATCAGGCAAGGCCCTCACACTGGGAAGTCATCCATTTCAGTTTCAAAGCCCTACTATAAGAGGCATTGCATATATGAGTTTTATACTGGCAAGCATTTAATCATTTTTCAAAATAACATGCATAGATGTTACCTGTGAAAATTCCATTACACTGTTTAAAAGACAATATAGATAGTGTTTTAGGTAACTTTAAAATTGATAGTCTTAATTATCTAGTTGTAATTATACCTGTTTAAAAAACAGAATTTCTTTTCTATGAAAAATTCAACAGTTCAAACAATCACAACAAAAAGCAATTTTTAAAAAGGATTTTTTGAAAAATCCATTTTGTATCTCAAGATAAATGTCCAGTTTTGATAATGTTTAAGTATTTACTTCTGAAGTCAACATTTTTGCCTTCTACACTAATTTAGAATGTAACTTTTTATATTTAATCCAATTTTTACATTTAAAGTATAAATAGCTAATTCTGTTAAAATACTCTTGAAATGTTATTGAAATATTCTTTAATTGAAATTGCAACATTGCCTCTTTCAAAAAAAAAAAATTCTTGGAAACCTTTCCATTAGATTTCATTCTTTTAATTACTCATTTGATATTTAAATACTCTAAAAGCAAATAAGTGAGGGTGGCTAGAAATTTAATAATTATTATTTATTAATAGGATCTGCATCAAATATGGTTTTATACTAGTATAATGGCACAAAATCACTCTATACTAACAGGTTTGAATAATAAAGTGGAGTACCTATGGTTCCTCTATTCAATTGTCACATCGAGTAACAAAAGAATATATGTGCTCATGTAATACTTCAGAAGATTCTTTTTTGATTTTTCTTTTTTTTTTTTTTTTTCACTAAGCAGAATTAAGACTGGAGTCATTGAAGCAGTACAAGACAGGAGAAAATTGAATTTTGTGCACTGGAATAATGCATGTGGTTTTCAGTGTGACAGTCAAAGCTGCAAAGTGAAAAGCAGGAAGCAGTAAATCTTGTTTAGACTAAAAGCAAAACAAAAGAAGTGATAAGCCTTTATAATTCAGATTTTCTGTACAAGAAATGAGAAAATATAGAAAACAGTATCTGCTCAAGTCTCAGGAGATAGTGATGTAAGTATAAGCAATCCAGAGCTAAACTGAACAAAAACTTTGAACAACAGAGGTGAGATTTGACCCATGGTCACTATAACCACCTTTTGAAGAATACAGGATACTGTTACTGAATTCTTACAGAGAAATGTTACAGTTCCTACAGAAAATGAATCATGTCATCCCTGTACTTTACTTCCAAAGGCAAAACCGACTGCCACAAAGTCATTTTATATTGAAGGGAAGTCAGAATATGACAAATGCATATATCAAATGTCTACAAGGACTGAGTCAGAGCTGTAGTTCAGCCAACACTTCAGAAATCAAACAACAGATACTTCACGAGAACACAATTACTCTCTAATGATCTTTTAACTGACATAAGGATTAATTTAAACTCAAGTTAACACTTCTCTCTCCAGTAACAGCTATTTTATTGCCCAAATATTTACACTCACTGTATGTGCCTTCATTCTGGGATGAAGGGGACTTGGGATGAAAATGTTTAGTCCCTAATTTTATCCTCAGTTGGTAGGCTTTTGAGACATCAAAATGTATCAGAATTAGCTTTAGGCTGCTCTAGCTCTTCCATTACTAGTCTTTTGAGAGTTGAAAACAAACTAAATTTTCTGTTATGAAGATCTAGACGGAAGAGGCACCCAGCTACGATGAATACTGGAGCCTGACTTGTGTTCCACATGAACAATCACTATTGAGACCCATTTAAATGCCCAGGATGTACTTTTAGCTTTCAGTCATGGTCACTGCTATTACATATCATTTTTCATCGCTTTACCTGGAGATAGATGTGTGGAGAAGGTGAGTTATTTGTACTTATGTCCAGTAATGAGAATTTCAGACAGTCTTCCAAAGTTTGAAATAAACAGTTTGAACCTTCAACTCACAGAGTTACTAATGAACTGTTTTAAAGTTATCACTCAGTTATGCTGTCTGAATAATCAGGCACATACTAACATCCACTTGCTTTCATCACAGAAATAGTTCAACTGCAATAACAACACCACGGAAACCTGAATTTGGTCTGATGTTAAGACTCATAAAGCTGCATGACTCAGATACGAGCACAGAAGAAAAATCTCCATGTGTCCAGCAGAAAAACACTTCCAGACATTTCACTGTCATGACAAGTAAGCCAAGATGTGCCAGGTGTGGGAAAACGATGGATAATGGGGAATTGAGGGAAACCCTATTTCCCAGATTTTAGCTTACACCTTGACACAAAAGTAGCCATGAAGCGGCTAAGAAGCAGTTTGCTGATCCCAAGAATGAAATGCGGTTACCATGGCTGAGGCCTACTGCAGCCGTGTGCAACGTACCGTACCTCCGAACGAGGACAGGAGTGATGCGGAGGCAATACGGTCTGTCCCTGTTCCTGGAGGTAACAATGGGCTGCTGTAGTTAACTGCATCAACCGCTATCAAGAAAGATGGATCGCTACTGCCGTGCCAGCAAAAATGGTGAAATCGTGTCCTCTAGGTGAACTTTGCTCATTATAATGTCATTATAATATAAAAACACACCTCCATCCCAAAGGCTACCCGCCTCCAAGGTGTGACCACTCCCCACTGGGCATGCGCTCTATATTTTTACACCTGTACCTTTAAACGCGAAGCGAGAGATTTTTAATCCAATCAGAATAAAAAGAATGTATGACTAAAGTCACTCAAGCTCCACCTAAAGGTATAGAAACAATATAAAAAGTGGCGATTAAAAGGGGGATTTTGGGGAACAGAAGACCACCATCGAAACTTTGGGATCGGTCGACGGGCTGAACCTATCTTCTCCCCCCCCATAGGGACGCCTATTGGGTAAGAGCTCTATGTTTTGTGCACTTAAATATTAACATCAGGCTAGCTATTAATAATCATTAGCGTTTAGGTTTACTTGTGTGTTTAGGTGTGTGTGTGTGTGTTTAGTGTTTGCTCTAAATCCATTTCGCAGTCAATACCCTCTCACCGGTATCATTCGAACCTGCATTTAGTCACGAATCTACACAATAAACTACTGTCGTTGATTTTAATACTGAAGGGATTTGTCTTTGTGTAACTGCTAGTGAGGGTCCCTGAGTAGGTTAGGCGAATATCCTCCAATCCTGTGGGCTGCCAAAAGGGACTTTGGTTTCAGTGACGCTGCCAGCGTGCCTGGCAGGCTGGCCAAGTTGTAAAGAACCCGAGGAGGTTCCCCTTCTCCCTGACAGGAGCATGGTGGGCAGGTTGGGTGACAGGAGTTTGTCTTTCTTGGGAAACTAGTGGGCTGGACAAATTGTAAAGGGTTTGGGAAACCCCCCTTCTGGGCCAGGAATTTTTCTTTGTCTATTCTCCTGGCCCCCCCCCCCCACTTTTCGTGACACCAGGCTCAAGTCAACACATCTGTAAGCTCTTAGGGGTCATTGATCTTTAACCTCTGTTCCAATCCTAATTTCCTAGACTTCTATGATAAAATATCAATCATCTTTAACACTACACAGGACCATAAATTAAACAAATGAGAAATGTGTTTCTATAGAATTATGTGTTTCAAGTCCCAAAGTTATCCTATTTTTGTGCATCTTTATCACTGCATTTGCAACATCACGTGTCTAGGCCAGTATATATTTTGTGATCTAGTAGGAGTAGCCATACAATGTAGTTGAAAGACTTCCCTGCTTAAGTCTTATATGTCTTTAAAACAGTGCAAAACAGTGTAATTTTAATTCATCGAGGCTCATTCATTAAAGTCTTTCCCAGGTATTAGCTACAAGTAAAGTATAACATAGAATGCACTGTTAAAATTTTACAAGGAGTCAGAATCTGCCAGTTTAATTCATGCTGAATAAAATCAAACTTCCATAAATAGTTCTCTTTATGTCAAAGGGTTACCTGAAGAATGAGGTCTTATGGTAAGAAAGGAAAATTTAAAGCAATCAAGCAATAAACAAAAAACTGTTTGCAGCCTAATTTCAAGCCTGGGACTTTGTTGGAGCAAACCAGTTAACTGGTAAGTGTATTACTCTGACTTCCACCACTAGTTGACCATGTTTTATATAATTTTGATTCTTGCATTTACATATTTCCTTTTCAAACCTACTCCCTCCATCTTCCTAGTAATTCCAGTTCTTGGCTTTTATCTTATTCTTTCTAACTTTGAATTTATTTTATCTTTCTTGCTCCCCACATTTAAGTCTCCTCAAGAACCTTAAAGCTCGTTTATAAACTTTCTCAGTATCACTTTACCAACAGAATAGAAGACGGAATGATTTTGTCAGTGGCTGAGAATTAGTCCTTCACCCATATTCACAAGCAGATGCATGTAAACAATGGTCTTGTAAATGCCACCGCTTGCCTTTTGCAGTTGAAGACTTGCAATACAAGGGGAAAAAAAACAGTGTGTCATGATAATTTTTATATAATAAACTACAAAATGAAGCCATTTAATCGGTTCCATGCCCCGTCCTTTCTGCTGAAGGTACGTATTGCTGGTAATGGTTCAAAACAGACTAATTTTCTTCAACAACTAGGTAAAAGATTCTGGACAGAAATGACTGCTGTTCCATTCTTAGACCTCTTTTCGCTCTCTTACCACTTTTATGCTTCACTGATTTCAACATTTTTATTCTCTGCTTACATTGATGTGAGGGATTTATTACCTTTAGCAGCTACAGAACTACATTAATCCTGGCACTGTAAAATGTTTGCGGGAGGAAGCTGGCTACTGAGAAGAGCCTTTCTGACTTCATACAGTTCTGCACAGCTAAAAATTTAGAAAGAAGGGAAAGCAAAGATGTGAACTCTTCTAATATTTAGGAGAGAATGGTGACATTTATTTCAAAGGACCACCTTCAAGGAGGTTTGAGTATTAGTCCTATTTCCATTTATTACAAACAGGTCTGCTCAGTTGTTTCAAGACCAAAAGAAGTCACTGTTCCTTCACTTTGGGAAGAGTTTAAGCCTCCTATCATTATTCTTAAAGACTTACCTGCAAGTCACATGTCATTGCAAAAAAATTTCTTCCTTATATCCAACCTAAATCTTTCCTCTTTCAGTTTAAAACAGTTGCCTCTTGTTCTGTCACTGCAGGTCCTGCTAAAAAGTCTCTCAAATTTTCTTTTAAGCTGTTCTTAAGTACCAGAAGGCTGCTACAAGGTCTCCCCAGAGCCTTCTTGTCTCCAGGCTGAACAAACACAACTCCCTCAGCCCGTCCTCACGGGAGAAGTGTTCCAGCCCTCTGATCACTTTTGAGACGCTCCTCTGGACCTGCTCCAACAGGCCCATGCCTTTCTTGTGCAGAGGACCCCAGAGGTGAATGCAGTACTCCAGGTGAGGTCTCACCAGAGCAGAGCAGAGGGGCAGAATGACCTCCCTCAACCCACTGGCCATGCTTCTTTTCATGTAGCCCAGGACAAAATTGGTTTTCTGGCCTGCAAGCACATGTTGCCTGCTCATATCCAGTATTTCACCCACCAGTAGGGCCAAGTCCTTCTCTGCAGGGCTGCTCTCAATCCACTCATCTCCCAGCCTGTATTAACACTGGGGATTGCCCTGACCCAGCTGCAGGACCTCGTACCCGCTCTTGTGAACTTCATGAGGTTTGCGTGCGTCTGCTCCTCAAGCCTGTCAAGAGCTCTCCGGATGGCATCCCTTCCCTCAGCAGTATCAACCGCACAAGTCAGCTTGGTGTCATTAGCAAACTTGCTGAGAGTCCTGATGTAATATCAAACCAGTCTGATTGGCATATGAAACAAACCCATTCAGGCATTCCTCCCGCGGCACGTCCCTGCACCTCACTGGCTGTGGAGCTCCTCGGCGGGACGGTGTCTCTTTAAGGAGCTGCGTGCCAGAGGGACCGCTCGCGCCTTTGCAGCCCGCCTCTAGAACGAGCCACTGGCCGCCTGCGCTCGCGCCTTTGCCGTTTCCCGCCCTGCGACCGGAGCCGCCCGCGCTGCTACGGTTGCCGCGGCAGCAGCCATTTTGCCTGCCCTGAGGACCCCTTTGAGGGGACGGCAGGGTCCGACTGGCTGTTGCTATCGGCTGCTCGACGAGAGCTCTGGGGTGACAGATAGCGCCTGTTGCTGCTGCCTGCCACAAATCCCTCCTGTCGCTTTGCCCCGGCGGCATATCGCTGCGACCGCCTGCCGGGACTGTTAGCTCCGCTGTCGCCGCTGCCACCCGGCCCGGCGGGAGCCGGCCCCGGCTGCGGTCCCTGCCCGGCGGCTGCGTGCCTGGCAGCTTGCCTGCAGTTCAACCCTCGCCGCACCACAGCCCCAGACCTTGTCTATATTTGTTAATCCCTTGTTGTTGTTTGTGTAATATCGGTTTTGTTGTTATTAAAATACTGCTAGTTTCCAAAACTTAACTGAGGCCTCGCGCACTTTTTATCTTTCCCTGTTATCTCTCTGCTAACCCTTTCCTCCCAGAACGGAGAAGGGGCTGACTGGAGAGAGCACTTGTCCCATGGTTTGGCCCCGCCTCAGCCACACTGCTGTCACTGAGGGTGCACTCAGTCATTACACAGAACGGGTATAGCTTACTTGTTAGCAAAGTAAGAGCAGAATAAAGTTATACTTGGAAAACAAACAAGGTGACCATGATCTTGCATGGTCTGTCCCCTGTGCAATTCTTCCTGTGCTCAGCTGCTGTTACGAAATGCAAGTTTGTGTGAGCAAGCAATGCGTGACAACTCAAACTAATGCAAAAAGTGTATCCGTGTTAAAACTCTAAAATCTCAGTCTTGTTATGCTAGGTCTGAAGCAATCTTTTCCCATCAAAATTTCTGAGGAAATATTGCTCTTATTATTCTTGTAGTTAAAAAAAAAAAAAGAGAGAGAAAAAAAAAACACAAAAAGCAAAAAACCTTCCACTGAAAAAGCAACCATTTTCTCCTACAAACAAACTCATATCAGGACTAGAGTCCTGGAAAGTAGATGAAAAGCCTCTGCTCTGGCTAAATCAGAAGTTGCACATAACTTTGCGGCTTCCCTGACTCCCTCAAGTCATGCTCTAACTATGACTGCCAAGATCATTCACCATTTTGGGAAAGTAAGGAGCAACTATTTTTCATTCTGACGAATAAATCCTGCCTATGCTTCAGAAATCCCACAGGAACTGCTTGGCTGGGCTTTTTGCTGAAACTTTTATTCTCCCCTGAAACCATTTGAATAACTCTTCCTGATCTCATTAATTACTTCCGACACACGCACAAATCCACAGTTTTCAGTGAATATTGTTAGGATACATATTAGATTATTTTTCTAAAGCAATTCATGTATTCACGCATACAGGGAAACATTTCATTAGAAAAAACCGAGCTTATTTAGAAAAAGTTAAATGAACTTAAATGGTTAATATAAACACTGTATGCATGTACTCAATCTCTTTTAAACGCATAACAGAAAAAGTATGGTATCTATCACTATCTCTTTTTCTGTGTGCCAGGAGCCCTCACAGACTTATGACATGGAAAGTCTTGCATGTAACGCCTTCTGGAGCCTTAAAATGTCTGGAATAAGCCAGTGATGAACCTACCCTAAGCTGAATTTATAAATTATTATTATCCTTTTCAAACATCAGATACTGAAAAAAAAACCCAACAGTACTATGCGGACAGACTGTCCCTATTCAAAAGTACAAGCTGGTAGAAGCACGTCTTTTGAAACTGCAAAAGATAATTAAAGCATTCTGTACTCACACCATTTTAAGACCTTCAGGCACATAGAAAGAATTTGAGGGTCATCATGATGTCGCTTTAGAGACAGATATGAATCTGTTTGGCTTTTGTTTTTTAAATCTGTATCTTCCTTTTAAACTTCCTCTTCCCCTTTGTTCCTCATCACATTAATTTAGTTTTCAAAGACCCGATACAGTTCTCCACTTAGATAAGCATCCTTGAACCCCAAATGCTTTAGTCTTCATCAGAGTAGTATATGGGCTACCACAAGGAATAAGAGAATGAGGGATTTGGAATTCTTGTTTGAGAGTATTTGAAGAAGGTGGGAGACAGAGGAAGATAATAGTTAATTAGATCTTTCTTTTTTAATGTGTTTCTTAATTTTGGGGATACCCATTTAAACCTTAGGATGCCTCATCTAACCTTCTTCAGCATTTCTTCCATTCAGTGCACAATTGAATTCTTTTCTGTCACTGGAACTGGCATCTTTGGAGGTAAAAAGAACATGTCTTTTTCCTTTTCCTATTTATGAAAACATCGTAAAAGGATTATATGTCATTTGGACTTTGAGGCTCATGATAACAGACTGCACTGCAAAAAGCTTCTTTTGATGAATATAAATGAATTGACTGGATTTCCAAGCAAACAAAAAACCATCATGGTGCTATGCAAAATTACTTTCAATTGTTTGTCTCTGAACTGTAAGCTCAAGTCAGTATCAACACTTCACATAGGCTTTCTATTGTAAAGACTAAAAATGACTTCTATTTCAGTAAAAGAGCCTTACTGGAGGCATTCTTATTTGCTTGTTCCTTAATAATTCATATTGTTCATCCATTCCATAAAAATTCTGATTTGTCCATGGTCTTCTATTCTACCATTCGGAGTAACTAATTCTCTTGCCATCTGGTAATAACATGGGCACATCCATGCTGTGAGCACTAACCTGGGAAATAGCTATGGCATAGCAAGGTGAAAGCTGAAAGCAACCCAGTGGTTCAGCCTACTGCGTTAGGCTCCCAGACATTTGATTCTTCGCTATTTCTATGAATCATTTAACTACCGTGAACCTAATCTCCCTATGGAACCAGGAAGGGAATAAAAAGGGAGAGAGAAAAATCGAGGAGAAACACTAGTTAGAAAGGGATAGAGAGAGACTGGGGAATATGGGAAAACAGTGAGAAAGCTTCATGGAAACTTGTAGAATTACTCATGGGTTGTCTGGGCATAATATCAACAAAAGCAACACTTCAAATCAAGTGTTAAGCACACAGGTAGGTGCTTCCAATATCGAAGAAAAGTTGCTTTCAATGGCTTAAGAAAAGCCTTACTTTTGGCTCAGTTGAGGTGAAACGCACCTCAAAACACTATCATTTGCAAAGAGCTCTCAGACGAACGTGTGAAATGTCCAAGATCCACTGCGTTACTGTTTCATTGCTTTGCCATTCACACTGTCACTAGGCATTGTGTGGGGGTTTTTGTTTGTTTGCTTTTAGTTTCATATCTATCTATATGCTTTTTACTTTCTAATATGCAGTTCAGTCATTTGGAGCAAGAAAGTTCCTCTAGTTATGACTTTCCATACTGTCTAGCATGAGAAAGCCTTTGTCTGTCACAAAACTGTCTTCCTTCTAGCCAACGTATTTCTACTTCACTCCAAAACACTGAAGCTTTATCAGACTCATCGTCCATGAAAGTCACCAAGAATGCTATAGTAAAGTCTTAAAACCTTTGAAATATCTATTAGGCCAATGAGAATAAACTGTTTATGACTACCAGGGATACACAGCACTTCGTCCTTTGCATGCTGTGTCTCCATGTCCCTATTTCAGACTGAATTATGGCATTTATATTTGGCAGTGGATGTATGAAAGGGTGTTACTACAACCTCAGAATACTACTCCTGATTTAGCTCAAACAGCTCCATGAGTTTGGCCTTTAGCTGCTCACCAATATTCTTCACACCATTACATTTTACGTTGTGTTACAGTAAACCATCACCACAAAACCTCCAGAGCAATGTTATTTGCTGAACCAGAAAATTGAGATAACCACTTGTATTGCAAATTTTGACTGAGCTCATCACTTCTATAATGCCTGGAGCAATGAGCCTAAGGCGGAGAGTCTGGCAGTCCTCTGTGCAGAGTTGCCATAGACACCTTTATGTCTTTAATGAGAAGCTGATCAAAAGTGACATTGATATAATCGATTTTTATATTACCTTATAAAGGCTGTATCAAAAAACTCAACTTGTGAAATTTAAACCAATGAAGGGAAAATTATTTGTAAATATTTTCATTGATGTGAACACTGGTTTAAGATTTCAGTATTATTACTGACTACTCATGCACAAAGCAACAGGTGAAATTCCTGGACTACTTTTATCTGTCTCAGGGCATTGGGTAGTTGATGTAGCTGAAATGAAAAGTTACTTATGTTTGTTTCCGTGCAGATATGCAAGAGTCTTGAAAAATATTTTATATGGGCATGAATAGAGCAGTGGTTGTTTATCTGTAACAGAGAAAATTTCATTTTGGAGAGACAGTGAAAATATTGTGGACTTTATAGCCAGGTTAGAGCATTAATCCATCAGGTTTCAAATTGAGAGAAGAAAAGGCAAGAGGTGCCTTGGAGAATCTGTCCACTGTGCTGTGCAGGGAAACGAGGTGTGAGGCAGTACTTCACAACCTACGTCTGATTAGCAGACATTGCAGTCTGGCTTAACTTGGTCTACTTTCAGCAATCTGGTCGACTCACTTAGCAATAGCTGAGTTACCTTTACTAGACTGTCACACGCTACAACCAACTTCTACAATCCTTCATTTCCACGAGAAACAAGAACTGTGTTGTCACCGACTCAAAGGGCAGCAGTAACTGGGCTGATGACATTTTTGTTCAAGAGCATCTCCTGATCCTCTTGCTAATACAAAGGAAAGGTCTGTAGTTCTTCAAAGGACATCTAACTTATTCATTCTAAATGCACTAAAAATACCACTTCTTCCACCTTTGCAACAAGAAGCTGAGGTGTAACTATTGTACAAATGTGCACTTTTACTGCTGAGATTAGAAGCTATTATTTCTCTCACACTCTCAGCTCCAATGAAGATTGGTCAGAGAGCTAGATGAAACAGAACAGTGCTAGAAAATGTGAAAATGGTATATCATATACATATACTCATCATCTTTGCACCACCTGTATTTCCAAATCCAATGTTTTTCCAAACTTAAACATTTATGTTTACGAGTTCGCAATTTTCCCAAAAGCTGAGACTGTAAAGTCACCTGTCATGATTATTATCAAAAGGCTTCAGAAAAAAAGAAAACTCAACAGGTAATGAACTGCTCAGACACTAACAAGGTTTGCCTGGTGGGGGAAAAAAAAAAAATCTACAAAGAAATGGTGACATTTAGACCATCAACTCTAGCTAAAGTTGAATGGCCTTGTGAAACGCTTGTTGTTACACTATTCCATTCTAAGAGTGATATCACTTCTGTGATACGTTGTATGGATAAGTAATACATTACGCACACGTAAGGAGCACAGCCATTCCCCTCCAGTGCTTGCTCAGGCACTCCACAGCAGTCTCTTAATTTGAAGGGTGCAAAAGGGAAGCATGTATTACTTCACTCCCCCTGGATCCACCACAACCTCTTCATCTTTTGATAAAGGCCAAGTAGCCAGAACTATGTCCCTTTATAACTGCTAAGTTTTCACATTATAAACGGTAGGTGGTTGTTCTAAACCCCTCAGGCATCCAACACCAGCGGACAAGAGAGAAAAACTGGCTGAATCTACCTCCGTCTAGAAATTCTAGCAAGGCACTAAGATTTTTGTATACAGATAGCTTTTACACTCCCAGACTAAGGGAGTGTAAATCTAATTGTGTAGGAAGAAGTGAATACTGTATTCACACTTGCAAACTTTGTTTTAGTGTGTGTGGGTGGAGGTGGTGTTCTGTTTCCTGGCCCCACCCGGAGCCACAACATTTTCAACCAGAGTGTAATTTAAAAAGCTTTGAAAAAGCTCCTGCAGAAATGAAAATGAATACTATTGAGGATTAGAATGTATTTAGGTTTTTTGTCATTAACTTTTCAGTATCACAGTTGCTTGCTTATAGACAATATTGTAATGATTTACATTTACCACAACTTCACATCAAGTTGCAGATGTTCACAGTAACAGCTGCTGTCTGAAAAAATTGAGACACTCTTTAGAAACAAAATATATGAGGCTTTCAAGATGTGATGCACCCACTGCTTTTTAAGACAACAAATTTAAGCTAGGAGGACCTTACTAGCACCTTTCTACGTAGGTTCTCTTTGCAGGTTTTTGACAGAAACTCTGGATTAGGACTGTGGTTAAAACGATCCCTGGATTAATCAGCTTCTCATTATTTACCAAGCTCTTTTCAAAGCATCATCCAGTTAAGCAAAAGACAACAAGACAATGGCTCCAAGAAATCCTTTTTTTTAGAAGTTTAACTTAAGGTCTTTCAGTTATTCTTCATCCTCAAGACAAGTTTTCTGTGCTGCGCACAGGAGCCCAATTGATACGGCTACAATGCACACATTCTTGCATGTTTGCTTGGGGCTGGAAACACATAAAACGATCCCTGACAGGAGCTACACTGTTCTGACAGATTTAACCTACAGCAACCAGTAAGGGCTTCCTGCGTAGCTGCTGACACTCAAGGGTTTAATGCAAAGCTGGTGATGTTTCAAGATGTTCCCTGTCAGCACCAGTGGCACTCTCTCACTTTGTCACACGTCTGTCCCCATTTGGCACCAAGCATTTCTGGGAAACTTTCATTCAAATAACATTTGTGGATCAGGTTGGAGTTGCTCCATGCACAAAGCTCCCAGAACAGAGAGAAGTCAGATCACCTAACTGGATACGCTTTCTGCTTTTCTAACCACAGGTATGAATTATGTCACATCTATGCCTACCAAAACTTGCTGCAGTATGCACCAAAATCTTGACATCACTGACTTCCAGCATTTCTTAACTACAGGAAATATATTAAGCTGCCTTTGCCTTAAATCTCCCACAAATACATGCAGAAATTAAATAACTTGGCAACAAGCTCTTGGTAGAAGGATAAAAGCTGGAATGCAGCCCGAGTAACATATCTGGCTACATCCTGTACAGCCATTTGCATTCACTCAGATATCAGGACGTGAGTTACAGTAGCCCCGGCCAAAGCAGAATTATTTCCATATGGGACCGTAATGATGAATGAGGTCATGGACTACATTGGATATTATGCAAAAATCTGGGAGAAATCAGGACAGTTGCTTGGAGTTTGTGTGTATTCAAACTTGTTTCCAAAATACCATTTGCCATTCACACATAACGGCAAAGAAATTAGTATTCATCCGAATACTCATTTATATGATGCTAGAGCAAATCCATTCCACATTACAGACAACAGCAGAACAATGTAAAGAAAATATCAAAAGCTGTTACAGAACGGTGATAAACAAAAAATACATGGTGTCTCCTCCACTGGTAAAGGGAACGTTCCAATGTAAAAGACCTCACTGTTCATTTGCTTTCAGACAACTGATTTTTCTAAAATCCCCATATCACATCCAGAATAAAAGGCCATCTCTGAAGATATTCAATCGAGAAGCATTTCATACTTTAATCAATATATATTTACAGAAACAGTAAAGAGAAATATATTAAATATTTTATTTATGATCAGTTGTCTGCAGGGGAGCTTTTAGCATTTGTAGAACAGTGTTAAAGGAGCAGTGTTGTGTACCTGCTATCCAGCTATTTGCTATACCAAACCCACCGTTCAAGATGGATATTTGCAATGAATACACATAGACTCTGCTGAACTAAAATGGGAGAAAGAGGGAAACTCTTCCCTGGTTTTTGGAGCCAAAATTGCACCTAAGTTAACACCATTTGGGTAAGAAGAGCAACAAACTGTACCTCTGATATTTTCAGTAACTGAGAATGAAGCAACATCCATCAAAAAAACTCACATTATCCATATGTTCTGAACTAAAATTGGAACATACGAACAGCGCACCGGTGCTTTAGATATTTTTTTACATAGATTTTTTTTTTTCTTTTCTTCACGAACTTAGATCAAATGATTTTAGGTTTTTCCACAAACAGAAAAAGGAAAATGGAGAATTCTATTCTGAAGGAAGTATCACTCCAAGTCAAGGGAAGCTTCTATATGATACAGGTTCTTTACAGATTAGTATCTCCATCATCTCAGGCTCAACCTGATGGGATCTGTATAAGATTTGCAAGAGACTGACTTCAAATTTGAAACCACCTGGCATCTCAAGAGTATTTTATCATGCACATTCAGGATCTACAAGATACCATACTTGCTGGTTACATTTCATGTCATCAACCTAGCAGACAAAAATCAAACGAACTTCTTTACACTGACCAGAAGCTGTTTTGCAAAAGTAATTTGGTACAGACTGACTCTTCTTCCACATAGACCTTCCTGTGATACATCAAAGACTATTTACTTTGGACAAAACCCATGAAATTCCAGGATAACTTACAAATTATCTCCTGTAAGATTGCTCTCATGAACTGACCGATAGATTTTGCACAAAGTAACATTACATTTCAGAAGCTCCGACAAGTTTTTTTTACTTGGCTTATTATAAGACACTCCATTTTCACTGAGCCAGTGGTCAGGATGCCTAAGGGAAGCCCTCAAAAAACAGTGCACATTTTCTTCTTAAAAAACCATAAGCTGTCGCATTTTCCTGAGCGTCTGTCAAATGAGAGCATGGAAGCTTGGCTGATTAGCTATAGCTCAGTGTTCGTAGAAGGTTAATATTTTAAAAATAATCTCCAGCTGCCAAATTTCTAGGCAGAATGATGGGGAGGCATTTCTATTCTTGGGGGAGCTCTCGTGCAAGGACTGAAACCAGGAGGGCCGAGCATCTCTCCAGCTGCAGAACTGCGCAGTTCCCCAGCCAGATGCCTCTGTCCCACAGCCCTTGCCAAAGTGTGCTGCCTGTGCTCTTGCATCACAGCACTGACATCACACAGACACAGTATTTGTGGTTTTCCTAGTCAGGTTTCCCTGACATCTAAATCCCCTGCACTCTCAGTATAATGTCTCCATCCTCTATTAGGGAAAAATGGGAAACAGCCTTTGGCCTCTGACTTACAATGTCATCACATGGCATATATGGAATCTATAGTATCAGATACTGTTATTGCATTTTCAATGATGTTTCCAAATTTAGGACAATTTCTTTCCCTTCCATAGTGATTTTTAGGCAGAAAGCACCATCATTATCAGCCCAGCAGCACACTACAGTTAGTACAGCTTGCACACCTCACACGCAGAACACAAGACAAAGCACACTTTCCAGTAAAACTTGCAAAGCCAGTTGGCAAGCAAGTTCAAACCATTGATAAAATGAGCAGTCATCTATCACCGCTTTAGATTTTATTGCATTTCCTCAGAATATTGTCATACCAGCCCAGCATTAAAGTTAACAATGCTTGTGTCTATTTCTTCAGCTTTCCCCATTCCCCTTAATACCGCTTGCTAAAAAAATCACAGTCTCATAAAACTAAACATACTTTAGGATAAGGATGTTCTGTTTAAAACCAAGGCTTGATGAAGATTGGTGGTGGGGGGGGAGCCCTTAATGACATACCATGTGCTTTATAACTGGTAATGGTCCAGAACATCTGCTGGATATACCTGGGAAAAGTGCTTTACAGAGACACAGAACCAGGGGGTCAGAAAACCAACTCCTGCAGACCTTCAGGTCTTTTTTTTTGTTTCCCCCCCTATTTTTTTACCTTGAGAAAAGTTGCAGCTGTCTTTATTATAACACTGTTCAAAGCAATCTTTCTGCATCACTGTTCACAGCAGTGTCAGAAACCAAGCACAAAAAGCAAAAAAAAAAAAAATCTACAACTAGATTGTCCAAAAATCATAGATCATTGATAGGGGTCGGGGGATTTTATGACGTTTTCTAACACTTGGGGTATACAGTGAAGGCTTCCCCTGACAACGCAGTGGCCTCCTTGAGCCTACCGAAATAAAAATTAAAAACGACAAATTATTGAAAATAGTATTAGGCTATGTAGATAATCAAACTTTCATTTTCTACTTCCTCTTCTATTCCAACGTAGTAGTATTAGAGAAGAGACCTAGAGGTGTGCCAGTACATGGATAGGTTTCTGCTCTTGTGTCCCTACACTACATCCTATCAGGAGGAGAAAGCTACAGGTGGTACCAGCATTCCTGATCTCTGCAGAAGACATCCTCTCAGAGGGTAGCTCTCTGCCACTAAAACTTGGTTAAAATTTGCTAGGAAAGCACTAACCTGACCCTTTTCCTTATGGCTTTTTTTTTTTTTTTTTTAACTTGTCTTCATTTGGTGAAAACGAAAAGGAACAGAAACATGTTAGAGTAGAATGCAGACAAATGCACTTCACTATAACATTTTCACTAACCATTTCACTCTTGTAGCTGCCTCTGTTCTGTGACGAAGAAAGGATGATGATGGATGTTGATAGAAAATATTTCCAAAATATCTACCAAGTGATGAATTTGTGTGCTGTAGTTTTACACAAATCTCTCTTTGTTTGATACAAGAGAAGATTTTTCAAAAAAATAAAAACCAGTATGGTTTCACATGTAATGCCTCTTAACATATAACTTTGGTTTTGAAGACCTTCACTGTACAGGGTTTCCTGATGGCAGGGAATTTAATCATCCTGCTTTACAAGGAGGGAAACATGGGCACTGAAGATGTAAAAGTTTGTACTTTCAAATTTTACAGCAGGAGGCTAGTGGAGATAGAAACACAAGCTAAGAAGACTCTAGTGCAGACTAAGTCCCTGTAGCTGTAACTATGAGATAGAGTATTAAATCTGTGCTTCTGTATCTGCTCTTCTAGTAAAGTTACAGTGCTTTGTATTCACTAGGATTTTAGAAGCGGATAGATAACACGAGTATTTATCACAGGATCAAACACATCCTTTCAGAAAGCAAAAATGAAGCTCCAAACTTTTAAAGTACAGGGTACAAGAAGAGAAAAAGGAAGAACTTCTGTACCTTTTCTTCCCTTTTTGAGAGTTCAAAGGCCATTTCTCTAAGGATATGTTCTTTTCTATACATTTGGATGTCAAACCGAAGCGGTTTTAACACCCACTGCTAAAGTGAAACAGCTTAGCAAGCCAAAGGATAAAAATGAAAGCAAGCTGACTTCCCCAAAATTATTCCTTCTTGATTATGCCCTAAAAGCAAAGGAAATACATTCCACTACTTTTTAAATGTAAGTAGCTCAAGTAATAATGGCAAAATGAAGTGATTTAATAGCAGTTTTAAAAAATACAAAATACGATCTTTTTTAATTGTAAAATATGCTCATTCTGTAAGTAGCTGATATAATGGCAGAGAAATGAATACAAATTAGTAACAATTTCAGTAAATGCCAGGAGACTGAGTTGCGAGTACTCTGAAATCTTTTTGAAACTGTAAAATTCATTAGAACAGGGCTTGGGCAGAAGTCAAAACCATCTCTATGGCTCAGCTCCCTGCTGGGAACAATCATTTAATAGAAGTGTAAAAACCTGTGAAATACATTTTAAAATCATTATGTACGCTCTGTCACATAAAGAGCTACAACCTTCACGTAGATTCATCCATGTACGTGCTTAGGTAAATCGGACGCTACAGGCAACCAAATTCCAAACACGTGCAAAGCACCTACTGGCATATTTGGAGCTCTTGTCTTTGTCTCTCCATTAACATATTAGACCAGACAAAAAATATCACAGGGAAGAAAATTATTTACAAAACATTTGATTAGAAACATAGTAGATAGAGTAAAAAAAAAAATAGATTGATAACATTAGATTAAAAACACTAGTAGGAAAGAATGGGACAAAGAAATGGAAAAGATGATCGTGCTGTTCTTTCATGCCACAGCTCAGTACATTAACACTCCCCAAGAATACGGGAAACCGAAGTTCAATTGTCTCCTGAGGAGATCTGCAGCTGCTTCAAGATGGCACATCAACTGCCAGCCATAATATATTCCGGAGTACAGGATGCTCTGTCTGGCTCACAAAGAGAACTTTTCAGCTTTCATCTTAACTGAAGGTTCCCAGGAACAGAGGGTTAGTACAAAATCTGATTGTCGCATGCAGTAGATGCAGGGCACACCAAAGAATCCTGTTGGGCTGCTCTCCCCCTTAGGCTAGACTATCACTCATGCCATCTCCTGTCTGTCTATCAGGCTGCACAAGTATTTTGTTCAAGACAGAGGGAGTCCCCAGCATGAGAAATCAAAGGAGGTCCATCTCAGACCACTAAAGCCTGGGTAGTTTGGAAATCTTGCAAGTGGTGAGCTTGAAGTGGATTTGAGCCAAGCCGCTTGCAGAGAGCAGCGGTAAACCCATCTCTTCTACTTCTTGAAAGAATATGCGAACCATTGGAATATAAAAGGAAAAGAACTTTGCTCACATCTGTGCTGCTTTCTTCCTTTCCAAGGGGAGGTGGGAGTGGACACAACATATTTAATTCCCTGGAAACTGACTTCAGGATATGATTTTCTGCTTTATTTTCATTCTAGGTAGTCAAGACAGCACCAGAATCGTGCAGAATTAGATTGTGATAATCCACCGTACTAACTCAGTGGTAACATGAAAAAACACAGCCACATGTCTGCAGTATCGTATCCGATAGGATTGTTATCCTTTATTCTGGTACAAGATACAATCACACTAGGCTGTTTTCTCAGACAGATTAATAGCTGTTGTTGGGGGTTTTTTTTAAATAAAAAAACCTTTTTCTTCCCCCAAAAAACAATTTTGACTTTAGAAAGAATACTCTTCCTGTCCAAAATTATCTCACTTTTCTTTCATATCCACCAGTGCTTAATGAAAATATTTGGATTCCACCATATCACAGAAAAAATGATTTTATTTTACTTTGGATTATTCGATGTCCAGAAATCAAAAAATTATCCTTATAGTTAGAAAGAGCTTCCTATGTCTAAATTACAGTTCCTTTACTGCCACTTATAACTTCTCTTATAGCTAGTTAACACAGAAAAGAGTTCATTGCCCTCTCATTCACAGCTTCCTTCACATATGCAAAGATGTCTACCAGGTTTTCCTGTAAGTCATTCCTTTCTCTTGCTCAATAAGCCCAGTTCTTCCATTTCCCCCCACAGAGCCTGTATAGTCTATACGTTGGCTCAGACCCATTTCTGAGTAAGTGTAAATGAAAGTGGCTGGGTTGGAAACAGCAATGTGAAAGCATGGAAATACTCATGCGAAGTGCTAGCTCATGCTGGAATTCTGATATTGGAGGCAAACAGCTCAAAGTTTTGACTGTCCCTCTGCAGGAAGCAGCATAAACTCTGCTTTTCCATTAAATGTTAAATTAAATGACACCCCTCAAGCAGAAACAGGCAGATTTTCTCTCCAGTGTGAAAGATAAAAAAAAAAAAAGCCCAAAAGGGAACAATCAGGATCTTCACATTCAGAAGCATACAGAATAGTGAAAAAGCACAACAGGATTTTCAATATATCTCTGTGTCTTCTGAGGTATATGGATTGAAATGCTTTGCATATTTATGTTCATTTATGAATCAAGATTTATTACAGCAATCATGAAAAATTGGTGTTGACTACCTTAGGTATTCAGATACTTAATTGGAACATAGAAATAGAAGGGTAAGATAAAAGATAATAAAAAAAAATCTGATTGTGCAAAGCTTGTTTTGTAAAACATGCTTTGATACAAGTGCAAATTGGAAATATAAATAAAAATTACAAATAATTCATCTAAGTAATTTAATCAACCATGCTATAAGTGCAGAAAAATCTATTTTTAAGAGGTACTGTAATGTTAGAATAGATTGGTTGCTTAAAATCAATACTTGACTAGAATGTACTTGTAGACAACACAAAATTGCCTGTACTATAATGATGGTGGTGGCTTGACGTAACTCATGATGTGAACAATTTATGTACAGTTTATGAATTATAATCAATTTTTATAAAAACTGTTGCCATTCTGGTTGCATCAAACTAAGCCAGCACGGGAGGCAGATTCTCTGCCCTATACTGTTCATCACAACATAATGGCAGCTATCTGGCTGAGAGTCTTCATAAAACCTTTGAAACTGGTGTGGATAAGCACTGATCCAATCTCAAATGGTTTATAAATGACACATGTTATTTGTTGGCTGTCTCCAAACTGCAGGGCACATGACCTCCTCAGCACACTTCACACTATTAGAGCTGTAAAGAGAACTATGAAGCACAAAAAAATAGCAAATGCAGGAATAGGGACATCTAATCCATTAGCTCATGGTGCACAGCAGGTCACTCTTTAGAACTTTACAAATCTAGAAAAAATGGAATCTGAAACAAGTGTCAGAAACATCTGTTAAAATCAGAAAAATAAAGAGTTCACTGAATCATCACATGAAAAAGACAGATGGCTACTAAAAATTTTCTTGGCAAGTCTGCTCATAGTGCTGCAGCCCATTTTTCACAGGCCCTCCCTATTCTCCTTGCATGTGTTTTTTAATTTACGGTTTAATACTGCCTGTCCAAAGAAGTGCGACAAAGCTGGTGAAGGGTCTAGAGAACAAGTCCTTTGAGGAGCGGCTGAGGGAACTGGGGTTGTTTAGCCTGGAGAAAAGGAGGCTCAGGGGAGACCTTATCGCTCTCTACAACTACCTGACAGGAGGTTGTAGCAAGGTGGGGGTCTGTTTGTTCTTCCGAGTAACAAGTGATAGTATGAGAGAAAATGGCCTCAAGTTGCATCAGGGGAGGTTTAGGTCAGATATTAAGAAAAGTTTCTTCACCGAAAAGGTTGTGAAGCATTGGAACAGGCTGCCCGAGAAGTGGTGGAGTCCCCATCCCTGGAGGTATTTAAAAGACGTGTCGATGTGGTGCTGAGGGACATGGCTTAGTGGTGACTTGGCAGTGCTGGGTTAACGGTTAGACTTAACGATCTTAAAGGTCTCTTCTAACCAAAATGATTTTGTGATTCTGAAATCATTTGTCCCCAAATTAGCATCAACTCTTTTGGCCTTAAAAGAAGTAATGCAATTAGCAAAGAGATTCTGAACAAAACTTGGATGTTAAGGCAAAGACAGTCAATAGTTCGTATTTACCAAGCATCATTAGAGTTGCTATGCTTGCATTGCTTTAAGCACAAAAAGACCTCTGGTAGTCCTATACACTGGTATAGGACATCTATTGAGTTCTTAAAGGCACATATTGTTTCCCTGTTAATGCTATGCCTTTATACTCATTTCATGTTTTTCAGTGTGGTGCGAATATTTTTACAAAGTAAAATAACAGAGCATGCATTCAAAAGTGCACTGAGTTTCACCTCTAAGAAAAAGGTTGCTTTTCTGTGTCTTGCTTTTACAAAAAGACTGATGATATTACTGATCGTAAGGTAATATCTCTTGATGCAAGTGGAGCAACTTATCAGTCACAGTAGCATCTGAATATAGTCACAGGCAGAATTTATTCATCAATTAACTAGTGCCTCATTTACCACAAAATTTAAGAATTTACTAGGTTTCTCATTTTTTAAATTTCTTCTCCTAACACATCAATTTATAGCCCCAAAAGACAATAAAAATCTATTTAAGAGATCTAAATAATATCCGTTGACGATACAGAAAATACATGCTACTGCAGTACACAGGAGCTAGATCTCTTTATATAAATACTCATAAGATTAGGAAAACACCCCACATCATTAAATACAGTTTTTCATGCACCCTGTACAGGAGCTCTTCTCATAGGCTGGCTTTTTTGGATGACTGCTAATGTGGCAGCAGATGCATTACTGTAACTGGCAATCACGAGCCAAGCACTGACCACACATTGCTCTTGCCAGCCTCCTGGGGGATGTACACCAAGTCTACTCACACAGGATACGTACCAACATCAGAAAAAGGTTGGGAAGGAAAACAACAACTTATGGTATCTGAATTGGCTATGCTATCTGAATTGGCGTCAAGAAACATTTCTTACAAGACACTCTTCTGGGGAAGAGCATTTCAATGATTTGAACATTGTCACTTCGGACTGTAGCTATGCAGTGACGTGGAACAGTTTTACCAAGATGCGTTTCAGTTCTGAAGTAGGATTGCTTTATATACCTTTTTCTGATAGTTTTCAGGAATTTTCTGATGTTTAATAGAAGAGTCATTATGTTGGATACTTCAAGCACTCACCAAAGCATTGTTGTAAAACACAGAATTAACGATCATTAGTGTTAGCTTTTAGTTTGACACTGTATCTACAGTTCAAGGATTCTGCACTTTGCGATTAAATACAAACAGCCAAAGTGTAACTTAGGTAAAGAAGTATATTTTCCACTTTTAATACTGTCAATAAACACTTTATGAATAACCTATTGGAACTGTGGATATAACCAATAGGATTCAAATCATGAATTTGAATTTCTTGCCTGCTCAACAATGACATTTAGAGACAAATATCCTAAAATCCAATACAGAATAAGAATTATTTTACATGGCTCTAGCTAAAAAAGAAACAGGAAATGGATTGCTCTGGGTTCTTTACATTTGCACTGCCAAGGCTGTCATTTAATCTCTCCAGTCCACCGGAGAGGAACACCAATTTCTGACCAAGGAAAAGTCAATTTCCTGATAGCAAGGCTTTTTGTCTGACAATCTGCACTTCTATAGTCCTACATGTATTTAAAACTGCCAGACCTAGGGTACTATAGTTGAAGTTTTGCTGTCTCACACCCTCTCCACTGCCCACTGCCCTGCCCTCCCCTCCCCCTGCCAAAAAAACTAACCAACGATGAAACAACCCCAAAACCATATGAACTGTCAAACACTTTGATTTTGATCAAAAATAACTATAGAGCTTCCTGAAGTCATACAGTTCTACAGCGGAGAGGAGGGCAGGTGGTCATGAGCTGAAGCAATCTGTTTATTTCAAAGGTCTTAGAACAGGGAAATCAAGTCCCAACGCTCCCACATAGTCCTGCACAGCAAAGATACGCGTACCACACACTGGAGGACCACCTGCATGCATTAGCAAGCGTTAGAAAAGGACTTTTCCACTTCAAAGCACGTAACTGAGGGAGGCTAGGACAGATTTTGCTCCTCTTACCACATTACTGCAATAGGGTGGTGAGCTGAAGAGGTTCTTTCTGACACCCAATGCAGCTCGCACAGCCAGCTGCCATAGTGTATCGTGTAGCGTATTTCACAGACATACACTTGAATAACGGTAGCAGTCAGGAGGAGAATTCAACAAAAAGGACTGGTAAAATCTGAGTTTTCAGGAAAGGAGACGGAGACTGTGCATCTGCGCAGACAAAGGCTCTTTGCTCCAGCTCGATCTGATACAGGCAGAATCCATACATCCATGAGCTGAAGAGAGCTCATGTTATAAACAGAAGCTGTGCTTTTTAAATTCTGTATTTACATTGCTTTGGGACAGAATCAATACAGACTCAAAATTACAAAATTTTTTCATTTACATAATTATTTTTACTTATCCCAGTCTTTTCCCCACCCCACCCCCAGCTACTATTCTAGTTTTCCTCTATGCCACCTTCCTTCTTTTGTAAGCTTCTTTCCTGGTATCTTCGTTAGGTTATATATATTTTTAAAAAAATCTGGTTACTGGATATAACAACTGTGCCCTGATGAAACATACTCATATCAGCCTCTCTCCTATGTGCGTATCTGATTCTGTAAACCTTTTCTCACCTGAGAAGTCCTGTGAAATGAACCTGATCCAGTAAAGCACTCCTGTGCATTAAGTCAATAGAGCCATCCTTTGCTTAAAGGTAGCCAGAAGCCTTAAGTGCCCTGTTACTGTGAGGGCCCAAGGACAAACAGACTGTTCAAGACGGTACGTCTAAATTGGGCCAACACAGAAGAGCCTATTAGTGCTGCATTTACAGATGACTGTTCTAACGGAGACTAAGGAGTGAATTCAGCATCCATTGTCACTCCCTTCCCAAAGCTGTACGTAAGAGAGCGGCAGATGGCTGTGTCTGTCCGCAGTCACTTAAAAAGCAGACAAGAACGAGAAAAGATGAAACTTGAGAACTTTTATGGATACGCTCACAATGCTTAAGTATTAATGACAGGCCGTAAATTAAATGAAAACCAATTGCCAGGACTCACGTGACATCTACTACTAACTAGAGTCTTTTAATACTAGTTATAAAATGCACACAAAAAAGCTTAGTATAGTGGTGAGTTAAGTTTCAATACCAGATTACTACTTCATGCTGGTTGCACGTTTCCACTGCATTTGGATAAGGCTGCTACCATACAAAAACTCCACTTACAAATTACATTACAATAAACAGGGAGGAGATCTCAATTTCTGTAGCTTTCTTTCATCCAGCAGCATTCTTTTATTGCACAGATAAATCACAATTGAAATCGCTTAGTTCCATGTAAATTCACTTTCCCTGTCTTTAATTATTTTTATAAATAGTCAGAAATATCAAATTTCTACTCAGGACATAAAGTAAGTACCATCTGTTCTCCATATATGACACAGCACAAATACACTGCACTGTTCAATTTCCGAGCCTCCAAATACACCATTAACAGGTCACCCCTCTGTAACTGCAAGCATTTGCTCTTCAGCAGCAGAGAATAAAAATAACTGCACATTCCAATTTTCTAAAGCATCCTCGAGGCTAAAATTATAGATGTTTTTAAGGCCTGAGAGGTAAGTCACTGGGGTCCCTTGCTGTGTATTGATTAAGAAATAAATGGGATCATTAACTTGTTAGCAAAGTATCATGAGGAGGAGCAGTCTCATGGAATTTCAGGAAATCAATTTAATGTTAAAACTAATTTCTTTTCTCACTATTTTATGGGGAGGAAGATGTCAACGTCTAAATCAAATGGTCTGAGGACAGGATGAGAAATTACAAACTCCAGAGCTGAAATTCAAAGCTGATACTGAGCCAGGCTATGGCCATAAACCAGAATATTAATGTTTGTAAACAGGGAATACAAACCAGCTCTGGTCCTTCACTGCTACTCTGTGAGGGTGGAAGGATGCTCACCCAGTGTGGGAAAACGATGGATAATGGGGAAATGAGGGAAACCCTGTTCCCCAGATTTTAGCTTACACCTTGACACGAAAGGTAGCCATGAAGCGGCTAAGAAGCAGTTTGCTGATCCCAGGAATGGAATGCGGTTGCCATGGATAAGGCCCACCCTGACTGGGCAGAATGTACTGTATCTCTGAAACGGAGAACGGGGCAACACGGAGGTGGTGCAGCCCTTCTCCGTTATCAGGATAACGATGGGCTGCTACAATAAACCGCATAGCTGCTATCAGGAAAGATGGATCGCTACTGCCGTGCCAGCAAAAATGGTGAAATCGTGTCCTCTAGGTGAACTTTGCTCATTATAATGTCTTTATAATACCAAAACACACCTCCATCCCAAAGGCTGCCCCGCCTCCAAGGTGCGACCGCTCCCCACTGGGCATGCGCTCTGTATTTTAACGCCTGTACCTTTAAATGTGAAGCGAGAGATTTTTAATCCAATCAGAATAAAAAGAATGTATGACTAAAGTCACTCAAGCTCCACCTAAAGGTATAGAAACAATATAAAAAGTGGTGATTAAAAGGGGGATTTTGGGGAACAGAAGACCACCATCGAAATTTTGGTATCGGTCGATGGGCCGAACCTATCTTCTCCCCCCCCATAGGGACGCCTATCGGGTAAGAGCTCTGTGTTCTGCGCACTTGAATATTAACATCAGGCTAGCTATTAATAATCACTAGTGTTTAGGTTCACTTGTGTGTTTAGGTTTGTATGTGTGTGTTTAGTGTTTGCTCTAAATCCATTTCGCAGTCAATACCCTCTCACCGGTATCATTCGAACCTGCATTTAGTCACGAATCTGCACAATAAATTATTATTGTTGATTTTAATACTGAAGGGATTTGTCTTTGTGTAACTGCTAGCGAGGGTCCCTGAATAGGTTAGGCGAATATCCTCCGATCCTGTGGGCTGCCAAAAGGGACTTTGGTTCCAGTGACGCTGTCAGCGTGCCTGGCAGGCTGGCCAAGTTGTAAAGAACCCGAGGAGGTTCCCCTTCTCCCTGACAGGAGTGGGGTGGGCAGGTTGGGTGACAGGAGTCTGTCTTTCTTGGGAAACTAGTGGACTGGACAAACTGTAAAGGGTTTGGGAAACCCCCCTTCTGGGCCAGGAATTTTCTTTGTCTATTCTCCTGGCCCCCCTTTTCGTGACACCCAGTCACTTTAAAGATGGTAGGAGTTTTGCTGTTGACTTACACAGAAGCAGAACTGAGAACCTGCAATTCAGAACACTTTGACTGTGAAGACTGTATCTTTCATAACCATTGTTAACACAAGGACACAGGATCCTAGTGGTTGTTACATTTTCCCTTTGGTAGAAATCTGCATGCTAGATAAGCACAGAAATCCTAGATCTTCACTTTTTTTTTTTTAAATAATAAAGGAAACCCCAAACCACAACTTACCTGAAATACTCGAATTACTGCTTCTCTGGCATAGTGGGTCTAAGAGGGAGCTACTGAGCATCTTGGTACCAGAGGGCCTGTAAAACCCCTGTTTGTCAGGTCGTTCCAAGGCCTGAGACTGTGGTAGCAAGAGAAGAGGCACAGCAGCCTCCAGAGCCTCAGAGATCCAGGGGCAAGTCATAGATACCTACACAGAAAGTGCTAATGCAGTGCTTTGAATTACTGCAACTATTTCAAGCCCGGTTCCAAACCACAGTCTAAAAGAAGATCTAAATGGATCCTCCTTCCACTTCTGGTTCGCTCAAAGTTTTGTGATATACTAATTTTACCAGCTTCTGACCCTTCCTTGGAATCACAGATTTGGTTTTAATCTGCTTGAAGGGCCTTAAAAAAAAATCTGACAAAACTGAGTTTAAAAAGAATTACTTCCCCTTGCTTTACTTATTTTTAAAAGAATAAGATATGATCAATAATTTTAATTTAATCAAGGATTAAAAAGCAGGAAGCATCTTAATTAATTATTAACTAATTTGTAAAGTTTTCTAAACATATCCAGTATGAGTTAAACCTTGACTATCGCAGGTATTGAAAAGTAATTTGATTTCTATTTCTATTGTTGCTTTTGCAAGAAATCACAAACTGATCCTTCATACTGTACAATATCTGAGTAATTCAGACATTTGTAAGAGGAATCCTCAAGCGCTTTTAAAATTGAAATCTAGGACATGAATACATGGCTGTATTCATTTCACATTTCAGATTCTCATTATTAAAAAAAAAAAATCACATTTAATGATATTACTGACCAACAATGTCAGCCTGCATACATTCCACCAAAAGCTATCCTACCGTCTACTAAATTTTAGACTGAGTCTCAACAGCAGATTTAAAACCACTGCTGTGGGCCAGCTCTATCCACACTGAATAAAAGTTGTTTTAAGTACTCTGAAACTCTAATTCCCAATAGAACAAAAAGAGTTTTCGTCATTACACAAAATGCTTACATTTTAATGAATCTTCTCTAAGATCACTCAACCCTTCCTTTGCCCACGCTGATATGCAAATCATTTCTTCCACAAAAGAAACAAAATAGCTTTGGGTTTAAAAATGCCTAACATTTACCATGAGTGCTGGTAGAAGAAGCAGTAGCTCTATCAAAAGTAAGTTTTCAGCAGAAAGTGACAAAATACAAATCAGTCAGCCTTCTGAGTTCAGTTTCTCAGCTTGAAGATTTCATACAACAGATAGAATTAACTACTCACGCTTGGTTAGAGTATGCAGGTACTTCTCTTAGCTAAGTGCTTCTGTTCAAATGCCAGACAGCTTTATGTAGAAGCGTAGCAATTATTCCCCCAAGGGTCATTTTCTGTTGAGATTTACACTAAAATTACTAACCCACCTTCAAGACGGGTAGACGGATTTAACCTATTTACACTGTCTAGGGCAGGGTGAAAGGTGTCATTAGGGTATCACTTCTTGAGCTGTCCTAGGTGTGGCGGTGCCATTCCCAGGGAAGTCAGAACCATCACGTGGCTGTCCCAGCCCACTGCCCCGACAGCATTCCCCAAGGCACAGATTACAGAAAACAGCCAGTCCACACCTCAAATCCAGCATAGGTTACCACAGCTATTTTGTTCTTACAACAACCGTAACTAATCATATCTATTCTAGTGCTGCCCCCTCCTTCCATTTCCAATTTTCCTATTGTTGCAACCAAGTCCTCCTGTGATCTAAGGCTATTATTTTTATATATCATACTATTACAGTTCTATAACAACGTAACATCTTATATAATCTCCAGATATGAAATGTAAATTAGTTGCTCAACAGAAGTCTCCTCCATAGAGACTATCATCAGGCCCAAATCTTCAAGATGAAAAATCTAACTGTTGTCGCTTTTTCCTTAGGCCCTATTTTATGAATAGACAATTATATTGTTTTCCTTGGCTTCTCATTCACTGCTTCAACTAGAAGTTTGTCATCCAAAAAGGAATCCCATTTTCTCATCTGTGGACTCTGCAATGCAAAGATTTGCTCCACTTCTACCAGTCTGTGCTCGTGAGCAATGTCTATTGACCTTCTCATCTGAACCAGGTATGACGGGTTTTTTTCTTTGGTTTTGGGGTGTGGTTTGGTTGTTTGGGGTTTTTTTTAGGTTTTTTTATTATCGTTATTTGTTGGGTGGAGCTTGTTTTTAGAAAACATGCTCTTTGTTTTATTTAAGTTTTCTTAAACTTTATTGATCTAGATGCTGGTAGAGGTCTTTTATTACATTACCTGAATTTGTCCTGTTTTCTCACTTCACAATGTACTGAGAAACCATATCAAGAGCATCACGAGGCTTTTTTTCCTCCAAGTGCCATTTTCTTCAGATTTACTAAAATTCTTTTTTCTTGGAATAAAGGGACTCATTTTGTTAGTGAAAAAGCAAAAAATTGGGAACTTGACACATATTGATCATAACATAAATGACCCATGATAGACAACAACTTGCCATGATCTTTGTCAAGGTTTATCTGCATTTTGAAAACGTTTCCAAGGAATTTTACAAGTACCACTTCCTCCTCTCATTTATAAAATACTCCCCTTTGGAGTTAAACATGTACATTATTTTAATAATGCACCATATTAACATTATGTATCATGTAAGATTTTTAAGACAGGCCATAACAACCATCTGAACTCCATCTGAAAAAGTAGGCATTTTAGGAAAGTAAAGTATAACTGCTTATATAAAAATGCTTGCCATTATTAATATCCAAAACTCATTTCCATACACATAACAGTGATTCTTATCTTCCACATTTAGCTTCAAAAATTTTTCCCACAAAACGTTTAAGTTGTACCTATCTTGAAAGAATTTTATTTTAGAAAACAATTTTAAGAAATTAAAAGAATATTTTTCTCTCCACTCAGCCAAGTGATGCCTGCCAAAAATTTTGTAATGTCCTAATAATCTGTGATCTCAGAACCTGCAAGATATTAGATAGTTCATTCAGAGCATAGAAACAACATTAATTTACAGAAAGAAAGAAAAGTATTTCACGTGGAAAACAGCAAGGCAAGAAACAGACATTCACCTGAACAGGGAAAGCTGACAGTAAAATAGGACAATATAGTCCAGAAATAAGTAAAAATTTTCTCACTGGAATGTATGGCAGTAATATTACCTCAACATACTGCACTCGGCTATTTCCAGAAATATTAGCTAGGTGAAGTAATCGCAGGGAACAGCCATTGAAGAATAAGAGAATTTAGGCTTCTACTTTATTTTGTTTTCCTGTGATCTTCTTTACAGCTGACCTTCCTCCATGGCTAAGCTTCAGTTTCTCCAATTCATACCTATTCACAGCACAGAAGTGGATGATGTACTTTTAATGCACAGCTTCCTGCGCCTGCACTATCTTCACAAGATGATCTGACTTACTGCCCACAGAAAAACAAAACAAAGTGAGCTACTTTGGTTTTGAGAAAGCGTACTTGGGCAGTCATCTGTGCTTGCAGGAATATAGTTAGTAACTATAAGAGTATAGTCTTATAGTTATAGTTAGTATAACTATAAGAGTATAGTTAGTAGTTATAATCCCCGAAGTCTGCTTAAAACTCGGTTGGGAAAATTTTGTACTGCTGTGGGCAGCTGATGTAGCATCAGCTGGGCATCAGCTGCCTGCAGCCAGGTCCCTGACGTGTGTCCCACCTGCCCTCTCCAGACCACTGCTTTACTTGCAGAGCAGTGCTAGGGAAAATGTCTACTAGCCAAGGAAGGGCAGTGGACTTGGACAACTGTGCAAGGTAATTCCATCAGAACAGGTTCTCCCAGACACTTATACAGTGCTTACTATTATCCTTTGACATTACAATATTATATACTTAAATAATGCTATAGTCCTATAATAACTGTCTTATAATAGAGGAGTCAAGTTTCATATTAGAAGGAATACAGAGTAAACCATAATCTCATTCTTACGTTACTGTTCTCTCGATCTCTCCCAAAGAAACATACTCCTATTTCCAACCTGTTAATAGCTGACTTATAATAGTTGGTGAACTAGACAAAGCAGAATCATAATATACTAAATACATAGAAATTTATATGGATGTATAAAAGGTATATGTATGAAGGACTCAAAAAGATTACTCCAGTTCTCCTCCTCCAAAATCCCAACACTCCAGACAAAGCTTTGCAATCCTTCTCAAAATTCACCAGCAGTAGTTATCCAACTCCCTGTAGAGTGTTTTCAAGAGCATTCATAAAACTACACTGGCACTAGAAAACAAATTGCAAAATTTGTAGCAGCTTCCTGACAACATGATGCAAGATAACTTTTATAAGATAATTTACGACAGAAACATGTTGAACTCCTAATTTTGTTCTATTTCATTTAGAGCTCCTAAAGAAGCCTCTCAATTTCTGAGATCGTACCAAAACTTCACTATTAGTACATTACAGTAACACTTTATAATTCCGGTACAAAGTACAAGTATTGACATGCTTCCTCTTGGGACCTTCTTCCAACAGTGGATTTCTAACAGCCACAGAAAAAAAAAAAACCCAAAATAATTAATAACAACAAAGACTATTATTTTCATGCACAAACAGTGGAAAAACAAAGCACACAGAAGTTCGAGAGAGAAAATAGGCTTATGAGAAAATTAATTTTCAATTCTTTTCCAATTTCTGCATGAAAAAGTCCCTTTATAACAACACTAATGACCAATAAGGCAAAGCGGTGCCTGGCACTTGGCTTGACTCTGCCCTAGGCAACAATCTTGGCACTGGCTTTCAGATAGCAAGGATGCTGCGCACCCAGATGATGTAAGATCATGCAGCTGTAGGCTGCCATGGTGATGGAGAGCATGGAGATTTCAATCTGCTTCCAAAAGCTGTCCTGGGCAGGAAAGGGCAGCCAAAGCCTGAACTAGGAGAGAGCTCTGTTGCAGCTGGAAGTAGAATCAGGGCACAGGTTAAAACTGGCAGAATAGGAGGAGAAAGGACCATCCCTTCTTTAGATGGTCACTTTGTAGACAATAAAAATCAGTGTCCTAATATAAAGAATGTTCTAGGAGTCTGAGAGAAACCCAGATCAGCCTTTAGGCAATGACAGAAAACAGAAATGACAAGTTTGCAGTTCTAACCATTTCCTCCCTCTCGGATTCTCGAGCTGACGGGGACAATTCCTAAAGAGCTACAATCAAAACGCTTAGTTTCTCAGAACTACCAAAATATCCAGGCTCTCTGGAAAAATTTTTACTAAAGTTTTGTTGTGCCTCATAGGAGCAGAGACCATTAACTTGGTTGAATCGTACAAAATCACTTGCAAAACCCTTTGATACAAGACACAGTCCACAAGGGAAAACTTCAAAACCCATTTGAATTATGAATGGAGATGGATTCCAATATGAGTCTCTGCAGAGAACCAAGTCTAGGGGGCTTTTTATTTGAAAAACAAACAAAAACAAAACCACAAAACAAGGCATAACCTGTCATTCATAACTTTTAATCTCATCACTGATTTTCAACCAACATGGCAAACATAAATAACCATTCTTCAGCACCTGGCACTTGTAAGGTGCTATGTTCATATGCTTGAAACAAACACACATCCAGGGACCACCACTGTCCTGTGCAACACATTTATTTTCCTTACTGGGGTTTACAACTCTATTTGGTGCATTTATCACATGAGTATTTTGCAAAGACTTTCAAACATACGCACTGGAAATCTTTCATGAGGCTTTACTCCATCCTCAACAAAAGCTTAGTATTTACTGGTGCTTAATGACATTTTACCTTGTTTATTTAGAAGGCTTGGGACTAGAATAAAACTTGTTCCCCTTTTTGAACTTGCTGCATGCTTCAGGGTTGTTGTGGGAAAGGGGTGCCTGGTCCAGACATTGGTCTGCTATCATCATTCCCTGTCCTTTCACACCATAAGAAAGGAGACAGTTATAGATAGGAAGCTTTCAGCTATTGCTCATGGTATCCCAGCAATCAGAAACATAAAAGGTAAAGCTTCCGAGCTTCCTAAAGATGTACGTGGTTCACTGGGGAGAAAAACTGGGGGGTTAAAAAAAAAAAAAATCTACAAAAGAGATTCAGCAGAACCACTGGAATGTGACCACAGCCAGAGACTTTATTTTATACCTGCAATCCTCAGTCATTAATAAGTAACTTTTCATTTCAATCCTACTTGGTCTCTAATTTCATGTCATTCTCATGCAGAATCAGAGGCCCTGATGGGCAGACATAAATATATACCAAAAAACGTGTAAAGTGCATGAATATGGATTGCTTCCTCAAGAAACTACATTTAAAAGAAGTGAGAACACTTGCATTACCAAACCTTTGCCACCATGACTTGGTTGCTCACAACTAATTTCCAATGCAAACCAATCTGAACTGAGCCAAAGTATTTACATGGAAGTTTGAGATGAAGAGGGTGTTTGCACTGCCCTAGGTGACACCTTCTCAAGTCTTCTCTAGGCAGTGCTGTAAAATACTTCAGGAATCCTCTTGTTAATACAATAGACATGTTTATATGACAAATGAAAGACAACATCTTTCAGCTACTAGAGAGAAACAGCTACTGGTGACTAATTCATCGAGCTTTCCTTTTATCCAAAGTCTCTGCGTAATCATCCCAACCCTATTCACCATCCTAGTTTCCATCAATTTTCTCTGCACCTGAACTCTCAAGTTCCTTACAATAAAAGCCAATCTCTGTGAAAACCCAAACTTTATGAACAAATGAAGTCTCACCAGGCATATATGCTTATTATTATTTTAAACAGAATAATTAAGTATTAGGCCACAGAAAAAGGGAAAGATAACGTAAACTATTAAAACCTAACCGATAAGAAAGCGTTGAGCACAACTTAACCATGCATTCAGCTATGTACAGGTTAATATGTATCTGCACCCCATTTTACTCTTCAATAGCGTAAGATTAGCCTTGTTCTCCTTTTAATTCAGTTCCATTCACTTAGACCAACACTGAATAATAGTTATTCTTGCCACCAACCACAGATGATAAAACATGATTTTTATGCCCTTTAAAGCATGTAGAAGACCTAACACCTCTGCCCCAGGCTGCCTTCCTCCCCTGCTCTCCCAGCTTTTAATATGGTGGACATAGTAGTTGTTGCCGGTGACACTGGAATGCAAAGGTTTTATTATCAAAATGGGCAACTGGCTCATAAAATACTAATCAAGCCTAAAAATGGACACATAAAATACAAACTTCCAGGGTAACAGCCATAAACAGAAGAGTTGAAGGTAAATTAAATTTGGCATTTTCAGAGCCAGTGTAAATGCACCAAGAGTTTATGGGAGATCTGGGAAGGATTTGGAGACAAGATGACATGCGATGACTTAGTTTATTGGATTTCTTCAGAGAGAAGACTGGCACAAAGGAGTTACATAACACATTGTTGAAGTGACAGAACAGAGGGGACACTTTTTGGCTATTGTAAGTACACGTACCCTGTGCAGCACGTCTCGGCCTGACCTCAAGTTTAAACCTCCAAACATTTCCAAAAAATCACGCCTGTGCTCAAAAGTAGGCTTTCACATTGAAAGCTGTTTCACACTACTGATGAAGAGGTCAGCGTAGCCTCCCTCATTATTCTTGGGAGAATGAGAATTTCACACTCATAGAAACAGAACGGTCATTTCCACCTATGTTGAAACCCAGGAACTGCACAGCTCCTAATCCACATTGCCTTACAGCATTGCTGGCAGAAACTGCAGAAAAAACTGGCATTAGGGTTACAGATCATATGATGCAGTGAAAGCAGTTAAGACGACATATTTAGAAGAAATTGCATCAACGAGCTGCTAATTAACGTCACAATTCCTTCAGTGAAGCTACAAAACTGTCACCATGAACCATACTGACAAAAAAAACCAGCTTTAGACATGAATTTCTTGTTACTTAGCTGCTCATTTGTTTTAGAGGGACAATTGTTTAGGTGAACAGGAAAGGTTTTTTGCTCTGTATTTATATAGCAGGTGGCCCTATGACTGTTGCTTCTGGGTTTCATTCTACTACTGTTTGTACTAGGGGATTAAGGTTATTTTATTCACATCCCAAATGAGTAACAACAATAAAGTACTTCTGACTTTAGGCAGATCGGTTTCCTCATTTTGATCAAATTAGCTTGATTGGCAAATGATACATTCTTCACTTTGAACTGAACTATCATCAAAGGAGGACAAAAAAAGGGAGGAGGGCGAACATTTTCTATTTCCAAAACAAATCTGCAGTCCTGAAATGTTTAAGTGACATAGGAAAACAGGAAAAACACTCAAACAGAAAATTTCAAAGTGATGAAGAGTTAAGAGAAGTAACATATAATAAAAACTAGTCAAAAGCATCAACAACTAGTTTTAAGAAAGCTCCCCCTCCTGTAGCCAGCCATCTTCAAAACAAGATCGCTGCTTTGAGACATGCAGACCGCTTCAGCTAAGATCCAAACCTGGTACCCACCCCACTAGACTGTTGTTATTTTGATGTCCTTGCTCAGCAGCAGCGCTAATGCTGGGGGCTCTTGTGCAGATGTAGCAGACTTCCTGTCCCTGGGTGCTGTGGTACTCACATACGCATCATACACCACTAGCCCAGGAAGAAAATAAGACTTGGAAAGATTATGTCAAACATTACTAAACTTTAATGAGGAGAGGATTCCACCATCCCAGAGATAAAGCCGCTTCCTGCTTTTACCACTCCCCATAGTACCTAGAGATTACTGAGGACCAGCTTATGCTTCTATGATGACATCCTGGATACTTTCGTTTCTTCCACTACTTTTCCAGGTGTCCCAGCCATTTAGATTCTGGGAGGAAAAAATGCTTGAAAATATGTCCAAAAGATCCCTCCTTAAAGCTGGATAACTTCAGTATCTCCATCAGTGGCCCCAGTCAAGCACCTAACCAAAAGACAGACAGGACATGGAGTTCTAGGAAAAGAAGTAGAGAACTTGTTTTCTGTACAGTTAATTGGGTTGTCAAATCTATTGCATAGTAAAAAAACCCATACTCTGGAAAGTAGTCCATGGTACTATACTATGCATTTCAATAAGTGGGCTGCAATTCTCACACATTGCAGAAACTTTGTTAGCTGACATGGCACAGACATTATTCTCCCAATTGAGAGGGACTGCTGGTTGAACTGGGTAATTCCTGTTCACATAACTGTTGTTGTTATATAATCCCATCATCATCTGTGACCCTTTCCTCTTTGCCCCTTGCTACTGCCTCAATGACAAAAAACCATCTGTAGATGCTAAAAGCACATTTCTCTGAGGAACATAGTCTCAACTTACTTAGATGACAATGGAAACAAAAAAAAGGATAGGATGATTAATATTAAACAGAATAACTCACAAGTAAAAATGGGTGCAAATCTACTTTATCATTGTGGAAAAACGTAAATTGAAGATTAGCTATTAATTCTACTTGCTAAAGTGATAGCAATTATGAAATCTACTTTGACAGATAAATGAAGAATAAAAATTGTCCTGTAGAGTCACAGAGTTTTACCATAAGCTAGGATAGAAAGAAACTGAGGTTTTAGAAGGTGACTTAATTCATAATAAACATCATATTGACCCTCAGGAAATGTTTTGTTTGCTAAATGAATAGGTATTTCCCTATAATGAGCCCCAAAATGAATTATTGGTATTTTATGCAAACAGACCAATACAGATGATTCTGGAAGAGTAACACTTTATTTCTAAAACACATTTTAACATGACCTGGCTTGGGACCTACAGTGATCAGTTGGATAAGTTTTCCCTACAAACAGTAGTGTTACAGTTCTTTACATGACAGCTATGCTTGGAAACTTTAAAAAAAAAAAAAATCTAAACCCACCTCTTCAGCATTTACATCCCACTGTCACTGAAGTGTTAGTGAACAGGTAGGGGCTGGATGATAAACAGCTTGTTGAGTCAAGAAGTCAAGATCAGGGAAAGCAACAAAACCAGGCGCCCTAAACTGTGCCAGTAAGCCTGTCACCTGAACTCCTGTCACCTCAACTCAGTTAGTTCATTGCCCTTTGAATGAGTAGAAATGCTGGTGAGTCCTAAAGACCACCTTAACTCTGCTTTATCAGAAAGGCATCTCAAAATGACTGCTGCTGCTTATCTGCTCTGACAAATTTTTTTGGTGATTGGTGTTTTATTGGGAAATAAGCAAGTCCATCCACACAGATCAACATTTTCTTTAGCATTTTTAGCTTCTGCAACTTGCTTACACATTTATGACACACCCTTGCTTCGCTCTTTTCTGCCAGGTACACATAAGAGATCTTGAGAGCAGCAGTTCCTTTTCCCTGGAGGAGCTTGTTATTAATTTCTAGGAAAGACCCAGTGGTTCTAATGAAATACCTATAATACGGAGCTGCTTTGATAATTTGGTGACAGTTTTTGGTAGAAGTTGTTTAAGGACTCCTCAAGTTCTGTCAAATAAGTGAGACTAACGAGCAACGTCTTTTCTTTCAGAGTCCAACATCCACAAGTTGTGCAGCAATTGATGAGCTGTCCTTACCACTTTAAGCATCAACAGATTTGCTGGGTTGGTTTTTTGTTTTGTTGCGTTTTTCCCCTTTTACGGTATTCTTTTGATGGGAAGAACTGTTTAGCCACTGGTATGACCTTTCCAGAATATTCATTTTGGCACAAACATCGTCCATGTCAGTTACAAGGTTTGCCCAACATGAAACCGTGCAGAAGTGACTAGAGGGAGCGTAAAACATGCGAAAGCAATAACCCCCACGAGGCTGCAGTAGTCACTGTAAGAAATCTTTCCCTTTAGTGAAAGAAGAATCTTCCCTTTTAGAAGATTAATGGCAGATTTCCTCCTCAACAACCTGTCCTGTACTGAATGCTTTATCTCACTTTCAGGTTCAAAATGTCTCCTATAAATCAAATTCACTCTGTTAGTAATAATATTTCTTAGTGTAGCCTGCCCCTTTAGTTGCCGATTTGCAACCTGTGTATGGATAGCTCAGAAAAAGCCTTGACAAATCCTTCATTTCAAGAAGGAAATATCTTGTCCTTGTAAGTGGTCATTACCAATGTAGAGTTTCTAAACGATAAACCCCACCAGTGGCTGTGTATCCTTTCAGTGCATCCCTCAAGCAGGAACACCTCAATGGCTACTTGAAGATCCACCCTGTAACTACAAGGTGCTGGTTACTCAGTGCTAAAATCCTGAGCTCAGGACTGTTCCTGGATAAACCATCACAAGCAGCAATTTTCAGCCATCCTTCTGGACTCTTGCTTCTGTTTATGCTCTAGTAGAATCTAGGAACACTCACATTCCTCATTAATATTAGACTTTTAACCCAATGCCATTTTACGGTGTTAATTAAACTTCTGGCCCTTCAGGCCAGGAATGGGTCCTTGCCAACTTGCATTGGCAGAGCATTGTCTTTTCTCAAATCAAAAGGTTATTTTGAAAGCTTTGTGCTGTTTCTGTTGATATAGCATTAGAAATTTCTCCTTCATGCGTCCCAGTTTCTTCCCAAAGGCTATCCAACTTCTGGTATAGTTTGAACAAGCATCCCGTATTAAGGGTTGGTAGCATTTTAATGACCTTATCTCAGTGAACTTCTTTGTTTCTCTTCCTGAATGACTGGTTTAGCAGATTTCTTTCAGAACAGATCTTGAATCTTCTATTTCTCTACAATAATTGCAATTTATGTAGGACAATCAAGACTCAAATTATTAGATAAAGGTCACAGTGCTTAGTGAAATAAGAGATAAAAGAAGATTTCATATAAAGCAACAAAGCACAAGGCTCAGCTAAGGAATGTAATCCAAACCTGGATCAAAATAAATCTTGGTTTTCAAAAACTATGTGTAGTGCAGTTACACCAATTATACAGTACATACATCTGTAGGTTCATCATTCAACAATAGCTAACTTCAAGTTAGGAGGTTATCATTAGCACATTTCATTATTAAAATAAAAAAATCTTTTTAAGCTGGAAATTCAGATTATTTCAGTTAATACACAGTCTTTTCACTGTAAAAGATATAATTTCCAGATTAATATAAGCGATGTTCTAAATTAATTTTTACAGCAACAGGATGGTGAACTCTAAAACTGTGAGTTCCAAACGGAATTAATCAGAACCGCTCAAGCCTTTAAAGGAACACCTCAACAACTAAGATTTTTACGTGTGCAAGCAGAGGTATAACATTTTTTATTCTCAATTCTATTTATCTTCTGCAATACCCCATTTCCTTTCTGCAGGTCTTTTCCTCTGTTTTGTCCTGTCTGTAAGCATCCCATGAGATACCATTTCTAAAGCTACAGCAGATTTATTTTTTTTTAGTCACAGTCAACTGATAATTTTGGCTTAATACCAATATTGATTTAATGTCAATAATAGCCATTTACAGAGCATCATACACACAGCAAACCTCACTGTCCTCCCCGCTCCCTCCCAGAGCTTCAGTAAAGGCTCGTTCTATGAAGATTACAGTGTAAATCTCTACAAGTCATTTTTCAGGCCAATTATTCTGCTGGTGAAATGGGATTTGTGAGAGGACTGTTTGATGTATTCTCGCAGCAATCTCTTAGTTCATTTATCGTATTAAAGGTCGATCTAAAGGACATCACGATAATCCTGACAAACAAGTCTACACACTACAGCTTTCTCAGATTAATATGTCTAAGAAGCAGAATTTCCACAACCTAGTTTTAGAACGCGCAGAGCGAAAGTTCTTTTAAATTAGCAGTACCTAAATACCTTGTAAAGACCAGGCATGAAAGGCTTGCTTTTGCGATGAGAGGAGGAAACAGACTACAGGTACAGCAGTATTCTTCCACAGTGCTAAGTAGTAACACTACCTCTAATTTTGTTAAGAGATAGACTTAAATTTAGCAGCCCGGCCACAAATACTAGGGATAATGGTAATAGCGGCATCCAGCAGCGTACGGATGGGTTTTAAATGGTGACTCTGGCAATCAGGTAACTTCAGACAGACAAGTGTAAAATGAGAGGATGTGCAACATGCACAATTTCATTATCAGTGACAAAACATGAAATCTGGCTCTTAACATGATGACTTTGTTATCACTGTACTTGCTTGGTTTTGTTTTCCTAAAGACTAGCATCTCCATGCATCAACAGTCATGTCATTTTTAGCTAAGCTGCCTTTAGTCAAGCACTTAGCCTTGTGAGCTGGTCAGTTCTACCCCCGTAACATTTTCCTACAGCTGCAGGTATCGGTGCTGTTTCTGCTGCCAGGGAGCTAGTTTGTGGCTTCACAAGTCATCTCGTCCTCAGCAAATGAACCAGTCCTAACATTATCAGAGCACCCTCATTATGGAAAGTGGTGATCCAGTAGCACAGAGGTAACATTCCCTGCAGGTTAAACTCCTCTGAAACAAACAGCCTTTACTGTTCATCATTCTGAGTGATAAGTGTACACAGACTATTAGTCTGCATTACAAAAAAACAGCGGTAGATAAACCAGGAATGATGGTTCACAGGTATGACAATAACCCCAATTACAATGACTATATGAGACAAGATCAAATCACTTCTCCTGGTCCTGTCACTTTAAGACGTGGAAGACAGATCTGGGATTTGTCATTACAGAGGAAAAAAAGGAAAAACAACATAAAGCAGGTTTATATGCTCGGTTAATAAGCTGCTTCACATCTAGGTTTGGGTTATTTACAACTTCTTTAAATTTTTTGAGACTGAGACTGGTCATTGAATGGCTTTTCCTTACCCTTTAAAGTTTCAGCTAAAATGAGTGAGCGTGTCAGTGAGATGGGAAATACGTCTACTGTTTCGAGCAGACATTGGTGCTGCGTGATTTGATCAGAGGTTGGCTGGCACAGGGATATGATGGAAGGAGGTCTGATGTGCTGTGGTATGTGGAAAAGAAAAAGGCAACTGTTACACAAAAGCTCTGTGACTACATTAATGTAGAACCTGAGCCAGATCTGTGGACCAGGGGAAAACTGACTCTGATTGCTAGATGGAAACAAGGGAAGGGGGGAAGCAATAATATACAATGAAGAGTAAAAGCAGGAGAGAAAGATGAAGAGCAGAAAGAGTGGGAGAAACAAATGACGCATCTTTGTTTCTCACTCTCACAAGAACTCGTGCTTATAGCTAGGTTAAAGGATATTAAGACTGCCAGGTCATGCACTAAAACCTACAAGTTGCACTGCCCTTGTAACTTACTTTCTGCATCAGGCATTTCTGTATAACCTGCAGTTAATACCACAATATTATTTTATTCCCCAATACATTTGTTATACACTAGCCATTTCATGGCGTGCAGAGTGCTAACCCCCAGACTAATTTCTTGAATGAGCTAAAAGATGCACAGCATGCAATGCAAGAAGCTGCAGGAAGAAAGAGATAATGTCATGGTTCAGGTAGATAAGTGTCCCTCTGGAGAACTATAGCCCGTTTCTACATGTAAAGATGATTTCTAATATAAAGCTGGTGTTCACATTTGCATTCAAATATTCACATTTGCATTCATCTCAAACTTCAGATCTCGTAACTAAATTCTTACATAGCTTACAAAGAGAGCTTCATATGGAGATGTTAGTTTTCCAAAATGACAGACAGAAGCAACCACCATTACTTGTTCATCAAACTTTAAAAATATTACCTTTTGAATTTAGCAAAGCTTTGCAGGATTAGTATAACAAATACTCAATACATCCATCTTTACAAGGTCTGCATCAAAAACCTGTATATTCTACATACGTATTTCTAAAATCTTCTAGAATACTTAGAGGTTTTTTGTTCGCATGACAAAAGAGTTTTTTTGACTTCAGCTTTTAACGATGAGTCAAGAGTCAATGCTAACTAACACCAGGAAATTCTCTTTAGTGCCAATGACATCACGCTTTGTCTACCCACACCGAATATTAACACAGTTCAGAGAACAGAAATCTCTATTACATCTCATTGACTCAGCCACTGATCCTGCAAATCTTTCTTTTAAGAAGGTTTAGTAATGCATATCTGTGATATTTACTTTCTCTGCGTCTCTGCCACACACACAGCTTTTTAAAAAGATCCAAATTTTTTCATGCTGAACCATACTCCATAATGCACCAGGTTCAGCATATTAATGTCATTGTTTGAAAAAATAAAAACCTACAATAAAAGTTATGCATTACTATGTTCTTCCTTCGCTCTAAGTGTTTCAAGGCCTAAGGGTCATGCTGATTGGATGTTGCTTACACCACACTTGAGACCAACTAAGAGGTAGTGGGTTTGTGAAATGTGAATATTCAGTAAATGTCCTCAAAAACCTGAAAATTTCAACTCCTTCACTTAAAATCCCAGTTTAACGCTGAAGTGAGACAAGAAAAAAAAATGTTCCCCCATATTCAGACTAGGAACACCAAAACACTAGAACAAAATAGGCTATGATTTCTGACTTCACTTTCTTTGTACGCTCCTTTCCCTCTGCAAAAGGTGTCTTTAGAGACTTCTCAAGAGTGAAAAGACCCGACTCAAAGTCCCCTCCACCTTCAATGCAGAAAATAACACTGAGAAAAGTCAATGAAAATCACCACAAGAAAAGAAAATAATGTTAGCAACAAACTGAATCCGTTACGTTGTCCTCCGGTATGTAACACCCGCTGTAATTCGTTTTGACAGCAACAGGAAAGTGGAATCAAACCAGGGGAAAGATCAGGGGCAGTTTTAATTGATAGGAGACCATGGCGCTAGTGTGTGTCAGAATACCACTGAACTTCACCGAGGAAAAAAGAGGTTAAAATATAGCTAGAAGAGGAACAGGATGCCATTGTGCATATGCCTCGTTCAGAAAGCAGCGGTGAGCATTGTTTACCTCTGACAGCTCTACCTGACCTTCGTAGGTCAGGCATTGTTCAGAAGAGGAAATCCTGCTTACCTCTTCATACCTCTTCCCCGACAGCAATCTGTCCGCTAATGCTCCGCTGGCTCCAACACTTGCATGGAGCGGTTCTGTGTTGACACATACAATGTTCCTCCAGTGCCAGACTTTAAAGTAGCAATGTAAGTTGTGGGAAGGACAGGTTTGGATTACCTTTATCAGTAGGCTAACTGACTTTAACCAGTTGCTTTGAATGCCATTGCATGCTCTTACGAGTTGCTACTTGGGATAGAAATTTGATTTTCCTGTAGCTCGTGCACCTCTGCAGCTTTTTTACATTTACTGTACTTGTACAATACATATCAGTAGTTTTTCAGTAAAGCCATTACAGAATTTTCAATCCTCAGATAAATAGAAATTGTATGGTCTAACTACAATATTAATGGCTGTATCTTTTCAGAAATTGAAATCAGATTTAAGAACTTGGTAAAGACTGAACCTTTTAGCCTTCAAGCTGAACTGTGAAAACAATATTTGCTTAAATACTTCAAAAATCACAATCATTTTGGACTTTACAGCTTTTACAGCTATAGTACAGATGCGGGGGGAGGGAGCCCGGGCCTTTATATAAAAAGAACTTCCTCTCCAACGCATAGTATGCCAAAGGATTTACAACAGGTATGTTAATTCACCAGTTTTAATACATTAGCCAAAGATGCTAAGAATCCACAGGTTATTCATTCATCTCTTGCTTCATTACCAAGATACTCCTCACATATCAGGCAGTCAAGATTGGAAAAACATTGTGTGTGAAAGCTAGGAAGCCATGCATTAGTATTTATGTCCTCAAGAATTCCTAAAACAAACACAAACCACACCTTTATATTGCAAATCTAGCTATAACATAAGCAGAATTCTGGCGTTTTTAGTGCCAAACTACACCAGCATAAGTCATGACACAGAAGTCCTGAAAAGTGACAGATACTTTATCACCACCTCGTGACTGGGGAGAGTCTTTATTGTAGAGCTCTTGGTGTGCTTGCTGTTCAAGGAAGACTATCGTGAAGTGACAGATCTCTCCAGCTAGAGGAGTTTATTCCAACCCGTTCCTCTCAGAGAAAGAATAAGCAGCCTTTGGGTCTTGATAAGTGGAGACAGCAGCATTTAATGGTCTCCTATCAACCTGACCTTGAAAATAATGCTAGGATAACGAATCTGAAAGCAGTTTGGACTACCGTGTCTGTCAGTAACTTCCTGATAAACAAAAGCAATAATAAAAACACTCCATTAGTCACACACTTGAAAGAAATATGGGGAAAAGATCTGATCGATAGGTTGTCCAATGAGATAGTCAAAACTGAACTCTTGTCAAACACCTCTTCTATTCTCAGCTGAAAATTATTATTATTTTTATATATTGGACATAATAAAGGTTTAGCCATTCAATATCTGCAGAATTCTCGTGGTCTTGTCTAACATGGTACAGTGTTGGTGTGTTCTTTCCTTTTTCTTCCCCTACACAAACAGCGTTTGACCTCTGCCTGTGTGTCTTCATTGTTAACTAAATTCTAACCTAGTCCCTTACCTCTGCCTCAGAAACTCTGTCCCATCCTTTTTATATCTAAAAAAAGTGTCTGAGTGTAATATAATCATAATCGTCAAGTCTAAAAACCTTAAGTCTGTGTTACAGTCGCTCCCAATTGCATTTGAACTCATTTTCCCTACAGGAACTTAACAACAGTGCCATGTCAGCGCCTTTGCCTTATTTCTTGGAGCACCAGGAGTTACCCGATTTATGAATATGAACTCTTTATGGCTTTGAAAATACTGCTTTTGAAGAGGCACATCTTAAGTATGGTTGTCCAACAGTGCTCTCCCTTTCCGCTCCTCCCTTTCTTCTGGCTCTCTGGTAAAATCTACCACGAATTAAGGGGACTGGCTTGATGGGAACAGGAAAAGTGTGTGCACAAAACTGTACTCAGTTTCCAGTAAATCTATGATATGGACCTATAAAGCTGAAAAGTTTTAAAAAGAGACTGAATCTATCCTCAGCTTTTTCATAACTCACTGTCTAAATACTGTAACAAAGTGTAGGGAACAAAGTCACGCATCAGAAACTGAGCTCATTCTCCTAAATGCTTCAAAAGAATTAACTAAATAAGGTCAAATAAGCGATGAGCTGAAGAAAGGATTTTTCCTCCTCATCCCCTCTCACTTTCAACGTTAAGTTAAAAGGGACTTTGTCCTGCAAACCATTCAGTCCAAGAAGTTTTGTACAAGCAATTGACTGGATTTGGCCAAGAGTTTGTATCATTCTTTCTTGAAGTATCTTCTTTTTTTTTTGTTTTTTAAAGTCACTTCCTCCTATAATCTACTTAGTTTATGACCCAAGCATCAAAATAAACAACCTTCAGGATTATGGTGATTCATTGTATAAACTTTCTTCTAGCATTTCCAGAGAATGGACCTGAGAGTAAGAAACCTATTAATACCTCATAGTGTGTTTTATGGAGGATTTTGATGCTGATTTTGTAAGTCAAATTCAGAATAATACTTTGAAAAACAGTTTGCAAAACAATGATTGTGACACCTCTACTTTCTAACATTTTCTGTCTTTCTGTTTGCCAAACAGAAAGAATTTCTTCCTGGCAGTAGTCTTGCTAGGATGAACGCAGAGACAAACATTAACCAAGGACTTCTTAAACTTTAGTGAAGCACATTGGAGAACACGCTAATTAAAACTAGCACTGAACAACTCAGCATTCAGCACAGCCAATGACTTTTGTGCTTAACATTTGAAAAGAAAAAATTATCGTTGTCAGCTGATCACAGCTGGTGTCGCCAAGCTAACGCGAACTAGTTTATACAATGGCTAAGACAAGACTTAGCCCTTATTGAGCCTTTATTGCTCTAGTAGCCAAGACTTACTCCTCTGTCATGGTATTTTGAGCTGCAGAGAAGCAGTGTTGGGAGAAGTGGTTGCACATCAGGTTTTAAAGATCAATATGAACCAATTTTGCTTGCAATTGCACAAATGCAATTCCTATGATAGCTTTGTAAGTTTATATTATGCTATTTTAGTTAAATTTATGTACAAAAAATAAAAAAGATGTGATAGACACATTAGAGAGACTGGAAACAAAGTAAAGCAAGTTTTCCTCTACTTATCTACAAGAAATTAGAGTTACAGCATTATTAATCCACAGTAATACCTCACATGAGCAGGTTTGTTGTGTTTAATACTGAGGTATTGCAATTCAGAAACTTCTGCAATTTTTTTTTTTTTACTTTTACTCACATTACTAGAACATTTTTTAATAAAGATTAACTGGTAATCTGTGTTCATAAGCACATACACTGTAAAAGGTAATGAAAAATATTATCATACCTAAAATAGTAACTATTTCAAGCAAATTCTGTGACACAAAAACAACTTGTAAAATACCACAGAGAGTACAGACCGTATGATGACAAGCAACACTTTTCAGGAACGTCTTAAGCACACGTTTAACTTACTCGTGTGCTCTGTTGAACTCAACAAGAATTAAATTCCAGCTAAAAGTTAAGAGCTTCTTTATATAGCTTTCTGAATATGATCTGTCACGTGATATACTATTCTCTATCTTAAGGAGTCCAAGGATCCTTTACCAAAAAAAAAAAGAAAAAAGGCAAGAAGAAAATTTGAGAAATAGCACAGAAGAGTTTTCTTGGCCTGAGCCTAACTTTTTCACATTTTTAATGTAAATTTACTGCTCATGAAAGGTGTCAGATTAGAACCCTCAGGCTGAAGTTATCTATACAGCCACAGACATGTAGCGCATCAGCAGCCACATTGTCAAACTTCCCCTTAAAATGTGCTTCTCTGAAACCAATCACAGTTCATACACTGCTAAAGAAATGTGGTTTTCTTTACCCCTTTTTTAAAAAAAATATTTTTAAATTCCAGAAAAGAGAAAGGAAAGTGATTTGCAGGGAGGAGGGAGTCTACTTTCTAGTGTTAAGGGGGCTTCAGATCACATGTACTTGTGCAAGCAAATACTTCTGCCTAATCTTACCCAAGCAACTGTGTGGATTTTGAAGTCAGACACAAGCGTATTGGCAGGATTTGGTCTAAAGTATCAGTCTCCCACAGTTATGTTGATTTTTTCGGTACAGGGCTATCTCCCCAGTTAATAAGTACCCATCTCCAGGAAGGACCAGGGGCTAAAATGTACAATTCCACAGGTGCACAAGCCGAAAAACGTACACAAAAGTAAACGTTTGTGGATTCAACCGTTACTTGCTCCTAACTGCACTCATCTTCACTGGGAAGTTCACACCTAATGAGCCAGGAGGGAAACGGGAGACAACCTTTTACAAGCTATGCTTTCTGCACACCAGACCTCAGAGGCAACAGAGGAGAGCAAAATGCCTTCAGTTCACTGCCACAGCCATATCTTCCACATACAAACCCATCTCTTCTGCCAAGCACAAACCTTTAGACTATTCAGAAAGCACTTTCTAGAGGAACATAAAATGCTGTCTGTGACTCACTCCCAGTCTAAGGATTTTTAAATTTGCAATGCATATGTGTCACTTTAAGAGCTCTCCTGATGAAAGATTTTGCTATTTCTTTATTAATGAATAAAAATATACTTGTAAAAAACATCCACCAGATAAGCACTCAGCTGATGTACCACAGCTTTTTGCACAGTTTCATTTTCACCAGTGCCAAGCATATGGAAACTGAGAACATTTCCTGCTTTACACCTGCCTAACATTTAAGTAAGGTTTTTATTACCTGCAGTGTGGTACTTCTCAAAGAATTTCGGTAAGGGCACTGCTCCTTTTTTCCAATTATTGCACCAACACACTTGGACACACTCCCTGACCACATATATTTGGTTTTAAACACTTAGTCTTATTACTTCAAATTCAACATTTAAAGTTAGGCACAGGAGTGTTTACTGGACCAGATCTTAAATAGTTTTGCAAATGCACAATTAAGAGGGAAATGTTGAACTGTGATTAGGTTACTGGTGTTGTGGATGGGCTTTGCCTTCGAGTTAGAACTAACGTCTGAGGTTTACTAACATTTAGAGATATTGTATGATGCATCCCATTACAGAAACTGAAGACAGCTATAAATTGCAGACAGAAATGAAAACCACATCCATCAAAGAGGGGAGAAGCAGAGAATATATTCGGGCTGATTTGACCCTTCAAGGCAAACCTCAGACACCATCCAGAATCACAGACTGGAAGGAACTTGTTCAGATCATTCGGTCCAGCTCCCTCACGACCTCTCTGGGCAATCTGTTCTAGAGTTTCACCACCCTCATGGGGAAAAAAAATAGGAAGGAACGAAGGAAGTCCTTGGCAGATCAGCTATAGACAGCTACATACTGAAGCGTAGGATGTAGCTGTCTACATTTAATCTGCATTCAGGATAAATCCAACTGTTTAGCAGTTGCTAAGCACCCAGTGACCCCTGCTCAGCTGAGGAGGGGGATGGGCAAAAGGAGAAAAGACCCCCAGGGTGAAATGAAAATAGATTTAATGCAACAGCCAAATAATACCAAATGGCAGTATGAAGTATACAAGGCTATACTCAGCCCGGGGAGTGTACAGTGCTCATGATAAACGCGAAGGAAGTCCTCAGGAGCAGAAGGGTAAGCAAGCTCCTCCAGGGATGAAGAGAAGCAGGAGGAAAGAGGAGCAGGATCATAAGGAGCCCCTGTCCTCAGCAAACTGCCCCCTTTATGATGAGCTCGAGGTTTGTGGTCTGGGATACATCTGTGAGCCAGCTCGGATCAGCTGCCCTGGCTGACTCCAAACTGCTGATGGCCTGCAGACCACGGCCAGCCTAGTTCTGTCCCAGCAAAGCCAGGACAGTAAGTCAAATGCATTGCAGAAGTATTTTAAGGTAATTGTCATGGTTTAGACCCAGCTGGCAACCAAGCATCACGCAGCTGCCCTCTCACTCCAGGAAAGAAAAAATGCAACAGAAGGCTTAAGGGTCGAGACAAAGGACAAGGAGGGCTCACTCACCAGTTACAGTCATGGGTAAAGAACAGGCGTGACTTGGGGAAACAAAATCACTACTAAATTGCCAATTCAATCAGAGTAGGACAGTGAGAGAAACAACAGGATCTTAAGTATATCTTTCCCCCCAGCCCTCCCTTCTTCCCCAGGCCCAGCTTTGCTACCTCCTCCTCCTCCCCACTCTGCACGGAGCGGGCAGAGGATGGGGGATCGCAGCAAGTCCCAGGTCACTTCATGCTGCTTCTGCTACCCACTCTTCTTCAGGAGAAACACTCCTCACAGTTCTACCTGGTGTCACAGCGGCACCCCTCCCACCGCAGCCAGTCCTCCATGAACTCCTCCAGCTGGCGCAGGGGTGTTCCACTGGGAGTTGCTCCCCCAGTGACGAACCACCCAGCACGAATCTCCCTCCGTCACGGCCTCTTTCACCTGCTCCAGCATGGGCTCTTCCGTGACTCCCTGCTCCAGCATGGGCTTCTCCACAGGCTGCAAACTGACCTTCTCTCCACCAGTGATTTCTGAGGACTGCAAGGTCTCAGCCTGCCATCCCACCATGGGCCAAAGGGACATGGCTGCTCCGGCATGTCTCCCCGACCTCTTCCTCGCTAACCTGGGCGACCGCATAGTTGACTTCTGCGTGGTTGTCTCTCCCTCTGACCTACCCCCTCCAAAACAAAAGAGAGCTCCCGAAAGAAAGGCTCTTGCCAAACAGCTTTCCTCTCTTACATATGTTCATTCACAGAGGCGCTGGTTTGCTCAGCCTTGGCCAGAGGCAAAACTGGAGCTGGAGCTGGAGGGGACCCTTTCAAGGAAGCTTCTTACAGAGGCCACACCAGCAGCCCCATCCCCGCTACTGACACCACACCAAGCACAAACCCGGCACAATAACACAACCTGATGATTAAGTAAACGGGCAAGACCCAATGATTTGTAACTTCACATCTCCTAATTTAACTTAAGGCCTGTCAAATATCTGCATCACAATTTTTTAATTTTTTTTTAAACCTGTGGAGATCACTAGAGCTTCTATTTCTAACCGTACTTTTATCAAATGGAACATTAGCTACCTATGCTAGATCTGTATTTTATTCAATATGATAAAACAGAAAAATCAATATTTATCAACAATAAAAGATCAGGAGTGCCATAAAGCAGATTTTTGACACATGCTGGCCCTCTGCTATAGTAATAGCCACATAAATTACTCAATCTATTCATACATGGTAGCCAAACAAGAGGGCTGACAAGCAGCAAGGGAATAGTTACTGTCTATTTTATTCAGTAGATCTGAATCTATGCATTCAAATATGTGTCTGTAGAGAACCTGTAAAAATTCAAGGATGGTTCAATCACCTAAGCAGGTGTTCAGGCTTTTGAGAAGGGATTGAAGACAACCTACATCATTATGCTAGGAGTTTTAAATTCCTATTGATGGACTCCACTCAGCTCTGTACGTACCAGCTGAGAACTGGAAGCATTATTGTCATGCAAGGCCAGTGCAGCAGCCAGTGTGGGTCCTGCTCGGTGCTGTGCATGAGCTACAGATCCTGCATCTTAGAAAGATTTGTTAGCTGAGGCATGATACCATTCGGCCTTGGCTATTGTCATTGCTGAGCTGATTAAGTACAGAACGCACTCTTAGGGGCTTGGTTAAGGATGTGCGCATTGTGTTCATTGAGGGATGATGATACTCTAAGGTGTTTGAAAACCAAGCCATCTGAGAGCTAAAAAATGGATTTAGGTGCCTGCCTTTAGATGTCTGTGCTTAAAATTTGATGATTTAACATACACAGACAAGTAGTCCTCAGGCTAAGAACAGCAGATTAGAAAATAATCCTTTAGAATGGAAACGCTCTAGCAGACTACAGTGCTAACCTCTAACATGTTACCCCAATTTGTATTTATTTAATGGCCTGTACAGGATCGAGGGAGGGCTCAGAAGCTCTCCGCCACCACACCAGGAGGAATTTTCTCTTCTCTCTACTTGGCATACCCTGTGATAGATTAAAATAGTTTTGCTTGTGCCTCTGGAGATAGCCTAATACAATCATAGAATCTTTCATAAACAGCATGAGTAGCTTGCAGTAAAAAAAAAAAAAAAAAACAACCCATAACTTTCCATCTGATCAAATAAATTCCCAAAATGTCAGCATCTTTCCCTTAAAAAATGTTATTTAAAATTATAAGCAAACTCATGAACTCATGTTTCTGCTAAAAACAACATTAAAGTTCTTTCTTGCTGCACAAAATATGTGATTTCAAGGATTCTAAACAAAAATGTGTTTAGAAGGTCTTATAATCAGGCCATAGCTTCACGTGTGAAACACTTTAGAGTCCTGAAAGCATCTATTCTTGTGTTTCAGAAAAGTGAGGATTTTAAACTAGCATTACTGTTTATCCCATTTTGGTGTTAATCTTCATATTCCAACATTTAAAAGGCTATCAGATCTTCTGTCATTTTAATACAAATACCGTGTGTGGCTGTTGACAGCATTTGGCGCAGAGATATTTTGTCATATTTCTGATAACCCCAAGTGCGTTTCTTTAAATGCATTAAAAATCTATACAATTTCTCTTAACGGTTTCTGCAGAGATGATGAGATTAGGAAATAGGCTTCATCAGGATTGCATCAATGTTTATCTGTAAAGTTCTTTTCTTCAGGGTTTCTAAAAATACCTTGTCAGCAACTGCCCGAATTTCTAAAGGTGTCCTATCAACACTTTATTATATTTTTTGACATAATAGCAGAGATTGTTACATTAGATCTGTAAGAGAGTTTAGCTTCACTACAGCAAAAGAAATATTTTCTGGCATCCCTATCCTTTCAGTCACAGGTCCTCAATACATAGGCTAGCAACGTGTGTGAAGCGCTGAGACATTTCGACTTCGGTGGGAGTTACGCCACCTCATTCACTCAATACACACATATTGTGTATATCGGCGGTTCCAAGTGAAGGGAGCAATCGCTGCAAGATTAAGGAAGACAGGGACTTGGAGACACAATATCCAGGCAAGCTAAGGCATAGCAATATTAAGAAAAGGCAGACAGGAGATTCCAGGAGAAAAATGAGATTATTTTCTTTTTTCCCACGTGGAAGGAAAGTTAAAATTTAAGAAAGGTGTTTCTAGTCATAAAATACCTGATGAATTAAGAGCCAGTAAAAATGACACTGGTCACCTTGCAGGCATTGCTATGGAGACAGCAAGATTCCAGACATAAAAATCCTTTCAAGACAGGATAGGTCAGGGCATCCTTAAATAGCAAACAACAATAAATTCACAACATTCCCAAAAGACTTCAGGGCCTTGCTATAAACACTACTCAAAACTTTTGCACTGACTAATATATCAAAACAACTTTCTCATGTTTTTAAGAGGTCTGCACAGTATCTGATATTATAGCAGCAGTCCAGCAACAACAAATGACAGGTCACAGACCATTCTAATCATATTTCATATTTTTTAAGTGCTCCCATAACTGCAAGTCAGTATAACGTCATATAAACTAAATTGGTTTAATAAGATTATTTAATTCAATAGAAGTCCTTTTGGGAAAAAAAAAAAAATCCAGGTCCAGAAGCCCATCAACCTAGCAAATCATTCTGTAATGTGAGTTTCCACTCAAGAGCTTATAAAGTAACCTCAAAAAAGGAAGAGCAGCAGTAAGTATCAAACTCAAGAACTTTTTCGCAGCTTCCTTCACATAACATTGTTTGGTTTAGGGTCACGGAAATAAGATAACTCTCAGGGAAAAAGCAGTGACAGCTTCTACAAAGAAAATAATTCTTCCATGTCCTAACAGAGCAGGTCAGTGCCTGAATTTATTCTTCTTGTTAGGTATATCTATCTATTGGGTAGCTTCTACACCCAAATCATTGTACTCCAAGATGTGTTCAGCAAGTACTTGGTTCGCTATAAATGATGCTCTGCAGAGCACATGAAAGAACAGTGAATGGGATAAGGCTTTCTGACTTTTCTCTGAATAATGGAACCAAAATTAGCATATCGGGATGAACAGAAACACTGAGCAGATGGCTCCCACATCATTTCGGCTAGGTAGAGCTGTGGATGATCGCCTTATATCTACCCAGACATTAAATGTTACTTTAGGTCTGTCTGATGGTTGGTATTTCCAAAGGCACCCAAAAAGTATTAAACATCTGAAGTCTCACACAGCTTGTAGAAGTTAAACGTCCAACTCACTTGTCCTTCCTTTCACAATGAATTTTTGCTCAGTAGTGTGTCAAAATACTCTGAAACGATGAATGCTCATTTTCCTGCACAAGCCAAATCCACTGTGTTGCGCCAACTTACTTCCTTCACTATCAAAGGGAACCATGTAAATGAAAAGACTGCATTTCTCAAACACAAAGTTGATCCTCAGTGTCCAAAAAATTTGCGAAGTTCATCTTAAGAGTTAACTTACTGGATTTCTGATTATTTCACCTAAAAAAGGAACTAAATGAGCATTATTAAAAAAAATTAAAAATAAAAATTGTGTTTCAAGCCAGTAGGTAAATAGATGAATCCAATTCCTTTCCAAAAATTATTCTTCATAGTGAGAGCTATGTAATCACTTAATACCTTTTCAGTAATAAAAATACTACAAAGTAAGATGTTGTGCATAATACTCTAAGTTTAATTAAAACTGAAAGAAAAACAACAAAACCAGAAAAACAGAACTGCTTTCTACTGAAGCAGCAGCCACTTGGCCTCCGGCTCAATTTTCTGTAGAAAAACCAAAATCTGCTTTCATTTACATCTTTCAAACCCCATTGAGGTTCACCAGGCTGAAGGTAAGAGTCAACTACAGGATATAATTTAGAGGTCATGTGGACAGGGTGTGCAATCCACCTATCCCCATCAGTATTTTTTTTGAAACCCATCATTACGGTAACACTTTCTCCTTCATCACCAAGACTTTGATATATCCAAGAATAAGACAATGACATGGATGAGAGCTGTTCACAAGTCCTACGAGAGTAATCCAATTTTTAAAAGATAATACCTCAGTAGACCTCTTTAACTGCACCACGGATCTCCTAGTTTCCTCAGGAAAGACTTGAATGTCAGAGGTGCTCAGCTCTGCCACTAATGCTTGTGAGTTTCAATGTTTTCCTAAGACATCAGCATTTTCTTATTATACCTGTAGGGCATATTTGCATTATGCTTAGCGTGAGGCATTTACATCATCTATAGCTGAGATCAGAAACAGAATCAACATTATAAGTAGAATCACGCCCAATATGTATTTGTTAGGCATTGACATAGAAACCAAAATGAGCATCTATACCAAAACAAAGGTATACTGTGTACACGAAACACCCCAGTGGATTGATGTACGACGGGAAATCTCATGACCTATCAAAAGGGGAATCTCAGACTACAAGAGTGAAGGTAGGAGAGGTGATCAAAATTCTCTAGTTGCTAGGCATTTTATGGAAAGAGGCCACATTCACTCATCTTATTAAAATTCATGGAAATTGAAAAGATACAAAAGCCCAGGAGGGGTGGGGTCAGAAAATCTATTTCATAGAACTGGAGAGCTTACTCTAAATTCACCTTGAAAGCACTTTCCCCATCACAGACTTCCTGAGAGTCTTTTGATTCCTCTCCTACTTAGGTGGTAATTATAGAACTTCTTTTCCTCCCTGACTAATGCATACAGAAGGGGGTCACTTCAGCATTTTATGCAGATTACCATGGTTTGTTTCTAACTAGATCTTTGCTGGAAATTACTTCTCCTTCGGCATATCTCCAACTCATCTAGCAAGCTTTATTTTTATTTCCTTCTGCTTCTCATGTCTTATCCTCTGGCTGTGTCATTTGGTATCATAATTGCTTTAGTATTAAATATTGTTGAACTCTGCACTTCTGTGTTCTTTTTCTTTACTTTCCCATTTAATTTTAAATTTACTGTTGTCAAGAAACCATGACGCTAAGGCATGGGGATGATGGAAGAGGGTCAGTAATCAAAGGCTACGTAGCACATTGCTTTTGTGAATAAAAATTCTACAAGGTACAAATCCAAAGGGAAAGACTAAATCCTCAGACAGATTTCTAAGGGCAACAGAATCACGTCAGATTTTTAAGGTCATCGCAGTCATTTCAGTCAGGAAGAATCTGGTATAAATTGCCAGTGGTGCTGGATACTTGGCCCATGTGGTCTGATCTGGCCCTCAGCTCCTGCTGCTTTTAATTTCTTGTACAAAGTGACACTAGGAGAAAGATGTGACGAGAAATTCTGCACCACCCCATTTCCACATCAGGGAGGTTTGTCTCCTCATTACACTACTACAACAGTGCAATGGTATTTCTCCATGCTCAGGCACCTACCCTGCCTTGGGAACTTGTAATCTGTAAGATTATTAATAGCTAGTAAGCACAGTATTTTCAAGATTAAACCAAGGCTCAGACGCCATTTGACAACAGAAACAACGCTCTTGCAGGCACGTTAGAAGTAGAGTTAGAAGTAGAGTCAAGATCTCTAGTCTTTTTGTTTTGGTTTTTGCTACTAGCTCAGCTTTATTCTTAAAAACAAAGCTGAGCTAGAGTTGCTTTTAAACCGCTTTTCTATTATTGGACAAAAATTGCAGGACATGAACAATAGTGGTACTGCAGTAACCAGCTTGCTAAGTATATCCCAAAGATTTTGAATTTCAAATAGAAGTAGCAGACTTCTGCATAACTCAGCACATTTTTGCAAGTGATAGCAATGATAACAACAGATGAACTGTATTCCCCTTAAATTCACCAAACATACGTCACTGCTAATAAAGAAAAAAATGGAATGTTCTCTCAGGGAAAAGCTTTCAGTGTTTCTGTATTAAGAGATGATACAAGAATAAAGACTTTCTACAAAGCCCTCAGAAAGGTGGGCCGCTTCAGAAACACAAGACAGCTGTGACCAAATCACCCAAATCACACAGTGCCAAAAGACTTTCAAGGTATTAAGCACAGATTTTTCCTAAGCCTGACTGTCCTGCTCCATGTACCATTCACTCAGCCAGCTGCATAGCCGCCTCCCATTCCCCTGAGACAAATCCATCATGATTTCAACAGCAGTTCTTGAAGAAGATTTTCTACATCTAAGATAACATAAACACTAAAAGCTGTATTTTTACATGCATAAGTGGCCTTAAAAGAGAAACTTTTTGTATTTGTCAAGCTTCAGACTAACTCCTCCCCACCCTGATGAACAATATTCATACCCCCAAGTCCTAAGGAATCTAAAGCAGCACCCAATGTTTGTCTCTTCGCTCCCAGCTGTTCCCCAGGCTTTAATTTCTCCCTCTTTCAGAATCCTATCTGGCACATGGAGGAGGTTTTTTCAATAAATCAATACTGTAATAAAAAATGACTGCCTTTATGCACTCCACATATTAAATGAGTTTCTCTTATACAGATAAAACCATTCACCTTATGCTCGATATTTGACATTTATTTTTAATAACAGACTTTAATAAAAGAAGCACCTGGCAAACATGTGACTCTAACATAGCACAATGTTAAGTCTTGTCTGCTTTGACAATATCGTCCTGATGAGGCATAATAGCTAATCAATTTAATTTGTTTCAGAAAGAATGATAGCATTTTGCTGTTTCCAAAGTATACTTTTGAAAAAGAATAACCATCTAAAAGAGCTGCTATGAGAATAGGCATGTTAATTAATAGCTATCATTTTTTCGTCAGCAAAATGGAAGGCTACTGTTTTCAGCAAGACTGAAATTAGCAGTTTACCCATGATAAATGTAAAAACCAAAACCAAATTATATGCTTTTTCTTAAAATTACTACAGCATAAATATCCTTGTGGCACTTACGTAGAAAACCATACATACATGATAAAATTGCTCCCCAGCGCATGCACACAGAAAGAACAAATTATCTGCCACAACATTATGTTTAAGAGCAGAATTTTCAAAACTACTTTTGTGTCTCACATTTACTCCACGGAATTAGCCAAAAGAAAAGTCAGGGAAAGCAAAACCAAAGCATAAAAGACTCTCTGAGGAATATCAACAACCAAAAAGCATCTGCGTGTTCTCCATCATGTCACGTGGGATTTGCTAATCCAGAAACAGGCCTCCTGCCGGCTGCTGCAGCTTCAATCATTGCGCTTGAAACTAAGCTTTGCTCTGTCCTCACAAAAACAACACCAAAGAGTTGTACGAGGCGTAGAGCTCCTAAAACCACAGTCAGTCGTCGTTGTTACAGCAGAGATTTCCATGTTACGCCAATGACTTACCCAGATGTTTCCATCTTGGTGGTAGGGTTTCCAGTTTCTCCCCGTATCGCTGTAGAGCATCCGATACTGAGTGACCCAGTCAGAGCTGCTATACCTGCCCTGAGTCGCGATCGCACTGATCTGCTTCCTACTGCCAAAATCCACCTGCAGCCACTGGTAATGATCACTGTCTGATGGAGACCAACCTCCTGCACCTGTTGGGTTGAAACAAGAGAGGGATTTAGACCTGAAGCACTCCCTTTGAAGTGAACACATGTGAAGATGCTGATTGCTGGAAGGGAGCCCAGCTGAGAGGAATGTAATACTAAAAAAACTTGAACACATACAAGAGAAGTACGATTGCACATTTTTAAAAAAATTCATCTTCAGCACAGGCTTCAAATACCTTAACTCTGTTGCCTTAATCATTTTATGATATAATTATAATGATTTAATGGGCTGATGTTACTGAATCAATGCCTTTACAATGCCTTAATTACAGTTTATTAGTTTTTGCCAAATTATAGTTGTTCAAGGGTTGACCAATTTGCCATGAAATCCTTTGTCAGAGTAAGTTGGCACAAATCAATAACAATCTTCGGATTTCACATGCCTTTTCAATAGCATTTCACATTAAAGAGATAATATCAATAAATGGGAGGAAATCAGCGCAAGCTCTCTGTTTTCCTGTGTTTCGCTATAGTGCAAAACCTGAAAGATCTACCAGAAGCATTGAAAAAGGAGCAGGTAGTGAAGGGCTGGATCCAGTTTTGATCTGCTGGGTGTACCAGCTGTCACAGATTACATTGGCAGATGCCTCACAGAAGTGTTATTGCTCTTTATGGGTCTATGAGTTAACTTGATAGTAATATTATTAACAATATTCTGCTTAGCCCCTAGACTAAATTGAACTGTTCTAAGTAAAGGAGGCCAGTGATGCATATATAAATGTAGTATTAAGTCATTAATGCAAGTTCTTCTGAAATAAAAGATATTTACGGTAAAATTGTATTTGAATACTTAAGAGAATGAAAAAATTCTAAGCTATATATTATAACAATATATTTACCATAATGATAAGTAATTAGGATATACATGAAAAATATAAAAAAAAAATCTATCAATACATAGAAAAAGTGGATAATTGTTCTCTTTATATTCATAGCTTATGTTAAGACACAGAAAAAAACCCTTACAAGTTATTACAAGGTGGGGTTTTTTTGCTTTCTTTTAAGTTTTAACCAAATAAATGGTCTGGCACACCACAAAATCATGTAGTCTAGGCCATGGGCCAATTTTTGTTGCTTCTAATTTCACTTATAGACTTCAATTGATGTCACAAACCTAGCTTGCTTGCCAAGCAGAAAGCTCTTTGCTATACTGCATCTTATATACTCCCATCATTAGGCGGCAGCGTTGCCTCAGTCTTAGACACTTCTGAACTCACTCAGCTGCTACAGGTGTTAACATCTGCAGGTCACAGGACATTTTAATGTTGGGATATCAATGGGATCATTTGATGCCATAAATGGTTGCCTTTCATTGTAATTAAACACGTATCACTATGCCACTGATATCTAATTTGTTAAAATTTTTAACATGTACAGTATGTACTTTGTCCCTGCACTACAGGTAATTACAGCCAGCAATACAAATAGGATACTTTAGGAACAGGGAATAGTTAAATGCTATTTAAAAAAAACAAAACACAAAAAGAACCACAACCCCAACACCATTAGTAAAAGCTCTTGCAGGGAAAAGTATCCCCACACACTCCCAAATTCAAACTAGCTCTATTTTTGCAGAGAATGGTAACTGGTCATTTAAAACTAGAACACAACTTCTTCATGACTGCTATGCAAGGAGATTGGAACAGTTAGCTGAGTTATAACAGTTACACTTGGCATACCGGCAGAGACATTATATCCTAACATCCCCGTCCAATGGGCATATCAGACTGATCAATGAATCATCTGGTTCAAAGACACCTTTAAGATCATCAAGTCCAACCGTTCACCCTGCACTGCCAGGGTCCCTAAACCATGTCCCTCAGCACCACATCAACACAACTTTTAAACACCTCCAGGGATGGGGACTGCACCGCCTCCCTGGGCAGCCTGTTCCAATGCTAAATGACCCTCTGTGTAAAGAAATTTTTCCTGATATCCAACCTAAATTTCCCCTGACACAACTTAAGGCCATTTCCTCTCGTCCTGATGGCACACAAAGGACACGAAGCTGCCCCTATAGAGAAGACACTTTTGTGCCTCCAGAAAAGGTAAAATTCAAATGTGAGCATTCAAATATTTTCATGAAAGACAGAGCTGATAAATCCATCAATACAACATCCTTCAGCAATGCAAGCGTTGAAAAAGGATAACATACCAAGTCTGTAAGAAGGCTAAAACAGACACAATCTTTACACTTTTTATCTATGCAGGAGATTTGGTTTTACAGGAAATTTACAGTAAAACGAGATTTTGTTATGCACATTTAAAAGAAAAGTCTTTAGACTATAACACAATATTTTTTTTTCTATTTGTACATTCATAAAACTGAGATGAGACTTTGGCCGCCTTTAACCGATAAACAAACTCCTCCATTGAATCACAACCAGGTTTCAGAAAGCGTTCACCTACAAACCATTGAAATGTACGGAAAAATAGAGTGCTAACACTCATTTTCCCAATTTTCTGATATAAGAAGAGGCAGTAAACATTCTTCACATCATGCCTGCAGAAGTTAGACATGTCACAATAGTCACACCTGGGCCGGGAGATGGAAACAGGAGTACTGCAAGAGCCTGTCCTATAACCATTTCTAATAAGCGAGAGACAAGACTTACATCCAATATTACAGACAGCAGCAAACAATATTATCCCGCTGGTTTCTTGACCTAATTCTCTACCTCAGTTTCACATTTATCCTTCAGCTTTTCCAAACAAACAAGCAAGCAAAAGGATGAAGGAGAAACTCATTGGGTTATAGCTAAAAGTGTTGCTTAGCAGACCAGCCTGGGAAGGCGATGGTGACCAGTTTGCGTGGCGGGGTTGGCATCGGCCGTTCACCAGAAGCAGCCTGTGGGGATCGATTAAGAGTTTCCTCCATCTCTTTGATTCATCAAGCTGGTAATTGGGGGGAGCTGATTACTTTCTTCATTGTGTTTGTGATATGTGTGACCTTTATTGACTAAAGGATTAATAAAGAATTACTTCTTTTGTTTCAGGTGCACACTCTAAAGAAGTTAATATAAAGGTGGATTATATAAACATTCCCCCACTGTGAGATCCTTGCAAAGACCCTGAATTCATCAGAGGATTTTAAGTACATTTGTGTCTCCATTCACTCTAAACAGGTACAAAAATCGCACTTCCCCAGAAATGTTCATGTGCTCACCGCTCAGCATATTGTTAAATATTTCACTGAAAAAAACCCCAGCTTCTTCACTGCAATGAATAAACTGGTTTGATATTGGACAGGGAAGAGAAGAGTTACTGACAAATAAAATATTTAACACATTTTCCCTTTTTAAAAGGAGCGGAAAATTTGGAAATCAAACCTAATTTTCACAAAATGGTACTATTTTCGAAATACACTTACTTTTACAGGCAATATATTATGACAGAATAATGAGTTATCTTTAAGGAATGAGGGAAATGACAGTATGTTAGTAGTTTTAAGTGAGCATTACTTTGTACTGAACCTGAAGTGGTGTATTAAATATATTGAATAAATCCTATTCAGAGTATTATTCTTCACACCTTGGTTTAAATGGTTACAGGCTATATTCTGAATTTTATTACATGCATTATTTGCACTTTCTATTATATCAGAAAAAAAAGGCATCAGATACATGGGTTTTTTATATGATACTCCATTTTACTTCATGTACTGCCTCTTAATGTCAAATGCTACGGTAGTATGAAATCAATGTGAGCAATGAATTATTTGAAAGATTTTAGAACTACAAAGTATCTAGTAATACAGTTTACTTTCATTAAGCAAGTCAGGAGCACATATGGGGCTCTTTAGTAGTAGGGATGCAATAAACACAATGGCAGAGAATATCTGCTTCCTATTTTTATTTTTACGCTATTCCAGAATTTGATGGGATTAAACATATTCATCCACCCAGTGGCCAAAATAATTGACTCAGTGTCATTAACCACGAGAATCACCGAGTATTTTTATTTATGCTGTATGGCACTCTACACCACAAACAGGGCAATTAAGTTCAACTCAAGTGAGAATGAACCTTTGACAGCAGATATCGGAGAACTGCGAGTTCAGCAACAGTAAAGTCAACATGGAGCACGTGGCCCACGTACCTCTGTGCATCCAAGAAACTTTCCTGTTCAGAAACGCCTAAAAGCCTTACCACCAAAGCCAGCCAGAGCATTCCCGTGGTAAAGGCAATTGTGGAAGATTTCATAAAGCTTTACTTTCAAAACAAGCCACAGAAAGTCACTTCCTCTGCTGCTTCTGCAGACTGACCAAACACCACATAATGAGTCTACTGCCAAAACCACGCTTGGTGGTGCCGAAGACTCAAAAAATTCAACTTGTAAAAGTTGAATCTTTTCATGATTTCTCACCAAATAAAGACAATCACTACAAACAGCATTAGCATCATTACAAGACTTGAAGTTCAAATATTTAATTTCTTTAATTACGAAACCTCCAATGGCTCTCATGTTTTTATTGGATTTTATTCCAGGTTCATTCCGTGGAACTAAAACCAAAATGAAAAACACAGCCTATCTCCAAATGAGACACACAAAAGATAGCAGCTAATATATTTCTAGGAGTATAAAGAATTCAAGTCAATTTGGGTCTATTTTTGCAAAATTTCATGTATCATTTCTTCCTGTTAATTAATTATACATTTCAAAGTTGAGGGAGCTAGATCCCGTTTACTGCACACTAAGAAAGCCTATGTGATGAGTTAGTCTTACTTTCTCTTCATTCCCCACCGATAAATTATCGGTAAGTAGCAAAGCTGGGGTAGGCTATGCAGATTTTAGGTTTTTATCTGAACTGCCATATGTTACGGATCTTATGGATCTATAAGAGCCACACTGACGGTTTCTGAAAATGTCTGTTCCATTACAGTTAGAAATCTTCTTTCTTTTGACAATCTGACACTTCAATCTTCATTCATGACTGAAAGTGGAAAGATTAATTTGCACTAGAAGAATCCACTCTTGGTTTAGTCACATTTGTTCATTGTTCCCTACTTCAAATCACAAACTAAAATACCAGTACTGCAGCAAGTCTAGTTCTCTACTATTTCCCAACCAGTAATAAAAGGTTTCAGTGACATGAATGGAAGAAGGGAGGGATCCTTAGCCAGAAACTTCATTAGAAAACAAACTATGAAAAGCTATAGATAGAAGAATTAGGATTTGTAGTAGATAGAATTCAAGGAATTACTTTAATCATAGACAATTTCTATAGCCTTTCAGCAAGGCAACATTTTTTTAATAATTATATAATAATAACCCAAAATATTCTTAAGAGTTTGAGTCTGCTTATTTGTATGGGGAAAACACAACACAATCTTTCCATGAAAAACAACACTTTCTAGGTCACTGCAATAGCATTAAATCAATACTGTTTGATACCTTGCTATTTTCCAAGACATTGCTTGTCATTCCTCTACATAAAAGATAAATCAAGACAAAAAGGAAAACTTTGAAATACTGAGATCATTCACTCACTGCACTTCAGAGAAAATATGGGCAGCCATTTCCTACAGTACCCTAGAAAACAATATAAAAGACCCAAACTTTCAAACTGCATAAATCTACCTGCACTTCTAATCACCGTTATGCTTAAGTAGGACATCAACGGCTGTTTCCATTTGTGGTTTGTCTTTCTCTGACTGTCCATTTTATCATTGTAGATAAAGACTCTCTGTATACACACAGCAAAACATTTAACTTTACACACAGAAATAACATCACAGCATTGAGTCTAGTCACACTGAGAAAAGTTATGCACAGACACCTTGAACAATTAAACACTTTGCACTACCAATTTCTTCAAGCAAGGGTCGCTTTACCCTATATTAGGCAGAGCCCTCTATACAAAGAGACTCCAGTCCTAATATAGGGCTCCACTCAAAGCAATCTTCCTGATACTGGCACAGATAAACATTTTTTATCTCCTTATCATAAACATTATGCAGTGTTTTATTTCTTGTATTCATCTGCTGGTCTAGCTCAATTTACATTTGTAATCCAGTTCCTGTGTTCAAAGCGAGGATTTGCTGTTGCGTGTTTGAAGAGTTCTTCTTTCCAGCACGTAACAACGGTGATGGAATTGCAGACAAAGCCATGCATGATGCTGATGGTGGGCAAATAATGAACATGCTGTTTCAGAAGCAGCAAAGGTTGATATTTAGAAGGCAGCAAATACTGAGAAAATAGAAGCATGATTATAGTCACCTGCTAATTAAAATTACCTATATTTATCTGGTAAAAAGTTAAACAACACAGAGAAAGTGGACGGAAATGACAACAACTAGATTTCTTCTTTTCTAGAATTCAGTATTAGAATAAATCCCAAATCAGACCATATTTACTAAAACCTGGCAAATGAGACCCAAACTTTGGCCTAACTCCCCATGGGTTTCAATAGCAAATTTCCAGAGGTGCCACAAGAATTGGACTCCATAAGCCCTGAAGCTCTAAGTTCCTATGAAATACACCTGATAAAATTTATTTTGCAGAGGTAGCAGAAGATACGAAAGATCCAATATTCATTCCCCAAACTGGCCTTCCACCATAGCAGCTGAAAATTTTAAGTCAACAGAGAGATGAGTTTTAGCATTAATCTTGACTTCTGAAAGGCTGAAGTAGCGCATCAGCCTGTCCAGTGTCCATCACTAGTCACTGGGTATGTTTCTACTGATTTCTAGTGGTACTTACCAGTGTCTTGCCTTGGTGTGGCTTAAATTCTCTGATAATTACACTTCTTGATTCTTTGAACTATGTAATACTCCCCCCCCCACTTTTTTTTTTCTTGAGGTGGATGGGAGGGGAAATAAGGATTAGCCCTTGTTCACTTTAGTATATACTTTTTGAACATTGTTAGACTAATTTTAGAAAACTTCCACTCTACTAAACAAGAGATGGGGGGAACCCTAATTATTGTTCTTAAAATTATTTCATTTTAATTTAAAAACCTGAAAGTTAAGAGTAGAAATACCCCAAGGGATAACAGTAGTTATCAGGATACAGTCCACACAGATAGTTTTTAAAAGAACATTAAAATCATTATATTATTTTCTAAATCCCAATAGATCTTTCTTAAAGTAAATGCAATTAAAACAGATCCCTCGATGTGGTGTCTGCTTCTTAATACCCATTGCTTCCTAGTATATCTTAACTGAGCACGAACCACATACGAGGGAATAAACCATGGATCTGCCCTAAGGAACAGTGGTGATATCGAACAATAAAAATGATGCAAAAGAGATCTCATCATTGTCATTCACAGTTGTCAAACTCAAATCAGGGGGAAAAAAAAAAAAATCATAAGTCAGAGGAGTCTCATATCCTGAATCCACTGTTGGGGAACAAACACTTTGCAGCCTTGGTTATTATAATGAACACATCACTTTAAACTATGCCTTTCCCATCTGTTCTGCTTTCTAATTACATATGCAAAAAGAAGCTCATTCACAACTGCATCCTGATGGAATCTTAAATAAAACTCGGACAAGATTTAAATATTCTGTGTCCATCATTGGTATGCAAGGCATCAAGCAGCTTCTTCTCCATGAGGTGCTTTCTTGTTTTCTAGACTGAAAGTTGAGTCAAGGCAATGGATCACTGCACCCTGTCATACAAACCCCTTGCATACAAACTAACCACAGTGGCATAGGACAGACAAAGAGAGTGCTGAGATCTCCCTTTGCTCACACCCCCTTTTCAAGTGCCAGGTCACAAATCTTTCATTGCCTGTTTATGCTTTGCAGCACTGGGGTTTTCCTAACCACTCAGGTCATATCCCTACCAAGATTTAGCAAGTGTCTAGCTAATGGGTTGCAGACACTGCCTCTGCAGACACTGTCTCTGCTGAGCAACTGAGCCCCGATTAGCAGATTCTTATCCAAGATTTTAATGATGGTCAGATCAGGAATAGCAAAAGTTTTACTGACCATGATTGAATAGCATTTACAGCCCTTTGAAATTCAGGTACAAGTTCATTATGACACTTCTGGCAGTTCCTTGTAACTGCTGTGATCCCTCCTTAGGAGAGACGACAGAGAAAAAGGAATTCAGGTATTCCTGCACCTGATCTATGCAATTTCGCTAGCAGTGAGATACCTAAACACTTCAGCCACCTACATCGTCCTGTTCCCATTTGTGCAGTCCACAAAGTGATGAAAGGCAAAGCTGAATTTCTCTAAGTTAAATCGTGATGTTCCAGCCCATTTTATTAATTTTTTCCCTCAAATGATTGCACATGAAAGACAATTAAATGCCATAATTCAGTCTTAGATATCTTGTTCTGTGTCAAGTCTTCAGTGATAAAAGATAAAAAATGAACCTCCTGTCTTGCAGAGACTTGCCGTGTGAGATCCTGTACCGAATACAGTTTCTGCCATCGTGCTTCGGCATATACGAGAGTTCCAGCGATGTGCAAACAACACAGCTGTGAAATGCTTACTGTTAACAAACAAAAGCTACATGATTATTTCATTATACTCATGACTTGATTTGTAGCTGTGCTTTTTAACCATATCTCCTCTCTGTGTCTCCCCCAAGAAATTTTTCTCCCTTGAAATGCCTGCCCTGCTCATGACATACTCCCTCTGGCTGCGCTGTGCCATGAAAGACTCTTGGCCCAGCAAGTACAAAAACTTGACCTGGCCTAGCTCCTGCTGTTAAATAGAGCCGTTCTGAAGTCCAGCTCCCTTGGTGTTTGCCAACAATCAACCTTTTCCTGCTGCTGCTGATGTTTGTGACACCCACTTGGGCTCAGCTCCTGGATTTGCTACAGAACCTGAACATTGCTCGCTCTTCTCTCCGTTATTCTTTATCCATTTCTGCCTGGGATTTTGGTTTGTCTGGTATTTTTAAGGATTCCTCTTTTGGGATTGACAAGAAAAAATCCATTCAAGAGTATGCTCAAGTTGAAGATTTTCCCCTAGGATTTCCATTTCTCCTCCATACAAACAGCTTTTCCATCTGCTCCACATTTCAGATCTGAATTCCTGTTCTACAGGAATCCTCAGATGCTGGTTCCAATCCAAATAGTGACTATTCCTCAAAACTCAGTGTTGTAGATAAAGCAGTCTGGAATGTTTTTTTTCTGACTACCTTATTCCTTTCTTCTTTAACACTGGACTGCTGAAATCACTACACATTTTGATAACTTCCCACAAAAATTGTAAGTGATGCCAGAGAATTCTCATAAAGAGGTTCTCTTTTCTGAAACAAAATGAAAAAAAAAGTCAGCATTATTGAAAGTTTCTGAATAATAAAAATCACTATCTAAATCTTTTCTGTACACAGATTGCCTGGAAAATTAACAGCTAGAGGGAGCGATATATTTCCTTGTTTGTGCCAACATTCCACTAGCAGTGATCCAGTCCTGAGAACAGGACTGGGCTCTTCCCTACCTACCTCACTGATCAGCCACTACTTCCAGATGCTTGTGGGAGACAGACCTTTCTTGTGATGCTACAGGAGCTCTGATATTATCAGTGCAAGAATACAAGGCACTGTTTAATCCACCTTAGTAAATATGCTTCCCTCTCCTGTTTTTCTTTCAACAAGCAGGAGCAGAGAATTGTGAAATAGTGTGAAATGGCTTTTGAAATTTAGTATACAGCTGCCTGAAGGGGTCTGCAGGTTTTTCCGCTTTTAACAAAGCTAACTTCTTTTAACAAAGCTGAAGGATAATTTTTCTCCATTCATGCATCTATTGCGAGCAATACTCAGATCCTTATCCTTTCTCTTCGTTATGAAAATATATTCTACATTAAGAATTACTCTCCGCTACATCCATTTGGATGATGAAAGCTCATATTATGCCTTCTACTTTGCTAATAGCAAAATATTTTTTTAATATTATAAGCAGAGTTGAAACAACATGGGAGGAACAATGTTATTCTTTTAATTTGCAAAATAATATGTTCGCTTCAAGATAGGACTATACCACAGCAGAATTCAACTTTTTATGGCAATGATTTGCCTGAAGTCTATGGTAAAATAATAAATATTTACTATTCCCTAACGAGTTTATATTCCTTGGAACCAAAACATTGCACTGTAGACAAAATCATCATAATCATGTGAGACTGTACTAGAGAAAATTGCCAGCAGAAAAAGTTAAAAGTTACTACGCTAATAAAAAGTTAACAGTTCTCTTATCAGTAGGCATCAAATGTTAATTTACACTCATGGGATTAACTAATCTGATACATTTCAGGCACTAACAAGGGAATAAAATTCTGCTAGGATTTTTATTCAATATAAATTAATGAGAACTCAAAGTTCATGCAGCAGAGCATTTCAAAAATTAAAATATAATAAATTAAAAACCCCAAATGCCCACTCCAACTCTTTTTTTTTTTTTTTTAATTTTTACCTACAGAAGGGAGGAGAATATGGAAATGCTAGCTTCAGCCTAGGAAGGTTCAGCTTCCAGGATCTGGGGGAAGATTCAAAGCAGGATTTAACTTCAGGTGCCCTGAATCGTCCCCACTTCTCCCCTTGCCTCCATTAGCCCTCTAAGACTCTGAGGATGGCACGGCTTCCCGGGCTGAAATTCATCTCCCTGCAGTTTCTGTGGACTCCATTTAAGGTCTTCAGTCTACAGATCCAAATAACTTGTTCTCAATGCATTTTTTCTACGGTGTCAGTCAAGACTGTTGAGTATAACACTGCTGGGAGGAACCTTTGCATGTCCAGACCAACTCAATATACCCACTCCCCCCCCAGAAAGAAAAAACCTCCACCACCTCAAACAGCTAGAACGTGCATCACAGCTGAATAATTGCTGTCTGTACAGAGCAGTAGCTGGGAGATGGAGAAACAGCCACAAAAGTAATGTTCAAGACGGAAATCATCTAACTTGGAAGAGGCATTGCCCAGGCATGCAAAGACCAGGCACGCAAAATAGCTTTCTATGCCTTAGTTTGCCTGTCCATAAGCCGCTGTAACACATCATTCACCTCACAGACAATTGTCAAAATAAACAGTATTTTGAAGCTTTATGAAAAATGCTAAAGCTAATAATTTCTCCTACTTCACCATACATGGACTACCCAAGGCTAAATCCCCATAGTGCTGGCTGCTCTATCCTCGTAAAGATTACATCCTTCCTTTCTTGAATAAAGCTCATGACCTTTCCTGCATGATGGAATGAGAAAATCTTCCTAACAACTTTCAAAGAAATTTCCATCTGCTAAGCCTAGAGAAGGAAGCACGACCACAGCTCTAGAGAAACTGTCCAGGGACATCCATGCAACTAAATGACAGCTTTTCCACAACTTCTGTGCTCTCCTGCTTCATTTATATTGAAGAAAACCAGTTATCACAGACAGCTAGTCCTTCTCTGCTTCTGGCTACATGGATACCACTCCTACTGAAGACAGAGGGATTTTTCTTATGGCATAAGCCCAGACAATAGGTATGCAGCAAGGGCTTCTAAAGCCCAAACCACTACTAGCTAAATCACCACTTCTGTAAAAATTGAATCCTATGATTATTGCGCTATAAAAAGGTCTTAAACAAGCAAAACCACATGGCTTAAGAACAGAAAGTGTGATAAGATAATGATATGTATTATTTTTAGAATATCGGTTTAAACAGAGGTTTTCATAAAGAATGAAAGAGGAAAAAATATCTGCTGTTAATTCTGGGTTTAAAGGAATCTTATGCCACAGTTTTAGCTCCTGATTTGGCAAGATTAATTAGGCATCATAAAATCAGAGTCACTTATAAGAGCTAGCTACTTTTATATAACCTCTTTTTTCCTTATTAGTAGCAGCAAAGTATCATTTGGAAAAAAAGAAAGCATTGTTTATAACTGTATTTTTATCCTGAATTTCAGTTGAATATTGAAGTCCTCTAAGGACATCTAAGCACATTTTCCTAACAACAGTATCTGTTACAGGAGGTTTCATTAAAATACATTTTGAAAGACAGCTTTTTTATTCATTTAAAATTTGCTACAGGATTTACAACAAGGCAGAGGGCTGAGATTGGGAATAGTGAGATTCCCTGACATTGATGCTGGTTTATGTCTCTTATACCCCACTGCAGGAACCACATCTAGTGCCTGTACCATGAAGTTATCCCTGAGACCCTTCAGAAACATGGGTGGATTGCACCCCACTGTGCTGCCCTTCCAGCCCGTGTCAGTGACATTAAAGTCTCACAGAAGAAGGAAGGTCTCTGATCTGGAAATGTTCTGAATTTGCTCAAAGAAAATGGTGTACGCTTTCTCACTCCAATTCTGTGGTTTGTAACAGATTGCTACCACGATGTCGCTCTTCACCGGCTTCTCCCTGGATGCCAACAAACAAGGTCTCAACCACGCACAGAGCTCGTTCCCTGGACTCTTGTGCATTCACCTGTGAGAGAGGCATCCCTTTGCCCTGTTTCTCTCTTCCTGAGGTCTCGCTTGTTCTTGCAGCTTTTCCTTTCCAATCCTATACATCACTCTCTCATTTAACTGCGGGTTGTAATTTTCCTCTCCTATATTAAATTCAGTGGAGAATCAAAAAGATGGTCAGGGGGCTGGAGCACTCATCCTGTGAGGAGAGGCTGAGGGACCAGGGCTTTTTCAGCCTGGACAAGAGATGGTTTTAGGGGAACCTTACAGCAGCCCCCAGCACCTACAGGGTGGTCCCAAGAGATGGGGCCAGGCTCTTTCCTGAAGTGCATGGCAGGAGGATGAGAGACAATGGATACAAACTGAAATGAGAGAGGTTCCGACTGGATTTTTTTTTTTTTTTCCCCACCATGAGGACAGACATGCAGTGGAACAGGTTGCCAGAGAGGCTGCAGTCCCTGTCCTTGCACGTTTTGTGTATCCGATAGGTTAAAGATCTGAGCAACCTGGTTTAATCTCAGAGTTGAACCCTGCCTTGAGGAAGTGGCTGGACAGGAGACCTCCTGAAGTTCCTTTCAATCAGAATTATTCTATTATTTTAAGAGTAACTTATTATAAGAACAGTAGCTTGCCAAATATGAACAAGTACATCAGGACAACAAAACTTTAATTCACTAAGCAGCAAATAGCAGAACATGAGCGACACAGCACAGAACTTTCCACATGCAAAAGGATGGAGGAACCCTGCAAGTGCAAAGCAGCCATTAAATATAATTTTTTGCTTATTACCTTACTGCCTAAATGCTTTCCTCCTCTCCTTGAATCACTGTTCACTAAAACCTCCCATCTGCAGATGCTCAAACTTTTCCTAAGACTCCACTGAAAAACTTGATAAGTTAGGTGACATTTTTTAACAGACAATTCATTATTAATTTTCTTTTAAATAATCTCTAATCATGATTTTACAAATTCACCTCTGTTACTTTACTTTTTTTTTTTCATTCCATATTGCACCATCATCACTAGCAACTCTTTCCTACACATCAGGGTAAGACATTATCTTGCCATGTGATACTAACCTTTACTTACTCATTTTATCGATTGATGGTATATTTAAATAAAATTCTTGGCACTGGGAAAGCTTATTCTTCTGGAAGTGGGTTTCTTTAATTCTCATTATTTCTTACCCAATATCTCAAGGAAAACAACCTCCACCTTTTTTCTAAACAGGTGTTTTTGAGATGTTATAAAGTTGCCCAAATAAAGCCAAAGGAAAAAGAAAAAAAGAGATTGAGAAACATACAGTGTTTTACTTCAACTCACTCTGGAAGAAAAAGTAGGAAAGGGTACAAGAAGAGCAGAAAATCAGTTATTAACTTTCAAACTCTCATTTTATAAAGGATATTATGTATTAATGCCATAGACTTGAAAAAGAATGAGATCCTAATACACTAAAAGCAAAGTACAAATTTATCACTAAATATTTACCAGTAGCTTCATAATAGAGTCAGTGAATTGGGAGCAGAAAATATGTTATCTTCCTCCAGTAGTCATTTGCTAGCATCTTTGTACAAATACTATAGTCACAAAAGTTAGAGCAGATTAAGCTCGCCCTGTAACAGAGAAAACACCATTCTGCTACCTTTTCCAATATTTTACTACAAGGTCAAAAATTCTGATTATTGTGCTTACAGGTCATTATATCGAGTTGTGTCAGTATCTGCACAATGACCTTTGAACAGGCACCAGCACATTGTGTGGAACCAGACAGTAATGTGCAAGATCAAGTGCTGGATTTACAAACTCACTCAGAAATCTGAAAGGCAAGATACCTGTAATTTAATATTCTTCCTCAAAGATCAGGAAAAAAGACGTCTTATACTTGATTCTTAATGGGTAAAAGAACATGGGGAAAGTATTTTGGACACAGGATTCCTCAGGGAAATGGGTTTCTATTGATCTTTTTCTCTCCTGATACAACATACATTTTGGATCATAGTCAACATCTTAGCAAGAGCATTACGTTCCTAGCTCTTATCATAAAAGTCCTTAGATGCACAGTAACTGAAACAGTTTCAGTTGTCACTGATTTTCTCAACCTTTGAACAATTTTGCCTGACAAATTCATGTTCTAAGGCTGAGCATTGCTAAGCACCATAGAAAGTGATCTAAAACTGTGGCTTGTGCCACATTAACAACCCTGGAGCTACAGCCATCAGCTGAAGGATTATATGCTAGTCAGAACATATTGTGTTACACTCTATCATGCCAGATCTGCAGTGACAAGTTTTTTCAACACTGAAGCTGAATTACTGAAGTGACAAGCCTCAGCAATCAAGCAACTGAAAAATCTCCCGGTACTTTCCCGTGTTCCAAAAACAGAGCAATGCTTATTACACATTTTTTCAGTCAGGTTAATGGCTTGCAGCATACACTTGCTTAATGCCTGCCTAGGATAAAAAAACAATAATATTATCAAAAGGTACCAAAGTCAAAGGTCAAATTTCCATCAGCAAGTTCCAGATCAAGCTGTGAAATACATCAATGCACTCTGCTCCTGACTACCACCAAAACCACTGCATGCTGCTACAAACAATGCCACTGCCACTGCTGCCAGCTCTTTAATATCATACAACCTTTTCAAACCCTTCTTGGTGCTCTCTCTCTTTATGATAAGATGCCATGAATATCTGTTCCTGGAATCTGAGGTCATGGAAATAGCTGTGACACAGAGGGGAGCAGTACTGCAATGGATTTAACATACCTTTTTGGATAGAGTTAAAAGTACTGCATGACATCAGATGCAAATAGACTCTAAAGATTACTCTTCTCCCATATGAAAGGATCCTTCCCATGGGAATAAGCTTTGTGAGAAAGCTACTCCTCCAGAGAAGAGAATTAGCTTTCTTTACCTACAATCTGCAAGCATCGAAAAATTTGCATTTTTTCCCCAATATCCAGACATTATGGTGCTATTAAACTGAGTTTCTGGACAATTCCAGGGATTTTAATTGACTGTGCTAAGCCACCAATAGAGAGACTGAAAAGTTGCATGAGAAAACTCTTCTTTTTATAAAAAATTTGTTTTTTAATTTTTATAAAAGGCTAGCTTTATAATTTAGAGTTTTCCTCCTGTATTTGACATGAGCTCTTCTTTCACAGAAATTTTTAGATAAACTGGTGAACCTCATTTTATAGGTTCATCTATCTATGTAGCAAAGGAAAGTTTCATGCTCAATTCTACATTCTAGAAGCACGTTCTATACTTTCAAACACAGAGAGTTAAAAAGAACTATGTAATTCCTCTGGGAATAAAAAGAAATCAAATGTGGACATGGTACATTAGCTTAATAAAATGCAGCAAAGACAGTTATGAACTCTCCGGCCTGAGGGTCCCTTTGGGAACAAACAAAAATGGTTCTGTTTTTTACATAATCTTCCTTCTCTAACACTCTCCACAGAGAAAGTGGATAGTGCAACACATTCCTTCAGTTTGAACCAGGCCGTGGTGTTCAGATGACAACTACTTATTTTAAAATGTGTCCTAAGTCGTTGAAAGTAGTTCATTGAACTAGCTCCATAGCCGCTGCATGTCAACATAGCTGTGTCAGACCTGAATTCATGTTATTCCTACATTTTCCATGTAAACCATAAAGAAAAAAACCTGTCACTCCCTCCGTTAAATACTAAAAACAGAAAGAGATTTATGTGCTAAACTTGCCTGGAAAATCAATGGAATTTAGGGGCCCAATTTTCTTATGTACATTTACAAATCTCTTTATCTCTTTCTTCTTTCATGTAACTTCTTACAGTTTAGCCACGCCTAACACATTTGCCAAAAAGCTACAAGTTTCCACACCTTTAAAGTCTTCACAGGGAGTAGGAAGTGGGAGCATGTTTTAAATACGGCTTATCAGAAAGTTGCATATGCTCATTAGATATGTATATACTTACTGACCAATACTGCTGGTATCGCCAAAACCAACTCCTCAAAACATCAAAACTAACTCTAGGCATAATTTCTTTAATTAAGTTGTTACAGACTCCACATTCAAAACATTCAAAAATTTTCTGTTTGGCTGGTACTGTTGATACTTCAAAATCATCCGTAACAGCAGCCCATATTAGATTTCCAGTGTTAACATTGTATTTTCAATAAGGATATCAGCATCTCTTGGGACACCGTTATGCCATTCCTGCAGCTCTGCAGTGATCTGCATCTCGAGCTGACAGGAGTAGCGTTTGTCTAATACACAAGGAGAAAGGAGGACAACAGTTAGTAGCACCACCTCTGCCGAGCAAAGGACTTGACTTCTGCAAAACGCTAACAATGAGCTGCTGGTACGACGGAAGTATAATACCTATATTTTACTGGAAATAGGGGAAGTGAACCAGACAATTTATATTTATTATAGATGGTAAAGTGCCTAATTAAATTACTTTCTGTAATAGACTCTAGCACCTTAGAAAGCTGAAATCTCACAGTGATGTTCAGTGTTCGGATCAACAGCACCCTGTTCTTTAGCTGTGATCTTTACATCTTTCTAAAGTTCCTGGGGTAAATTTACAAGACAACAGCCATGATTATAGCCTTCAATTTCCTTACTAGCAAAGGAATGAACGGTAAGTTTCTGAAATCATTCTAAGCATTTCTATAGCTAAGCTTTTAGCTGTGTTTCGTGAGTCGTAGGAGACTTTGCAGTGGTATTTTTGCAGTTATACAGCCCGCTGAAAAATGTGTCCGACCTTCTAAACATGACATAGAAAAACTTGCAGTGACTGAAATAAGAACACTTCTGTTTCCAGGGAACAAATAATGGGGAGGAAGGGGAGAATCTCTTTTCAGGTGACTGAAAATGAGATGGCTTAATGATCTGGGTAACTCCAACGCTCTTGTCAAACCGAAGGCTTTATTTATGTTATTTCCTTATCTCTATTAATTTAGGGGTTTGCTTGTAGTTTTAACTCCGCAGTCCCATCTATTTTTCAATAAGCTCTGGATCTATGCCAATAGGGTAAATCGAGTTATTTTGGGGTCTTTCCTGTCTTCTTGCTCACTTGCAGTTAACTTCTGCTGTTCATTTAAACTTCCTTGCCTTTGTAGGCGAGTCTGAGAGGCTTAAAGTGTTGCATTCATCCATAAAATTGGATAAGCCTGTAGATTTCCCCAGCAAACCCTGTCATTGTAACTCTGGCCTCATGGAAGGACCAGCTGTAAGAGTACAAGAGAAGAGCACAGGAATTTCCATATCACACCGAGTGAGCTGGTAAGCTAGTAGTTTTTGTTTTTTTCAAAGGCTGGCCAATACCACATATTTATAAGCAAGGCACTGCAGTTTCAGAGTAGACAGCCACGGAAAAAAAGACATTCCTGTGATGGGCTCAACTTAACTCCTTTAATCAAAGTATAGTGGGAACCTGAGAACTGGAATGTTTAAAATAATTTATTGCCAATTCCTACTCAGTTTCTGGTATCTCTGCTTTGATCCCCCAGCTACAGTACTCCTTTTCAGATGAGTTTGGATGTGGCTCATCGAACAGACATTGCTGGTCAACACGTTGGTTGCCACCTTTCATTTTATTTACTGTTTCAAGAGAATAAAAGAGCTAAAGCACCATCACCAGGGTGTTTAGGATAATATATTCTGCATATAACATGTAGAATTTGGTTTTGCCTTGAAACTAGAAGTTCATTAAAGTAACTTATAGCGATTGCTCACAATAATTGGGCTCATAATGAATGGTTTTTCCAGTTTCTCAATAACTGTTATTTTAAAAATCTGGCATGCAACTTTTTCTTCCTGATAAATGAGCACTACTTTGGCCTAATTTAGAAACTGGTTAATCACAGTTAGGAAAAAAACCAACCCACAACAACAAAACAAAACAACAGCACCTGGAAAACATCATCTCTGTGTATTCAAAATGTGTTACGGGGGATGATGCTAACCAGCTGCTGCAGTCAGCCAAGTAAATAATCCCAGCATTGGGTTTTGTTGGAGATTCCTTCCCCACCATAGAAAACAGACAATTTCTTGGGACTGAAGAAAGCAAAGAAGTATTGAGATGGTACAGGAACATATTAAAAACAACTTTACTTGTATATTAAAAGAAACAGCTAATTTTTTATATATTCTGCATTTGGCAGACTGTCAGCTGAAGCTCTCTCCGGGCAGCACTATGCTATACTCAAGAATATTTTCTTCCCAGCAAAAGCTTTTCGCTCAGCAACAATCTTGTTTACTCCTCTACAGCATTGCACAACATCAGCTGATTCTTCCCTTAGAACCAAGTCATCTACCCATCATCCCGTCTGTACTAGCAAAAGCTAAGCCAGGGATGGCTGTAAGATAACTTACAGCTACTCACTGCTGATCTACAAGTATTTTGTAGTTCATAAACATGGTCAAGTATCTATTTTTACATCCAGTATGGATCTGATAAACATCAGATCATTGCTGACAAATTAACCAAAGCAGAATTAGTTCACTGGGATTAAAGGGTCTAAAAGCCCAGCAGAAGACAATATTGAAAAGCAAAAACATCTAAAATACAACTTTTCAAAAAGCAGCTTTTTAAGCTTTCTTAGTTTATTCCACTGCTTATCAAATATACAGCCCCACATGTCTCAGTAGAAACAATTTATCTAACATTGAGTGACATGGAAAATTGCCCATTCCAAGAAATTGTCACGAAGAACGTTAAGCCTATCCTAGAAGAAATAAAAATGTGTTCTAGAAGCAGTCAGAAAAGTTGAGGCCTCTGAACAGACAGTAGCTCATTATTGATATTCAGTTGTTTCTAGCTGGCCGACAAACCAAAGACGTCCCACACAGAACAATTTTATCCAAAGTGAACAACACATCACAGCTAAGCAAATGGACCACTTCAGGAGGAGAAAATCAGGGCAGAGAGCTGGAGGACAGGGATAACTATTATCGACTTTTCTTCTGAGGGTTGCTTGGCCCTTAGCTATCCTTCAGCACAAAAAATTCCCCATACAGAGAAAAACACAGGAAGTATAACAGCTTTTTTTTTTTTTTTTTTTTTAATATGTGGGTCAGAATAACTGTTGCTTCTTAAGTACACCAACAGTTTCTCACCCTGCAGTGTTATAGTCATCTGCCGTCCTGCACAAAGCTGACTCAAATCTCAGCTACAGTGATAACCTAATAAAGGAAAATTATTCTCTCTTTTACTCAAGGGAAGGATTTTCTCTTGCTCAGAAAGCTCTGAGTGGGAGCTATACAACACTCCGTCAACCACCTCTTCCCTTTCCACCTTTACCTGGCTTACATAAAGTTGAGGCTTTCTAAAGCAAGTGATCTTGCTCAGTATGAGTTGATGCCCTTTATTTTCCTCCAAATGAGTGTCAATTTTATCCATGTTAAAACAAGTCTTACAAACAGGTTAAAAAATAGTTTAATCTAAGAAAGGGAGATAAAAAGTGACAACTACAGCAAATCTATGATGTTGGACTGGATTCTAAGTCAGACTCTTCCACATCCAGAGATATTTTTGTCATTTATGTAGTAACTCTCATACAGAAAAATGAGTATTAATGTTCTCTATCTTAATGTGTTGCTCAGATTTGCTTGTGAATAATCTAACTCTAATTGTAAAAGCTGAGACATGAATAATAGCCGCACTCTCCCATCCTGCAGTGAATAGCCTCATTTTATTACATTACTCTTTTCTCTCTTTCAGCACATTACTGTACTAGGAGGTTCTCGTGGTAGCCAAATAGCTCCCATTTCTACCAGCATTTATGCTTGTTTATGACTTATTTGGGAAAGGCAGTGCTCTGGCTATGCTCGAAGCAGCTACCTATCAGTTGTACTATACCCCTCTGTGTAAGGAAAACTTGCATTTTGTGTGCAGCAGTGGGTGAAACACTCATAAGGGTCTGACAAGACCTGGGAAGCAGCTGATAGTGCATTTTCTGTACACTCACTGCATCTTTGCCATAATTCCAGATGAGTCTAACACATCTTTCTATCTTGGACTGAACTATCTGTAGATACAACCTAGCCTAGAATATCTACACTGTCAGCCTCTTCTACTCCTAAATGTACTGGACCTGTCAAAAAAGGCTGGCCAGTATTTCTGTATCAAGTTTTGGGTTTTTTTAATCTTGATTGTTCCCATTGATCTGTGCGAACACAGCGGCTCCACTGAGGAATATGAGGGTTTCCCATTTGCTTGTTAAATATGCCATCTCCGGTACAGGCACGTTCCTTGTGAGGCCTTGGCTGGAGCAGGCATCTAGCATTACTGTAACGTGGCATTACTGTGCATTTTTCAGCCAAAGTCTCATCCTTCATATTAACTCTAACAATTAATTATGAAGTGTGCTGCCAGGTGGTTAAATAGGATAAAACTCCACTCCCTGTTTTAAGAATTGAAATTAGACACCAGAGGTAATGCCTGCAATCTTTAAATGGATTGACTATATAAGTTACTGCCTGGTTTAAAAGGACTGATGTCCTTCTGTTTAAAAACATCTTTATGCGGTCAGGAACCTGCCATTGGCAATACTCTTCTTGCACCAACACCTATACACCATCTGGCTAATACCAACACCTCCATGCACAGGTGAGACCTCTGTGAATGTAAACTTGATGAATGCTTCTGAAACACAGACCAAATAAAAGTAATACAAGTTTAATGACATTTAGAAAGAGTGAGAGAACTTTTAACATACTCTCTGTGTATGGCACATCCATGTGAAGCATGAAGCAGCTGACTGAAAACAGTAAGAAAGACCAGGTCTACTATACCGCCTGTTAAACTTCACAGTCACGCCGTGTTTGAGACCATTAGCTCCTGCTCAAAAGCAAATAAGAATACAAGTATTCTGAGAGAAGTTGGAGTGCTAATCAGGTCTGCCTTTTCGAGATAGCATAGAGATGAAGCCAGGAAGAACACCCAAACAAATTTCTTAACTATTTGCACGTTAATGTCCTAATGCTGCTTGAGAAACCTTCAGATTACACCCTGGGCTTTTAGGAGAGTGCTGAATTGGGCTGCTCTGGGGATGAAAGGTCAGAGCTGCACTGGTCCTTAAAGCTATGGGAAGAGAATATCTGTGATGCATTGAGTCTGGCTGGGTGGGAGGCTGCCTGCTCTCTGCCACCAGCACAGCCACTTTCCTGACAGCCTGCTGTTCATTAGCTTCAGAAACAACTAATAAACTAAGTTGAGTTTTGTCTGAGAAAAGCCAGCTGCTCAGCAGAGCTGGGTGGATCTGCTGTCAGTCTGTCCATGGCCCCAGACAGCTGCCCATCTGCCTTACGTCTGCAGCTGGACTGGGAATTGCTGCCTCTGCAAACAACTGCTGTAGGAAAAGTTTCACAGACTTAAGAGAGAGCTCAGTATTATTCTTTCCCCCTCCCCATCTAAACATGTATTACATAAGCCAATTAGGTGTTCTGAACACTTTAATTAACAAATTAGTCATGAACTGGAAAAGACGGTCATGCTTTCTGTATCTGTTGGGCTATAATAAATTAACATAAGCTAATGATGCTTTAGCTTTATCCAATTATTTGAGCTTCACTTTCCACAGACTTTGTTTCTTGAATTGTGTTGTGGATGTGTTTTGAATGAAAAGGCTGATTTTTTCCTTTTTAAAGTTACTTTTTCAGTGCATCAGTCTGACTTGGACGTACATTGGTAATATTGTTGCCCTTTTTGATGCTTTTTTTTTTCCCTGCCCCTTCACAAAACCTGCTGTGTTCTTGCAGTACATAGTTCTTCCTAGTGCCCCATGTATTGCTCCAGACTGGAAGAGCCGGTAGCTTCAGAGGAATGAGCTAGTGCTAACAGTTTTATACGTATTTTTAAGAATCCCTTCTGCAAAATGTAGGCATTTATGAAAAACATTTCATTAAGGACAGATCATTAAAGTACAGAACACAACTGCTAAGGTCAACCGAGTGGCAATCACAACTGTTTTCTAAACAGAGACACAAGCATTCATGGAGACAAAGTGAGCTACATTACAAATCAAAGCGGGGTACACCTAGCTATTTATTTTGAAGATGAGGAGTAAGCAAAATTGATTATATGGTAGGATGTGAGGCAGATAAAGATATACAGAAAATTTTATGAATCCAGCAGTAATATTTGACCATGAAATAACAGCCATGAGCAGACAAATGCCTTTCCTATAAGACTTTTCTTTCTAGTTCCAACAGGACTCATGAATGATGAGCCGAGCCTGGATTATTCATGGAAGAAAAGAAAGAAAAAAACCACAGAGGTTGAAGTTAGTATTATATGAAAATTTTACTAAGAATAATACCAAAAAGGCCATGTTACTAATAAAATGGAAGGATTATTTTTTCACTCATGAATAAGTAATTTTCCACATTGTTTAAAAAGAAAAGTAATTTTTTAATAGATAACAACCATTTAAGTTGCCCTGACTTCCGATCACCTGATTTGATCTACTGTGTATTACATGGCATAGTTTCGGCAAATAAACTATATTGGATTGAACAATGCATGTTTATCTAAAGCACGTATTTACAGAAAGGGAACTGTTGTTTGTTTTTTTATTTAAAAGGCAACCATGTTTTAATTATTTATAAACTCTTAGCAAGAGCTCTCTTATAGACAGACAAAAGCTCAGTGGATGATACTATTATTTTTCTCATGGTTGTTACCGTTCTTTTATGCTACTCTACCTATTACTTTTAAGTGCTTACCTACTTGGGAAAGACAGCATCCAGCAACCCGGAATGAACTAAAAACCACTGGCAACTCTACAGTAACTTTCCTATAAGAGGGTTTTAATAAAAGTGTAAGAAGTTATGTGGCACGCAGGCAGTCTCGGTGTGCCCAAAGGTCTTCCCAACATAAAGTGAGTGCAGTAGCTAAGGTGACAATCTACCATGTACTAATTGCTGCACACTAGCTCCCCGCTGTCCCTATCTGAACAATGTTAATGGACCTCTTTCCTACGAGATTCACTCCCAAACTTACATCCTGGCAAGTCCCATGAAGGGACAAGTCCAAACGGCTCACAAAATCCAGGCTGACATCAACTCTCTCTTTCATGTTCACTTTGTCAAACGGAAAACTACATGAGACTGAGGGACTTAGCATTGTTTAAAGATGAGAAGGCTCCAGGAAGAGTTTATAGTGGCCTTCCAGTACTTAAAGGGTGCTTATAGGAAAGACTCTTTTAGATAGGAAGGAATCTTTTTAGCAGGGCCTGTGGTGATAGGACAAATCACCTGGGGTGATGGTTTTTAACTAAGAGAGGAGAGATTCAAATCCAAGTCTCTTTAACAGTTAGGTAAAAACTGATAGGTAACTGTTTTAAAATGAAAGAGGGTAGGTTTAGATTAGTTATAAGGAAGAAATTCTCTGCTATGAGGGTGGTGAGACACAGGAACAGGTTGTCCAGAGAGGCTGGGGATCTCCCCTCCCTGGAAGTGTTCAAACTCAGGCTGGATGGGGCTTTCAGCAACCTGATCTAGTGGAAGGTGTCCCTGCCCATGGCAGGGGGGATTGCAACTACGTGATCTTTAAGGACCTTTCCAACCCAAACCATCCTGTGATTCTATGATGTAATGAAATCCTTTTCATATATCATTATAGAAAAGTAATAAGGAATTGGAGAAGTAGTGATGTTGGTTATGGTATTGGAGGTTTTAATAGCCATGGTAAAAAGAACCTCAGCCAGGTGCCCCAGTTTCTTCTTCACAAGTATTTTTTTTATATTGTTAGAGCTGTTGCTGAACAGATCTAATCGACTTGCTGGGAATGATTTATGAAATAAAAGAATCATATTCCATTATAGATAAGTTCTTGCATCTTCCACACAGAAGCTAAGATTTAAAACTCCACTGAGAAAAAAAGCATACTGACTCAATTACACCTACAGCAACACTTAAAAATTCTGATGCTTGTTTTACAGACATATCAATAATTCCGATAACAGTTCAAGGTCAGCACCCTGATTAAAAACCAACATTTAAGCCTAGACAGGAGTTACATAGTAGTGATAAAAGGACTATCTTTTGCACATCAACTGTCCTATAGAAACTTCCCTTTATATTCCATTACCAATCTCATTTGCAGCTTCAGATTTCCCCCTAATACTGGACTTGAAAGAGAGCCCCGAATGTCAAATTTCTTCTTCTTTGTTCCACTGCGCAAAAGATAATTTCCATTCATCCAAAGATTCATTATGACCTTCATACTTTCACTGTCTGCTGGGATTATTTCTGAAGTTCTGAGACTCTGCTCAGCTTCAAGCAGCTTCCAATTATATTATCTAACATTATGTTGAAATAATGTAGAATTTCTTCCCTAAATTAAAATGGTGTGAGGTAGATGATGGGCAGCATTAATTCTTGTACGAGTGAGAAGTGTAATGTCCAATAGCTTGGGAACCATTAAGAAGAAGATTGATAATGCATTTTATCAAATGTGTGCTAAGAATCCTTCTCATGATGCGATGCAGTCCATTGATTCTACTGATGGCAGGTCATAATATGTTAGACCTTATAACCTTGCCATCACATATGCAAAAGCTACTGTAGATAGATTTTTAAAAAGCTCTGGGACAAGCTAATTGAAAACTCTTCTTTCCTCTGATGCCACTATTGTTAGTAAGGCAGTAGCTATATGGACCACTTTCGCAGGAGAATAGGTATGACAAAAGTGGAAGAAGCTCTGTACTCTTTTTCACTAGTCCATTAAATAGATTTCAGTTCAAATGTGTTACAGTGCTGTCAATAACTTAATGGCATATATATACATGGCAGTGTGAATGACTCATCTGTGTCAGTCATTTTGAAAAGGAAAATTAAATATTTAAGGTAACACATTCTCATATTTCTCCAAATATTACATTGGCTCATTTAAGACACTTAGAAATGTTTTGTTTACATAGGTAATGTGAGCTGATAACTGAGAGAATATTCAAAATATTTTAAGTGCGTCCAAAGTTAAAAGTTTAAAGATTTTAAGGTATTCAAAGATTAAAACATGTCTGCATATATTGAAATAAAAGAGAACAACAACAACAAGAAGCCACATACACTTCTCTTCTATGGTGCTTTGTTTCCTCTTACAAGCTACAGACATGTCAAAAATAATCTCTATTTGTTATACTGGCACGGAACAACATACTAGTAATTTTTATAGTAAAAAATACTACAGTACAGTGTGGCACTAAGACTTTCAGTTTAAACTGAAAAATCACCTTACTTTCAAAAGGATAATTTGATTGAACCTCACTACAGCGACCTGTCTGCACCTTCGCCAGTTGCCCCTCCAGTGCCATTTAGCTTTTTAAGTCCAAGCTTTTGCTTATGAGCAAAACAGAACTCGGGAGCAACCACGCTCTACTTCCTCCAGACCTGCTCTGACTACACGATTCATTGCAGGATTCCAGTCTCCACCTAAGTTCTGCCACAGCTAAACTTTCAAAGGTTCTTCACCCGCTTTTCTTTGCGGGCCTGGCAGGGACAGCAGCGATGGCTTCACCCAGCACGAACTCCAGCTAAGTCTGTTGGTAAGTAGCAGCACGGCAGAGGAACCACCTTCCTCTGCTCACAAAGAAAAGGACAAAAAACTCTATGTTTTCTGGGGCCTTCTTGATCCTTGCTTCTCTCCACAGCGATGAAAGCATTTTACAAGCTCTTCAGAGCTGCTATGATTGACAGTGCCCAGGAGGGCAGAAGAGGGAAGGCAGCCCATGAGACACAGCTGGGGTGCTTTAGGGATCAGTGAAGGAGAGAGCCAGTGGAAAACACACACACGCATCGTACCGCCAGCCTCTGGCTCTTGGTGGTTACGGTAACAGATTCACCGTTGTAGCAATTATATAAATCAAAGACTCTTACTGACACAGCAACTGAGGGCTTCCAATTTTAATACCTTTTGGTGTAAACTAGCAAGAGACTGACAGACCAGCAGGTAACCACCAAATGTCTCTACAATCAGGAATTTTTTCCTCTAATTAAAAACCTTCCCCCCCCAAAAAAAAAGCTCAGGGTCCTTCTCTTTGCTTATGCTAAAAAGAAATAAGGATCAGAACAGGAGCAGGGGTCAACGCAGAAGAATATGAAGCACCAAGTAAAGAGATTTGTAAAGATTAACTTTTTTTAATCACATTATACTCTGCCCATCAAATACGCATATCTTTTGAAATAAGTATACGTAGTAATCTGTAAGTCAGCAAAGGCTTACAGGGCTCCGAGTAGACAGCTGTGGAAAATGTTAAATATTCTCACATACTGACACAAACAGCCTGGAGGCTCAGTTTTCAGATCAATGCCATTCCATGAAGTTTTAGTTCTGTTTGCCTAGATCACTAGTCATGGGATTTGTAAACAAAGCGATATCACGTATTAGGATTAATTTTTGGATGTTTCTTCTTTTCAAGCCCCCTGAAAACTGATGAAAATATTAAACTCTGATGTGCATTCTTCCGATTCCAACATTCATAACAGGAAACTGAACCAGAACAACTACAGTCACAACTGCAGCCTTCGTAATAACGTGGTGTGACTGTTCAGTAAATCAGTGTCTTAATCAATACAATAAAAAAAAGAATCTATTCTGGCAAAATGTTTTGCCACTCTAGAGTGAAGTGCCATGAAAACAGCAAAGGAAAATACAATTGGGTTGGAGACTAGAATTTTCAAATGTGCATTTCCTTAATTTAAAGGGTCTGGGGCTAGAGAAGGCAGAGTTCTTTCCGTTTAATGACCTAAGCACAGCATGGTTTAAATAGCACTTTTGATTTGGGAAGCTATTAGCTGATAACGACTCTTGGAGAGAAAAAAATTGCATTCCCTCATTACTGGTTTGATTAGCAATATCTGTAATTCCGCAATGTTGTAAAATAGCTCAGCATTAAAACTGAGCTATTTTCCATCATTCGTGGAAGCAGAAGCGTAAACATAGGGAAGGCCAAGTTCTCATGATAAACACATTCCTGAATTCTGTAGTACTTTTACTGGTGCTTAGAATTAGGAAAGAAAAATTAGGTAACATACGTATCAAAGCTTCAATTTTTAAACGTATGCATGCTAGGCTTCATAGATATTGAGAGATGGATGACAACAATCTTAAGAAGTTGCTACTTAAAGAGATGCAAATAAATTTCAAATGACCTTTTGACAGAGGAAATGAAGCAAATGTTTGATTAATGACAGCACTGTAGACCCACATTGCTAAAGAAACATCATTAAAAAGAAACTGCACTGTAGCGATTATGAGGGTAAGAAGGAGGAGGACAAATATAATTAAAGGAAAAAAATTAAAATTCCAAATGTCTGATTTGCCTTTCACTTACAATAGAATAAATAGTCTAGCAAACTAAAAGGAGAAATAGTCATTGAAAATCGATTTGAAGATGCTGCCCACCAAACTGATGCAAAGCTTTAGTTTATTGAAGTGATTCTAGTGACGTCTCTATTTTACAACAGGGAATAGAATGCAAATGAACATAACTGTGATCAAATACAGCAGAATTCGACCTAAATTATGAGCAGTGTATTGACTCATCCATCTGCATCTCCCTCCCAGAGGAGAGTCTGGGACATTGACAATGCACCATAGCACCCACACCAGCTAGAACCACCCACCAAAAGACTCAGACGAGTTATGACAGTGGGAGCATAACACCAGGGAAAGGGATAGACACAAGTAAGTATGCGTATATAGTCTGTTTTATTACTGAGACTTTTCTCTCCGACAGTATTTTTTTTATTTTTTTTTAAATAATAATAGCTGGGCCAATAATTATTCTTTGATTAAGACTCAGTTAGGCTAACAGTAAATTCATGGTTTTGATCATAAGGTGGGGGGTTTTTTTGACTTGGAAGCTCCACAAACATGAGCATGAAAATTGGTGGAGAATGTGGGCAGCCTAGGCTATAATTTCAATGTAACAAATTCTGGTTTTAACCTCAAGAGCGTTCCACCATTCAACAGTATTTCAGATGTTGTTTACCAGCACTCAAAGACAAAAGATTGTCACTTCTGTTTCAATTGGTTTTTGGATTTTTAGGAGACAGAATATGATATCCAGGCAGGATCAACATAATTCCTGCAGGAGCAGGAAAAATAAGGCAGCAGTGCAAATAAGTCAACCTTCTGCAAGTCTGGTGTTTTGCCATCAACACAGAACTTCAGGATTTAGAAGACAGAGGCACTATAATCATTTGCTCTCTTTTCTTCATCCTGATAGTGACAGTATTTCTAAATTCTAGGTTCATTAAGTCAATTCATTATAATCTTGACAAGTATTTTGGGAGGAAGAAAAAATTTTTGTATTGATTCACAAGAATCTGTGAAATTCTACATTTTATGACTTTTTGATTGATATTATTTAGGGGAAAAATAAAATCCATAGTATCCAGAATGCTAGTTTTCTGATAATCTAAAGTTTCATGTTTAAATGTATCATTCCTGTGAAATTAATTGATATCAAAACAGTATATATACAGACATCTAGAAATATCAAGGAAAGCTATGAAAATTCCTATGGGTGAATGCACAGGTTTGTGTTCAAACCATTAAATAGCTTGCCTAGCCAGAAGGATATAATTAAACCAGGTAGATCATCGAACATATATGTATTCATCCAACCATCAAAACTGATGTGGCTTTGTTACATCTGACAATACTCCATCACATCACAGAAATCCATACAAAAGTGAAAGGTCTGTGCTGTTAAAAAACCCTGAGTGATGGACACAGGTACGCCTTTTTAACTGAAGGTAATTACACAACCGTGCCGCATGACTTCATCAACACCAGGCATTTGGCCCATAGGCTACATGTTATGAATAGAGTATTTCTCCCTGCAGTACAATGGAGTGCAATTACTGTCCGATACAATGAATTAGAAATTCATTCTGTTTTCACAAACAGCCTGTCAGAGAGCTACAACGTTGTTAAAGCGAACGTAAGCAATAATGTTTTACATAAAAAGCATTTTCATATTAAAAATATAATTCTCCACAGTTTCTTGAACTATCTGAACGTGCAGGTAAAGAACATCCTTACCTCCTCTCTTGTTTAACTTGGCATACCCTGGCACATAGCTGCTTGTCATAGATGATGAACTGCTGAAGGATGAGTGGGGTAATGCTGAGACCAGAGGTTCATCACACTTTTCTGAAACATAAGGAAACAGATTCACTTTATGTTGTTATTTATTCGTAAAGTGGCGATGTGCCCGTTATTTTTCTTTTGCTTAATAACACATGTGGCATTGTTATTTTTGTACGTGTGGAATGCATGTGGCTACATCCCAACATTTCAGTAAAAAAATCCCAAAACTGTCAAAAACCAACCAAACAATAAACCCACCCCAAAACCCACAAGCAAACAAATGCAGACAGACACCCCGACATTTGAAAATAAAGACTTGAACAAAGAAGAAAATGAGGTAATGGTAACACCTAACCATGGGCCCCCGCTGTCCTCAGAGATACTACAAATGAACGAAAAAGCCTGCCTTGATAAATCTGGAATGATTTCTGTGGCATGAAAATGTAGTGCTAAAGAAAGTGCTACCATGAAAGCTTTGTAAGAAGTAGAGAAGATATAAACTTTCAGTTCTGTAAGAGAAGTGGCGATAACCTGATATTTTAAAAAAGAAAACAAATTAGGGTACATGAATATCTGCCTATGAATTATCACATATTACAGGTTTACTGAAAAAAACCCCAATTTTTTATAATATAATCTCTATAATCCATTTGAGCACTTCACTTCTATTTTACTCAGTGTAAAGAAGATTAACTGGGTATGAGCATCTAAGATGGAAAAAGCTAAAATTGGAATCTTTGCCTAATGAAGAAAAAAGTTTAAAACAAATCTCCTGCTGTTCTATGAAGTCACGTAAATCAAAATGAAGAGACCTGTCTTTTGATTTTTCAAATACTTAATGTATTGCCTTTTGTTCTAGTTTTTCCTCAGTTATTTCAACAGATGGATGAAACACGCAGGGTAAATTACCCATTTATATTTCACATACAACCCACCACCACAGGAAAAAAAAAAGTAACCCACACCAGTCAGCTTGACTAATCTTATTAAATACACAAACTGCAACACAGGCTCTGCTATAAGTGGCAGTACCCCCAATTTACATGTCTAACAAGGATTAGACCCCCCCCCCCCCCCCCCCCCGTAGGCAGGATATTTAATGCATGGCCATACTACCTAGTTTCGGAACCATACTACCTAGTTTCGGAACCATGAGAAAACAGTGATTTGGTCAGATTTTGGTGGAGACTGAATTAATCCTACCCTCAAAAGAGCAACTTTAAGGTGAATAAAAAGGATTGTGAGTGAATCAAGTCATTTATAATGCAGGTCTCCTAAAATTTCCAGTATCGTGTAATGAAAAATAAAATTACTTTCACAGCAATAGAAACTGAAGCGCAGATACACCTAAGAACATTCATTCACGAATCAGTACTTTGACATTTAACAAAACAAATAAGTTTCCTTCACAAATCTCCAAGAGTTTGTTAAGGAACAAAACAAAATTCATACCAGCATAAAAGCACAGGCAAGAGTAAAGGGCAATTGCTTTGCACTGAATTAAAGGACAACTCCGATGACTTTAAAGTTCACTACCATGCTATTTAAGATGCTGGGTGCCAGGCTGCTATTATTTCAGTTAAAAGTAAGACAAAGCTAGAGATTAAGAATAGAAATGAGCAGCAGATTGAAGTACTCATTACAAATCATTTCATACTGTGGTGTGGGATGGGAGAAGAATGTGCATCTTTGTGTAAGAATATTAGGAATAGACAGATTTGGATACAAAAAATGTTTGCTGCTTAAGCAGGTTGATCATTACTGAACATAATTGGAGGCTGTTGGTCACTAAACTCTAAAAAAGTCTTGTGAAATAAGAGAGTGAACCTAAACCACAACAAAAAACTTCTAATATAGGACAAAATATAAGAAAAACCTTAATTTCTGAAAAAAACCCAAACTAACTTACATTTTGGACAATGTGTTCAGAAACAACATGACGGCTGAAAAAAAAGTCTCCAAATAGTAGCAGCTCATGAGAACTTTTTATTGACCCCAGTAGCTATTGAGAAAATCTCCTCCTTTTACTGTGACAGCTACTGTATTGGCGCTCTTACTGATAAAGCAATGTCAAAGGGAATTTGAAAAAACCTGTTTGGAAAGAGTATTAGCTTCTAAATCGTCATCCCCCTGCACGGCCTGCCTTGTCTCTCTGTTTCACTAATCCATCCTCTTGGATTCAAAAGGAATAAGACAGAGAAGTCTGACATAATGAAAAAATGAAAATAAAATCCCCCAGGGAGTACCATTCTACACTTACCTCTGCGCTCACAGTTTTTACAGACAGTCATGAATGTGCTGCATTTGGTGTGTATGTGCTTTTGAAGTATTAAATCCAGACCTCTGCTTTCTTAGCTGGGTTGGAATCGCCAGTACTGGAGAGCGGAGGAGGAGACACCAAACAGAGCTGGTAGAGTTTTCCTTCACTATTTAGAACTGCCTTGGCTTACTATGCCTGTTTTGGGATATCGTGTAATATACTAAAGGATAAAACCCAATACATCTCATTTTCTCAAACAAACACACCACATAGCCCCACACACACCGCCCCAGCCAAACTGCCTGCTCATTTAGGCTTCAAAATATAGGAAATTCAAAATATAGGAAATTCACCATAAATGTGGTTGAATTACAGGCAAGGATTATATTTCAAATGAATAGACATGAACAAAAAGATATTAAATCTCACCAATAACTCATGACTTTAGGTCCAACAGAACAAAAGTTAAAAGACTGCTTACATAAGCCAGTATTCCTAGCCTTGTATGAAAGGTCCACTAAATTCATTGCACTATTTAAACTTCCTTCATAACATGAAATGCTGTTATGCCACAGATGTAAGAGGAAAAAAAAAAAATTCCTCGGGAACCTTTGGTTCTTTCAGCACTCTTAGTTATTTCCTGCAGAATCCCATTTTTTACTTACTAAAAGCAGAGCCATATATACCTTCCTGTTACTGAGATATAATAGCTTTCCCCATATAAGTCAGTGTACTGTGCCCTGCTAATCAATTACAGAGCACACTCTCCTGCCAGCATCATAGCAGCGAAGAAATAAACTCTCCTCCATACCATTCATCTCAGTGATGAATTAACATCCAAGCCAGCTTAGGTCCATTTAAATGTTACCTTCCTGAAACAAAGGCACACTTCCACCCCATCCTGTTCAGATAGAAAGAACCGATAGCTTTGTCATCGGTACAATGACATTTGCTACTTTGACTTTCCTATTCGGAGAGAAATCATGGTACGTGTCCATCAAAAACAAGTTTCTTTGAGATTCAAATAATTAGATCAATGAAGGAAAGGTCACTTAATGTAATTAAATATAAATGCAAAACCCGTGCAATCCACAAGCCTCAAATTCCTCAAGACCTAAATACTAGGGAAGGGAAGGACTGCTATGCATCTGCTTTGCTCTTAAAGCTTTCTCAGGAACCTGGGTATTGGAAACCAGATACAGGTGAGACGGATCTGTTGTCCTACTGAGCGCAGCCTCTTATATATTCTGGTGTTTGCACTCAACAAAAGCAGGAAAGGATACCTGTCCTTTCCTGTTTTACAGTCTATTTATAGTGTACAGTCTACCCATCGGGCTGGGTAGACTTAAAAAGGGCTGTCTTCTACTTTGCCTACAATTGCTTTAATTCCCACTCACTTAGTCCACGAACTATTTGGAGAATAGGGACTATACTATTTGAAGCCCTTGACTGTAACACAACGCAGACCGTATACACACAAACTCTTGATTTATCAACCCCAGACGCTGTTAAAGCTTAATCTCACTCTAACAGTGACTTCAATAACTTTTGATGGGAAAAGCAGCATAAAAAACCTCGATGCTTCATTTCACAGAAGTCTGTTCAAATGCTTAGCATCCTGATCAATAAACGGGTCACCTGTAAAGTTGCTGACATATTTATCAAAGCAGTCTCAGCAGATGAAAAAGGCAATCAGCAGTTCATCAGTACCTTCTTGACATTTGTATCTAGCAGTAGGATAGAATGCATACAAAGCACTATACATTTAGAAATGTTAAGAAAGGGGAACAGTGTGTATTTATGGTCACAGTTGCTTTTTATTAATCACTTGAAGCTACATTGGAGGATCTGTCAAGTTTTTGCAGAGATTCTGTCAGCAAAGTAAAAAGAGAGCTAAGATGTGTACAGTGCTTCTAAAAAAAGAAAACTATTTGGATACTGATAAACAGCACTGATCAGAACTCAGTGACAGTGAGTTACTAAGGATGGTATTGAAGAACAAAGGCTTTTCCATCATTATGGTCCAGTGTGGACTGAGGAATCTGCCAATTCATCCCTCCTTCTTCAAAATCTTCAATCAAGATTTCCCATCAAATTGTAATTCGCTCTAAGACATAAACATGTTGCGATAACTTTACTAAAAAAGCCCCATATGTGTATGGCAGAAATTAAGAAGGCGAAAGCTGATCAGCTTAGATGCAAAAAGGCAAATGACTGCAATATCAATATTGTATTCTGAGTCCAAAACAGACACAACTAATTGCTAGCAGAATATGAAACAGCTGAATCAATCTCAAGTAGCATTAAAAAAAAATCCCAACCAAGAAATACATAAAGCTGTGGCTTTCGAACCAAAAATATCTTAAGCGTTTCTCTTTTATATGACATTTTCACTGTACAAACAGAACATTTACAATACAAACCCCAAAATCTTAACTACTACCAGTATATCCAACTCATTAATTATACAAAAATGCCTGTCAAGTGTGAGGGAAAAAAAGGTTTAAAGCAACTATTAATCTTTACTTGTAATGCAAAAGAATCCTCTTTTAAAATACGAATTCTAATGTAAATGTTGGGGAGCAGGGGAGAGATTCATATCACCTGGGTTTAATTTGTACTGTGTGCTAACTGCTAGTTATCCTCAACACTTTTTTCTCCTCCAATTTGAATATGTAGAGTGATTTCTCTGTAGCATGCTGAGGAGAAAGAGTAAGCCACCAAGCACTTATGAAAAGCAGTCATGAGAGTGCAAGGGCACTCTGGAATGTAGATAAATACATATGAGAATTGGCATCTCTCCAATGACAACCAATAGGAATATTAATGCAGCTCTTTTGGACAGCATTGTATTAGTATGCTGAGACAGCCTTACCTTTCATAGTGCAGAGGCAGGTCTTATAATCTGAAATGAATGATAGAATCCACCGTGTTTAATTCACAAGACTGTTGTGGTTTAACCCCAGCTGGTAACTAAGCGCCACGCAGCCGCTCGCTCCTGCGCCCCTGACCCCCAGTGCAGTGGGATAGGGAGGAGAATCAAAAACAAGTAAAGCTTGGAGGTTGAGATAAGAACAGTTTAGTTTAATAATTGAAATATAAATAAAATAATAATAATAATAATAGTAATAATAATTGAAATGAAAACAAAGATAAAAGCAGAGTGAAATAAAAGCCAAGAAAGACAAATGAGGCATGATGCAGCTGTTAACCACCCGCTGACCAAGGCCCGAGCAGTGATCCGCCCCTCCTGGCCAACTCGCCCCAGTTTACATACTGGGCATGGCATTCTATGGTTTGGAATATCTCTTTGGCTGGTTCAGGTCGGCTGTCCTGGCTATGCTCCCTCCCAGCCTCTTGTACACCTGCTCACTGTCAGGGCGTGGGAAACTGAAAAATCATTGGCTTAAGATAAACGCTACTCAGCAACAACTGAGAAGTCAGTGCATTATCAACATTGTTCTCATATAAAATCCAAAACTCATCAATGTACCAGCTACCAGGAAGCACATTGACTCTATCCCAACTGAGACCAGACACACTCAAAAAGTAGGAATAAAAAAGCATAAGTTGCTAGAATATTTTATGTACCGTTTCAAATGAACTTTTAAAGTGATGCTAACTGAAAAGCGGGAGATGCTACGAAGCAGCTCGTAGTCAATGGTATCACCTTTTGAAAAATCACACTTAAAAGCAGGTGTTGTTGAAGACAGCCTATCACAGGTTTAATTTCAATAACAAGAGAACCAACCCTGGCCCTGTCAAAAGCCTGTTGCTGAGTATGGTAAACCTCTAACCAAACCTCTCATCATGTGTGACAGGACCACTGCTGGAGAAGCCCCCTCCTTAGTCCTCAGAAAGGCCACTAATGAAAACAATAAGCACTGACAGGTAATGGCTGGCAAATGCCAGGCAGGGTACACCTCGTGCTCCAAGTTCTTCAGTCAGGAAGAAATCAGTAAAGAGCTTATGAAGAAAGACCTTCTCTTATGGGCAAAGGAAATACTTGCCTGTCAGGTGCATTTGTCAAATGTACCATTTTATACATTTGGGGTGGCTCAACAACCTTTTGCCTTACGCATGTTCTTTTCTGTTTTACTTGACTGTGGGAGATAACTAAAAAAATCCACCATATACTGTTATTTTTTTTTTCCTCTCTTAAGATAAAAAGCTAACTTTACTCCCCAGCAAGTTTCTTAGACCACTTTATCGACTAGATAGGAATGATGATTGGTAGAGTGGAAGCTTAATTTTTCACTTTCTTCTGTCCCACCTACTGTCCCAAGTGGGACTCCTTTTGTACCATGCTTATATTAGAAGGGTAACAAAAACCAACCCACTTTTTAAATAACTTAAGCCACAAGAACTGTCCACACTCCACCCGTGCAAACAGGTTAATACTCTGAACACGCAGCAGTTACTCTCCCTGTTACCGTTCCCATTTGCATGTCAAAGTCAATGCAAGTCTCACATACGTCTCATTTGGCTTTTTGTTTGCTATTTCTACTGGCCTCTATTGCTTTGATCTGTTACTCCTCACCGTGATCCTGTGAGTGTAGCGCTCTTTCCGTAGTGCAGAAGTCTGCAGCTTCCCTGCCTGACTGACACTTCAAGGGAGCCAGGTTCACATTCAGCCTCATGAGCACAGAAGTCCTGGGTAACTCTAAGTATCTCTGTAGCTCACCTGCAATCTAAACAATTGATCACCTGGGATGGTCCCTACTCCACGTCAAGTTGCATCCCATCAACAGAGATAGCACACCATTGCTCAAAAGAGCAGCTGCTGCTGAAAAGCAAGAAAACATAGCAGGTATTTCTCCCCTTCCAAGGTTAAGCCATAAATTACATGAATTTAGTGGTCTCCACACAACCCTTCCTGATCAAGGTTACTCATTCTGAGGTTTATTTCAAACCCTCTACAGATCTCTGCAAAGGAACAAAGCCTCAGGTCATGTCTCTGATGGCAGTTACTCGGCTCACAGCAGAGCACGGGCGGTCAGCCCTGCTTCGTTTCGGTTTCGAGTCATCCATCAGTCTTTGGGCAGCACTGGATACACCACCAGGGCCACATTTCTAAAAACGTATCTGGGTGGCCAAAGATAGATAGCACTTCACAAGATTTTCCAGAGTATCTTTTTACTTCAACTTTGTTTCTGATACCTAATCACTAATTTTCATAGCAGCCAAAGACTTGTTAATCCCAAAGCTTATGATACAGCTACGTGGTTTAACTCCTTTAAACTAGCACCCTATTCTGTCCAAGGGCAGTGTTACTAATAAATTAGAAAATCATCTTTTTCTGAGGAATTGTTAGTAATCATTTGTCAGCACTCCTGGGAAACACAGGAAGTGGCAATATCCTAACAATAGTACGAATATGCCGTGTATTATATGACTACCCTCAGACACATTTCTGGCTGCACTGCCTTTCAGCAAATGGCATACAACGTGTTCCACAGCGCTCTCCATAATTCCATCTTTACTGCAAATGAGAAAAGGTTTAAAGTAAATGTCATTAATTACTGTGATCTGCAGTTCAACCAGAGAGATTAGAACTTATTTTTTTATTAAATTATTCAGTTTGGAATCATTTTAAGTATAAGTATGTACAAAGCAGCCTGTTGAAATTCAGATTTATCAACATTTCACAAAGGAAAAATAGGAAACTGTAATCAAAATTTGTGCACTTCAGTTTTTTAGGAATATGTCATTATTTTAAATTCTGAATTTCCAAAAAATATTTTTTCTTTAGTATTTTACATTTGGAAAGAAAAGGGGTCCTTAAAGTTAAACTTATGTCTTATGTTATTATTTAGTAGCATTCAATTTTGAAAGATTTAAAAAATAAATACATTCTTTTTATTGTCTCTAAGCTATATGTACAGTAAGGTTTTTGCAGGATATGGTTGATTGGTTGGTTCATTGATTTTAAGTTGTGGATTTTTTTTTTTTACTGGAAAAAGAAGGAACAAAGGATATTTTAATACCACTTCAAAATAAAAACATGTCCAGATTTCTTTCAGTTTACTTAAGAGTCTGCAGAGCACTCCACAGTCCATTGAGAATTTGGCAAATCTTCTCGCCATTGTGCTATTGTGTCTTTTATGAACAAATTTATAAACTGCTTTGCACTCCATGCAACTGGAAAAGTTGTATGAGAAACCTGCCTTCTTACTTGCTCAGGTTTTTTTTTTTAAAAAAACACCTTAGTTCAATTGCATCTGGAATTGTCAGAAGTCAGTCAGCCTGCTTGTACACTTGGGATTTCATTAGACTTCGTGCATAAGCAATAATAGACCATCAACTTTATGCAAAATAAAATTCATCAGTATTTTCATATTTTTGCAAATCCAATCCTCAGATGTCTCTGCAGTTTTTAACCTTCTGACATGTAAATATTCTTCTTCACCTTTTCACTACTGGGAATATCTGAATGTTATGGAGGATGTTACAGAAAACCAAGCTCCTTCATAAGTACCTTTGAAGGTAGGTATGATTTTTCACAGACTGGTACCTGTCTGAATTAAGTATGGAGAAGCCTGTAGACACGTTGCATAAAAAGTTTTACAGTAGAGGGTAGAGAAACCCACAAGACTGGAGGAAAGAACACAGAAAACCATCACTATTTAACTTGCTCAGTCTCATTTAGATTAAAATACATTTGTTAATTACTTAGCCTATATTCTTCCTCAATCAACCTTATATCAACAAGTATCTTTTGTTTGTTTGGTGTAGGGTTTTTTTGTTACTTTATTTATTTTTCAGGATCAAGGAGTAAGACCATAACACATGATAACTAGTTTCCTCAATAACATTTTTACTAGTCAGCTTAACTTGTAATCATTCTTTTAACTGGTTTCCATCTCTAAAATAAAGCTTTGCTCATGAATTTCTTCCCTGCAATATATACTTATTTTAACAGTCCCTTTACTTTTAGCAGTTTTAGATTAACAGAGATCTTCTGAATTCAGAGCTGTTATTCCAGGCTTAACCTAATTTAAGATCAAAACAACCAGTAAGGGACTTTAAAATTGCTGGGCACTTGAATATAAAAGCAAACCCACAGAATGCCAAATACTAATTCTGAAAACAATATAGCACAGGTACAGAATAAAGATATTTTAAACTTGATGTATAGAACCTACCACTATCATTTTGCAAAATGAAGGAAATTAACCTCATAAGAGATAATAAAATATGTTTATCTACCCACTTACAGATTGGTTAAGATGCTCGATAAAAGTCTCGTAATACAGTTAACTAGAGCAAAGCTGCAGATTCCTGTCCGATTGCTTTTTATACTAGAAAACTACCCTCTCCCTATAAAGCGTAGGGAGAAAACTCTGCCTCTACGAAACAAACAAAATATTTAATGCCATGAAGCATGTAAGGCACATTTGGTTAGATGAGAAAAAACAGCAATTAACAGGGTATGCAAAATGCAGCGGAGAATTGTTTCTTAATTTGCACAGCAGAACGTAAACATCACTTAAGCTTAAACTCAGGCTTTTTTCCAAAAGCATGATTAATTCCATGTTTGCGCATTGTTGTTTATGTTCACCTCCCCTTTGGAGAAAACAGATATGTCATATTTATAGCAGAAGCTATTAGTCGCCTGTTTATCAGTTGCCTACTGTTCAAAGCGATGATAGAAGCAAAACCCAAAAGGTGTGTAATCTATGAATTAAACTGTATTACACTGACAGATTACTTATATTCCCGAGAGGAAAAGAAAAGTAAGGGCTAACCGTCATTTCTTTCCTCTTCTGTTTGAAGCTTTATTTTCCCCTCCAACTAAGTATAACAGGCATACTTTCTCAATCCCTATCACTGAAGCACAGGAGGATTAGCTCTGATCGCATTTTGCAAACTTTCGTCAAAGACCACTCTTTCCCATGGTTCCAAAGAAGTATCAAGTGACCATATAAATTAAATTTTCCATAATGCATTGATTTCACCAAAAGCATCAACAAAATGTTCCTGAAAAGATATTTTAGCATGCAAAACACTTTCGATCTTTCACCTTCCTCTTGCATTAATCTAGTGTATATATGGCAGACTGTTAAGATCGTGGTCTTGATTCAGTTTCCCAAAACCAGAAGATGAGCTTCCAGAATTTACTGATATCATTTGGTGGGTTTAGGGCCAAAATCATACGCAAATTTTGATGAATAGAACTGTGGATAGGAAGGGAAAACAACAACCACAAAGAAATTGAGGCATGCTGGATAATAGGAAAACATGAACATAGTTTAGATTTCTGAATTGATCTCTGTACTGCAGACTGAAAAGAGCAGGCTGCACTACAACCAACCCGCGACATGCAGTATTCTCAGAGGCTTGTTATATGGACTGGAAAACTCCAACCAATTATGTAACATGGCTCCAAATTTTTACACTACAGCCCCAAATCCAGTCCAAATACTACCCTGAAGAACCGATATGTAAATCGGAGCAGGTTAACAACTGTTTTTGTATGCCAGTACAAAACGTGCAAGTTGATTCCAGGAAGCGTTCAGCATCCTTAAGCACACTGGAGCAACGGCACTAGGAACAAATGAGTTTAGGGCGGTAGCTTCATAGGACACACATTTTGTGGATACCCTTTACCTTATTCCCCAAGGTCTGAAAGCGCCCAGCGTTTAATAATTACAGATAGAATCTTTATTTATGTCCCTAGAGGCTAAAGGAAATACCACAGCTCTATGATATGAACAGATGAAGATTTGCATGAATTTGTGTATCTGAAGCTGAGCAGAACATATTTTTTTAATCATACATTTGCAAGTTGGAATGATGAGAATATTTGACACTCAGTTGTCAAGTATTTACACGACTCCTGTTGCTGACATAGGGCAGGGCAACCAGCACCACAAGCACACTCCTTATCGGTCTGCTTGGTTTTCCAGTTTTGTAGAAGGAGCAAAACTTGGGAATAAAATCAATGTTTAAACATTAAGTGATTTAATCCCATCAGAAGAAAACAGCAAACATTAAGTATCTGTGTGAACGATAGATCAGTTCTTTTCTAACTGAGGAGAGCTAAATCCACAAGTATTCGTCAAAAGAATGATCTCCAGTTTTGAGATACCAACCAGTTTGTAATTCCATATAACATGCTGTGCCTAAACTCTAGCTTTTAGTCCTGCGTTCACTGGAGACAATAAAATCTTAGCAGGGGGTGGATGGGGGTGGGGGTGTGTGGAAGTCCATCATAGGTTTTCCATTATTGTGAGGAGACACCGATTTGGAGTGTTTCAGGTCCTTCTATAATCTTTTTAAAAGGGAATGAAATTCCAAAGCAAGGAAAGCCAATGCTAGCCTTTATTAATCCTTACCACGAACACAAGAAGCAACAACAAATAACTGCACAGCCAGACACTGAATTCAAACAATTTTAAGTGTGATCAACTGCCATGGTTTGATCAGGAAAAATAAATATCTGCATTTTATAATTGCTCTTATTTTTTCAGGAGAAGGAATTATATTCATTTATTCTTAATTATTTACTGTCTGTCCAATTGGTAAAAGACATGTGGGATTCAGCTGGAGGCAGAATTTTACAAAGCAAGTTGCAATGTGCTCTGTTTCTTATTCGGTTCTCGTTCTTAGGGAAGAAAAAGTTGCTGGAGTTGTAACACACATCAATGATTTGGCTTGAAGGGGACATAAGGGAGAAAAAGATGACAAGCAATGACATATAGTGGTGTCTGTATTTCGTTTTGTGTTAATAGGGTGTCCTAGTTTTGCTGGGACAGAACTAGGCTGGCCGTGGTCTGCAGGCCATCAGCAGTTTGGAGTCAGCCAGGGCAGCTGATCGGAGCTGGCTCACAGATGTATCCCAGACCACAAACCTCGAGCTCATCATAAAGGGGACAGTTTGCTGAGGACAGGGGCTTCTCCTGCTACTCCTCTTCCTCCTCCTCCTGTTTCTTCCCATCCCTGGAGGAGCTTGCTTACCCTTCTGCTCCTGAGGACTGCCGTCCCGTTTATCATGACTGCTGGGCTGAGTACAACCTTGTGCACTTCATAGTGGCATTGGTGTTAGTTTGGCTGTTTTCTTGAACCCATTTTCGTGTCAACCCGTGGGTCTCCTCTCCTTTTCCCCATCTCCCTTCTCAGCTGGGTCATTGGATGATAGAGTAACTGCTATAGTTTAGCCCTGGATACGGGCTAAACATAGACACAGGGCAATGTCCAATCAAAAAGGCACAACAGCATTAATCTTGTTCTATTTCACAGAATACCTGAGCAAGTCATGACATTAAATAAAACGGCAACATAAACACAACGGCCATATAAGGCCACAGCGTTTTGTTTCATAGACTGCTCCACACTCATTGTAGTTCAAACTTTCTGGCTGTATTTCTTCTCTTGAAGCACTGCAGAAAGGCTTCTCTCATAGGCTTTTCTGTCCTAACAACATCATAGGAGACAGACCAAAGAATAGGTCCCTACATTACATAAAGCACTTCATGACTAAATAAATTTTGCTGCTTTTCCCTGCCAAAGCAAAAAAAAATTGTTTGCATTGTCCCATACAAAAGAAACAGACTGCATCAACTTTTCCAAAGAGCTACCTAACTGAAAAATAAGTTCTGACCAGACTATAATGTGCAAGTCAAACAACATCAACTGAGTGCGTAGGTCGGTACTGGTGATTCAGATCTTTATGGTTCTGTAACATGAATAGAGACTGAAGAGAAAGGTTAGAAGGATGGTACTCACTATCCCTACACTCAGTCTTTGCACTGCCCTAGGCAAAATTCACCTGTTTTTGGAAGGAACTGAGCATCCTCAAACAAATCAGTTTTGCCATCCACAGAGAAACAGCTTATGCCCTACTCATGTTTGTCTGGCACATTATTGTGACAGGAAGAGGAAAGCTTTTCTGAGAAACAGAGCAGAAGAAAACACCAAGTAGGAAACCCAGGTCTGAACTTGGTGGGGATCAAAATCAATTTTAAACAGGCTTATTCAAGTAGAAGGTTAGCGTACCATTGTTCCCCATATACCAACTCCGGGTAACCTCACAAGCTCCCAGACATTTTGGGGTGTATTTTTACTTTTTAAATAACAGCAAATGTCATTACAATGGCCCCAGAGCTGTTTCCTTTTTTACATTTCTTTTTGATATCATCAGAAACTCTTCATTTAGAAACACTTATTAAAGGGAAGAGTAATGTAATTCATTGTCTTAAAAGCTGGCTGGGAGGATGCTATATATATGGTTTTGTACGACAGATTTTTAGATAGGATATGTCACTGCATTTCTCTCACTGATTTAAATTGCCAGACCTACCCTATTTTAATGTGCTACGAAAAGCCAAGCCAGTATGTTTTATAACAGTCTTAGCTGTCCAGCTTATCCTGCTGTTCATGTAGTATTTTTTTTGAATATAAATTGTTGGGTTTTTCTAATTATCAAATGCAAATAGTGTTGACAATGGCATTGTCTATTACTGTATCCTCATTATCATGCACGGGTACTACTGAGGCACTTTTAAGGCCAAGACAACTTGGTAATTATGCTTGGTAAAACCTTATTATTACTACATGTTTAACATGTCAACCAAGGAAAACAGCACAGTTAAATTAGCATATCTGAAAAATGAAGGTGACTTATAATTATAGCCCATTCCCTCCAATTTTAATCAGATATCTGAATATTAAGTTCCAAACATTACACAGGGACAGCAGAGAGGACCACAGCCTCCATTCCCCTTATCCTTGCACCAATCAGAGAGGAGGTAGAGGAATCAGGACTGAAAGAGTGAAGTTGAACCTGGAAAAAGAGGGTTGATGCCAGGGGGAAGATGCTTTAGGACTTTTTTGCATTTGTTTTGAACCATCCAACCCTATTTTAACTGGCAATAAGTTAAATTCATTTTCCCGAAGTTAAATCTGTTTTTCCCATGAGGTAATTGGCAAATGTTCTCCCTATCTCTACCTTGACCCACAAGCTTCTTGATTTTATTTTCTCTCATGTCCCCCCAAGGAGCACAGCTGGGTCAGGGTGTCTGGCAGCTAGCCAGGGTGAACCCACCACACTGCTTAACAATCAACTATCAGAGAGCTGACTTCATGTTGCTTGTTGGAGACACCACACCAGTTCACATCAATAAGGTTGACTAAATGCAGTGTAAAAACATTAAATGTTTTTTTTACAGATCTGTTCAAAGGCATCTGAAGAACACAAAATTAATTGGTAAATGAATTCTACGTAGTCAGCTTTCCACTTCAAGTTCTAACATCCTGTCTTCAGTATAATATTCACACCCAGAAAATAGCAGTGAAGATCTAGCTTTCGTCTATCCTTGATACAGCCTTTAGGGGTCCGACTAGAATGAAATGGGGGATTCAAGCAGCAATCCTCCCCCATAAAATAAATCAGAAGATACCAAAGGAACCTAATTATGCTGTCCTTTCATTAAGCAATGAACACTGTCAAGGCTTGAGCTTACTTAAGAACCTCTTTAAAGAACACAGAGGAGCTGCCTGAAGAGCTCTGTGTCAGGAGCGGAAGGGCACTTCAGGGAAGCCAGGAAAATCTTTACTTGCCTACTACAGACAGCAATTCTTCAAGTCTGAGCCTGGGCTGCAAATCCAGCATCCAGAACCATCTACTGAAACCAAGGGCTAAATTGGAGGATTCACTATTCATTTCTACAGCAAGCTACATGCAATGTCAACTTTTAAAAGGGAGTACAACGACTATCCTGAATTCACATATTCTACATTTCAAGCAACATTTTAAACTGCTTTTCCTGGGATATGCATCAGCAGTAACAACATACTTTCGTCAAAGCATTACCATTTACCTTCACATCTGCATATTCAATAGTGTGCTGGGAACTTTAAGCATACTGTGTTGTCAATCACCGTCACCACAGCGATAACACTGCTTTGCAATAGGACAGTCTCATCTTTTGGGCTCTAACAAGACTTGAAAGTTTTTGTCAAACCTCAACTTAAACAACGTGCTGCATACCCTGTGCCTTGTCCTCTTACCAATGAGTACATTACTTCACTACTTCTTACCCAGAATTACTGGGTAAAGATCACCAAAAAGCTTAAAGAAAAAAGAAATACACTTTATTCCTTTCATTCAACTATGAATGAAGGATATCCAGTCAGACTAAGGAAAATCCGCTATAATTTCTAAGATCATATGCCATATAAAATGGTACTTTTCAAGCTTGTTTTTTCTATCCCACTTCTGAACCCATAAATGATTAATGAAGATATGACCAGTCAAGCATGTATAATTAAGATCTTTAGTTCCTAGAAAAATGAAGTCAGAAGATGTTGAAAACAAGTAGGAAATAATCAGTATAAATGAAATTGAAGTGAAAAAGACACTTAAAAAAAAGTTAAACAGATGTATATAATGAATCTCTGATTTTCGTCAATAATTTCTCCTTAAATTTAACAAACTGGATTTGTATTTATTAAGATCTTCCTGAATTAAAAAAACAAAAATCCACCAAAATAAAGAAAACCAAATACTTCCCACTTCCGTTCATTTTATTCTCAGGACTAATTCCATTAAGCCACCCTTAATTTAATTTACAAAGTTAACTATTATGTTCAGTGCAGTTTGCCAGGATAGTAGGCTGAATGTGTGAAGAATTAATTTTCTCTTATAAATGAATGAACAAGATTGGAGAAAGATAAAATGAATGACTAAGTGACTGTATTTAACCAAAAAGTTCCATTTTGCTCTCTTATGGACAATGATGGAATATCATTTTATTGAACTCCATTATCCTAATGAGAAGATATTCTATGCTTGATCTTAGCCAAAAGGCCAGAGAAGATATTTTAACGACTTACTGCTCTGCTTCATAGGGAGATTTTATAATTACTAGAACTACATCTGTTTGATTAATAAGCTTTTTTCAGCATCCATGCACCTTTTTTCAGTTTGGTTGACAATATGCACTGGAAGAACATGCACATACACATGTGCTTTTCATCCTGTTCATCCTTTTCAACCTGTGCTTTACATCCTACAGGTACAACATCATCGAGGAAAAAAATAAGGAGGACCACAAATAGGACAACATAATTCTGATTTTCATTATTATAAGCAAAAGTTTACATTTTTTCCCCTCCATTTCTGATCTTACATAGAAAAATCAAGTTTACAATAAACATTTCAATAAAACTTGCAGTGAATTTTATGGCCCATCTTATGGGCATCTAAGGATGGCTTGCAATCGAATAGGAAAATAACAGGAAATACATGAGCAAAGGAACACTGATGCTGTGTTATTGTAAATGCAATACCCACACGTAACATCCACTCGAGAAAAGGACGGTAGTTATTCTCAGGATGATTTTCATATGTTGCTCAAAGAATGTGAAACTGTGGCATGCCTTATGCCAAAATTCCCAAGAGGAATTTCAGTTTTTAGGCCCACTGTATGAAATCATAAATGAAGACCTACTAATTAATCCTCACACTTAGATGTATCACATTTAGTACTAGGAAAAACAGATTTAAAAAAAAAAAAAAAAAAATCAAGAAAATAGTACAAGAACCTTCAGGTTTGATAAAACTTTCCACAAGCAAAAAGTTAGAGAGAAATGCATGCTAAATAACTAATGAGGATAACTGGTACCTTATTTCAAATAAAGTAAGATGTTGTGCTGATATCTGAATAGCTGATATAAAGGTATCTTGTATTATTTACATAATGAAAGAAGGTATTGCCCCACTATTGCATTATCCTGACTTCAAATCTAAGTTCATTATGAGAGTTCTCTGCTGCAAAGGTCAAACCATTCTTGAAACTATCTGAGCATAGGTTTTACTGCTCCAGCTGCTAACTCCTTATTAGAGGTATTTTAAAGGAAGAGATCTCTTCTTTTCAAATAAAAATGTTGATTTAAAGTATAGTGATATGTTGTATTTTACATTGTTCTTAATTAACACGCACTGAATTACCTTTTGTATCATGGCAGCACAAGAATTTGCCATGTGGTATCTGTTTTGCTATTTGTAATATGATGTGGAAATAGAGTTCTCAATCTGCTCGTTTGTTAATTTGTGAGCCAGCTCTGAGACACGTTACTGCAATTCTTTTTATTTCTCAGCTAATATCTGGTCATCAACATGTTTTTGTTTTTTTTTTTTTTTTTAATGGTAAAATACAAGTGTTCAAATCTTCACACAAGAAACATACTGTAGTTCAGTATAGGCAGCAAGGAGGCCCAGAAAAATCAAACCTGGGTACCACTTATGAAAAAAGATGTATTTGGCTGTGAAAGCATTTAGCATTCATTGGATGTTTGGGAAAGAAAAGGCAATGTGCAGGGTATTAGGCATAAAACCTAATTTCCAGGTCACTGCTTCCTACTCATGAAGCCCATGCTCCCGTTTCGTGCCTCTTTGGCAATAGTTGTACAACACATAGAAGCTAATTGCAATCTTAGAAGGAATGCCAAGAACACGATGTGCACCTCTTCCAGAGTCACAGGAACAACAGAATGACGTAACAGTTCCACTGTGTTTGGGTCACCTCGCTTCAAAGTTTGTTCCAAACTTGAAATGGTTATAGAAATATTTCCTGAAGGGTTCTGGGTAACCATGTTTCAAAACCTCCAGAAACAATTTTTGCCAAACTGTCAGGTTTTTAGCTATTTCCATATAAAAAACCAAAGATTTTTTGGTGATTTCACTGTCTTTTACAGGTCTCTGTGTGCACTTGCGTTTAGGACAAAAGGTCAGCCATCAGTCACTGTCCATAAAACAGTTTAAATATATGTAAGTGTATAAAGAGACTCTTATTATCGTTATCTGCAGTCTTTTGAACAATAGCACTCTGTTTTACCTGAAAAAATTAGAGCCTGGGATTTCAATTTCAGCTGAGGTAAATCAGTCTCCACTAATCAATCTCCTTCTGTGTCCAAATGAGATAGTGTATTGACTGAGACACGGATTTCATGCAGCATTTCACAGAGACATTTCAAGTAACAATAAAACAATATGAGAAACAGCCAAACTTTCATGCTTTCATTTTATCAAGAGAAATTGCTTAGTCTCGACAGGTGCTTCACAAAACACACCACCTGCTCCGCGTCCGTGTAAGGAAAATACTTGGAGCTATTTCCCTGTTGCAGAGAAGCCAGGTTGATTGCTGTCAGATTCCAGACTAAGTTTATGAATGGATATGCCGCCCATTTGGAAAAGCGCTCTCTCTGCAGCCATACAGAGCATCACGTTCTGACTGTGATACCAGAGCATCATAATGGACTTCAGGGGAAGGCAGCAGTTTACCTAAAGGCAGGTAATGAGAGCAGATTTGAGCCTAGTACCAGTATTAGTTTTCAGTCACATTTACGTAGCAATTAGTTCACTGTCCTTCTGATTGTCAGTGCTGATCAGTCTTTATGATAGTTTGTTACATCTGCCTGTGGACACAAGCAAAATGACTTCTATGAAAATGAGAGGTAGAACAAACGTAAGCAGGAAACAGGTAGACAATAATTGAGCCAATGAGCTCAGAATAATGCTATTAATACAGTTATAGCCTCTAAGTTTGGAGATATCGATTCATAATTCATATTTACTAAGTCTTGTGAAATCATGATATTGTTTCCACACTGCAAAGACACAGATTCATGCACCCTTGCAAGGAGTGCAAAAGGAAAACACTGAGTAAGTGAGGAGTAAGTGAGAAAAACATTGACTAAGTGAGTTACCAGTAGAAAAATGTCTGTGAATGTGGGTTGGGTAACACTGACAAAGTTAACGCTGCCACGATAACAACTAACTACCCTAGGTAGTTCAGTATATATATCATACCAAGCATCCCTGGCAGTAAAAGTTTCTGCTGGTATCATTTGTGCTACAGAACTGCAAAAAAACCCCAAAATCAAACCGGCCACAGAGAAGGGACAACAGGGGAAAAAAAGATTAAAAACACTCTACCAGGAACTACTGAATACAAGAACTTGTTCTACTGTTTGAAAGCCAGAGCTAGGCTTTCCACACAACTCATTAGTTTCCATGAATCAAAAATAAAATTTCAAAAAGACATAACTCATTGGTAATACACCCGTGGTATGCACTCGTGATTTATTACAGGCAACTGTACGAACCATTTTCCATTCTTTTTGCCCTTGACAGAATGCACTTATATGGGTGAAAGCTCCCTCTAGTGACACGGCTTGTTCAAGCCAAGGGAAGATAAAACTTGTTTTTGTGGAAATGGTAGCAGAGCTCGGCTTTCATAGATGCTAGATAAGCATGCAGTAATTAGCAGCAACTACTTTACACGATTTAAAAAAATTATTATAATTTTAAGGTTATTGCTGATTTTTAAAGCATATTTTTTCCATGTTCTGTTGTCCCACATGACAGTGTAATATTACTGAATGCATTTGTAAGGATGTTTGACAAGGAAACTAAACATAATCTGTTTTTCCTCTTATTTGCACCAAATTTGTTGAGCACAAAAATCCATCAGCTAGATGCATCACATAATGCTGAAACTGGGATGGAATACTGTGTCCAGTTCTGGGCTCCCCAGTTCAAGAGAGAACTACAACAGGGAACTACTGGAAAGAGTCCCATGGAGGGTGACAAAGATGAGGAGGGGACTGGAGCATCTCTTATGAGGTCAGGCTGAGAGACCTGGGTCTGTTTGGCCTGGAGCAGAGAAGTCTGAGAGAAGAGCTGATCTATGCTTATAAATATCTAAAGGGTGGGTGTCAAGAGGACGGGGTCAGTCTCTTTTCAGTGGTGGCCAGTGATAGGACAATGGGCAACTGGCACAAACTGGAACACAGGAGGTTCCATCTAAACATAAGCTTCTTTACTTTGAGGGTGATGGAGCACTGGAACAGGCTGCCCAGAGAGGTTGTGGAGTCTCCTTCTCTGGAGACTTAAAAAAAAACCTGCCTTGGATGTGATCCTGTGCACCCTGACTAGATGTATCTGCTTTAGCAGGGAGGTTGGACTAGATGATCCCCAGAGGTCCCTTCTAACCCCTACCATTCTGTGAAAACTGATAGCTAGCATGAAAGAAAATTCAGAAAGAAGAATGTTAAAAATGTTGGAGGAAGCATGAGCAAGATGACTGTGGAACTGTTTTCATTATCTCTGTACCAACATCTAGTTCATAAACCCAGCAGTGTTCACAGTCCACAGAGATAACATGTGAAAATGGTTTTTAAGGATGTTGTAGGAAAAGAAATAAACCAATGCACTGGAGATTAAGTATGGGATGGAAGACCAATGCAAACCGAGTCATTTGTTGTTAACTTAAATGTATATGAAATTCAAAACGGAAGTGGTGTTTGTTCTAAACTCAGTC